>OZ007595.1:311140959-313540959 GCA_963931845.1 Maratus michaelseni
TCTATCCTTTAATTAGGTAATATAATTCTTAATTTAATGTATCTGAGGAATCATGCTCCCAGATACATTAGTGTATATAAATTACACTAGACATTTCGGAAGTATTTAAAATTATTAATTTTTCTCTTTCTAAAATAACAGGCAAAGTGCTGGATGCTGTGTAATAGTACTAAATTTATTCCAGATAGAGACACGGGTCTGTAGCATTTCAGCAGCAACGGATATTACAGATGTTTGGCATTTGCAATATCTGGCAATACACAATTAATGTTCAAAATGGTTTTCATTATGTGGAATTCGAAATGGGATATTAGTGTTTATAAATTACATTAGACCTTTCGGAAGTAATTACAATTATTCATTTTCCTTTTTCTAAAATAACAGGCGAAGTACAGGATCCTGTGTTATCATACTAAATTTATTCCAGATAGAAAAACACATCTGTAGCATTCCAGCAGAAACGGATATTACAGGTGTTTGGCAGTTGCAATATCTGGCAATACACACTTAATGGTCAAAATAGTTTTCATTATGTGGAATTCAAAATGGGATCTTAGTGCTTATAAATTACACTAGACATTTCAAATGTTATTATAATTATAAATTTTCCTTTTTCTAAAATAACAGGCAAAGTGCCGGATCCTGTATTGTAATACTAAATTTAGTCCAGATAGAGCAACAAGTGTGTAGCATTTCAGCAGAAACGGATATTACAGATGTTTGGAAGTTGCAATATCTGGCGATACACACTTAAGACATTAGACATCAGACATGCGAAAAAATGCTCAAAAACGCAGAAAATGCAGAAAAATGGGAAAATCTTGTAAGCATAATTGCTAAATTATATTTAGTTCAGAAAAATTATTTAGAAATTTTGTTATAGATTTAAAAAGATGCTTACTTGAGTAACTTTTACTGAGTTCTGCATTTATGCTCAAGAAAAACTGATGTGGCTTTCAGCATTAGTTGAATATAGTAAAGAAGGCATTTTATTGTTAACCCTTCTTTAACGGCACCGATATTTTTCTCTTAAAAAATGGAAATATTGCGTTTCACACAGCTTTTTTAGAGGATACGTTTTTGGTCGTCGAAGAAAGCGAAAATTTCTTTTAAGAATTACTGGTGTACAAAAAACAAAAGCATATTTAACTATAGTGTTTCTTTAAGAGCCTTCACTAGTCACGGGAAGAAACGCTCAAGCTAATGTTACGTCTATGGGAAGGCTCTTGGCAGATTCTCGCTCGCATTTTAATATTTTTAAATGATTTTTTGCATAAGATAGCTGAGGTCGATCTCAAACGTTATTAGTTTTTACTTTTTCGATTTTGGTTCCAGTTTTTTTTTTATATAAGAGTACTTTCCCCTTCAGAACCGGTTCCAAAATTGAAAATGTCCGCTTGTAAAAAAAATGTAACCGAAATCAAAAAAGGAAAAACTAACAACGTTAGAGATCGACCTGAGCGATCCTATGCAAAAAAAAAAAAAAAAAAAAAAAAACATATAAAAATATTAAAATGCGAGAGAGAAATCTGCCAAGAGCCTTCCCATAGACTTAACATTAGCTTGAGCGTTTCTTCGCGTGTCTAGCGTAGGTTCTTGATGTTCAAAATAATTTTCATTATGTGGAATTAGAAATGTAGCTTTGGGAGGAAAAATATTCTGTGGTATTTTAAAATCTTTTATTAAATAAACGATTCCATAATCTAAGATGAAAATCGCTGTTATGGAGCTTAAAGTTATTAGCGTAATTCAAACCAGTTTGAAAAGAAAAACTGCAAATCAGAGATGCCAAGCTCTCATTAATATTCCGTAATATGTAGGTTAATTTGACCCAGGTTTAACACATTTTTCACCAGTAATTCCATTAAAAAATGAATTAAATGAATTCCACGTAGAAACCTAAAATTAATTAATTAAACATTTATCTAATATTTTTTCTGGTTTGAACCGTTGTTAAAATAGATCAGATTAAACCACATATTATGGAAGATTAGTGGGAACTTGGCACCCCTGTTGCAAATATATCAAAGAAAAATAATTCAGTGTGCTGTTTTCTCACAGGAATAAAACTTTCAGTTCATTTAAATACTTTAACTTCAAGAATTTATTTTTAAATCCACTCTAAAGGAATGAAAGTCTTTTGTTCTCTTTTCAAGGTTTGTAAAGATTGAAATCTAATTATATGATGGCAATAAACTTCATTTTTGTGTTAGTTTAATTACAACTAATTGCTTTTATAGGATTAACATGCGTAATTAAATTTTAGTGGCTTTTGTTATTTTCAAGTGTACCATTTTTGAAACAGTCCTTGGTTTTATTAATTATTCCTTTATATTAGAAAAAGATTTATTAAAGATTTTTCATATGAGAATTGTGTGAGTATACTAACATAATTCAAATAATTTTGAAAGAAAATGCAAATATATCAAAGAAAAGTAATTCAATGTCCGGTTTTGTCAAAGGAATAAAACTTCTGTTAATTTAAATACTTTAACTTCAAGAATTTATTTTGAAATCCACTCTAAAGGAATGAAAGTATTTTGTTCTCTTTTCAAGGTTTGTAAAGATTGAAATCTAATTATATGATGACAGTAGACTGTATTTTTGTGTTAGTTTAATTACAACTAATTGCTTTTATAGGATTAACATGCCTAATCAAAGTTTAGTGGCTTTTACTATTTTGAAGTGCACTATTTTCGACAGAACTGTTGGTTTTATTAATTATTCCTTAGTATTAGAAAAGTTCTTATTAAAGATTTTGCATATGAGAATTGTGTGAATGTACATTGGGAATGTCATAGGAGTTGAATGTGGTATTTAACATTAGTGAAATTTTATCAGAAATGAATGTTTTTTTTTTAATTTTATATATTTTGTAGACGCGTTCAGAAAAAAATACAGATAATTGAGATTTTCAGATTGTTTCAAATTTTATTAAAATTTCTAAGAAAATTTTTCTTGGTATTTTTTTTTTATGTCTTAGAGTTCTATTTGTGAGCTTACTTTATTTTAAATATGTTTAAAGAAGATATTCTAACCATAATACTTCAAATCCCGAAAGAATTTAAAAGTGCATAGTAAATTTACCATTTATAGGGTTACGTACTTAAAAACGGAACCATTATAAAATCACTTGTTTGTCTGTCACAGTCGTTTTTTCGTACAATATACAAAGTGGTAAGTTCAAACTTCGGAGAGTTATAAAGCCTGTTGACATACATAATTTATTGATTAATAGCTATTTACAAATATGTTTAGAGAAAATTTAGAGGCTCTAATTAAGTTACTTAAACAAAATATTTTTGTATATCGTTTGGGGTATCGTGCGAAAGATCTCGTAGCACAGAACTCAAAAATACATTTGTTTTAATTTTAGGTATAATACTTTGAAAGATAGGCAAAAAATCTCTGCCGAAATCTGTTCCCTCCCTCTATTTCCGAATCTACTGAAACTAAAATTATGAAAAAATTAAGGATAGTAGGGGTTTATTTAAGCCATGCCGGAAAACTATATCGACTATCCTTGGTTACGCTGTTTTTTTTTTTTTTTTTTTTTTTTTTTTTTGGAGAAAATTGCATTTTTCCTTTACACACAAACTTCACTTTGCGGGCGGTCAGCCGGGGAATTCGGGTGCTGAAGGGACTTATCGGTGCAGAATCATCCAAGGTTTGTTGATAATGATTTTCTAAAATAATTGTCGGTAATTGACTGATATATTAATTAAGTTGATAAAAAAATCTATATCTTATGTTATCGTTCGAAAGATCTCGTAACATCGAAATAAAAAATGTATTTGTTTTAACTTTAGGTATTATATTTTCAGGGATATCGTCGAAAGTGTACTTCAAAAATATGTTCCCTTCCCTTCTATTTCCGAATCTACTGAATCTAAAATTATGAAAATACATGGGGTAGTAGGTGTTTGTTAATTAATAAATAGTAATAAATAAATTTAATGTACGGAATCCTTTGAGCGCAAATTTTACTTGCACTTGACGGATTTTTCATATTATGAGTTGAAAATGTTTAGAATGGAGAATAAAGTGATGACTGAGTAAAGAACAGTCTTTTAAATAAATACAAGTATTTCACTGAAAATAATTTGATTAGCTGAATTCATTTTTAAATACTTTACCTTGAATAATTTAACTTGAGAAACACTTTTAAATAAATCGTATTATTTTGTTCTTATTTCAAGGTATGTAGTGATTGAAATCAAATTAAATGATGGCAATCAAAGTGACTTTTGTGTTATTTAAATTAAGAATAAATGCTTTTGGAGGACTAAAATGTCTAATTAAATTTTAATGGCTCTTTTTATTTTATATCGAGTTATTTTTGAATGAGTCGGTGGCATAAACTCTAACTGGTTAAGATGTTACTTCTCTGTTTTCGAAGGATATTTAAAAATTTAAGTCTTTATCATATTGAAAAAAGATGTATGAACGGTTGGAATATCGTGATTATTAAAATTATTATAATAAATTTTCAACATAGATAAAGTAAGAAGCAAGTAAGAAATAACAGCATTATTTCTTCCAAAGTTTCAAAAATTAGAAAGTACACTTGGTAAAAACGTTTATATATATATAATACATCAAAATGAAATTCATAACTGTATTAAATGTAAGTGCATTTTAACAGAGGAATTTTGTAAAAGTGGAAACTTATTTATCGTTAAAATTTAATTATTATCTTAAAATTACAACATTTACATTGAAATGTTAATTTTAAAATTATTTGTGTTTCCTTTTCAGATTCCATATGTTTGGCAAATATAATTAAGTGATATTTTTTTTCTGAAATACGAAATTATATTTAAATGTTCTCATATAATCATCTTTTCAATTTTGAATTGAACGTCCCGTTAGGTCAGCAGGGATAGACCAAGTCCATTATATTATACACCCTAAGGAAATCCAGCATCATCAAGGGGTCATCAGCAAGATCTTGTTTGGAGAGCCCCAGTCATGCACGGATATGATCAGGGGAGTTCAGTGGAACACTTGGTTCATATTTGAAAGCACTTGATGCCCTCAGAAAATTTCATAGTTAAATGGTACCAACTACGAAAGCGAGCAAGAGTATTTTATTCCTGCCTGTTATAACCAAGAGTAAGAGATCCTCCCGGCCGAATACTCTGGTACCAGTGGTACTCTCGTGGAACAATCCAAGTGATAAAAAACAGTCTACAGTGGATTCCTTCCCATGTCCATTTTGAGGGAAAGGAGATCGCGGACACCTTGGCCAAGGTTGGTGCATGTGATGTCTTGGCGTCTTCTGCACCCTTCACATATCCGGAGAATTACTCAAGAACAAATAAATAAGGTAATACCAACACTACAACATGCAAACAACATGCAACAGTATATTGAATGCTAACTAACATGCAGATATGAAAATTTTTACACATGCACTGTCATTACTAATTAATCCTACGTAGCACTCTGAATCATCATCACTAGTGAAATAATAGCCTAACGAAAACACTAATGACAATTAAATGAACTCTCAAATGACACGCTTTTAACAATATTTCCACATTACTAAAATTACATCATTTGTGAAATCCTATAAAAAACAGATATATTTAAGTTATTTTCGCTAAGAAACTAGTGAAAATAAAATTGCAATCGTTTAAAAATTAGTATTAACAACTGTATATCTGCAATAGCTACTAGCAAAACTATAAATTGGTTGTTCCATGAGAAATTAAAAAAAAAATATTTTCACGCAATTTCAGGAACAGAAAATTCTCCTTTTTTTTAAATTAACGTGACTAAAAATGATTTGATTTTCCTGAAACACAAAACAATTAAATATAGCTGATTTCAAGAATAAAAATAAATAAATAAATAAAAAATAGTTATTGAAATCGCCTTAGTAGTTCCCCATATAAAGGTATATTAATGTGAACTATATTCTATAGGATTTTGCGACAGTTATTGCCTCTTTAAGACAATGTGCTACTTGCTTATGTATGTATTAATTTCTTTTGAAACATATCACACGTTGATATAATAGTTATTTTAAAAGCGATATTTGTTGCAATAATTCTTATTATCTAACAAAGGCAACGAATTAATCTTTGCGTGTACCTACTATTACACATGTGGTTTAGTTACTGTGATTAACCTATTAATCTTTTTGTGAAAAGGAATTGGTGTTATATACACATTTATTAGAAAGAAGGATATAGTGTAGTATTGTAGTCATGAGTAGCAGAAATTAATAATTATACCTAAGTAATGTTTGTACTTCTATTTCAGTTCTTAAGTTTCATTATATCCTGGAATTTTTATGAAAATATGTTATTTTTGATTTGACTTAATTGAAATTTCACAAAAATATTGCTTTCAACAAACACATCTTATTATAAACATGCACGTGGTAAATATTATAATAGCGGGGGGGGGGGGGGACACGTTATAACGAATTTTATTTAATGAAAAACTTCTGATAATGAATTGCATTTAATTTACATACTAGTCTTCTAAACAATACAACAGAAAATTTATATTTATATTTGAAATATGTATTATAAAATGATTTTCTAACAATTAAAACAGAAAGTAAATATTGAGAGTTGGAGAAAGTAATCTGCTTAAATTTAAAGATTATACGTAAAGCTTATTATTGCTGCTTATATTTAAAACAAATATTCTTATATTTTAAGTGAAATCTTGCTTAAAAATAAGTTTTTAATAATCTGTAAAGGTTAGTAATCAATAAAATATCAATTCTCTTTTCGCCATTTATATTGTGTTGTTTAGAAGCATCTAGGAAGAAAATTGAAAATCGAGTTTTCAAATTTTAATATATATATTTTTAATTACCTCTGTACTGTGGAGATAAATTTCCTCTGTGTCTGAATTTAATTTTTGCACTTATCATTTTATTTTAATTTTCTAAACATGTAGTGTAAGTAAAGTATTGTAATCGTGAATTGTATGTATAATGGTGAGTGAACACTATGTCTCTCAAAGGATGCTTCTGATTCAGATCCAATTTAGTGAATATATTAAAGACAACTGGCGCAAGAACTGTATTGATTTTCGTAAAAAGCGGCCGACCGTTTAGGCATTTACTCCATTTTTAAACCAGTTTAAATCATTTTGCAAACATTTTCTATATGGAAAATCACCGACAAATTGTGGCTTAATATAGGCGATAAATATTTCAGCGATGTATTTCCATGCATTACTGGCGTAGCCGTAACGTCTCCAGTTTGAAAGGTCCAGAGTTTGAGTCCAACATATTCCATTGTGTGAGAATTATTTTAAAACTCTCCACTTTTTTCACATTTTTAAAAAACAGTTTCAACATGAAATTTGAAATATAATCTATGAAAAAATATATACAAAATTATTTTAAATCTGCTTATTAAATTACGCAATTTTCATATTCTACGATGGAAAGGTTCATCACAGAACATAATTTGATTACCTTAATAAAGAACTGTTTTCGAAGTAAATGCAAATACTTCATAGAAAACTAATTAATCTGCTGCAGTTACATCGATAATGCTTAATTTTTTACACTTTAACGCCAAGAATTTATCTCGAAATCCACTCTACAGGATATTTTGTTCTCTTTTCAGGGTTTGTAAAGATAGAAATCTAATTAAATGAGGAAAATAAAAGTGTAGTTTTGTGTTAGTTTAATTAGAAATAATTGCTTTTGTAACATTTTAAAATGTATAATTGAATTTTACTGGCTTTTACTACTTTGTAGTGCGCTGTTTTTGAAATAACGTATGGTTTTACTAATTATTCTTTTCTGTTAGCGAGGTATGTATTAATATAATTATTTTCATGTGGAAAATGCATAAGTGTACATCTGGAATGTCATATGCGTTGGGAAATTTAGTACCATTTAAAATTTAATTCTTATATTAAAATGAACATATTTGCATTTAAATGCAAATTTTATAGTTAATTGTATTTCCTTTTCATATTCCATATATTCTGTAAATATATGTATATATTATTCTAAATTACGAAAATATTTTAATGTGTTATCTTTTAATGTTGTCATATAAATTTTCAATGAATTACATTGTTAAATAATCAAGTAAATAATATCACTACAATATGAAAACAACCTGCAACAATAGAGAAAATGCTAACTAATATGCAGCTGTGAACATTTTTACACATGCACTGTCGATATTAATTAATCCTACGTAGTATTACTAATAACTACTAATAAATTAGTTGCACTTTTGAAATAATAGCCTAACAAAAGTACTAATGACAATTAACTGAACTCTCAAATGGCACGCTTTTATCAATATATCAGCGTTACTAAGGAGGTAACATTGTTTGCGAAATCCTATAAAAACAGTTGTATTCAAGTTATTTTCCCTAAAAAATTAATGAACCGATTATAATAGCTTAAAAATTCTTATTGATATTGACATCTCTGCAGTAACTAGTTGCTAAACGATAAATTTATTGTTCCATGATAAATTAAAAATATATATTCAAGCAATTTTACAAACAGAAAATTCTAGATTTAAAAAAAAATAATGTGACTAAAAATGATTTGATTTTTAGAAAAACAAAACGATTAAATATATCTTAAACATAACGTTTTATCAATTTCCGAGAAAAGGAATATCGATGTCAACTATTATCTGTAGAATTTTGCAACCATTCTTGCCTCCTTAAGACAATATGCCACAATCTCATGTATTTATTACGTTCTTGTGAAAATCACCTTGCAGTACTAGTTACTTCAAAAGTGGTTGTTTGTCGCAATATTTCTTATTATCTAACAAAGATATATGATGCAACGTATTAATCTTGGCTTTAAGCTGCTTGAAGATATACATGCTATTAGACATGTGGTTTAGTTATTGTGATTGACCTATTAATATTTTTATGGAAAGTAATTGGTGTTATATATATATATATATATATATATATATATATATATATATATATATATATATAATAGAGGGAAGGATTATCAACCTGAAGTTGCATAAATTAATAAATATATTTAAGTAATGTTTTTACGCCTATTTGAGTTTTTCGCAAATTTCATTCTATTCATGATATTCATTATTCATTTCTGGATTTTTTATCAAAATTTATTATTTTTTGTTTGTTTTATAAGAAATTTCAAAACAATATGTTGTTTGTTGAACAGACACTTGTCGCTGTATTATATCTAAGTTATAAAACTCTTAGAACTGGACGTTTGCATATAGTTATAAAGAATTAGAAAAACGTAAAATCGAAAAATACTGGAACACTGCAAATTCACTCCACACATTGGGAACGCATTAGGAACACTTTGATTCACAAAAAGGTGTTCCAATTACCTTAATGTGTACTGAATGTATTTCAAATATGTTCCGCTATAAAGAATGTGTTCTGAAAGTGAACCGAAAATGTTCTGCTCAGGATATCTGCTAAATCTAAACTTGGGAACACATTTGAGAACGAATCGGAAGTACATTTGCGCCCACTTGTGAAATCATCGTTTTCAAAAAGTGCTCTAGAAAGTGTGCTGAACAAAATAAATTTTTCTCAGATGTATTCAAAAAACTGTTCCAAAAAGTGGACTTCAAGTTGTACTCAAAGAGGTGACAAAATAAGTGTTCTAAAAAATGTATAAAGATTTGCACTAAATTGGGTGGGAAAACACATTATAAAAAAAATTATTGGGTGAAATATTTCTGATAATAAATTGCATTTGATTTAATTCTTTGTCTACTAGAAAGCAGAAAAGAAAATCTATATATAGAATTATTTTCCAGCTATGAGAAACAAAAGTAATTATTGAAAGTTGGAGAAAGTAAGAGTTCTGAATTGCAGTTCTGCTTTTATTTAAAGTGAAATACACTTTAAAAATAACATCATTTTAAAAATTGTTTATAGAGATTGGAAACAAATTAAATATCATTTCTATTTTCACAGTTTTTATTGTATTGTTTAGAAACTTCCAGTTACAAAATTAAAGAATGGTTTTTCCAATTTTTATATAATATAAGTAAATTTTATCGATAGTTTTTACGGGGAAGCGATATTTTCTCTGTGTCTGCGTTCTATTTAAGTATTTATTATTTTTTTCTAATTTTCTAAACATATCACGCATGCAAAGTATTGTAATCATTATTATATGTGTGTAATTGAAAAAGGATTACTCCCAAAGAATACGATCGATTGAGCTCCCATTTGGTAAATATGTTATCTTTTTTTTTTTTTCCAAAATGTAATATATTAAAAAAACTATTTTACATTCTGCTTATTATATTATCTACTTTTCGTATTCTGCGATGAATTTATTATCACAGAGCTGAAATTGATTAGTTTATTTAAAGAAAAATATCAAAATAAATGTAATATGTCGTAGGAAACTAATTCAGTCTGCTGCAGTCTTAGTAATTATACATTAATTTATTTAAATACTTTAAGAATTTATCTTTAATTTCACTCTAAAGGAGATGAAGTCTTTTGATCTATTTTCAGAGTCTGTAAAAATTAAAATCTAATTAATTTATGAGAATAAAGTGCCATTTTATATTAGTTTAATAAGAAATAATTGCTTTCGTAGGATTAAAATTTTTAATTGAATTTTAGTGGCTTTTACTATTCTCTAGTGCTCCATTTTCTTACGAACTGACTAATTATTTCTTAGAATTAGAAAGGTGTTTATTATTAATTTAAGAATATTTTATATGTGAATTATATAAGTATACATGCAATATCATATGCGTCAAAATAAATGAAATATGTCATAGAAAACTATGTGTATTAAGATTTGCGTTCAGGAGGAATACAGATGTAATTAAGTTTTCTAATTTCTCTCTTATTTCATGAACAATTCACTGAAATTTTCCATTGATTGGGAATTTTCTTGATGTTATACAACTTTATTTGCGAACTTACTATTCTGTAAAATTATAAAGAAGAAATACTAAACATAATATTTAAAATTCAGAAAGATTTTTAAATTGCATATTAAATTCACGATTTTTCATGTTATATATGTTGTAAATGTTTGCAATGGAATCTAAATTGAAGAGAAGAAAGAACAGTTATTAAAATTTGCAAGTATTTTATAGAAAACTAATTCAATCTGTTAAACTCACATGAAAAAAAAAATCAATTCTTTTAAAGACTTTACATTCAAGATTTCATTCTTAAATCCAATTTAAAGATATTTTACACTTTTATTCTCTTTTAATATCTGCAAAGGCTAAAATTTAATTAAATGATGAAAATGTAGTGACTCTTTGTGTAAATTTAAATAGAAATAATTGCTTTTGAATTTTTTTTTTAAATACGTTAATTATTTTTAGTGGCTTTGACTATTTTCTAGAGTGCTATTTTCGAAAGGAACGATGGCTTAATTAATTAGTTAAATTGTTACTTCTTTGTTCCAGAAATGTATTTTGAAATTTATGAATTTTGCATAGGTGGAATCAATGAGTTTGTGTTATGATTGTCTTAATAATTAATATCATTTGGGTTACAGAGTTGCCAAGTCTCCGGCTTTTTGCACACCAGTAACATTTTAGAGAAAAATGTTCTTTCAAATCACAGAATGCTATAATTAAATATTACAACATTTTCTGTAATTAAATACTGGTATCCAAAAAGCCGGAGACTTGGCAGTTCAGGGTTTAATATTTTAATTCAGATGAAGTAAGATTTATTTCATTATCATTACATCTTTTGGTTTTCAAATTTTGGAGTGCACACTTGTTTTTTAAATTTTTGAAACATAATGCATTAAAATGAAATTCTTCACATAAATTCATTTTTTATATGATTTATTTTAGCGTATAATATTTTAATATGAAAAATTTGAAAGAGATCTGAAACTTATTTATCGTTAAAATTTAGGTTTTTATTTAAAAATATAAATTAAAATTTTAGTGTTTATAAATTTAAACACAAATTTTACTATGAATTATACTTTCTTTTCAGATTTTCTATATTATGTATACATATTTCTGGTATATTTTACTTTAAATTGCAAATGTGTTGTTAAATGTTATCGATATATTCATCTCCTCAATGATTTGCGTAGGTACAGGTAAAAAAAAGTCAATGTCTAAATTTAACTGCTGACCTCTATGAAGATATGAAACATTTGTAGTATGATTTGTCAATAGTCATATATACCACTGTAAATGGCCAATTATTAATGGTACGATAGCTTTTCGAAATAACCAATAACTATTATCTTACTAACACATATCCAATAACAATTCTGGAACGACATGCTTTTGGCCACATTTCCGAGTTACTGAAATTAAAAGAATGTACTAGTTCCTTATGTAAGTATTCTAACTTCCTTGTGAAACATATCACACTTTGCCATAGTACTTATTTAGTACTATGCAATTTTACAAAAATTACAATTTTCCTTATTATCTAAAAAAATATATAATGCAAATTAAACCCCTCGAAATGAGGTAAGGGGTCCGGGGTTCTGAAGCTATCGACGAACCCCTGTCCATTATGTTTCCAAGCATTAGCAGTGCAGAGAAAATGTCTTCATTTTCAACAGTCCAGTGTTTGATTCCAGCTAATGCGATTTTGTCAAAAATTTATAAAACTTCCCTCTTTTTTTCAGAATTATTTAAACTTTAAAGACGGAATTCAAAATGTAACATATTCAAAAATATATTCAAAAGCATTTTAAATTTGCTTATTAAATTACCTAATTTTCATATACTGCGATGAAAAAGTTTATCACAGCACATAATTTGATCACTTTAATAAAGATCATTTTTTGATACAAATGCAAATACTTTATAGAAAACTAATTCAATCTGCTGCAGTTACATGGATAATGCTTAATTTTAACGTTTTAAGCTCAAGAATTTATCTCGAAATCTACTCTACAGGAGGTAAATAGTTTTGTTCTCTTTTCTAGGTTTGTAATGATTGAAATCTAATTAAATGATGAAAATAAAGTGTTGTTTTGTGTTAGTTTTTTTAGAAATAATAGCTTTTGTTAGATTTTAAAATGTATAATTGAATTTTACTGGGTTTTACTACTTTCTAGTGCGCTATTTTCGAAATAACCCATGGTTTTATTAATTATTCTTTTGTTTTAGCGAGGTATGTACTAATATAATTATTTTCATGTGGGAATTGTATGAGTATACATCTGGAATATCATATGTGTTCGCAAATTTAGTTCCATTTAAAATTTAATTCTTATATTAAAATGAAAACATTTGTCTTAAAAGGAAATAAATTTTATAATTAATTGTATTTCCTTTTCCTATTCCATATATTCTGTATATAGAACCTGTGGCCAGAAAGTTCAGTGAATGAATTTTTATTTCAAATACAGTATTGTACAGCATCAAATACAATTTACTGTCCTTCAAAATAATCTCCATGGATGGTAATGCACTGTTGGGAACGAGTATATAACTCCTGGAAACTCCTGTAAAACAGTTCTTTCGGAATGGCTTTGAGCTCGGCCGTCACGTTGCGTTGAATGTCGGTGATGTCCATAAATCTCTTTCCCTTCAGGGCTGACTTCAATCTGGGGAAGAGGAAAAAGTCTACAGGTGCCAAATCAGGTGAATAAGGGGGATGATCAAGTATCACAACTCCATTCGCGGCCAGGAACTGCCGTACAACCAAGGCGGTCAAGTTTATTCTCTGATCCATTTTGTTTATCGCGACAATCCACAATAAACCTTTCGCGCTCGGCGTTAAACGTAACAGGGAATAAACGAACTTGGAACCTTGCCAAACGTTCAAACAGATATTGACCTTCACCACGCGCGTCGCGTTGATATTCTACTAGTACAGCATTGACCTCTACATGCTCCTTCACCGAACTTTCTGACCACAGGTTGTATATGTGTATAGTATATCTTATTCTAAATTACGAAAATATTTTAAAATGTTCTTATATAAATTTTCAGTGAATTACATAGTTGAATTTTACGCAATTGAATTTTAGTAGCTTTTAATATTTTTAGTGGGGTATTTTTGAAACAAACGATTATTTTACCAATTATTCCGTAGTTTTAGCACGTATTTTTTCATTATTTTAATGATTTTTCATAACGGAATTGTACGAGTGTACTTTTGGAAAATCATATGGGTTGAATCTGGTGCTTTACTTCAGTGAAGCTACATCAGAAACATATGTTTTTTGTAAAAGCTTAAAGAAGAAAATCTAAACATACAATTTTAAAATTTCGAAATATTTTATAACTCCGTATTAAATTAATGATTTTTCCTATTCTGCGTAGAAAATGTTTTCAATGACAACTAAAGTGATGATGTAATGTAAAAGTGTTTTCAAACTAAATGCAAGAATTTCATAAAAAAAATAATTCAATCTGCTGAACTCACAGCAATGAAATTTCAATTCATTTAAAGCCTTACATTAAAAATTTCATCTTGAAATCCACTTGACAGAAATGTTAAACTTTTATTAACTTTTCGAGATATTCAAGTATTTTCATATTGGGAATTGCTTGAGTGTACTTTTGGAATATCATATGCGTTGAAAATGGTACTTGATTTCAGCGAGGTTTTATCATAAACATGTTTTTTTTTTCTCTTTCACATATTATGTAGAAGCGTTCAGGAGAAATACAGATAACTGTGTTATATACTTTAATTGTAATTATATATGTACTTTTTGAAACTTTACATTGGCGAAACGAATTTTCTTTATGTATGACAGTTCCATTTGCGAATGTACTTTATTTTGTAAATTCTTAGAGTAGAAATTTCAAACATCAAATTTAAAATTCCGAAATTTTTAAATTGCATATTAAATTGAACATTTTTTACATCTCGGGTAGAAAATGTTTTCAATGGTGATTAAAATGATGAGTTAACAAAATAAAGTTTTCCAAATAAATGCAAGTAACTCATAGGAAATCTATTCAATCTGCTGAACTCATAGGAATAAAACGTCAATGTATTTAAAGCCTTTACATTAAAGTTTTCATCTTGATATTCACTTTAAACAAATAATACACTTTTATTCTCTTTTGAAGATCTTCAGAGGTTAAAATCGAATTAAATGGTGGAAATGTAGTGCCACTTTGTGTAAATTTAATTAGAAATAATTGCTTTTTGGAGAGTTAAAATATGTAATTTAATTTTAGTGGTTTCTACTATTTTCTAGAGTGATATTTTCGAAAGGAACAATGACTGAATTAATTAGTTAAGATTTTATTTCTTTGTTTCAGCAATGTATTTTGAAATCTACGAAATTTTACGAAATTTTGTTATGAGAAATAAATGAGCTAAATTTTTGAATTTCATAAAAATTTATATCATTTGCAATAATATTTTAACACAGGATAAAGTATGAGTTATTTCATAAACATGACAGCTTTTTGTTTTCTCAATATTCTAAGGCAAACTTTAGTAACTACATTTATTTTTAAAATTTTGAAACATAATGCACTAGATAAAATTCTACAATTGTATTCAATTTTATGTATAATTTATTTTAGAGTATCATGTTTTAATATACAAAATTTGAGAAGGGCCGAAATTTATTTTTCGTTATAATTAAGTTTTTATCAGAAAATTGAAGTTAGAAGCTGAACATATAAGTGTAAATGCAGATTTTATAATGACGTATATTTCATTTTCATATTCCATGTATTATGTATACATATTCTAGCATATTTTACTTTAATGTTCAAATTTATTGTTAAATGTTCCCAATATATTCATCTTTTCAACGACTTATATAGGTAAATACACAAGTAAATACTACAATGTATAAATTTAAATTTTAACCAATTTTCAGATATAAAAACGATGCAGTATGCTTTGTCAATACTAACAAGTAATAAGTTTTGTTATAAATAATCATTATTAATGCTACAATAGCTTCTCGAAATAACCAATAACAATTATCTGACATTCTTATTGCCTTATTTCAGAGGTACTAAAACACAGACAATGTGTCCTTATGTAAATATTATAATTTCCTTGTGGAAAATACCGCACTTTGTCATAGTACTTATTTCTAAAGCGCATTCATTCCAATAATTCTTATTATCCAACAAAGATATATGATGCAACATATTAATCTTTGTGTTAAGCCGATTGAACATACACATGCCGCAATGCATGTGGGTTAATTATTGTGATTAAGTAACCTATTAATCTTTTCGTGGAAAGGAAGTGGTGTTATGCGTATATTTACTAGTGAATCATTAGAGGATTATCAGCCTGAAGCAGCAAAATTAATAAATATACTATGATAAGCATGATTGTATAAATATCTGAGTTTCGCAAGTTCAATTATAACCTGGAATTTAAATGGAAATATTGTTTTTAATTTTTGTTTTCAGAGAAAATTCATTAAATATTTTTTTGAAACAGACGTTTCTGATGGTTTAATATGGTTTAAATGGTTAAATATATGTATTTTGGGAAATAGAGGTTTCAATATAAATATAAATAGTTTGAAAAACAAAATCACTCGATAAATACTGGAATGGTGCTGAAATTTTTATGATGATGAACTTTAATTAGTTCATATATTAGACCTCTAGAATATACGAACGCGATATTACTTACCCGTCATACGTAGAATAGGGTAAATCTTGTATGCGTTTTTAATCGATAAAAGAAATGACGGATTTACACGTTTCAGACACTAGAGATTCCGAAAAACTTTTTTTTAGAAAAATATTTCCGTCCATCTATCTGTCTGTGTGTCTTTGTGTGTGTCTGTAAACGCTCTATCTCCCGAACAAATTTAGATAGAGACTTGAAATTTGGTATGTACTTGAAATGTAATAATAGGAAGAAGCTTATTAAATTTCAGTAACCTCGATTATCCGGAACTATTTTTTTCGAACTCTCGAAATGTTCGTTCTGAAATAAGGTATATAAAAATTTTAGAAATTGTTTATTTTAAAGAGTAAATATAAAAAAACATAAAAAAAAAACAGAATGAAGTCGATCAGATAGGGAGTTGCCGAGATATATGTAATCCAATTTCCACACTCTTTGATTTTTCATTCTGTATTTCATTCAAATTTCAATTCGAAGATATATTTTAATTGGAAATGTGACGCTTAATCTGACGTAGTAAACCGTTAGGTAATATGATTATTAATTTTGGAGTTATAACGATGTTTCTTTTACGAAATTCAGTAATAGAGCATTTAAAGTTTATGACGTCATCAAGCCACGATTTTATTCGAATTGCAATGCATTTTATAAATAGTTTACACATGTTTTATTTTCATATTTTATATTATGCATATCCATGATGGGTATGCATTACGGTGGCCCCGAACGACTACTTTTTTAAATGCATGTTTTAAGGTGATTTTCAAGCCGTCCTAAAAAAAAGTAAACATCCAAAGTTAGAGAAATTAAGGTTTCTAAATTGTAATTTCCCTTATAATCATTTATAAACATTTGCGATAAGCCTTAACGAAACGTATTTGTTCTCTTTTCTTATTCTTTGACTTTCATATATAGAAAATAACGTAATTTTATGTGTGTAAATAATGGGCAGTATGCAATAAATAAATAAAATTAAACAAATGAACCTCAAATTTCAACAAACCTTACAAAAATTCTTCAATAAATCTTCTGTAAAAATTGACACATAAAAGCCACAATTCAAATTTAAATTAAAAGTAATTCATAATTCGTAAGTACTCAAGAGTTTGCTACAGGCACTAAAATAAAAGTATACACAAAAACATGTGATTCCATTACGTAAAAGGTAACTAAAACTTTATTTAGATTTTAAAACATTAAAATAAATCGAACGCTTTCGGCTTTGAACCCAGCCTTCATCAAGATTTATAATTAAAACTGGTGTTAAAACAAAGGTCCAGATCACATTCTTGTAAACAGTATGTCTCCGCAATGCGAGCCTACGGGAGAGGTCTAACGGCCGGTACCATTGCATACTAAAAAGGTGAGGAAAGTAGAAAAAAGGGGGGAGGGGATCACACTTTACTGTTTCTTGATTAAATTAAGCCGGAATATTGTAAGTCAGTACTTGATTGCATACTTCTCTATGCTGATTTATAATTTCCACAGATTCTCAAATGAATAAATCAGAGTAATATCTCATATTACATATGACTTTAGTATTATTAATATATATTATTATGTTTCTGGTTAGGTGAAGTCTCGATACAGCAGTAGATGGTGATTTTAATTTTAGATTTCTCTTATGTTCATTTATACGGTCTTTTAATTTTCTTCTTGCCATCCCTCCTCATCGGTAGCAAATGGAATGACATATACTCCGGACATTTCATCAGATGTGGCAGGATCAATCTTAGTGGATCAATCTTCATTATGCATTTTAATTAGGTGGAGGGGGTAGTTATCAAATTTATTACATAACCAAAAAGAGTGAAACGAAGTTTCTCAAATGCTTATAAGTCAGAACCTCAGCTGTATAACTTTTAATCATTCTGTAATAAAAAAAGGTATTTTTCATCCCAAGTCTCATGCATATTGTATCTGGATATCTTCCTCGTTTATGGAGCTAAATGTCCGACTAATGTCTCATAGCAGAATAAATATTTGAAAATTTACTCTCTATTTTAAAGAAAGTTTCCAGAACTATTTCTGAAAACTTTCAGTATACTGGCAGAAACTTATGCATAATAATCATTCAAAATAAGTAATTGTTATTTATTTTTTGCATATGTTATATTTAAAAATATTTTGTGAAGCAAAATTTTCATACAACATAAAAATATTTAACAAATATATTCGCATTAAATATATATTAAACAAATGTATTTTTATCAAAAATATGTTCAACAAATATATTTTTTATCATAGAGTCAACAAATATATAATTCAAGAAATAAATACTCAACAAATTTAATAGCAAAAGAAATAATAACAATATTCTTTAAATTATTTGAACATACATATTACATAATACTCCAATTTTAGTGGTATCCCTGGATTTGAGTGAGGTTATTTCCGATACTGATAATTTGAAACATGTTGCATGGACATTTTTTGAAGGGCTATAAAACGATATTAGAGTTATACCACTTTCCGTTATCATTTTATTAAATATTTCTTAAGTTACATCTCCATCATTCTCTAAAATTTCTTTCGAGGCGAAAAATTTTCTGTCTTCGGAAAATTCATTTTAGGGGTGCGGTACACAAAAATCTTCAAATTTTTGAAAAATATTTTATTGTATTAAAAAATTCTCTGTTTTTATCCTCTTAAAATGACGTTTAAATCATGTTTCTATCTTAAATAGAAGAGGGTATATTAGTTTTTTGTTTTAAAAATCTAGCTTTCAAGTAGTGGTTGTCATGGAAACTGTTTTGCGTTTTTCTGCATTATGGGTTCTTTCACGCATTCTCGTCTTTAAATCGTTATAACACAGAAACAGTTAAAGATAAATTACTTAAACTTGGAACATGTCTTTTTCAGTTATTTTACTTTAATTTTGATTCAGCAAATTTTTAAAAAATATTTACTTTTGAAAATATGATTTTTTTTAAGTTACATATTTTTTTAAATTTTTAATTTTAAATATTTTAAATATTTTTTTTAATTAATATTTTTTAAAATAGTGAATCAAAATTAAAATTTATACATTTCTGTTTATTTAAATGAAAAAGAAAAATTGACATTCTACAAATAATATTTCGAGTTATAACGATTTTAAATTAGCCTACATTTTTAATAAATTTTTAATTAAAATTTTTGTTGAAAGTTATGAGAAGTTTTATCATGTGATTTTGTTTACAAATAATATGGTTAACCATCACAAAAAAATTCAAAATTTTAACTCAATAAATAATTTTTTTTTAAATGTGTCCCGGACGCCCTTAGGTAATTAATTCATTTTGTAAAGGTAGACAGAATTGAAAATTTATTTAAAAGGTTTTAAATTTTCATATTAAATGAAATAGCATAGATGATGTAGCTCTTATGATCCTTAAGTGATGATTAAATCATAGGTAGCTCTATAAACGAATGCACACATTTAATTTAAAAAAAAGTTCAATCTACAGCACTCTCAGAATTTAAGTTTAAGCTAGTGCTCCCGACGTGATACGTTTAACCGATATACGTATATACGTATAATACGTATGTAACAAATACGTATACCTTAAAATATACGTTTAAACGTATCCGGATACGTATAAGCGTATACCGGTTAAACGTATAATTCAAGTATACATATGTTTCAAGTATACGTATTTACTTTTAATACGAATGGACGTCATCAGTCTTACGCCACTGAATGCAGAAAAAGCTGGAAATCAGTGGCATTACCGTAGCAATCTGCGTAATATGTTTCATACATAGGTTCTTGTTATTTTTCTCTATAAATATTTTAATTAATTTACGTTACTTCTAATTTTTATTGAATTAAGTGATAAAATGTTATATAAATTTGTTAGAGCAATTTAAATTGTTTTATATTTCTTAAATTTGCAATTAAGTTTGTTATATGCCATTGTGAATGCAGGACTCTAGCGGATGTTTCTCAGTGTCTTTGATCCGCAGACCAGCAGCAGAAAAATCACCTTTTTTCACTCAATTAACGAAAACCGTTTCAACGTTTATACGTTTAACCACTGGGGTAAGCTCCGTATATACGCTATACCATATATACTGTTTCGTATAATACGTATAACAGCCTTGGCCGTATCATACGTATCCAAAATGTGTACCCCGTATAATACGTATTATACGTATACTCGTATAAACGTTTAATAGGGAGTACTAGTTTAAACCAGTTTAAAATTTTAATTTCAAGAATAATTTTAGAAATCTGTTAGAATGATATTATTGACTTTCTAGGAAGATCTATAGAGCTTAGAAAATTATCAAAGAATGGTAATAATGTGTCTTTCAGTGATATTTTAACTAAGAATAACTGCTTTGGAATGTTAAATTGAATACTTGATTTTAATGGCTCTAACTATTTTCTTGAACATACATTTTCAATAAAACTGATGGCTTTCGTAATTAGTTAGGATTAATTTATCTATGTTTCTAAAAGATACTTAGGAGTTTTAGAATTTTCCATTTAAGAATAAGATAAATTTATTTTTAAATTGCTTTATTCATTAATATCGGGACATAAAAATAGTTATTATTTTAATAAATTGTGATTTGAATCTTATTTGGTATATCAATCTGATAAAGGATATTGTGTAACTTTATCTGCACCGAAAAAATACTATCACATTTATCTTTAGAAACCTCCGAAGCCAATATCGTTTCGAGATTTAAAGAAGCAATTATAAAAAATGTTTCTTTTGCTACCAGTGATTTTCGGAAACTTTTCCAAGTAGTTTTTTTTAATAGTAAAATTAGTCTGTCAATTCTATATTAAATAGTTTGAAATGTAATTGAATTTATACATGCCAGTGTAACAAAATAATTTTAATTTTAATATTAATGCTATTAATTTAACATGTTTCTCTGTAAAACATGTTTGTTGAACATGAAAATGTTTACTTAAGAATGGATAGCATCCTAATAAACTGTGTTTTGGAATGAGAAAACAAATTAATACATTAAAAAACTACACCTATACATTTCCGAAAATCAGACAAACGTTTCTTAATATAGAAAAATATAATTTAACCATGAACGAAAATATACTATAACCACTTCCAAATTACCCCCGATTTCGAAAATTATTCATTATTTCTATAAACTTCAAAAACCAATATATTTTCGATATTTAAAGAAGCATTTATATAAACAGAGTTTCTTTTGCTGCCACTGATTTTTGTAACTTTTTTCTAATTGTTTTAATAGTGTATTAATCCATTTTCTCAAACTGAAACATTGGTTTTTAGGATGTTATCAATTCTCAGTTAAGCAGTTTCTAGTGCGTAATTAAATTAATATATGCCAGCGTAAAAAATAATATTCATTTAAAAATTAAGGCTGATAAGTTATCATGTTTGTCTGTAAAACATGGTTGTTGAACATGAAAATGTTCACTTGAAACTGGATAGCATTGTAAAAATCTATTTCGGTTTCAGAAAACTGACTGTAAAAACAAACTGGAAACGTTTCCGAAATTCAGTGGCATTAAAAAAAAACTTTTGTAGGGTGAAACACCCAGTATCTGACACTTGAAGGATTCTTTCTTTTTCAAATCACTATTACAAAAATATACATATATTTTATACTTATCTTTGTTTTTGAAAGGATAGTAGAGATACATTAAAAAAGTACTGTTGGCAAAATTTTGAAAAATTATACATTTTATTATTAAAAATTAATTTTATGTATAAATACGGTCAAAAACACCAGTAACTGACACCATCCGTAGTTTGAAACACCAGTAATTGACACAATGTGAACCAGCGACTGACACATTGTTTTAAAAGATTAAAATGCTTTAAAAAAACTTTATTCTTTATTATAAAAACAAAATACATTAATGTTTGTTATAAAAAGTGGTATTTAGTAAGCTGTACTGAATTATTAGTAATGCAGAGTATATAGTAAAAGTATATAGCAGTAATATTTAGTACTGCATTATTGGTATTGCAGATATCCAATAACTGACATTTATGATCTATCTGAGAGTAACTGACATCTGGTGTCAGACACAGGTAAAACAACTTAAATTTTAATGGTGTTTACTACAAGATAAATTTAATTTATTATTATGCCTTTTTAAACAGTTGAAATAATAGAATTCAATTTTCTTTAATATAACCAATAACTAACACCTCTGTCAGAGACTGGTGAAATGGAATTCTAGGAACCAATAACGGGCACCCCACAATAATCTCATTTAAATAACTGAAAACCCCAAATCATGACCCTAATATATCTTATGCATCTTTAAACTAAATTCTACAAATAAAACTTTAAGAAAAAAGTTTAGGATGGTTGCATTACAAATAGATTAGAAAAGCGCTTCCTTAATTTTAGCAATAAGATGGTTTCTTCAAAATGGCACTTTTTGTATTCTCAAAAGTTTCCTCCTCATTAAATATGTTCTTGGCCCTCTAGTGGTGAATAAAGTTGCTCCAAAATAAAAATAAGTGTCTCATTTACCACTAGATGATATTACTTTGTAGAATTTTCTGACTAAATGCTTTTTTGAATTAGATTTTTGCTCAAGTGTCAGTAACTGGTTAGGTGTCAATAACTGGGGGTTTCACCCTCCAGTTATTGACTATTTGTTATTGACCCTGTTATTAACCTAGTTATGGCTATTTTTTCTTGAACATTTGATGTTTTCTGAGGTTTTTAATGATAAAGAATGTTTTTCGGGATCGTGGGTAACTAGGCAGAGGTTATTGTACATTTTCGTTCGTTGTTATATTATGAATTCCTAGATTAAGAAATCATTTTCTTTATATAGTATATGAGAGTGAAAAACGCATTTTATAAATAAATCCTATTTTGGTTTTTCAACATTCTAAAAACAAATTAAAAATAGCATATTTTATAAAATTCTTAATCATGATTTATTTTTCATTTATTTTTTAGTTGTATTATTTATAATATTTTTTTTATTAATGGTTGCTTCTTTAAAGTGTGACTCACACTTACGTTTCATTAAAAATTTATTTTTCTTCAATAGTACAATTTATAAAAGTAGATGTCACATCGATCTTAATTATATTTACTGTTCCATTGCTGTATACACACATAGACTGGAATATTTTATGAAGAAAATTCAATTGTTTTCTATTATTTTGAACTATTTTCTATTTTTAAATAATTACATAAGTAAAATAAGAAAGTACTAGCTGATCTCCACCAGGTGTTGCTGAGTGGGTTGCCGCGTTGTTCACGTGTCCACGTGATAATAAATGAAAAAAATTACAATTTTATTATTTTATATATTTAACCCAATTTTGCATGAATTTATAATTTAAAATGAAAAATTCGTGAAAAAATATTGATATTCATTGAGAAAAACGCCGATTTTTTAAAATACCAAAAATTAATAGCTCGAAAAGTATTTATCACAAAATTGTTAGACAAACTGGGTTAGAAAGGTAAAAAAATGTATTTTTCTTGATATAAATTTCAAATTTAATGATTATGCCGTTTTTCAAACATTGAATTTCAAAAATTACCAAACTTCACAATGAAGTACCATTTCTTTGGTACCATAGTGAAACCTTCACGCGTAAAAAGATAATGGGGCTGTTCACGGACGACGATAAGGCTGCGCACGGGCGAAGGAGACTAAAATATGAAGTGAGTTTATACTTTTGAACAGAAATGAAATATAAAACTAAAATTAATTATTTTAATTTAATTAATGAATTAATATTTGAAAAAACTGTATTAACTTCGAGTGTCATCCACTACAAGTTTAAAAAAATGTATTTGAACTTGAGTGGATGAATAAAAAGTATTTTATTAACGTTTGAAAATTTGAACAAGATATATATATTTTTTTTTTTTTTTTTTTTTTTTTTTTTTTTTTATAGTTTTAAAATAAAAAGTTATTTTTGTCCGAACTCTTTGAAATCTTTATTGGTGATAAATAAAATGATTTTACAACCCGTGTAAAAATTTCGTGAAAACATATTGTTATCTAGTTGTAAAAGAAATGTTTTCTTGTCGCCTTTTTGTTTGTTTGTTTGTTTTCGCGTCGGCTCCTTTAACATAGCAAAAAAAATCTCATCTCCCAAACTCTCTGACATTTCAATCCGTTATAAATATAAGTGTAACGAAGCTCTCCTTAAAATTTTGAGAAAAAATATGGATATTCAGTAGTGAAAACATGAGTTCTTAAAAAAAAAAAAAAAAAAAAAGCTTTAGCTTTTGACCAAAGAACAAAAAAATATTTGGTCTATGCTTTCAATGCAATGGTACTTACTACTCCATCCGTTATCAATCAACCCTTTTCAATCCCCCTAGGGTACTAATCAATCAGATTTCCCCTTTCTGAAAGGAGAAGCATAAAAAAAAAATGTTGAAACATGCGCAAAGAGACGATATTCGTGTGGAAAAAACAATGTGAACTTGATCAATTTAACAGAATGCGCTTTTCGTTTTAAATATATAGATTATGGACTTAAAAAATGTTACATGGCCCACAAAATGTTTACTTGAATAGTTATTTCTATCCGGATATAGAGATTTAACAACATAAATGGGCTCTGTCAATCGAGTTGTAATTTTCCAACTGGGTAAAAAAGTGTCCATGCCAGGATTTGAACCAGGGATCTTTGGATTAAGCTTTCAACGCTAGGCCAACTGAGCTATCCCGGGTAAATCTGGTGAGCACAATTCCCTTAGACAACCTTTTGATAATGACATTTGATCTGCTATCTGAAAAAGCTTAACACAATAAATCGTTTGTAACGGGACTCCCAAGACAATGTTGGACACATAATCACACTTCATTAATTTAATACAATTATTCGATTCCATTATTTTATATGTATGTGTTTATAAGTATATACATTTGTTTGTGCGTATGTATGAGGTATATACATGTATGTGCGTATGTAATGTCTTTTTAAATATAAAATTACCTATTTTTCCTTTCGTATATATTGACTTTATACTAAAATTGACTTTAATAAACATTCTAAATAAGTAAATTAGCAAATTACTATATTACTAAATTAGTAAATATTGACTTTATAACTTTAGTATTTCTTACGTTAATTACTTTTCGTTTTTTTATTAACTTTAGTTTCATACAATTGAATTGTAATATATATGTCCACTCTCGCTTGCACTAAAGCTATAAAGATGTAAAGGTTAACACCCCTGGGTAATTATCCACTTACATATTTATTAAAACGTTAAAAGATCAAATGACTGGATAACAAATTCTGATATGTTACAACCTGCCTTGAACAATGCCGTATAACACACGCAGCTATTGAAACATCATAACGGTGGTTATTTTGAACAACATTTGCAATTAAATGTTAACATTACCATGTATTGTAATGAAATATTATACTTGTGTTTCATTTTTCAATTATGACGTCATTTATGTTCAATTACGCATTCATATATTTATTTATATAATTTAATTTGGAAATTACCTCCACGATTGAGTAACTCCACTGGGTAATTATCAATTTATCCATTTATTAAAACATTAAAAGATCAAATGACTAAATAACCAATTCTGATATGTTCCAAGCAGCCTTGGACAATGCCGTATAACACATACAGCTTTTGAAACATCATAACGGTGGTTATTTTGAACTATTGCATTTAACTATTAACATTTTCATGTATTGCAAAGACATGTTATATTTTTGTTTCACTTTTCAATTACGAATCCATTTATGTTGATATACGCATTTATATTTTAAATTATATAATTTAATTTGGCAATTGCACATTTACTTTAAATATTACTCATGGAAACCACAATTTTAATATAGAGGAAGCTTTTGGTAATAATTCTTTATTCTTTAGAAATCAAAACCAGATGCCTCAACATGCACATACACTTAATTTGGCCACATTTCGATCAATAAATTAACTGCTAGAAATCAGAACATCCACTCATTTTTAATGAGCATCCTGCAATTTAGAAGTCAGTGAGAAATTGCGAGACAGTATTTTCAAAGAATATAAGTTTATTGATTATTGCATTCTTTTTGATTTTTACTATTTTATGTTTCGTCTAATATCCTGAGAAAAATGACACTTTAAAATCTGAGTAAATCGATGTTTTCATGTTGTTATAAATCTTTTATGTTTCGAATATGACGACATAATGCTTTAAATTCTGAAATACCAGAAATACTCAGAATATTGAAACCTTTACATATTCAAAACTAAGCACATAGAGATTAGTGCATACTTCAAAACTGAGTAGAATCAGTTCAAACTCATTTTTGAAACATGGAAATACTCAAAAATGAGCAGATAGAAGTCAATTCACACTCATTTTTCATACTTGGACATACTCATATATGAGCACATGTTGTTTTATTTTTGAGTGTGTGCATGTTTTCAGAAATGAGTATATATTGTGCTGTCCTCTAAAAAAACCCACTTTTTGAATTTATCTTTATATAAAGTCTAATAAGGAATAGAAAAGAACTCAACATAGCTAAATTTTCACGGCTTGTTCTGACTCGGATTTTAATGCTGAGCATTTTTCATTCTATCAATATGTTACAAAATGACAGCCAATTAAGCAAGAAATTGAAAAAAACCCACTTTTCCCAAAAAACCCATGTTACCTAAAAAAAAACCCACATGTAAAAATACTTGGAAATAAAATTATTTGACAGCAAAATATTTTTTTTTTCATTATTATTTATTTTTAAACCACAATTCTGCAAAAAAATATTAAATATTTCATTATTTTGTAAATTGAAGGAATTTCAAATGCAAAATGCAAAATATAATTATTTGTAAATTCGCTGCAGACTTTTCACATTTCTTTGTATACATCTTCAGTAAATTTAAGAAGAAAATTATTAAATAGCATTTGTAAAATCACCGAGAGTTTATTAATGGAGAAGCATTAGTAATAGCCACATTTTGGTTTCTTTTGTTCTGAATAATATAGTGATTAGATTCAAACTTGAGTACTCTTAATTTTTGTCGGCATTAAGCAATTTATTCGACGATCATCATTTACTTCTTCAGTAATAATAACATGAAACTTTAAATCATCTTATTTAATAATCACCTACTGGCCAAATTGTAACTTCTCAGCTTCTTGTACAGAACAGAATAAACCATTGCCTTCATTATCGGTAATATCACTTGCGGTGTTCAAAATTGCGGCTTCTTCTGTATTATGCATATCTGTATCTGATAAATCTGAGCTCCATAAAGATTTATTACTTTCCTGACTGCCAGCTTCACTAGTAGTAGTACTTTCATTCTCAATACTTGTTTTTGAATGCAGCGAAGAGTGATTACAATGCTTTAAGTACTTGGAAATTAGTGTGATTTTAACACTTCATCTATTTCTTTTTGTGTAATAACTGAAAAACTCATCTTTATTCTTTCCTTACATCTTGTACGAGCTGTAGTTTGTGTTTTATTAAATTGATCAGTGTCAATCTGGGAAAAAATGTATCTAATTGATATTAAAAAATATTGAGTATTTAGGTAATAAAAGGAATGAATTGGTGCTGTTACCAGAACATCTGCCAACATTGCCACACAAAACCTTATTTTACTAATCACATTTCTTCAACATTTTTGCATGTGCAGATTTTTAATGCTTTTATTTTTTCCTACCATTGATGCAGTAACCCTATGGGAAGCAAATACCAAGTCATACTATCATACCTGAACCTTTAGCCCATATTTAGCACCAAATAAATTTCCATTCCCTTTACTAAACACGTCTGTCAGCGGCCACCTTATGGCACTTTTCCCACAAGTAGCGAGTATAATTTTCTTGCATTTTATAAAGGATTCTACTTTTGCTGGTTGCAATATGTTTATATTAACATATTTATTTGGGCTATTTAATTTTAGATTAATACTAATAAAAATTTTAACAAAAGTTTACTGTTTAACACTTTTAAATAAAAAAGTGGCTACTAGTATAAAGTTAGTGACCACTTATAAAACTGCTACCACTGGCCACTAATGAAATTTCCCAATTTTGCCTTTTACCTAATATTATTAGTCCTTGTTGGTCTACCTAATATTATTAGTCCCAGGGTTGTATTGGTTTAAACATGGAAAATAACTGTTTTAACTTTCCTGGTAAAAATATGTTTTGATCATCAGTAATTAGGACTCATTTTGATTTGGAAAAAGAGATTAAAATTTATTTTATTAAAATAAATTTAATACAACATGTGTTACTTATCATGTAACGACTTTTTCTGTATTAAGGCTAACTCAGATCAAACTTTGAAAATTATCTTTATTGCTGAAGTGTTTGCACAACAATTCACCAGGTGCATTATGAAATCCAAATATGTCAAATGTCTTTTTAATAGAGTTTCAATTACTTTTGAGTGGTTGAAGCAAATTTAACCACTTTTAAATGGTTAAAACCAGTTTTGACCACAATCCTGGTTAAAATGGGTTTTGACTGATCAAAATTACATCCCTGGCTTTACCTTCTCAGATGATAAAGCAAAGATAATGAAGTTCATCGATGACACAGAAAGGGTGCATTCTTGTTCTTGAAAGAAAGTTTGCTGCCACTTCCTTCCTGAATTATATTACGATTTTCTTGTGTGGTTTATTTTAAATTATATAGGAAAGGGGGAATGCATCATATTTCAAGTTTTACCTTTTATTCGAAAGACAAAATTATATTTTGCAATTCACATACTGTGTTTTTCACAAAACTGCACAAGTTCATCTGTATGCTTAGAAGATAAATAGTACAAATTAGCAGCTATGCATCTATATTAGTTATTCCTACCTTAAGTAAAATATTTTGCATTAAAAAGTTAAAAGAGTGAATAAAATAAAATAAATAAAAGTTTGAAAACATCAAAATAATGTGTAAAATACAAGTGAAGGGTATCTGTGTGTAAAAAAGATTGATGGGTTTTAATTTTGCTAACATGCATTTTTTTATGACATACTAAAAAAAAAAAAATCCTTAGAAGTGCCTTCAATATACATTAAAATTGCATAATTTAATTATTTTCCTTAAAAATAAATGTATTTTTTAAAAAAATTGTATATTTTATCATTTATTTATTGAAAATAACTTTGGTTTTTTTAAAATTCCACCATGGTTTTTTTTTAGCTCCATTTTCAAAGGTCGCCAGCCGAGCCCTACATGACAAAATCAGTTGAAAATGTAACATTTTATTCAAATTTTAATGGTTTAACATAAAAGCATTTCAAAATTGATGTACATCATTGTAACATAACGTATTATAAAAAGCAAACATGTGAAAATGAAGTTCATGTTTTGCCAAAATTCAGCATTATTACATTAAATTCTTTTGAAACTAAATAAACACTCCTTAGGCATTATCAAATGTTTTAACTGTTGCAAATGGTGTATAGAAACAGGGCAAAACCAAAAATTGACTTCAGTGAAATATTTGATAAAATACTAGGGTGGGTTTTTTTAGGAAACATTTCACACTGGGTTTTTTTTAGAGGACAGCACAATACATGTTTCATTCAACCTTGAGTAATTTTAGTACGGAGCCATTTTGACGGTGTGACATACTCAGATTTGAGTATTTTGTGCTCAGTTTTGAAAATGTCGTTTTTAGAGTGTAGATTGCTATTCAGTTGATATCAGAGAAACATATGGCAATTTCAATAAAGGTCTTTGATTCAAATCCACAATAAATTGATTTTAAAAATTGACAGTAGAAGATTCGTAATAATCACTCAAACTGATTTATATAAAAGGCAGATTTTTAAAAATAAAAATGTGATAAATTGGATTATTTACTTTACAATTATTACATAATATTATTAACAGATCGAAAATTAACGCTATTTAAAAAAATTCAAATGACTGTTTTTGAATTATCTTTAGTAATTTTACTACAGTACATTCGCAACAGTACTTTTGTGAAATACAATGCATTTCAGCAAATCGGTGATAAAAAATGTCATGTGTGGTTAAAATTCAGGAAGAGCGCAGAATGAAAATTAATTTTTTTTTTCAGTTTTATAGCATTTATTAATGCTCGCAAAAAGGATATCAAGGAGATGAATTATTTGGATCTTTGACATTTTCATTTACGCACTTACTTCATTTTATAATAATTTAAAAACTGCAGATTGTAACATTCTTTTTTTATACATAAAATACACAAAAGCAAGTAAAAAGTGCAAATTAAATTAACAAAATTTCCTATCATGCGATGAAAATATTTCATTTGTTATTAAAAATAATTTACTTAATCCGAGAAAAAAATCATAAAATAAATGCATGTATTTTATAGACAACAAATGCACTCCAATGCACTCAGAAAATTTAAGCTTAAATTTCTTTACGAATTTTGCCTTCAAGTATTAATCATGAAATCCATTTTAAAGATATAATCCACTTTTCTTAATATTCTGTAGAGGTTAAAAGTAATTAAATAATGAAAATAAAGTACCTTTTAGTGTTATTTTAAGTGGGAATAATTACGTTTGGAGAGTTAAAATGTCTAATTGAATTTCAGTGGCTTACGTTCTATTTTACGGCACTACTTTCAAAAGAACTGTTGGCTTATGTAATTGGTTAAGATTTAATTTTCTTAGTTTCTGAAAGACATTAGAGAATGTTGGAATTTCTTTATTTTAGTTTTAGATGAGATTACTCTAAAAGTGCCATATTGAATAATGTCATTTGGGATATTATTTTAATTTAAGAAATGGGAGAAATGAATTACAAAAATGGTTGAGTCCGGCTTTTAAAAGTATTACATATTGTTTTATGGTACAGAGCACATTAAGTAAAATGTTAATATTATATTTCTGTTTTACATTTCACAATATTAAAAATAGAAACCTGATATATAAAAAAAGCTGAAACGTACAACTTCGCAAACTTAAATTTCTCTTAAAAGTAAAAAGCAAATATAGTTCAATTAAATTCAAATTTAAAAATTAATGATAGTTCCGTTTCAAGTTCTGTATACACATATATTGGCTGTATTTTACACCAAACGTTTTAGATGTTTCCAATCTAGTCTGTAACGATTTCACCTCACTTGAACAGCATAAAGCTAGTAACTGGCTTAGCTTTTTGCTTCATGCTAATGTTCTCGCCTACGTTTATGATATCCCTGGTTCAACTCCCACCGGCGCAAATACAACCTCCTCATATTCTTGTTACAATTAATTAATTAATTAATTAAGCGAAAAAAGACTACATTATGTACGGAAGTTATGATTTTAACTCCCTTATAAATAAAAAACCCCACTATAATACATTAAAATTAATATCGAAACAAACGGACGACTGAGTGTGCAACTTATTAAAAAACAAGTAATATAAAAAAAATGTTTTTAAAGTCAATTCCTACTTAGGTCAAAAAGAATTTTTTTTCCAGCGATCTACACGTTTCGCCACAGACGATATTTATTCCTAAATGCATATCCTGCTAAATATCTTATATAAGAGAAATTTTTGAAATGTATTAAAAATTAAATAAAAAATAAATAGCTAAAATACCAAAAATTAATAGCTCGAAAAGTATTTATCACAAAATTGTTAGACAAACTGGGTTAGAAAGGTAAAAAATGTATTTTTCTTGATATAAATTTCAAATTTAATGATTATGCCGTTTTTCAAACATTGAATTTCAAAAATTACCAAACTTCACAATGAAGTACCATTTCTTTGGTACCATAGTGAAACCTTCACGCGTAAAAAGATAATGGGGCTGTTCACGGACGACGATAAGGCTGCGCACGGGCGAAGGAGACTAAAATATGAAGTGAGTTTATACTTTTGAACAGAAATGAAATATAAAACTAAAATTAATTATTTTAATTTAATTAATGAATTAATATTTGAAAAAACTGTATTAACTTCGAGTGTCATCCACTACAAGTTTAAAAAAATGTATTTGAACTTGAGTGGATGAATAAAAAGTATTTTATTAACGTTTGAAAATTTGAACAAGATATATAAATATATCGAGTGTGTGAGCTAATAGTAGGAATTGAAAAAAAAAAAAGATGCGAGCTCTAAAATAATTACGTAATGAACACATGTGTCTCATTTACCCTCTTCCCAAAGATCCTTTAGTGTTCCACCAATGTTTAAAGTTGAAGCTCGCAAATTTTTATGTTCTCTTTCATTATTATTATTGGTAAGTCACAATTGGCATACGGAATACACCGTCCGTGTATTTATGTATTTTTTTTAATTAAATTAATTTTCTTTAGGAACTTGATGTTTATTAATTTTACATTATTATTAGACATCCCATCTAAGAAGAACATAATTAAAAGTTGATATTTAAGTTTTTAAAAGCCTTGGCGTGTACAGTACGCCACCCTGGATTTTATGTGACTACAAACCGTCCGTGTTATATTAATTCTTATGAAATTGGTCTTTGTTTTTTATCAATTTGAAGTTTAATACTTTTATAGTACTATGGACCACACTGTTAAAAATTTGCAGAAAATTGTCCAGTTATTTGACCGTTTTTAGAGAAAACGGTTATTTAACCGTAATTTAACTCTACTCTGACCATATTTTTGCCCATATTATGGTCAGAATAGACACAAATTACATTAAGTTAAGTTAGATGCATTACGTTAGACCGTCATATTAATTGGTGCTGATTAGTTTTTGGTGTAAATCGCCCAACAGGTGGCGCTGGTATGCTACATATTTCACGATTTTCACGATAGTTATATCTCAATAAATAATGCACAAAATTTTGTTTGACGTTGACACAAGTCGTTATTGATTACATTTTCGTGCAAATCCCCTAATAGGTAGCGCTGCTATGCTACTTTTTTCATGATTTCCGGAATAGCTCTATCTCAAAATCTAATGCACGGATTTTTATCAAACGTCAGATTTAGTTAGTCGTTGACATCAGTTGTTCCTGATTAGGATTTGGTGTAAATCGCTCAACAGGTGGCGCTTCTATACTGCATTTTTTTTCAAGATTTACGTGATTTTAGTTTTAGTCATATCTTAATAACCAATGCAGGGAAATTCATCAAACTTTAGATTCAGTTAGTCCTCGGTCTAAGTATTTGCTGATTAGTTTTCGGTGTATGTAATACTTGTATGAGATAGAAGTAAGTTTGAGATTGGCACATCCGACTACTTTTATGTTACTACTTTTATTTACAAACAGCCCATGTTTGTAAAGGTTAATTATATTTCATTCTAACCCATATACGTATGGACCATTTTGAAAATGGAAAATGCTCTGTCAATCCTTATAAATCATACGTGGTTCTATAAATCGTATGTAGCACTACGAATCGCCTTAATTAGAAATTGATAGTCTGACTAAAGAACGAATGACAATTACTATCAAAAAACAAGATTTTTCCATTATTCAGTTTTACTGTATCTAAGACAATATGATACATGTGTGTGTTCCGTATTTATTGTGAAACTTATAACTCTTTGTCATAGTACTTATTTTAATAGCTGTGTTTATTGCAATAATTCCTCTTTCTCAACAAAGATTTATGCAGCACTGTATTAATCTAAGTGCTACACTGTATTAATCTCTGAGTGAAGCTGCCTGAGTATATACGCGCAGGCATACATGCAGCTTAATTATTGCGAGTCATCTATTAATATTTTCCTGGATAGGGAAAAGCTTTTAGCTACAACATTAAAGAAGTGAATATAAAACATCACATATTTTTACTGAATGGTGTATACAAATTTAAACTTTTATACATACATTAATATTAAAAATATCGACGTTTCGACCACCATCTATGGTCATCTTCAGGAAAATTTTCTTATATAAAATTTTCTTATATCTTGTAGCTTTTAGCTACATGTTTATTCAAGAGATTAATTTTATCAGGCTGAAATAATACAAATTTATTGATTTACTTAAATGCAAGTGTTTCGAAGAGTTTGTTTGAAGGCGATAAAATATTCCTTGACTTATTTTGAATTAGCTAATTTAGTGTTTCTTTTAGTATCATTATTTCCAAATAGAAGTACTAACTTTATTCAATATTATTTAAAAAATAGTGGTACTTAACATTCGGAAGTTTTCGCTGGTATGCAAAGCGTGAAAATTCGCATCATTAAATTTAATATACGCATTTGTGATTTTAAATGTTTAAAATGCGCTGATAGAGCCGTTAAAAAGATCTTGATATTTAAGTTATGCTTGCAAATATATTTGGGTTTCACAAATTTGAGCAGAATGGGGGAATTCATAAGAATATATTTTGTTGATTTAGAAATATTTCATGAAATGTTTTCGTTTTCAACGAACTGTTATGGCGAGTCTATATGTAATATTTAAAAATATTAAAATAGTTCAACTATAACTATGCAAAATACTGATAAAAAATATATAGACAAAAAATACGAGGAAGTTGCAAGAATCAATAAATATGCAGTAACGAAATTCTTTGATTGACACAGTACACCAATAAAAACAAACAAAAAAGTCAAAATTTGTACGATGATTTAAAATTATTAAATAATGAAATTATTTTAATTATCGAAAGAAAAAAAATAATAATTTCATTGTCAAAGGTAATAAAAATCCATATATTTAAAGCTGTTTGCTAAAAATGTCAAATAATTCCATCGAATTTCGACCATATACGCATGCGTCAAAAAAGGACAGGCCAATGAGGCCGAGGGTCTATTCCTGTCTCCAAACGTATTTGGGATCAAGATCAACTCCTGTTGTTTTGATAGCTTTTTCCACGTTGCGTTAAACCTAGGAAGATATTTATATAAAAAACTGTGGAGTGTTTAGAAGGTATTTATTTTATTTATTGTTGTATTTATTGTAATTTGAATGAATACTTAGGTATCCATTTCGGATTTACTGTGTAACATGAATTTAGGTTCATTTAACGTTCGCGAAATCAAATCATTTTGTTTATATAGTACAGAAAATAATTCTTCAATCGTAAATAAAAATATAGTAGAACATGTAATACAAAATTGGACCACTTATATTCCGTTTATGATTGGATATGAATCTTATGGTGTTCCGATTGCTAATGAAAACGATTATATAAATATAATGTCAAAAGACAGTACGCACGGCAGTAATATTTTTATTATTATTTGTTCGAAAAAAGCGAATCTGAGCGTCTGAATATAAATTATAAAATATTATTTCTGTATTTAGCAACTAAATATTTAATAAATATGCAGGAATGTGACTAGCTTTATGTGAATGTATAATATATATAAGTCTGAACTTTAGCATTATTTTTTAACAGAAATATACTATCTCTATTCGATTTAAAAGTTTTGTCATTATATAAGTGTGCTATTTTATTTGTAAAGAGTATGTATGCATTATATTGTTTGTATGTATACAAATCTTTAGAATCTCTTAATATTTGAATAATGTTTACATTATATTTGTTTGTATGTATACAAACAATATATGTATACAAAGAAGTATGTATACAAACAATGTATCATGTAACAATATCAATATTTACATTGTATTGTTTGTATGTATACAAATCTTGAATGTTTTAATTTATTACATTCATTTTTTACCAGTTTGCATGTTCGTTCATGGGCGATTCATATGAAACTCATAATTTGTCACAAATTGGTGATTTTATTGATTTAGTGCTTTGCCCAAGAATGTGGAAAAAAAAACTTTTTGACATCGGGTGAAATGAATGAGGTTATTTCGGTTTTTCTTTTGTATATAAAAAATGTTATATGTAAAAAAATCCTGGCCATTAATCACATTGTTTTTTGTATATTTAAAGACGATTACTTATTCTTTGTAATTATTTTTTTGTTGGGGGTTTTTGAGCAAAATAATATTACTTCATAGCTAGAACCAGTTCATCATTAATATTTACTTATTTACTTAATCCTTTGACCGCTGAGCAAATGGGCAAATTTGTAATGTTTTTTCTGTTATTTATTTTAAATGTCAAAAAAAGATAAATTTTCAAACTTGGTATAAAAAACTTAGGTACTTCTCTATTATCCCATCGTCCACTTTTCATAACAAAATACTATCGCCAAACTGTATGATTAAATGCCAAAAATGCAGTCCCATTTACTTGATGTCGGAAGCATTATACGTGTTTGTTATGTCATCAAGTGGTTTTTAATTCAACATTTGCGCGTATTAATGACAACGTTCTCCCGTTTATTTGGCGTTACAGTTTGGCGATAGTTTTTTGTGATGAAAAGTGGTCGATGAGATAATAGAGAAGTACCAAAACTTAATTACGTATATGAGTAGATTCCTTGACTGTATTAATCATTACTCAATATTTTAAAACTGCATCATATTTGTAGAATTATATTAATTTAAACAATGCTTCTATTGAAGTGTGAAGAAGCACATACTTCTATGAAGAACCATATATTTACATAATCGTTTTCATTAGCAATCGGAACACCATAAGATTCATCCCCGATAAAAAACAGACTATAAGTGGTCCAATTTTGTATTACGTGTTCTACGATATTTTTACGTACATTTGAATAATTATTTTCTGTACTATATAAACAAAATGATAGAGATCTAAAACCACAATTTCCATCGGGATTGATTTCGCGAATGTTAAATGAGCCTAAATTCATTTTTAAACAGTAAATCCGAAATGGACACCTAAGTATTCATACAAATTATAATAAATAAAATAAATACCTTCTGAACACTCCACAGTGAGTTCTATATAAATATCTTCCTAGGCTTAATGCAACGTGCAAGAAGAAAAAAACAGGAGATGATCCCAAACACGTTTCTAGAGACAGTAATAGACCCTCATTTTAATGGCCGGTGTTTTTTTTTTACGCATGCGTATTGGGTCGAATATTGTTGAAAAATGATTTTGAAGAAAAAATCGGTAAATTCACAAAATGGTTTCGGGAAAAACTTCACCAAATGGTTTCAAAATTCTTTGAGTGACAGCGGGAAAAAAAATTTCATTTTACATTCAATCATCGCAATTGGCGAGTGTGACTATTAAGTTTAGCCAGTACTGGATACTACTAGATATAATGATTATGAACCATGCTTTTTCTGTTATTGGGCGAGATTCATGTTTTTTCAGCAATTCTTTGACGAAATTAGTGTTTTTTCAGCGATCCTTTGAAGAATTTCGCATTTTTCTCGCGATCCTTAACGAAATTCGCATTTTCCAGCGATTCTTTGATAAAATACATTTTATTCCGCAATTTTTAGACGAAATTTAGTAAAAAAGCGTGATCTTTTGGTGAAATTTCCTTTTTTGTGATTCTTTGACAAAATTTGCTTATCTTTCACGATCCTTTTGCATAATTCACGTTTTTTCTGTGGTCTTTTAATGAAAGTCATGTTTTCCCATGATCCTTTGATGAAATTAGTGTTTTTTTCTCAATCATTTGACGAAATCTGAGATTTTTTCAAAACGCGAAGATTGGTTAGATTTTTTTTTATTCTGCAGGTGCCCTAAAAAGTCTGATGCCCATTGCTGCATCGCACACATTCTTCCATGGGGCATCGAACGAAGGAAATTCATCCTAAAGAATCATTGTTTCATTCCTGACATTTCTAGAAAGAAACAACGTTCAATTTATTGGCTGAATTGTAAAGGGTGAAATAGTGTCAGACATTAGCGGAAATAAAGTGTGCAATTTGTTCGTTTATGAAAAGAATTGTGAAATTCGTTAATCGATAAATTGCGAAATTTGTCAATCGATAGAGGAAAAATCACAAAATTCATTAATCGACGGAAAATTCATCAACTGTTTTGAAATTTGTCGAGCGACAGCAGAGAAAAAAATCTTTTTCCATTCAGTCATTGCAATTGGTGAGTGTGACTATTATGTTTGACCAGTGGTGGCAATAAAGTCCATTGCAAAATTTTCAGTATTACTCGCTGTTTGGCAAGTGCTAATTTTGTCCTATACTTCAAAACCCTTTTGATCTTCACATCAGTGTGCAGGACAGTTTTTTTAGGTAGACCATTTGATGAATTTCGTGATTTTTCCGTTATCAATTGACCAATTTTGCTGTTATTGATTGTTGAATTTTATAATTTATCAACTATTGATTAGCAAATTTCATGATTTTTTCCATGAACGTTTGACGAATTACGCAAAAAAATTAAGAATATCGTTAAATTGTCTTGGGTAAAAAAAAATTACTATTGTCAAATGCCTTTGAGAAAAAAGTTGCAAGTTGAAACGCCTGTGACCTCTTTTTCATGTTATGCATTTCTGGGAGTCCATCCCCCCACTCCCCCCAAGTGGGACACTTTTCTAAATTTTGCACACACCCGTCATGTGATACATCGCTGGAAAAGTCTTTGACCGCTTATTCATGTTATGCATCTCCGGGGTCCATCCCGCCACTCCCCCCCCTAAGGGGGGCACTTTTCTAAATTTTGTTGACACCCCTCATGTCATATATTGTTGGAAAGGTCTGTGACTGCTTAATCATATTATGCATCTCCGATGTTCATCTCCCCACTTTGCCCCCCCCCCCAACGTACTTTCTAAATTTTCCACACAACCCTCATGTTATATATCATTGGAAAGGTCTGTGACCACTTAATCATATTATGCATCTCCGATGTCCATCTTCCTACTTGCCCCCCCCCCCAAGGGTTACTTTCTAAATTTTGCTCACAACCCTCATGTTATATATCATTGGAAAGGTCTGTGACCACTTAATCATATTATGCATCTCCGATGTCCATCTCCCCACTTTGCCTCCCCCCAAGGGATACTTTCTGAATTTTGTTGACACCCCTCATGTCGTATATTGTTGGAAAGGTCCGTGACTGCTTAATCATATTATGCATCTCCAATGTTCATCTCCCAACTTTGCCCCCCCCAACGTACTTTCTAAATTTTGCACACAACCCTCATGTTATATATCATTGGAAAGGTCTGTGACCACTTAATCATATTATGCATCTTCGATGTCCGTCTTCCCACTTGCCCCCCCCAAGGGGTACTTTCTAAATTTTGCTCACAACCCTCATGTTATATATCATTGGAAAGGTCTGTGACCACTTAATCATATTATCCATCTCCCCACTTTGCCCCCCTCCCCCCAAGGGATACTTTCTGAATTTTGTTGACACCCCTCATGTCGTATATTGTTGGAAAGGTCCGTGACTGCTTAATCATATTATGCATCTCCGATGTTCATCTCCCCACTTTACCCCCCCCCCCCAACGTACTTTCTAAATTTTGCACACAAACCTCATGTTATATATCATTGGAAAGGTCTGTGACCACTTAATCATATTATGCATCTCCGATGTCCATCTCCCCACTTTGCCCCCCCCCCCCAAGGGATACTTTCTGAATTTTGTTGACACCCCTCATGTCGTATATTGCTGGAAAGGTCCGTGACTGCTTAATCATATTATGCATCTCCGATGTTCATCTCCCCACTTTACCCCCCCCCCCAACGTACTTTCTAAATTTTGCACACAACCCTCATGTTATATATCATTGGAAAGGTCTGTGACCACTTAATCATATTATGCATCTTCGATGTCCATCTTCCCACTTGCCCCTCCCCCCCAAGGGGTACTTTCTAAATTTTGCTCACAACCCTCATGTTATATATCATTGGAAAGGTCTGTGACCACTTAATCATATTATGCATCTCCGATGTCCATCTTCCTACTTGCCCCCCCCCCCCAAGTGGTACTTTCTAAATTTTGCTCTCAACCCTCATGTTATATATCATTGGAAAGGTCTGTGACCACTTAATCATATTATGCATCTCCGATGTCCATCTCCCCACTTTGCCCCCCCCCAAGGGATACTTTCTGAATTTTGTTGACACCCCTCATGTCGTATATTGTTGGAAAGTTCCGTGACTGCTTAATCATATTATGCATTTTCGATGTTCATCTCCCCACTTTGCCCCTCCCCCCCAAGGGGTACTTTATAAATTTTGCTCACAACCCTCATGTTACATATCATTTGAAAGGTCTGTGACCACTTAATCATATTATGCATCTCCAATGTCAATCTGCCCACTTTGCCCCCCCCCCAAGGCATATTTTCTAAATTTTGTTACACCCCTCATGTCACATATTGTTGGAAAGGTCTGTTACTGCTTAATCATATTATGCATCTCCGATGTCCATCTCCCCACTTTTTGCCCCCCCCAAGGGATACTTTCTAAATTTTGTTGACACCCCTCATGTCACATATTGTTGGAAAGGTCTGTTACTGCTTAATCATATTATGCATCTCCGATGTTCATCTCCCCACTTTGCCCCCCCCAACGTACTTTCTAAATTTTACACACAACCCTCATGTTATATATCATTTGAAAGGTCTGTGACCACTTAATCATATTATGCATCTCCAATGTCAATCTGCCCACTTTGCCCCCCCCCCAAGGGATACTTTCTAAATTTTGTTGACACCCCTCATGTCACATATTGTTGGAAATGTCTGTGACCACTTAATCATATTATGCATCCCCGATGTCCATCTGCCTACTTGCCCCCCCCCCCCAAGTGGTACTTTCTAAATTTTGCTCACAACCCTCATGTTATATACATTGGAAAGGTCTGTGACCACTTAATCATATTATGCATCTCCGATGTCCATCTCCCCACTTTGCCCCCCCCCAAGGGACACTTTCTGAATTTTGTTGACACCCCTCATGTCGTATATTGTTGGAAAGTTCCGTGACTGCTTAATCATATTATGCATTTTCGATGTCCATCTCCCCACTTTGCCCCTCCCCCCCCAAGGGGTACTTTCTAAATTTTGCTCACAACCCTCATGTTATATATCATTTGAAAGGTCTGTGACCACTTAATCATATTATGCATCTCCAATGTCAATCTGCCCACTTTGCCCCCCCAAGGCATATTTTCTAAATTTTGTTACACCCCTCATGTCACATATTGTTGGAAAGGTCTGTTACTGCTTAATCATATTATGCATCTCCGATGTCCATCTCCCCACTTTTTGCCCCCCCCCCAAGGGATACTTTCTAAATTTTGTTGACACCCCTCATGTCATATATTGTTGGAAAGGTCCGTGAATGCTTAATCATATTATGCATCTCCGATGTTCATCTCCCCACTTTGCCCCCCCCCCCCAACGTACTTTCTAAATTTTACACACAACCCTCATGTTATATATCATTTGAAAGGTCTGTGACCACTTAATCATATTATGCATCTCCAATGTCAATCTGTCCACTTTGCCCCCCCCCCCAAGGGATACTTTCTAAATTTTGTTGACACCCCTCATGTCACATATTGTTGGAAATGTCTGTTACTGCTTAATCATATTATGCATCTCCGATGTCCATCTCCCCACTTTGCCCCCCCCACAAGGGGTACTTTTCTAAATTTTGTTGACACCCCTCATCTCATATTGTTGGAAATGTCTGTGACTGCTTAATCATATGCATCTTCGGGGTCCATCCCGCCACTCCCCGCCCTTAAGGGGGGCACTTTTCTAAATTTTGGACACAACCCTCATGTTATATATCATTGGAAAGGTCTGTGACCACTTAATCATATTATGCATCTCCAATGCCCATCTCCCCACTTTGCCCCTCCCCCCAAGAGGTACTTTCTAAATTTTTCACACAACCTCATGTGATATATCGATGGAAAGGTCTGTGATCGCTTAATCATATTATGCTCCCCACTATGAAATTTGTCAAGTTAAAGCAACTATAAAATTTAATTTTATGGTACTATCAAGTGTTTTGCCGACAAATTTTGACGGGTTCCATCTAGTACGAATTAAACCGATTTTTTTTTTTCAAATAAAGTTTCTTTGATTGTGATGTTAATTTTCTACGTTTTAAGGAATTGGAATATTTTATTGAAACAGTATTTTTGTTCCTAATAGTATATTAATTGCTAAAACCTCCTTCTTTATAATATTTTAAGTGTAAATTTCAAAGATATACTATTGTAACTTCTTGAAGAATAAGGACAAAATATTAAAAGGCTCTAATAATATTTTAAATAAGTTTTTCACATATCTTTAAAATATATACAAGATAAAAAATGGAAATAAAAGTTTTAAATGAAGCAATTAAATATCAAACGTACAGACATATTTATAGACAGGGTGCACAGGAAAGTCCATTTATCCTCCCCCAGAAAAAAATGTTTACACCACTATTTCCAAAGAAAAAGAAATTGCGGCATATTTCTACATTTTCTATAGCAATATACCACGAAGAATATTGTTTGAAAATGGTTAAAATATTGTGTAACACTTCTTCCACGAGACAAATGTCCAATCCTTCTGATAATATTAACTTTGTTATATTGCATTGTTATACTATTTATGTTAGCCTACTATATTAATTACTCTTTTATTTTTATAATTGTGTTGCGGCCCACCTAACTTCTGAAACACATGTTTAAAACCCGTAAGAAAAAAATATTGAGTACGACTAAGAAACGCTCAATCTAATGTTAAATCCATGGGTAGGCTGTTTTTCTCTTTTTTTTTCTTTCTCGCTTGCATTTTAATATTTGTAAATTATTTTTTGGCTTAGGAGAGCTGAAGTCATCTCTAACGCTGTGCGATTTTATTTTTTGAGTTATTTTTCTATTTTTTTTTTTTATAAGCGGACATTTTTAACTTTGGAACAGGCTAGAGCTGGTTCTGAAAATGAAAGCGTCCGTATATAGAAAAACTGCACCTAAAACGGAAAAAGTAAAAACTCACAACGTTAGAGATGTACATCAGCTCTCCTAAGCAAAATAAAATCATTTAAAATATTAAATTGCAAGCGAGAAATTTAAAAATAACCTTTCCATAAACTTAACATTAGCTTGCGTGTTTTTCACTTGCTTAGTGTAGTCTCTTAAACACATACAATCACATAATTCAATATGATATTACCGATGTACAATGTTTCTTTAAACATGTATTTAAAGGAGTTGGACTATGTTATTTGTTTTACTTATTCGAGCCCAAAGAAGTCGTATTCAAAAAGACAATGCGAGTTAAGGAAATTTGGTGCCCTTTGAACATTTATTTTTATTTGAATATTTTTTATGCTTTTTTGACGTATTAAATGACATTATGAAGGAAAACGATTTAATCAAGGAATAATGGAATTCTTGTGGTAATGTTTTAAAAGATTAACTTATTTTTGAAAAAATTAAAGAAAGAATAAAATTTTACTTTTCTTACAATTTTAAATTTTTTGACCGTTTTTTTTATGCTTCTTCACAATCTGTAATGGTAGGGATAAAATTTACATAAATATTGTTATTTTAGGAAATAAAAAAATATAAATTACGATATGTAATAATAAAGTAAAAAATGCTATTCACTTTATATCCGCATTTTTAAAGAACAAACTATTTATATTATTAAAAGACCGATTCCATTTTATGAAATCGATATTAAGGTTCGCCTACGCCCCTCTCGCCCCCCCCCCTGCCACCCCGAACACATACCAAAAAAAAAAATAATAGCGATTTGAAAAGTACATTTTCAAATTTTAGCATTTTGATCATACTACTATATTGATGGAACATGAACTAAGATAAATTAATTACAATTCTCAAGTATTACAATTCTGAATTATTTAAAATTAAATTAGTGCAGTAAAAATACTTTTTTACGTATTTATAAGTATCGGTTCTTTATGTAACTTCTCCAGAATATACTAGGAAAAATTCTAGTTTTCTTTCTATTTAGCCAAATTAAGGACACCAAAATTCCTTCATATACATAAACTAGTCGTTGGCGGACACCGTAATACTTACCTATCATGGATATGCGTAATATTAAGTATAAAAATAAAACATGTGTAAACTATTTATAAAATGCATAGCAATTCGAATAAAATCGTGGCTTGATGACGTCATCAACTTGCAATGCTCTATTACTGAATTGCGTAAAAGAAACAGCCTTATAACTTCAAAATTGATAATTCTATTAACTAACGGTTTGCTGCGTCGGATCAAGCGTCTCAATTCCAGTTAAAATATATCTTTGAATTGACATACAGGGTCATTGAAAACCAAAGAGTGTGGGAAATAGGATTACAAATATCTCGGCAATTCATCACCCGATCGACTTCTTTTTTAAGCAAAATTTATGTTTTGGTATTGTATTTTATATTCACTCCTTAAAATAAATAATTTCGAAAAATTTTATATACCTTGTATCAGAACAAATATTTCGAGAGTCCGAAAAAAATAGTTTCGGATAATCGAGGTTACAGAAATACAATAAGCTTCTTCTCGCTATTACGTACTAAGTACATATCAAATTTCAAGTCTCTGTCTCAATTTGTTCGGGAGATAGAGCGTTTACAGACACACAGACAGACGGGCGGCAAATTTTTAAAAAAATGTGTTTTTCGGAATTAGCCCAGTCAAATAAGGATATAACCTCGGAATGAAAGATAACAAGCTGAAAATTTGCAAAAATCTTTCTTTTGACATTCTAAAAGTAAGCTAAAAAGTCTCATATAATCTCGTGTCCGCGTCTCGAGATATTCAAGGTCAAAGGTCAAGAAAATCGGTTTTTTGCTTATATCTCAAAAACTGTGCATTTTATTAAAAACAATCCAATTACAAAATTAAAGTAGACAAAATTTCCTATAAAATACATATATTATCTTTAATATTCTGACAAAGGGTTTAGACGCTAATGCGCGCTGAAAAAAGACAACTTTTTGACCTTCAGACCAAAACGAGAGAAACTTCATCTTTCACCCTCGATTTCTCACTACGCATTTTATCGAGAAAACATCTGTTACAAAATTAAAGTAGGCAATATTTTCTACAAAATTCATACATTAACTTTAATTTTTGACGGAATGTTTAGGCCTTAAATGGCGCTGAAAAAAAAGCGACTTTTTGACCTTTGAGCCAAAAAACTAGAGAAACCCTCTTTCCTACCCTCAATTACCCCAAAACTAGGCATTTTATTGAATAACACCAGCTGCAAAATTAATGTAGATAACATTTTCTGCAAAATGCCCATATCAACTTTAATTAGTTTTTGGCCCTCTGGTCTAAAAGGGAAAAAAACCCACTAAAGATTTTTTCTTGTATTTCAAATGATATTTGAAACTATTACAAAACTTGTAGAGAATAAAATTATATACAAATTTAGTCTTAATTAGATACATTATTTACTTATTAATAAATATTAATTATAAATAAGAATTAATTATAAATAAATTTGATAATATTTTGTTAAATTATGTATAAATAATAACATATTGAAATGAGTTTTTATGTATTGTAATTACAATTTTATATATCATAAGATTATCAAATCTATTATATTTTGTTTAAGTTAAATTATAAGGCGATTATTACCTCTGATTATCAATAGTACGGATACAGCTTACGTTTCCTCTTGTTCGTCGTCGTCTCCTTCTTCTGGTCGCCCATATATAAAATTTCCAGATCGTTATCATCATCCTCGTTGACCGTAATACTTGGCTCTAAAACCTGAAGAATCTCAGGTACATATCCACTTTCTTCATCAAAATCATTTGGATATGATGAAGCGTTGAGACATGCTTTTCCGTTACACTGGCCATAAACTGAGGAGCATGGCAACCCTACTTTTCTACATCCACAGCTCGCGCCACAACCTTTCTTGCAATTGCAGAAGATCGTACTGAGTAGTTCTTTAGGGGCTGAAGGTTATAATGTTGTTGTGGGTTCCAGGATCTCGTTTTGTGTTATCTACCCCCATTCTCTGGGTTCTAAATCTTTCCCTAACCAAGTTTGGATCTGATAGTAGACATGATAAATATGCTGTCGAGCTGCTGCACTTGTTGGTGGAAGAGATGATAATTGCACCGGTTTATTGAGTCTTGTTGATTTAATGAATTGTGTGTACCTAAAATTGTCAATACTATGTTCTGATTTTGGAGCATTATACATTGCTAAAAGAACACGTATTCCATTTTCAAATAATGTGTTTGAAGGGCAGTTGTCTTCCTGAAGCAATTGAGCTGATTCGTACAAACTGGAATGTTTCTCGAACATTTTTATAATTGTCAGTTTTCCTTTTTTAAACAGCACAGATGCTGTGTCACATCCACTGATAGCGTGCAAAAATAAAATATGTTCTTTAGGACGAGGATATTTGTCGAAGCTTTTAGAGGAACACATTCGTGTTTCCACATTGCCTTTACCCATTTAAAAAAAAAAGGATTTCTCTCTGATGTGACTGTGTTCGTCCTATTAAAATAACTAACAGATCAACATCTTCTCCAACTGTGACGGCGGTCTTTTGATGTTTCGATTCTTCAATGGCTGTTTTGATGATGATGGTATCAGCAGCATCTCTGGCTTGTTTTGTAGTGATGTTAACAGTTTTTAACAGCTCAATAAGCATTTCAATAAAAAAAATTTTATTGCACCGGTTCGATAAAAACTTTTCCCGGCTGATTGGCACAATCATTGTCTCATCAAAACGAACTTCGTAAGATGTTGAAACAGCAACAGTTCTTCTGAGTTGTTCCATTGCTTTTATATTTTTACTGGTCTATTGATCTGAATAACCTGGTTTTATCTGTTTTTATCTGAATAACCGTCGAATGCAACAACAATATTTGAACCAAAATGTATTTGCAAATATTTGACGTATTTTTGAAGAATAATTGAGAAAGTAAGCGCCTGAACCCTTTGTCAGAAAATTAAAGTTACTGTTGCAATATTTAGATAATGTTGTGGATTTTAATTTTGTAATTAATGTTCTTTGATAAAACGAACAGTTTTCGAGTAATGGAAGGTAGGAAAATGCCGTTGTTATTGTATTGGCTCAAAGGTCAAAAAGTCGCTTTTTTCAGCGCTATTTAGGGCCTAAACATTCCGTCAGAAATTAAAGTTAATTTATGAATTTTGTAGAAAATATTGCTTACTTTAATTTTGTAGCAGATGTTTTCTCGATAAAGTGCATAGTTTTTGAGAAATCGAGGGTGAAAGATGAAGTTTCTCTCGTTTTGGTCTGAAGGTTAAAAAGTTGTCTTTCTTCAGCGCGCTCTAGCGCCTAAACCCTTTATCAGAAAATTAAAGATAATATATGTATTTTATAGGAAATTTTGTCTACTTTAATTTTGTAATTGGATTTGTTTTAATAAAATGCACAGTTTATGAGTTATAAGCAAAAAAACGATTTTCTTGACCTTTGACCTTGAATATCTCGAGACGCGGACACGAGATTATATGAGACTTTTTAGCTTACTTTTAGAATGTCAAAGCAAAGATTTTTTCAAATTTTCAGCTTGTTATCTTTCATTCCGAGGTTTACCCCTTTTCTCACCTTATTTGACTGGGCTAAATCTCCAGTGTCTGAAACGTGCAAATCTGTCAAAATTATTTTTTCAATTTTCAAAACGATTACAAGACTTACCCTGTACTACGTATGATGGGTAAGTAAAAATAAGAATTGCAAAGCGGCTTTAATTGCAGAATTTTTTTTGTGCTAGTTTTTAAAAGTAATAAATGTTTTGTTATTTTAAAAAATTACTACCTGCTGGAGATTCTATAATGAAACCAATATCTCCGCGCTTAAATCCCTTTGTTTCTTTGCTTATAGTTTTTCATACATGCGTAATATATGTTTTTGTAACATACAGTTGATATAAATTACAAATCCTTTTTCGAACAATTGGAAACAACAGTGACGGCGAAATCACGCTCATTTTTGATTAAATTAAAACGTAAGATTTCTGTTACGCATGTTCAAAGAAGTCGTCTCAAGGAATCAAAAGTGCAAAAAATGGGATATGATTGCGTAATAGATTCATTGAAGAGTAATGGTATTACAATAATTTCTTTCCATCATCGGGGGATTTTATCTCATATAGCATGCCATATATTCGCCGATGGAAGAAATCATTGCCATCCTCTTGCTTAATAAAATAGACGATATTTTTTATATATGCTTTAATTAATACATTCCTTTATTAATATTTATTATAATGTAAATAATATGAATAAAACTAAAAGAAAGTGGCGTACAATTTTTAACATCAGCAAAATATGTTAAAGAAATTTCCTCAGTTGAAAATCATTAATATATTTCTTTCCTTATGTCCTTTTTATTAAGAGAAGTGCATCAGATGAAGTCATGCATTATGTAAGCTTTAAATTCAATCTATATTTGTTGCCGGTCTACTTTACGGTTATAAATCATTCAGAGACGTTTTTAAATTCATCACAAGCAGATAACATTAAAAACAAAATAAAATTATATTGCCTTTTCAATAACCTCCTTTTAAATTCGTCTTTTTTAATATTCAAAATAAACTTTACTGAAAAATAATAAACAAAAATAGTGTTTTTCGCTTCGACAGCCGCTGTGGACTTTCAAGTACTATTAATCATAGTGGCAAGAGATAGCAATATCTTTGTTGGCTGACAAATTCTAATTTATGCTTTTTTCGTGAATTTCAAAGGGAATAAGCTTGAGTGATATATCAAGATGAACAATTCTTCAAAAGTTGTTTGTCTTTTCTCAAGTATAATCTCTCATGAAAAAGATAGATTTTATGAGAAACAAATAACTGTGATAGTTTGTATATAATTCATACATATCAAATTCATAATAATGTTGTCATTTCAATATTTTTAAACTCGTCTTTTTGATATTGAAAAGAACTTTATTGAAAAATAATAAACAAAAATTGTTTTTCGCTTTGACATTTGCTTTGGACATTCAAGTATTAGGGACAATGTGCTCGTGACGTCACAGTAGCTAAAATGGCTGCGTGATCATCTGTTTACAATTTTCATTTATGAAGGCTTTTTTCGCTATTTCTCTTAGTCATGTTATTTTATTGGCACACTTTTGATCTCTGATTAATGGAAAAAATGGCATATTCTTCCTTTATTTAATTATTAAATAATGAAGAATTAGATAAAAGTATGATTTGTGAAATGTAAATGAAAACAATTGTAAATTCTAAAAATTAACATTGAAATCGTGAAGTAAAAGCATATTTAAGTAAAATAAGTAATTTACATAATTTATAAGCAAACCTCGACTTAAACACATGGAATTTAATTCATTTTTATAGACATTGGCTATAACCTAATTTATTTTAACATTTAATTTCTAATAAATTCGATAATTACTACGAAATTAAACTGAAATTAAATGAATATTTCTTATATTACTCAGATCTGTTGAACACATTTCTATCATTTTAGTAGCAAAATAAATAATACGTGAATTCTGCAAGAATATAATGCTTTAAATTGAGCGATTTTTCAATGTTTACCGAAACAGGCGGTTTTTCATAGCCTCAAACCGAAAGAAAGAGTATGGTCCATTAGTCATAGTGGCAGGCGATAGAAACACCTTCATTGGCTGACAAATTCTAATTTATGCCGTCTTTCATGAATTTCAAAGGGAATAAGCTTGAGTGATATATCACGATGAACAATTTTTCAAAAGTTGTTTATATTTTCTCAAGTATGATCCCTCAGGAAAAAGATAGATTTTACAAGAAACAAATAACTGTGATATTTTATATATAATCCATACATAGAGTGAGGTACAGAATGAAAGAAAATATACAACCAGAAAGGAAAATCTTGCGTCAAGCATAGATTATGAAAATCTTTCCAATACATTCCGAATACTATAACAGAACTACCCTGATACTATAAGGTGTAATATTATATCTAAGTAAACAGTTTGGGAAACACATAACGCATTTTAAAACGTAATTTCAGCAATTACTATTTATAATCATTAAAGTGTTCAAATATATTTGTGAGGACCTGTATATGATTTAAAGATTTCTATATATAGTATACGGATAATATATATTCTATATATAGTATATATCTACTGCATAGTACGCTAAACTATACTTCAGTTAATAACACAACTGAAAAATCTCTTTCAGCAATTCGCGTCAATAAACGGAAAGTACTGGAATTATTTTGTGAATACCTGTATATAATCTAAATACATATATATATACACCAAGTACCATGCAAAAAAATAGTTACATTTAAAAACGTATTCCGCAACTGAAAACACCCTCCCAGAAATTATCGCTCATAGGCAATACAGTAACCGATTTTTTTTTGTGTGCCCCTGTAGATGAACGCGATACATGACGTTCATACCACATTTTATAGTAAGCACTTTATACTGCACCTCAGTGATATATATCAATTTCAGTATGTTTGAAATAGTATACCATCACTAAAATACGTTTGAAATGATTTTTTCCCATAGACAACATAGAATGTAACAATTTTTTTGAGTGACTCTGCAAACGAACTATAAATGCTACACACTTCCATTTCAATACAGGACATGCCATAGTAATCCTTAATAATATATATCAATTAAATAGCAATCCTAGCATATGTACAGCAGTTAGAGCGCGAGAGACTGCCAGACTGAGAGAAGGCCAGTCAAACTGAATTCATAAACATTTTTCAACAATGTTGGAGAGTGTTAAAAAAATGAAATCAATTTGAAATTTGTTATACAAATGCTCAAATCTTTGACTTAAAATTAAATGCATAGTATCTCATTTAATATTAACGCAATCGTTTAAAAAACTGTACATATGTTATAAAATCTATTTTTAAATTTTTAAATTTATGCGGGAACAAAATGTTCAGAACATCGTCATTATTTCGAAAGTTTATCTTGTGCTTGGTGGGTAGTTTCAAATATAATTTAGCAAAGTATTTTTTTTAATCCAATTCCTTCAGTTTCGGAAATTTTTAATGGTTGGGGGAGGTAAAATGCTTTCTGACTTCGAAAAGTGCAAAACCCTAGTTTCAAATGGTATCGGATGGTCTCTTCAAAGAATTTCAGATAAAATTATACCTTCAAATACTTTCACTTTTAATTTCCAACCTAATTTTATTACTTGGGGGGATTTCAAAATCTACAAGAAGGCTGCGAATTCTTTTGAACCGATCTGGACATTGAATTATTCGCACGTTTGCAAGTGAAAGAATAGCAGCAAATGAAATTACACACTAGATTATGATGTCAGCATCCGTATGTACTATAAGAAGAGCAATTAAATTTTCGGGAATAGTAAAATATGTAAAACCATGTTTATGTATTGTGTTTAAAATCTACCAATTAAAAATACCACATTTAGTTGGAAGAGAAACATGTGAAGTAAAAGCAGAATTGTTTTGAAATTAGTTTCATTGATCAAAATAAGTTTAATTTCGATGGTGCGGACAGTATTCATTTATACTAGCATGACCATCTAAAAGGAAATGACACATTTTCTAAGCGTCAAAATGTGTGAGAGTGCATAATGTTTTTGGTCATTTTTTTCGCAAGTGGTAAGTTCAGAATATCTTTTCTATAAAGACAACAAAATTGACATACAGTGGTTGGACACAAATATGAAAACACCTCGTCAAATGCATGATTCTAGCCAAGCCTGTTGGTGGCGCTGTTGTATTTTCCCACTAACGTACAATGTGTTCAATACATTGCAAGTGTCAGTCGTTGTGAGAACAGTGTCCTATGTAGTTGTGAGTGCATTATGTCTGAGCTAAGTGAATTCGAACGTGGACAAATTGTTGGTACTCGTATGGTGGGTGCGTAGATAAAAGTAGCCGAATTATTTCATGTTTCAAAAGGTACCGTATGGAAGATTTATACCGCATAGAGGAAAAGCTGAAAAACCTCAACCGCTAAGTCACAACTCGGACGAAATTGTGTGTTGTATGATCGTGACAGACAGTCATTGAAGAGGATTGTAACGAAAAATAAGTAGGGAGCTCCATAAGCAGGGATTTTCAGGGCAAGTTGCAATTCCAAAACCACTCATCACTAATGCAAATTCCTGTAAGATGAAAACATGGTTTCGAAGCCATAAAACCTGGACTATGGAGCAATCGAAAACAGTCATTTGGTCGGATGAGTCTTGTTTCACACTGTTTCAAACATCTAGCGAGTTTACGTGTGGCGATGCCGTCCCAAGCCTACAATGCAGACTGCTCGCTGCCAAGAGTAAAACATGACAGAAGTTAGGTCGTGATTTGGGCAGCCATATTCCATGGGCTCCATGATTACTCTGCAAGCTCGCATTACTGGCCAGGATTATGTGGCCATTTTTGCCGATCATGTCCATCGCATGGTTCAATGCTTGTTCCCCAATGGTGATGCTGTGTTACAAGACAAAAACGCAACTGTTCACCCATCTCGGATCGTCCAGGAATGTTTTGTGAAAATGAAGGTGATTTGTCGCATCTCCCCTGACCACCACAGTCACCGGATCTCAATATTATGGATACTTTGTGGTCTGTTTTGAAGAGAAAGGTGAGTGATCGGTATCCACCTCCATCATCCTTACCTGAACATGCCTGTATCTAGCAGGAAGGATGGTATATGATTTCCTTGGAAACCGTACAGGACCTGTATTTATCCATTCCGAGAAGACTCCAAGCTGTCTTGAATTACAAGGGTTTTCTTATACTATATTAGGCATGGTAACATGGTTTTAGGTGTTTTCATATTTTTACCCAATCCCTGTACGTATATATATTTGTTAGAACGCCTTTTGCTAAACGAGAGTAAAAATACTCCCGTGTTTACATACATTCTACACTGACAAAAAATCAATTTTTTTTGGACGGAAATTAAATATTTATATTGTGCGGAATTATGGGAAAAAATATTTGAAGCGATATTTCAATTATTAAGAAAAATATCAGCAAAAATGTGAGCGCGATAAAACCGACGATAAAACCAACATTGATCGATAAAACCAACCTTGCCGAAAATATTCTACTAAAGATTTTATTCCTTTTTAAATGAGCAGATTAAGGCACAGGCGGGTCCATAGTATGACGCAGGAATCGCATATTAAGTTTAAGTTGAAATATATATATCAGTATATTTTTTCTTCTATAGCATTAAACGCGATTTTATGGAAACTACATTTTTCGACAGGCACAGCATGATAATTTGAACAATTTTTAATATTTTTGGATAATATTTGCGCTTATCTACGCATAACTAAATTTTCTAAGGCCATCAAGTCATTTTTTGAAAAAAACTTCTTTTTTTTATATTTTAGTTTAAAAGTCAAAATTTTAGATGAAAAATGTTTTTTTTTTTCAAAACAGCGCATTTTTTTTTTTTTTTTTTTTTTTTTAATTCCAAAATTTGAACACATGGACCTTAGCTACAACCTTATTTTAGAAGAAGAAACTGAGATTTTAACATTTTTTGGTTCTGCAGGAAGTTGGGATGCTGCGCATCGAGCCCGGATATTTTGGTACAGGCTAAAGTGGCTGCAGGTTTCCGACGTAATATGTGATATGTAAGCGTGTATTTACGACGTAATATGTAAATACTTTTAAATACTTGAAGCAATAAAAAACAAAGTGGAATTATTTGTTTTTTCAATTAATTTTTCTTCCTTCCTAAAAACAAAATTTAGAAATATGTGAAATTTTCGCCGCCGAGAACATATGTAACCCCTTAATTATATTTTTCAAGAAAACAATTCATCAATTTACTCGGCAAAATGCACAAAAATATCGGTTTGAAGATGAAAGTGTGTGAGATTCAAACTGGATTGGCTTACAGTTAATCCAGATCTACAGGGTGTCCATAATTAAACGACCGTACTTCAAAGTTGTCTAAAGACGAAACTATTGGTCAGAAAGTTGTGAAATTTTGTAAAGGACATAATGAAGGAATGGGAATTTGTTTAAGCGAAAAAAAAAATTAGTTCAAAATTTCGCCACCAGATGGCGTTTTTAATGAATTGCACATTTATCATACACTTACGATAGTTTACAAATTTTTATTTGAACGAAAATTGTTCAACAAAACTTTTTTCACGACATGTTCTTAGCATTTTCCAAAATACACTACAGGCAACTGTGGAACATGCTATCTTACGATTCGAGATGGTAGCTGAAAATGATGGCCGTCATGTGGAAAATGTTTTGTTGCAATAAAATATATAAACTGTCATAAACGTATGCTAAATGTGTAATTAATTATTTAAAAACGCCATCTGGTGGCGAAATTTTGAACTAATTTGTTTTCCCTTAAAAAAATTCCCATTCCTTCATTACCTCCTTCACAAAATTTCAGAACTTTCTGACCAATAGTTTCGTCTGTAGACAATTTTAAAGTAGGGTCGTTTAATTATGGACACCCTGTATATCTCATGGAAAACGTGGTAGCACTTTCGTGGTAGCTTTTCCTTCCATATGTTGAAGAAACTTACCAAAAACAATATTATCAGGGTATGTTTCAAGAATGAAAGAGGAAGAATATATTTTTAATTTTTAATAAAAAATAACAATAAAAATAATTATTCATTATATTATTATATGCATTTCCATTTTATTTAATCTTTAAATGTTATTTTGATTACATACAGCACTGGTTTAAAGAATTTATTGGTTTGCTGTTTTTAAAGATAACATGTATTTTATTTTTTGTTTTTTTAGATACTCTAATGCTTTTTTTTTTCGTGAAAGTACATATTGTATAAGATATGCAGTGTGTCCGAAAAGTCTGGAAACAGTCAAATAACTCGAGAAATATACATCGGATTGAAAACGAAAAAAATCCGTGTCCAATATTACGTGCCCAATATACACGACCAATAATAATATTTTAGAAAAAATCTATTTAGGAATATGAAAGTTGCCATTTTTCTAAAATATTGAACACTTATTTTCCCATTTTTCAATCCGATGTATATTTCTTGAGTTTTTCCACCGTTTCTAGACTTTTCAATGGAAACGATTCTCATTGCATTTTTCTCGATTACACCGCCATCTACGATTTTCTGAAAACAAAGTTAAATACAAAAGTTATGTATTCATTCCGCAGAATCCAAATCTGCAATAAAAAGAGGGGGGGGGATTATCATTTAAGATTTCAAAGTTGCCCCACCAACTTTTCCTCCCAGTGGGAAGAGTTTGTTTGTTTTTTGGGGGGGGGGGAGGGGAGGGGGAAACTTTGATATCCCTAAATAGATTTTTCAAAATATTGAATTTTTTTCCATTTTTCAATGCGATGTATATTTTTTGAGTTATTCGACCGTTTCCAGACTTTTCAATGGAAACGATTCTCACTGCATTTTATTCGATTACAGAGCTATCTACGATTTTCCGAAGGAAATATTAAATACAAAAGTAACGTATTTTTTCGAGTAGAATCCAAATCTACAATAAAAAAGGGGGTTGTCCTTTAAGATTTGAAACTTGTCCTCTCTACACCTCAGGCGGCGATTTTGTGGGGGCATGTCTGATTACCCTAAATAGATTTTTCAAAAATATTGATCACATATTTTCCGTTTTTCAATTCGATGTATATTTATCGAGTTATTCGACCGTTTCTAGACTTTTCGAACACCCTGTATGTGAAAAATAATAGAACGCATTATACTTCATCAATCAAATTGTTTATATATGTAACAGGTTTTTATTTCATTTCTTAAACTATATTATTCTTTAAGTAAAGAATTATAATTTACTCCATCTTTTTTTTAAAGAAGTTTTTTCTTTATAAACTACAATTATAAATTACGAACTCTTGTCCCAATGAATTTATTCATACCAGTGATTCTATGCATAAAACCTTAGGTGATTTTCTTAATTTATTTTACACTTATAAAGAGACAAATATTAGAATTTATGCGGATGTAAAATTTCTTATTGAGCTATAAATAATGAAATATACTCGTTAAACTGCAGTTCTGAAATTTCATGAAATTTTATGTACTTAGTAATTTGGGTTTTCGATTTAAGCATTCTGTTTGGGTATTTAGATCTAAACATAAACTCTAATAGATTATTTATTTAAAAAAAAAAAAAACTTTTTCTGTAGGAAGCTATACACATAGATTTTAGATTATGATTTAATTTGTAAATAATTTAAAAGTTATGCCTGAAATAAATAATTATGCGTTTCAAAGACTTCCATCTATTTCTAGAAAGTTTCTACTTTTTTAATGTTTAATGATGACAAAAATGTACAAGTACTAATTTAATAAATAGTTGTAAATAATGAAAATATGGATTTTTGCTAAAAAAGTGGTTTTCTTAATAAATATATAAAATGTTTCGTATAGCATTTTTTTTAGAAACACGGAAATTTTCTAATGGTATATACCTGTTTCTGTTTTTATTTTCTTTATGCTGATAAATCGCTCAGAAATCTTTTATTTGCTTCGTCACAAAAACTAAATTAATAAGAAATTGCTTCAATCACCGCTTCTCAAAATAGTGTTTTACATAGAAAACAAAACTTAAAAACAAATGAAATTATAACTTAAGCAAAAATAATATTTCTCTTCTTCTTCCACTTTGGATTTACACGTACTATTAGTCACTCTGGGAGGAGATAGCAATATCTGTCTTGGCTGACAAGCATTGCAAATTTACATCGTTTTTCTTGAATTTTGGAGATGAAAATGCAGAGAACTGTATCAAGATAAGTAAAATGAAATGTACTTTGTCTTTTTCGAAATATATGCTCACACTTAAAAGGAAGATGATAGCGTATAAATTCTAATCATAGAAAATTTCACAAAAACAATTTTAAATATATTAAATGTGGACATTAAATCAATAATAATATTTCTCTTCTACTGCCAATTTGGATTTCCACGTACTATTAGTCACTCTGGGATGAAATAGCAATATCTGTCTTGGCTGACAATTGTAAATTTACATCATTTTTCTTGAATTTGTAGAGGAAAATGCAGAGTGCTTTATGAAGATAATGAAAATGAAATGCACTTTGTCTTTTTCGAAATATATGCTCATCTTTAAAAGAAAGATAATAGTGCATAATTCTAATCATACACAATTTCACAAAAACAGTTTTAATTATATTAAATGTGGACGTTAAAAAAGAGTTATTCTAGTGCCATTTTTTTCATAAAAGATGTTGCTTTGCGTCAATTCTTTTCTTGAAATTTGTAAAGTAATTTTGTCGAAAAAAAATTCGATCATAAAACAACATGTTTACAGTTATTACTGTTTAAAGTACTTTAACATATTTTTGAATAAATTGTCAAACTATTTATGTATAAGTAATAAGAAACTAAGATGTACTATACTATTAGTAGTAAATCGTGATTACTAAAGCGTGATATAGCTAAGGTTTTTTTTTTTCAATGGCATGGAAATACTATAGTTTTGTTTAGTCATGAAAACTGAACTTTTGAGGATGGAAAACAATGAGGGGGTGTCAGGAGAAGAATGGGTGCTATTTTAAATTTAATTCTTAAAGTATCCATTTATTATTGACAATTTCAGATCAAATACTGACAATTCGAGCCATTATTAAATCTGTACAAAATTGTATGAAAAAAAAAACATTTGATTCCTTAAAAATAAAAATTTTTATCGATAAAAAAAAAGACTCAAAATATGCGTATGATTACATTTTTAAGGTTTATTTTTATTGCGTAAAACATCCCTTTAAGTGCTGTTAAAACTATATCTGATCTAATATTTTATTAATTTTAATTTATTATTTACTTATTGAAATTTTTATTAAGCGATTTATTTTATTTTTTAAATAATATTGCTCTTTTTCGAATTATTATGTTGCTGTAATGTCACACGTGGAAGTTAAACTAATAATCATCGACATAATCTAATAATCATCGATATAATCTAATAATCAATCATAAATCCTCGAATAAATGAACAATTAGTAAAACGTATACTGAACAACATAAAAATATATAAATACGCAGTGTTATCAAATTATCGAAAAGACACGTAACATTATGAGTTTTTGTTACATGCATATTTTTACACAGGATATCGCGCCACAAGTAAGGTCATTTCAAGACTAAACAGAAATTACAAATGTTAAAAAAATCAATAAATACGTATAACATTTGACAATAATCCCTGCTAAGTGTCTAAAAAACGTAGTACACTGATATCTATGGACAACTATAAATGTAGCTGTATGATTCGTTGAATTGGAGTTGATATCTATTGTAGGATATATAAATACAGGACACGGATAAGTTCTTCATTGAATTTACTAGAGTAAAAGAAGCACGAAGTTGGAGAGCTTTTCTTTTTACCGATACAGCACACATAAATCGTACACGATTGATATTCTCCAAAATCAATTGCACGCAACATGCAATATATACTACGACAACAAAATAGTCATCGAATCCGTAGATAACGATTTTGACTATTTTTTTATCCTAGCATTTTGGAGTACGAGAAGACCATTGGGCATGGTTACATGTTCGAGAAAATTCGATTAGAGGGCATTTTGAGTGATTACGGATCAGGGTGAAACAAATTTATACAAAAGGCTAAAACTATTTTGATAAAATTTTGTATCCTACCATTTTGGATTACGAAGTCACGTGTTCGAGAAAATTCGATTAGTGGGTCATTTTTGGGTCACTACGGGTCAAGATAATTTTATCTAAAAATCGTTCTAACGATTTTGAGTAAATTTTGTATCCTACCATTTTGGGTTACGAAAAGACAATTGGGATAGGTCACATGTTCGACTAAATTTGATTAGTGTGTCATTTTTGGGTCAATACGGATCAAGCTAATATTATCTAAAAGACTTTTCTAGCTATTTTTTCTAAATTTTGTATCCTACTGTTTTGGGGGACGAGAAAACTATTTTGCTGGGTCACATGTTCCAAAAAAAAAATCATTAGTGCGTCATTTTTGGTTTACTATGGGTCAATCTAATTTAGTTTTTTTAAAAAACGGTTCTAACGATTTTGACTAAATTTTGTATCCTACTCTTCTGGGATACGAGAAGACCACTGCTCTGCGTTATATGTTCGACAAAAAATTCGATTTGTAGGTCATTTTGGGGTCACTACGGCTCCATGCATGCAGTTATAAGTTGTTGAACAGTTGGCAGTAAACAAAGCGCAAAATTGGCAACATTTTGCCAGATTTGGGCGAAATGTTGGTGACATTCGCAATATTTTACGAGGAATTTGTCTTTCAAGATTAGAGTTGCCAAAACGCATGCTTGAGTGTAAATGAAAGAATGAGCCAAGTTTGCGACTTTTCGTCAAATTGTGCCGCTATCTGGCGAAAAAATTGGAATTGAGAATCTGAAGAGATTTTCTAAAAATTCGAAGTAGGAGCTGAGATAGTTCAACCAGTCGAAGTCCATAGAACGTTCTCAAAAACAGAATTCAACCAATCAGGGTACAATGAACTGATTGTTATATGTTGTACAGAAAATGTACTTTTATATCGCGTTGAACACACAGCTAATTTTAATATGTATGATCCCTGCTTTATGATGGATTGTTTGTTTTCTTTTTTATTTTAAATGAAACTGATATAATGTTAAATCTAATATTGGTCAAATATCTAAAAAGTGTAAAATTTAGAAAATTTTATTAAAATAATCTATAATGTTTTTGAAAACTGCTGTATTTTGTTTGAAAAGTATATAAATTTGTTTTTGCGACAATATTGGAAAATTTTAACTGTTCCGTATTTTATCATTGCATATTTTTTTTAGAGTTTCTTTTAAACAGATAAAGAAAAGAAGTCGTTAAATTATTATACAATTTTATTTAAAGAACTAAAATAAGAAATAATCTAATGCATAATATATAATCTGTAACTAATTTTCAACATCATGTGTTATACACAAGCTTAATTGTATTATAAATTATTTCATTAAATAATACTTACGTAGCAAAGGAATCTTCTGTCTTTGCTGCGTTTTAATGATAAATATATATTCCACATTTAAAATTCGTATTTGATAATCTTTTCAACTAAAAGAGAGGCATACATATAAAAACATATTATAATGTAATTCCATCTTAATATGAATATTATCTAGCTGTACGGTTTAGTTTAGTTTGTTTTAATTCAATTAGGAAGACAAAAACTTAAATAAATAATATTTAAAAATAATATCACTTGATAATCATGTGAAATGTCTATTCTCGGTTACTGATAATGCCTATATAGATGAGAATATAGAATAATGTCATTGTATCTAAACGAGATGACCCACTAATGTAACAACTTTTTCTGCATAAAATATTAACGCAAAAATTGCCTCTAAATCTGACGTAATCAACGATCCACATTTCAGGAGCCAAGTTCTAAACATGTACTACATTTAAATTGTTTCTCCTAGTATAATTTCCCATTGCAATACACATCACTAATTGGAGGACTTCGACAACATTTCCTAAATGCGGCGAAGAATCCCGAAATTAAATCCAATTCTTCGTTTTTTTCTTTCTTTTTTTTCTGAATGCCAAATGACCCCATCGACATCATGGAACTGAAGTCTGTTTCATCTACCTGAAGTGAAAACGGTACATGATGACCCGTTTTAAACGAGAATTGTTTCAAAATATTTATCAAATTTTGGTGTCTGATATTTTGATAAATGTTTTAGTAATTCAACTGCGCCGAGGATTTCAGCATATGTAGTAAGATAACTTAAACATCTTTATACACTAATTAGTTTTACCGATGCCATCTATTGCTATAAACAAACACTAAACACCACACTAAGCTTATGTGGTACTTTCACCTATCAAACTGAAATGATGTTCAAAAGAGAAATAATTGGACTTTATTGGATTAGTATCAGCTAAAGTGAATCAATTCAAGTGCCTCAGATTAGGTGTAGAAGGAAAAAACTGAAGAGAGAAATGACATTGTAACTCAAAAAAAAAAAAAATCTACTGATACCAGAAAGAACACATTGAAGCATAGACTGAAAATAAAATGCAAAAATGAAGCAACTAAAACAAAAAATATCATGGGTTATGATTGGATATATGGAGTTACGTTGTAGAGTTCTTTCTCTTTACACCAGCAGCTTTGTTACCAGTGGGCTGCTTTATTTTTTAATTCGGGTTGCCTAATTGGTACCACTTTTTTAAAATTATATCATCGCTACCATGAGAAACTATCGAATGTGAAAAAATGCATTTTTATTACTTTTAAAAATGGACAGACTGTTTCCATTAAATTCTGATAGTATTACACACCAGGTTTGCCTGTTTGGCCTTCTTTTTCATACAGAAATTTTAAATAGTAATTTTTGCTTTATTTGACAGACACTTTGTGATTACTTAAACTAAATTTTTTTTCTCAAAACTTCCGGTATGAATTCTGTATAAAAAAAAAGAAGGCCAAATTGGCAACTCTGTTCTTAACAGAATTTTTATTAGTATTCTAACTACGCGAAGAATTCTAATAAAATTTAGTGGTTGACAATCAGCACATATTTAAAAATAAGGATAAATCCAATTTTTCACATTCGAAAACATTCACATTTTTTTCACATTCACAAACAGTTTGACATTGTAGCGATGATATAATTCAAAACGTGTTCGCGTTATTTAATGTGTCATTAAATAAAACGAAATTTACTTTATGAAAGAAACCTTTACTTTATGAATTTTTCACATTCACAAACAGTTTGACATTGTAGCGATGATATAATTCAAAACGTGTTCGCGTTATTTAATGTGTCATTAAATAAAACGAAATTTACTTTATGAAAGAAACCGATGGCAATCAAGAAAACCGAATTAAAAAAAACTGGCAACACAGCACCAGCAGCTCTAATTTACGCAAGAAAGATTCAGGAGCAGTCACTCTAGTTTAGTTGATTAAATGCTATTTAAAGAGTTTAATGATAATATTAATGTTAGCGGTCGTTGTGTATGAGAGTGACATTTTCCCACGCATTTTTACTAGTAATATTTATGAAGAAGTGGGAGTAAACACAATGGCATTGAAAAGACCCAAATATTAAAATTGACCAGAATGATATGATAAAACATTTTATGAACTGCATAAAGTTAAAAAAATTACCACTTTACGTCAATTGTTAAATTCCAAAAATAGATACAGTGTTCCAGAAATTGCTAAGTATCCAAAATTTGTTTATACAAAAATATGGAAAACATTGAGCACTGAAAATTGCTTTGGTACAATTAATGTTGAATTTTGGCTATTCATTAGTTACTTCTTGTTTATTAATTGGCCTGCATGTTTAAAATACGAATGTGAAATTATTTGTAATAATTAAAATAAAGTATTAAGTATGTAACAATTAAATAGCAATTTAAAATAATAAAGTTTATATAAACTGACATTCATGAAATGTGCTGTCCCATTTGAGTACTTCGGACGTCTTTAGATTTTAACTACTCTACATGTGATAAAAAATATTTATATGTGATAATTCTTATTTTTGTTTAAATAATAATTCTATTTATTAAAAAAGGTTATTTTAGAATTATTTTAGATTAGCATAATATTCGAAATTTTTCTGCTTAAATTTGGCATTTTAAATTTAATAAAATGTTCAATGTACTAAATTTGAGAAATCTACAAGAAATCGCAACTATCTTAACTATCACAACTATCACAAGTGTTCTTGCTTATAAAATTAATTAATTTAAAATCACCTCTTAAATAAATAAAAATGAAATATTACAAAGTACTAAAACAAACATGTTACAATTTTTTTCATCTACGATCAATGCGTGTTTTTGAATATGAAAAATATGTTTAAAATTTAACAAATAAGAAAAAAAATATATATATACTGTTTTATTAATTTGACTTTTATTTATATTTATATTTGTATCCATAATTGCAATTCTCATTAACATTATTTAAAATATAACTAACAAACATACCATTTTAATAGTTTAAATAAATGATTGGAATAAGGTTTTAAAACTAGCAAGTATAAGTTCAATTTACATCGTCTTATGGCTTTTTTCCAAAATCCACACATTGTAATTGATATAACAAGAAAACAGATTACAAAAAATTATACAGTATACTTATATATATATATATATATATATATATATATATATATATATATATATATATATATATATATATATATATATATATATATATACTGCTCAAAACAATTAAAGGATATTGCAGTTTTTGGTGGATTTTGTACCTGGGAAACTTTTTAGCTGATTGATACATGGCCGACAGACATAGTAGGTTATATGAGAATAAATTACACATGTTTGGCAGAAAAAAATGCATTTTATTGCGCATTTGTGTACAAAAGGAAAAAAAACACAATTTGTGCACATGAGAAAAAAAAGAATAAGAAAAGGTGTTTTCTTCAAAGAAAATCATTTTCAGTAGGGGGTATGGTTTCCACGGGCGGCCAGCAACGTTGAACACCTTTGAGGCATGGACTCAATGAGGCTATTAATGACGAGTTGGGGTATTCTGCCCCACTCTTCCAGAAGAGCTCTTTCCAGTTCTTGGAGAGTTTGTGGGGGTTGTTGGCGGCCAGAAACTCGTCTTCCTAGAGCGTCCCAAACGTGCTCGATTGGATTCATGTCTGGAGAACACGCTGGCCATTCCATTCGAACGATTCCTTCCTCGAAAAGGAAATCCTCCACCAGGTTTGCACGATGTGGCCTGCAGTTATCGTCCATTAAAATGAAGTTATCTCCGATTGCTGCAGCGTAAGGGACTACAATAGGTCTGAGGATCTCATCCCTATATCGGCGACCAGTCAGAGCTCCATCTCGAATGATGTAGAGGTCAGTGCGCCCGTCAATGGAGATGCCACCATACACCAACACTCCTCCACCGCCAAATCTGACACTTTCGTGCACGAACGCAGGATTATTCCTACTGCCACGGTCTCTCCAGATGAAAATACGCCTATTATCCGGATGCACAGAAAAACGGAACTCGTCAGAAAACAGAATATTGCTCCATTCATTTCTCCTCCAGTTGACATGCTCGGTTGCCCACTCCCTGCGGTCGCGACGATGCCTTGATGTTAATCTAACACATAACATCGGTCGGCGAGCATACAGACCTACAGCATGGAGCCGGTTTCGGACAGTCTGAGTTGAAATCGTGGTGCCTGTAGCCGAGCGAAGGTGTTGTTGGAGAAGAGTAGCGTTCATGTTTCGGTGTCTCCGAGCTGTTAACGCTAAATACCGATCTTCATTGGGCGTTGTTGCCCGTCTACGACATTGCCCTGGTCTTCGGCCTGCACATCCACTCTCCAAAAAACGGTTCCAGATCCTGCAAATGACACTTTGTGACACTCCAATGGCTTGCGCTACTTCGGCTTGAGTTTGGCCCCCTTCTAACCTATCAACAATTCTCCAAGCTTCTGAATCTGTCAAATGACTTCGCTGAGACATCGTACTCATCGAAACAAAGCAATCACTGAATGCCGATCATCCTTGTCTTCATTCTCTTTTATCCAGTTGAAAGTCAAATTTCATTCGCTGCCGCTGAAGCCACGTTTTTGACGTCGAACTCAAAATTTGCATATTCCACAGTTTGAAAACCAGAAAAATTTGCATTTGTGATTCTCTTCTTCTATTTTCGGCAAAAAAAATTTCGTTTATATCTTTATTTTATATAAAACTTCAAATATCCTTTAATTGTTTTGAGCAGTGTATATTACTTGTTTATACTGGTTTAATTAAGCTATAAAACATAAATTTATTTTTATGTTTTATATATATATATATATATATATATATATATATATATATATATATATATATATATATATATGTACATATAGATATTCATAAATAATTAATACATATAAGTATTCATAAATAACACAGACGTATAATTTTCTCGTTAGATATAAATTAAGAAACAAACTCATTACGAACTGCAATTTGGTAATTTCATGGATTTCCAGGAACGTTATAATTGCGTTATATACTTAAAAGCTAAGCATAAAATTTAACCAGCTATTCAAGAAAATAGCCTTCTTTTTAACGATGGAAGCACTTATATTTTAGAGTAGTATTTAATTAAGTTAAATCCGCATTCCCTTTTATAGTAACTCGTTCAATAAATTATTAAATATTTCTATGAACTTGTATATCTAATAAGGATATTTATTATTAACGTCTTTACTATTTTGTAATGCCAACAAAAAAAAAAAGCTCAATTTGTTTAATTTGAGTATTAAAGTTTAATGCGACATAGATTTCTGCTAAGATAATTGTTTTCGCATTAAAAATATATTGAGGGAGATTAAATTTGAAAGACAGAAATATTATTACGACATTTGTTTTTAAATTTTCAATCATGCCATATCAAAATATTTTGTTTTGTTCAAAATACATCATTAAGGGTATTAGAAATACGAAAAATAAATATAGGTAAATTTCTTAGATTTCCAATGATTTGATAAACAAACTAAAGAACAATAATTCCTTAAGGATAATTTGTATTTTTGTAAGTTAAAATTAATAAACATTTACCGAATTTTAAAATGCCATTTTATTTTGAAAAATCCATAAAGTGTCTGCATACTTACATACAATTTTCTTTTCTTATATTCATGCATACATTCGATATCTTGCATGATTGCATACACCTTATATCGTACATTCAGTGTAAAAAATAACAAACAAAAACTACTAATTTGTCGACAAATCATTGTATAAAAATGTGGCAGGTACTATTAGATTAGTAGTAATATTTACAAACGTCTACTAATTAATGCTTTACGTAACCTTTGCTGAGGATATCGTCTACACATAGAAATTGTGCCAAACTTTAAAATTCTCAGTAATAACACTTCACTTTCATATCGTTAATTGTTTTCTTCGGTAAATATAAGCTACGGATAAAAGCGAAAAGTCACGAAGTTTCGAAGTATATTAAAGTGTATTTTGAAATTATTTTTCTAAAAATCTAGGAATTGTAACCTATGCTTTATTTCTATAAGCTTTAAACAAGCTTTAAACAAGCTTTAAATCTATACTTTTTAAAACAAGCATCCATTATCTTTAAATACGCGAATCCAAAATTGCAGCTCAATTTGCCAGGAAGTTTTGATTGTTTAAAAAATTGCCCGCATTGCAATCTTTTTCGCAACGATTATAATTGAATTTGACGTAAGGCAAAGCTAAGAGAGATGGCGCGGTGGGAGAGAATGCACCCATAGATGTTCGGGGGGAAGGAGTAGAGTGAGCGTGCAGCGACTCCAGGCAGTTGTACAACAGCTGTGGTGGAGTGTCTACTTGAAATTGCATGTTGCTTGTTTTGATCGTCTAAGATAAAGCATTGCTATTTTGTTTTGTTTTCCCAAAGTAAGTGCTTGAATTTTCATAGCTATTCGTCAGAATTTCAATACAATGTCCGTAGTACAAAATATTTTAAACTTAAACGATTTCTCATACACTACTAATCTAGACTAACACTGTGACCATCAACGGTTCGTTTTAGCAGCGGCCATGTCTAAATAAAAGGTCGCACAATCTCTCCTACCGAAATTGGAGAGTTCGCGCATCGGCTACTTAGTAGAGATGGCGCATTGTTCCCATTAGTTTCAATGAAAGGAGAAATTACGCAGCTTATTGGTAAATTTGCATAAAAATTGAAAAATGAAAATGGACTAATTTTAAGTTAAACGTGTTTTCAAGTCACTTAATGTTATTTTGTCTGGACTTGCTTTTTCTAATTCTTTAATTTCCCCTCCCCCCCATTAATTAAAATTTTTTAATCGTTTTTAAAATTATTACCTTTTTCTCATTCTTTAATCATTAGGTTGAAATATTCACTCCTAATACAATTATATTTGTTCACAAAAACCTTACAACAATGTCATTTAAGTTTAATTATTATTGTTAACAATTCAATTGTAGTTATTATTAGTAACAATCTCACCAACCCATGTGTGCATTCATACCAACACTGTATGGACAGATTGCGCAAAATAACTTTCTTGTTTTTTTTTACAACTGTTCTTTTAAATTACAACATAACAACAAAATAGCAATGGAAATGCATTAAAAACAAATGAAGTAAACATTATTATGGATATTTAATAGTAGAAAATTAATATTTAGATTTTTTATTGTTATTATTTTGAATTGTGCGCAGATTCTCCTAGTTTTACCTTGTATATTATAAGAATTCCAAATTTAATTTTCCATAACACCTAAGCTACTTGACCGAATATCTTCGTGTTTGGTATCCAAACTTAAAATCTACAGAATTATCTAAATATATTGCCAAAATTAGGTGCTATTATTGAAACTATTTAGGTTTTCTGCAATTTCAATATGTAGACTACTTGCGAAGGAAAATTTTAATACAGAAGTAATCAATAGATGTCATTACTAATCGACTCGTAACAGTCACACTTTTCATTTATACGATGATTTGCGGCATAATTTGTTAGGGTGTATCTATTTGTTTATTACACTAACTGTACATAAGGTAAAGCTAGGATAGTCTGCGCACAATTCAAAAGAATAGCAATAAAAAAATCTAAATTTTAATTTTTTGCTAAACTATTCATGAATAACTTTTACTTCATTTGTTTTTTATGCATTTCCATTGCTATTTTGTTGTTATGTTGCAATTTAATAGATCAATTGTAATAAAACCAAGAAAGTTATTTTGCGCAATCTCTCCTTATAGGGTTGGTGTGATTGCGCAGATGGGTAGGAGAGATTGTTACTTATAATAACTACAATTAAATTGTTAACAGTAATAATTACACTTAAATGATATTGCTGTAAGGTTTTTGTAAACAAATATTATTGTATTAGGAGTGAATATTTCAACCTAATGATAAAAGAATCAGAAAAAGGAAATAATTTTAAAAACGATTAAAAAAATTTAATTAAAGGAAAAAAATTAAAGAATCAGAAAAAGCAAGTCCAGATAAGATTAAAAAATAAAGTAATGCTACTTAATAACACGTTTAACTTAAAATTAGTCCATTTTCATTTTTCATTTTTTTATGCAAATTTACCAATAAGCTGCGTAATCTCTCCTACCATGGAAACGAATGGGAACACTGCGCCATCTCTCCTAAGTAGCAAATGCGCAAACTCTCCAATTTCGGTAGGAGAGATTGCGTGGCCTTTTATTTAAACATGACCTCTTCTAAAACGAACCGCTGATGCTCACATTGTTAGTCTAGATTAGTAGCTTATGAGAAATCGTTTAAGTTAAAAATATTTTGTACTATTGACATTGTATAGAAATTCTGACGAATAGCTATGAAAATTCAAGCACTTACTTTGGGAAAACAAAACAAAATAGCAATGCTTTATCTTAGACGATCAAAACAAGCAACATGCACTTTTAAGTAGACACTCCACTACTGTTGTTGTACAACTACCTGGAGTCGCTGCACGCTCACTCTACTCCTCCCCCCCCCAAACCACTATGTGCGCAATCTCTCCGACTGCGTCATCTATCCTGGCTTTACCTTACACTTAAATACAGCAACTTGAAATAGCAAAACAGATATAAAAAAAACTTTACTCCTCAAATAAAAATATTAAAGTCTCATGAGGGATCATCTACAATCAATTAAAATTATTATGTTAATGCAAAAATTAGTAGCGTATTTTTTAGACGAATATATAAATGAATCAGTACTAGTGTTGCTAATTTAGAAATTATTTTATTCAAAACATCTACCAGAATTTCTGGATAGTAATATCTATGTGCACTGCTGTGTTCCTAGTCACATTTTCAAGTTGAATTCTGTAGATTTCTAATCTTCTATGAAAAATAATTGTCGTATGAATATTTCGTCTATGCCGCCTTTTACATATACCTACGACTAGCATTACTAGCTCTTAAAATATACGAACATACGTTATTAATGTTCATCTTCATGCCGTACTATGTTATAAATCTCGTGGAGGTTTTTATATCTATCTGATATTTTGGGGTGTTTCGATTTTCCGAAGTTATTTGTATAATATGCTCTATTTTTATTTGCAGTTTTTCCAAGTAATTTATTGATTTTTGATAAAATATTCTATTTATGGTGTAGTTGAAATACATTCCATGCTATGACATGCTTTGAATTCAGTAATTTATTTTACAAGAAATCAACAAGAAATGTAAGAAAAAAAACACACACATATTGTCACGTGCTAGATTGTTCTGTTTACTTTTGCTATAAAAGTTAAAAGAAAAAAAGAAGTCAAATTATATAAAAAATAAATAATAGTTACTTAAACAACATCTAAGAAAGCATTACTAATATGATTACATATTAAGTAAAAGTGGAAATCTCCGATTACATATCCTTCATATAATAGAATTTTAAATTGTACTACATCTGTTAAATTCAGCAATTTTAAAACTTGCATTTCACACAAAATATTCCATTGTATAAATGAAACTTTTTTGTTATCTTATATATATATTTATACAATAAATATATTAATTTAAATTAGTCTTAGTATTTAATATTATTTTGCATTTAATATTAGTTACTTAATAGTAGTTAGCATTTAATATTAAATAAATCTCTCCATAAATCAAACTAATAAATCCGTAAATCTGGCTTTGATAAAATTTATGATACTTTATGAAACGAACAATACTTATTCTTGAATTGCGTAAAGTAAAATTATTTTAAAGAAATTTTATAATAAATAATAAATTCAAATATTAACTAAACTAATCGAAAAATTAATTCGCAGTTTGAAATTTTGCTTCATAAAAAGAAAAATCCTAAAAGAAAAAGAAATATTGATGCACATTCCTTCAATAGGACAATTAAAAAAATTATCCATTTGCATAAATTAAAGGGATTTCATTCTTATATAATACCATGAGACATGAATGTTTGTATTTTAGATACGTAATTTCTATTTTAAAGAAGCATTTATTAAAAACGACAAAAAAGAATCTTGAAATGAATTCGAATTATAGTTATAGTGTCATTTTTGATCAGCCACATTTTAATTCTAATTCTGTATTCTTTGAATAATCTTATAAATAATATGATATTAAGTAATGGAATTGATTTTCGAAATGCATTTCTAGTTTGTAAGATGTTTTATTTAATTGTAATTATATTTGAATGATTTGGTTTGCGAATAAAGTTTTTTTATGATAAAATTGTTATGAAATTATTTTCTATTCATATTTTTTTATGCGGTTGAAATTTCAGTAATCTACTTGATATTGTATTAGAATACTTCTGATATGTCACTTAATAACTGTCATTTCTGTGTATTTCATTATAAAGGAGAATACATTTTGTTTATAATTTTCTCTTTTTAAAGAGCTGAATAATCTCAAATATAATTCAAAATATTAAATACTTAGAATGAATATGAATTTTTTTTCTATTTTACTTTAGTAGTATATACTTCATACTTATCGTTTTGATCACAGAACAATCTCACCACCATTAGTCCAAATTTTGCACAAAATTTAATATAAAAATTGAAAATAATCCTAATAATAAAAAATAAATAAAATTGCACTGACCAGCAGCTGAATAATACAAAAATACACTAACAAACTTTATCACTAATATTTGTATACAAGTAATTAAAAAAAATCATTCTAACATTTTAAAAGTATTTATACATTACTCACTTCATAAAGTAACTAAATATGCTTAATGAAGATATGTATTATTTCAGAATATGTACGAAAACATTATACAATTTTATTTACATAAAGGAAAAGAAAACTTAATTTAAATTTAAAGAAACATCTGAACATTCTAAGAAAACGGAAATCCAGAAGTAGTACAGTTTAAAAGTATTTACAGATTACATTTAGTACATACAAAAGTATTTACACTTCCAAACGTCGCTAAATAAGCGTAATGAAAATATATATTATTTAATAAAGTTTTAACGAAATAATTATGCACTTTTATTGTTAAATAAAAAGTTTAAATTTAAGTAACGTAGTAGAAACATTCGAGGAAGAAAAAATGGCATAAATACGCACAAAACAATTGTATTATTTAAGATTATGTACCAAAAATATTATACAATTTTATACTCATAAAAGAAAAGAAAGCTTAATTTAAATTTAAAGAAACATTTAAACATTCTAAGAAAATGGAAACCCATAAATAAAACAGTTTAAAAGTATTTTCAGATTACTCACTTCCTAACGTCGCAAAATTTGCGTAATGAAAATATAAATTGTTTAACAAAGTTTTAACGAAATAATTATGCAATTTTATAGATAAATAAATATTTTAAATTTAAGTAACGTAGTATAAACATTCCAGAAAAATAAAATGGTATAAACACTTACAAAATAAAACTAGTCGGATGTGTCAATCCCAAAACTTTCTTCTATCTCACACAGGTTTCGCATACACTAAAAAGAATCAGCACCAATTTATATCGAGGTCTAACTGAAACTCAAGTTTTATTAAATTCCGTGCATTATTTCTTGAGATAGGACTATCGCTAAAATCGTGTAAATCCTGAAAAATGCTGCATGGCAGCGCCACCTTCTGGGTGATTTTTACCAAAAACTAATCAGCACCAATTTATATCAGAGACTAACTGAATATAAAGTTTTATTAAATTCAGAGCATTAGTTCTTGAGATAGAGCGCCCACAAAATTTTTGTAACATACAGACAGACAGAGTCACAGACAGGGCATTTTCTAAAAATAGTCAAATCGTGTTCAGGACCTTCTAAAACGTATAAATCCGTCTAAAATTGGAAGTCGAAAATTTTCATGAATCCAATACTTTCTTCTTGTAAAGATAGAAGAAAGTGAAAAAAGACAGAAACTTACGTTGATTTATTATATTTTCTTCTATAAAAATGCACTTCAAGTAAAGCAATTTGGCACTAATACAAAAGAACCTATTTAAACTGCTTTTTAATGTTACTTAAAATGGATTTCAAGTATAACAAAAGCCGAAGTAGCCAATTAATTAAACAATTTAAAGGAAAATATGAATCTATCATTTAGAGAGTTATTTCTGGATTGTTTAACTAAATGTATGGAATAACTTAGAAAAATATATTTCATATTAAAAAGCAAATTTCGGTAATTACAGTTAACAGTACAACGTTCCTAATGTTAATTTGATTGTTCTAAGTTAAAATTCATAATGCGTTTTCTTGTGTAAAAATATATTTTTTTATTACTGTTTCACATCACATTGTAAAGGTATAATTAAATATAACTAATGTGTTTCTTGTCAAATTTTTAATTAAAATCTATTTTTGAAAAAAGAAAAAACATTCATGTTTTCAAAAATTCTGTTTCAAAAACATGTTCTGTTGTTTCTTTAGAGTAATTGTTTTCTAAAGGGAAAAACAAAATTTATTTATATACAATTCAGATGAATTTATATTTTAGGCTCTGTAATGCTGAGACACGATCTTTTAACATACACATTTTTTATACAAATTGATATTGACATTTTTAAACAGAAAATATTAGAAATACTTTCAACTATTGATACATCTTACGAAAGTTAACGTTATGTATTCAAAAAAATTGAGCCATAATTATTTGTTTTATGAAAATATTTAAATTTAATTCAAGCAATCAAAATAAATTTACATTTGAATAATAAATAAAAAAATTATATTTTAATCAAGTTTAACAAAGTGTTACAGTTAAATATTTTTATATATGTAACTATATAGTAATATATAGACATATATAGATATAAACAAAAATATGGATATAGATATATTGGTCTATTTTATGTTTTTACTCTTTTAGCAATTTTAATCGTAAGTAATTTATTAAATTATTTACTTTTGCACTTTTTCCTATTTTATCTGTTTTTTTTTTTAATCAGTTGAACTAACTTTTAGAATATTAAAATTTATTTTTTAATGGTACATATATAAATATTACAAGATTACCATATCATTATTTTAAATTACGATGGGATAATCTTACATTTTTCTACCAGCAAATAGACATTATATTATTGTATAAAACGTGAGATAAATTGATTTTTGTCTCGGGTAAAATGGATCTTTTATACTAATGTTTTGTTATCGTAACTTAAAATTCTTCATAAATACTAGACAAAATATTATAGCTTAAAACTACAGATAAATATAAACAACAAAAACTACAAATAGTACTATAACTTGAAATTACAAATAAATAGTAAAGAAAATGAGAATTTTCCAGAGAGCCTTGTTTAAAATAAATAAAACATTAACAGAAGATGAAACATTGTAGCAATTTCATCATACGTCAATAAAAATGCTTTCCCATTTAGATTAAAATCAAGAAATCTTCTTCTATTATGATTCCTTGAGAAACAATTTTTTGCTTTTTACGTAAATAATATGTTATTCAGTATGAAAAGTGATACATTTACATTGAGTTATTACGTATAACGACTTGAATAATTGCAATGGTTCTATTTTGTAAGAGTCGTGTTTCAGTGAATGTTCTGAAATTTTTAGATAAGCATTTAAAATGGTCTAAAGAATTGAAGTTATATTTCAAATATGCAATTGTACAAAGTTTATATATCATACTGTTTAGTTAAACATTCATTATGTGTTATCTTAAAACATAAAACAATTTTTGCTTAAAAATTCTGACATTTTGTATAATGTAAGATAAATGGTTCTTCTGCCATCTAAATTAGAATTAATTGGCAGTAAATTTTTTCATTGTTACATAAAATAGTATTTGAAATATTTGCCCGAAATATTTATATAAACATTTGAAATTGTCTAAAGAATTGCAGTTATATTTGGAAGATGCAATTATACAAAGTTTATATATGCAATACTGTTTAGATAAATCTTTATTATGTGCTATCTTAAAACATAAACCAATTTTCCTTTAAAGATTTTGATCTTTTGTATGAAGTAAGATAAATGATTTTTCTGCCACCTAAATTAGAAGTAATTTGCAGTACAAAATTTTTATCGTTACATAAAACAATAAACAGATAACAGATCAATTGAAAAATGCTCAAACAGATTGAAGACTCTCTTGATAAAAACAAAATAAAAAGCCCCAACATACTGAAGTATTTACTTTGAGAGAAAATAAAAATTTCAATCTCTTTAGATAAAATCTGAGGCATTAACCGTTTATATTGTTCCATGACATATAATATTTTATTTCATAATGTAAATAATCTCTTAAATAAAAAAGAAGTTCTTGAATCGGAAAATATACACTTAAAAATATATATAGATAACTAATTTCGAATTATTGAGATAATATAATTTTTTTAATAGATACAATTCAATATATTTCGTGTATTCTATTTTCTGTTCAAAAATAGAAATGATAATGATATATTCAAGAACACCCATTATATGACAATAAAAATTCTTTCCTACTTAGATAAAAAATAAAAAATAAAAATAGAAAATCATCTGCTTCTATAAGACATACTTTTTTGCTATTTTACATAAATAATATCTTACTTAAAAAACAAATTATTCAGAGAGAATAGTTGCACTTAAAAGGAATTTCTGCCTAATACAGTTTGAAGTATGGTAATGAAGTTATTTATAAAAATAAACTTTTAATATGTTTTCTGTTATCTTTGAATAATCTTGTGGATAATATAATGTTAAATAATGCAAAGAATTCTTTAAGGATATTTATTCTACATTTTTTTTAATTTTATTATACAATTAAATGAAACATAAAACATGCTTTATTTAATTGTAGTTATAATAGAAGTGTGTCGTTATAGTAGCAAATGTTTTTGTCTGTTGAGTATATCATTTTCTACTCATATATTGTCTAATTCAATTTAGGTTATTGCAATGACGTTATAAGCCATATTTTAATATATTTTGTAAAAACTTTGAAGAATCTTGTGAGTATTGTAAACGTAATAATCTCTTATTTCAACTGCGTAAATAATCTCTTAGTTAAAGAGCTTACTTACTAGAAACGTAAATAATTTCTTACTGCAGAAGGAAAGTATTGAAACTGAAAGTCAGACACACTTAATTTAAATAAACAGACAACTAAATTTGAACTATAGGGATAATGTCATTATTTGAATAGCAACCATTCAATAATATTTTTGTGGTTTATTTTTAGTCTAAAATTAAGAACAGATAATGACATATTCAAGCACATCTATTGTTTGACAATTCTAGATAAAAATAGTCAATATTATTCTATGAGATTTAACTCTTCATATATATATATATATATATATATATATAGGGTGTCCGAAAAGTCTGGAAACGGTCAAATAACTCGAGAAACATACATCGGATTGAAAAACGGCAAAATGCATGTTCAATATGTTTGAAAAATCTATTTAGGGATATGAAAGTTGCGCCCCCTCCCAACTTTGCAGCCCCGGAGGAAAAGGGAGCCAACTTTGAAATCTTAAATGATAACCCCCCCCCCCTTTTTTTTTATTGCAGATTCAGATTCTACGAGAAAAAATACGTAACTTTTGTACTGAACATTTTCTTCGAAACATTGTAGATGGCGCTGTAACCGAGAGCAATGCTGTGAGAATCGTTACCATTACAATATCTGGAAACTCGAGAAAGATACATCGTATGGAAAAACGGCAAAATGCATGTTTAGAAGTTTAAAAAAATCTATTTAGGGATATCAAAGTTGGCATTTTTCTAAAATATTAAACACGTATTTTTCCGTTTTTCAATCTGATGTATATTTCTCGAGTTATTCGAGAGTTTCCAGACATTGCAATGGTAACGAACCTCGAAGCATTGCACTCGATTACAGCGTCATCTACAATGTTTTGAAGAAAATGTTCATTGCGAAAGTTACGTATTTTTCCCGTAGAATCCGAATCGGCAAAAAAAATGGGGGGTCATAATTTAAGATTTCAAAGTTTCCCCCCTTTCAAAGGGGGCAAAGTTGGAGGGGGCAACTTTCATATCCCTAAATAGAGTTTTCAAAAATATTGAACATGCATTTTGCCGATTTTCAATCCGATGTAAATTTCTTGAATTATTTGACGGTTTCCGACTTTTCGGACACCCTGTATATATAATCTCTTGCGTAAAAAATGTTATTCAGTCTGAAAAGAGTTATCCACAAAATAATTAACTGCCTAATTCAAATTGAATTATTATAATGGTGTCATTATTTAAAGTCAACATTCAATACATTTTGTGTTATCTTCCCAGAAATATATTTTTTTCTTCTCAACATATATAAATTCATGAATAAATAAACAACATAATTTGAACTATAGGAATTATGTCATTATTTGAATAGCAATTGACATTGCTTCCTATATTATAAAATTTGTTTATTTTATTTTCAGTACAAAAGTAAAAATGACATATTCAAGCACATCCATTGTACGACAATAAACATTCTAGATATAAACTAGTGAATCATTTGCTTTCATGACATATAAGTCTTTGTTTATTTCTATATATAATATCTAACTTAAATAAAAAGTTATTCAGTGTAAAAAGAGTTACATTTAAAATGAATGACTGACTAATTCACATTGATTTATTATAATGATGTCGTTATTTGAAGCGAATTTCAATATGTTTTGTGCAATGTTTGAATAGTCTTATGAATAATCTTATATTAAACTAGGCGGTTTAGCCCCCTACTCGCTAACGCTCGTCAACCCCCGTGAATTTCAAAGCAATTCATATTAAAACCGCTACGCGGTCCCAAACAATTCTAGCCGGAATGAGTACTACCATAAATCATTTTAACATATGAAATTGACAGTTTTTTTTAATTTAAAAAAAGTAATTGAAAACTTCGTTGAAAATACAATTAAAAATGCATTTATATTGGTGCTACCAATGGACATAAATCATTTAAATACTATGGAAAAAGATCTCGGAAAAACAATTAGTTTAAAACTCATTCCTTCTATAATATGAAAAAGAAATTATTTTTTACTTCTTCAAGACAGTAACAGATGGCAGCACGTGCAATGTAAACAGTTGATATTTTCATTCTCTCCGATTTTTGTGCAAGAGATATTCGTAAATAAATTCTAAATAAGAGTTCAGAATTTATTTGGAATTAACGATATTACTCATAATTAAAATGAGGAATCATCTCAAACGCTTTGGATTACGTACATGTTATTTTATTTTTAATAATTGCTAGTTTAAGTTTCACTGCTGTCACAATGGCCGCCATATTGGAGCTGGAAACTACGATTGTTGCCATCGATAAGCTAGAAATTCAGCCTTATTTCCGCGCCACGTAAGAGAAATATATATATAGATAATGGGAAGCATTTTCTAACTGTATTTCAAAACCTAAGAAATGTTGTATTAATTATAAGTATACTGCAATAATGCAGTTATCTAAACTTTATATGGCATGCATAGCGTTATTTAAAATTAGAATAACATGCAATCTTAAGCTTTACCTTCAAATAATAATTCCAATATGCATAAAACGTGTGATAATGAAGATATAATTATTTTATAACAATTACATTTTACCGTAAAATAATGATAATACTACAGCAATAGAGAAATTTAAGAGCTTGAAGTTTTACTTCATATAAATAAAACTAAAAAAAGGAATGAAAAAATGTAGCATTTCCGCTACATGACAATAAAAAAAATATATTTTCCACTTAGATAAACTTTCGGCACTCTTTTGTTAAATATTTTCCTGTTACACAATTATTTGTTTTATTGCGTACATAATCTTTTACTTCGGAACTTATTCAATTAGAAACTCACATTTAAGCCACATTTTGTAATTCCATTTGAATAGTTATAATGACGCTATTTTTAAGATTCGTCATTCAGCAATTTTCCTTTTACTCTTTTGAATGCAAATCTGAAATATTCTGTTTAATTGCAATTATATTTCAAGTATTCAAGTATACAAATGTCACAGGATATTCTGTCATTATCTAAAACATATGTGGCATGCAATATTACAACATAAATCTATTTCCATTTACAATTTCTGTTATTTCATATAATAAAGGTAAATTATTTTTTCTGTCAGGATATAAAGGAGTAATAAGGAGTAATAACGTTTGATCGTCACAAATATATATATATATATACATATATATATATATATATATATATATATATATATATATATATATATATATATATATATATATATATATATATATTCTTTCGGATTTCTAATTTTTTTTTTCTTTATTGTATAATTAGCGAAGAGATCTCTCTTCAAATAAACAGAAACAAAAACAACAAAGTTTTGAAGCATTATTTTGTAACACAATGCAAACTCAATTCTATTTGGATAAAATATGAGGAATCATCTACCTATATTGCTGCACGAGATATATATCTATTCCCTTTCTAAAGTAAATAATATCTTACTTAAAAAGAAATTTATTCAATTTAAGAAAAATACACGTAAAATAAACAGATAACTCATCATACATAAGTCACTTCGGATTATAAGGATTTGAATAGTTACCATTCAATAAACCTCTTTAAAAATAAGAGATAGAACGCTATATTCCAGCAAATCCTATGATTGTAGGACAATAAATATTCTTATACACTCATATAAGGACATATTTGTTTCTATGATTCATAATTCTTTGTTTATTTACAGAAATAATATCTTACTTAAAGATAACGTTGTTCAATTTCAAAAGAGTTGCACTTTCATTCTAACGCGATGATAACATGATAACATGATTGAAATAATTGTATAGAGTTATTATATTATTTCTTAACAGTCATCCTTCTTGTATTTTCAGTTATCTTTGAATAATTTTGTGAATAATATAATAAGAAATATTGAAAAGAATTTTCTAAAAGTGTTTATATACATCAGAAATGTCGTATTTAACTGTAATTATATTTCAAGTAAGTATATATACGCAGTTTCTTTTGGTGACGACACGATTTTCTTTAAGGATGACATTTTAGGATTGTTTGATATATGACTCTTTGTTTCCTTACATAAATAATTTCTTCCTTGAAAATAATGTTATACATAAAAGAGTTTAACTTAATTACTACCAAATCCAATTTCATTTGTTATAAATATATTATTTGTGAACAGTCACCTTTCAATACATTTTCTAAACTCTTTGAATAAGATTATGACCAATAATATGTTAAAAAATGAAAATTATTTTTAAAAGTATGTAAAGTATGTAAAAGTATGCAATGCAGTCTGCACATACACACATAATTGCGAAAGTGTTGCCGGTGGAGGATTTTGTGCATGAACTGACCTCTCGATCATGTGCCATTCATGTATTCATGTTCGATATGACTCATGTCTAGCGATATAGGTGACCAAACCATTCGCTGAAGCTATCCAGATTGTTCCTCCAAACAATCGCGAGCGATTTTGGTCCGGCGACATGGAGCTTTGCTATCCTGGAAAATACCATTGTTGTTTGGGTACATGAAGTCCATGAATGGCTACAAATGGTCTTCAAATAGCTGAACATAACCATTTCTAGTCAATGATTGGTTGAATATGACCAGAGAACACAGTGTTTGTAATGAAAAAACAGCCCACATAAACTATGGGGCCACCATCAGCTTGCACAGTTCCTTGTTGACAACGTGGGTCCATGGTCTCGTGCGATTTGCGCCATACTCGAATCCTACAACCATCTGGAATCGTGACTCATCTGACCAAGTAAGCTTTTACCAGTCATCTAGGGTCCAACCGATATGTTCATGAACCCAGTATAGGCTTTACACTGAAATAGTAGTATAAATAGCTTAATAAAAATAGCTTAATATAAATAGCTTAATATAAATAGCTTAATATAAATAGTAGTATAAATAGCTTTACACTGAAATAGTAGTATTCAAAATATCGGAACATCAGCAACAATGATGATAATTTTTATTTCTCTGAACTTGTTTTATTTCTCTTTACAAAGAAATATTTATATTTTTTATCTTAAAAGTTTTTTATCTTAATCTTTTTTTATCTTAATTTCTTCTATTTTTTATCTTAAAGGTTTTGCTCAGCAAATGATAAAAATATTATTTATCTCGTTATCTACAATATTACGTAAATAAACTTTTGTGAAATATAGTCCACTGTATTTTACAATCATACCATATAATATATTGATATTCACTATTTTTTATTATGCTTTCAGGCTATTTTCATCTTTTCACTACATATAGAGTCATCCATTCACTGCAACCAAGGATATCGACATTAATTTTACTTAGGTCCAAATGAATAATATTTAAATAGCCCACAAGCAGATTCCCACATATTCTTTAAGAAAAGGCTTTATTTAATGTTTACTTTATTCTAAATGAACTAATGCATTTAATGAGACAATACAGAACAAGATAAAAACACCTGTTTGTCTCCTTTGTAAATATATCCGTTTTGAGTTCTGACTAATTAAATAAAATTATTCAATGGGAATTATCTTTGATCAATTAAATATCATTCTAATGTAAACACGTATTTCTGGAAGATATTGAAATAATAGTTTTTATTCTCACCATAAATAAATTAAAGAAGGGAAAATGTAGCTCATGTCATTTCTATTTTCAAAGGAAAACAAAAAAAAGAGATAGAATGAATTTCATCTCATTCCTTGTCTTTAATCACGAAATTTAAATCTGGAAAGAACTGTTTTCTTGTAATAGTTTTATGTTGCATAAATATACATTTACAAAAAATATCTGTATATACAAACACTGATTATAAGATACCACTACGAAAGCTTGCCAAGTCTCCGGATTTTTGCACACCGGTATTATTATAAAGAAAATGTTGTTATTTTAAATCGAAGAATGTCCAGATTACATACAACAACATTTTCTGTACTAAAATACTGGTATCCAAAAAGCCGGAGACTTTGCAGCTCTGCACTACGTATATAATTAATATGTACAGATTACGTGTAAATAAACTTCATCACCATATATAACAAAACGCAAAGCACATTTTTTAATATCAGAGTGGTATCGATATATTTGCACATGCATCAACTCTTCCGGGGCTACCAGATCAGCTGGCATACGCAGCTACCATTTTAGGAGAGTGTTGTTCTGTGTCGATACGAATCGATGATTCTTATGATTCATTATTTATTCATATTACCGCTGCAGGTATACATGCTGTTTTGAAAGTTATTAAGTATTTTTTCTTTTTATTTAATTTTAATTTGTTACGTCTTCATTTCGTACGTTTATTTTGATTTCGTTAATGCATTCTTTGGATTCTCCGATATTATTATCTTATAAGATTCGCGAAATTGTACCTTATGGTATCTGTTTATAGTACGACCAGTTAATTTTATCTGGAAATATCTTTGTTGTCTGGCTTTTTTACCGAGTTCTAGTAGCGACTGCATTTGTAATTTAGGCTTATATAGAACGTTTCCTTTGAGTAAGTTATAAGTTATTTGTATTTAGCATCTTATAATGTTCACGAAATTGTACGTAAATTATTTATTTTATGCCCTCTCGGTATATATGGTACAGAAAATCATTACTCACGCATTCGTAATGTAATTGTAAAACATTTTAATAATTTGAGTTCGTATATTTAAATTTTTATAATTTGTGACAGTGCCTTCTAGCTTCACAATTTAAAAATTTGCTGCTAAAATAAAAAGTAAATAAAAAGTCTTTTTTTTTTTCAACAACACATGAGGACTTAAATTGCAGTAAACTTTACAACATTAAATGTTAGTAATTTAAAATTTTTGTCGGATGTGTTTTACTACTTTAAATTTCCTTCACCTAAAAGTAATTCCTTTACTCCGCACGTAGAGATAGAAATGCTCTATTTTTATTTTTATATTTTAGGGGGTTTATTTAGTGTTTTTCTCCAACGAGGTTCATTTCCACTTTGGAAATATGAAATTGCATTTTTTTAAATACTGTAGTTAAATTTTTGTGTGAGACTACATAATTGTGTGAGTAGCCCTTGTTTTTTCTCATACGGTAATCTGAGAACTGTTTTCAAATAAATATAACAAAATAGACATACGTATATTTACTTGTTAGAACGATTTTTGTTGAATCAGGATAAAACCTGTCTTAATTATACTTTTCAAGAAGACAATGCATCAATTTACCCCGCAAAAACACTAACATGCAGTTCGAAGATGAGAGAGTCTGAGACCCACACTCGATTGGCTTCTAAATAGTCCGCACCTAAATCTCATGTAGAACGTCGTAGCATTTTTATGGTAGCTTTTGCTTGCAAATGTTGAAGAGACTTATGACACAGATTATTGACTGGGTATAGTGGTGAGCAGAAAAGAGACAGCTCCGAAGCCTGAAACATCAGGAAGAATAACTTTTTAATTTAATATAAAAATTGAAAATTAATTAATTTTGTTATTATGCGTTATATTATTATATACATTTCCAATTTATTTAAACTGTAACTGATTCGCTGATTACAGGATTGGTTTAAATTACTTTTTTTTTTACATTTTCTATTTTTTTTAAATTCAGATATTCCAAAAGATTTATGAACACATATTAGAACGCATTATACATAATAATACAAATCATTTATATTATGTAACAGGTTTTTATTACATTTCTGCAATTATAATGTTCTTTAAGAAAATAATCATATTTTACTTCAACTTTTTTTTCTTTTATAAATTTCAATTATAAATGTTATAAATTTATTCATACTAAGGATTTTATTCAAAAAACTGTAAGCAATTTTCAAATATATTTCATACTTATATACAGACAATAGAATTTATGCAGATGCAATGTTTCTTATTAAGCTATAAATAATCCAACATACTCATTAAACTGCAGTTTTATAATTTCTTGAAATTTTATGAACATAATAATTGGGTTTTCTAATTAGATCTAAGTGTACACTCTAATAGATTATTCAAAAAGAAAACCTTCTCTGTAGCAAGCTATACACATAGATTTTAGACTAGGATTTAATTCGTAAATAATTTAAAAGTTATTCGTGAAATAAATAAACACGTGTTTCAAAGACTTTCATCTATTTTTAGGAAAAGTTTTTGCTTTGTAAATTTTTAATAGGGATAAAAACGTACAAGTACTAATTTAATAAATAGTTGTAAATAATAAAGAAAGGGATTTTGCTGAAATAAAGATTTCCTTAATAAATAAATAAACATGCATCATTTAGCATTTGCTTAGAAATGTGGATATTTCGTTATGGTATGCGTCTATTTCTCTTTTCATTTCCTTTATGCTTATATCTGACTCGAAAATGCTTTATTTGCTTCATCACAAAAACAAAATTGGTTACAAATTGCACTTCAATCAACTATTTTCAGAATAACGTTTTACATAGGAAAGAACTTCACTTAAAAACAAACGTAATTATATATTAAGCAAAAAATAATATTTTTCTTCCACTACCCCTTTGGGTTTTCAAGAACTATTAGTCACTGTGGCATGAGATAGCAATATCTGTCTTGGCTGACAAATGCAAATTTCGATTATTTTTCTTGAATTTGAAAAAGAAAAGGCTGAGTGCTGTATCAAGATAAGAAAAAATGAAATGTACTTTGTCTTTTTTGAAATATATGCACTTATGTAAAAGAAAGATAACAGGGTTCAAATTCTAATCATAGACAAATTGGCAGCATCATTGTTAAATGCATTAAACTATTAAATATATTAAATATGGACATTAAAAGAACTATTCTAAAGACAATCTTTTTAATAAATGTTGTTTCTTTGTGTCATTTCTTTTTTTCAAGTATGACAAATCATTTTTAAAATTCAGCTTTAAAACCACATGATTCACAAATCTTTGGTTTTACGTTGACAATACTAACAAATATTAGTTATTAAAAGTATTTTATCAAATTTTCCAATTGATTGTCATTTTTTTATATTAGTCGTAATCAGAGATATAGCTAAGATATTTTTCAATATGTGAAAATAATCCTGGTTTTTATTTAGATACGTAAAAGCTAAATTTTCTAGCGTAGAAAAAAAGTGGAAAGGGAGGGAGGTTGGGGTGGATACGAACGTGTATTACTCTGAATTTTATATCTTGAATTTTCTTGAATTTGGAAATAATAAAGTTGGATGCTGTATCCATATTAAACAACAAAAACAAAAAAAATGCACTTTGTCCTTTTCGAAATATATCACTTATGTAAAAGAAAGATAAAAGTGTTTAAATGCTAATCATAGACAATTTCACAAACACAATTTTAAATATACTAATTTAAACATTAAAAATGAATTATTTTAGCAACAACTACTTTTCAAAAAAGATGATACTTTTTGTCATTTGTTTTCTTTAATCTGCCAAGTCATTTATTTTTTTAAATTCAATTTTAAAATCACACGTTAACTACTATTTCTGCTAAAAGATTTTTTTTTTCTAAATATTTTCAAATTAATTGTCAATTAATTTACATATAGGTAGGAAAAAACTAAGATGGAAAACGCTATTAGTAGTATAACTAAGGAGTGATATAGGTAAGACTTTTTTCAAGGTATGAAAATATTATAATTACATTTATAGTTATGAAAACTGAACTTATACACAAGACAATGAAGAGAAGATGGAGTAGGGGGGGACCAGAGAAGAACGGGTTATATTCCTCCAAATTCAATTCTTAAAATATTCACTTGTTATCACCAATTATTGACAATTTCAGACATTATTAATGCTATACAAAATTTTATGAAGAGCACATTTCATTCTTTCCAAATAGCAGCTTTTGCTGACCAAAAAATTCAAAATACGCATAATTAAATTTTAAGGACTATGTTTTATTTTTATTTTCTCATTGAAATTTTTATTAAGTGATTTATTTTCATTTTTAATTAATACTAGATGGAACCCGTCAAAACTTCACGGAAAAAAATTACAATAACAATATTAGTAAAATAAGCTTGCGTATGAAACAGTCTTTCCAATATTTTATTTTAAAAGTTTTTTCCCACAGTGAATTACAGTACTATTTCCGATGCAAACTCCAAACAAAAAATCCGTAAACAACTGTGTAATAATGCAAATCAGTTTGATTTTACCGCCATATTCCCCACGGCAAGAAAGAAAATTTCCTGTACCTATGAGATATCACACAAATAGTATATCCCTACGTTCATCTCATATTCAGTCAATAAAAGAACATAGTAAATAAAGCACACATCTCCCCCGTATATGACATCTGTGCCAAATTTTCTTATTTTTAATCTGAGAAAGAAACAATAATCTATTAATAATTTAATTAATTTTGCAATATCCGGTGCAACCAAAACAATTTTGATTAAATCGGTACTGATATCGCAGACGCACCGGGGTTCATTTTTGGCGCCAAAATGACGATTTTTGCTTTGTATGGCAACCTGATGTTTTATAATAAAATTGAATATGTGTGTAAATAAATAAAATAAAATAGGTACTTTTATGTTAGCTGGGCGTCAGGGATAACTCTCCAAATCTTGTTTCAATTGGAATCATTTCAATTGCAACAGTTTACGTGAGATTTGTTATTCATATTGCTATGTTTATGTTTAGATATTTTAATATGATTATATTACAGCTAATTTTAAGCAAGTTTTTTAATATTTTACTTTACAATGTTACAATATTACCTAGTTGATATTAGCTAATGTCAAAAGGTTGGCGAACCACGGAGTTCAGAGAATAAACTCTATGCCTCGCAACAGTGGAAGTTGCCAACTTTATGACGTCATAAGCAGAAGTAAAAGTTTAATTGAAAATTACGGCTAATTAATTCAATTTTCGAACAAACGAATGAACGATAACAAATCTGTGTCCAAATATCTTTCATTAAAAAAAAGAATGGTGTAATTTGATGCAGTAGTTTGTTCTCACGAATTGTCAAAAGAAAATGCTTAGCGTTTTAAATATATAGATTGCACTTTTTTGAATTATTTTTTTTACTATAATGTTATACGTGGAAGTTAATCTATGTAAATTATCGCATAAATGCACAATTAGTAAAAAGTACACAAAACAGCAAAAAAAAATTTAAATACATAGAAGCATCATAATAAAAGTATTAAAAAGCGACATAATTTGTAGTTTTATGTTAGTTACTTATTTCTAAGCAGAATATCAGCTTCTTATTGAGATGTGGTTTGAGTGTGCAAATTAGATCCTGATGTATCAAAATGTAAGATTGATACATAAATTTTTGTTTTTAAATATATAAATTTTCGTAAATATATAAATACGTAGCACCTATTGTCGTCGTCTGGTCCGTCCGTCTGTCTGTCCGTCCCTCAGCATATAACAACTCAAAAACTACCCAATCGAATGGTTTTAAATTTAAGATTACATTATCTTTGCAGAATTTTGTCGAGACATTTCAAATTTTATGAAAATCGAATCAAAACTTTAGAGGATATTAATAAAAATATTTATTAAGAAATTTGAATTTTTTAAAAAAGAAATCGGTGCTTTCTTGTTATAGGAGCTTCCGAGGTTTAACCGCCAAGCGATCGAGATTTTATTACAGAAATTAATCTGCAGACGATATAATTTATTTTACAAAATTAAAAATCATCAAGATCTGAATATTTATATAACTAGCTATAGTACGAACGCACCTCATTTTGACGTACAATTTCCAACTTGTTTACAATTACAGTTAATTAATAGATAAATTGTAAACGCGTACTATCTTACAATTTGAAATTATGCTTAGAGCACGCTTTCTCGCCACAAGTAAGGTCATTTCAAGACTAAACGGAAAATGTAGAAACGCATAACATTTGGTGAATAATTGCTCCTAAGCGTTTTAAAACCGTAGTACACTGACATCTGAACACAGATATAGAGCTCTCTGATTCGTGGAATCTGACTTTGTATATATTGTACGATATACAAGTACAAACAGGGATAAGATCTAAGAGGATTTTATTACAGGGATTTTTACAGGGATTAAGAATTTTCGACAGATTTTCTGTTTACTGACACGACAGGGGAAAAATCGCATACGGTTGTTTTTCGCCCCATTGCACGCAAAATGCTTTACCATATACCACGACGACAAAATAGTCCTCGAATCGATAGTTGGAAAATCACGTAGTATATTTTGCGTAAATGCATTTTGCATACACCGATGATGGATATCGACAATCACGTACGATGTATCGGTGTCATGTCAGTGAATAGAAGAACAGTCTTAAAAGATGTAAAGGTCTTAAAAAACCGGTTTTTGAAAAAAAAAATCTGGTATCACCTATGTTAGGTTAATACATGTGATACCTGCCTTAAGATGGATTGTCAGTTTCATTTATTATTTTCGTTATAAGCGATATAATGTTAAAGTTAGAATTATTCAATTATTTAAAAAGCGTGGAATTTACGATGTTGGTTTAAATTTATCCACAATGTTTTACTGAAATCAGGGTTCGTACGGATCAGGGAATTTTCCAGGAGTTATACCAGTATATTTTTTATAGAAAAAGAAATGTATGTTAAACTCGAGAAACTTCGCCTTCTTTTAAGCAGGGATTTTCTGTAAAAAGATACTGTTACCGAAGAATTTCCAGGTCGCAAAATTCCAGGAGGCGTACGAACCCTGTGAAATCTGCTGTATTTTGTTTTGAAAAAATATAAAATTGTTTTTGCAACACTAATGGATTTTTTTTAATTGATCATTTCATGCGTTTTCTTTAAACAGATAAGGACAATTAAAAAAAAGAACTTTTTAAATTATTATACAATTTTATTTCTAGATTTAAAATAAGGAATATTCTAATGCATAATATATAATCTATAACAAATTTCAACATAATTTTTTATACACTTGCGTAATTATACTATTAATTATTTCGTTAAAAATGCTTATGCAGCAAAAGGAATCTGCTACCGTTGCTAATAAGTTTTAATGAAGAATATATTTGACATTTAAATTTAGTAATTGGTTAACTTTTCAACCAAAATATAAACATTAATGTGAAAATCATATTATAATGACATGTTATTTTAATATGAATATTATCTAATTGTAGAGTTTTGTCTAGTTTATTTTAATTCCCCACTAAAAAAAATCTGAAGATTATCTTTAAAAAATATCTGTAGAAAATCTGTAGGTATTTGGCCCACTTTAAAAATTCTGCAGATTTTTTAAAGGGAAAGTTAAATCTGCAAAGTGTCTTCAGGTTTCTGTAGAATTTCTGAAGAAAGTGGCACTTTCTTAAGATAATCTTCAGATTATTTTTAGTGGGGTTGAATTAGGAAAAGATAAACTTATGTAAATGATAGTTAAACACAATATTACTCGATATTGATACGAAATGTCTATTCTCAGTTAATAATAGAGAAAGGTCGTCAATGTGTCTAAAAGTGATGACTCATAAATTGAACAAAATTCTGGTACCTAAAATCTTACGCCACAATCATATATAAATACTCAACAATCACATACACATATGACGTACTTAATCAGAATTTTAGGAACAAAGCGTTGCATGTTACTGCATTTAAAGTGCTTCGCTTAGTATAATTCCCCATTGCAGTAACCATTGTTAATTATCAAACTTCGACAACACTTCCCAGATGCGGGAAAAAAATCCCGAAATATAGTTTAATAGTTTTTTTAAATCTTTAAATGCCAAAAAAAAAAGACCGAACTCAACGTATGTTTTATGGAAATGGTAAATGACATGTTTAAAGTTTAAAACTATAGTTGTTCCGAAAAAATTCTTCACATTTTGTTAGACCTACTAGAAACGAACTGAATCCATCAAATGCGGAGAGCCTTTCAGTAGATGTAGTAAGATAATTATTTTTGCAGACTTAATTAGTCTTACTGCTGCCATAAATTGTTATAAAGAAACTCTAAACACCTCGGTAAGCTTATGTGGTATTTTGTGGTGTGGCTTATGTGGTAAACGAAATTCAGTCACTCTAGTTTATCTGATAAAATGCTAATTGACGAGTTTAGTGATAATATTAAAGTTTTCAGCTGTATAATAGCTTTGTATGAGGGTGAAATTGTATCAAGTATTGTTACTAGTAAGATTTTTGAAGAAGTGGAAGTATGTCTGACGGCTAAATCTCAAAAGTTGGGAGTAACCAAAATGGTGTGATAAAATATTTTACCAGCTGTATAAAAGTAAAGAAGTTATCACTTTCCCGCAATTCTTGAATTCTAAAAACAACTACAATATTTTAGAAATTAAAGTATCGAAAATTTGGGTCCAAAGAAGAAAACAAAAGCGTTGTATTGGTTATTCATTAGTTACTTCTTGTTTATTAATTGATCTACATGTTTAAAATATAAATACGAAATGATTTATAATAATTGAAATACAGTATTAAGCACATAACAATTAAATTGCAATTATATTAATAAAAATAAGATGAAGTTAAATAAGTTTTCACATTTCGGTACTTAGGATATCTCATTAAATTCCTACTATTAGCTCACTCTCTCTCTCTATATATATCTTGTTCAAACTTTCAATCGTTAATAAAATATTTTCTATTCATTCACTCAAGTTCAAATAATTTTTTTAAAACTTGTAGTGGATGACACTTTATGTTAATACAGTTTTTTTAAATATTAATTCATTAATTAAATTTAATTAATTAATTTTAGTTTTAAATGGGAGACAAAAAATTCCTCCCATTGTTTTCATAAATGAAATGAAAGGTTTATCTCAAATTAGTGATGCCACAGAAATAAAATACCGCAACGGTGATTATAAAATAACGTTCAATAAAGATAACGTGGGACATTAATGCTGCACGGGTTTATTTTATATATTTATGATTAAAATCAGGATTTCACTTTAAAAATATATATATATATTACTTGTTTAGATATTAACTACTGAAAATGCGATAAAATTGATCCAATTGTGATAATGCTTATGTTTTGTTTAAAAAATCATTATATTTCTTCAAAAAGCATTAGTTTGGAATTAAAATCCAAATAATCGATCAATGTCTGCCTATATTCGGAATTTAACTTTAATCAAACGCTAAATATCCCTATAATTGATATACATACCAGAAATCGCATCACATTTAGTCACAAAAACCTTGAGTTTTATTTCTTATAATGTTAATTAATTTTTAATCATATCTTAAATTAATAAAAATAAAATGTTGCCAAGCATTAAAAGAAAGGTATTTAGAAATTTATTCATCTACTATCAATGCATTTATTTAACATGAAAAATATGCTTAAAATGTAACAAATAATAAGAAAAATATATTGTTTTATTAATTTGACTTTTATACACATTTACATTTTTATCCATAATTACAATTCTCATTAACATTTCTAAAAACATAAGTAATAAACTTATAATAGTAATAAGTTAAATAATTGATTGAAAAGATATTTTAAATTTTTAAATTTTGGAAAGAAAAATTCAATTTACATCACCTAACGTCTTATTTGCAAAATCAACATTTTGTAATTGATATATGAAGAAAAAATAATACAAAAAAGTGATATTCTACGTTTTATATATATATTTATATATATTATTGGTTTATACTTCTTTAATTAAACTACAAAACATAAATTTATTTTTATGTTCCAAAGTTACAAAATTTAAATTTTTTCGTAATATGATAAATTATTCAATAAAATTTTTCCATTTAGTAATGTTCCGTATGTAACCCCAACTTATTAAAAAATTCTTATTCTTAAATTAGTCCTTCACTATCCATATGTAAAGCCATTTTATCCTAATCCACTTAATAGTATTTATTCTATTTTATCCTATTCTGAAAATGGCGCTTCCGGCTTATGTTTCTTATTTTAAAACCTCTTTTTATTAAAATCCTTATTAAAAAACCCTATCATTTCACGTATCTAAAATCATTCTAAATTCTTTAAATAAGCTACAAAATCTCACGTTTCCTAAATTCCATCTTAAAAATCCCTATTTCTATAAATTCTTTCTTATACTAAAATATTAAATGTCTTCTATAATGTGTCAATATTTAAATATTTCTCACTTTTCATCTGTGTCAGCTATTAAAATTCTTTTTTCGTATTCTACAAAATCGTCTGCAGTCAAAGAATATATATTATACCTATTCTCCAAGCTATAAATATTACTTCATTTTACCGCGTTTTTAAATCGTCTAGACAATTCCAGTTCTAACCAGAAAATGTATTTGATGCCGAAAAATTACGGAAGTTTTATCACTACGATATCTCTACGCTGGAAATTTGATTAATTCCTTCAAATTCAGCATATGATTGACAGAGATCACATGTCGAGTTTGTATCCTTTCGCCTAGTTTTCTTAAAATCGCTTGAACTGCTCGGAGAGACGAAAATTTTGACAAATTTTCTTACATTCGAAGTTGTTCATAAAAAATTCTGGAGTCGTAGTGAGAAACCCTGTAGTGTTCTAGTATCCCTGTAGTGCTCTAGTAACCTTTAATATAATGGAAAATCAATAACTTCTAAATTTAAAGAGCACTTCCCTCATATATTGATGTGTTATTGGACTTAATAAAATAACTGAAGCGAATCCACTGTCTGTTTATTTCATCTATTTTTCATGTCACGTCTACGAATATGTTTTCCAAATGTGAGCGACTGCAATCAGCTGTTCTATTAATCGGGGAACATTGCCTTGATCCCTCTAAAACCGTCTAAAACGTCCCATATATATATATATTAGCTGTTACCCGTGATTTCGTTCACGTATCATTAAAAGAAGAATAAATGCATTAATTAAGCAAAATATTTCATTCCCAATAATTAGAAACGTAAATAATTAACTAACTTTTAATCACATTCCATAGGAGACAATACAGCATTTCGGTTATAGAGGACTTGACATAATTACGTTTGAAAAAAGTGAAATTTTGTGACAAATAATCACGAAAAGGAAACTGTAACCAATAAAAAAAGGCGGGCCAAATAAAATCGAGGAAATCGGCGAATTATGTAAAAACATATGTCAAGTTTACCTGGTAAACCATTTTACTTTTAACGCCTTTGTGAAACGTTTTAATAGCAATCCTTCAAAGATAATGGAAATAGTATATTCTTTTTCATTAAATTCAATTCTTGTGAATAGGGAGCCATTATTGTAAACCTAAATGCAAGGAGCTTAAATTTGCCTCCTTGATTTAATCTATAACTGAAAAAAAAATCTTTATTTCTAAATGAAAATATGTTGACAGACTATTTTTGTTCTCCAGAAAAAATTGATTCATGAAGTTTGAATATGTGAAAATATGTTTTTATTTTTCAAAAATTTTACTGTATTCCAGATTTTTTTTTCTTTCACCATCTATTCAAATTGAAAATAAATTCGTTTTTTTTTTTTTTCAGTTTTAATGAGAAAAAATATATTAATCCGTTTTATTTCTTCTTTTTTATCCACAAAAATGGCACAGAGTAAGAAGATTTAAACAGAGAATCAACTCTCATACACTGCGATGGAAACTTCTTTAACATGGGATTACACATAGGCAGTAGCGATATCTGCGGATGTCGCGGAAACTACGGCCATAACAGAAGCATGGTTGCTAATACGGCGATATATCGCTTTATTGGCGACAAATGAGGGAAGGGAAAAAAAACGGCGATTGCTTGTTGCTGCTTGTTTTTTAAACCTCATTTTCATATCATTTAACATAGTACAATCCGCAATTATTATTTTTTCAACAGCATGCATATTTATAAGCATATAAAATGTTCCAGAAATTAGAATCATTAAATTAAACACAGTGTTATACAATGATATTCTGAAATTCTCATGAATTGCTTATTCTTTTAATTTTTTTAAATAAACAGGTATTCACCCCACCGTAGTCTCATTAAGTTTACATTCGTTTTGATTTTAAAAATAAATAAATAAAATGATATTTCACCAAAATAATGCGAGTTCCTTGAATTTTATTATTTTATATACTCTTTGAAATACGGTTACTAAGCAGCGAAGAAATTAAAGTGGAAAGTAAAAATAAACACTTTTATAAATTTTAAAAAATATGAAAATAAGACGTTTATATTTCCCGAACAGATGCAAAAACATTTTCAAATATTTTAAGCAATTAATTTCTAAATTATATTAAATTTATCGGTAAAATTTTAAAACTATTGGAAATCCACATCGAAAATTTAGCATTCATAATTTTACCTCTAAATCCATTATGCATAAAAATGAAATTTGGAAATTCGTCTGCATCCCCATAGGAAAGCATTATGACCTAAAAAAGAACAAAAATAACACATGAAAAGAAATCACAACTTACCGATCCTTGGAACTAAAAAATAACTTTTCAGTCTTGTTCTTACAAACAATAAACGTATATCTTCGTAGCATTTTGAAGAATTATAATGACCTATTTGATCTTCAGAATAAGTTAAGAGTAATTCAGATAAGAATAATTTTAATAATGAATATTAATCAAGATTCAAAAATCAAATAGCGAATGCCGAAAATGTGCACATTTGCAAATGACAACAGCAAAAAGCGCCAAGCAGAATAGGGTTACAATTAAAGATAAATCACGAAGATAAAAATCGCCAAAGCGATGATTTAGTTTTTAAGTCATCCGCTGCAGTCGGTCTTTTCAGGCAAAGTTGGGACTCTGTTTAAATTTCCTTACTCTGTGAAAAATGGAATAATTTAGTTGCCTTTTTTAGAGAAACTTCGTTAAAATTTACAAAGTAATAATAATAATAATAATATCTCGGAATTTAAATCCTTTTTTTAAATTCTGAGAGTTTATGACATCCTCGGATGAATGATAACCGGTGTTAAGTAAATCGCGTTGCGTTCGGCAATCTGAAAAGAGTAGTTGCGAAATACAAACAGGCGGTCAGATTTTAATATAATAGATTCGTATTTCTTTTTCTTTTTCTAATAATCATGGTGTGGTTTTTGGCAAAAAACTCTCATCTGTATGTAACTGATATCCATGCTTAATAATCGGTATAGATAAAAAAAAAATTCAAAAAATGTCGTGAAACTAATCTACTTTCTATACTTACTGATCCTTGTATTATTAATGAACGGAAATAATTCCCGTTCCTTGTAAAACACATTTGAAAATTCCCGTTTTATTTCAAATATGACGTCACGTTTTCCTCAGAGAAATCTCTTTTTAATGCCATAATTCTTGTTAATTTTCTTTTTCTGGCAATCACATTTGTATGTAACTGGTACTCAAGCTAATTATTAATCAGTACGATAAAAAATATTTCAGTTTTTCATGTTAAATATTACGTCCATTATCTATCTACTTTCATTATACATTGCTATTCATGCTCCTTGCATTATTACGACTATTTGAAAATACATGTTTTATTTATGACGTCATATTTGTCAAAGCCGAGGAGGATCCTTTTCATAGTTCCATGGTCCAAGCGAAATCTATTTTTAAGAATATAATTATTGTTCACTTTTCCTTCTAATTATAATGAAGTTTTTTGACAGAAAAAGATCTTTTTAATGTAACCGATATTCATACTTCATGTATAATAACAAATACTCCATATTTTTGTTTCAAATATCACGAAAATTCATCTTCTTTTGAATTCTTTTTCATTTTCATTTTTCACGTGAAAATCTTTCAATTGAAAATTAATTTTTGAGGAAAAATTATTTTTCCGTGTTTTTATTTGTTGGCAACGATCAAAGCCCTAGCAACGATAAAGTAAAATGGTTAAATTTTATGGGAAAATGTCCATTTATTCTCTATGAAAATAACGAAATTTTGAATTATTAAGAAAAATATTTGAATAAAATGAAAAAAAACCCAGCCTATGTTCATCTGAGGGTTATAATCAACGTATATGCAAAAATACAGGATCATTAAATGCTCCATTTTGACGCTGGCTTCAGCCTAACATTTGCACACAATCAGATTTATAATATTATTAGGATATATATATGTTACTGCAGTTATAAATTCTTGTACGCTTACTTCTGTAAATTCACATTATTCATTTAAAACAGAAAGTGGCCATAAGATTAAATTTGAATTTTTACGGAGATAAATATTCATAAATAATAGATACGTATAATTTTCCCATTAGATATAAATTAGGAACATACGCACTACGATCTGAAGTTCGGTAATTTCATGGTTTTCCAGGGGCGTTATAATTGCTTTGTGTATTTGAAAGCTAAGCATAAAATGTAATGAGCTATTTAAGAAAATGGGCTCTGGAGAATGTCTCTTTAACGAGACAAGCACTTATATTTTAGAGTAGTAGTTAAATACGTTAAATCCTCATTCCATTTTATAGTAACTCGTTCAATAAATTATTAAATATTTCTCTGAACTTGTATATGCAATAAGGATATTTATTATTAACGTCTTTATTGGTTTGAAATGTCAACAAAAAATGTTCAATTTGTTTAATGTTAGTATTAATGTTTAATGCAATGGAGGCTTTTGCTATGATGATCGTTTTCTCATTAAAAATATATTGAGTGAGATAAAAACGAAAAGTCACGAAATTTGGAAGTATATTAAAGAATATATTGAAATTATTTTTCGAAAAATGTAGGAATTGTAACCTATACTTTTTTAACAGGCATATATTTCTATAAGCTTTAAATATGCGAATTCAAAATTGCAGCTCATATCTCCAGAAGATTTTTGAGTGCTTAAAAATCTTCAATTTGTTTCGCAACGATTATAAATTAATTAGACTTATATATTAGGACTTCCATATTTAAATCCCCATAATTTCTAAGCTACTTGACCGAAGAATTTCCCGTTTGGTATCAGAAGTTAAAATGCACAGAATAATCTAAATATGCCCTAAAAATATATTCTAGTATTGAAACTCTTTAGGTTTGGTGCAATTTCAATATGTAGACTACTTCCGAAGGAAAATTAAGTGTAGCAATAAGTAATCGATGTTATTACTAATCGACTGGTAACAGTCACGCTTTATTAACACTTTCCAACCTAGTTGAAAAGTGTTTATGACATCGGTTTGTCTGCCGTATGGCCGTCTGCCGTCTGGCCGTCTGCCGTCTGGCCGTCTGCCGTCTGGCCGTCTGCCGTCTGTCCGTGCTCTAACTCCCGTAAATATACTCGAATTGCCCTGCAATTTTTATATGTTATTGTCGTTATCTATAGCACGTACCATATTTCAACTGAAGTGTGTAGCACTTATAGTTTTTTTTACAGGGACACTCAAAAGAATTCCGTTACATTACGGTCTATGGGGAAAAATCATTTGTGATTTATTTTAATGATGTTACACAATTTCAAATACATTGTAATTGATATATATCACTAAGGTACATTACAAGAAGCTTAAAATGGAATAGGGTGTGCATAGCACTTACATTTACTTTACAGGGACAGTCAAAAGAATTATGTTATATTAAGTCTATGGCTAAAAATCGTTTGCGGTTTAATTAAATAATGTTTCACTATTTTAAACGCATTGAAATTTATATATATCACTAAGGTGCATTACAAGAGGCTTACTACAGAATAATGTGTGTATAGCAGTCATCGTTCATTTACAAGGACACACAAAATGTTTCTCTACTGTCTATTAACAATAATTCCTGGAAATGCGTTTTAAGTTACTGAACGCGATTTTAAATTTAGCTCACTTTTTGTCTATTACTTGGTGTGTATAAATTCTGTATTTCATATACAGGGCAGCACAAAATTTCGCAAACACATTTCCGATTATTGATAGAAACTCCAGAAGGAGAATTTTAAACTGTGTTGCGCGTTTCCTAACTAAACTAAAATTTAGCATCTTATGTAGTACATATTCAAATCTATAGATCATATACAGGGCTGAATAAAAGTATTCGGATATTTTTCCGAATATTGTATATGTTGGAAATTTCTGAAAATACGTTTTCAAATATGTTTTGCGTTTTCCAAATTGTTTACTTAGATGTAATCTTTCAGCTTATTAAACGTTAATGATTTGTAAAATTATTTTGGAAGCGTTGGAAAGTGTTACATAATCTATGCTTGACGCATGATTTTTCGTTCTTGTTTTTATACGATGATTTGCGGCGATATATTGCGTAAGGGTGTAATTTTTTTTTGTTTTACACTGACTGTACATACACTTACATGCAGTAACTTGAAATAGTACAACAGATATAACAAAACTTTATTCACCAAATGAAAATACTAAACTCTAATGAGTGATCATCTCTAATCAACTAAAATGATTAGGGTAATAAAATAACTGAAGTACATAAATGAATCAGTATCAGTATTGCTAATTTAGAGAATATATTATTCAAAATATCTAACAGAATTTCTGAATAGTAATCTCTGTGTGTACTACTGTGTTGCCAGTCACCTTTCACGTTGAATTCTGTAGATTTCTAATCTTGCATGAAAAGTAATTGCTGTAGGAATGTTTCGTCTATGTCTCATTTTACATATACATTCCGGCTAGCATTACTACTTCTTATAATATACTAATATCGTGACTACATCTCGATCATTGTACCAATTATCTCCCAAGTCAACCCAGATTAAAAACACATAAGACCTTTTTGATGGCTGCAGAAGAACTTAAAACCTATTATAATCTTAACATATCTGCACGAGAGTCCTTTCACAGAGAGAACTACTTGCCTTCAGATTACATGATTCCCTCTTTTAATCTCTCAATTGGAATTAATGAGAAAAAATATGAAGTCATACCCTGTGTCTTAAATGCATTTTCCGTAGAGACCATACATACTCATTATCCTAATTATGAATGACTTCATATATATACAGGTGGCTCTTCTGAACCACATGATGCCTCAGGTTCTGGTTTTTACTGTAAAAGTATTTTTGAGGGTTCTGTCGCAGTTGGAGTAAACTCAACTAATTTTGAAGCAGAGATAGAAGCTATCTACCAAGCTCTCACTAGACTTTCTTACACCTCTAACTATAGAAAAGATGTTTTCCTTATTGATTCCCAATCAGCAATCCTGGCCCTCTGCTCCTACCAGCATGATAGCTCTGCTCGCCTTTCCAATACACGTGCTTTGGCCAGCAGTATTCAGAATGCTGATTCGAAAGTTACTTACCAATGGATACCTAGCCACTGTGGAACAACAGGAAATGAACGAGCTTATCATCTTGCTAAGCAGGCTTGCAGATTGCAACAACCCACATACAATTACCCATACCAACGAGTTTGTGCAGTAATAAAAAACAGAATCAAGGAGAGCGTGGACAATCTACCCAGATTGCAGGCTACGGAAAAGAAATGGAATGACTTATTGACTCATCCTATTCCTCAAGATCTTCCAAGACGCATTGTTGTTGCAAATTTTAGAATCATGACATCCCATGACTTTTTATATGGACACCTGCACCGCATAGGTATTGTTTCATCTTCAGACTGTCCCCTCTGTTCCACAGGAGACTTTATAAATTTTAACCATCTTCTGACCTGTTCTCGTCTGAATGACAAGCACTTCTTAGTCGCTGATTTTTTTTAATAAAGCTGAACTCTACTGGGCCGGTCGAGGGGAGCTATGGTCATTGGACTCCTCCCTGACGTAGGAGAAAAAAAAATAGTATACTAACATACTCTATTAACAGGGCCTGTTTACCGAATAGGCCCGTTCTTACCGAAAAAAATACAAAGGGGCTCCCAAATTACTTTTCAGAATAACTTAAAAAAAATTAATTAGGACAAAAAATGCATTTTTTGCTTACGAAATTTTTATCTAAGCTCGCTCTTTCAAAATTGCTGTTTACTCGAAATTTCGATGGTAAATTTTCAACTCGTTGCAGCATACCAAAAATGGATTTAGTAAATAACAAATCAATTGGTAGAGGGGTGCCCCAGAGTAACGTCGGGCTTCCCCTACTTTTATGTCTTAAGCGGGCCCTGTCTATTAATGTTCATCGTCATGCCGTACTATGTTATAAATATCTCGAAGGTTTTATATTTATCTGATGTTTTGTGGTGTTTCGATTGTCCTAAGTTTTTTGCATAAGATGTCTTTTTTAGGTGCGTTCGTAATTATATAAATACGTAGCACCTATTGTCGTCGTCTGGTCCGTCCGTCTGTCTGTTCGTCCGTCCGCATATAACAACGCAAAAACTACCCAACCGAATGGTTTGAAATTTAAGATATATTATATTTGCAGACTTTTGTCGAAACATTTCAAATTTTATAAAAATCTAATCAAAACTTTAGGATATATTAATAAAAATATTTATTAAGAAATTTGAAATTTTTAAAAGAAATCGGTGCTTTCTTGTTATAGGAGCTTCCGAGGTTTAACCGTCAAGCCACTGAGATACTTAGTTTATTACAGAAATGAATCTGCAGACGATATAATTCATTTCACAGAATTAAAAATCATCAAGATCTGAATATTTATAGAATTAGCTATAGTACAAACGCACCTCATGTGTCACGTTTGACGTACAATTTCCACCTTGTTTTATTTGCAATTTTTCGAGGCAATTTATAAATTTCTGATCAAATACTCTAGTTATGGTGTAGTTGAAATTAATTCTAAGCTATCATTTGCTATGAATTCAGTAATTTATTTTACAATAAATCAACAAGAAATGTAAAAAAACAACAACAACAAAACATTTCATACAAATTGTTACGTGCTAGATTGTACTGTTCGCTTTTGTTATAAAAGTTAAATGAATAAAGAAGTCAAATTATATATGTAAATAAATAATAGTTAGTTAAAAAACATCTAAGAAAGCATTATTAATCATATGATTACATGTTAAATTAAAGTTGAAATGTCTGATTACATACCCTTCATTTAATAATACTTTTGATTGTACTATATATGTTAACTTCAGCAAATTTAAAACTTGAAGTTCAAACAAAATGATCTGTCTTCTAACTATAACTTTTTTGTTTTCTTATAGATTTATTTTATATCATAAACATATTAATTTAAATAAGTATCGTTTATGTAATATTAAATCTATTCATAAATGAAAATAATTCTCATTTATGAATGCAGAATTTTATTTATACATGTCTTTATATACAATTTCTGATACTTTGTGATACGCATAATAATTGTTCCTCAATTAAGTAAATAAAATTCTTTTGGAGAAATTATACAGGGTCATTCATAATTCCCTCTGGGGTTTCGAAACGTTATAGTAAAAAAACGAAGACAAATATGAAAAAAAGAAACATATGAAATTATTCCGAAACTATTCAAGTTTTACTTACATACATTACAGGTGTTCTATGTGTGAACCCTTGGTCACACGGCATACATCCATGCGATAGTCCAGTTCCTGCCATACTCCGTTTCTTTAAATTTCCGGTACCACACATGAATTGTTTTGTCAGTTGGTCCCTGTTTTCGATATTTATTACGAAAGGCCCGTTGAACTGACACCACTGATTCAGATTTAAAGAAACGGAGTATGGCAGGAACTGGACTATCGCATGGATGTATGCCGTGTGACCAAGGGTTCACACATAGAACACCTGTAATGTATGTAAGTAAAACTTGAATAGTTTCGGAATAATTTCATATGTTTCTTTTTTTCATATTCATCTTCGTTTTTTTACTATAACGTTTCGAAACCCTGGAGGGAATTATGAATGACCCTGTATTTTGTCAATATATAAAATAATAAATGGAAACTAAACAAATAGAGAAATTAACTCGCAGTTTAAATATTTGCTTAAAAAATAGGAAAAAAAACTTAAAAGGAAACGAAATATATCCTTCTATAAGACGATAAAAAAGTTCTCCCATTTACATGTAAAAATAAATTTAATTCTTCTTTAATACAATGAGGCATGTTTATTTGTTTCCTTACATAAGTAATCTCTACTTTAAAGAAGCAATTATTCAAAACGACAAAAATAAGACTTGAAATGAATGAAAAGATAATTGAATTCAAAATGTATTCATAGTGTCATTATTGAACAACCAGATTTCACTTAATATTCGGTATTTTTTGAATAATATTGTAAATAATATAATATTAAATAAGGGAAATGATTTCCCAAATGCATTTCTAGCTTGAAAAATGATTTATTTAATTGTAATTATATTTGAATGATTTGGTTTGCGAAGAAAAAAAACTGTTATGATAAAACTGTTACGAAATTGTTTTCTATTCGCAATTTTTTATGCGGTTGAAATTTCAGGAACCTAATCGATATTGTATTAGAATAATTGTGACATGTCACTTAATTTTTTTGTACTTCCCTATGAAGGAGATTTCATTTTGTTTATAATATTCTCTTTTCTAATGACCTGAAATATCTCAAATATAATTCAAAATACTAAATACTTCAAATAAATAAGAATGATTATTTTATTATTTTATTTTACTTTAGTAACATATATTTCATTAGTTTTTTAAGTTATTTAATATAATGTCAACTGTCTTTATATATTTTTACTTTATACTGCATATTTTCAGACAGTAAAAACAATTTTCCTATACAGAACTTATGTAGATGTAATTTACAAAGATCTACTTAATGTTCTTCTAAAAAGGAGAAGTCAGTCCTTTAAAACCGTTTACATGTGTCTAAAAAGTATTTTCACCCACCTCTCTGGGCATCTTCATCAGTTTACTGACCTTCCTCATCTCCTCTTGATTTTATTTAAGTGAATGTAATACAGTATATCGCTGAAGATGCCCAGGAAGATGGGTGAAAATATTTTTAGAGACATATAAACGGTTTTAACGGGCTAGTTTCTACTATTTGGACTAACATTATGCGGATCTTTGTAAATGACATCTACATAAGTTATATATGTGAACGTCTTTATATGGAGTCATCATATATGAAATATTACAATACCATTTATCCATATGGACTTAATAGTGAAATATTTAACAGATATATTAAAGTGCGAATCGACTGTAGTTAAACGCCATGTTAGGCTTAATTAAAAACCTATGCTAACATATCAGAGCTAAATGATAATATGCCCCACCAGTGGCTGAGAGGTTGTGCTCTCGAAGCTGGTAGACGGGAGGTGCTGGGTTCGATCCCAATCGCGCCCGTCGGCCTAATCGTTCGGAGTTTTCGTGGTTTTCTTTGAGCCGTGGATTTATCCATGCCTAAATACGGATTAGGTTCCCTTAGAAAGACCCCCACGAAAGGCACTCCCCCCGGGCCTATATCCCTAGTGTAGATAATTGGCCGTCAATAATCAGCCCAACCCTAAATGATAATATCTTCAGCTTGAAATCATGTCTGTTCAGCATATTTTTCCTTCAAAACATGTATATCATATTCTATTATAATGTTTTAAGTTCTTAATTAAAAATCCAGATTAAACATAGGAATCCTAGATAGAAACAACTGAACAATACGGTTTTGGCGCCATCTACCGGCTTTAAAATGTACTTTTCTACAATACAAACCTTTCATGCTGTTTTTATGAAGTCTTATGAAAATGGAACGCAGATCAACTATCCGTCATTTTTGATGGGGGTTATATACTTGCTTTTTACAAACTTATTGTACTTATTTTTTTACAAGCACAAGGAATTACGTATAGAAACAATTATTCAAAGCTTTTTTTGTTTATTCATAAAGTAAAATACCCATAGAAACTTTCCAAATTATGTTAATCTTAGATTTTATTATTTTTGTATGTAATTTTAAACATTTAGTAAATTTATGATTTTAAAAAAATCACTTGATTTAATTAAATGATTTAAAGAAAATCACTTGATTTAAATCATGATTTAATCACCAATTTAAATCATCTGATTTAAATCGATAACACCTAGATTGTTTTGGCGCGATCTACCGGCTTTAGAATGTATTTTTCTATGAAGTCTTATGAAAATGGAATGCAGATCAGCAATCCGTCATTTTTGACGGGGGTTATATACTAGCATATAATAATTTTATAATGCATGATAACACATTATATTTACAGGTAGTCGGTATACCACTAGGTGGTTGTACATCCAGTTTTTTTTCAGACTTATACTTATATCACAGTGAACGTACTGTTGGCGCCACTCTTGGCTTCTAACATCGCTTGGCGATAAATGTAACTCAGGTGTCGTTTTGTTCTTGTTTCGTTCGGTTGTTCCATGGGGAGCTCCGAAAACCAATTCGTCGTAAGTAAATTAAAAAAATGGTTCGTTTGTAAACAGTTGAAATTTTATCGATAGTAGTTTAATTTACAGTCCACTCTAATGTCGTAGTCGCCACCATGGTATCGCTCGCGGAGAAAGACTAGTGATCGTCGGATTATATTGCGTTTTGTTTAAAAAGAAAAAAAAATCGGAACAATAACAATGGACGTAAAAGTGTTGAATCGAAGAAGGGGCAATATCAAAGCCCAAATCACGAAGTTAACAAATTTTATAACCGATGAGGCACAAGAAATAGACTCAGTAGATATTCTGAACAAAATTGAGAATTTGAACAAATTAGAAGATAAATTGACTTGAAAATGGAGTTCTATAAAATTTTGAAAGATGAAGAAATCGATAAGTGTGAAGCTGAATTTGAAGAAATCGAACAAGATCTTCAAAATCTCAAGGTAAGATTTAAAAGGCTTATTGATAATTCTAAAACTAAAAATGTTGATAATAATGTTGAAAATAATGGTATTAATAAAACAAAAAATTTAAATGTCAAATTACCTGAAATTCCATTGCCGAAATTCGATGGTTCGTATGAAAATTGGAATAATTTTAAGACTCAGTTTAATAGTACCGTAATTTCCGGCGTATAATCCGCAGCTCAAAGAGTCGTTTTTCGACCCAGAAATTTTATTCAATAATTGTAGCTAAATATTTACAGCGATCTTTTAAGTTACATTTTATGAAATAATATTTCTGGGTCGAAAAACGACTCTTTGAGCTGCGGATTATACGCCGGAAATTACGGTATAATTGATTCAAACGAATTGTTAAGTAATTATCAGAAACTTTTTTATTTGCAATCCTCTCTTGTGGGGACAGCAAAGCAAATCCAAAGTACTGATGACACATATGAGTCATTATTTGAAGCACTTAAAAAAAGATTTGACAATAAAAGATTAATAGTTAACAGTCATATTAAATCTTTATTAAGGTTAGATAATATTTGTACTGATTCAGCTGAAAAATTAAGAATGCTGCTTGATTGTATTTTAAAGCATGTAAGAGCTTTAAAGGTGTTAAATGTCGAAATGAACAATTTTAGTGAAAATTTATTGATTCATATTATTTTGACAAAATTGGATAGAACAACATGTAAGGAATTCGAAATGACATTAACAACGACAGATTTACCTAGTTGGGATAACTTTATCGAATTCTTGCAAAATCGTGTTCAAATATTGGAAAACCTTCAAGGAACACAAATAAATTCGCAAAAATTTAAAACCCAGAACAAACAAAAAACTTTTATTCTGAAATCTAATTCATGCTCTGTTTGTAAAAAATTACATGCAATTCACCAGTGCCCTGTTTTTCTAAAAATGACTCCAATTTAAGATTTGATGAAGTAAAAAAGAATAAACTTTGTATAAATTGTTCAAATGATTCGCATATGCTTTCGAAATGCGGTTCAAAATATAATTGTCAGCGGTGTTTTCTCAGACATAACCTATTACTACATCGAGATAAAAATAAATCATTTCAAAATAAAACGTCATTAAAAAGCACCGATTCTGAAGTTGAAATATCATTGGCGCCAGACGGCCGTTCTGGTAAAGAAAATGATGAAACAAATAAACAAAATTTATCGGAAATATCTCAGCGTTTTTCATCACATAATAATGAAAGTAAAAAAGCAGTTCTTTTGTCTACGGCATATATTTATATTTATAGTCCGATACATAAATGTTTCGTGCAGGTTAGAGGGATTCTCGATAGTGCAAGCCAAGCTAACTATATTACGAAAAAGATGGCCTCTTATTTGGGCTTGAAAAAAGAAAGAATAAATGTTTCCGTTAGTGGATTAGGTGGAAATGCCTTTAATGTGAAAGGGAAGGTTAATACGATAATTCGTAATAAGAATTCTTCATTCTCTTCACCAAGCGAATTTTTTGTTGTTTCGAAAATTATTGATTGTGTACCTTCTTCAAATATTAAAATTGATAAAGCATTGTTACTAAATAGGGTTTTGCTAGCTGATCCTACTTTTGACATACCGGGAAAAATTCATTTAATAATTGGGGCAGAACTCTTTTATGAGATAATAAAAGAAGGAAAAAATCGTATTTAACCAAATTTAATGTTTCAAAATTCGGTGTTTGGCCTTATTGCTACTGGAACTGTTAAAATCAAGAGTTCTAACTCATGTTGTGGATGAACATTTAATTCTGAAATTGAGAACACTGAATCTAATCTTAAAAAATTTTGAGAAATAGAAAATATTTCATCTGACCGTTTTCTAAGTAAAGAAGAAGAATTTTGTGAATCTCATTTTCAAAAAACTCATAAACGAGATGATACCGGAAGGTTTATCGTCGAAATGCCGATTCAAACTGATCAGTTAAATTCATTGGGAAATTCGAGAAAATTATTGCTACTCGTGCAATTCATTTAGAAATAATAACAGATTTAACTTCTGAAGCCTTAATAGCTACCTTAAAAAGATTTGCAGCTAGGCGCGGAATTTGTGCTACCATCTTTTCCGATAATGCCTCTAATTTTCTTGGTGCTAATTCAGAATTGAAAAAAATTCATAAAATTGTAAAAAATCAATCCGAGGAATTGGCTGCTTACTTATTGGCTAATTCAATTTCTTGGAAATTCCTTTCTCCTAGATCCCCTAATTTTGGTGGCTTGTGGGAGGCAGTAAAATCCTTTAAGCACCATTTAAAAGGAACTATTGGAGATTTAAAACTAACTTTTGAGGAATTTTTAACTGTCGTTAATCAAATCGAAGGTATTTTAAACAGTAGGCCTCTAATACCTTTATCTTCGGATCCAAACGATTTCGAAACGTTAACCCCAGGACATTTTTTAATAGGCCGCCCTATAAATAGCATCTGTGAACCAAACTTGACTGACCTTGCCAATAATAAACTTAGTCATTGGCAGCAAATTACAAAAATTAATCAATTAATTTGGAAAAAATGGAGTAGAGATTATTTAAATAATCTACAACAGCGAACAAAATGGTTATTTGAAAAGGAAAATATAAAAATTGGAACTATGGTCTTATTAAAGGATAGTAATTTGTCTATGTGTACCTTGTCAGTAGGTCGCATTCAAGACGTTATTTATGGGAGCGATGGTAAAATTAGTGTTGTGCTTGTAAAAACCCCAAATGGTATATTCAAACGAGCAATTTCTAATGTTAGTATTTTGCCCATAAATGATCCTTTATTATAATGTAAATATTTATTTTTCTTGTATTTCTGTGCAATATTTGAAATTTTTTGCAGTAACTTTGTATTTTAATATTATAATTGAATTGAATTGTATATTTGTATTATTGATTGAACTGAAATTTTTATTATAATTGAAGATTTATTGTTAAAAAATAATAATAATAATTGTTCACAACGAAGGACATTTGTTTAAGATATGTTGCTGAAATAAATATTTCAGCGGTGGCCGGTATGTTGGCGCCACTCTTGGCTTCTAACATCGCTTGGCGATAAATGTAACTCAGAAGTCTTTCTGTTCTTGTTTCGTTCGGTTGTTCCATGGGGAGCTTCGAAAACCAATTCGTCGTAAGTAAATAAAAAAAAAATGGTTCATTTGTAAACAGTTGAAATTTTATCGATAGTTGTACAATTTACAGTCCACTTGAATTTCGTAGTCGTTCTTTTATTAATAGTAATATACATTTATATCGTTATATTGATGACATAATTATAATTGCCAGTGATCATACCATTATTTTTCAATTTCCATTAGATTATCATACTAATTTAGAATTAACGGAAAACCTCCTATCTAACAATACAATTAACTTTTTAGATCTTAAAATTACACTAAAAGAAAACAAAACAATAATTGATCTATATGACAAACGTAAAGAATTTAAATTCAATGTTAATACATTTACTAATTTTAAATCTTGTCTTCATACTTCTGTAAATCGTAATATACTCTTTATTCATATATATAGAATAAATTGTATACGTTCTTCTCATCTAATTAACAACAATCTTAAAAAACTAATTTATGAAGCATTAAAACATGGTTTTCCAAAAAAATTCATATATTCTTTAATATATTATTAGTACATTAATGATCTTTAAAAACCAAAATAACACATGCGTAAAAAAATTTATAAAAAATATATGAAATACGAAAATAATTATAAAAAATTAAAAATGTAAAACAATAATAAAAAAATTATAACAGGACGGATTGGTGGGTAGATGATAGATTAAGGAGGTGTGGTGGAGTTGGCTGGATAATACGCATTAGTTAATTTAACAAAAAAATGGAAAAGGGCATTTGATTTAGTTCTACGATGCAATTACACATTTTGTAATAGACTTTGTTTCGATTTTTATATGAATATTGGTTTAGTTATATTTATATATTTATTTATTTACTCATATTAAATGTATTCAAATTCATTAATTATTTTACGATTACTTGTATTTAACTTCTAGTCAACTTCGGACAGTATCATAATAGCTTCTAATACATAGTTTATTTTCTTGAATGAGAATACATTGCATGGATTAATTATTTTTATTTTACCCTCTCCCCTTATATCATGTGTATTTAATTTTTAAGAAAGTTTGTAGACACATTAAATGTAACTAATTAATTTCAATTGAAATATTAATATTCCTTAGCATCTTTCTTATACACATTTTTTTATTAATTATAAATTAACTTAAGATATGATGCAATGTGACACAGTAATATAGATGGTGATATGCCATCGCAAGATACAAATATTTACGTGATACATTAATCAATAATTATGAGTTTCGTTTATTTTTTATTTTATTTATTTATTTATTTTTAATTTATTCTGTTCAATTATCTGCCGTAAAACAGTATTTGTTTTAAAACATCATCCAATAATGTAATAAATTATTTTATAATTGTATACATTTACCAATAGATGGCAGCACCTCATTGATTTATTCTTTTGAATTTATGGTGGAGTTCAATTTTATTTGTTCTATAGAGGGTGCTGGTTTAATATTGGGGTATGTGATTGGCTATGCATTACATGTTGTTCCTTGATCCATGGTCCATCAATTTTTAAATTACTTTTTTTTTCCTTTTTTTGCAACATTTGCTTAAAACTCCAATTCTTGTAATATATGATGACTCAAGTTTGGATTTTGCTTTCAAATGGGTTTCAGATTTTTATTTTTTTTCCTCAATCCTTTTTAATAATTTATTATTTTGAACTTAATTGTTGTTTCATTGTGTATTTCTCCTGGGTGTGGTTCTATAGCTATTTTATGGCTAATCTGCAGATCAAACCACACATATTATTTGTGGAAATTTAGGCATTTGAGTCCTGAAGATTCTGTCTAAATTCCACAAATACCCGTTATTCAATTTCTGCTATGCAATTTCTGATTATTTTTTTTTAATACTGTGTTTTTGGTATCTATGTTAAGTTTGTTGGGGGATCTGTTATGTTATCAAATTGTTTTTTTAATTTTATTCATAATTTCATTGTTTTTGTCGTTGGTTGTAACATTTATTTAATGGTTATATATATATATATATATATATATATATATATATGTGTGTGTGTGTGTGTGTGTGTGTGTGTGTGTGTGTGTGTGTGTATACTCTATATATTACTGTATATAAAACTGTATATATGAAATATATATTTCTGTTTTTATCGTTTTTATTCATAGAAATGTCTTACCATGTTTAGTTCAAATTTTGCTCAAACTTTATTTTAAAAAAATCCAAATTAATCCTAATAATAATAAAATACAATTTTACTGCTCGGCAGCTGAATAATAAAAAATTACACTAACAGACGCTATCACTATTAATTATATGCAAGTAATTTAAAAATACTCCAGTTTAAACATTTTAAAAGCATTTACACATTACTCCATCCTTAAAGTAGATAAATATGCTTAATGAAGGTTTGTATTATTTAAGAAAATTTACCGAAATGATTTTACAATTTTACACTCATAAAGAAACAAAATCTTAATTTAAGTTTAAGTAACATATAAACATTTTAGGAAAATAGAACAACATAAATAAAACAGTTTAAACATTTTAAAAGTATTTATAGATTATTCACTTCTTAACGTCGGTAAATATTATTAATGAAAATATGTATTATTTAACTATGTACTACCATAATAATAATATTATATTATATTTAAATAAATAATTTCAGGTAAATGGAATGGTGTAAATATGCACAAAATCAAAGACAAGACTGTGAAACTAATGTTGATTTATAATATTTCCTTCGGAAAAAATGCACTTAGGTAAAGCAGTTTGGCACTAATTCACAACAACCTATTTAAGTTATTTTTAATGTAATTTAAAGTGGTTTTCAAATATAGCAAAAGCCGAAGTAGCAAATTAATTAATATTTTAAAGGAAAATGCGTGTCTTTCATTTAGAGATGTCTTTCTGGATTGTTTAACTAAATGCCTGGAATAATTTGAAAAAATAAATTTTATATTAAAAAATAAATTTCAGTAAATACAGTTAACAGCAAAATGTTCCTAACGTTATTTTAATTTTTCTAATTTAAAAATCCGAATGTGCATTCTCATGTAATATACATTTTAATTATAACTATTTCACTTAAGGGGATCGTGGACCTTTATTTGATGAAAAATCGAGCCCAAAATCGAAATTTATTTTTGTGTGTATTATTATTCTTCAGTTTGTATTGATCTATTTGAGAAAAAGTTCATGCAGCTGCGATGATTTTTTGCAAAGTTACAAGCGTTTGAGTTACATACACAATTAATTTTTCGGTGCTTTAGTAAACTTTATACCTGTTTTTCTCAATACAGATTTTACACGCTTTTTAGATTTTTGAAATGCTCTATGCGCCTTAATTTTCATTGAAAATTCATGAAATTGATAAAGAAGAATCTTGATACTCTTTACAAAGCAACTGCGCATGCATTTCACAATTAGACTATATCAGAGGTTCCCAAAGTGTGCTCCGCGGAGCCCTTGGGGCTCCGCCTATACTCTTTAGGGGCTCCGCGGCGTTCCAGGAAAATAAGCAAAATATGAAAGAAATTAGTATATTACAAGAGAAAATTTTTCGAAAGTATGTGGGAATGTGTGTGTGTGTGTGTCTGTCAAAAATAAATAGACCTATCACTGGGTTGAAAACACTGTAATATATATTTTAAATCCTGTAAAAATTTGCATTATACATGTGTCCATTTTCTGTATAATATTTTTGGTTTGAACTACTTTATTTTATGTTTATGCATTTAATTTGTTTTAAAAATTCTATTCAAAATAAGCTACAGGAAATAGTATTCTGAATGGAATGCAAAACGTGAAACGAATGAACAAAGGGAGCGCTAGTGCTATTATCTCTGCTTGCCGAACAAAAGGGAGAACAGTTTTGTTCTTTTGAGCTCCGCCTGTTCAAATGTTTATACTTAGTTCTTTTTTGCTTAATAACCTGTGTAAAACAATTGAACCACATTTTTCACACTAAATTTCATACGTAATTGCTCGTCACACTTTGTGCAGAATTAAAAAAAAAATGTATCGGCATTTAATATTTATATATATTGTATACTGTATTATTTTTATTTTTGGAATTTTAATTTCCTTAAACTGATTATTTTATTTTTATTAGTTATAGTTATTTAAATCTTCTATCTTATTTTTTATAATTGTATTTAATTTTAAAACAATGTTTGTCGCTTAAAACGACTTTTTTTTATAATATCTTGTATCATTTAAAGCACCTTGCTAGATTCATTTTACATTTTTGTATATTGTGTATACAAAATTTTTATATATAACTTTGATTTTTTAATCTGTTTATGTTATTTGTATTAATTTTTAGTTCTTTAAATTTTCTATACTGCTTTACATAGTAAAACAATGTTTGCCGCTTAAAATATATTTTTATAATATCTTGCATCATTTAAAGCCTCTCATTAGATTAATTTTATATTTGTGTATATTGTGTATATATATTTCTTTTTTATATAACTTAAATTTCTTTAATCTGTTTATGTTATTTGTGCATTTAATTTTTCTATATATATATTTTTTTAGTAAAACAATGTTTGTCGATTAAAACGACCCTTTTTTTTGTAACATCATGTATCATTTAATAAACCCCTTATTAGATTCATTTAATACTTGTATACGTTGTGTATATTGTTTTCTTTTTTCTTTTTGTAACTTTAATTCCTTCAATATGTTTATTTTATTTTTATTAATTCTTAGTTATTTAAATTGTCTATGCTATTTTACATAATTGTACTTATTTTTTAAAGCAATGTTTGTTGCTGAAAATACATTTTTTAACACCTTGTATCACTTAACAACCCCTCTTTAAAATTTTGTTTTAATTGGTCTCGGCATTGACCCATATAGCACACGTGCTTCCCTAGGACATAACCAGGAAGATTGACATTCATCCTCCAGGCATCCCTGAGGATGCAAAAATTTGTCACCAGGAGGTCCTCAGGAACCGAAAATGTCCGCCTCATAGCATCCCGGGGAGCTTTTCAGGACCTCCTTCAGGTACCTCCTCAGGTTGTTCTAGGGAAGATTTCAGGAAGTAATACCGGAGAAATTTTGGAGACTTCAAGGTCACTTAATGTGCCTAAAATACATCCGAAGTTATTATTATTAGACGTAATGTAAAAAGTTTTTTTTTTTTTTTTTTTTTTTTTTTTTTTTTTTTTTTAATACGGACAATATATTTTAAAAAATTACCTAAACAATATAACAGACATTACTTTTATTAATCACGCACACGGAATCACATGACAGTGGCGGTACAGATTTTAGGGAATATAAACTTTCTTACCGCCGACTGGATTTGAACCTGGGTACTTACGCACACGCTCTGGAACACTTACTGGAAACACGCTGTAGTGGTTATGCTACACGGCCGTTGTACCTGAGTCGTTTATAAGGTATTCATGTATTTCTTTCTCCTCTTATGAAAGTGAGTAAATAGAAAACATGCATATTTTTACGCTTCGTATAGCAGGAATTCTGTAACTTTTATTGCAAATAAAGATGCATACCCTTTGATATATATTCAATACAATTTTAAATTGATAACTAGAAAAAAAGCGTATCAATTATTTAAGGCTGTTCAAACCCAAATGAGCTGCTTTCTGACACATTTTTTAACTCTTTGTCGTTCGGAAATGCATTAAATTGGCAGGTTGTCTTATTTAGAAACTATGTAATGCTAGAAAAACGCTTTCCTTTCCTTTTTTTTTTTTTTTTTTTTTCAGAAAATACTGTGAAAGTCGTCGTTTTGAACCGAATTCCCCAAGCGGCATCACAATAAAAGGGAAAAGGGAAGAAGTGTTTTATCATTTGCAACAACATTGCGTTTTATCATTTTAGTTAGGAGCCACATATATCAGGGTCAGGGGTCTATGATAAGGGGGCCAACTAAATAAAAATATTTAAAATTAAATTAATTAAATTATAAATTATAAATAATCCCAATTAAGCAAAGTAAGAGAATAATTGACGTTTTTATAAACCAAAAGTTGAAAAACAAATTCAAAATGCACTTTTTTTTAAATTAGAAATATTATAATTTTAAATTTTGAAGTAGAATAAGCAAAACTCAATTTGATTTCTAATATTGATATTACCATATATCTATAAAAGTTTTTCTGAGTTTATGCATGCTAGGCTGTTCTCAAATCCAAATTGGCTACTTTATGACATATTTTTAAGTTCATTTTCGTCGGAAACTCATGAAATTGGCAGGTGTTCTTATTTATTAACTTTGTAATCAAAAGATGTTTTCCATTTTTTTGGTAAAGACAGAAGATCTTTCAGAAAATACAGGGGGGGGGGGGTGTATGTTTGTATTTTTTAAAACCATAAGTGCCATTTCAATAGAGCATGTAATCTCTTTAAGTTGGTGCGTGTTATAATTTAGACTTAAAAGTAAATTATTGATTTGATAATGACGATAAATATAAAATTATTAATTAGTTGAAAATGTAATAATAAAATACATAAATATATATGTAATTTTTAGAAAGATCAGAAAAAATAATTAATAGAAGAATAATAATAAAAGTAAATATGCTCGATATGACTTAAATATGATTCAATTTTGAAACTTACATGAAAATTAACTTTTACAATCGAAATAAGATTTTTTAAAATAGATTGTTTAATTTAAAAATGCTTATCTCTAATCAATTAACTAGCAAATCTGAATATATACAAATATGTAAATATATATTAAACTGTTGATAAAATCCTTATTTGTAAAAAAATTTTGATTCCTTTTGATTTCTTACAGTTTCGGGGGGAAAAAACTCATTAATTAGGAATAATAAAAGAAATATATATGATAATTTAAAATGGTCAGCGAAAAAAAAATAATAAATCGAATTTATATTTTAAAATTAAATATTGATCCAAAAATTATTTATATATATAATTCAAATTAATATGAAATGATTGATTATTTAATACAAATAACAATAATAATTTAATATATAAGACTATATTTAAAGGATCAGAAGAAATAATTTTTACTAGGTATTTCTAATCTTTAATTTATAAAATATGGTTATATACAAATATATAAATATATATTAAACTTTTGATAAATTTCGTGCTTCGAAAAAAATAATTCTGATTTCTTATCATTGAAAATAAAAATAATTTATTAGGAGAAAGTAAATCAATTTTATATTTTAAATTAAATTATTTCTATAGAAACTAATAACGTATATAAGTGAAATCAATGTAAAATTATTAGGTAGATGAAAAAGTAATAGTAAAAATATATAAATATATAAGTAATTGTTGAATGTTCAGAAAAAATAATTAATGATTTTAATAATAAAATGAATTAATATATAAGTTAATTTTTAAAAGATCAGAAATAAAATAAATAATAAATTTTCAATTTATATTTAAAGATTAATTTATTTTAATTATTAATATATGATGTGGAATATTAAATTTAATTTTCTATATTCAATTTATTTAACTACATTTTGATTGCATTTTATAAATTAAAAATATATCTTAATAAGGATAATTAAATATTATAACAATAATTAAAAGTTAAACAATAACCAGATGTGCTTAGGAAATAAGATAAATCAAATAATAATATAAAATTTATTAATTAAAAAATCGAACCACATCCAATCAAATATTTTTTTTAAATAAAAATTTATAATAAGTTATTTTAGTATCAAAATCACCCATGAGATGGCACCAGTAATGTCTCTTCCTAGGTACTTCCCCAGGAATATCATCCCAGGGAGATTGCTCCCTGGGAGGAATCTGGGAGGTCAGTCCTGGGGAAGTGATTAAAGTATCTTCCCCAGGAACGCCTGATAGCGTCATTGCAGTTTCAGGAGGAATTTGGGATGAATTGGAGCTCCTGGGGAGGTTTTCAGGAGCTTTGGTGCTATATGGGGATATATATATTGGTTCTTTACATTTGTCATCGCACGAACAATCTAAACTTTTGTTTAGCTCCACCCCTTGCTTAGGCTTTTCGTCAATGAGTACCCACCCTGATATAAATTTAACTTAAGCCATATATCCCGTTTTGTTAGTAAAGTTTTTCTACTAGTTGCTGTTCTTTTAACACGTGTAGATTTTAACTGTACATCTACTTAGAGGCAAAAACAATGGTGAAAGAAAGTTTCTTTTAAAACTATAATTAATAGCTTAATACTTCTAATAAAACATCCAAAAAAGTGAACGATGCTGCATCTAACAATACAGGTTATAGATTTTCCCCCGTCCATTTAAACACTAAAACGATGATCTGCTTCTAAATGTATTTTTTTTAAATGGTTCAAAAGAAGAAGCTCAGAGGCGATTCTTTTTCGTTGCATGTTTGAAGTACTAAAACGTAAAGAACGACGAAAAATGAATCTGTAATCGCATGATTCTATTACGGGTGGGCGGGACTAGCGAAAACGTGTTATATAATTACTCATGTGGTGACTGGGAATACGCATTTTCTTTCTTTTCGCGATTAGCGTATTGGGAATTATACAAAAGTCTCTCTTTACAAACGAAAACTGTACAACTTACTTTTTTTCTATTTGTGTGTGATTTATAATAATAATAAATAATAATAGTTTCACGTAAGCCCCAATGTAATGCATGACCCAGACAGGCTTACCATTTTGATCTTTAATTCCGAGTTTATACTGGAAATCCCGAAAGAATACTTTTTAATTTTTAAAATGGATGTCATTAACCCATTAACAGTATTGCTCGAACGCCGCTCGGGTAAGAAGAGTTTGTTTTCTTCGTTACTAAAAGCTTTCAGAAACCACATATTTTTAACTATAATTTTTGCTGTATTTGGTGGTCATATCTCGATTATACAAGGCAGATATTTTAATTAAAATAAGTGGTTTTCAAACCATATTTTTAATTTATTGTGTCCAATAATATTGGGTTGTTCAGAAAGTTCCTTCCGTTTGGGAAAACCAATTCGTACCGGATAATTCTGCCCGTCAATTATTAGACATTAGCTATGTCTGAATTAATGTCTAATAATTAAATGATAATATTTTCCGGTACGAACCAACTTTCCCAAACGGAAAGAACTTTCCGAACAACCCAATAGTAATATTAAATAAAACTGTTAATGGTTAAATAATAGAAAATTTGATTTTCAAAATTTCTAGTAGGAATTCAGAATTTTTGCATCAAGAAAAGGGCCAAACTGAGAACCTTGGCCCCATGTTTGAAACTACTGGTTCGGTCTCTTATTCAGCAGATCTTTCTCTGTTCTATTAGGTATAAAAAAAACATTAATCTGTAAACCATAGAGTAGCGTGGGGTTAAGGGTCTCCGCCTTAGAAATACTTCCCAAAAAGGACTCCGCGAGCCCAAAAGTTTGAGAACCACTGGACTAGATAATTAAATTAATCAAGATTATAATTAAATTAATAAAGATAATTAAATTTGATTTATAACTTATTAAAGTGATAAATTTTGATGAAAATCGGAATGGAATTCAGAAAAAAAAATCTCTCAAAAATTAACTATTCAAGGGATTAAATAACTAATTTGTTTGTAATATAGTTTTAAGTGATCCAAATACCAAATCGAGGAAATATCTTAAAAATTAAGTCGCAAGGAGCATTTTAAAATTTGGTTTAAAAATTGATTTTTTTTAACTAAAAATTTTCTTACAATTAAACATTTTTTAAAGGTATTCTATATACTTATGGTGAAATGTATACATCCACAAAATTTCATATATCTATGGTGACAAAAATAGATCAATTTTAACGTCCACCGTCTCCTTAACAGAAAAAAGATGGCATTCAATATAAATAACATGCTTTTTGTTAAATTAATCATTCGTTTAAATTTTGAAAACAAACAAGAAAAGCAGAAACACCCGTGTTTTCAAAAAATATGTTGTGTTGGTGTTTCTTTAAAATAATTGTTTTCTAAATGAAAAACGAAACTTGTTTATTCAGATAAATTGATAATTTAGATGCTGTAATGCTGAGTGGGCACAATCTTTTAACATATACATTTATATATAAAATCTACAAATAATAATTATATAAATAAAATTATAATTATATAAATAAAATTATAATTATTTTAATAATTTTATAATAATAATAATAATTATTATTATAATTATACAAAATAAATTATATGAATAAAATTATATAAATTATATATTATATAAATTTACATTGACATGTTTAAGCAAAAAATATTAGAAATAGTTTCATCCACTGATACATCTTACAAAAGTTAACGACATTCAAAAAGAAGGGCCATATTTATTTATTTTATGGAATTAATTAAATTTAATAAAAGCAATAAAAATAAATTTACGTTAGAATCATAAATGAATTATGAAATTTCTTCAAATCTTTTCTTTTACACTTTTTTCCTATTTCTTTTAATATATTATTTTGTCATTTAAATTTTGGTACAATTATAGATGTAGTGATTATTCATTAGTTACTTCTTCTAATTAATTTGCCTACATATTTAAAATATGAATGTGAAATGATTTATAATAATTAAAATGCCACTTAAATTTGTTATTAGAAGATTAGCATTTATGTTGTTATTCTCTATATATTTTTAGAAGATTACCATATTAATATTTCATTTAGCATCGCATAATTTTATGCTATTCTAACTTCAAATGGAAATTATAATATTGTATAAAACGTGAGATAAATGAATTTTCTCTAAGGTAAAATAGAATTCTTTTATATTCATTATATATTATCGTAACCTAAAATTACAAAGAAACACTATAGAAATTGAGAATTTACCGGGAAGCCTTGTTTCGAACAATTAAAACATTATTCGAATGTAAAAGATTGTGGCATTTTCATCGTATGACAATAAAAATGCTTCCCCATTTAGGTAAAAATTAAGGCATCGCCTGCTATTATGATAGCTTGAGATACAATTCTATGTATTTTAGGTAAATAATATGGGATAGAAAGAGGAAATTATTCAAAATAAAAGAGGTACATTTAAAATGAATTATTACATGATTCAGTTTGAATAATTGCAATGATTCTACATTTTAATAGTCGTGTTTCAGTGAATTTTCTGAGCTCTTTAAACAAACATGTGAAATGTTCTAATGAATTGCAGTTACATTTCATGTATGCAAGTCCATATATACATATAGTTATGTTAAGGGGACTCGGTACTTGAACAGATTAATTTTTTGCCATTTTGACAAAAAAATTAAATTTCAGACTTTCACCCTAAAATGAATTTACGTGTCTTATTTGTCTTGAGGATTATTATTTTTTTCTATGTATAATCTTTGTATCAAAATTCGATACTTAGGTTTAGAGAACAAAATATCCTGAGTAGAGGATAGAAAAATTTAAGTTGAAATAATAAAATTAATAAAGAAGAAATAATATAAACTCATGAAAACCTTCTTTTTCTTAAGCAAGGTGTCACAAAATACATATATAAACAAACAAACCACTGATATGTGTCGGTTTCGTTAGAGACAAAAACCATTATTATAAAAATGCACATATTCCACATTTTATGAGTTTATATGTTGATGTTCTCTTTTAAATATTAGAATTAAGAAAAAACATTTTTAAGAAAAAAATTAATTTTAAAATTAATATATATACATATATATATATATATAATATTTTTGATATATATATATATATATATATATAATATTTTTGAAATATATATATATATATATATATATAACTTTAAGTAAAATTTAACCATTGAAACATAAGAAACTGACCACATACACTGAAATCCCGATACCAAAGAGCCCTGTCAATTTACAAATTAAAATTGTAGTCCTAATAAATGTAACATTATTAATTCAAATTAAGAAGAAAAAAAATTAAATAAATAGAAAATAAGGAATGAAATATAAACCACACGAGTATATATACAAATAAAAGCTTATAAAGTAATTTACTTTTTCAAGGGCAAGAAAATCACATTTATAAGCAAAGAACGATTGTTTTCTGTATATGACACCAGCTTTTGCTAAATATAGTGCCATATTTCGCCCGAACAATCGCTGAAACAATATTGAATAACAAGACCTTTACAATGGAATATTATAAATTATACATACAATTTGAAAAGGAGTGTGAAAAAGAAGAAAAAAAAAATATATATATATATATTACTTATATTAATAATATCCCAAGATATTTAGTATATTGTTAGCACATGTACAAAATTGTGTCCAAAAGAAGAGGTTACATTCACAGTTAAATAGAGAATCCTTCAGATCATAAATTGTATCCTACAGTTACAGTTATTTTTATTTAACTACATAGATTACAACATTTTAAAAAATGTAGAAAAAAATATGATATACATATAAATAAAAACCATTAATTAATTTATTTTAATTTTAATTTAATAAATTAAAATATATAATATTACTTGATAATTTGAAAGTATTTCATTATATATATCATTATTAACTTATTAATAATTTAAGGCCTTTTTATTATATGTAATGATTTTGCTTTATTGAAAAATGATCAAAAAACTGTATTATAAGTGGTATTTACAGAATGCATTTTTTTGGTACTGAGTCCCCTTAAATAATTTTTGTATGCAATCTTGAAACATAAACCAAATTTCGTTTAAAAATTCTGGTATTTCATATTACGTAAGTTAAATAATTCTTTTGACAGCTAATTTAAAATTATTTTGAAGTAAAAATGTTTGATCTTTACATAAAGTAGCGAACAAGTACTAGAATAATTGCGAAATGTCCAGACAGTTCAAAGACTCTCTTGATAAAAACAAAATAAAAAGCCGCGACATAATGAAGTAATTATGTCGGAGGACAATAAAATATCCTTTCTCTTTAGATAAAATATGAGGCATTATCTGTCTATATTTTTCCACCAGATATAATATTTTATTTCTTAATGTAAATAATCTATTAAATAAAGAAGATATTCTTGAATCTGAAAATATACACTTAAAAAATGCCTAACTCATTTCGATTTATTGAGGTAATATAGTTTTTTTTAAAAGATACAAGTAAATAAATTTGGGGTATTCTATTTTCTGTAAAAAAAATAGAAAAGAGAATGACATAGTCATGCACATCCATTGTGTGACAATAACAATTCTTTAATTCTTTGACATTATCAATTCAGAGGATCCTCTGCTTGTATGAGACGAAAATCTTTGTCATTTTACATAAATAAATCTTATTTTGAAAACAAGTTATTCATTGAAAAGAGTTGTACATAAAAGGAATTACTACCTAATTCAATTTGAAGTATGGTAATAATGTTATTTACAGGAGTCAACCTTTATTATGTTTCCTTTTCTCTTTGAATAAGATAATGATAAGTAATGCATACCATTATTTAAGGGTATTTATAAACAACAGACATGCTTTATTTAACCGTAATCATATTAGAAGTAAGCGGTTATACAATCACATTTTTTCCTTCTGAAGAAATCATTTTCTACTCATATATTGCCTAATTCAATTTTGATTATTCCAAATATGTTATTTTTTTCCAGTAAAAGCTTAAATAACATCTTAGTTAAAAAACTTGCCTACTCGAAACATAAGTAATCTCTTACTTCAAAAGAAAGTAATTCAAACAGAAAAACAAACAACAAATAAATTAAACATATAGACAATTCATTTCTAACTATAGGGATAATAATGTTATTTGAATAGCTGCTACTGAATAAACATTTTGTAATCTATTTTTTGTACAAAAGTAAAAAAAGATAATGGCATATTGAAGCCCATCCATTGTATAACAATGTAATTCTACATATAAGCTAGTGAATAATTTTCTTTTGTGAGGTATGATTCTTTGTTTATTACTATATATAATCCCTTACTTAAAAAAAAGTTATACCTCTTGATAATAGTTACTAATAAAATGAATGACTGTTATATAAAAATTGAATTATCATATTGATATGGTTATTTAAAGTAAAAATATATTTTGTGCAAGCTTAGAATAATGTTATGGTAAAAAAAAAAGCATTTTATACGCGTATTTATAAGTATTAGGAATTCAGGGTGTCCCAAAAGTCTCCGTACAATTTCAAAAAATTATTACAAAAAATATAATAGGCCTACAGCAAAAATAATTACAACAGTCCATAGAGTAATTTAAAAAGTTTTTTTCTACTGCCTTAGTAAACTTCAACATGAGATCCTTTCGGAGCACGAAGACTATCAAGACGATACTTCAATTCAATCCACGAACGTTTTTCATGCTAACATCAACAGTAGCTACTGTTGTTTGGATCTTTTGTTTCAATTGAATGAGACTATTAACTTTTATTCAGATTTCATCAAACAGTTGTAACTACTGTTGATGTTAGCATGCTGAAACGCACGTGGATGGAATTGGAATATCGACTTGATATTCTTCGTGCAACGGAAGGATCTCATGTATAAGTATACTAAGGTAGTAGAAAAAAACTTTTTAAGTTACTCTATACACTGTTGTAACTATTTTTGCTGTAAGCCTATTATTTTTTTAAAATAAATTTTTGAAGCTGTACGGAGACTTTTGGGACACCCTGTATATTAACTGCAATAATATTTCAAGATTGCAAATATACAAACTTTATGTGATATGCATATAATTATATTAAATTAGAATAACTTGCAATCTAAAACTAAAGCTACACTGTTAAAAATATTGACCTAAGTTGAACCAACTTTTGGTGCTGCACTAGCTGCAACTAGCGGATGGGGACAGCTTAATGCAATAATGTTAAAACTTCGAATGAATTTTGAGAATTCAAAGCGCAAGCGTGAACTAGAGAGTAGCATAACGATATGGAGAAAACATAAAAAAATTCCAAGGCAACTTCGGAACGTTGTTTTGTTGATGTTCGTTTCCAGAGTCGGATTTGTTGAATTACTTTTATGGAATGTGTTTTGTGAAGTTTAATAGTTTGACGTTTTGTCGTATGTCATAGAAGGATAATTCCTGTGAAATATTTAAAAAAACGAAAGATGAGAAATAAATGTAAGTGCATTTTTGTTGATAAGATGTATTTTATGCATTTCAGAGATTGCCGTAAACGATTTTTGGGTGCACATTACTGAACATTACTGACATTTCTTTATCAGATGTAATTGTGCGTATGTAAAAACATACTTCAAAGATACCCATGTAACTTTTATACTTATTACTTATGCTAAAGTACATAAGTACTTACTTAATTCTTATGTTTTTTGTATAAATAAAAATTTGTGTAAATAAAAATAATTTTGTATAAATTTTGTATAAAGTTAGGTACATTATTACTGATACTGAAAAATACTTTTCATTTTTGAACATTGTATTAGTCATAACATTATTCAAAGAGTACAGCAAATATACTGAAAGTGAACAAATAACATCAATAGAACAATTGAATTTGGATTAGGTAGTAATTCATTTTAAGTGCAACTCTTTTCAGACTGTATAACTAACCTTCTTCTTAAGTAAGAAATTAATTACGTAAGTTAACAAAGAACTAAATCTCACAGAATTACAAAAAAATAATCATCCTTAAAGAAAATAAGTAAATAAATCAAAAGTAATTGTGTAGTATAGCTGCTTACTTCAAATATAATTACAGTTAAATACAATATTTATAATATTTTTACAAAATGCTCTTCATTATTTACCGTTATATTGTTCAATGAGAACGTAAAGTAACAGAATGATGACTGTAAAAAATAATAGCATTACATTAATTCATTTCAATTATATCAATCATATGATTGTTGCAAATGAATGAGGTAGTAATTCATCTCATATGAAACTCTTTTCGGACTGAATAGTTTGATCTTTAAGTAAGATATTAAATATGTAAATAAACAAAGAATTATGTTTTATAGAATCAAAGGCGTCCTTATTTTTTATATGAGTTGGAAAATATGTTTATTGTCATACAATAATATGATTTGCTTGAGTGTGTCGTTCTCTTTTTTTTTTTTTTTTTTTTTTTTTTTTTTTCACCGAAATAGGATACAAAACGTTTATTGAATGGTAGCTATTCAAATATCCACATTATCCCTATAATATGAATTAAAGTATCTATACATTTATTAGCGGTCTAATTATGCATTTATGAGCGGTAGCGTATTACTGCTTATTTTTCTGTTTTTTACTGTTAATTTTGCGGTATAATATTGGCAACTGTGATGCCAGTATTATACTGTAAAATCAGCACTTCTTTTTTTTTTTTTTTTTTTTTTTTTTTTTTTTTTTTTTTGCAAAATTAAGTAATATTCTTCTCAATCTGCGAAAATGTAAGATACAAACTAAGAAAAACGTAATATAAGCTCTTCATAGTTACCCATGATTCTAAAAAGTGCTCCTTTATATTTAGAAACCTCACAAGCTAATAGGTTTTCGAGATTTAAAAAAACATTTTAAAAAAAAAGTTTTTGTTTCTGCATGTAATTCTTCGACACGTTTTCTAGTAGCTTTTACAGTGTATTAAGTAGCTTTCTCAAACCGGAATTTTGTTGTTTCGGATGTAGTAAGTAAACATTTGCAGTTGCGTAGTTGTATTTATACCTTCACGAATAACAAAATTATATTAATTTTCATGTTAATTGAAAACTGTAAATTTCGCATTTTTCTTTGTTAAACATCTATGTTAAACATAAAAATATTTACTTGAGAATTCATACCCTCCGAAAACTATATATTCCGGGTTCAGAAAATTGATGTAAAAAATAGTGGGAAACGTTTCAGAAAATTGTGGACAGTAAAATAAACTTTGTGTTGGTTTCTGAGTTTTCTAAATGTAAAGCAGTGCTTTTTGTAATTGTGGATAGCACTAAAGAAGCAATATTATATTTTTTTGTGCTCATATAATCTTTTTTCTAAGATAAGAAACATTTATCTTTTTTTAAGGGTAGGGATATCATATAAAATTTGCATAATTTCTTACTTGAAATATAATTGCAATAAAACCGAACCTTTCAGGTTCTTATTAAAAAGAGTACAGAAAATTTATTGAATAACGACTGTTAAAAATAGCGTCATTATAAAAAGTCAGACAGGATTTCGTTGTAATTCCTTTTAAATGTGTGTTTTCTGATTGAATAAGTTCCTCCTAGAGACGAAAGAGATTATTTACAACAAGGAAACAAAGGATTGTGTCACGAGGATTTATTTAAGAAAAAAGTGCTTAAAATTTGTCTAAGGGAAAATAATTTTTACTGTCATGGAAAGAAAATTCTGCAATATTTCATTTTCTTTTTCAGCTTTATTTGTATAAAGCAAAACTTCAAGCTCGCCTGAAACTTCTATATTGCTATAGTATTTATATGAATTTTGTGTTACGATAAAATATCATTGTTACAAAATAATTTTATTCTCGTTATCATATGTTTTATACATACCGGAATTTTTATTTGAAGATACACTGTTAAAAGCTTTGTCCTAGTTTAAACCAAATTTCGGTGCGGCAATAGCTGCGACAGTGCGATGTCGTTACATTTGAAGCCATGGTTCAACTAGAGCTCTAAATGTTGAAATGAGATTTCATGATCTTATGGTTGCAGCTAGAGTAGCGGATGGGGACAACTTAATGCAGCAATGTTAAATAATAGCAAGCGAATTAGAGGGAGGAAAAAGGGAATCTCGTAGGGGTTTCTTTAAACTTCATTTGGAGCAAGGGAAAAAAAGCTTTTGCATTTGTACTAGCGCCACCTATCGAAAATATTTTTTGTATCTTGTCACAAAACAGAATAAAATCAATGTTTACTTCGTGAAAGAAATTCTCACAGGAACTGTGTAAGTAGTGAGTTCTCTGCCACAAAGCACACAGGTTATAAATGGGAAGAATCTCTAGATTTCTGATTGTTCGAATGCTCGAAACTCATTCAAGCAGTGGTTTGTAACATAAATATGTACGCTTCGCTTACATTAACCGAAAAAAATCCCTGTATGCATGAAACTCGCTGTGCAGCATTATCTAGAATGCATGAAATTCATTCAAGCAGCGGTTAGTAACTTATATATAGGTACGCTTCGCGTACATTAATCGAAAAAAACCCTGGATACATGAACCTCCCTGTGCAGCAATCTCAAGAATGCATGGAATTCCTTCAAGCAGCGGTTAGTAACTTATATATATGTACGCTTCGCCTACATTAACCAAACAAAAACCTCTGGATGCATGAAATTCGCTGTGCAGCAGTCTCTAGAATGCATGCAATTCATTCAAGCTATTATCAACATTCTAATTACTCAAGTACTTTAAGTTTGTTTGTGCTTTCATTAATCATTTGTAATCAACCTACAACGTTTACATCACAGTGTGTGATTTCACAGTCAGCACAAATCTTCTAATCTCAAAATATGCCTTGTGCATGTGTTACAAAAGTGCTGCATTGTAGAATTCCTCACTTAATTAGCGTTTCAAAAGTCACAAAGTGTTCATGTTTTTGATTCCCCGTGTTCTAACTAATAAGCATAGTGGTGTAAATGTAGATAAAAAAATAAAACTAATGGCACTACAAAGGATATGAATTTCTTTTCACTTTGCTAAACAGCCTAGAACTATAACAGAGTGAAAAATGTGTCCAGACCGGGGATCGAACACAGATACTTTGGCATAGCGCAGCAAGTGCTTTTACCAATTAAGCATCTGGATGACATCCAGTCTGGCATTTTTCACTAATATATACGTTAGCAAGTCTGCAACTTCGCTATACCAAGGTATCTGCGTTCGATCCCCGGTCAGGACACATTTTTCACTCTGTTATAGTTGTAGGCTGTTTAGCAAAGTGAAAAGAAATTCACATCCTTGTTAGTGCCATTTAAAGATTTATGGCGTAGTATCAGTCCCACTGAAAATTTAGATATATTATCCGAAGCTGTGAAATTTTTCGTTTCATGTACGCCCCTGAATAGTGTGTTGATGTATGACATTCCATCTTGCACTGCGCAGTGCGAACGTATATAATTGAAAAAATGACAAACTGGATGTCGCCCAGATGGCTTAAATGGGAAAATAACTTGGTGCGCTATACCAAGGTATCTGGGTTCGATCCCCGGTCTGGACACATTTTTCACTCTGTTGGTTGTACGCTGTTTATCAAAGTGAAAAAAAAATAATTCACATCCTTTGTAGTGCCATTTAAAGATTTATGGCGTAGTTTCAGTCCTGCTGAAAATTTAATTAGAAAAATTAAAACAAAACGAAGTCTGCATCACACTCTCCATATATTTTTTTCATAATGAAGAAAAATTATAAAAGAAGAAATTATTTGCTTACAATGTTTAACGTCAGGGAAAAATAATAAAGAACATTTTCCAATAGAAATCCATGGCTATATTTCATTCCTGAAACTAAATACAGGGCGCGTCAGAAGAAAGTATACACTCTTTGAATTATTATAACTCCAGTTTTTATTCCCATATAATATTTAAATTACGAAAGAATCTACAAAAAATGTATAACTTTTCCTCCTACAGCATATGTTTAAAATTATTACCGTTCTGGTCAATACACTGCTTATAACGGTGGGGTATTGATTCACAAACTTCAAGAAAAATTTCATTTGGTGTTGTGACGCATTCTTACTAAATTGCGGTTCCGAAATTTTGTCTATGAACATCCATTACTTTCAATCTTGTCTTTTATCCGATGAATTGTAAGTCGCAAGGATTTATGAGACTGAATCTCCCTGCGATATTGTTGTTGTTCTTCTGCTACACTACTACACACAAATACTATAGTATTTTAAAATATATTTTCTTTGTTTCAAAAGTTAATTTTGTTCCACTCATTCTTTCCAATTAATTACACTTTGAAAAGGAAGAAAAATTAGAAAATTATGACCCGTTAAACATTGTATGTGTACATTCTTCTGACGCACCCTGCATATCTTCTTCAGAAGCAGTGCAGGAGATGAAGATGTTAATGTAACCGCCATGCATTGTGTTTCCTTTATTTTTTATTTTCATTTGTGGCCAATTTACTTTACACTGAGAAAAATGACATTTTCAAATCTGAGTAAATCGATGTTTTCATTTTGTTATGAAAAGTTTTGTTTCAAATAGGACGATCCAATGCTTTCAATTCTAAAATACCAGAAATACTCAGAATATTGAAATATGTACTGGACATACTCAAAACTGAGAGCATAGATGTCAGTTCATAGTCATTTTTTCAACATGGACATACTAAAAAATGATTAGAGTAAGTTCATTCTCATTTTGGAAACTTGGAAATACTCAGAATATTGAAACATGTACTGGACATACTCAAAACTGAGAGCATAGATGTCAGTTCATAGTCATTTTTTTCAACATGGACATACTAAAAAATTATTAGAGTAAGTTCATTCTCATTTTGGAAACTTGGAAATACTCAGAATATTGAAACATGTACAGGACATACTCAAAACTGAGAGCATAGATGTCAGTTCATAGTCATTTTTTTCAACATGGACATACTAAAAAATGATTAGAGTAAGTTCATTCTCATTTTGGAAACTTGGAAATACTCAAAAATGAGCATATAGAAGTCCGTTCATACTCATTTTTTAAACATGGACATACTCAAAAGTGATTAGAGTGAGTTCAAACTCATTTTTGAAACTTGAAAATACTCAAAAATGAGCACATAGAAATCAGTTCATACTCATTTTTAAAACTTGGACATACTCAAAAATAAGTAGAATCAGTTCAAACTTATTTTTGAAACATGGGCATACTCAAATATCAGCACATGATGTTTTATTCTTGAGTGTGTGCATGTTTTCAGAAATGGGCATATACATGTTTCAAACTTGAGTCATTTTGATTGTGAACCATTTTGTCTATGTGACATATTCAGATTTGAGTATTTTTTTTTAGCCAGTTTTGAAAATGTCGTTTTTAGAGTGTACATATATAAATAATTCAGAAATGCTAGATCAAAAACCAAAATGAAATAAAAATGCCATTCGAATGACTTCTGTTTAAAATAGTGTTTTAAAGATAGTACCGAATTGTCTCTAAAGATTAACAAAAATATACTATTTCTCCAGGACTCCCGCTTTGGGGTTCCGAGTACTATTAGTCATTGTGCCAAGAGATAGAAAAATTTATCATTTCAGACAATTTCAAATTCGTGTCGCATTTCTTGAATTTCAAAGGGAAAAACTTGAGTGCCGTATCAAGATGATACATTGTTAAAATGTTGTTTCTCTTTTCTGGAGTATGCGGTCTTACGTAAATGAAAGAAAATAGCGAAATATCTTAACAATGAAGAACATCGCTGTAATTTATTATGAGCCACACGACAAAACTGGCAAGCTAATGTTAATCCTATGGGAATATTCTTTTGAATTTTTTTTATTTGCATTTCAATATTTTTAAACAATAGCGGTCGTGACTGTCTTTTTTTGAGGGGCACTAAATACATGCCGGAAACACATATTATTTTCGTACAATTATTTTTTACAAGAAATATTTTCTTTTTTTAATAGCAGAACTATTTGACAGTAAATAAAGTAAAGTATTCCTTTTTAATAATAGTGGTAAGAAAATAATAAATTTAGCAGCCATGTATTTTGTGCCCCAAATAAAGCCAGTCACAAACCGTCACTGTTTTTTTTTTGTTTTTTTTATAGGTTAGCTGAGGTTCATGTCTAACCGAGACTTTTTCTACTCTTCTGATTTTGCTTCCAGAATTTTCTTTCTTTCTTTCTTTTTTAATGAAGGTACTGTCATATTCAAAACCAGATCCAAAATAGAAATTGACCTCATAAAAATTATCTGCAATCAAAATCGAAAAGATAAAAAAGGGCCTGATTAGAGATTGATCTCAGATATATCTTGGAAAAAATCATTTAAATATATTGAAATGCAAACGAGAAACTTGAAAAGAACTTTTCAATATATTTAACATTGGTTTACGAGTGTCATTGCGTGATTAGAGTACGCTCTTAAGGGGTTCTAAAGATTAATTGTATAAAAATAATAATTGTAATAAAAGATGAAAATTGTATTAAAGATGAAAATATGTCTTAATGAAAAAAATTACTCCCAACATCCCCCCCCACCCAAGTCTATCCAGTTCTTTTTAAAAATAAAGTTTAACACCACAGATGTTCTTAATGTTTAGGCTTTATAAAAAAATATAATAAAATGTTATTGCGTTGCTACTTTTTTACCACATTGCCGAATTAAGCATTTTTTACTATGTTTTGAAAATATTAGTAAATAAACTTTAACTATTTCAAATGCTTAAAAGTCATGTAGCCAACATAGTGAAAAGGTATCCAAGCCGGGATACGAACACGGGTCATCCGTATAGCGCAATGACGTTCTACCAGCTGAACCATTTGGAACGATAACCAGCCTGGAACTTCTCACTATCACATGTTGGCTAAACGCCTTTTAAGAAATTAAAATTTGAATTATTATGAATGTAAAGCGTGAGAAATTTTCTATGGAAAAATTTCCAAGTATTAAAATAGATTTAAATTGTAACTTTTTTTAAATTAAAATTTCCATTAAGTAATTTTTAAAATTTTTTTATTAATCCTTTTTTTAATTTTATTTTTTTTTAATTTTTACTATTATTACGTAATACTAATGCTTCAGTGTAAATCAGTGTACATAAATCATGGCGCAAATGCACAACTTAAAAAAAGGCATAGAAACGTATGAAAATAATTAGAAATGTCGAAGTAATTTAAAACACATTTTTTTGTGTTAGCATACTTCGTTGCACCCCATAAGCTTTTTTTTTTTTTTTTTAAATTATTTATGGAGATGTTCTAGTAGCTTAGAACAGAGTTCCGAATGTACAGGGTGATTCATAAGCAAGTATACAACTTCCAGATGCTGTAAAACAGGAACCGTTTTAAGGCACGTTCCCCAATTGGAAGCCGTAAGGTAGGTATACTCATAAAGTTTTTTTTTTTCTGATCGAAGTGACAGAGACGATAGCTAACGTGTCACGCGAATATGAGTAGAAATGACTGCGTCTGCAGTAGAGAAGGCATTTTTCGTTCTTGAATTGAGCAAAACGGAATCTGTCACCATTGCACAATGGCATATTTTAGAACACAATTTGGAAAAGAACCGCTAACCAGAAAATCCCTTCATGATTAGTTTAAAAATTATGAAACTACGGTTGGTTTGTGCAAAGTGAAAGGAAATGGATTACCGGTTTGATGTGTATCGTATGACTAAGGATGCACACGTAGATTTTTTTAAATAATCATAAATAGATTTTCTGGTTGGAAGTTCTTTTCACAATCGTGTTCGAAAATGCCGTTGCACAATGGCGACAGATTTCGTTTTGCTCAATTCAAGAACGCAAAATGCCTTCTCCACTGCAGACATATCCATTTCTACTGGTATTCGCGTGACATGCTAGCTATCTCCTATGTCACTTCGCACATCAGCGGGGAAAAAACTTTAAGAGTATACCTACCTTACGGCTTGCATTTGGGGACGTGCCTTAAACTGTTCCTGTTTCACAGCATCAGGAAGTTGTATACTTTCTTATGAATCACCTTGTATAAATATAGGAAAGACAGTTTTTAGAATTGCATTGAGCTTATGAAATAGGTCATTTGTAAAAGGAAATGAACCTTTTAAATACGATTTTAATTATAACTTGCATCTTAACACTTTAATTCATACAAAGTATAAAATTTAGTAAACTTGAATCAAAATAACATTGGTTTCACAATGTTTCATTCAAAATAGCTGCATTTTCTTCAGAAATTGTTATATATTATTGTACAATTATACTATTATTTTTTTTTACTGTTTCATATTTTTCTATGACATATATTTCTTATTAATTTTATTTTATTCGATTAAGACGTAAAAAATAAACTTTTTTATATTACAAATTTTTATTTTAAAAAATAAGAAAAAAGCAATGAATAATTCAATAATTATAACTATTTTCCAAAATTATTTGTTACTAGCTGGGCTTCGCCCGCTAGACGGTCGTTTCCGAGTTCTTCAGAAAAAAGGTAAACGCAAGTGATTTCGTTTGAATGACTCTTTAAATGCCGACAACAATACAAACTCGGCGTTTCAACGTATCATTTAAAGAAAAACGAGGCGTAGTCTTTTATTGCATCATTTGATGAGAAACTAAGTTGATTTGAAGAAGTGGTTTTAAACGGTTCCAAAAAACTTTTCTTAAAATCACACCTACTTTAATGGATGTTATCCCTGTTGTTCTAAAAAAAAGTTTGTTACGATTTGCTAATTTGAAGTAGACACCGATTATGAAAATTTGTTATCACTAAATGTATTAGAAAAACTATTTTTTTTGCTGTTTTTATAACATATAGCAACATAATAGAAAAAAGAAATAAGAATACTTAATCAAGATTTCTGAACATAATTTCGTATTTTTTTTACACCAGGCTACATCGTGAACGATTACCTCCATGGTTTAATATTTTAAACTTTCACGATGAATGAATCTTTCGTGTTTGGAAAATCTTCAGAAGTGTTAACATTGTTTATAATGATGATGTAACAATATTTGCCTGTAAAGTGCAATAATACAATATTAACAACATAATGGACTCAACAATGGTACAAAAAGTATAAACACCTGCCATATGAAAAAGTGAAGCGGGCATTCCGGAATAGTTGATGACAGTCAAATGCTTTGCGCTTTTATTATATAGACGCACGAGCTTATTAATTTTTAATCCAACATTGTTTTTGTTTATTTAAAAAATGGTTAAAAGTCGTTGCTTTAGCTTTTCCAGCAATGTTTTCCGAGTAATAGACACCACGTTTTGCAAATGCTACATTTCCTTTTCGACTTATGTTTTAGAACAAAGAAAAAACACAAAAATACTGTACTATTACAAATTAATTATCAATGAATCATCTGTAAAGGAGGGTAATAAGTATAGTATATGACTAATTTTGAAATAATAAATTTTAAACATTAGTAATCGTACTTCTTGTTCAAGCCGTATCAAAAATTTTTTATCCATTTAATAGGTTTATATTTCATTAATTAAATTACAAAACATAACATTTTCTATCCTTATGTTTATATTTTAATAGTGTTTTTTTCTCTTAAGTTATTAAAAAAAAACAAGAAAAAAAACTTTGCTAATATAAACGAACATCATTCATTCAAATCAATAAGTGACTATTAAAACCAATTTTTCGATTATACGGAGGCAGATATTAGAATTCATTAAAATTTTATATCTAGCTATAAATATAAGGAATGTGCTCATTAAGCTAGAGCTTTCAAATGCACGGATTTCTAGGAAAGTTATAATTAAGTTATCGCTTTTAAAACTAAGCATAAATTTTAATGGGTTGTACAGGAAAACGACTTTTTTATTTAAAGTTAAGCATTTAGAGCAATTAAAGTATGTATTTATATTGGGTTTAAGTAAGTTACTTCACATTTCGTTTTACGGTAATTGAATCAATATATTTTAAATATTTTCAAGACTTTCAGATATCGAATAAATGAGATTTTATTGCTTTATTCGGATGGAATGTTGATAATAAAGTTATTATTTAATAACTTCCATGTAATGTGATCCGTATGTAACAACGTCATAATTAAAGACACGGCCACATGAGGTAACCTTGTTAGGTATACTTAAAGTGAACTAGTCATTGGGGGCCACCGTGATACCTACCCATCATGGATATGCATAATATAAAATATGAAAATAAAACATGTGTAAACTATTTATAAAATGCATTGCAATTCGTATAAAATTGTGACTTGATGACGTCATAAAATTTAAATGCTGTATTACTGAATTGCGTTAAAGAAACATCCTTATAACTCCAAAATTGATGAACATATTAACTAACGGTTGACTGCGTCGGACTAAGCGTCTCATTTCCAATTAAAATATATCTTTGAATTTAAATTTGTATAAAATACAGTGTCGTGGAAAATAGGATTACAAATATATCGGCAAATAATTATCCAATCAGCTTCATTATTTATGCAAAATTTATGTTTTTTTATTGTATTTTATATTCACTCCTTAAAATAAACAATTTCGAAAAAAATTATATGCCTTTTATCAGAACGAATATTTTGAGAGTCCGAAAAAAAAATAGTTTCGGATAATCAAGTTTACTGAAATTCCATAAGCTTCTTCCCATTATTACATATTCCATCTACATACCAAATTACCATTATACATACCAAATTTCATGTCTCTATCTCAATTTGTTCGGGAGAATGAATAATAAATTATAATAAATAATAATAATAATAATAATTGAATCTTAAAGGAATAATGTAGCCAAAAGACTTTTTTTAACATTCATGCACAAATATTTTAGTTAAATAATTAAAAGCATATTCTTGCATATAAAACAATAATAGTAAAATCTCGAATAACTCCAATCGTCTTTCTGAACACGTTTCCAGAAGTAAAAAACCTATAAAAAAATTCTGACAAAGGATGACCTTCCCAGGAACTCAGTTTTCGATTTAGAGTATAAGCGCAATCCCGGGGAGAAGACACAAACCCACTTTTTACTTTAGCATACATACAATGTGTTGAAGTTTAGACAATTGTTAGAATGTTTAAATTTTCCAAATATTTAACTGAACCTGCCTAATCAAGTTAAAATCGCTCTTTAGTTTAACTTAATCATTAACAAAGTTCACTTTTGTCACTAGTTTTACATACATAACTGTATGAAAGGTGCACATAAGTTTAACTTAACAAATTTGGTAAAGGCAAAAGATGATTGGGAAATAATATACAATGTTAGGGCAGAATTTTTTTTGACAAAATGGAATCGACTGGATTCGAACGCGGGACCTCACATTTTAAAACTGGAGAGGACACTTTTGCGTTACTAATACTTGATTACATCGCCGCAATATTCGTTATTTAATTAATATCACATTTCTTTGGTGATTTTCCCTACAGAATTGGTTGCTAGATGTTTTGAAAAGCGTTTAAAAATGAATTAAATACCTAATCACCCGGTCGATTTTTACGAAAATCTATGCATTTATAGAGACAGTGGTTTATAAAGTATTGCACAAATAGGAAACCAATCGGAACTACCATTCGTGTATTATCATGTTTAGTAGCTTACATCTACATACAATCCTGCTAGAATACATTCCTTACGCTATGTGTTCGGAAAATAAAAACAATAGCAGGAATTATGGGATTTCCTTTAATTATACGAGGGAAAGTCATTAAATAGGTCACACCTTTTGTTGTTGAACCTTAGTGTTGAACAAGTGTTGAACCTTTTCATCAGCTGTGAACATCACCTTGTAACTTCTTCAACATCCACCATACAGCTTCAACTTAGCCCCAAGCGATGTTCATCTGTTTAGTCCACTAAAAAAACATCTTGAAAGCAAGATGATGTTCACAGATAATGAAAAGGTTCAACTTGAAGTCCTAATCTGGCTGAGACAGCAACCCTAAGAATGTTATGCAGCTGGTGTTGGAGCAGTGATAAAACGGTGATATAAGTGCATAAATATTGGTGGAGAATATGTTGAGAAATAAAAATACACTGCTCAAAACAATTAAAGGATATTTGAAGTTTTATGTAAAATAAAGATATAAACGAAATTTTTTTTGCCGAAAATAGAAGAAGAGAATCACAAATGCAAATTTTTCTGGTTTTCAAACTGTGGAGTATGCAAATTTTGAGTTCGACGTCAAAAACGTCGCTTCAGCGGCAGCGAATGAAATTTGACTTTCAACTGGATAAAAGAGAATGAAGACAAGGATGATCGGCATTCAGTGATTGCTTTGTTTCGATGAGTACGATGTCTCAGCGAAGTCATTTGACAGATTCAGAAGCTTGGAGAATTGTTGGTAGGTTAGAGGGGGGCCAAACTCAAGCCGAAGTAGCGCAAGCCATTGGAGTGTCACAAAGTGTCATTTGCAGGATCTGGAACCGTTTTTTGGAGAGTGGATGTGCAGGCCGAAGACCAGGGCAAGGTCGTAGACGGGCAACAACGCCCAATGAAGATCGGTATTTAGCGTTAACAGCTCGGAGACACCGAAACATGAACGCTACTCTTCTCCAACAACACCTTCGCTCGGCTACAGGCACCACGATTTCAACTCAGACTGTCCGAAACCGGCTCCATGCTGTAGGTCTGTATGCTCGCCGACCGATGGTATGTGTTAGATTAACATCAAGGCATCGTCGCGACCGCAGGGAGTGGGCAACCGAGCATGTCAACTGGAGGAGAAATGAATGGAGCAATATTCTGTTTTCTGACGAGTCCCGTTTTTCTGTGCATCCGGATAATAGGCGTATTTTCATCTGGAGGGACCGTGGCAGTAGGAATAATCCTGCGTTCGTGCACGAAAGTGTCAGATTTGGCGGTGGAGGAGTGTTGGTGTATGGTGGCATCTCCATTGACGGGCGCACTGACCTCTACATCATTCGAGATGGAGCTCTGACTGGTCGCCGATATAGGGATGAGATCCTCAGACCTATTGTAGTCCCTTACGCTGCAGCAATCGGAGATAATTTCATTTTAATGGACGATAACTGCAGGCCACATCGTGCAAACCTGGTGGGGGATTTCCTTTTCGAGGAAGGAATCGTTCGAATGGAATGGCCAGCGTGTTCTCCAGACATGAATCCAATCGAGCACGTTTGGGACGCTCTAGGAAGACGAGTTTCTGGCCGCCAACAACCCCCACAAACTCTCCAAGAACTGGAAAGAGCTCTTCTGGAAGAGTGGGGCAGAATACCCCAACTCGTCATTAATAGCCTCATTGAGTCCATGCCTCAAAGGTGTTCAACGTTGCCGGCCGCCCGTGGAAACCATACCCCCTACTGAAAATGATTTTCTTTGAAGAAAACACCTTTTCTTATTCTTTTTCTCTCATATGCACAAATTGTGTTTTTTTCCTTTTGTACACAAATGCGCAATAAAATGCATTTTTTTCTGCCAAACATGTGTAATTTATTCTCATATAACCTACTATGTCTGTCGACCATGTATCAATCAGCTAAAAAGTTTCCCAGATACAAAATCCACCTAAAACTGCAATATCCTTTAATTGTTTTGAGCAGTGTAGTTTGAAGTGAATATCATTGTAAGTATTATTTAATTATCTTTTGTGACTTACTTAATAACTTTCCATCGAATATTTGTGTGTATGTCTTCTACCTTTTTAAATCATAAACATGTCATTATTTTTATTAAGATGGCAAATAAATCTATCCATCAATCTATTTAATTAAACCATAAATCTATTTTAAAAGTTTTTAAATAATAAATATTATTGAGAAAACATATCAAATAAAAAATACATTTTGAAAAATCTAGCATTAAAATAAAATAAAAAAATTGTTCTTTTCGTTATTGTTGTGACTTTTGCCCTTTTATAGCATTAGCATATCGTTAATTTGATTAAGATAGAAAAGAAATCTATATATAAATACATTTAATTAAACTATAGACATATTTCAAATACAATTTATTATGTTTTGTACAATGTGTAATAGAATTGTTCTTGTGTCAGTTAAATTATAACTCCTTTACAGAAAACAAATATAAACTGAAAAAAAGGTAAAATAAAAACTAAGGAATTGGATATATAGCCAGATAGTTTGCTTTAAATAAATAAATGAAAAATACATATTTATGCATATTCCTTATAGGTCAATAAAATTTCTTTCTTATTTAGACATAAAAAGTAAGCAATTTCTTTTTCTATAATTCTATCAGACATATTTCTAAGTTTTCTGACATAAATTATCTCTTGCTTAAAGAGGACATTATTTAAACTGACAAGAATTATACTGAAAATGAATGAATAGATAAGTGAATTGGAATTATTGATATAATGCCACCTATAAATAGCCACATTTCAGGAATTTTCCTCTATTCTTTCAATAAAGTTTTGAATAATAAAACATTAAATAATGATTTTTCCCAAATGACTGTATTAGCCTGATAAATGTTCCATTTTACTGTAATTATATTTGAATGATGGTGGATTAGAAAAAAGAATGCGTTATTTTCTATTCATAAATTTCTTTAAATGAGATTGAAATAGTTTGCAATCTATTTAAAATTGCATTGGGATAATTGTAAATGTCATTCAGTGTTTTGCTTATATTTTGAAATAGATTGTATTATTGTTTGTTTTACTTTAAAAAACATGAAATATATCCAACAGAATTAAAATACTGTAATATTCAATGATTAAATACTTTAGTGGAACTATGAAAGTTTAATTTAATTTAATTAAGTAAATTTTGTGTCATTATTTTTTTTTTGAATTATAAAATATACAAAAAATCTCGTCCAAATATTTCAATAAAAAATAAAGTCGTAGACATAAAAAATATAGAGAGAGTGGAAATGGCGGACTAATGGTTCACGGGGATTAACGGAAAAAGTAACTTTTCTCGTAAAATAAATCAGTTAAATATTGTTAATAGTACCAGCATTACACGAACACATGTATGGAACACTTTGTTTTCAGTATCTGGTCCCAAAGAAGAAGCAGATTATTCCTGATTTTTTTTATATTTAATAAATACTTGTTTTGATAAAGTATTAACTTTGTTTTAAACAATATTACACGTTCTTATGAAGTTTTTAACGAATGCTATTAATTTGCAATCTTCGTTTCGTGTTAGTGACAAATAAATATTTTACAATAAGCCTAAATGCAGTTCAAATTGGTATAGGAACTCACGTCAGATTGGGTTACCTTCAAATTGATTATATATAATAACACTGCGTCTAAAATTTACGTTAAATGATACATTTAGTGTACTATTCTTTTATAAAACCTCTTTTTATTTCCTCCTAATACCATTTTACCAAATTAACTTTTAATGAAAGCATGGCATGATAATTGATTTAAATACCTTAAATCATTTACACCAATTACTTTAGTTGAAATATGAAAGTTTAGTTTAATTTAATTTAATAACCTTAATGTCATGAATTTTCTTTCTAATTATATATATATATATATATATATATATATATATATATATATATATATATATATATATATATATATATATATATATATAATCTGGCTTAACTAATGTTCGAGTTTTAATTTTTAAAAATCACATAAAAAATATAGGAGAAACTGGGCTCTAGTGGGTAACAATGTCTAACGGCAGAAATAGATTTTCTCGTATTGGATATTTTGTTTTCAATGTCGTGATCATAAATAAACAGTAAAACATTTCTAAACATGTCTGTGAAAGAATTTTTCTATTTAATAAATACTTGTTTTGATAAAATATTAACTCTGTTTTTAAAAATATTACATACTATGATTATGAAGATTTTAATGAATAATATTTAATTGCAATCTTCGTGTTGTGTTAGTGATAAATAATTAACTTACAATAAGACAAAACCCTGACACGGGAAATGTCAGATTAGGGACCCTCTGAGGGATTATATATAAACATTACATAGAAAATTTATTTTAAATAATATATTTTGTGTACAAAAAACATAATATATTTTATTGTTTTATATATGCTAAATTCAATACAATTTTACAAAATTAACTTTTAATAAAGCATGACGTGATACTAAAGATTAAATCAATTTTCCTTTAGTAAGATTTACAAAATTAAAAAGAAAATTTAAGTTTAAAAGGTAATATTTTTTTCATTGAAATTATAGCAGTGGCTATGATATAACTGTCAATCTGACCTATTTATTAAATATTTATTTTTAATACCTTTTTTCACCTTATTTAACCGTGAAGTTTCGTTCGAGTTTTCTGGATGTGTTGGAAAATGCTTCATAATATATGCTTGACACATGATATTTCGTTCTTGTCTTACTTTTCAAATTGAAAAGCATGAATGCTGCACCAAGATGAAAAATTATGCAAATGTTGTATGTATTTTTTTTTAAATATGACATCTAATATAGAAGAGAGCTAGCTAATAGTAAAAATTTGAGTCATGGATTAAGTGCATTTAAATATTAAGTGTTCATTCTAGTAAAAGCTAAAATTTAAAAATAAATAAATAACTAAAACTAACCTAATGTCAAGCTTTTATTCCCACCTAAATTGTTGATCAATATCATGTTATTTCCTCAAGTATTCCCAACCATTTTAAAACGAAATTTAAAGCAATTTGAGTTATGGTGAAAAATGAAATTAAGAATAATTGGATTAAATTAATAATACTTTCATAATGCATCGTTAAAAATTACTGTATTTTCTTCAAAAATTATTATGTAATTTTTAAAGGCTATAATCGATTTTTTTTCACTGTTTGATAGTTTTCTATAGCATTTATTATTAATTTATTTTTATTCGATTGTGAAACAATTTAAGATAACACGTTTTTCTAAGAATATGCTTCTTCTAGAACGAAAATAATAAAAATGCAATAATATATTAAAACTAATTTTAAAAGATGTAAAGCTCCTGCTAATTCATATTTCTAAGTATTTCGTTTAAAAATGTCTGTGCAGCAAACGGAATCGAAATTGTTTGCCGTATTTTTAAAGAAGAGTGCATTTTATATTTAATATTCGCAATTGATTACATTTCATCCAAAAGAAAAGCAAAAAATAAAATAATAATTTGAAATTAATATAAATATTATCTAATTATAGATTTTTTTTTTCAAAAAATGAAGAAGGAAAAAAACTTTAATAAATTATGATTAAAAAAATAACATTACGTTATGTTCATGCGAATGACTGTACTCAGGTAATTGCAGATTAAATGTTATATTTATAAAATAAATTAACATAAATATAGTCCATAAATTCTTTAAAAAATAAAACGTAAAACGCGAACGCAAAGAAAATCGCTTATAAATTTATTCATCTACGATCCGTGCATTTTTTAGAATAGAAAAATGTGTTTAAAATGTAACAAAATATTAAAAAAAGAAAGCATTGTTTTTTTTTTTTTTTTTTTTTTTTTTTTTTGACTTACGTTTATTTGTATTTTTTAATCATTTAAAAGTGTACATAATATACTACTACTAAGAGGATGAATTTAAATAGCTGATTTTTAAAAGTTTAAAAAAATAAAAAATAAATAAAGTTTATATTATACAATGCATTATTTCGGAATCCACAACTTATAATATGCACACAAAAATATTATCAAATATGATATTTTATACAAGTAAATTCCAATTAATATTTCAATCAATTTTCTAGGAGTGAAATTGACCCGAAAATAATGAGTAATAAACAAATGTATTTTTCATTGCTAAACTGAGCGTTTATGCAGACAGAGTGAAAAATGTCTCATGCCGGGAATCAAACATGGGACCCCAGAATAGCGCTCTGAGGCTCTACCACTGAGCTACAAGGAACGATATCCCAACTCGGCATCTCTTACTCTTAGTATATATATATGTCGCAAAGGCTGAAACCGCAGCACAAGATGGAAACTGCCATTCAGAGAACACAAACCCTGTGGCAAATTTTAGACGACAATATTCACAAGTCCAGCATAGACAACACATACAAGTAAATTCCAATTAATTTTTAAATTTATTTTCTAGGAGTGAAATTCGCCCGAAACTAATGAGTAACAAACAAATGTATTTTTCATTGCTAAACTAAGCGTTTAAGCCGATAGTTGGGATATCGTTCCTTGTAGCTCAGTGCTAGAGCCTCAGAGAAGTATTCTGGGGTCCATGATTCGATTCCCGGCTTGGGACATTTTCTCCTCTGTCGGCTTCAACGCTCAGTTTAGCAATAAAAAATCCATTTTTTTTTGTTACTCATTAGTTTTTGGCGAATTTCACTTCTGGATGAACTTAATTGGAATTTACTTGTATGTGTTGTCTATGCTGGACTTATTGTGAATATTGTCGTCTAAAACTTGCTATAAGGTTTGTGTGCTCTGGATGACAGTTTCCATCTTGTGCTGCGGTATCAGCCTTTCCGACATATATACAAGAGTGAGAGAGGCCGAATAGGGATGTCGTTCCTTGTAACTCAATGGTAGAGATTCAGAACGCTATTCTGGGGTCCAGGGTTCGAATCCCGGCTTGAGACATTTTGCACTCTGTCGGCTTAAACGCGCAGTTTAACAATGAAAAATTCATGATATTTTAGGTTACTTATCTTTTATCTATTTAAATGTTTTATATTTCATTTTTTTAACTACAAAATGTAACGTCCTCTTTGAAAATGTTTATACCTTATTTTTGTTTTTTACTGCAGCTATAAATAACACACATATATATAAACCGCATATTTCTCCACACTCACATTATTCAATAAAACGGAAAAATATATATATATAAGCCAAATTTGAAATTATATGGAGACAAATATTCATAAAATTTATAGAGATGCAGAATTTTCTATTTAAATACAAATTAAGGAATATCCCATTAAACTGTAGTTATCTTGTAGTTATCTAATTTCATGGATGTTTAAGATCGTTGTAATTGAGTTATCTCTTTTAAAACGTGGCATAAATTTTAATGGACTGTTCAAGAAAGTTGCTTTTTCATTATAATGTAAGGAGTTTAGTGAGGATTTAACTGAGTTACTTCGCATATCATTTTATAGCAATGCATGCAGTTAATTTTAAATATCTCTCAAATTTTGGCCGCTCTTATAATGAGATCTTGCTCCCTTGTTAGTTTGTTATAATGACTTAATAATTTCCTATGTTTGTAAGAAATATAGGTTCCGGCAAATATATAATGTTTACTCATCAAACATAACAGGATATAAATATATATATTAAAAAAAAAAAAAAAAAAAAAAAAAAAAAAAAGATGTTTGTTACCACACATCAGTGTTGTCAGTTATTGTTACGTAGACTGATGTGTTGGAGCATAATAACACTGGACAACAAATTTGAACTTTTTTCCTGCTCCAAAACCAACATTAGTTTTTTCTTATTCAGTCTTTTTTTGCGCTGATTCCGAATATAGTTTTAGGATTTCTTTAGCACGTGCAGTTTTTGAGTTATTTGCATATTTTGATTTATGCAATTTTTGGAATTTTCGTACTATTATATGCAAATTTAAGGCATAAAGCCTTATCGGACTGGTTTTTTTGTTTTATGTTATGATTACTGGTTAGTTTTCTTAACAGAAATGTTGTGTCCGCGATTATACTGACATGTGACCGTGAAATATTGTGCCTAATTTACATATTTTTAGTTTTTTTTCTAATAACATTTCTTGACGTCCAAATATTTCTGCCACATGAGTACGTTAATATGTTTCTAAGCCAATTTTTTACGCTGATTTCACATCTGGTATACTTTTTCTTCTATCATGTCCAGTATTTAAAAAAAGTGTAAATGTATGTTTTGGTAAAAAAACAGCCAGAAAATGCTTTTTATGCTACTTTGTGATGTACTTAAGCTAATTAGGACAGATTCTACTACTTTTTTCAATTGTTTTTCGATTGTACCCATTCGTGATTTTGTCCCTGATAGGAATCTGATACTGTTCACCTTTTTTACAATGATGTACACACCCCTAAAAACCATTTTATATCAAACGTGTACAAAAATACAAAAGTAGAAATTCATTTTACTCAAAATCTAGACGTGATATAAGGAAACGCATTGCAGATTTGAAATCAAAATAAAAATCTAGTCTAGAAAAACATTACATCAATTCTGTGGTAACTACTTTAAAGTTGAAAGTAATGTAAATATTATACTATTAAAAAAAATACGCAAATTAGGCTTCGTAACTGACAGGTAAATGTTAAGAATATGTAGACTGCGACATTTAGCTGAAGCAAATAGCCCAGTAATCATAATCTATAAAAGGCAATTCAATCTGACATTGATTCTGACATTGATTGTACCTAAAATTTCCATAAAATGGCACAAAAATGCTGAAATTTGCATAACCGTAAATATATAAATTTCTAAAAAACTGGACGAGCTAACGGAAAACAGAAAGTATATACGGAATTAGCTCAAGAAACTGATCTAGGATAAACTAACTTCAGTTCTACTACAGAATCATTATTGTCCAGTGTAAGTAATGATACATAAGTAAATAAATAACTTGTTGACATTACTTATTTAATAACTAGCTGCTTAACCCGTATTACGCACGGGAGTTCATGAATTTAATTCTAAAATCAAAATTAAAAATAAAATAAAAATGACAGCAAACAACTTTAAAATATCTAAATAAGAAATAAGAATACCCCTATTAAAGTGTTGAGTTGTTCAACTAGTCGATTAAAAAATATATTTTTCTACTATTGTGTATTTTTTAATGAAATTTAATTTATTATGTTGCGATGACAGCAAACGATAAAACGATATCTTTGAAATTAGGGAATAAATAAAATAAAAAGTTTTGTTGATGTTTGTGATAAAATGTTTTATTTTTTTTCTAACAAAAGGTAATAATTAGGCGCAATTAAATAATCTCTAGTTATTTTCATGCGAGGTAAAAGTATTATCGCAATACCCGCTACATCTTCTTAGTATTGCGGCATAATATGTATATCTCACATAGCAGTAAACACTTAGAACTGGTTAGAACTCGCGCAATTACGGGTTGAACATGAAAAAGGAAAAAATTCGTCAAAAACATAAAATAAAAAAAATATATATCCTATAAGTAATGATATTCAAATACATCATTAATGTTGAAGTTCTAAGTTCGACGCCTTCTAAGAAATTTTTAAAGTAAAAATAGATAAATAAGATATTTCGTATTTTCTAAATAAATATTCTTATTCCTAAATACACATTTTTTTGTCTTTCACAATTAAAAACTAACGACTAAGTTTAATTTTTAAAGTAAAAGTAGATAAATAAGATATTTCGTATTTTCTAAATAAATATTCTTATTCCTAAATACACATTTTTTTCTTTCACAATTAAAAACTAACGACTAAGTTTAATTTTTAAAGTAAAAGTAGATAAATAAGATATTTCGTATTTTCTAAATAAATATTCTTATTCCTAAATACACATTTTTTTTCTTTCACAATTAAAAACTAACGACTAAGTTTAATTTTTAAAGTAAAAGTAGATAAATAAGATATTTCGTATTTTCTAAATAAATATTCTTATTCCTAAATACACATTTTTTTTTTCTTTCACAATTAAAAACTAACGACTAAGTTTAATTTTTAAAGTAAAAGTAGATAAATAAGATATTTCGTATTTTCTAAATAAATATTCTTATTCCTAAATACACATTTTTTTTTCTTTCACAATTAAAAACTAACGACTAAGTTTAATTTTTAAAGTAAAAGTAGATAAATAAGATATTTCGTATTTTCTAAATAAATATTCTTATTCCTAAATACACATTTTTTTTTCTTTCACAATTAAAAACTAACGACTAAGTTTAATTTTTAAAGTAAAAGTAGATAAATAAGATATTTCGTATTTTCTAAATAAATATTCTTATTCCTAAATACACATTTTTTTTTCTTTCACAATTAAAAACTAACGACTAAGTTTAATTTTTAAAGTAAAAGTAGATAAATAAGATATTTCGTATTTTCTAAATAAATATTCTTATTCCTAAATACACATTTTTTTTTCTTTCACAATTAAAAACTAACGATTAAGTTTAATCTTGCCATTATTCGTAATAGTTATTCTTGTTTTTTTTTATAGTATTTTGTAAGGATTTTGAAACTTTGGATATAAAGAAAGCCCAAATAATCTAAATCTATTATTCCGTAATAATTGTATTTAATAACCTCTTTAAACTTTTTATTGATTTCACATTCAATCAAATGTTATCTTGGGATTTGATAATCGAATATCTGAGACTTTTTGGACTAAAAATTAATCGTAATTTATGGAACCGGCCTCCCAAAATCGTATTCTCTAGATGTTTCTCGATTGCACAGTTTGAGTTTGCTGTGAATGTTAAACTAAAAAGTATTCAAGGTAAGTTTTTCTATATTCATGTATTAACACATTTTCGACGGGAAAAAAGAAATCTTGTTTTTATTCAAAAAATTCATGGACTAACGTACACCTTACAGAAAATGCAATTATATCACGTTTCCACATTTTTCTAGATTGCCACACATTTAATATTAAATCTGTACATTGAAAGATATTTACTGATACATAAACTTGAGAAAGGTATTTATGAAACGTATTTTTACGGAAGATTTTCAGAAGAGGAAGGAGCTTCTACTGTGTACAAACATAAATTTCACAAAAACATACCGTCGGTAATGTGTTAATATCAGTTAGCTATACCATATAAATCATATCTTTATATATTAAAAGAGTGGATGGAATGGTAAACTTTCATGTCGTTCCTTAAATGGTATTTTTAAGGGAACTCGTTAATGTTTATTTGGTGAAAAATGTAAAAAATATCGGGTTATTTACGGAAGACTTTCAGAAGAGGGAGGAGCTTCTACAGTGCACAAACATAAATTTATCTAAAACATAACGTCGGTAACGTGTTAATATCAGTTAGCTATACCATATAAATCATATGCTTACATATTGAAAGAGTGGGAGGAATGGCGCACTTTCACATCGTTCCTGAAATGGTATTTTTAAGGGAACTCGTTAACTTTTATTTGGTGAAAAATGTAAAGAATATCGCGTAATTTATGGAAGACTTTCAGAAGTTGGAGGAGCTTCTACTGTGCACAAACATAAATTTCACAAAAACATACCGTCGGTAATGTATTAATATCAGTTAGCTATACCATATAAATCATATCCTTACATATTGAAATAGCAGGAGGAATGGTGCACTTTCATATCGTTCCTTAAATGGTACTTTTAAGGAAACTCGTTAACTTTTATTTGGTGAAAAATGTAACAAATATCAATTTTTCAACGTCCAATATCCAAAACTAGCACAAAGGGTACTGAAACTCACTAATGGTACTAATAATTTCTTAAATTCAGCATTTTAAATTTGCATTTAAAATATAAAATAGGCTTTCTAAATCCAACTTTTCAGAAAATAATATTTTTTTGTTATCTTATATATTTATTTTTAACGTATTACCTATCATTATGTAAAATTAGCATGGCATGTAATCTTAAATAAATCTATCCATAAATGAATCTAATAAATGCATAAACTTGTTTTCAAATTCTGATACTGCATAAAATGTAAAATAAATTATATTTGTTTTAGTTAATATGCAGTTCTCTTAAAGCAGAGATTTTTTTTATCATTATATTAAAAAATATAAATTGAAGAAATGTAAATCGATACTAAAAAAATAAAGTTTCGCTCTGTGTGTGTGTCTGTTGGCGATGGCTAGCAAATTCTAGCCCACCTAGAAGTCTGAATATTTAGGTGTGGGTAGTCCAAGGTCTGACCACGTGCACCTGAGTCTCAGAATTTTAATAATTTGATAATTACTCAAGATATTAATTAGAATATCGTTAAACATCGCATCGAAAATGCCGTCTTTTAAATCAAAATGGCTAAAGAAAAGAACTGCTGTTGTGGATTTGCAAACGGAAATGAACGAATTCGAAATTATTTTACTAATTAGCAAATTTTAAGAAAACTAATTACGATATCAATTTGAAAATTTCTCAACATATGTAAAAAAAAAAAAAAAAAAAAAAAAAAAAAAAAAAAAAAAAATCTGCATCCAACTATTTGATTTTTGAAAAATGTGGCCGGTAATTTTTTTTAATTTATTCAAAAATCTGCCGGCGCCAGTGAAAAAAAATCCGTGAAAGTTTTAGACAGGGATCTGCTTTCATTAAAAACTGAACTACAAAGAGATCTGTGTCTCTGGCTGATCCCTCTATTTAGTTTGCGAAAATCAAAGAAAATAATTGGCAATTTTTACTAATGAACAAAAATTTAGATAACTAATTAAGATATAGATCTGAAAGTGAGGATGGGAAGTGTTATCATCTGCCGGCTGTTTTAGCGTAGCGTCTTCGTTATGTTCTAATTATCAGAGAAATTTCATTCTTTTTTTAATAATCGCGTTAATGTAGGTGAAGGTGGTTTTCTTGAACAAATTATTCGTTATATTTGCGGGTATGTGGAGAGAGGGGGTTAACGCCTTGCTCTGAGATTGTTATTATCTCGGGCCCGGGCAACGCCTGGCGGGTAGCTAGTCATATATAAAGTAAAGAAAGCGAAAAATTGCCCACCCGTCTTCTTTTTCTGTAATTCCGTGAGACATATTCTTTAACTTTGAATAATCACTCACTTAAAGATGACGTTATTAAAACTGGCAAGAAGAATAATTGAAATAAATGAATAGATAATTGGATTGAAATTATTGTTATAGTCCCATTAGTGAATAAATTCATTTCATTTAAACTTCTGTATTCTTTGAAAAAACACTTAAATAATAGAATATTAAATAATGAAATGTTTTTTTCCAAATGTATTTATTAGCATAAGGATTTTCTTTTCAATAGCAATTATATATTTTGAGTATGCAGTTTGAAAACGCAGGTTTTTGTCATCAAGAAGGAATTATTTTCTATTTCTAAATTTTGTTAAGTAAAATAGAAATATTTTGTAATATACATAACATTGCATTAGAACATTTAAAAAAAAATAATTTTTCTATTGTTCATTTTGGAAACGATTTGCATTTTCTTTATCTTGATTTTCTATCTTTATAATAACGGAAATATTCCATATCTCCTTAAACTACAAAAAGTTCTTCACAGCAATTATAAAAGTTTCTTTTGTTTTACATTAATAATATTTATATCATTTATTGTCATTTTAATTAAAAAATAATTTTCCAATGGTTGTTACACATCCCGTTTGGGTGAGAGTTCATTTGGAAGGATATCAAGATATAGATTTAACAAAAGAAAACAATTTAATCATAGCGATAAACAGGGAAGATAACACTGGAGCGGGCAGACTTAAATATAAGCGATCAAAATTAAGCTCAAATTCGTTAAAAACAGAGAGGGGAATACGTTCCATAACATACTTATAAAATTTAAAGGGAAATGGTCACGCTGTTCATGTGCAGGAACCTAAGTAAAAGTCACTGGATCTTACTATAAAACGCCACTTTAAATACTGCAATGTTACTATAAAAGGAAATCTCGTGGATTCCAATAAACCTTTATTGCTAATGCTAACTTTAACTGCTTGCCACGCCACTGACGACCATAGATTATGTCCAAGAACAGATACATGGAAGCTTTCCCTACTGCACAGTCCGTGAGGAACTCGACGTTTAAAGGCAGGATGTTGTGAAGTTCCATATTGATTCACCGCTATGATTTACCGTCTAAATCCAAAATATAATTCCTACAGCAGCATATATAGCCTAATTATCATATAATTGCAAGAAGTAACCGTGACAGTCAGATTCATGGATATTAAGCCCATACGTTGCAAAACGTAAATATATTTCAGACTATGTAACTCATTCACGCACAAATGTTAGAATTCAAGACACCACAATCAAAGCAAAATCTCAAAAATCTCTCGACTACAAAGTATTTCTTATAAAAGCATAAGCTAGGTACTATGTTGGAAGGTTGATACAAATGTTGTCAAAATAATTTAATTAAAAAAAAATCAAAGTCGTAAACATGAAAAATAAACGAAACGTTCTGCTACCCGATAACTCAATAAATGTTATCACCGGTAACTGTAAATAGTTAATTTAATAGAAAATAAATTTAAACTTTTAGAAACATTCACATAAACTTAATTTTTCATGTGCCCAACTGTGCATAATTAAGATATCTGTTCATTCTAAAAGTTCATGGAAATAATTAATAACTATTCTACTCCAAATGCATAAAAAAGTTATATGGTTTAAGGAACATATAAGCATTAGAGGATAAAGAGACGACCTAAATATATTTAAAAACAACATAAAAATCAAACAAGGATTTTTTTTGCTGAATTAATGCATATCCTTTTATTTCCAGAAAAATGCACTCAACCAAAACCAAGAGTAAAGCGATTTGGCACTAGTTCAGAACATCGTATTGTATAAGAATTTTCTTTTATTTAAAATGTATTTCACGAGTAACAAAAGTTCCAAGTAACGATTTTATAAAATAATTTAAAGACACAAATATGTACTAAATTTAAATATTTATATTTTGTTTGTTTAACTAAATGCATGCAAGCGCTTCGAGTAATTTATTTTCCTTTAAAAATACACATTTCGATAATTAAGTTAACGCACTATTGTCGTAACATTTATTTTACATTATGTAATTGTTCAAATTTAAAATGCAGAATGCCTGTTTATTTTAATTATAAGAGTTCAATTTGATAGAATAAAGACCTCGCTTAATAGACCGTACATATTTTTTGACAATTCATTATTTATAATTTTAATTTTATATTGCTTTGAAAAATATTTTTGTTGTGATCTTTGATGAAAATAATGGTTTACTAACTCGAAAATTTAGATTTCTTCAATTTATAAAGGAAAAAACGATGTAATTATGGGAGACCTTATTATTTTTACACTATAATTAAATTTTTGGGTGTTATGCGAAGTATGTTTAATGAGAACTGAAGTTAAATTAGCCATTTTATTAAACATTTTTAATTACATGTTGGTTAATTTAGAGATGTTTAACTATATGGGTGCAATTGTTTCAAAATTAATTTTTCGGTGAAAATTTCTTTTCGAAAATTACAGTTATCAGCATTATTTTTATTTTATTTGTTATAATTTTTCAAGTTTAAAATGCAGCATGCTTATTCACATGGAATATGTGTTTTAATACTAATGTTTTAATTCAGGAAAATGAAACTTTTGCTCAATATAACATACATATTTGTTTTAAATTTATTAATTTTAATACAATTTGGAAAAAACTGTTTTAAAACTATTTTTAAAATAGCTTGTGTTGGAATGTTATTTATAAAAATACCGCATATACTCTCTTTTACATACCCGCATTGAGATTTATAATACAAAATGATAAAAATACATTCATTTATTCATACATGTATCATGATCTAATGTTATATATTCACAAAAAAGACTTATAAATATGTATTTTCTGGTTTTAATCAAATGTTATTCAAGTAATCAAAATAAATTTTTATTTGAGTAATACATAAATAAAAACCAAGTCTAATATAGTGTTTTAAAGGATAAATTTAAATATTTTTTAAATATTCAGTGTATATATATAAATATAAATACGATTCATACATAGATAGACATACAGGATGTAGATATAGATTTAATGCTCAAATCTATATTTCCCCTTTTGTTGTGCTTTTAAACAGAATGAAACCTCTTTTTTAACGCCTGTATTCCGAAGAGAAATCTTGTTTATCTAAACTCTGAAAACATAACATCCTATTTGTTCTGCTATTTGTTCTGCTATTTGTTCTGCTATTTGTCTAAATATAAAATTTATATTAGCTTGTAATATGTCAAAATAATGGCAGACTCACAAGGGAACCACTTTCGGTTAGGCTCGCAACTAGCATTCAGACCATTATTTTTAGCCCTATAGGCCAAATTTAGAGAACCTATAAAATTTGTCTCAAAAATCGTGATATATATATTTCTGAAAAAAATTAATTTAAAAGTAATGATTTTTTATTGCTAATTTTACCCAAAATGCGAGTAAAGTTACTATATATGGTGCTATGAATTCAAACCCTTTCACACACATCAGACGACTATGAAATTTGGTCAGGATTGCTGAGAGGCTACGGTTACAGATAAAGCCCTTTTCGTGCTGCCAAAATCGCAGTTATAATGTTGTATTTTTTCAAATTGAAATTTATAAGTTGAAAAAAAGTAATAAACTTTTTAGAATTTTCTTTCAACTTTATTCTGATAATTAACTAATTTGTATATTAACGTACTTTTTTGAAAATATCTTTTATGTTGATGGTACGACAAGTGGTCAAGTGGTCTCCAAATCGCAAAGCCTGCATTTTCTGATAATTATGCTGCTGTAAAATCAATAAATACAATTTTAGCAGGCAAATTTTATGGGTTCTCAAACATTGTACGATATGGCTGTAAAATGCACCAGGACTCAATGCTAGGTACGAGCTTCACTAATAGTGGTTCCCTTGTTAGAGGTAAGGAATGAAAAACAAAATGTATTTTACTGTAACAATTTTTTTAATTTAAAATTGGCTCCATTGGCATTGATATACCATTTCCAATAGATTACCTAGTGCTTCAATATCACTAGAAATAATTTGGGCTTTTTTTAGATGCAATGAAATTTAAAAATGCATTTTCTGCCTCTTCTTCATTTCTGAATATTTTCTTCTTCAGATAGTTGGTCAGGTGTACAAATATATAGAAATAAGTAGGTTTTAAGTTGAGTGAGTCGTATTGCGGAAAGATTACTGCAGAAGATTTCCGTAAATTTCAAATTGGCGTTACTTTTTCTGTTCAGTAAATTAATCTAATACCAGTGTATCTATCTTCTTAGCGCTTTACGTTTGACAAATATATTCAGAAATATTTTGCATTGATATACCAATGAGACGACTCCCTAGCAGTGAGTTGATGATTTGCTTCCACAGTTTTTTTCAGCCCGTCGTTATCAAGGAAGAAATGTCACGCTCGGCATTTCTGAAATTGTAAACTTGTCTCGCCATAGCTAAATTTTGCAAAATATTGTTTAATGTAAGTTGTGACGTTGCTTTTTCCTCATTCATCTTCCATTTCTTCATTCCTAAGATTGTACATGTACAGGCCACTTTCACGTAAAGTATCTTGGACAATATATTTTTTGAGTACTGTCGATCAATTAGAAATTACTGTGTCCTAACCATTTATCTCATATTTACACACTGAGTGACTACACATCTGATTAGTTGTTGATAAATGAGACATGGCACTATTAAAAATAGGCCAATACGTTTCGAACAACATGAACACACACATACATGTATATGTATATATATATATATATATATATATGTTATATAAAATTTTTATTTCGCATTATTCCTTTAAATTAATCTAAATTCTGACATAGTCATTATTTCCTTAATTCTTAATAATATTTATTCCTAATGTCTTTTTAAAAGTAATAACACGTATATTAATAATTATCTTATTCCAAATCTTAATCTAAAACTTCAAGTTCATTCGTAACTTTTATCAACTCCCCAATCTATAAAATTCTGAGAGACGCCTGTTGTCATTACAAATGTTTTTTAAAGCCATTTTTTTAATTATTTTATTCCATGCTTCGCTTCGCGCGCTGGGTATTTTTCACGTCAAAATCAATGCGCAGCTACGATAGGGATTCTTTCTTGTTAAAATCTTCTCCATCGCACCTCATTCGCTTAGCTTAATTTCGTCTGTCACTCATTGGTTCGTGCATACGTTACGTCGTTTCAGTATCTCTACGCGCAGTTAACAAAACTCGCTTGCAAGATTTTTGAGAGCAGATTTTTGTCGTGTTTAAGCGTTTTCTGGTGTTCTGAGACTTAGAATTTCACAACAGCCACTTAAGATCTATTAAATGATGTACTGAGTTATCGTCAAGCCTGAGGGCTATAAGTTTATACCTGATACTGTGGGAACTGTTACTGGCCTGGTTCCTGGTCGTTAATAAACAATTTATCTGGAAATTGGCAGCACATTATAGAAGAAATTCTTATGGTGTTTCATCATTGCCTAAACTCCTCGCCATGATTTTTGATAACGACTGCAATAATTCTACATCTGTAACAAACTGCCATTTTCTCGTGGAATATTAAATCATCTTCGTAAAAAGTTTACAGGTTATAATCGACTGACAAATAAACAACTGACAAATAATTAAAAACCACATTGATAAATGTTAATGGTAAATTTTGCGTAATTAATGGCACTGTATGCGGAACCCAAAAAATTATAAGTGACTGGAGAAGGGCATTTCGTAAACTATAAGATGATAACTGAGTGACTTGAAGATTTTTGCTTTTGCAAAGGTGGTTCGAAATGATAATAAGGTGGAAGATAAGGTGGTTCGAAAATGAAGATAAGGTGGTTCGAAAATGAAGATAAGGTGGAAGATAAGGTGGTTCGAGTATGAAGATAAGATGGTTCGAAATGAATGCGTAACAAACTGGCAGAAGAAAGTGATTGTTTTGCGAAGTTCAAAAAGGCATGATGACGAAAAAATGAATAGATTTGGTGGTGCATCAACAGTACTCTAATATGTGTTTTGAGCAGCGGAACGAAATACCATCAACATCGAATAAGTGTGCGAATTGCAGTCGGAAGAAAATACTCACTGATCGAGATCGACGAAGGGTCTTACACGAAGTGCTGACAAACCAGATTGCAAGAAGGCGTCAATTGCCGTAAAACATCTATGATGGGACACACATTCAAACTGCTTAATAATACTGAACTCGAAAATATGTATATATGGAGCACAGTGCCACACAAATCACCCATACTAACATGTGCACGCTAAATGGCACGTCTGTAATTGACTAAATTTCATACATACTGGACGTAGAAGACTGGAAATGAGTCCTTTTGTCTGATATGTCTTGTTTTTGCCTTTACAGTGCTTATAGAAAAATACAGTACATTGCAGAACGATTGAAGCTTTTTATGAGAACTTTGTGAAAAATGTTGTACAAGCACTAGGTGGGTCTGGTCTGATCTTGAGATTTTTCAAATAATTTACATAGGGTCCGATTGTCAAAGTTAATAAGTTATTAAATCAGCAAGGCTGCATTCAAATTTTGGATGGACATGCAGTTATTTTCCCTTACTATCTTTGTGAGAATCTACTTATGGGCAAATCATTTTTCCAATATGATAACTGTCGCGTGCACCTGTCCAAAAATATCACTGATTGATTTAACGAACATTCCAAGATGGTCGTTCATATTTCCTGGCCACCAAATTCTCCAGATCTGAACACATTTGAAAATATTTGGGAATATCTAGAACAGCGAGAAAAGCGGAATGATAGAAATCGTAGCAATCTCAGAAAACCTCAAGAACAATAGGACGCCAGGGTCTGAAGAGACAGAATGGTTTCAAATTGATGTAAGTATAATCCACAGGTTTTTTCATTCAATGTCATGAAGCATTTTATGTGTTATTAGTGTAAATATATTCAATATTACATATTACATGGGTCTAATTTTGTGTCCGGTGTATAAATATACTGAAAGAAAACGTATGGTCCATGCAATAAGTATAAACCAATATTTTATTAGCACGATTAACAGATGAAATGTGGCTGATTATTAATTATCGTATTGTTATCCTAAATTCGCACCACTATCTTTAAAGATTTTTTTTTCTTCTGTCAGATAGAAGGGCATTCTTTTATATCATTAGTAATTTATTTGGCATACAATTTTTAAATTAATACAAATGAATTGAAAGTTGCCGAAAATTATTAAATTTTGCTTAGATTAATTTCGATTAAAAGGAGATTGAAATATTATAGCGTTTCCTTTATTGAGAAAACATAATTCTTTGCAATTCCGATAAACTTCAAGGAAAACCTCTTCTTTTTATATTCATTCAGACACTATTTTATTGTATAAATAATCTCTTATTTAAAGACAAAGTTATTAATTTTAAAAATTATCCTTAAAATTATGTTCTACCTAATACATTTGCAATATTATAATATTTTATCTATTAAAATTATTTATTAAATAATAACATATATAATTAAAAACATAATATGAAAGTTTTCTTCAAAATATATTTATAAACATCAGAAATATTTTATTAAGTTTAAATATATTTAAAGAATACAGTTGCACAAATTTTATACGATATCATATCATCTTAAATTAGTTTGGAATGTAAACTTAAGCTACAAATCTACCTAAAAGTATCTATAAACTTAGCTATAAAGATATTTCTGCCGAGTAAAATAAAATTATTTTATACCAATTATATCTTATCCTAACATAAAATAATTTGTAAATAGCAAAAGAAATGTTGAAATTCCGAAGTGTTCGAAGTCTTGCTTCACATAAATAAAATTTAAAAGATAATGAAATATTGTAGCATTTTCGTTCATCGACAATAAACATTCTTCTATAAAGAACCTTCTTTAAAGAATACTCTTTTATTTTTCCTTCAGACACATTTTATTATTTTACTACGTAAATAATTTGTTTCATAAAGAGAAAGTTATTCAGTCTGAAAAGAGCTGCGCTTAAAATGAATTACAACCTCATTCATTTTGAATTTTTGCAATGATGTTATTTTTAACAGTCATCTTCTGATACTTTTTCTGTAATGTTTGAATAATCATATGAATTATAGACTATCGAACTGTGGCACAAATTTTCAAAGTGTAATTGTAAGCATAAAAAAAATTATATTTTACTGTCATTTTATTTGCGTATGCGGTTATTCAAACACAATTTATCATCATAATGACATTATTTTCTATTCATACATTTTCATAGAAGTTACTGAAATTAATTTTATTTTCTTAACAATGTATATTATTAAATTAAAAATATAATTTATGTATGTAAATTTCAGTTACAAAACATGTATATATATATACACACACACACACACATATATATATATATATATATATATATATATATATATATATATATATATATATATATATATATATATATATATATGTTACAAAATTTAAAATTCCATACCCTATTAACTTTATTATATAAAAAATTCATTCTTTTAAAATTCCATTTCAACCCTAGTTTATTAAAATATTCCCCTTATTAAAAATATTAAATTACTGCCCATATTTAAAACAATGTTTATACTAATCTATTCAAATTCACTTTTTATGTCTCAACAAATACGATATAAAAAACACATTTCATAAAAATATTTCCTTTTAAAAGACCTATTTTCTTAAATTCTTTATTACATTAAATATTTTCTATTTATTCCCGCATTTAAATCTCTTTTATTTCTTTTAATCTGTGTAAATTCACCAAACCCTTTCTTAATAGTCTAAAAATTAATTTTTGTAAATTGTATTCTCAATACGCAAAAACCGAAACATTATTCTATTATTTTCCGGCGTTTTTTTTTTAATTTTTACGAGATTCTAGAATTTTTTTTCCCCGCCAAAAACTAGGAGAGACATATTTCTTCAATATTAAAATTCTCTGATTAAAATGAGTACGCAGCCAAAGTTGACCATGCATAGGATAAAGTAGGTCCCGTGTTACGAAATACTTACCGCTTAGTTTACTATGAAGGGACAGACGCAGTGAGATTTTGCGGTCAAAGTGTTGTTAAAGTAAACTGTAGCTTGTATTCTAATTTGTATCTAATAAAAATGTTGTTATTCTGTGGAGAGTTATTAAATTTACCGTTATCTAAAGAGAGCATTTCCCCGGAGTCTCAAGAGGATTGTGTTTTAATAAAAGGGATTTGACTGTCATCGTGTTTTTTTTTCTACAATCTACACTTTACTCGGCTGCTGATATGCAAACTTACAGTACGACTGCATTAATTTGGAGATGATTGCTAGCTTTTTCTTCAATCGTTGCAAACTGCAACATATATATATATATATATACATTTATAATTGTAATACTTTGAATTTCAAAATACATTAAACATGTTCTTGATACAAATCCAACATAATCACCTATTTAAAGATAGGTAATCATAAAGTGTATACAGAATACATTTAAGTTAATACAAAAATTTAACAAGTACAAACAACAGATTACCAATGCGTCATTTCAGTGATGACACGCAGCCAAAAATACTGAAATATGTAAAGAAATTTTAGAAATAAATTTACATAAAATATTTATATAATATGCCATATAATGTATGATAATTAGAATTTGGATATCAAATGAAATTAAAATGGAATTCAAAATGAAAAAAATACATGTGCAAGGCTTAATCTTCAGTCTGGAAGAACCATGCACATGTCTAAAAAATAATGCAATATTTCAAAATATATACAGGCAAATATGCTAAGATTAGTATTCATCGGCCAGAAATATTGCATTAATACAAGAAAACGAATGGAGAGAAAATAAAAACTTTTACAATAAAGATAATAAAAATTACTCAAAAATTAATCCATAAAGCACAATTCATACATTTGCAACAACCAACATCATTTGAACAAAGCGCATGACAAAGCAAAATCCGTGACCAAACTTACAATGACAATAATCCGTGATCAAAGTAACAGTTAATTTGAGACATCCATAGATGAAATAATTCCAAAAACACTGACCTCGGCTTTTATTCCTAAAATATTGATCATAGACATATATTATAAATTACATAGTTACGTAAAAAAAAAAAAGAAGTACTGAATTTTTTGAAACCTATTCAAATTTCAGGAGATTACATTTGAAGTAATACAAAATTATAATTTTTATACGTCAGCCGTGCAAAAAATTTCACAATGAGTAAAATGTGCTCCATACACTAATAAGGTCATGTACTAAATTTCAGCATTTTATCATAAAAAGTCACAGAGATATGATAATACATAGATGCTGAATAAAACCATTTTTCGATGTCTGTCTATGAGTTCGCAAAGGGAAAAAATCAGGGCGGATGATAGCGTTTCAAGGGTCGTATACAATTTACGAAAAAAAATAAAACAATGATTCAAGAAATAATAATTTTGATGATGTAGTTATGATTAACCGCTCACCAACTTTCTTTAAACATTTCTCTGCGAATTTTTATAATAAAATGCTGACATTTGTACAGGACTTATTAGTTTATCGGGACATCTTACTCATTGGGAAATGTTTTGTACGGGGGCTGTATAAAAATTTAAATTCTGTATTTCTTCAAATTTATTCCCCTGAAAATTTTAATCGATTTCATAAAATTGTGTACCTTTTTTACGTAACTCTGTAATTTATAATGTGTATCTATGATCAATATTTAAGAAATAAAAGCCGAGGTCAATGTGTTGGGACACCCTGTATATATATATATATATATATCCGTTATAAGACAACATAGATTCCATAACACACATATGGGAAATTGAAAATGAAAATTGAAATCATACTTATATGTATATTTATTTACTTATTTAACTTTATTTCCATGAAATATCTGCAATATAATTATATAAGCTTGTGTATATACAAGTTCACTTGTTATTTTTAAACTATTTATCGCGTTTCTTGTCATTGTAATGTAATGAATAATGTCTTACACATTTCAGTATCTATTTTGTATAAGTATTAATAAAACATCGAAAAAACAACAAAACATTTTAGATTTATTTAGTTGCATGATAGATCTATAAGTTAAGAATATATCATTCACATTTCAAAACTAAATATATATGATTAATTTAATACGAAATGAATTTAAGTGCCATTCGTATTTCCTTTTATTTTTTAAAGTATACAGATATTAAATAAATGTGTATGTCATTGCAAGAATGATTTAAGGATACAATCAGAAGAATCCAATGCGCAAGCATACTATAAACTTTTTAGCTGAAAATTCATTAAATAAATATAAACATTTTCATATACATATATATATATATATATATATATATATATATATATATATATATATATATATAAAATTTAAAAATAAAACAGTTATTATTAAATATATATATACAGAAGCTATTCGTACATTCTTTAGACAAATTTGATAAATGATTTTAAAAAATGGAATTATTTTAGAGGAAAACTTTCTTTCAACAACTTATTATTTGTAATTCATATTATTGTCTGATGCTTTCACATTTATTCTTCTATCAAGATGGCGCATTCAAACAAGCTGTGAATCACAGGATACTTTTTTCCGAAAAGAAATATAATTTTCCAAAGTTTACAATGATTTTAAAGCGCATAGTATAGAAATTTCTAAGTGCAAAATAAACATCAATATTATTTGGAAAGAGCTATCCCGAAAATCAGTACTTATTCATAGTAAAAAGAATACATTAAAAAAAGAGCCCATTTCAAGGCTGAAAACAAAGTTTCAGGTAAGGATTTATGACTGTCGCAAATGTATCTTACAATGGGAAAATAAAAATAAGAATATTGGACAAAAATGTTACAATCATTTCTCTATATTATTAAGAGAATGTGTAACATCCGATATTTACAGAAAAAATTATATTTACTTTATTTCAACGACTTTTAAAGGGTGAAACTGCATCAAAGCAAATCTACCGCTCATACTTCAAAAACTACCGCTGTATTCGTTGAAAACATTAAAAACTCACACAGGTATTGTATTTATACCTTTCAACATATTCCTAAGAAGTCACCTGACGTTTCTCTTATGGTTTATTGTGCATTTGGTCTTCTGAAAAGAGCTCTTTCAAAGCACAAAACCACCACGATTGATCGAATCTGGAAAGTTTTTAAAGAGGCATGGTATGCAATAACCCTGTAAATTTTACAAAAAACCTCCTACCATCTAAAGCATTACGCAGAATTAAAATCAAGAAACAAGATTATCATATAGATTATTTCAGAAAGCAATATTCATATTTTAAACGTTAAAAACACAACGCCGAAATCGTCTAAAAAATGTGCGAACACCCCCTGTATATACATATATATATATCTGTTACAGTTTAGATTATATATAAACATTTGAAGAAACAGAAATTATCTAAATGTCTATAATAACAAATCTAGAAACAAACAATGGAATTTATGTTTATTTGTTACGCATTGTTTTGTTGTATTTTTCTCAAAGTGCAATTGTGCTAAAATAAGTTAAAAGAAATTTGGCATAATTTCACAGCGTCCTACTGTTTTAATACATTTTATGTTTTGTAAAGTGACTTTTAAAGGCAACAGAAGCGGAAATAACAATTTAATTGTATAATTTTAAACGAAATTTATGCATTCCATTTAAAGATTTTCTCTCGGACTACTTAACTAAATGCACATAATAGCGACGTAATTCATTTATTTGTTTAAAAATAAAAGGAAGAACCATATATCTGTAATTGCATTTAACAGTTAGACGTTTACTTTGTTCGTTTTCGTTGCTGTAAAATTATTTTTTTTTTAATAGAGCAATTATTTCCTCATGTATAATATACTGTAAAATAAACGAAAATAACGACTTTATTGTAGAATTTAAAGTTAAATTTCTAATTTGATTTATAAATTTGCATTCGGAATTTTTATCTGAATCCAGGATTCGCATAAAAATTCATTATTATTACAATTACATTATCTATTACAATTTTTTTAAAGTGTTTTTTTCGCCTTATTTATCTTATTTATCCTCAGAAAAATCATTGCAAATTATGTGAACAAGCCTGGCGGTTACGAATTCTGTGTTAAAAAATAAAATGTAAATTTTCTTATCATTAATATTGGTGCCAGACTCATTGGAAATTCGAAGGAGTGCACTAACCGTGCTGAATCCACATTGAACCTTTTAATGCGTTTAGAACTTTTTTTCCAAGAATTTTAAAATATAGATATATATATTTCTGTAACTACAATCAACAAAATATTCCTCTATTGTTTATTATCCGTTACTTTATTTTATTTTATTTTATTTTAAAGTAACCATGTGTTTTAGATATAATGTTTTCACATATACACGTATTGCGATTAGCTAAATATATGGTAAATAAGCAAATCTTTAATCATTATCAATAAATAAATGTGAATAATTACGCAGTATAATTGTATATATTGTATAATATACAATTAATTTAAAGTATACAATAAAATTTATATTTACTTATTTTTCTCTGTGAATAAAAGTTAATTAAATATGAATATAATTTCAAAACTTTACAAGGAATCAATACGCAGTTTTTATTTAAATGCTATAACTACAGCATATGTTCCATTTTAGATAACATATAAATGTTTGAGGAAAAAGAACTGACCTAAACATTCATAACAGCAAATCCAGAAACAAACAACAAAATTTATGTGAATCTGTTTTATATATATTTTTGTTTTATTCTTCTCAAAAATGCACTCATGCTGAAATAAGTTTTAAAAGGTTTGACTTAGTTCACTACTGTTTAAATGCTTTTTGAGGAAAAAGAACTGACCTAAACATTTATAACAACAAATCCAAAAACAAACAACGAAATTTATGTGAATCTGTTTTATATATACTTTTATATTATTCTTCTCAAAAATGCACTCATGCTGAAATAAATTACAAAAGGTTTGACTTAGTTCACTACTGTTTAAATGCTTTTTATGTTTTGCAAAATCTATTTTAAAAGTAACATAAACAGAAATTACAACATTATCGTATAATTTAAAGCGAAATTCGTGCATTTAATTTAGGGATTTTCTTTCGGAATTTTCAATCCTCTTATGAGTGATTTTTATTAGGTTTTTGAGAAATATGTTTTGTATTTAAAAGAGATTTAAAGTGGATTGGTAAAAACAAACAATGTTGAAATTGTGAAAACCTTACATTTGTTAGAAAATTACAAAATAAACCTCATATGAGAATTACAAGCAATTAAAAATGATTTTTAACAGTCATTTAATAGTTTTTTGTGATAATTTAAACTTAAGATCCCTTACCACAAAGTAAAATGTAAAAAAGGGTGACATATTTGCTTAGATACAAGAGCAGAAAATTTTCAAGAAAATCTCCTCATGTACAGAAAATAGGTTTTAAAAAAATTTAAAGTCGTAAATCCCAATTAAATATTCGAAAAGGAAATCTATCTGCTAATTATTACTTTTTCCATAGATGCCAACATTTTCGAATTGTTCTGTTTATTATATTTTATTTTTGAAATAAATTTCTGATTCAAAACTTATTTGAATAGAGTTGGACTCTGGAAAGGTGTAATCTATGCTGAATTTACAAAGCACAATCTCAATTTTATACGAAATTTATATGAGGCTACAGGCTGCGCCCACTACGCTGGTCGGTTTCACCAAACGAACCTTGAATCAAACGAAATATAGCAATGCATTTTATCTTGTGTTTTAAAACAATATGAATCTTTACTTGGATTGTTGTTCCACAGTGCCTAAAACTATACAAATGCCATTGCGGTATTATACTTACTAATGTGTCCGACAAATTACTAATGTGTCCGTTTTCGGCTGTTAAAGGCAAATTCTCTTATCTGATCATTTATCGTAGGATTTGCTAACAAATGATAAAACGATATGCAATATACTAAAACTTTCCCAGAAAAATGAACAATGTAAGTTCCATTGAAATTCATTAGGCAGAATATTTTTAAAAGACTAACCTTTCACAATCGGGCGCATCTGATTATACAATTTCAGCCATAATTCTACAAGTAACACCATCTAAAAATATTCGAACACCATTCTAACTCTGTTCTAAATAACACTATTCTATCTAACAGTGCACGTTCCATCAAAATTCATTTAGCAGAACACGAGTTATAAGCAGTGAGAACGAAATTTTTATTTGCATTATATATATATATATATATATATATATATATATAAGTAAAGACAGATATAAAATTAAATATGCGCAGTTGACGGGGAGTTGTTTTTCGAGTTGACCTCATATGACGATCTCTTCCTTGAAAAGTATTACTGAATGTGAATAAAAGCATTCATACATTTTATTAGACAGTTAAATACACTAAACCAGCATGAGTGAAAAATTGCCCCATGCCAGGACTCGAACATGGGATGGATCTTCAGCGTACCGTACTGATGCTCTGCCACTAAGCCATACAGATCGATATCCTAGCCCGGCAAGTTCTTACACTTATTCATGTTGGAAACCGTCATCGGCTAGCAGTTTTGCAGCTTCAGATGACAATAACACGATGAATAACTATTCATAGGTCCGTAATTAATTTATATATATATTAAATGCCTTTATATAATGTGCTGGTCGATGACTGTTTCCTACATGAATAAGTGTAAGAACTTTCCGGGCTAGGATATCGATCTGTATGGCTTAGTGGCAGAGCATCAGCACGGTAGGCTGAAGGACCCAGGTTCGAGTCCTAGGACGGGTTTATTTTTCACTCATGTTGGTTTAGTGTATTTAATTGTCTCAAAAAATGAGTGTTCTTATATTTTAAAATAAAGTAATCAGACGTAGTGTTTATGCTTTAACCTATATATATATATATATATATATATATACAGGGATATTATAATTAAAGTTCGCCTATTCAGAAGGCTCTAGAGCTGGTTCTATGGCTCCAAACGAAACAAAATTTCACTAGTACGTAGTTAAAGAGATGCGCTCTGCAAAAATCGAAAAAAAAAGTTAGTTAAAATTTTTGTCAATAGGTGGCGCTGCGCCAATATTTAAGCCGATAGTTGCAGATTTCCTTTATTTTGTAGAAAACAAAATACAGGAAATTTTATTTCACAGTTGGTAAAAGTAAACTTTTTCAGATTCGTTATATCAATTTCGGTCAATCCAGATAAAACACACAAAATTTCACCCAACGCTTGAAAAAGATCACATTTTATTCAAATTTTCGACGAACGACGTCAAAGTGACGTCGCAACTTCGAAAACTTGAAATACCCTTCTAACCACCTGACGATTTAAAACTTGCTGATAAAGTGTGTCTGTGATTTCTTTGACAGTGGAACAGTTGATTGTTTCTGAAAAGCATTTGAATCTACGCTTTGTGGAGAATGGTAACTTTGAAAGAAAAGGCACTTCTTGTAAAGTTATTTTAGCAAAATAACAGCAACGCAGCTGCAGCTCTTCGAGAATTCCGGAAACTAAAAGATATTAGACGTGGACCAATGTCGGATAGTGGAGTTCACAGAATGATTAAAAATTTCGAGGGAACAGGAACACTCGACATTCTTCCTGCCAGAGGACGAAAAAAGGTAGACATTTCTAGCATTGAAAATATTGCTACTGCTGCCGTGGATTTAGCAAGCCAGTCATCATTTGGTAATGCAAGTGTGCCAGCTATTGCGAATGAAGTCAATATGCCGATTTCCACTGTGAGAAAAGTGATCCGTCAAATTTTGCGGTACTTTGCATACAAGATTGCAAGGGTGCAACAACTAATACAGGGTGATACCGAAAGTCGGCTATCATTTCACTACAGTTTCTTGCACGAATGAATGTGGACAATTCTTGGACCGGGAATATTCTATGGAGTGATGAAGCGCATTTTTATTTAAACGGACAAGTGAACACACACAACTGTCGAATTTGGGCGAAAGAGAATCCTAATGTTGTCCAAGAAATTCCATTGCATGCAGCTAAAGTGACGGTGTGGTGCGGTTTCACAGCTACGTTTATGATAGGCCCATATTTTTTTGAGGAACTAACATCCACAGGACCCATTACATGTTCCGTAAATGGGAGAAGGTATCTCAATATGTTGTCTAATTTTCTGATTCCCGAGCTGCAACAGCGAGGCTGCCTTCAAAACATCGTGTTTCTGCAAGACGGTGCACCACAGCACATCCCTAGAGCAGTTCGAACATTCTTAACAAGCCATTTTACAGAAGACCGCATCATAAGTCGTTATTTTCAAACATTCTGGCCACCACGATCGCCTGATCTAACCCCATGCGATTTTTGGTTGTGGGGATTTGTGAAAGGTTTTGTATCTAAAGACAGAATCTTTCAAAAATCCCCACAATCAAAACACCACAGACAATCTCTGATCTGAAAGACCGTCTTAGACTTCATATTCGCTCATTCTCACAGGACAGTTTACGCAATGCTGTAGAAAGCACAATTCTGAGAATGGAATGCGTTATTGAAAATGGTGGAGGATTAATTGAGCATGCGTAATGTTATTCGTTATTTCCTCGCTGCCGAGCGACATGTTTTATTTTTGTTGATGCAGATTACATCACATGAAATTATATTCATTTTTCTGTATTGTTTGGAGTCATAGGTCAGGCTCTAGAGCTGTCTGATTAGGTGAACTTTAATTATAACAATTCGCCGTTCGTCGAAGTTTGTTGAAACATTTAAATTTGTGTGCTTAGCCTGGATTGACTGAAATTGATATAATGAATCTGCAAACATCGCCTTAAATATTGGCGCAGCGCCACCTACTGACGAAAACTGTTACTATTTTTTTTTTCGATTTTCGCAGAGCGCATCTCTTCAACTACGTACTAGTGAAATTTTGTTTCGTTTGGAGCCATACAACTGGGTCTAGAGCTTTCTAAATAGGCGAACTTTAATTATAACAACCCTGTATATACATAAGCATTTCAGTTTAAAGATAAAAGACAAACCCATTTATGCAATTAATATTATTAGATATATTTTTATTTTATTTGTATTTACTTTTATTTGTATTTACTTTTTTTTCAAATACGCACTATGTTTGTTCTCATGGAAAACATACATAAATCATAATAGGTTAAGTAATTTACAGAGTTTAACTACGGTCAAATTACGTTACAAAACGTTTAAAGTTTGTAATGGAAAATCTAGAAATTTAAGATAATTTGAAAATTAGCTTTAAATAATAACTTCCTAGTCAGAAATAAGTCTTTTTCAGTATTTTAGAATACGAAAAAGTGGGCTGGAAAACATTTTTATTCGTAATTTTTTTTATAAAACTATTCCACTACTTTTATACAAGAGAATAAATGTACTTTCATTCGCCGAGTTACACTTATTAAAATAAATAAATTTTTTAAAAAAAGACAAACTTTTATTTCTGTTCTAATTTCTGTCCAGGAAAAAAAAAATAAAGTGTCGCTCTAGTTTCTGTTTATTATTTTTACAGTTTAAATAATATATAAATTTTTCAGAAAAATGAAATGAACTAATATCCATAATCACGAAACCAGAAACAAACAATGAAATTTGTGTTCCTTTGTTACAACACATTTCTTTGTTCTATATTTCTCAAAGTGCACTCTTGTTAAGATAAGTTCTAAGAGATTTGGCACTAGTTCACAGAATCCTACTGGTTAGCTTCACTTTATGCTTACAAAATGTAATTTAGAAATAACTGAAGCGATAATAAAACTTTATTTTGCAATGAATGCATTTCATTTAGATATTTACTTTCGGACTGTTTAACTGAATGCGCAAAATAGCCTTCCGAACAATTTATTTTGCAGTTTGAAAGAAATAAATACAATTTTGACGCTACAATTAAGAAAATTGTTCTGTATTGTTTATCATTTGTTAATGTTTTTTATTCCAAAGTGAACGTCTATTTTACATATAAATTTTATTACAGAATATTTATTTATTTGAGTGTAACTTAATCATTTATTACTAATATTCCTATTTACTCAATTAATATTTACTTAATTATTTCGTGATGAATTTTTAAAATTTAATTATTTTTTAAGAAAACTGTTGTTTTTATCAGAAAAAGGGTGTCATTTCCATTCAAGAACTAATTTCCTAAGTCGAAAATTTTCGATATTCGCTTTGTTTAATTTGCATGCAATATAAAAAGAGTTGTGTAGCAATGAGCGATTTAACGCAGGATCTACTGTACAGTACCCATACGCATAATTTCACGTCATATACAAAAGGAAGGTGCACTAAAATTAAGTTTGATTTTTGCTATGATTCGACTAGAACTCTTACAAACTATTCTACTCTTACAAACTATTCTAATATCTAAATCTAAACTATTTTAAAATTTAAATTCGAATTTTTTAAGAGAAAAATAAATTTTAACACACATTGAAATTAGTATATTCTTTTTCAAGTTGTATTGCAATGAACTATCTAATTATGGAGCAACGTACTATCTACGTCAATAGTAAATTTCGAATCTTATGGCCTTTGATATTTACCATTTTGGAATGTTCAGTGATTGATTTTTGCTGTGAATCGACAGGAACTTTACTCTTACAAACTATTCTAACTTCTAAACTATATATAAACTATTCTAACATCTAAACTAAATATAAAATATTCTAAAATTTAAATTTGTATTTTTTAAGAGAAAAATAAATCTTAACACACACTGAAAATAGTTTAGTAAATTCATTTTTAAGTTCTGTTGCAATGAACTATCTAATTATGTAGCAATGTAACGCATGATCACTAGATACGTCAATAACAAATTTCAAATCTTATGGCCTCTGAAATTTTCCATTTTGGAACGTTCAGTGAAGTCAAATTTGATTTTTGCTGTGATTCGACAAGAACTTTACTCTTTTTTTTTTTTTTTTTTTTTTTTTTTTTTCGCCCGCTAGCCTAAAAGCCAGCATATCACGTTATGCTGCTTCTATATTCATATGATCTATTTGTGGAAAATTAACGAATTTCTGTTACAAGTGTTAAAATTTTAACATATTATGTAAGGTTCTAAAATTTAAATTTGTAATTTCTAAGAGAAAATTAATTTTAACACACATTGAAAATAGTTTAGGGAGTTCATTTTCAACTCAACTTCAAACAAGTTTATTCCTGTTAATTCGGAATCAAGAAATGCAATTACTAACAAGTAATTTTTAGAAACATTGACCATAGTCGCTTTAACAGCAAATGTTTTTGCCTAATATTTTGTTAATACATTAAATTTTGATTGAAGGAATTTAAAACTCGAAGTTGTTTTTGTTGAATAGTTTGTAGGCCATGACAAAAAGCATACCACACAACTTTTTTATCTTAAGCAATTTTTATATATAAATATATATATATATATATATATGAGGGTGGGTCAATGAAAACGGAACTGTGGATATAATTTGGTTTATTTTTGTATGAGTGGGGTGAACTTTGTATACAGGGTAGAGTGGGTATGTAAGGAAGGCAACTCTTATTGAGGAAATCAACTAGTCCTAGATAGTCACGTGACAGAGTGTAAGTGACACGCCAGAGTGCATGTGACATACTATGGCGCTCGGCCAATAGCTTCGTCTGTCAGGCAATCGGTTGTTTTTATTCATTTTCGTTTGCGGAATGTTTGCGAGCAAAAAAGAGCAACCGAGTATTATTCGTTATTTAGTGATAGAATAACTTGGATTTCGTGAAGCGCATAGGATATTGAAGGCAATGTACGGAGAACATGCAATGTCATTGACTCGTATGCAGAACGGACACGAGCACTTCCGCAAGGGAAACTGGTGACGTTTCGGTGGACAGTCTTCTACCCACCGTATAGCGCTGATCTTTCGGCACGTGACTATCCAATCTTTGTTCCTTTGAAAAAAGGCATTGAAGGGTCGCCGTTTCAACTCGTACAGCGAAATCATGGACAATGTTCGAAACTGGTTCAACCAAATGTCTTCTTCTATGAGCAAAGTTTTCACCATAAAGTGAAATAGTGGGATAAGTGCTTGTGTAGATTTGGAGATTGTGTTTGAAATAAACCATGCATATCATTCTGTGGCACCTGTTCCGTTTTCATTTCATCCACCCTAATATATATATATATATATATATATATATATATATGTGTGTATATATAATATATAATATATATATATATATATATATATATATATACGAATATATGACTGAAATCTGTAAGGCTATCGGAATCAAATCGAATGAGGCAAACCCTGTCGTAATCGGGATCATAAAACCCAAGATCGGAAAGCACATCCTGGCGGTCGAAAGTGCAGCTAAAATATTTAAGGCTATAGATATCAAGTCGAATGAGCCAAACCCCGTCGTAATCGGGTACATAGAACCAGATATACTCCTAAACTTCCACTTTCCACCGCCAGGGGGCGCAGTCTGTTCTGGAAGAGGCCTTTTCAGAACACTTGACCCAACCAAATTCCCTAGTAGAATTGAAATTTAACTACGGGTAAACATTGCCAAAATAGCGGAAAACGCGAAAGTGGGTTACGTAATCGATCGGTTTCTACAGGGTTAATGTAGATATTTTTAAAACCCAACCGTGCATTTTGAAGAAAATGAACGTGTCTATGATCTGGAGTATACTGTTTGTCCGTACTTGCATTTCCCGAGTCGATGCCGATTTTTAAATCTGGACCAAAAAAAGGAAATTCGCGTGAGTGAGTTTTGGAAAGGATTTTTTTCGGAGGGTTAAAATTAATTTTTTTCAAAACGGATACCAGATTTTAAAAAAACAAAGGGATATAGATTAGGCACGGTATTTTAGGTTTTTCGTATCTTGTTTATAAACGCCAATTCGGATTTTTAAAGATATGAGAAATAGTTAAAAAAGCGAAAGTGACTTACGGTTAAAAACGTTTTCGAAAGGGTTAACGTGATTTATTTTTTAAACTAAAGGTTTCTGCATAAACCCGATAGAACGTAGATGTCTTTAGGTGTGTTTGCTTTTTGTTTGGTTATTTTAGAAAGCCCATGCCAGATTTAATATATAGCAGAAAATCGGAATTCGCAAAAGAGAGTCCTGCGCACGAATTTTTTTTGAAGGGTTAATATTCGTATTTTTCAAAAACAAATACATTGAAAATACCACCAAATACAGTTCTTTAATTTGGTGACCTTACTTTTTCCATATCTTTTGTATTCCGATATTGTCTGGTATTTTTAGTTTTCCGTACCTGTCTCTGAATCGCCGATGCGAATTTTTAAAAATTGCCAAAATCGCAAAAATCGCAAAACGGCATACAGAAAATATACTTTTCCGAAGGGTTAATTTTTGCATTTTTTAAAACCAAAGATGGCTTTGAAAAGGACAAAAACAGTTCTTTAATTTGGTGACCTTCGTTTTTCCGTATCTTTTGTATTCCGGTAGATGCAAGGCTCGGAAAACGGGAGAAAATAAAAAACATGAATTCGATGCTTTTTGATTATTTTTTTTGAAAGGGTTAAATGTAAAATTTTTTCAAACCAACCAGATCGTTCGAGACGTAAAAGTATGTTCTTTTAGAATATGTAAACAGTTTTTCCGTATTTTTAGCCGTTTGTCCATGGCGAATTTAGAAATACTTTAAAGAAAAACGGAATGTCTTCTGCTTTTTTTCTTCTGTTCCGGAAGATACGGAAATTGGTTTCTGCACATGCGCCAGCTAGATTCAGAATAATGACTTTTTATTTGTGATTTTTGATCAGTTTTTAATTGATAACTACTTTAATTTTCAAAATATTAAAATTCTGACATAATGGTGCACCAGGAGAGGGTTTGGACAACCTAAATCTAAATTTGCAGCCTTCTAGGTGGGCCAGATTTTCCTAGCCATCGCCAACAGACACACAGAGCGAAACTTTCTTTTATTAGTTTAGATATATGTGTGTATGTATGTATGTATGTATACCAGGTGCTTTTTAAATTCGTTAAAAAGTTTAAAATTCATTAAAAATAAACAAATTATGCTAAAATTTGCGATTTGCAGGAAAAGGATTGGAGGCAGATCGGATATTTTTAAAATCAAAAAAAGTTGCTGCTAAAGAATTATCAATAAATGGCGCTTGCATGCATAATATGAAGCACATGTATGCAAATTAGGCTTATAGTAAAAAAACCCATTTCTGAGAAGCGTCTGACAAGCTTCAGTATCCCAGAATATGAATCAGGCCCTTTTCTGGTCTACAGACATTTTGCCTTGTGGAACAGTTGCTGATTCCCCATTCTTGCAAAAGTATTTAACCAACAGTACTTGATCTGTCAACGATAGCATACTGCTCGCATCGAATGAAGAATCTGTCTACATTGAGGGTTTTTATTATCAGCCTGATGTGTAGAAATCTGCTTCATATTATGTCTGCAGCGTCATCTATCGATAATTTTTTAAACAAATATTTTTTGTTGTTATTTAAAAGAATCTGCACTATCTCCAATCCCATTCCTGCAAACCTCAATTTTTTAGAATCATTTGTTTCTTTTTAACAAATTTATGACGCATCCAGTGTATATCTTTTTCCGGCATATAACGAGCATTTTGATACAAGATTACAGAACGAAATTCACAGGTGTGCTATATAGGCATGTTACAAAATTGAAAAATTATAAATTAAATGTGTGCATTATACGGCGAAAATATAAAACAAATTGCAAAAGTTCCAGTTGCTTGCTTATAAAACGCATATTTGGGAACTCGAGTTTGGTTACGCGTTATGGAGCGCATTATACGTCGAAATATATGGTATATGTTATACATTATATTTTATACACAGATATATTGCGTGTGTAGATATATGTATTATATACATATATATTAAATACATATATATTATATACATATATATTATATACATATATATTATATACATATATATTATATACGTTTAATTATTAAAATCTTTCTTTGAACACTTTCTATGAAATTGCTCAAAAAGAGAAGCTTAATTACAACACATTGAACAAATTCATTAAATGTGTGATTACAGTGGATTTATTCTGATACTCATTATTCTTTCACGAATACCGAATACTGCGGTAATAAAATAAATTATATTCTTCTTTTCTAATTCAAATTAAAAACAATTATTTACCATACTTAAAATGTTTCAACACATTCTTCAGGAAAAGGCTATATTTATCGTTCCGTTTACATTAAATGTAATTATATTCAATAACTCCATATAGAATAAAAGAAATAACGGCTCTAAAATATTTCACAAGAATAAATAGAAAAATGTAGAATAAACGGAAATATTTCCTCTTCTATAAATATATAAGATTTCAGTTTAAAAAAATAAGTACATTTACTGAATGGAAATCGTCTTTGAATAATTCAATACGATTTCGCTTTTAAATAAATATTTTTTATATCTTATATGAAATAGGATTGTTTACAGTCTTATAAGGTGCATAGAAGAATAACTGAATAAACTTATTTAGAGAAAATGCATCTATAAATTAATAAGCAAATAAATCTAAAGTACATAATCCGTAACATTTTCTTACTGGAATATTGAAATTTAGCCATAAAAAACAAGTTTAAGATAATAATTTAATTTTGAATAAATATACAGTGTTAATGCATATTTATTTAAAGATGTGCACATAAATTCGTGCATAAAACTAAACAAAATTTACCCAGAATTCACCAGGTTTTATTTAGTTTTTATGGTCGTCCGGCACACAAAGCTCTTCGAAAATTTTACATTTATAATTTTCAGCTTAAAAAATATTCTAGAGTTTTTTATAATAAAATGATGAATATACGGTAGTTAGGTCTAAAGATAATAATTTGATCGAGTCTAATACTTTTTACGTTGTACTTTCTGTGGGCATCTCCTTACGTTGCGGTTCTGTTCCACAATATAGTCCATTTATAGCAAAATCTCTTTCTCCACGTTTTGAAACAATTAAATTGCCACATCTAATTTTTTATAAGTATGAAGCTCAAATATCTCTATAAAAATAAATGTTGTACAGTGATTTTCAGTAATATACTCTTTGCAATGCATTCGAAATTTGTTTTGTTTTTAGCAAAATTCTTCTAAATATTATTCATGTAGTAAAACGCACTGTTTAAAAAAGGCATTATTAATATATATTAATATTATTAATAATAACCGGTCTTTATGCCCGGTCATTATTAATAATAACCAGTTAATATTGACCGGATTAATCATATTGACCGTAACATATCTACCCTATATATATAAAATCCTAATGAAACGAATTTGTGAAACGATTTTATGAAACGAATTTATGAAACGATTTTATGAAACGACTGATTAAACGACTGATTATGTTTCAGGGCCATTTTTAATAAATTATTAAACGCTTGATGGTGAAATTAATACCAATTGTCCATAAAAATCCGCGGATGTCAAAACTGGTAATAGAATTTTGAAATTGGAATTAGTTTTCGAGATATTAATTTTTTTCTAATTTTAATGACATTTCTGTAATGATGGCAACTAATTACTCAGTTTTTTTGTGACAAAAAAGGGAAAAAAATAAAAAAGGATCCCGATAGGGATTATTGATTTATTTTTATTCGTCATTTTCAAATTGAAATTGAATTTATCTTTTATTTCAATCGATAATGAAGACAAGATTGTGATTAAATTATGTTTTTCACGAAAATTTGAAGAAAAAAAATCACATTTCTATCGTCAGGATTCAATCGTCTGTCAGCATTTAATTTAATTTATAAACTGAAAATATTTTGAATAAATTCGTCCAAATGACGTCATTTATGTAAATACGTCATTTATGTTTAAACAATTTATTTAATATAAAGAAGCCATTTATCTATTTTTATGTACAAAAAGAGGTAAATTGAAAGACAATTATAAATAAATTGTATATATACATATAAATACATGTATAAACAAGCATAAAAGTTCGGTGCTTTTCCAGTATATGGGGCCTTGACGAAACAGAGAAAATAGCCTTGGCGGAAAAGGAAATTTGGCAACATACTTTCTGTCAACCTATTTACTTTGTCATTTCGTATACAGAAGCATTTTTTCAATATTTATACAATTTGTTTAGCGTAAAATGTCATTTATGCTATTTTATATATAATCAGAAGTAATTTATATAGAAAAAACAATAATAATATACGTATAATTAAAATACGCATATAAACAAAAAAAATCGTCGAATTTGTTTCCATGGCTGTTTATGTCATTTGGCACCAAATCTCACTTTCTGATGCCCGAATTGCGCCAAGCTTTTTATAAAAGCGTCAAGACCCCTATTATAGAAAATCACCAAAAGTTCATTGGGTTTGTTTTCCTAACTTTTGGCAACAAATATATGTATATTAACGAATCTATTCGTTTTTGAAACTCGAATTACGACAAACCTAAAAGCAAAGGATCCTATACTGGAAAAGTACCCGATTTTCTTATGGACAATATTCAAGTGACATAACATGGTGTAAAATTATCGCGGATAGCAAATTTGTTTAAATATCTCATAAATTGATGCCGAATAAATGCAGGCATGCATGCAAAAATATTTAATTAATTTTCTATGATAAATAATTATTAGAAAATTCGTATATACATATTAATTAAAATAAATAATTTACATATTTAAAATAACATGAAAATATGCATGATGGTGCACTAAAATACAGAGAAAATCAAAACCTGTTACTGAAAATGTCTATAACATAGTACTTTTCAATACCGTGGTTCTTAATGTTATTCACAAGCAGGTGGAATTTTTCTCATCCTTAAACGCAAAGGAAGAATAGAATACAGATCGTTGTTATAAAAGTGCGAGATGCAGCCACAATTTAAACCTAACCATTTTATACAAGCTGGTTTTCAAGGTGTAATTGATTTTACTTATCAATCCCTAAAACAGTCGTCAGTTGTCGCAACAGCTGTGTATGAGGCCATGATAATAAAAAAATGCCCCATTAAAACGTTAAAAGCATGGCAACCCAATTACAGATTTACCAATATTTTTAAAACGAAGCACGCTGTCATGTTTTTAGAGGCCTCGAAGTCTGAGCGGGGGTTGGCGAACGTAGCTCGCAGGGGGTAGGCCCCCTAGTATATATATATATATATATATATATATTATTTTTAAAATAATGTTGGCCAATCTTGAATAAAAATTAATATTTCTTTCATATAATATATACAATTTTACATATGGTCAAAATTTAAATATTTTCATTTAAAAAAATAAATTTGACTTTTTTAAAAGATTTTACATATAAAAAAGTACGTATATATATGTACACTCAATAAAAAAATATCAACTATATTTAAATATATATATGTTCCATGTCCAGAGATGCAGTAAACAGCGGCAACGACTTAAGTTTTGTATTTTAAATAATACACACACTCGTATTTTGAACACAAAAGATCTACGAATATAATTTGGGGCTGTTGAACTTCATCTTTTCTTTTCGCGTATGTAACTATTTACACTACACAAAAATGCCATTAATGTTTTCTTTTGCTATTTTGATGAGATAACTGTGTTATATCGTTATTGTTTTCCACATATAAATCAGAATTAAAAATAATTCAAGAGTGCGTTTCAAAATGTTATAAAATTTGCCATAACAGTGAATATTCCCTCTCATATTCTGTTATAAAGTCTATCGTTTAAATTTATTTCAAAATAAAGTTATTAATTAAAGTTCTTGTAAGCCATAGTAATTCACAATATAATAAATTTCTTTTGCAATTTTTTACAAAAATATATTTTTTACATAAACCCATATACACTGCTCAAAACAATTAAAGGATATTGCAGTTTTACGTGGATTTCGTATCTGGGAAACTTTTTAGCTGATTGATACATGGTCGACAGACATAGTAGGTTATATGAGAATAAATTACACATGTTTGGCAGAAAAAAATGCATTTTATTGCGCATTTGTGTACAAAAGGAAAAAAACACAATTTGTGCATATGAGAAAAAAAGAATACGAAAAGGTGTTTTCTTCAAAGAAAATCATTTTCAGTAGGGGGTATGGTTTCCACGGGCGGCCAGCAACGTTGAACACCTTTGAGGAATGGACTCAATGAGGCTATTAATCACGAGTTGGGGTATTCTGTCCCACTCTTCCAGAAGAGCTCTTTCCAGCTCTTGGAGAGTTTGTGGGGGTTGTTGGCGGCCAGAAACTCGTCTTCCTAGAGCGTCCCAAACGTGCTCGATTGGATTCATGTCTGGAGAACACGTTGGCCATTCCATTCGAACGATTCCTTCCTCGAAAAGGAAATCCTCCACCAGGTTTGCACGATGTGGCCTGCAGTTATCGTCCATTAAAATGAAGTTATCTCCGATTGCTGCAGCGTAAGGACTACAATAGGTCTGAGGATCTCATCCCTATATCGGCGACCAGTCAGAGCTCCATCTCGAATGATGTAGAGGTCAGTGCGCCCGTCAATGGAGATGCCACCATACACCAACACTCCTCCACCGCCAAATCTGACACTTTCATGCACGAACGCAGGATTATTCCTACTGCCACGGTCCCTCCAGATGAAAATACGCCTATTATCCGGATGCACAGAAAATCGGGACTCGTCAGAAAACAGAATATTGCTCCATTCATTTCTCCTCCAGTTGACATGCTCGGTTGCCCACTCCCTGCGGTCGCGACGATGCCTTGATGTTAATCTAACACATACCATCGGTCGGCGAGCATACAGACCTACAGCATGGAGCCGGTTTCGGACAGTCTGAGTTGAAATCGTGGTGCCTGTAGCCGAGCGAAGGTGTTGTTGGAGAAGAGTAGCGTTCATGTTTCGGTGTCTCCGAGCTGTTAACGCTAAATACCGATCTTCATTGGGCGTTGTTGCCCTCTACGACCTTGCCCTGGTCTTCGGCCTGCACATCCACTCTCCAAAAAACGGTTCCAGATCCTGGAAATGACACTTTGTGACACTCCAATGGCTTGCGCTACTTCGGCTTGAGTTTGGCCCCCTTCTAACCTACCAACAATTCTCCAAGCTTCTGAATCTGTCAAATGACTTCGCTGAGACATCGTACTCATCGAAACAAAGCAATCACTGAATGCCGATCATCCTTGTCTTCATTCTCTTTTATCCAGTTGAAAGTCAAATTTCATTCGCTGCCGCTGAAGCGACGTTTTTGACGTCGAACTCAAAATTTGCATACTCCACAGTTTGAAAACCAGAAAAATTTGCATTTTCAATTCTCTTCTTCTATTTTCGGCAAAAAAAATTTCGTTTATATCTTTATTTTATATAAAACTTCAAATATCCTTTAATTGTTTTGAGCAGTGTATTATAGCCATTTTTTATGTCGCTATTCAAATATAATTTAAATTAAAGTGAACTTAAATCCAGTTAGGAAATTTATTATTATTGTAGAATCAATCTAAATTATACCGATATTTCATATGTATTAAATATAATCTAGTGTTTTACAGTAAATGCTATTTAGGTACAAATTATTGATATTTAATTAACAACTCCAAGTAGGTGTCTACTCATTATTAGAAAAAAAAGCTTTATTTCTCTTTTTTTTAACATAATATTAAATAAACCAGTAAAGAATAAAATGAGAATTTTATTCCCACTGAACTATAATTATATCATGTTTTAATTTTGAATATTTAAGTAATATTACTCGATAAAATTTTCTTTGTGCAATTGCATGTGATATCTCTATCAAAAACATTTTTCATGCAGAATTGAAAACAAAATGATAAACGGCCATCCTTTAACTATTTAGAAACACGTATATGTTTGTTTGAATTTCTATTAGTGCTCCCTATTAAACATTTATACGAGTATACGTATAATACGTATTATACGGGGTGCAGATTTTGGATACGTATGATACGACTAAGGCGGTTATACGTATTATACGAAACAGGATATACGGTACATCATATATACGGATATTACACCAGCAGTTAAACGTATAAACGTTTAAACGGTTTTCGTTCATTGCTTAAAAAAATATGCCTTTCTTCTGCTGGTCTGCGGATCAGAGACTATGAGAAACACACGCTGTGTCCCGTGCAATTGGTATTTGTAAAAAAAAGAAAAAAAAAATCCGAATATTTTTCCCTCAGTTTAGATTTTGTTTTCTCCCCTTCAAATCTAAACTATTAATTATGAAATGATTTATCTTTCACATATCTGTAACACACTCACATAGCTTATTTTGATTTATGGCGTGTACATTTCGCCCGAAACATTAGTATTGCAGAACACAAACTTACATTGACTTCCTATTTTATACTGACATTGACCAATCCAACTCCTGGGTAGTTTCATAATCTTATTTTTATTTTAAAGAACTCCATGGAGGGCATCCCCCACCGGCCTATATTATTAGTGCAGATAATCGGCCGTAAAAAATAACTAACTAAACATACTTTTATTTTATTTAAGAATACTTTTTTCTATATTAAAAATATTTTGAAAATAAGTTTTACAGCAAAAAAAGGAAAGAGAAAGCAAGTCATTTTAATCTTGTGTGATTGTGTTCTGAAACCTGCAGTGACGATTATTTGTCAGGCTACAAGTAATGGAAATTTATAGGTACTAACACAAAAAATGTGAAGATTAACAGTTCTTAAAACATAACGAGCAGGGAAGACCGAGCTATGCTCGGTCAAAATTAAATTTGAGTTCAAATATTATGACCCATGACCAAAATGACCCACTAATTGAATTTTCTCGAACATGTGACCCAGCCCAATAGTCTTCTCGTGCCCGAAAATAGTCGGATACAAAATTTCGTCAAAATCGTTTGAACCGTATTTTAGATACAATTAGCTTGACCATGACCTAAAATGAACCAAAATGACCCACTAATTGAATCTTCTCGAACATGTGACCTAGCCCAACAGTCTTCTCGTGCCCGAAAACCATTGGATGCAAAATTTAGAGTAAATTGAGCCGCTTTTTAGATCTTGACCCACAATGACCCAGAAATGACCCACTAATCCAATTTTCTCGGACATGTGACCTAGCCCAATGATTTTATCGTGCTCGAAACTCATAGGACACAAAATTTAATAAAAATCGTTAGTGCCGTTTTTTCGATAAGATTAATTTGACCCGCGTTGACCCAAAAATGACCCACTAATCGAAAGTTCTTGAACATGTGACCCAGCCCAATAGTCTTCTCGTGCTCGAAAACCATTGGATACGAAATTTAGTGTAAATTGAGCCACTTTTTAGATCTTGACCCACAATGACCCAGAAATGACCCACTAATCGAATTTTCTCGAACATGTGACATAGCCCAATGATTTTCGCGCGCCCGAAACTCGTAGGATACAAAATTTAATCAAAATCGTTAGAGCCGATTTTTGGATAAAATTAATTTGACCCGCTTTGACCAAAAAATGACCCACTAATCGAAAGTTCTCGAACATGTGACCCATCCCAATAGTCTTCTCATGCCCGAAAATAGTCGGATGCAAAATTTCGTCAAAATCGTTTGAACCGTTTTTTAGATACAATTAGCTTGACCATGACCCAAAATGACCCACTAATTGAATTTTCTCGAACATGTGACCTAGTCCAACAGTCTTCCCGTGCCCGAAAACCATTGGATGCAAAATTTAGTGTAAATTGAGCCGTTTTTTATATCATGACCCACAATGACCCAGAACTGACCCACTGATCGAATTTTCTCGGACATGTGACCTAGCCCAATGATTTTATCGTGATCGAAACTCGTAGAACACAAAATTTAATCAAAATCGTTAGAGCCGTTTTTTAGATAAAATTAATTTGACCCACGTTGACCCAAAAATGACCCTCTAATCGAAAGTTCTCGAACATGTGACCCAGCCCAATAGTGTTCTCGTGCCCGAAAATGGTCGGATACAAAATTTCGTCAAAATCGTTTGAACCGATTTTTAGATACAATTAGCTAGACCATGACCCAAAATGACCCAAAATGACCCACTAATCGAATTTTCTCGAACATGTGACCTAGCCCAATGGTTTTCTGGTGCCCCAAAACGGTAGGATACGAAATTTCGTCAAAATCGTTAGAGCCGTTTTTAAGATAAAATTTGCATATATAACCACACACAAGATTTGCTCGTATTAGAATATAGGATATCTTGTAATGCACATACACTTTGTATAAAAAATACCACGAGTGTCATGGTTAAAAAAAGGAAATTGCGTTATACATTAACACACATTAGAAAACATTAGCACCGTGGAAAGAACAACATTTGACACCCCGGGCGCAATTTTAGTATACGCACACACAAATAAATATACTTTTAAAATTTAAAAAAGGAAGAATATACTTAATAAGGATTATGAAACGCGTATATTCTCAGTATTTGTTCAAAAAGTTTTTTTTTTTTACTTTCGTTATATATTTACGATAATCGTTTATAGGGAAAAATAACAAGATTCTATGTATGAAACATATTATACAGATTGCTAAAGTAACGCCACAGATTTCCAACTTGTTCTCCGTTCAGTGACGTAACACTGATGAGATCCAATGGCATTAAAAGTAAATACGGTATTTGAAATATACGTATACTTCAATTAAACGTAAACTTTAATTATACGATTAACCGATATACGCTTATACATATCCGGATACGTTTAAACGTATAGTTAAAGGTATACGTATTCTTTAAATACGTATTATACGTATATACGTATATCGGTTAAACGTATAACTGAAATACGTATCGCATCGGGAGCACTAATTTCTATATAACTTAGTTTTTTTCTCGTGTATAGAAAACACTCTAAGCAATTTTCTTCATTTTATTTATCGTATGTCTGCAAGGTATTTTTCATGTATTGCATGTTTGTCTCACATAAATAAAAATGTATTTCAAAATATCGACTCAGATTTGATCGATAATGGTCATAACAGCGAATATCTTTCCCTCACATTCTGCCTTTAAATATATTTTGGAGACATACTACCTTTCGAGTCCAAAATTGCCCATTATAAGACGCTTTTTGTGACTCGACATAAGTCAGTAAGTTTTTCATATTTTACAGTGAAATTTTTACAGTGTTTATAACAAAGTAAGAACATAAACAAATTTATTCAATTTTTCCAATGTAATTAACAGATATTTAAAAATTACATAAAGTGTATGCATAAAAGAAATTTAATGACTTTTGTTCACCCGCAAATTAACTCTTGAAAACATACAGTACAATCCTAATTCTAGTATCAAATTGTATCTTAATATTGTCTTAATTCACCGAACCTCAGTTAAGTGAAAACAATCAATAGACTTTGAATACATATATACATAATACATGATAAATGTTAAAAAAAATAAAAATTGCAATTTCTTGAATACTTTTTAATTTTTAAAATTATATAAATATTAAAGATTTTAAATATTTGGTTCAGTTAATAAAGATAATATTAAGAATCAATTTGGTACTAGAATTATTATTCTACTGTATTTTTTCAAGAAGTATCTTGCGGGTAAGCAAAATACATTAAATTTGTTTTATAAATACGTTTTACGTAATTTTTAAATAACTAACTCTTAATTACATTGAAGAAATTGAATTAAATTTATTGTGTTAGTACTTTGTTATAAACACTGTAAACATTTCATTGTAAAATGAGAAAAACTTACTGATTTGATGAAACTTACTTCGCAAAAAGCATTTTATAATGAACAATTTGGGATTCGAAAAGTAGTATATCCCCTTAAAATAAAAGTTCTTTCAATTTAAATTCTTTGATGATATATGCCATGATATGTACAATATCACCCAGTTTCTTTTGCATATTTATTTAATTATGTAATTTTCTTTCACTATTGTTATTTTTTGAGTCACAAATTATATATATTTTTAAGGTATCCTACTACGTTTAAGTAGCCAGTTTTCGTGAGATGTTTCGAAATTGTTTTACTTTACATTTAAAATAATACAAGCCATTTTTGGTATTTCTACATTTAAAACGAATTTTTTCTTTTTATTTAAATACAAGAAATTAGTTACACCCACTCAAACTGATATTATCTCAATTCGTGACATTTTAAATGGACGTATTTTTTCCCTCATTGTTTCAGTTATCGAATATATTAAGTTTGCAATTTATTTCCAAGTTTCTCTAATTTATTTGTCATCGATTATCAATGATGATTAAAAATAAATGTAAAATTAATAAACAGCAGTTGTTTCGCAATAACTAATAATGAAAATAGACAAAATGAGAAAAAAATATTCCTCTAAAATAGAAAAACTAAATTCAGTTTTGTCAAAGAAGATTAAAAGATATGGTTAATTCTATACTGAACTTGCTTTTAGGAATTTTTTTCAATCGTATTGTTTCATTTATCAAATAAATTTTATTGCAATTTCTTCCAAATCATGTTATTCGATTTATCATTGATTATCGATATTGATTAGCATCGGATATCAAAATGAATAATATTTTTTATTTAACAAAACTTAATAAAGAGGCTAAACAATTAGAGTAAGTTTATTTTTATAAAATAGAAAAATAAAATAAAATTTTTGTCGAAGGATGTTCAGTGTTTAAATCTTAATTCGATACTGTATATGATTTAAAGGATATATTTTTGTTATCATTTCATTTATAAATTATATTTGATTACAATTCAGTTCTAAGTTAGTTTTTTTTACGTCACTTGCACCTGGTTATCAATCTTTGTTAGTAACGAATAGAAAAAATTAATACACGACATTTATTTCACAAAAAATAATAATGCGTCAAGACAAACAGTATAAAAATATTCTACTGAAAAAACAATTTAGTCTAGTTTTTGTCGCTAGAATGTTAATAGTCGTTTTAATTCGATACTGTACTTGTTTCTTTTTTTTTTTAACATTTTGTATTTTTTATCAAACAAATTAGATTACACTTTAAGTTCTTTTTTGTGATTTGTCTCTAATTGTTAATATTGATTAGAAACTAATATAAAAGGAATAGATATCATTCGTTTCGCAAAAATTAATAATGGAGCGAAACAAACAGAGAAAAACTGTTCTTCTAAAATCGAAAAATAAAATATAGATTTTGTCGGAGATGTTCAAAGTTTATATTCTAATTAGATATTGTACTTGCTGTTGTACTTTGACTACGAGTCGGGACATTATTCGTCCATCATTATTTGTTATAAATTAGGAACTATCACATATCAATATAAAGGTAAACGTCGCTAATATCCTGTTTCAGTATACTACACGATTGATTCTTAGTCAATGCAACCCTAACAACTCGATATCATTATTTTGTCCCTTCATTGTATCCAAAGTATTTTGAAATGGTAATCTTTGTCTAACATCAATTCGTAAGTGAGACAGCTTTATAATGTAACGTTTCCGTTTATTTCAACTGGAAAACTTTGTATTTATCGACATATAATACGTAATGGTTTATTTGAGACTAGGTAGATTAGCAGTGCTTTAATTTCACAAAGATGACTAAATTTGATGCATATTTATTATTTCTGTTATGATAAAACGTTAATTACGAACTATTGATATATTGTCATACATTTAAAAGACCATACTAATGTCATGATTTAGTTACTCGATTTTGTCTTATTCAACGCAACCTTACTATCCCGAATCCATTACTTTTGTTCCATTATTGTATTTAAAGTCTTTTGAAATGTAAATATTTATATCACTTCAATTCCATTGTGATACATATGTGTATCATTTCCATTTATTTTATCTTGACATATTTGTAGGTACTTAAAGATAAAACCTACTTATTTATTAGAGATTAGGTAGTTTAGTAATGCATTGACTTAGCAAAGATGAATAATTTTTAAGCATATTAGGTAGCTTTCAATACAATAAAGTATAAAGCTACCTATTACAGCCGTTCGGGGGAAAGCAATTCCGAAAAATTTTGGTATATTTTCACCGATCATGACCCCCAGACCCTAATATATATATATATATATATATATATATATATATATAATCTATGTTATACGATAACGCCCGTATTTATAAATCAATTTTGATGAAACTAATTGTGTGTATTAAGGTCACTAATGTCTCGACCGATTTCGTTGGCTAGCTGAGTCCGTCATCTGGGTCCGCCGTGGCGGCCAATGAAAGATTTAAAACTAAAATAAATATACAAAAAAGTTAAAAATTCAAATGTATTTTCTGCTTAAGTTGTAGGCCTTTATACAAGGAATCCGGAGCATTTTTTATTTTACCTTTATCTTAAAAAGTGGCTGAGATAGAGCAGTTTGAAATTCTAGGGTGGCTGACATTTTGAAACAAGACAGCACATTACAAAAGACCAACGATTAATTTATGAGTTTTAGTGAACGCGATTTCTCGCAAATTATTTTCTTTCACTGTTCTAATCATTTTCCCAATCATACGCATAAAACTACATATACATATCCGTTAGCGCCAAACTCTCGCCAAAATTGGCGACGTTTGGCGAAACATCGCCAAATTTGGCGACCAAAATAAGTCTTCATAAATGAAGCCAATTTGGCTATTACTCAATAATTTGGCGAATTTCTTATTCAAATTTAGTGTTAACGAATCTTTTGTAAACGTTTTCTTTGCATTTTAGCTTGCTGTTTTCGAGTAACATTAGCTAAAATTTTAAAACGAAGATATAGGAAAGCTACCTTTTCCTACCGGTACTGGCCGGAAGGACTTTTTTATTTATTGTTATTATTTCAGTTATAATAAAACGTCCATTAACTCTTTGACTATGGACCGGGATCTATACGTTCCAGTGGGCTATTTTTTATTCTATTTATAACACTTCTCTAAAAAATAATCTCTGCCGTACTATGATATTTTCAAGAGAAGTTTAACACAATGAAACATTTTTGTAAATCGTGGCACAGTTAAATATAAAAAGTAGTTGCCAGTTATGGTCCCTAATGAAAGTGTTTGGTAATTTTATTATTATTATTATTTCTTTTCATTTATAAAACAAAAGAGAGTTTCAAAGCTCTTTATGTGATTTGTCCTTAGTTATCAATCTTGGTTAGCAACAAATATGAAAATGAACAAACAGCATTTCTTTTGCAAATTATTAATAATAAAGTGACACAAACACAGAAAAAGTTATTTGTCTGAAAAAAAAAAAAAAAAAAAAAAAAAAAAAAAAAACATAGTTTTTGTTAAAGAATATTAATAGTTTTCCTTATCTGCTTCTAAGGAAAGAATTTAGCATTCCGTTTCATTTATCAAACAATTTAGATTCAACTTTTCTTCCATATCCATTTATGATTTATCAGAGATTACAAATCTTAATTAATAACAATATGTAAAAATGAATAAATAACATTATTTTCTCAAATACTACTAGTACAGAGAAAAATTACTTTTCTGATACAGAAAGAAATAGAATTCAGTTACTATTAAAGTATGCTGAAAATTCACAATTTCGATATATTAATTGCTTTTAAGGAAATGCTTTTTTTTTGTCATTTTGTCTCATTTATCAAATAAATTAGATTACAATTTATTTCCGCATTCCTTTATATTATTTGCTACTGATTATAAACCTTAGTTAAAAACGGAAATGAAAACTGGGAAAAAACTTTTTTTTTCTTTTACAAATGATGTAAGGAATGGAAATTTACTGAGAATTAAAATAGAAATTTGAAAATAAAATATAATTTCTGTCAGTGATTGTTAAAAACTTACATTTTGTGAATATATCTATACATATATATATTGTGTGTTAGGGACAAAAAATTTTCATAACATTAAGAGTTGTGTATACATGGTGTTCGTGCACGGTCTTTACAAAATAAGAAATGTAATGATACTCCTCAAGACGAATGACTTTTATATAAGAAATCAGTGTCACAAATTCTCTATTCTGTCAAAAATACAGGCTATCTTATACCAATCTCAACCTGGATTTTCATTGACAACTTTAATAATAATGAGAACAGTGTACCGATATTTTACAAATAATAACTTTGATTTTTTGTTGAACTTGATGACAAGAATCCTGTGACCTTGCACACTAAAGTAGCCTTTCCATTATACTTAATGTAGCTGATTGTGCAATGACTACTTACAGTGAGCCTGAAATGTACTATCGAATCACCAGTTTAAATACGCCACTAATTGCATTTAGAAGTGTAACTTTGTAAAGCAGACGCACGTTTACTAATAAAACTAAACTAAACGTTTACTAAAAGACAAGTAAACAATGTACAATTTATTTTAATAACACAACCACGTTTTATCTAGGTATCCACCATTGGCGGCAACGCATCAGGCATTCTGCATGTATTCCCATAGTAAAAACATTGAGTATAATTGATTTTCTTATTAAAACAAGTTGGAAATTGTACGTCAAACGTTACAAACGAGGTGCGTTCGTACGCACGTTTTAGAATTAAATTCATGATATCCCGTGCGTAGAACGGGTTAAACAGCTAGTTAAGTATATATTTTATGACACTGTTCATACAAATATCTTAACTAGTTATATAAATATTCAGATATATATGTATCAGCTAGTTATATAAATATTCAGATCTTGATGATTTTTAATTCTGTGAAATGAATTATATCGTCTGCAGATTAATTTCTGTAATAAAATAAGCATCTCGGTCGCTTGACGATTTAACATCCATCGGAAGCTCCTATAACAAAAAAGCACCGATTTTAAAAAAAATTCAAATTTCTTAATAAATATTTTTATTAATATCTCCTAAAGTTTCGATTCGATTTTTATAAAATTTGAAATGTCTCGACAAAATTCTGCAAAGATAATATATCTTAAATTTCAAACCATTCGGTTGGGTAGTTTTTGCGTTGTTATATGCGGACAGACAGACAGACGGACGGACAGACAGACGGACAGACAGACAGACAGACGGACGGACGGGATTGATAAATGGACGGACCAAACGACGACTATAGGTGCTACGTATTTATATAATTACGAACGCACCTAATAAACAGTTTCTTATACGTCTTGGTTTTATTAGTACATGCGCATCTGCGTTATACTGTTTTAATTCTAGATAGTGGCGTATTTAAGCAGATGATAGGATAAAAAATAATTGTATTTTAAGACTTGAATTTGCACTTAAGACATCATTTCAAACAAAACGTAAGTACACGTTTTGTTTTGTGATAAAAAACTTTGATACTTTGTAACAAAACGTAAGGTGCACTTTCGTTTTGTTTAGTAACCCTGATGATGAACAAAGGTTCTCGGTTGTATATGTAAAATACAGTTTTGTATATGGAGTCAAAACAATTTCAGTAAAATATTTTATGAAATGGTATGTATATGTTTTTAGGACATTTATGTTGTTTTTAATTAGTGTTAAGGTTGTGTTACAGTAGAGTAGACCGGGGCACATTTACGCGGTTTTTTTTCAATGAATTTTCTAATTTTTATGTTTTAACATTTTTAGACATCGTGGTTTTATAAAACAGTTAATAAAGTCAAAATTTGTGTATTCAGTTGTTGCCCTATTTCTGTTTTAAACCGTAGAAAAAAAAATTAGGCCCAAGTAAAATATATTTTCCACTTATAAGAAACACATTTTATGCATTTATATAAAACACTTTTCTATATATCCAAAGAAATATTTATTTGCAATTTCAACGTATTTATGAAAGTCACAGCGCGGAAAGACAAACATACAATTGGAAATATGAAGTGAAATCAAAAACACTTTTCAACTCTGTTGGAAAATTTTAATAAAATAGTTCAATGTAAGCATTTATAGAATCTTTTATGCAGTATACTAAATCACTTAAAAATTCCATTACATAAATAAAGTGAAATAAATTGCAGAATATTTATTATTTTATAGAAAGCTACTTGTAATGATAAATATTCGTTATCATTCACAAAATTATCATTATTAAACTTTGGTAGACACAAATTAGGACATTACAAAAGGAATTGCTTGAAGCACTTAGCATAGTTTTTTTTAAAATAGTTTTCTTGAAAAGGAAATGATAAACATAAATCAAAAGGGAAGGGAAAGAATTTTAACCTATTAAAGAGGTTTCTTTACTGAAAGAAGAATGTTTATTTTGTAAAATTATTCCTTTGTATAAATTTCGTTCTCATCTTCTGACTTTTTATGGAGTATTGATAATAAAAAAATAATTTTTTTAAAAGAAAACCAGTGATAATTTGTTTAAAAATAAAAGAATATCTGATCCGCCCGGTTCCATCAAAATAAATAAATAAATAAATAAATAAATAAATAAATAAATAAATAAATAAATAAAAATCGCGAAACGTCGAAACACTCTAAAAATTGCCACACAAATTCCCAATAAACTTTACTGAAAAGAGAAGAAAATTTACTATATTGCTGTAGAAGATGGAAACCGGATTTCTTTTAATAATGTGAAAAGAAAAAACACAGCGAGAAAGTGCTAAAAGTTACGAAAATTTATTTCAAAAGTCGCAGATTACAAAGTGCTATGATTCCTTAAACAAAAGTGGTTTGTTGTAATTCACTAAGAGCACAATTTAAAATATTTAACATTGGAACTGAAGACCCTCTGAAGTTATTGTTACTCGATGGCTTAAAATCCCTTCGGTCGAATCTTTTAAGAATCTTTATATATTTAAATATGTGTATTAATTAAATGTATTTAATGTGCATTTTGTACATTATACAGAAAGGATTAGTGATAGAGAGGGTTACATAAATGAATTTATCATCACTAAGGTTAATAAAGTAAATAGCTACTTCTGAACAAAGATTACTTTTCATAATTTAATGGTATAAATTATACATATTCAAGCAACTTCATAGTTTATAATTAATGCCTCCTTTTAAATCCAGCATTCATTGATCTTAGAAGATTATATGCTATGCAATCGTCTTTTGAGATCTTGATTTGAATAACTTCTATTTTAAGCTTCATTTCAACCCCACCATTCAATGAAATAAGAGACTGTGTATCATATAATCGTCTTTTGAAGTGTGGTTCAGTGGAATTTAAAACGGAATATAGAAGTATTCTAAAAGAGGTGATATTTGATACATTGCAAATTTATTTATCTACAAAATAAAAACATTTCAATGATTTTGAAACGCAATCATCGAGGATGCAATATAATTTATAAGACATTTTTGGTATTATAAGTTGATTAAATATAGATAAACGTAAGTAATGTATCTGATTAAAATTTATGAAATACAAACCACTCATAAAAATTCTTAACCTTTAAATATATTGATATATTTATCCTATATATTGATGTTATGGTGTGTACATTTCTATCATATTTTTTTAATAAAATATTTTAATATCTTTAATATTTAAGTATCTTTGTACATTTAAATGTGTGTAACATTTAAATGTATGTAATGTGAATTTTGTACATTATACAAAAAGGATTGGTGATAGAGAGGGTTACATAAATGAATTTATCATTACTAAGGTTAATAAAGTAAATAGCTACTCCTCAACAAAGATTACGTTTCATAATTTAACGGTACAAATGATACAAATTCAAGCAACTTCATAGCTTATAATTAATGTTTTCTTTTAAATCCAACATTCATTGATCTTAAAAGATTGTATGCTATACAATCGTCTTTTGAGATCTTGATTTGAATAACTTATATTTTAAGCTTCCTTTTAACTCCAACGAAATAAGAGAGATAATAATATTCAACGAAATAAGAGACTGTGCATCATATAAAAGTCTTTTGAGGTGTGATTCAGTGGAATTTAGAACGGAATTTAGACGAAATACAGAAGTATTCCAAAAGAAGTGATATTTGATACATTATAAATTTATTTATCTACAAATTAAAAACATTTAAATGATTTTGAAACGCCACCATTAATGATTCAATAAATTTTCTAAGACATTTTTGATACAAATTATAGATAAATGTAACTAAGGTATCTGATTAAATTTATGAAAGAAAACTACTCATAAATATTCTTAAACTTTAAATATATCGATATATTTATCCTATCTATTGATATCAGGATGTGTATAGGTCTAAAACAATTTTTGAATAAAATATTGTTCTTTATTTAATAGTTGAAACGTATTATAAGTTCTGCGAATTAAATATTTAAAATAAAATATCTTATCTGAAATAGTGGTGCCATATTCCTTGGCAATTCTACGGCGTTTACGAATCTTGTGATCTAGATATAAAAAAATTCTTATTAAGAAAAATTAAAAACTTACTCTAATTATGAAAAATACAGGCATTTCTATTTATTTAAAAGGGGAACGTATTCTATTTTCTTTAACTATGGATCCTCTCTAATGTTATTAATAAATGTATGGTTATATTAGTGCATCACAAAACTTAGTAAAGTAATGCAGACATAGTTTTTGCAATTATTGCAAGAAATGTGTTATAAAAGACAATGTGCTGCTTTAGTTGTGAAACAGCATCTTTCTTGTCGTTTTGTAGTAAAACATGGTGTCAGTTTCTGTTTTCAGGATTATATATTTTATTTATTTCTGGTGATGGGGTCAGATATTCTTTAAAGTGTCAAACATTTGATTTTTTTTTAACAAGATTTTGTTTCAAAAATTGTATTAAACTTTACTTTTTTTCAGTCTATGTACATAATGTAACTTGCGTCCATAAAACCAGTACAAAGTTGTTTTTATAAAAAAAAATAAATAAAGATGATATATTGAATTAAGTGATTAAAATGATTATCTTAAGATACATTTAAAAATGCTATGATGCTGAATGAATTCCCGGGCGCACAAAGAAGAGGGATGTACTAAAATTCTTAATATTTCCTATCAGAGATAGGCTAAAATAATTTAACCCTTTGCACTCCAACGATGACCCTTACATACCACGTTAATATATGCACCAATTACAACTTTGAGTCTAACTCACTACAGGGTGTATCAAACAAATTTATACATACAATGTTTTGACATACATACATATTATACAATTTATACATACAATGTGAAGCTTTTACAGTTCGTTTACAAAGACACTCAAGATAATTCTGTTACATTATGATCTGTGGTATCAAATCCAATAATTTACACTATTTCAAATATCTTATTTATGGTGAAAAATCATTTGCAGTGCATTTTAATATTCTTATACTATTTCAAACATATTGAAAATGATATTTTTTATCTGAGGAGCAGTACAAGATGCTAATTATAGACTATTGCGTGCATATCATTTATCGTTCATATACAGTGACACTCAAAAGAATTCCGTAACATTACGGTCTGTAACGAAAAATAGTTTGCGGTAAATTTTATGATATTACACTATTAAAAGCATACTGAAATCGATATATATCACTGAGAAGAAGTGCATGCTTACTATAGAATACAATACAGTGTGCATAGCATTCATATTTCATTTGCAGTGACACACAAAAGAATTCGGTTACAGTACTGTTTATGATTATAAATTTTATATCTTTACTGTCTGTCAGTTGTGGTACGTGTTTTTAAATTTAACAAAGTTTTTTCCATATTATTTGGAGTGTATAAATTTCATAGATCATATACAGGGCTGCACAAAACATCTCCAGTGCATTTCCGTTTATTGAAGGAAAATACTGAAAGAGAATTTTCAACTGGGCTATGCGTTTCCTAATTAAACTAAATTTGAGCATGCTGTACAATATATATACAAGTTTATAGATCATGTACAGAGCTATTAAAAAAATCGGATATTTATTGAGTACTGCAGTTAACTGCTGAAATTAATTTTGAAATATATTATGCGTTTCACAAATTGTTGAGTTAGATATCCTCTTACACATTAATAAACAGGGAAATTTTATTATAGTACTCTGAATGTATTGGAAAGTGTTTCATAATCTATGATTGACGCATGATTTTTCATTCTTGTTATTTCTTTTCAGAGTGTAATTAATTGGAAATTATTAGTGGACCAAGAAAAACTTATGAGAATTTTTTTTTAATGTATGAAAGTATGATAGTATGAAAGTATGAAAATGTAGCAGAAGTACAGAAACAATATCGCAGGAAGTTTCAGTCAGATCTACCTATAAAAGATATAAACGATAAAAGATAAGTTCGAAACTAATGGATGTTCGTACACAAAGTTCCGGAACCGCAATTGAGCAAGAATGCGCTACAGCACCAAATGAAATGTTTGTTGAAGTTTGTGAAACAATAGCACACCTTTATAAAACTCACCTACGTGGTAGCGTAATGTATTGACCAGAATGGTAATAATTTTGAACATCTGCGGTAGGAGGAAATGTTATACATTTTATGTAGATTCCTTTGCAACTTAAATATTAATTATATGTGCATAAAAACTGAAGTGATAATTATTCAAACTGTGTATACATTTTTGGGGACACACAGTATTTTAAATTACATGATCAATTAATCAATAATTGTCTCTAATCAATTATTGTAATCAAATGTAACTAATTAATTGTTGTCTGTGCCTGGAATTTTAAGCAAAATCTTAGTTTGGTGAAAAATCTGTGAAATTGCATTTTCTTATTTTTAATAAAATACTTTTCTGGTGTGAATTCAGAAACACAGTTACTTGCTAGAGAGTCATTTTTAAAGAAGATATTATAGGCTCATTAAAGCATTAAAGCGTAAGGGTTATTTAAATTAAAGACTAAGTTTTTAAGTTAAATAGTTACACTTTAAAATGTTGCGAAACCGCTGGTCTCTCCATGAAAAATAAGCTTGGAGTTCGATGAATAATATTATTATATATAAATCAATGCACATATAAAATTATGGAGAAATTCATAAAATTATATTACTAGTATGATCACACTAAAATATTAATAAATAAATAAATTGAGTTTTAGCATTTTGCACACCATGCTGCCTAAAAAATAATTTTCAACTTTTTTTTTTAATCGAATTACATCTGGTAATTCAGAAATGCTAATATTTTAGCTTCATACTTTTTCAGTTTGTAAATTCATCCATTTTCCCAGAATGACTATATTTCACAAAAAAATAAATAAATAAATAAATAAATAAATAAATAAAAAATACTATATCACAACGTTTCAGAATATACTAATCTACAGGAAGTTTCATTCCTAACCAAATACGGGAACAAAAAAATTGGAAATACCCTCAATCTGTGTCCAAGCATCACTGAGCTTTGTGCTCCATAAATTGGAATGTAGCTAACAGCATATACGGCGCCAATGAATAAGCGCGTTTGCTGATTAATGAAGAGAATTGTGCTGTATTGGAAAAAAAAAATATTTTTTTTTAACATCTTGCCTGTATTGGAAAAATAGTTTTTTAACATTTTGTGCTGTGTTGGAAAATGAGTTTTTAATACGTGATTTATTAAAGTGTTTTTGTTTTTCTCAAAGATTAATTTTCTGCTTGAAATTAATTTTGAATATTATTATATTATGGGAAGAGTTCCATATCCTGTGTCGGTAGGTTTGGCCAGTTGTTTTTGGTGATAAATATTTGATGTGACTGTTGCGATATTCAGCCTTTGGTTTTGCTTAACTAATGGAATTCACTTTATCTACGTGACGTCACACCCCTTTTGGCGCCATTTCGGATTTTTTTTCTAATCGCGCCAACCGGCATAGGATATGGAATTCTTTCTATATTATTATTATTAATTATTATTTATTAAAAATAAATAAATATATTTTCAGAAGAAAACACAGCTACAATATATATGTCAGGAAATTTTAATTGTTATACTTACAGTTTATTAGATATTTCCCATTTGTCAATAAAAGTGTTTTGAAAAGAATTTATTACATGCATGGAGTATTTAATTCATAAAGACTGGCAAATTCTAAATAAATAAATAAACATGTCTACTTAAAGAATGCTTTAAATAGTATAGCATTCCAAAAAAATCTATCGCATGAAAAAATTAACATGAATTAGAGAATATTCATTATTTTAAACTAGGTTACTCACGATAGTTATTAGTTACCATTAAGAAAATATTCATCAGTGAAGCTTAGAGGATATAAATTAGAGTATTACATAACGGAGTGCTTAAAGTACTTAACTCAGTTTTTAGAAGTCAAATTAATTTTCCTGGATAAAATGGAAGAGACATAAATCAAAGGATAACGGAAAATAATTTAAAATTATTAAGGAGCTTTATCCTCTTAAAACAGGATATTTATTCTAAAGAATGTCCCTTTGTGTAAATTTCATTATCTGCTTGTAACTAATTATAGGATGTCACAGATTAAGAAAAGGAAACATATTCTCACAAGAAAATACTTTTCATTTAATGATAAGTTTCTAAATATATAAAACTATCATTCACAATCATTGCGTTGTTTTATTGAAGGCAGAATTTAAAATTTGTAGAAGTATTTTTTTATACCTTTGTTTTTGCTCTTACTTAATTATAAGAGATATAGGTAAAATAAATAAATAAATAAATGTGTTTACAGTATGAATAGTTCATTTTAAACAGCGATACATTAAAACAAATTAAAAACTAATCCTTAAAATAGTTAAATACAAATATAAATTCACAATAAAATATTGAAAAATTAGAAAGTATATAAAACAATAAACTTTCTTTATTTGATACTAGAAAAACGGTCGGGTATCGACCGGATCGTGTCTGATCCGAAGATAACAATAAAATTTTGGTCTGGACGATAAAATTTTGGACGATAAAATTTTGGTCCTAATCTAATGAGAATTTTAAAAAAAGAAAGAAAGAATGAGAATAAGCTATATAAAATTAATAATGAGAATAAATAAAGCAAAAAAGCTGGGAATAAAATAAATAACATTAATAAACATGAAAATAAAAACAGAAAGAAAAAAATGAGAATAAAATAATAAAAAATACAATGAGAATAAAAAAAAAGACCTGACCGGTTCCAGTTTGTCAAGAAAAGAAAAAACCCGAACCAGGCTCTAGTCTAATGAGAGAAAATCAAATTGCGACAGGCCCTTGGGACCCAATAAAAAATTTTCGTGTTATATAATTAAGAAAAAATCGACAATCATTTGCTATCTCATTTTTTTTTGTCATAAAAAAAAAGGAGCCGTAGGGCAAAAGACAAAATGACTCATCTGGTCATAACAACAGACTATGAAAGTCCTTACAAGATCTTAACAAAATGTCCACAGTTTATTTTGACCATGTACGTTGACCATGCTTTGTTGGAAAGAAGAAAAAACTATATGAAAAAAGGCTTTTATTATTTTTTTAAATAGCAAATTTATTTATTTTTAAGTAAAATTTACTATCAAACCGACAAAGGTACTATATTTCCGTAAGTGCCTTCGTTTATTTAAAGTAAATTCGGGCCTACGTGATCGCAGTTTGAAACAGAAAAAAAAAATCATTTTATTATCTTTCTTTATTGAAGTGCCAAATTTTCCCCAGGATTGCGAGGAAGCCTACAAAATGATGTCAAATGAAACACGTTCATTAGCTTTCAGGATTTTATTTAATATCTTGCCTAATTGTCATAAAACTAAACATGTGAATCTCAGGTGCAGTAGGACCTGTCTTCATTTATCTTTATCAAACTTTTCTGATCTCTACGTGCGATAGATCCCCCTAGTTATCGCACACGCACATGAACATATAAATTTCTTTCATTTACTCATACAGATAAACTTATAGAAGAAAAGTCTTTGCATATTCTGCTTACATTTCAATAGTTTCCAGAAATACTTATTTATTGAAAGAATAGTACAAAAGTTCGGGGGGGGGGGAATTAATATATATTGCACTTAAAAATATTATAATAATTGATTTTGTTATTATTGGTCGCATAAATATAAAAGCCTTTTCCGATGTTAATTTTCTAAAACTTTGCATTATTCTTTAACATATTATTCTTAATATAATTAACATTTAATATTTATTCTCTAAAATTCTTTTAATTTTTATATTTATACACAGAAAAAAAATACAAATTTTAGGATCTCGATAACACAACAAGACAAAAAAAGTATAGGAAACCACAGAAATGCAGCCAAAAATGCAAGATGTGCCACACCAAACCAAATCTAATTTTTTTTTTCAATATTTTAGTAATATGGAGATAATATGAAGAAATTTTCAAAAGATTTACAATTCTCATCGTGAAATGTGATAATACTAGAATACGTACAGAAAATAAACCACAGCTTGTTCATTGGTGCCGAATATGCTGTTAGCTACATTCCAATTTATGGAGCACAAAGCTCAGTGATGCTTAGGCACAGATTGCGGCTATTTCCAATTGTTTCTATACCCGTATTTCGTTAGGAATGAAACTTCCCATATTTGGTCGAAATAGGTAGATTCGGAAACTGGTTTATTGTACAAAAATTATTTGTCCAAATACAAAATTTAATGCAAAAAGTTTTCGACTTATCATCAAAAATAATTTTTTTCTTCCTATATTCTAAATATTATATATATATATATATATATATATATATATATATATATATCCATATAATTATAATATCTTTGAATTTCTTAAAACGTTAATCAAGTTCTTGTAACATTCTAAATAAATCTCCAAAGAGATAATTAGTAACAGAGTATAGACAGAATACCACACACACACAAACACACAGACACACACACACAGACACGCATATATATATATATATATATATATATAGCGAGAGAGAGAGGTGTGTATATAATTTAATATATATATATATATATATATATATAATTAACTTTATTTCACATAAAAAATGTATAATAAAATGGAAAAAAAATATTAAAAACTAATTTGATTATATTTTAGTTAACTAGTTGTAAACGTTATCATCTAAAATGCTATTTATAATGAAGCGTTAAAAAACATCTTTAAGGATTATTTAAATTACATATGTTTACTTAATAAAGATTAGAAAAAAATTCAAAATTTCTGAAAAAAAAACTATATATTAACATTTTTTTAAACAATGTAATCCTTTGCAAGTAAAAATATTTGCCATATTTAATAACGTGTTCGTAAATCTATATATTTATGTTGCAGTTAATTAACTTTTGAAGAATAAAGAAAGCAGGTGCATTTTTTTTTGTCTGTAAAAGTATGTATACTTAAGGTTTTAAAAAGAACAAGAAAAAATGGGTTATGTAGATTTTTTTACTTTAGTTTATTAGAAAAAAAACAGTTTTTATGGTATATTTTTCTACTTGAAATTAGTTATAAAAAATATTATTCTATTTAAAAGAAAAAGCAAAATTCCTTGCTGTAGAAACAATGAAATATCATTAAGAAATTATTAACATGTTGTAACTTTAGATGCTTCATTAAATTAATAAAACGTATTGAGACAATAAAATGAAAAAAAAAAGTTTAGTCATTATTCAAGTATAATGTACATTTTTTCTATTTTTAAACAAATTCTGTGAATATTAAATATATAATTAAAACTATAAACTATAAACTAAAATAATCTTATGTAGGTAAAAAGAAAAAACAACAATTAATTTATTTAACAGTATTTCCATAAAACAAACATAGAAATATATACAGTATGTATTGATTATATAACAGTTTTCTTCTTTATAGGCTTTATTAAAGAAGAAAAAAAAAGAAATGATTTTTCACAAGAAAACTCGTGAGAATTTGTTTAAATATTAAATATGTTCATTTAAAATGGTTACATTGAAATGTTGAAGGTGAAATGTCCTTTGTTTGTATATTCCTTTTGTCTGCTTCTAACTATATAGAACATGGGTGTCAAATTATGGCCTGCCAGATACCACTATTTTTTTAAAGAAATAGTCGATTTTTTGAATCGCAGAAATTCGATGATTATATAAGGAAAATATTTCTATAAAATTTTAGTGGTATCCGGAGGGCCACAGTTTGACACCCATTATATAAAATGACCGAGCATTATTGGACACATTACGAAATTATGAAAAACAAAAACTAAGAACAGTGGTGTTTTATCGATGTCACGTATAATAACATGTTTCCAAAAGAGAATTTTCGCAGCATTGTGTTTCCTAGAATTTTCCACAAACGATAGATTGGTCGTGGTGGTCCGATTCCTTGGCTTCCTTGATCTCCAGATTTATCCCTGTTGGATAATTTCATGTTGAATTATGCGAAGGATTGTATGTATCAGACGTTTTGTACTAATTTACAGGAACTGAAGCAGCGTATCACAGCTGTTGTTCCATCCATAACTCCCCAGATGTTTTCAAATACATGGAATGAAATGGAGAATCACTTGGACCTTGCTACTACACGTAACCAAGGGATCACACATCGAGATGTATTAACAATTGTCCTTCTATTTTAAGTTAGTAAACACATTTTGTTTCTGTACTATCTAGTTTTTGTTTTACATAATTTTGAAATGGGTCCAATAATTTCCAATTGGTTCCAATAATACACCCTATATATTTAGAGAAGACCTCTCTCTCTGTTCCGTTTTTAGTTCAAATATTTCTGATGAAAACATTTTGTGGTAGGTTTCTATAAAATTTAAAATATAAATAACCTTCGGGTAGGTTTCTTCAAATTTTGCTGAAAAAATCTGTAAAGGAAAAACTTCTAAGATAAAAGTGGTATCAAACAGATGGACAGCGTCGGAGTGGACAGCGTCGCGGTTAGTGTCAAAGATTAAACAAATTTGCTTTCACAAGAAAATACATTTTCTTTAATAATACTTTTCAAAATATTAAATACATTTTTTTAAATAATTACACTGTATTATTTTTTCTGTATACATATTTTTTCTACTTTTAACTAATTATAAAAATGAAGGTATTTACAATAACAAATAAATATGTAAACAAAAATTGCTATATTGTATTTTAATTTTCAGTTAAAATATCACGTTGAAAAAGCACCGACATAAATCATAGATATTTGTTTAAAAGTAATGATACTATACACTCTGCAAACAATCCGTAAATTGAACGAATTTTCCGTTAATTATGTTTCTTTAAAACATGGAAATTTCTACATTCTTTTGCACTTTTTCTCCCGCAATACAGAAAATTCCCAAATCTAACGTAAACAATATCTGAAATATTCCAATCTAAAGTTGTATTTTCGTCAATTTACAGGACTGTATTTCTTTGTACGTTTTCGTATTAAAAACGGAATTATTACCTCTGTCCTTTTCCCCACAAAAAACGAAAATACATAAATTATAAGCTCAAAACCTTCTGAAATGTTTCATTCAAAAGAGAAAATATCTTCAAATCGCTAACTAAAATTCTCCAATCTAAACCTCTATTTTTGTCAATTCACAGATGTGATCCAGCAGCTGTGCTGCTTAGTACGTTTTTCTATTAAAAACGAAATTATTACGACTGTCTTCACCCCCCCCCCCCAAAAAAAAAGACCATAACCAAAGTCTAAGTTCAAAACTTCTTGAAAGTTTTCAGTCAAAAGATGGAAATATCTTCAAATACCAGACTAAAATTCTCCAATCTAAAGCTGTATTTTCGTCAATTCACAGGTGTGATCCAGCAACTACTCTGCTTAGTACGTTTTCCTATTAAAAACGGAATTATTTCGACTATCTATTTTCCTACAAAGAAAAAAAAAGTCTAATCTCAAATCTTCCTGAAGTTTTTCAGTCCAAAGACGTGAATATCTTCTAATAGCAGAGAACTCTTTCCAATCACAGGGATGTTCCGGTAACTTTCTGACTACACTTTTTACGTATTTGGACGAAATTTCTTTTGAAAGTGTAGGTAAAATATCTTATTACATTTTCCTTAGATGTGAGAAGTAATCAGAAATGTTCATGTCTAGAAAACAAGATACTAAAAAATAGCAGTGTAATAAAGTACTTTCAGAAATATTCATTAAATAAATAAAATAATATAGATTACATAATACTTGTGATTTACATTAAGCTAATTATATTAATTATTGGTTACCATTAACAAAATTCTCATTATTAATGTTTGGACGAGGCAAATCAGAGCATTACATAATGAATTGCTTAAATCACTTAACGTTCTTTATAAGATATAAAGTAGCTTTCTTGAAAGGTTAGTAATAACCATAAATCAAAAGAGTAGCAAAAAGAAAATAAATACTTTATTCAAGAGTTTCAATTATTGAAAGAAGAATGTTGTAGCATAAATTTTGTACAAATTTCATTTTCTATTTTATCGTAAATAATTACTCAGGATTAGAGGTTAAACGAAAATATTTTTTTTTTACAGGAAAATTCCTTTTCATTAATGTTAAAAATTCAAATATTTAAGACATTCCTTAAAAATTGATGCATTTCTATGATTCAAGGCAGAATGTTTATTATGTAAAACTTTTATATTTGGATGAATTTCTTTTTTTCTGATGACAAATAATTATAGCGTACTGTAGTTTAAGAAAAAACACATACTTTTACAAGAAAATGCTTTCCACTTATGATTAGTTTTATATGTTTTTAACATTTTCCTTTAAAATTGTGACATTGTATTAAAGAACAGAAGCTGCTAAATTTGTACATTTTTTTTCTTCATTAAACTATTTATAGGATATTATGGATTAAGAAACGAGATAGGTATTTTAGTAACAAAATAGATCTTTACGAATGTTGCTTTAAAAATAATGTAGATATTCCTTTAAAATATTTACATTGTATTATTGCAGCCTCAATATTTATTTTGTAGCACTTTTCTGTATACAAACTTTATTTACTGTTTCCAGATCGAAAATTATTAGAAGTGAAGTGCAGAAGTGAATAATTGTGAAGTATTTAGAATTGTGAAGTAAAACTTTTATATTTGGATGAATTTCTTTTTTTCTGATGACAAATAATTATAGCGTACTGTAGTTTAAGAAAAAACACATACTTTTACAAGAAAATGCTTTCCACTTATGATTAGTTTTATATGTTTTTAACATTTTCCTTTAAAATTGTGGCATTGTATTAAAGAACAGAAGCTGCTAAATTTGTACATTTTTTTTCTTCATTAAACTATTTATAGGATATTATGGATTAAGAAACGACATAGGTATTTTAGTAACAAAATAGATCTTTACGAATGTTGCTTTAAAAATAATGTAGATATTCCTTTAAAATATTTACATTGTATTATTGCAGCCTCAATATTTATTTTGTAGCACTTTTCTGTATACAAACTTTATTTACTGTTTCCAGATCGAAAATTATTAGAAGTGAAGTGCAGAAGTGAATAATTGTGAAGTATTTAGAATTGTGAAGTAAAACTTTTATATTTGGATGAATTTCTTTTTTTCTGATGACAAATAATTATAGCGTACTGTAGTTTAAGAAAAAACACATACTTTTACAAGAAAATGCTTTCCACTTATGATTAGTTTTATATGTTTTTAACATTTTCCTTTAAAATTGTGACATTGTATTAAAGAACAGAAGCTGCTAAATTTGTACATTTTTTTTCTTCATTAAACTATTTATAGGATATTATGGATTAAGAAACGAGATAGGTATTTTAGTAACAAAATAGATCTTTACGAATGTTGCTTTAAAAATAATGTAGATATTCCTTTAAAATATTTACATTGTATTATTGCAGCCTCAATATTTATTTTGTAGCACTTTTCTGTATACAAACTTTATTTACTGTTTCCAGATCGAAAATTATTAGAAGTGAAGTGCAGAAGTGAAGAATTGTGAAGTATTTAGAATTGTGAAGTAAAACTTTTATATTTGGATGAATTTCGTTTTTTCTGATGACAAATAATTATAGCGTACTGTAGTTTAAGAAAAAACACATACTTTTACAAGAAAATGCTTTCCACTTATGATTAGTTTTATATGTTTTTAACATTTTCCTTTAAAATTGTGACATTGTATTAAAGAACAGAAGCTGGTAAATTTGTACATTTTTTTTCTTCATTAAACTATTTATAGGATATTATGGATTAAGAAACGAGATAGGTATTTTAGTAACAAAATAGATCTTTACGAATGTTGCTTTAAAAATAATGTAGATATTCCTTTAAAATATTTACATTGTATTATTGCAGCCTCAATATTTATTTTGTAGCACTTTTCTGTATACAAACTTTATTTACTGTTTGCAGATCGAAAATTATTAGAAGTGAAGTGCAGAAGTGAAGAATTGTGAAGTATTCGAAAAACAAATGTTTCTTCACAAGGAAATACCTTTTCGTAAAAGATAAATGTTTTAACAATAAAGACGTTGTTTAAAACTTTTAAATTTTATAATATATCTCTGTTTAGCATATCATATTGAAAATTTAGAATGTAAAGGTGTAGTTTGAAGAATTTCCTTTACTTGCAAATGGTAAAAGCGAAAATAGAATTATTCACACATTTCCTTTTTGAAGTATTTTTCATGTTTTATGAACATAATAATACAGTCAAACCTCGTTAACACGAACACTCTTAACGCGAATTACTTTTAGCATGAACTGTTTTCGATTGCCCCGTCCAGTTGTATGTAATGTATTTAAGTTCGGATAACACGAACTACTTTTAACACGAACAAAAAAAGTTTCCACTTGAGTGTTCGCGTTAACGAGGTTCGACTGTATATATATATATATATATATATATAACATAAAGAAACCTATTTACAAATAATATAATAAAATCACTTGTTAATGTTAAATTAAAGATGTAATTAATTTTTAAAGTGATAAAAACATTGCACAAAAGGCTTAAAAATACATTTTAATATAAATATGACATATTTCATACGCTCTGACGGCGAATTCGTCAAGACCAAAAAATGATAAATAAACTATGTTCACAAAGTTTTTGAAAATGATAAATACTAATCACGTGATCACATGTATAATGCAAGCAGGTGCTTACAATGGTCAAACTATATATGTGAAAATTACTTTTTTATTTATTGCTTTTTTAATTTGTAAATCATACCGTGCCATATTTTAGGTAATTCAAAAAAGACTGATTCATTGCATATGTTCCCGTTTCGCAAATATATTTCTATTGATTTACGGATAATGGTTGGTTGAGTTATGACGGCCGATTATCTACTCTAGTGATATAAGCCCTAGGGCAGGGCCGGCGAACCTATGGCACGCGTGCCGTAAGTGGCACGCGAGATGATATTTTTGGCACGCCGTTGATTTAAGTTTTAAATCAAAATTCAGTCAAACTTCATTGGCAGTGCAATTCAAGAGAAAAATAAACTGTCGACATCTATGATTAAATATGTCAGCAAGGATTCTCAAACTACTGTCGCAAGTTTCTCGGCTACGAATGTCATTGCCCTGAATGGTAAAATTTTCTGCGATGGAGAATTTTTGAAGGAAGCCCCGTTAAAATGCGCTCCATCACTTCTTGACAAGTTTGAAAATAAAGATAAAATAATTCAACGAATTAAAGATATTCCTTTATCAAGGAATCCTTTATGCAAAGATAGAATCCTAAAATGGGCAGAAAATATAGGGAAACAACAAAAATCTGATATCAACAGTAACAAAAATCTAATATATTCTCCTTTTATCTCATAATGCCTTGACGAAAGTACAGATGTAACCAAATCTGCTCGTTTACCTGTGTTTGTATGATATTTTGTTTAAAATGACATTAAGGAAGAATTATTCTCGTTATTATTATTATCAACTACAACCTATGGTGCAGATATTTATGCGATTTATGTATACAGAAACGCATTTTTCCCATTTACTCTGTATTCCTCCGAATGATTTGAAAAGTCAATCACGAAAACCGTGCCTTAAGTATTTTTTCCTATTTTCCCCATTTATATCTCCCTCTTTGTTGCGTTTCCAAAATCTCACCATTTATACAACAGTTATAAATTCACTTATTGAAAATAAAATATATTTGTCTAAAATAGTTTCTGTTACAACTGGCCCTAGTAAGGTGAATAAAATAAATGTTTTTTTCAGTTTATTTCAAACTCGCATTGCACGTATTATTCTTGGATTTCACTACATCATACATCAACAAGTCCTGTGTGTAAAGGCTTTTTTCTTATCTATTGGTGATATTATGGTTGTACTAAAAAGAACCAGTTAATCTCATATCGTCACAGGCTTTAAATAAACGAAAGTTTGACGCTGTGTTAGATGAAGCTCTGTATGTTCAACTCTGTGTAATGAATTACTGATATATAGCAATGGATGGATGTTAAATGGCTTGCAAAATTAATGTAATTTACGGATTTGTACGAACATTTAAAAGACTTAAATTTGAAGCTCCTAGGAACAAGTAACACTGTTATCATCATGATAAATATGATTCGAGGTTTTGAAACGAAACTGCAAATATTTAGAAAAGACATTGTGTCCAAAAACTATAAGTATTTCCAAACTTAAAAAAATAGCTGGGGATTTTAATTTATATGAAAAAATAGATGAATCAAGTCTTACTGAAGATATTATTTCGGTAATAAATGCATTAATCGAAGAGTTTGCATTGGGATTTTGTGAACTCAAAAGTATTTCGGAAACACTTCAATTTATTATCTATCGCGATGTCATTCTAATTGATAAATTGAACTTGGTTGTATTCGATTGGTTGGAAATTTAGGAAATTGAAATGGAACTTATCGACTGGAAATCCACCTCAATAAAGGGCTCAGAAATTCGTCAGATTGAGAGAGGATTTGGAGATGATAGAAAAAGAAAGACTATCAGGCATCATGTTTTTAATAAAATCCACTTGAAATTCAATTCCAGACATTTTATTAAAAATAACCAATCATGATCCCGATAGCAATCATTTGATATCCAAGATGCAACATCAGAAATCACATTAATCAGAAATCACATTAATCAGAAATCACATTAATCAGAAATCACATTAATCAGAAATCACATTCATTTTTTTCAGTACTTTACTTTCTTCTTTTTTTTAATTATTTTAAAAATATAACTAGAGTAAGGCATTGCTAAAGCGTCACTCGCTTTAAAGCATCACTCTGCATATTATGCCAGTTTCTTAAAGTACCAAGCAAATAAGTAAGGAAATAGCGGTAAAAAATTGTCATAAATCTTGACTGGAAAAATATGAGATATGTGAAACCGACATTTTCGGCTTATGATTTACCTTTTTTCTACAAACGATTGCTGCAAATTGAAAAAAGAAACTAACATTTGTGACAATGAGTTAAATGAGAGTAATAACGAACTCAGTGAAGAGAAATTAACACCCAAATTCTAAAACGCTGTGGCTGCATTACGTACCTTACAAAGTTTTTAATATTCTTCTGAAAAAAAAGAAGATTTCTCAATGCTTATGAAATTAGAAAAAAAAATTGAATCAACGAAAACCAAAGAGAAAAACAGATTTCTTTGCAGACATTTTAGGTAATGTTTCTTATATTTGCTAATTTATTCTTATGAATTGTAATATATTTTTAAAATAATTATTTTACATTTAATAGCAGCTGTAAAACAAATATTTGGCAGATATGATTCGTAAATTATTTTATTTAAAGTTTCTTTTTTCATTGCCTATTTTAAAATGAAATTACCTCAATTATAAAAACACCACCCTGCTTATAATGTCAAAATCAACAGATCTCAATGGCAACACTATTCATTATCATAATTATTACAGTCATTTGGCAAGTTGTTTCGATTTAAGTTTTTAATATTTTTTACGATTACTATAATTATTTCTTATATATTTATTATCTTCTTTCTATAATTATTACTATAATTAATTAATTTTTCATCTGAACAGATGTTTTGGCTTTAGTTTTCAATATTATACATTATTTAATTGAATGTGTATCAATTGATATTACTTGCAGGTATTTTATCCATATTTATCTTAATCTAATAATAATAAAAGTAATTTTATTCATTATTTTTATAGTTTTTTTTTTGGTGAGGGCTGGGGGGGGGGGGGGGGTTGGCACGCCATGGTCCTTTGAAAAAAAATTTTGAAACAAATTGGCACGCGGATGTGAAAAGGTTCGCCGACCCTGCCCTAGGGAAAAGTTCCCTTCGTGGGGGTCTGTCTAAGGAATCCCAACCCGTATTTACTACGAATAATGGATGGAAATAAACTCTTGATGGAAAAACAATTTTATTATTCTTGAAATCAATTCGCAAAGGCTTTATCCTATGTAGTCTGGCAAAAGCTATAGTTCTTCTGTCATATTTGATATCTGCCATATATTCTTTTATTCTCGTTTTATTTTTTATTTTTTTATCATTCCTATATAATACCGTAATGTCCAAATATCATAAAAACCGGAAAGTTCATCAGGCCTCTATTGGATCTATTTTCCTACATAAAATATTATTTTAATTTTCAAGAAGGTTTTGAGATAAGGCAATATTGAATTTGTTAAGTGTATATTTTATTCTTTCAATGAACACAGGAAAATATTGTAAAGTTGATTGATAACTTTAAGTTTTTTTCATTAAAGATGTCCTTATTGATATCCATGTTCGTAATTTATTTATTAATACTGCTGGCTTTACATCCATTATTTCTTGCGATGTCACGTATTTTATTTATTTCATTGGTTAACTGATCAGAGGTACAGACTGTAAAGGCTTTTCTAATAAAATGTCTAAATGCAGAGACATTATAGGAAAAAATTGCCTGAGTATTATTTAAATAGTGGATTGATTGGCTGTCGGTTTTCTATAGACATTGCGTTCTATGCCATAGTGGGTTATGATTAGCAGCAAATCCTAATAAGGGTGTGTACCATTTTGTTTAACTTCCAAAGGGAATTTAATCATAGAATAAAGATTATTGATATGAGCAAGAAATCTGTTAAATGATGTATCCGTATGTTGTCGTAGACGGTATTTTCATTATGTTAAATGCTATTGCAGAAATATTTGCACCAGAAAGCAAAATGTCAGCTTAAATCCCTTTATCACCTAGAAATTATTTAATGTTAAAATGTCATGGCTAAATTATTGTTTCTTATTATAGATATTTTATTATATTCGTATGTTTTACTGTTATTAACTGCTTAAGTATCTTTGTGCATTTAAATGTGTGTAATGTTCATTTTGTACATTATTAACAAACAATGGTTGATACAGAGGGTTACATAAATGAATTTAACATTACTAAGGTTAATAAAGTAAATATTTACTTCTCAACAAAGATTTCTTTTTCAATATTTATTGGTATAAGTGATGCGTACACAAATGTATTTAACATTACTAAGGTTAATAAAGTAAATAATTACTCTCCAACAAAGATTTATTTTTCATAATTTAGTGGTATTACCCGGGATGAGATTTCTCCGCTTTTTTGCATACCAGTATAATCTTAGAAAAAAACGTTGTTCTGTTAAATCATAGAATGTTACGATTTAATAAAAAAACATTTCCTGTAAGATTATACTGGTGTGAAAAAAAAGCGAAGAAATCTCATCTCTGGGTATAACTAATGCTTATGCATGTTTCGTCATAACTTATGTCTCCTTTTAAATCCGACTTTCATTGATCTTAAAAGATCGCATCCTATGTAATCATCTTTTCAGATCTACATTTCAATAACTTCTATTTTAAGCTTCCTTTTAACTCAAAAGTTCAATGAAATTAAAGACTCTTATTCGTATATGTAATCGTAATAATCTTCGTATATGTAAAGACTCTTATTCATATATGTATGATTCTTATTCGTATTATGTAAATGTCTTTTGATGTGTGGTTCAGTTGATTCTCAATGGAATTTAAAATATTTCAAAAGATGTGATACTTGATACAGTGTATTATTATTTATCTACAAATTATAAATATTTAAGTAATTATGAAATGAGTCATGATTCAATGAGTCATGATTCAATGAAACTTAAACAAAATACATTTTTGACGGAAATTGATTAAATACATAAGCAAAATTAAGGTTTCTAATTAATTTATGAAAAGCAAACTACTCCTAAATAGTCTTAACATTTAAAATACATATTGATCTCAGGATGCGTAATATTCTACCACAATTTTCGATTAGAGATTTTCATATTATTTAACTGTACAGAAGTAATACAAGTTCTACGATTAAATAAGGCGATTATAAATTCTGCGATTTAAATATTTAATAGAAAGTTTCTTTCAACAGTTTGGTTCAACAAATTGTATTAATTGACGGAACTAAAAAAGCAACTAAATAATTTAATCATGTGTTCATAAATCTAACTTATAACTACTGTGTGTGTGTGTGGCAAATGTAATTAATTAAAAAAAATAATAAACGGAAACGATGGATATATTTATCTTTTTTTTCTGTAAACAGTGCACATTGAATGAAAAAAAAGTATTATTGTTGGAAACCATTTCATGTTATTCAAATTTTAATTGCTTAATAGCCGTATAGCCAACATAGTGAAAAAGTACCCAAGCCGGACTCGAACCCGGGTCATCAGATTAGCGCACTGACGTTCTACCAACTGAACCACTTGGGAATGATACCCAGCCTGGAATCTTTTTCACCATAAAGTGTTGGCAAGGATACAAACGCAGCACAAGATGGAATATTTAATTGATATATTTTGGTATATTATTATATTGGTATATTATTGGATGGTATTTAAAAAAAATGCGATATATATATATATATATATATATATATATATATATATGTCGTAATAAGTAAAAAAAAAACGATTTAGTTTTATTTTGTTTTCTCAAAATGAGAAAAAATTCCTATTATATTTTATCTAAGAAATAGATGATGATCAAGGATGTGCAATTAAGTGTAGAAAAAATGCTGATATGATATTATGAAATAATAGGGTTTTTCATCGTGGTTATTTATTGATTTATTTATTATTTAAAAAAAAAACATATAAAGTTTTTTTTCTTGCAAAAGTCTGTGATTTTTTTTTGTAAAACAAAATTTGACAATGATTTATTAAATTTAATCAATATGTCGAGACGATATTGTGAAAGAAAATATTTAACTCCTCCCTCCCATCGTGGTTAATTAGTAATTCGTTACCATTAAGAAAATACACATTAGTTTTGAAGACACAAATTCGAGAATACAAATTTAAGTATTACAGAACGGTTGGCTTAAAGTACTTAACTCCGTTTTTAAATATCAAATTAATTTTACTGAAAGAAAAGGAATAAGTATAAATCAAAGGATAACAGAAATTATTTAACATTATATACGAGCTTTAGCTACTGTAAACAGGCTATTTATTTCATAGAAAGTTTCTCTGTATAAATTTCATTATCTGTTTTGTAACTAATTATAGAGTTTAAAAAATGAAGAAAAAGTAAATATATTTTCAAAAGAAAATACATTTTAATTAATGATAAGTTTTTAAATATTTAAAATCATTTTCCGCAATCGTTGTGAAGGCAGAATGTTTATTTAGCAGAAGTTTTTCCTTATATATATATATATATATATATATATATATATTTCTGTTCTTAACTAACTATAAAAAATTTGAGAAAAAGAAGAAATAAATGGATTACATTACAAAATACTTTTTTAATCAGTGAAACATTTTAAAACGTTTTAAATTATTTCGTTAAAATAGTTACATTGTAAAAATATTATTGTCTAAAGTATGACTGAAAACCCGTATTTTGTTTGGAGTGAAACTTCCAGATTTTTTTTATCGAAATGAATGGATATTGAAACTGCACTCTTGTATAAAAACTATTTGTATTAGTATAAAAATTAGTGTAGTAAATGTTCTGCCAACCCTTAAAATTAATCTTATTCTTCCTATATTGTAAATATTATTTTATAAAAAATATATATATATATAAGAAAGTTGAAAAAAATTAGTTGAAAACTAAATTCATTATATTTTAATTAATAACTAATCGTAAATTTAAGCTTCTAAAATTGTATTTATAATGAAATAAAAAAATATACTTTTTTAATGATTACTTAAGTTACATATGTTTACTTAATGAAGATATGAAAAAAAAATTCTGTAAGAAAATATTTGAAGTTTCTGAAAAAAAAATTAAAAATCATGTTCATGTAAACAATGTAATCCTATATATGTAAAGAATTTACCAAATTTTAAAAATTGTTTGGTAATCTATATATTTATGTTGCAGTTAATTAACTTTTGAAGAATAAATGGAAGCAGGTGTAAATTTCTTTTTGTAAAAAAAAAGTAAATATAAGATAAACAAATCGTTAGAAGCTATTTCTCTCTCTATATATATGAATTTCTAAACTTTAGTTTATTATTAAAAAAAAAAGTTTTTTATGGAATATTTTCTAATAAAGTGAGTTTAAAGAAATATTATACTAACTTAAAATAAAGTAAAATTTTAACATAAATAAAACAATAAAATATCATTCATATTTTTGTAAGATGCTGTAATTTTAGATGCTTCTTTAAATTAATAAAATCTATTGGGGCAATACAATGAAAAAAAAAAGATTTTGGTCATAAGAGAATAATATATATATATATATATATATATATATATATATATATATATATATAACATATATATATATAATATATATATATATATATTAAATCAAAATCTGTGACATTTTTAAAAATAAATTTAAAACCATGTTTTGTAAAATAAAAGATATATAAAATGTAATTATGGTATAATTAATTAAATCTTAAAAAATAAACGGATTGCAGATGCACGTTTAATTTTTTTTTTCAATTCTTTTTTTTTTTTAAATAAACTAGGTTTCTTTGAAAAATCACTTATATATTTATAAAAATTGTAAACATATTAAAATATGTAAGAAAAGGATTTTTTCTGTGTTGTTTTTCCATCACAAATAAGTTATAAAAATGGCTTTATTCATTTAAATATATTGGAACTTTACTCAAGAAACATGAGTTGGAAATTCTAGTCAATAAAATTATCTTAAAAAGTGTTAATTATAATTAGCATAAATATATATATATATATATATATTTTCAAATATTTCGTAAATTTTTGCATCAATTATACATAATTTTACGATATGCAATTATACGATACTATAATTACATTAATTATACTATATGCAATTTAAAAAGTTTAAAAAAAAAAGACTTAAATTTCTGCAAAATAAAGAAAATTCCACTCACACTCTTTAATATAAAATAATCTAACAAAAAAATAGCTAAAAAGCAACTATCTTATAAATTCCAGTGTTTTATCTTATTATAAGTGCATATCATAAGTATTTATTGTACAGTTAATTATCTTTTGAGAAAGGTTGTGTTTCCGAAGTTTGGTTTTCCGAGGAATATAGCGCGAGGAATGAGGTAATTGTTCTCTGTTTTGATCTCTATAAGCAGTGTTGAATTCAGGGGGTGGTCTGTGTGGTAATTCCCCCGGAGCTTTGAAATGCCCCCCTCCCCCGGAAAATTTGAGATTTTATGCTTTTAATGGTTAAAAAGTGCATTCTCTCCCCGGAACCACAGAAATCTCTCCCGGAGAAAAGTGTCTGAATTCAACACTGTTTATAAGGGAACCTAACCTGTATTTACGCAGCGTTTACGCAAGCAGAAAATTACAAACCGTTAGATATATGAGCGCGTTAAGAATTTCAACACAGCATCTCCCATATTCCAGCTTTGAGGAGAGAACCTATGGTTGCCACTTTGCACGTTTTATCCGTAAGTTTTACGTTATTCAGGCTTATTGTACGGTGTATGCTTTAACCTTTCCAGTGTGACGATTTCTTTGTTTTCTCTTTTTAACATATAATTTTTTGATAATTTCAATAATTTGCATCAGTTTATGTTTTCTGTTGCTTCCAAAAATTAACTTTTGGAGCACAATTTAATCCAAAAATTTTACTGCAAAAGTAACTCAAAAGTGTTATTAGAATTGCGTAATACAAATATAGTTGGAAAATAACAAGTATAACAATTAATTATTGCTCTGTTTTAAGGAAAATTCTTTAAAGAAGACATTACTGATGCATGCAAATTAGTTCAATAGGATCTGGTAATAGACGGTTGTTCAATGACTTCACGAAATTATAAAGCAACTTCAAGAAATTAAAATAGTTGGAAGAGCTATTAGGCATAACATATCTTACTGGCAGAACATATCTTACGAAATTCAGAAGAAAGTCACATATAATCATGATTCATCTTTATAACAAGTTAAGCATATCTATTTAAAATAAATATATCATTCATGATTCATTTTAATTCAAAATAAAACTTATTAAAATACTCCACGTATCATTGAAAAATAATATCTAATGTTAATTCCAATACCACACATTTTAAAGCATGTAATTCACCATGAAATAATAAACAAATTCTCCAGCAGTAGCCACGATAATTGAAACATTTTATTTTCTATTCAAGAGTAAGAACTACGTCCGAATAATTCCATGACAAGTGAAAAACTGAAAAATTTACTTTTATCAAAAGTTCAAAGAACATAGCAAACCATAATAGCAGCGGCCGGCGTCACAGCCGGAGCGTTGGTAAAAAGAACTGGCATTACGCCAAAACAACGGCAGTTAAAAAAAATAACAGAAAAAAAAGAAGTCAAAAAAAGCTTTCGTTTAAGAGAGAAATATAGCAAACCTATTTCAAAACTGGTAGAGAGAAAGAGGAAGAAACATAGACAGAAAGAGGAAGAAACATAGACAGAAAGAGGAAGAAACATATAAGGAAACAGGTTAACATTTTTTTTGAAATAATGGAGATAATTTAAAGATTGTTAAGAATTTACACAGGGTGTAAAACGTATAAGTTACCCCTTGGGAACTTTTCCGAAATCGTGGCCACATTTGGAATATTTTTTTATGTTTTTATCAGTTTTCTTCAAAAACAAGCTAATACTCAGAATTCTGTGTGTCAAAATTCATTACAAAATAATGGGATGAGGAGGAAAATTGTATTTTTTTTTTAATGTACAATTCGCGGTTACCATATAATGTATATATTTTTTTTTAATCTCGTTTAAAAATTCAAGCCCTTTTTTTAATTTATTTAGGCAAATATTTAAATTTTAAAACGGTTCTTTTTCACAAAATAGCAGCAAAAAGTAGTAATTAAAATTAATCATATTGTATAATTAAAATTTCAAACTGTTTCTCTCCATTATTAATTTGACATGATTCGATTGGATTACAGACATTTTTCATAAAAATATGTAAGGAGGTCTCAAATTGCTCATTTTGCTGCGTCTTTCCTGAAAATTCCTAAATGCTTACGATCAAAAAGCTCACTGATACAATTTTTCTGATTCATAGTTCTTCTTAAAAAACTTTAAAGTCGTCGCCAGAAAAGATTAATTTTCATTGTCTCATTTCAAACAATGATGATAATTAATTTTCAAAATATTGAACATCAAATGGAATGAGCTAAAATAAACTGTAATCGCGTTACTTTACATATGAAGGGGATATTACCGTTCAGCTTTCCGAAATGTAGGTCAACTTCTGGATTTTGTTTTCAAAAAAAGAGGATAACGCAGTACAAAGACGAAATTTACCCATTTATTAGTCATAGTTTTTACCATAAAAATATTTTTAATGTATAATTATTATTAAAATTTATGGAGATAGCGTACGTTGCATATGGGTATGCTCTGTGCGCATCAACCTTCAGCGTCTTTAGTGTACAGCGACTACCCTCTGAATACTAGGCCTGAGCGCTGACACAAAAATGGCGTCTGTCGTAGGAGGGTTTTTTAAGCTTTTGTACAATCCCCTGAGTTTACGCACCAGTTTTTTACTAAAGTTTTCCTTGACTTATAGCATCTCAGAAGAGTATTGAGAAGAAAACTTTTAGAAATTATTTGTATTCAGTTTCAAGGGACCGTACAAACACTGCAAAACATCGGCCTATGACAGCCGCCATCTTTGCTTCAGTGCTCAAGCCTAATATTCTGGTGGCGGTGGTACAGCATGTGAAAGTCAACTGAAACAAACAAAATTATTTTTTCAGAAAACATGTTGAATGTTGTGTAGGAGGGGAATGAACCTATTTTTAGTGAAATCGAACGAAATTTGGTAAAACTGTAGTTGTTTGAAAAAAGTGTTATTGTTTTGGATCTGTTTTCTCTAACTTCAACGTGGCACAAAATATACAATTTTTTATTTTTATTTTTTACTTATGAAAGGCTTGTGGTCCATGAAATAAATAATCCTTAATTTTTACGAAGAAGAAGTTGATTGGTTAATTCTTTTAAAAAACACTGTAGACACACTGAAAACTGTCGTTTCAAGAGAAAGGTTCTACTAAAGAGAATAATATAAAAAAATTATAGTTAATCGTTATATATTGCAACTTACAGTTAGTCTAGGATTTTTGGATTTATAACAATAGAGCAATGAGTTCAGCATGCAACACCTCAGATCCTACCTGTTTTTCAGCCGGTCAAAGTTCATTTTCAATTGACTGTAACTTCCTAAATATTCCGAATTTCATCTATCCATTCTATACATACTATAGGGATATAATTATATACTATATAGTCTACATACTATTGGGATTGGGAAACTGTAAAGAAATTTTTTTCCATGAACGCAGGGGTGATTGTGTTCCGGTATTTTGTACACCACTAAATTTATATAGCAGTCTTTTTCTTCTTTAATCGATAAATTCTGTGATGACATACTAAGCGTATTGCTGCATAAATTTAGTGGTGTACAAAATACCGGAACACAATCACCCCTGATGAACGGTAACATTCACTTAAAAAGTCAGTTAAACATATCTTAATATCCACATATATGCAATTATGCAAATGTGTGAAAACATAAATAAGTTTTTTTTTCATGAACGGTAAATTTCACTTAAAAAGTCAGCTAAACATATCTTAATATTCACATATATACAATTATGCAAATGCGTGAAAGGATAAATAATATTTTTTTTCATGAACGGTAACTTTCATTTAAAAAGTCAGTTAAACATATCTTAATATCCACATATATACAATTATGCAAATGTGTGAAAGCATCGGAAGCATGTAACTTTTATTTTCGAGTTTAGTCAGCGTTTTGGGAAAATTTTACAACTGTATGCATCCACTTCATATGTGAATGAGTGTAGCTACACAATTATAAGAGTAGCGTCTACACAGGGAAAAGTAAATATGTTTTGCACAATGAAATTACTTGCAGTAGACACAGCGGAAAAAAAAAAGTAAATTACAGATGCTCCTTCGAAAACAATTGGAGATTTGAGTAAGAGTCTAGTTAGAAAGTTATATATCGTTTTCGATTTAGTTGGAATTGACACTCCCGGATTCAGGGATAACACAAAACGAAAGCTAAAATTGCCATCTTAGTTTGTGCGAATTGCGTCATTGCTCTAGCATTAACGAAAGATTTCAGACGACTGTGAATAATTCGAGAAGAGCCAATAAGGTTCTTTTTCTTCAATTATTAAATCGCATTCCCGTTATAGATGATCAAAACAGTTATTTTTTTCTTCAGTTATCGGTTATCGGTCCAACAACAGCTTGGTATTAGGTCACAATAACCTATTAATTTCGTAACATATCACTAAATCCTGGAAAATTGTTCAAATTTGCAATTTTTTTTTAGTAGTAGTTTTGGTCGATAAGACTCGGTTTAATCATGTATTGTCTGATAATCCGCATGGCATCTTCAGTATTAATCATGTTGCCTGATTTGCATTCCCAAACCATACATTTTTGTCACATTGTTCTTTTCCGTAATGAAATCAACATTATATGGTCGGCAAGAATCGTGGTTGTTTGACAAGAAATGGTTTAGAAATGGTTTAAAACTAGACTAGCTACCCTCCCGGTGTTGCCCGGGCACGTGATAATGAATTAAAAAACAAACAAACACGTTTTTATTATTTTATACCTTTGACCCGATTTTGTACGAAATTATATTTTTAAATGAAAAATATCGTTGTTATGTTATTAGTTAATTGTTATATAGTTGTGAAAGAAATGTTTTCTTCTCGCTTTATTTGTTTGTTTTCGCGTCAGCTCCTGTAACATAGCAATAAAGAAATAGTTCTCATCTTCCGAACTCTTTGAAATTTCAATCGGTTATAACTTTTTCCAAGCTCTCTTTAAAATTTTGCGAGAAAATATGCATATTTAGTAGTAAAAACAAGCATTCTTTTTTTTTTTTTTTTTTTTTTTTTTTTTTCAACGCAATGGCCATATTACGCCATCCGTTTTCAATCAACCTTTTTCAATCACCCTAGGCTAAACAGCTCTAGGCTAAACAAGTGAAAGCTAAACACGTTTTCCGTTTCTGAGGGTAGAAGCCTTCAAAAAAACTTTGAAGCATGCGCAAAAAGTGATTTTTGTGTGGAAAATAGAGTGTGAATTTGACAGAATGGGCTTTTCGCTTTATATGTATAGATTATATATCTAATCCATCAACCGTACTTGCGAAATTATGTAATGTTCTTGCAATAGTAGTATAGAATACATGCAACACATGGGAGGTTAGTCGGAAGTACCGTTTGAGTTTTATCGTGTTCATTCACATACACACACACAAATAATAATTACAACAGTTTTCTTACAATATGCGTCCGGAAAGTAATAATGCTTGTGAAATGCATCAGTAAATGGCAGCACTATTTCCTGTTAGAATATTCAGTTGGGTGTTATTGTGTTCGCTCTTTGTCTCTCTCTCTCACAGAAGTCATGATTACAATATTTTCGTTACACTACGTGTTTGGAAAATAGATATGTAAAACGGAAATTTCCATGGAGTATTTTTTCTTGAAAGAGATTTTAATGTAATGATATGAAAATAGTTAGAAAATATCATAACTTTCTTTCGAATGTAATCAATGCAGATTTTTTCCAAGATTGCTAATTCATAGCACAATATGTTATAGAACAAAAAAGTAGTCGCCATTGAGATTTTAATAAATCTTTTATTTTTTCTGCAAAAAACATTCTCTGTATCGTATGTACAATAAACAAAATAAAAATTATTTTATTTAATATAAATTAATCTTATGTATCTTATAAAAAAATTATGTAATCACGTGTTTGTAAATATTACATACGAATAGCTGTGTTAGATTTATCATACAATTAATTAACTTTTGAATATAAACGCAAAACAAGTTTTTTTTCCTATTTTTTTACTTTACACAATGCAAATTCAAAGAAAAAAAAATAAGCTGACTTTTTTTCATTAAAAAAGTGTAAATCTTTTAAAATATAACGGATCAAAAAATGCTAAAAAATTGGCTTTTTATGGAGTAATTGTTGTGAACGTAGAAATAACATATTGTTATGGAAGCAACCGTATTTAATCACGTGTTCATAAATCTAGCATGTAAATAAACATAATATGCATTTTATGATACAGTAGTTAATTAGCTTTTGGAGAAAAAGTGAAAAATAGCTGTATGAGATTTTTTTTTATTATTTATTTAAACAGATGCAAATTATAATTAAAAAGATTTTTTCTTTTTTTTTTTTAGAAATTATTTTTGCATTTAGAAAAAATGGTAAAATACTAAAAAAAGGTATGAAAATTAGATTTTTTTGTATTTTAAATTATTTGTTTCTTTAAAATAGTTATAAAAGATGGTTCTTTTTTTTTTTTTTTTTTTTTTTTTTTTTTTATGAATTGAAATACAGTATTAAAAAACAGTCAAATATCATCTTTAAAAATATATTCAGACATGTAACGAAGGATAAAAATGTGTAGAAGTATTTGTTAGACAGTTAATTAACTTTTATAAGAAAGAAATGGAAAACATATGTAATTTTTTTCCTGTAAACAATGATACCCATAAAAAACCCATATATTTTGTAAGAAATCTCGCAATTGAATAAAAAAAAACTAAAGTATTTAAATTTTTAATCTCAAAAATGAGTTATAAAAACACTATATATTTTTATTAGTATCTTTGTCATGAAATACATATTCAGATAGTGTAACTAAATATGCTTTGTTTAATTAATGTAATACATTGTTACGACACTACTAAATAACATTTTTTATCATTGTTTTTTATAGTAAAGTTGTACTTTTTTATACCACAATGCAAAACAATTGAGAAAATTATGTGTACTTGCTATATATTGAATAATTTTGAAGTGTATGTATTTTGAAAATAATGCATCAATAATGACGAAAAAAATTGTTTTTCATTAGATTGCCATCATTTCCAATGCAATAAAATTTTGCTGTAACATCGGCGCTTTGTTATAAATATTTCCATTGCAAAGAAATTGTTTAAAACGCCATTGCATTTATAAATTTCTAAAATTATTTGTCATTTTTAAAGTAATATGTGTGTTACATTGGACGTATTTCCAATGAATGTAATGTAAACAGCCTAGATATGCTCTTAAAAAGAAGGTCTCTTTAAAACGCATACTCACAATATTTTGGGAAAAAAAAAAAAAAAAAAAGCTAATGAAATAGTTACAAAGGATCAGTCAAATCTAACTGCGGAATTCTAGTAGAAAATCTGTAAAAAGAAAAAAATATTTTTTTTTCGAGTATTTGGCGTGATTTGGCGAGTAACAACTTTTCGTCGCCAAAGGCATGCGATTTTAATGCATTTGGAAATTTGTTGTTAAATGACTGTTTAAATGCTTAAATTCACTTGTTTAAATGATTAAATGACTGCGTAAATGCACTTAAACGAATTTAACCTTAAACAATTAATAGCTTATTATTATTTATTTCTATAAGCTTATATAATATAGGAGAGATGGGGGATGAATGGGACATTTTCACAAAAATATTTATTTTAAATATTTTATTTAAGTTATTATCAATATTATATATCACATGTCATACATTGCGTGTTTGACTACATCTTATGCACAATATTTGTTCAAGATTATTATTATACAGAAATATAAATGAAAAATTTAAAAAAGTTCTTCTATGTCCAAATCATCCCCACAGCAGGGATGAATGGGACACAAACATTTTACTCCCTGTATTCAATGTTAAGGACTAAAACCTGACAAAAATGCCTCCTTGGCAAAAGCTGAAAGATTATAAATTGTAATATGATTTCCAGGATTATTTGTTAGCTAATCATCTTGGACTCATCTCAGCTTTGCCTTAAAAGACCCATAAACGGAAGCATTGAATGGCTGAAGGCGATGGCTACAATGAGGATGAAATGTTAGAAGAATAATTGCCATAAAGTACTTATTTATCAACCTATATAATATTATTTAGTTAATAAATATATTTTTCAGCATCCTCTAGGGATGAATGAGACATCCCATTTGAAATGTCCCAATCATCCCCATGATGCATTCATTCAATCATCAGCCATTTTGTCTGAAAAATTATTTTGTCACAATGGTTAATATGCATTCATTTTAATTACCAATATTGAGCCTTGAAATAAAAACTACAACATATCTTAATTGATTATATTGCATAAGATATTTAAGTAACTTCAAATGTAAAAAAAATTACTTTTAAGCAAAGTTTTCAGGAAATGATAATTTTAAGAAAACTTAAAACAGCCATTTGCTCTTGCTTTTGGTTCTGAAGCATACTATGGTAGTGAAATCTATGAGGATAGGAGGCAACTGAAAAAAAAAAGTTTATTGCATGAAATATTGATCCCTTGTCCCATTCATCCCCCATCTCCCCTATATACAAGTTGCGTACTGCTGAAGTTATTTTATCGCACAGTGTACACTGCGTCAACGGCTGGCTAAGTTTTAAGTGTATTTTAAAAGTAACTATACTTGAATTAAGAATGTTGCCATTATGCATTTCGATATGGAATAAGTCGTTGCTTCAATGTCAAGAACATTCTGCCACTAACAACATCGAAGTTGAAATGGCAGTGTTCAGAATTTTCAAATAGCTTTGAATTTGAAAGAATTTTAATAAATTAAAAAATTGTTCTAAACCGTATAATCACGGCTTAATGTCTAAGAAAAAAAGTACCGGAGCCCTGATATTCTGCAGTACTAACATCCGCAACGTAGCCCCCACCCCTTCCGCTGACACTCCAATCTGCATATTTATAGTTGATACATTGTTTTTAAAATTTAAAGCGTTGTTTTTATATTTAGCAAAATAAGAATTCTAAATACATCTATCCGCGTATACTTAGTTATCAACTATTCCACTTTTTATTTATTACATCTTCCAAATAGAAACCTTTGCCTAATCTTAAAGTTAATGAAACGCACAATTCAGCGATTAAATAAGCTCAGGGTTATGATTCGGAAATAGTGTTAACATAAAATAAAATAAATAGCTCGCAGCTATGTAGAATAGAAAAAGACCATTTCTGTTTACTCTTTATTCTGATCAAAATAGCATTAAAATAATTAGAAATGGAAATAAATAAAATTTTGAATTTAAGACAGATTGAGCTCGAGTCTGCCCAAACCCGAAGACTGATATAAAAATCGAGCACATTTTATCTCTATCTCTAACTTGAGCGACACATTACGTCACTTATAGGTGTTTTGATACAAAATAAGGCAAAAGATTGGAGATGGGAGAGAAAGGACAGGGTAAATTAGGATTCGTTTTTTAGAAGTGTTATTACACTGGACTCCGGAGCGCAGTGCTTATGAGCTCCGGTGAATTCTGGCCAATATTTAAATTTTTACTAAAAACGGAGACGAACCGGAGCCGGGCTCCGTCGCAAATTAAGCCCTACGCATAATACGAACGTTAAATTTCATTATAGATAGCTAATAAATGTATATGACAAAACTGTTGTTGTAAAATTGTATTTATTTAAGTTAAACTTACTTAATCTAGTTTAGCATGAAGAGTAGAAAAAGTGTTTTCTTATAGAGTATTTATCATAAAAGCGCATTGTTTGAGAAATTGCATTGTGTCGCCAACCGACATTAAATCACCAAGTAAACCAAATTGTCAATAATGTTTTACGGACGCTATATCGATGTTCCGAAGAATTTTATATATATATAAACATACATATATAATCACGAAAATAATATTCTGTAATTTTTTCAATTTTTCTTCTGAGTATGCTCTCCCAGTTACCTTAATTGTAAGATAAAAACATCTGTTATAGTCGAAAGAGAAAAAGGTACATCTACACAAGCTAAGAGAAGTTTCCGTGTTGCAAAGAATTAAATAGCTCCTCTTCGGGTTAAATCAACTCAATCAAGCAATCAATTCATTCACAGTAAGTGCAGACAAAGTATTGAAAAAGGTTTCATAGACAATAAAATTTATGTATAAGATGACCAAACATCCTCGAATTCCAAAGACGCCCCTGAATTTGGGGGCTATAGCCCCCAAAATTTCAGCTATTTTTGACTTAAAATTTTTCTAACATTTTAAGAAGTTAATAAATTTTTAGGACATATATATATTTATATATAAGTAGAGCATATCTTGCAAGTATTGCAAAATATGGTTCCAAATATATATATATATGTATAATAATAGATAAGTATTATATATATATATATATATATATATATATATAACTTGGTAAAGCTATGTATTTAAAGTTGTGATTTTTTAAAGCACTTTATAAAGTTTGGTCAACCTGTTTTTGAAGGAAAGGCAGTCAATAAATAGGGATAAATAAGTGACGTTGATCAAAAACACTTTAACGACAGATGTATTTTTGACCTTATCTGTATTTTATAGAAAAGTTCATATATTACAGAATAATTACCTCAAATACAGTCGTTAAAATGCGTCATTGCATTTACTTAAATGTACGATTTTTATATTTGGGTTTATTCTGTAAAGTATGTGTAAGTTTGATTTTTTTTTTCTTATTTTTCATATTGTCATGAATACTTTATAATTTATAAAATTAATTGGAATGAAAAATTAGAATTTATTTAAGAACGTGTACTAATTTTTAAACAGAAAATTTCATTTATCTTCTCTGTAAGTACTCATTTATTATTATTTTGATTATTATATTTGTTTTGAAATTTGATTTCTTAACTCCATATACATACAGCGTAAGGTACACATACCGTACACATTCTGTACATGTACTGTATACTCTTGTAACCATAATAAGAACCCCATTATGGAAATATTAGTATACTATTACAGTTTGTAGGTACCCTAAATCCGTATTCGCTATTTTTTAGGATTTCATATGCATGTGAGAGATGTATGCGTGTATATTAGAATATTCTCACGTTTTCATATCGCTGGAGATCGTTTTTTGTTGCTTTTTTTATGATGCCGACATGTATGTGAGTTAACAAACAATTTCTCGTATGACTCAATTAAATTATTTTTATTACTCACGTTCATCCTATAACGATACTACAATTATTTTTTGCCAAAACGTGACTTAATTAAGTAAAATATCTGTTCTTATTTTTTTTAATTTATAGGTCTTAATTTCGGCACATGCAGAATAAAAAATTATTGAAAGTTACATCATTAGAAAAATGTTTAAGCTTTAATGAATGTTTCTTTAAAACGTGAGGTCATTTTGAGCTGTGGAAATATTTTACCTTTATAACCTTTGTTTATTCATATTTTTATATATTGTTATATTACTTATTTTGCACAGCATTCTGTAAAACATTAACAATGTCAAGTGGGGTGACACCAGCATATTTTATTTGAATGTTTGTCTGTTTTTGCATAATTATTCATTTATTAAACTTCCTATTAAAATACGTAATATTTGATTCTTTTTAATTTTTATTTTTTTAACTCTTATGATTATACCCCCCCCCTTTACATAAAATTATTAATATTGTATTTTTCCTTAACTTTAATCCTTTCAGGAGCAAATAATTGCGTGTCTGTAATATCAAATTCACACAAGAATTTTGAAAAAAAGTTTATTTGTAAAAAGGGAAATAAAATTTTAAAGTTTTTTGACCAAAGTTATAAAAGTATAATTTTATTCGAAAATTCTGGTGCAAATCTTGATTAAAATTAAGTGAGACAAAATATATCCGATCGCCCTTCAATGGGTTAATAATTTTATATACACTTCAAAATTTATTAAATAAGTTAGAATGAGAAATAAGGTTATTTTATATAATGTTTACTCATTTTAAATTTCAATTTTCATCTGATTTTCATGAAATACTAATTATTTATTTCTAATTGTGTTTATTTTTTTAATTTGTTTTAAGCTTGATTTTGTTAAGTTACTTAAATTTGACTTCATTAACAGATTCAGATTTTTACACTAGAAATTGGCCTTCTAAAATACAACCACTTTAATTATAATTACATTGCACTTAGTATATTATACATATATTATTACATGTATTATTACTTTAAGTATACCTCTTCCCATTCTTTCTTTTTCAATTTGGAATAAAAAAGTTCTAAAATTTATAAGTCAATCTAATATGCAATGCAAATTTGTAATGTACTCTAAAATATTTCTATTATATAGTTAAAATTCTATAGTAGAAAATCATTTACATATCTTAGGTCATTATTAATGCATCTTATGTCATGCAAATAAGCACAACAGCTCAATTTCAAATTAAAATAGAATTTCTTCTCCTGTAGTAGAAACCCTCCAACATTTAGTATTATCTTATACATGCAATTGCTATATGTATTATTACTGTAAGTGTGTACCTTCCCATTCTTTATTTTTTTAAAACCTATATTTTGAAATGCAGTCCGAAATATAATGCAAATTTGTAATGTACTGTAAAATATTTTTATTATATAGTTAAAAGACTATAGTAGAAAATCATTTAAATATCTTATGTCATGAAAATACGCACAACAGCTCAGTTTCAAATTAAAATTGAATTTCTTCTCCCGTAGTATAAATTCTCAAAAATGTAGTATATTATACATATATTATTGCATGTATAATTCTTTAAGTGTATTTCTTACCATTCATTCTTTTTTAGATTGAAAAGAAAAAAAGAAAAAAAAATCTATACTTTCTAATGCAATCCGAAATAATACAATGCAAATATGTAATGTACTGTAAAATATTTTTATTACATATTTAAAAGGCTATAGTAGAAAATCATTTAAATATTTTGTGTCATGCAAATACGCACAACAGCTCAATTTCAAATTAAAATTGAATTTCTTCTCCCGTAGTATAAACCCTCCAAAATGTAGTATATTATACATATATTATTACATATATAATTCTTTAAGTGTATCTGTTACCATTCTTTCTTTTTAATTTAAAAAACAAAAATCTGTACTTTCTAATGCAATCCGAAATAATGCAATGCAAATATGTAATGTACTGTAAAATATTTTTATTACATAGTTAAAAGGCTATAGTAGAAAATCATTTAAATATTTTGTGTCATGCAAATACGCACAACAGCTCAATTTCAAATTAAAAATGAATTTATTCTCCTGTAGTAGAAACTTTCAAACACTTAGTATATTATACATATATTATTACATATAATATTACTTTAAGTGTACCTCTTCCCGTTCTTTCTTTTTTATTTTGGAAAAAAAATTCTGATACAACCCAAAATGCAAAGCAAATGTGTAATATACTATAAAATAATTCTAATATGTTGTTAAAGGGCTATAGAAAAAATCATTTAAATATCTTAGGATTTGCAAATACGAACGAGAGCTCAATTTCAAATTAAAATTGAATTTCTTCTCCTGTTGTAAAATCTCTTAAAAATTTAGTATATTATACATATATTATTACATATAGTATTACTTTAAGTGTACCTCTTCCCATTCTTTCTTTTTTATTTTAGAAAAAAAATTCTGATACAACGCAAAATGCAAAGCAAATGTGTAATAATATACTATAAAATAACTCTATTATATTGTTAAAGAGCTATAGAAAAAATCATTTAAAAATCTTAGGTTATGCAAATACGAACAAGAGCTCAATTTCAAATTAAAATTGAATTTCTTCTCCTGTTGTAAAATCTCTTAAAATTTTAGTATATTATACATATATTATTGCATATAATATTACTTAAAGTAATATTATATGTAATAATATATGTATTGTGTACCTCTTCCCATTGTTTCTTTTTTATTTTGGAAAAAATATTCTGATACAACCCAAAATGCAAAGCAAATGTGTAATATACTATAAAATAAATCTATTATATTGTTAAAGGGGTATAGAAAAAATCATTTAAAAATCTTATGTTATGCAAATACGAACAACAGCTCAATTTCAAATTAAAATTGAATTTCTTTTCCTGTAGTACAATTTCTTGAAAATTTTGTATATCATAAATATATTATTATATATAATATTACTTTAAGTGTACCTCTTCCCATTCTTTCTTTTTTAATTTGGAAAAAAAAATCTGATACTACCCAAAATGCAAAGCAAATATGTAATGTACTGCAAAATAATTCTATAATATAGTTAAAGGGCTATAGAAAAAATCATTTAAATATCTTAGGTTATGCAAATACGAACAACAGCTCAATTTCAAATTAAAATTGAATTTCTTCTCCTGTAGTAGAAACTCTCAAAATTTTAGTTTTGAGAAACTTAAAATTTCTTACGAAACAGTTGGAAAAGGGTTCTTAAAACTTTTCTATCAAAATTACTTTTACCAGAAATCTATTCTTCCATGTAATATTGACAAGTGGAAAGTTCTATTAGACAACCTTTGAACTTTCTGACGAAAGGGTTTGAAATACTGAATGACTCTTCGAAGTTTTTATGTCTTCCTTTGTAGAACTTTTTCAAAAGAAATTGAAAAGAATAAAGCAATACGGAAAAACTCAAATCAAACAAAATATCTCAAATAATAATTTAAACAAAAGGAAAAGTAATTAAGCAGATACTTTTGTTTATAATAGCTAAATTTCAGATTACATCGATGATAAAATTATTTATGCTTCAGTATTTAATTATGTATATCATTTACTAAAAAAAAGAATATATATATATATATAGAGAGAGAGAGAGAGAAATTGTAAAAAATACAAAACTTAAAACATAAAAATGTTGTACTGCATTTTGTTACAATGTTAATTTATTCTGAAATAGAAAATATTATTAGACGTGTGCCGATTTTATTTAAATTACTGGTCATAAAGGTAAGTCTTCTTAAGCTGCTATGAGATAAACCAACTTTTCGAGCAACCAACTTTTCAGCCGATTTTAACCCCAACTTTTTCCTGTTCATAGGGAGAAAAAGGTTACAATTGTCGTTGCTAAAGTTGGAGGAAAACTAGTACCACTAGTACCAGCCGTTAATATTTATCGGATATTCGTATGAATCGCTTATCTCTGACTGGCTGAAATGTTGAACATTGGGGGGAAAAGTCGTGGATAGCGCAGACTTTTTTAGACTTGTGATAAAAAGTTGGAGATATTGCCGTTTGCTATCACACTGGGTGTTGAGACAATATTTTGCAAAAAGTTGGAGGAAACCAAGAGTTGGCTCAAAAATTTCTCGAAAAGTTGGTGAATCTGATAGCAGCTTTAGAATCAACGTGAAGACTGTATTAAAGTATTGATGTTCCCCGACTATGAAACTCAATATACAATTTAATTTTGTTTTTGTTTTTTGTTTTTTGTTTTTTTGTTTTTATGATGCATAAGATTTTTCATGTACTTACTGAAATTTTGGAATTTGTTGAATTTTATATTTTCTTCAAATCTACATTCATACACCATTTGTCAGATAAATTTAATACACACATAAATCAAATAAGCGCGCACACGTACAATGATGTCTGTTTTACATTCCTTCGTACTAATACTTATTTTAGTTATTTATAATGACACGTCCAGCACTTCAATTTGTCTGTTAGCCTAATTTTGTCTTAAAAGTTATGTATGTATTTGATTATACCATCCCGTTGAAAATAGTGTTCCAAAAAATATTCTTGTCTATTTTAATTGTTTTTGAGGAAGCGTTTCATCATATTTTTCGGCTATTTGCTAAATGTCCAAGGTGGCCATAATTAAACTGACGGTACTCAGAGTGTTCTGTAGCGCAATCTAATTGCGAAAATGGCGCTTGGTTAAACAAGGTTAAAAATGATTAAACAAGATGACTTTTGGAACTAAAATTTTTTTTCGCGTAATCCTTCGTACCCGTCTTGTTTAATCTTCCTACAAAATTTGTCGCCATTCTCGCAATTATATCGCGCTACAGAACACTCTGAGTACTGTCAGTGTAACTATGGCCACCTTGTATGTGGTTATAAAAGAACATTCTTTTTTAATCATCTGATGTTGTTCCTAATTATGGAACGTTCTTGTTTGGCATTGATAACTTTTTTGGTTAGATATGTACTATCTGTATGATTCTTATTCGGCAATTTTTTCACTTTAGGCGGAATTGCAAAACTATGCTACAATCTGAAGCTGTAAATATGATTCTATAAGTATCAGTTTTAGGAGATATGTAAGAGCCAGCTGTTTACAAAATATGAAACTCTTCTTATGAATGAAAATCAATCCCTATTAATAAATTGTAATTAATTTAGAAAAAATATAACTTTTGCTATTTGCGAAATAAATTTTAGAATGGAAAAAAATATAAAACAATATAAAAAGTACCAATTTAATTTAAAAAAAGTTATTAAAAATAAATTTATATTAGCATATGAAATGTAATACTTATTAATTAAATTTATACTTCTTTTACATTATATGTATGATTGAATGTACATCATATTTACTACATAAAATAATATACATTATCTATGAACAGTAATCTATATTATAATTTAAAATTCGTCTTATATACAAACTAATTAACTGTTTAATTAACATCGCTATTCATCCTAAGCATATTTCCCCTATCTTCTTCAAGAAGCGAATTCAATTAACGTCTTTTTCATTCGTAATAAAACATTCCATAACACAAAAGATGATTAAATAAGATATGGTTGAGTTTTTCGTGAGTAAAGGTATTTGTTTTCAGATCTGAATAATGAGGTAAACCTAGTTAATAAGAATTCTTTTGCAAGTATTTATTAAAGTTTCTCATTTGGAAGGGGATATTTTTGCATAATATGGTAAAGCGGAACCGTTTAGCAGCATTAGATTGATAAAAACTAATGCTAGTGCATCAGTTTAATTTCTAAAGATAAACGAATAAATGCAATATATTACATTCCTCTAATTTAGCGTTCTAAGTAGAGAAAACTTGTTATTAATATAACGCTGAGGCATGCATATTTATCTGCTCTATGCAAATATTAAAACATCAGATTAATAAAAACTAATGTTAGTGCAACAGTTCAGTTTCTAAAGATAAACAAAGAAATGCAATATATTACATTCCTTTAATTTAGCCGTCTAATTAGAGAAAACTTGTTATTAATATAACGCTGAGGAATGCATATTTATATGCTCTATGCAAGCAATGACTAGAAAAACAAATATTAATGAAAACGCTTTAATGAAAACAGCTTAGAATCATCGCACATGTTTTATTTGAAATTATTTGTAAAATTCCTTTGACTTATCGGAAAGAAAAAGAAATATATTACGATATTTGTATAGTTTTTGTGATGCGAACCATTTAATATACTATGTTCAAACTTAGCCAATTTTTAACTGTTTCTGATTATTTTTAGAAATTTTATTACATTTCTCTAAATTCGTGCACCACAAACATTCAAGAAAACCAAACTGTTACATTTATCTTTTTTAAAAATGTATTTAAATACAAACTAATTCTAATATTTACTAATAAAAGAAAGTTTCGCTCTCTGTGTCTGTGTGTGCGTGCGTCTGCGATAGCTAGCAAAATCTAGCATACCTAGAAGTCTGAAAATTTAGATTTAGGTAGTCCAAGGTCTGATCTGATGCACCTGCGACTCACAATTTTAATATTTTGATAATTACCCAAGATATTAATTAGAATCGCATGAAACCTCCCACCGAAAATGCCATATTTTTTATTAAAATGGCTAAATAAAAGAAATCCTGTTCTCGATTTGCTAGCAGAAATGAACGGATTTCAAATTTATTTTCTAATCAATGAATATTAAGAAAAAAAAAATAAGATATCGATTTGAAACTTTCTAAGCATATGTAGAAATTTTTTCTGCATCCGGCAATGCAATTTTTGAAAATTTTGGCAAATATTTTTTTTTTTTTTTTTAAATCTGACGGCGTCAGTCAAAATAAATTGGAGAAAAAAAGGATAGGCTTTCATTAAAAATGGAACTACAAATAGATCTATTTCTCTAGCCAATCCCTCCATTTAGTTTGCGAAAATTAAAGGAAATAATTGCCAATTTTTACTAATGAACACAAATTAAGATAACTAATTAAAATATAGATGTGAATTTGAAGATGGGAAATGGTGCCATCTGGCGATTATTTTAGCACAGCGTCTTCGTTATGTTTTAATTATCATAAAAATATAATTATTTTTTAATTATTGCGTTAATTTAGGGGAAGGTAGTTTTCATAAACAAATTATTCGTTATATTTGCGGGTATGGGGAGGGAGGATTTAAAACATTCCTCTGATTTACCCAAAACAAATTCCATTTAAGAAATTTAACATTTTTAGCTTCTCCCGTAGTGTTTTATAAATGTTGTATATAAAATATACAGGAAATTTAAAATGACGATTTTCGTAAAAATTAAATTTATGTTCCTAAAAAAAATCCACTACCCGTATTTACTTGATGTATACCAACAATCAAAGTTGTTGTTGAGCACTTGACCAAGCGACCGCTTGCGGGCAACTCTACAAAAGTTTTTTTTTTCTTTAACTGTACATTCTTATCTCGGGTTCTGTGTGCCCGATCACAACGGGCTTCGGATGATTTGACTTTGCTTTCAATCGCGTTACAGATTTCAGTTGCACCTTCCACCGCCAGGGGGCGTATTATTTTCTCGAATTCTAAGGGTCGATTTCGACGGGAATTGGTTCATTCAACTCCCTTGATACAACGGGTACCCTTGTCGGATATTCGTATAGAAAAAATTACTTCGTCTGGCGGGGGAAAGTAGAACTAAAATACTTTGCAGCGCGTGTGCAGCACGCCTGCTATACACTTCCGGAGGCAGCGGGGACACGTGTCGGAGTTTCGTTCGGAAGGTGGTTTGTTTGGAACAAACTACGCCCTCTGGCGGCGGAAGATGAAACTAAAAGATTTTGCAACTCGCGCGCTGCACTCCTACTATACGGTGCCGAAGGCAGCGGGAACACGTGTCGGAATTTAGTTTATGTCAGAAGGCGCCCATATCGGAAGAAAGTGGAAATAAAGGATTTTGCGTTAAAGAAATTAAGGAATAAAGGATAATTTCATACAAAATCGGGTTATAGCTGTAAAAACATAGAAATTATAGGTTTGTTTAATTTTATTATGACGTGCCCTGGCAGCGCCAGGTAGTTCAGCTAGTGTAAAATCAAATCCAGTTGATGGAGGTCGTTGAAAAAGTAAGGCATCTGCAATTTATATTCTACTAACCATAGCCAGACTAACGCCGGAGCAAAAACTCCCACTGCTAAAAATGCCTTACTTATGACAGAAATTTTGCATGAATATGCTGTTTAAATAAGGACGAAATTTCTATTATTTTTTTACTGTTTGAAGTTTGCCCAGTGTTAATCAGATCCCTACTAATAACTGACATGTTCTTTTTTCTCTTCCAGGTTTAAATAAATTGCAATGATGGCGGAAACCAGATTAAGCTTCCCATACCTGCCAACCTCGCACTATTCTTCCGTAAAATGTGTGTTAATTTGACCCAGGTTCAATACGTTTCTAAGTAGAAATGTGTTTAAGAATGGAAATAAAATTGGTTCCAAGTTAAAACATGAAATTAAATATATATTGTTACATCAAAAAGATTTTTTGGTTAGTAAAATCTTTACCCTGGGTCTAATTAACTCCCGTTTTGCGGAAGTAAATTTGAAGGTTGGCAAGTACGGCTTCGAGGAAAGGCAATTTATTTAGAAGGTGTTACTGTAAGTACGAAACCGTACCGGTGCAGTGACCGTTGCCTTGAGAGTTTCAAAAATATCTCCCAAATAGAATTGCAATCGCTATGCTTGCAGGGTCAAGCTTGAGACAGGTGGAACTGTTCAAATTGCTCACAACCAACGTTCGAGAAGACCACGGATTAACTCTTCTAAAACCCTGGTAGAAAGGGTTCACATTCTTTAATGTTCACATTCTAATGTTAACATGAAAGAAGATCTGTTCGGCAAGCATTTCGTGTGGTATACCGTAAAAAAAGACAGATGTTTCTTAATCGAGAAAAATATATCATAGCCACGAACGAAAATAAACAGTTTCGCAAAATTCTGAAAAGCGTCTTTAACTACTAGAAAACTCGGAAAACAATATATTTTCGAGATTTAAAGAAGCAATTATAGAAACAAAGTTTCATTTGTTGCCACGGATTTTCGGAAACATTTCCGAGTAGTTTACATAGTGTACTTAACAGTTTTTTCAAACCGGAATAAAAGTTTTATGTTACTATCAATTTTCATATAAATATTTTCATTTGTACATTTCACTGAGAAAAATGACACTTTCAAATTTGAGTAAATCGATGTTTTCATTTTGTTATGAAACTTTTTGTTTCAAATAGGACGACCCAAATGCTTTCAGTTCTAAAAAACCAGAAATACTCAGAATATTGAAACATGGACATACTCAAAACTGAGCACATAGAGGTCAGATCATACTCATTTTTGAAACATGGACATACTCATAAATTATTAGGGTCAGTTCAAACTCATTTTTGAAACATGGACAAACTCAAAAATGAGCACACAGAAGTCAGTTCATACCCATTTTTGAAACATGGACATACTCAAATATGATGTTTTATTCTTGAGTGTGTGCTTATTTTCAGAAATGAGTATAGACATATTTCAAACTTGAGTCATTTTGATTCGGAGCCATTTTGACTATGCAAAATACTCAGATTTGAGTATTGTTTGCTCAATTTTGAAAATGTCGTTTTTAGAATGTTGTTTTTAAAACATGATAATTTAACAGCAATGACATTAACAGTAAAATTAATATTATTATGAACTGTTGCATGTATAAGAAAAGTATCACACTTTCATATATATAAAAACTGTTGCATGTATAAATTGAATTACGCAACCGAAAATGTTTAATTGAGAATAGATAACATCCTAAAAACTGATATTTCGGTTTTAGAAAACTGATAAATACACTATGTAAACTACTCGGAAACATTTCTGAAAATCAGTTGAGGTGAAGAAGCTTTCCTTTCTTAAATACTTCTTTAAATGTCTTAAAAAATAATCTTTTCTGAGGTTTCTAAATATAAAAAGCATTTTTTGTAATGATGGCTAACTCGAAGGAGGTCATTGTATATTTACATGCGTGATTATATTATATTTTCGTAGTTTAAGAAATATTTGTCCCTTTTATAGAGTAACTTTAAGGATTTAAAAATCTAGTATCCATCGCAATTTAAAGCGCTTACATTACATAATTTACTACTAGATTAGACCACGCCCATAATGAAGGATTGGAGCCGTTCATCTGTAGCTGCTCATCTGTAAATTTTATTGAAGCAGGTTAGCTATTATAGCTAATATATGCTAACATAGATAACATATATTAAACGAAAAAGCCATGTAAGATTAGAAAGTTTTTCCATTAGTTACCGTTTTCCATTCGAGATTGCCTACTTATTCAGCGCGAAGTCACACATTCTTAAAACTGAATTATGGCCTCTAAAACAAGGTACCAAATAAAGTATTCAATCATCTGAACTTTTATGGCATGTAAATAAATTACCCCAATGAGGTAATATTTCATTCTAAAAATAAAGTGTAAAAACATATGGCACGAATTGTAGATTAAAATTTGTTAACTACAAATTTGCATATTGTTTTCACAAGAAAACGCCTTGACAAATATGATAAATATATTCTGATTAAGGAAAAAAAAATATTGCTGAATTGTAGAAGAGAATCTGTTCTTAATTGCTAATCTTAAATAAAGATTAAATGATATAGACATTTGCATTATTCTAATAAATGAATTAAGTTTTCCTTAAATCAAGATTATGGAAGATTTGTCTTTATTCAGGACTATTTTCAATTAATTTCCTTTTAGTTTTATAAATTGGACATTGTTACAAATAGATAAGTATGCATGTATGTATGTACACCATGTGGCCAATAATGACCGCTCACTTGCGATTTTAGACGTTTTCTTAAATATCTAGAAAAATACATAAGGAATTATCCTGAAACTCCAGGCATGTAAACAGCATAGTCGACGTCATATATTTTGGTAAAGATTTTTTCCTGAAACCCCATAGGGGGCCGTCAATAAGTTGAAGAAAAACGAATATCTTTTGGATAACTTTGTAAAAATAAATATCGCAAAAGCTTTAAAACGGTACCACATGCTTAGGAGGCTTCTTTTAATAAACTATGTTCATTTTTATGAGGATAGCACGTATACCCGTGGAGAAACTTTCATAAAAATATACAATTTTATCCAAATATACAATGAGAGACACTTCATTATTATTATGTCAACTTTCATAAACTAGTATATTTGGATCTTTTTGCTTCCTTTTGGGAACAACGAATTTCCAGCTTATTCTATTGACGATTACTGTCTGAATTTTCAAGCTATGTTTTTGAGACTTTCACAAAAGTTGATCTATACATTTATCTAATATATTATGCACAGTATATTTTAATTGAATTCGCGCATGCGCAGTGAAACAATATTTAGTGAACCGGCTCCTTTTTCATCCAATATTTATTATTTTTTTAAATCTGATTGCAGGGTATTGTATATAATGTTGTGTGTCACCGTTTCTGAAAAGAACATTCTTTTATATTAAGAACTCTGCAAATTATAAACAAAACACTTGGTGGGGGGGGATTGTTTTTATAAAAACAATGTAACTTTGGAATTGTTTTCATAAAAACTATAATTTCTCCACGAGTATACGGGCTGAATCTTCAATATAAATGAACATAGTTTATTAAAAGAAGCATCCGAAGCATGTGCTACCGTTTCAACGCTTTTGCGATATTAGTTTTTACAGGGTTATCCAAAAGATATTCGTTTTTTTCAATTTGTTGATGGCCCCTTATGGGGTTTCGGGAAAAAATCTTCTCGAAAATATATGACATCTATCCTGTTGTTTACACTCCTGAAGTTTCAGGATAATTCCTCATGTATATTTCCAGATATTTAACAAAACGTCTAAAATCACAAGTGACCTGTCATTATTGGCCATATAGTGTATGTATGTATATCGCAAGATGTATAAGTATGTAATGTGGATGAAAATATGTAAGATAAAAGTAAGTGTGGACATAATGCACTAAGTAACTTGCACTCACTAGAAAACAGATATTTAAATAAAAATAATATAAATTTAATTTAAAAATTCAGGCACGAATTTTTTATTAATTAAGCAGCAAAATATGTCATAAAAATTTGAACAAAAATAAAACGTCATCATATAAATTCTTATGTTTTAATATAATTATTTTATAGTATGCATGTCAAAATAAGAACAAACGAAAAATATGAATGAGTGGAGATAATGCATTAGGTAAGTTGTACACACTAGAAAACAGATAATTAAATTAAAATACATAAATTAAATTTAACATTTCAGGCACATTTTTTTATTAATTAAACAGCAAAATATAACATAAACAATTTGACAAAAATATGATATCATCATATTATAAATTCTTAGGTATCAATATATTAATTTATAGTATAAATTTCAAAATAAGAACAAACAAAAGAGAATGAAATAAAGAAAGGATAAAAAAAAGATTTAAAAGCTATTAAAAAAAAACTCAAATTGAAATGAAATTCAAAAATGAAAAATTAAATACCGCAGAATTTTTATTTTAAAGGAGAAATAATTTATAGCTCAATGAAAACAACATAAACGGAATGTAACAGTCAACAGATTAGATACAAATTATAGGCTATCAAATTTGACTTTATCACGAACATGCAATTTCTTTTACGCAAATTCTCTACATCACTTTTTCTTTTTCTTTTTTAAAGTATCATCAGTGCAAAACTGTATACATTTTTTTTTATGTCTGTTTATTTTAATGATGTTGTTTATCATTTTTCTGAATTTTTGCCAACAACTTTTCTTCACTTTGGAACATTATATTTTACACAAAGACTTAGAAAACATATAATAAAATATAACACCTTGTAATAGTATATTACTTTTAAATGCTAAAGGTGTAAAATTAACAACTATAATATAAATTAAAATAACTTTTATTAGTTGTTTTACATGTTTCGACTCTTCTGAGTCATTTTCAAAAACAAAATGAGAATATTCTAAAGCTGCACGGGCTTTGAAGTTATTATTTACATGTACTTTTTAAAAAATTACGCACGTTATCTATTATTTTTTACTTGATTGTTTATTTTCATATCTTTGAGCATGGAGTAATTCTAGCCACAGTTTCGGTAAATTAAAAGATGCCGCATCGTTACATATTGTATTTTTGCGCGTGAGTATCTCTATGGTTTCTCTTATTATGGATGGATAGTGTAGACTGGAGGGAAATATTATTTTACTTTCATTGAAATTTATTTGGATGGTTTCTTCTTGATATAATCTTGCTAGGGCTGATATAATAGCTGATATTAAATACAATAGAAAAACTACAGCCCTAGCAAGATTATATCAAGAAGAAACCATCCAAATAAATTTCAATGAAAGTAAAATAATATTTCCCTCCAGTCTACACTATCCATCCATAATAAGAGAAACCATAGAGATACTCACGCGCAAAAATACAATATGTAACGATGCGGCATCTTTTAATTTACCGAAACTGTGGCTAGAATTACTCCATGCTCAAAGATATGAAAATAAACAATCAAGTAAAAAATAATAGATAACGTGCGTAATTTTTTAAAAAGTACATGTAAATAATAACTTCAAAGCCCGTGCAGCTTTAGAATATTCTCATTTTGTTTTTGAAAATGACTCAGAAGAGTCGAAACATGTAAAACAACTAATAAAAGTTATTTTAATTTATATTATAGTTGTTAATTTTACACCTTTAGCATTTAAAAGTAATATACTTAGAAAACATGTTTGGAAAATAAAACCAATTTATGTCTTCAAATTATCTCTTTTTATACGTACGATTTAGCACTACAATATTTTGTCCCCGCAAGGCACAGAGATTATCAGGATTACTCTTTAAACATAACCACTATTTTGGAACCATAAAATAACTCTATTTATTATATCGTATAAATATTTTATGTTTGAAGTTGTTAGCATGAGTAGCAAACCTTTAATTTAGGTTGAATTTTTTTAATTTTGTTATGAAGGTTAAATATATAACTTTTGAAAGTTTTATGTGCATAGTTTTATTAATGTAATAACAAATATATAACAAACAAGAATCGCCAAACTTAATGAAAAAAAAATATGCCAGAAGATTCTATTATAAAAAAAGTCTTTGAAATATTAGCCGCTAAATTCCGGAAAAAAAAGGTGCAGTAAAATTTAAAAACAACTTTGGAAAAAATAACTTTTGCGTCTGTCAGAATATTTTATTTATTGTTTTATTCGTTATCCTACAATAGTATTTTTAAGTAGCTTCCATTAGAAAAAGTAAGAAACTATCGATAGCTGTCGTTCGGGGGGAAGAGATACAGAATTTTTCGGTATATTTTCACTGATCATGACACCCATTCCACCCCAACCACCCTCTGTCCAAACGTTGATTTATATGTTTATATATATATATACGATTTTTGTCATGCGATAATACTCGTATTTATAAACCGGATTGTATGTAACTCGGTATGCGTATTGGGCTTATTAAGATTTCGACGGAGTTCATTTGCCAGCTTGGTCCGCCGCCTTGTTTCAAAATGGCGGCCAACTAAAGATTTCAAACTAAATTTATTTTCTGCTAAAGTTTCTAAATTAGAGCTTCATGCAAGAATTCCGGAGCAATTTTAGATTTGCCTTTATCTTCGAAAACGGCTGAGATATAGCAGTTTGAAATTCTGGGATGACTGACATTTTGAAACATGACAACATATTTAAAAAGTAAGGGACTAATTTATGAGTTTCAGTGAACGTGGTTTCTACAAATTTATTTTTCATTGTTGCAATTATTTTTCCAAATCTCATAATATACCATTTTATATTCATATGCGCTAGCGTCAAATTCTCAAAGAAGCTTATCGAGACTTGCGAAATATCGTCAAAATTGGCGATAAGATAAATCGCCATAAATGAAGCCAACTTGACTAGAGAAGCAATTCTCTGACAAGCAATTTCTAATTGAGTTTTTCATTTCATTTACACGGAAAAAAATGAAAGCAAGTGTCCAAATGGTAAATGCCAACTTCCTAAAATAGCTCTACATGTCTGAAATTAAATTCCAAATTGGCATAATTTTAAAATTGCATTTTTGCTTCTAATACCTTATAGTCTTTCGTTTTTGATAGTCTGTAAATTTTCTCTTAATTTTATAAATATCACAGCCAATCAAATTTACGCTAGCCGATATTGTTTAAATTCATGTGTTTTGTGTTATTTCATCGTACTTTAATTAAAAACCTGAATGCCGAAAATGTTGCGATTCAACTATCCCGTTGTGTGTCAACTAAGTGACACGTGCCATAGGTTCGCCGTCCCTGATCTATGTTGCAGCCGTAAATGTTCTTAAACAGAGAATGTCTTGCTTATCAGTCATGTTTTTCTACAAGTTCTTCTCAAAATAAATGTTCATGCATTAATTAACATTCTTTTTTAATTTAAAATCTCTATATAAAATGTAGTCAGCTGTATTTCAATTTTTTTTTTTAATTTATTTTATTTAGTTATTAATCAAAATTATTGAATTACCCTGTATTGCTATATCCAAGACCACCACAAAATAGGATATTAACCTGTAAAATGTTCCAGTACAACACTACAAAACTTTTATACAAAATAATATATATATATACCGAAACACCGTGAAATAAATAAAAAAAATAATAATTTAAGTAAATCTTACTAGAATCTCGCATTTTATTTAAAAGAAAAGTGTCTTCTTAAATAAATTATTTAAAATTTCTGTTTTTCTTTCTAAAAAAAGGCCAATTGAAGCGTGCTCCAAGAATCAAGAGATTGTTCTTTTATACATATCTCCTTAATTACAATTCAATGGACATTTCGTTACATTTAGAATTTCTGTAAGTTATAATCGGTGGTATGACATGAAAAAAGAAATCACAAAATATTTTAATAAAAGTAAGCTACATAACAGTCTTTCTTAGTGACGGAATTAATTAGTATTTTCGCCTGCAAATGGAAAATTATTTGAAATAAATCTTTCTCCACTGACATAATCAGATAATACGATCACTAATTATAATTAAAATATAGAAAAAATGCTAAAGTTACACAAAGAGGAACACAAAAGGCTTATTAAAAACCTTTTAATGATCTACATATGTTTCAGCGTTCATAGAAGGCGCCTTTTTCAAGATATATAACGATAAACAAAAATATTCTCGCAAATGTTTGAAAATAAATTTGAATAACGTAAATCACGTGATCATATATGTAAAAAAAGCAGGTGCTTAAATAGTCAACTGTAAACGCGAAAATTAATATTTCCTTATTGCTTTTTTAAAACTGCAAAGTACCTCATGCCAAATTTTAGGTAATTCAAATGAGGTGGATTCATTGCAAATGTTCACGTTACGGCTATAGATTTCTATTGATTCACGGATAATAGATGGGAAATAAAGCCTTGATGGGTAAATTATTTTACTATTTTTAAAATCAAATTTTAAAATCTTGGTTCGATGTAGTCTTGCCAGTGCTGTAGTACTTCTGCCATATGCTCCTTTCGTCTTGTTTTAAATTTTCTAGCGGTCATTCCTATATAATATCGTAATGTTCCATCTATAAAATCAAAACTTTTAAAAATTAAAAAAAATTCTGTTTGGAATCAGGACTTTCAAAATAAGAATAAAAAAATCCGTGAGATTTTGCAACATTGATTTTCTAAAAAATTCCAAAAAATTCTAACTCCACTGTTAGATTTTTTTAAATTGAATAAACAATCTTAATTATATCTATTATTTATTAATCGCATCTTTCTTTAATTTCTAGACAATAGCTGCAGTTTTATTCAAAGTATTTTTTTTATTTCTATTTAGTAATTTTGAAATTAGAAATATACAATAACACCTATATAACAGCCTTTTCGAAGCAGCGGACACTTCCTTTTAGCAAAAATTTTTTCGATCCCTAACACCTATATACTTTTACTTTTTCACCCCTAAATAGCGAACACCTCCGAATAGCGTTCAAATTCCGCGCTCCCCATGTGTCCGTTATTTGGAAGTTTTATTGTTTATTTAACATAGAGTTTTGCTCATATGTAAAAGAATAACAGCATTCGAAGTCAGTTTTTGTCACTAAACTTAAATAATTTAATTAATAAGTTGTTCCGTTAAGCTGGAAACACTATAGAACATATGAGACGAGAGAAAACAAAAGCAATAAAACATTAAATTAGGATGAAAAATGCATGATTAATTCATCAGTAAATAAAAATTTATCCTCAGTTTTTTTTCAATATATTTTGTCCTATGAAATATAAATGCAGTATCTAAAACTAAAAAACTAAATCTAATCACATTTAATCAATGTTGCCAAATATCACGGATTTTTTTATTGTGAAAGTCCTAATAGTCAACAGAAAGTTTAATTTTTAAAAGTTTTAATTTTAATTTTTAAAGTTTAATTTTTAAAAGTTTAATTTTTTAACGTTTAATTTAAATTGTTATAAAGCTTTTAATTTATACAATGATAAACTTTTGGTAAAAAAATAAAAATAAATGCAATTCAAAATTTTCTGGTGTGAATTCGGAATTTTGGAGTAAAATATGTGCTTGATTTGGAAACGCTACGTCTAACATTTAGAAATAATTACTTAATTTTATTTTTATTTCAGGACTCCCACTGGTCCATTTTTGATTAGTACCAGTATATCTTAAAAACATGTTTCGTTTGATGTTTTTAGAAATTTTGCAACACAAAACACCTTCTGGGTAGGTTTCTATAAAAAATTGTTAAAAAAAACTAAAAAGAGGATTTTTCTTTGAAAAAATTGGTATTAAAAAAACAGACTGTGCGGAAGGCCTTGTATTCCTGTTATTTTCTATCATACTTCTTACAATTCGAAAAATGATAATTAGATTTTCATTTATTTTTTGATTACTTACGTATATAATAGACATAAAAAAAGTGCAGTTTTAGCTGCTGGAAATAATTCATTACATTGTATAGAAAATTGTGATTATTAAATAAATGATATGTGTTAGAAATTTTCTTATTTTTAATGAGAGTAATTTTTTTCTATATTTTATGAAGTTTAAGAACTAACTAAATTAATGTTTCATTATATTTTTTGTTATTCCTGCGTAATATTTTTTATTGCAGCATTTGTTGTTCACATCTCAATTTTTTGTCCAGTTATTAACAAATAAAGTAGATACCGCTTAATGCAAAGTCCTTGATATCGCCATTTTTTTTATAACAATATCCGATTGATAACAACAAGTGATTTAAGATAATATTTTTATAGATCTGTCTCAGAAATATTCGCATTCCTTGCAGATTAAACACTATTGAAAAATAAATCTGTGAATTACTTCTTGGAAAGATGATTTATTATAATTATAAAATTTATCACGACTGTTAACATGGATAGGTTTGTAAAACAGTTGACGTATTACTAATAAGTAGTAATCTTAATTTTCAGATTCGTATCCACCTTAGCGACGCGAAGAGTGTGTAAATCCTTTTAAAAATCAAATTGAAGTTATATATATATATTAAATTTTTGATGTATTTAATACATAAGCTGTTATAGTAGGAAAACTCCATCTCACTAAAAAAATCTGCAAAAGAACCGTTACTAAACGCATCACTTTTTTCTATATATTTTAATATTGAATAACATTCCCATTAAAATACTTGTACATAGTTAATTAATTTTATACTAATGTAAAAAAGTACTTTGTAACAAACACATAATAAAACAGAGACAGTAGTCTCATGCTTATCTCTGTAATACATTTAGGAGGTTTTCTTTCAAAAGAACAAATCCTTTGCCATATGTTTTTATCTTTTGTTTAAGATGAAAGAATGAGAAAAGAAATTTATAAGATAAATGCGAATTATTGTTCAGAGGAAATTTTGCCTACAATGCATTTTCCATTTACTTTTTTAATAGAATTATTTTCTTGAAATAATCCCAATGTTTGTAAAGCAATATAAAATTATGTGAAACATTTAGTATGTTTCATTTATACATATCATTTTACAATTCTTTATTATGCAATAACATTAGTATCTTCATACTTTCACATGTTTCTTATTACTATTTTTTTTTGTGAATTAGAAACATTTTGTAACAGCTGGTTGTTACTTTTTTCTTACTGTTTTTCAGTGGGTAACTTTTTGTTCACAAAATTCCCTTCCAGGAAGATTTTATTTTCTTTTACGACACAGATTAGTAATAAAATATGAATCCCAGTTTTTATTCAGAAGTATTTTTGTCTATTTTTTTGTTTATTTCCTTTCTTTTTCTTTCTTATTATTTTTTTAACTAGAAGGTGTTTCATGGTACAATATTTTTTCCTGCATATCAAATCTAATCTACATAGCTAGAAGATTGATAATTAAGATATTTTCATTTAGTAATAAGTCATAAGATTTTTACTTTAATATGAAAAATAATTCTTCTTCTAATGAAGAGAGAAGCAGAAAAACTTCCTTTAGCAATTAACTGACCTTGCCCGAGGCCGCAGAGAAAAAGTGAGGCCTGCGCCCCCCACTCCCCTCGAGAGAGTAAAGAGCCGGCCCCTGCCGGCCTAGTTACAAGCCTCATGGACTACGCCATTGGTTCATATGGGAAACTTGAAATAATTTCATTTCTATAAATTTCGTGATAAAATTCATATGGATTAAATAATAAATAATGTTTATATATTATTTTAAAATGATTTAATTTTCATTGACTTTAACACTATAATACATTCATATTTTTTTGCTCTCTTGGCAGTTCACTTTGTAACATAGAATAAACACGTAATATAAAAGAAATATATTGACCTGACATCATAATTATAAATAAGAGTCAATAATATAATCATTATTGTTTGATTTCAACAGTGATTTTTATATATATATTTGTAGGATTTCAGTTTCAACACTTCACGTAAATGATCCTCAAATGAACTAACACTCTAGTGCTATTATCCATGATTTAAATGCGCCAGGTGTAAATATTTTGGATCACGAGATTTGACAAAGATCCGGTTTTCTAATTTTTGTTATGAAGCAAGTATATAAAATGAATATAGCCGGTAAAGGCGCTATTAGGCCTAGTTGAATTATTGTAAGATAAATATATTGTATAGTTTTGACCAAAAGTGTATTAGTTGAAAAGAAATTACACATAAAGTATTGTAGAATTATATTTTTAGAACTGTATTAAAGTTCGTATTTTGTTGTTCAACGGTTATTTGTTCATATAATTCCAGTACAGCGACTATTTACATATCATTAACTTACATATATATATAAGGTAAAGCCAGGAGAGATGACGCAGTCGGAGAGATTGCGCACAAAGAGGTTCGTGGGGAAGGAGTAGAGCCAGCGCGCAGCGACTCCAGGTAGTTGTACAACAGCAGTAGAGCAGTGTCTACTTGAATGTGCACGTCGATTGTTTCGAGCATCTAGGATAAAGCATTATATTTTGTTTTGTTTTCCGAAAGTAAGTGCTTGAATTTTCAGAACTATTCGTCAGAATTTCTATATAGTATCAGTATTACAAAATATTTTAAACTTAAACGATTTCCTATAAGCTACTAACATAGACCAACGGTGCGAACACCACTGGTTCGTTTTAAAAGCGGCCATATTTAAATAAAAGGCTGCATAATCTCCCTTACCGAAATTGGAGAGTTTGCGCATCTGCTACTTAGGAGAGATGGCGCATTGTTTCCCATTAGTTTTCATGCTAGGAGAGATTACGCAGCTTAATGGTAAATTTGCATATATTACAAATTACATGTAAAACATGTGAATGAATCAATTTTTTAAAAAAAATTGAAAAACACATAATTATCGAAACTAAATTTGGCAATAAATTCGTTTGTTAAAAAAATACTGGGCAATGAGGATGGGTGAACTGAATGTCTGGAATTGTACAATTAGGTTGAAATATTCATTCTTAATACAATAATATTTATTCACAAAAGCCTTACAACAATGCCATTTAAGTGTAAATGTTATTGTTAACGATTAAATTGTAGTTATTATTAATAACAATCTCTCCTACCCATGTGCGTAATCACACCAACCCTGTAAGGACAGATTGCGCAAAATGACTTTCTTGGTTTTATTACAAATGTTCTATTAAATTACAGCATAACAACAAAATAACAATGGAAATGCATAAAAAAGAAATATAGTCAAAATTAATCCTGCATAGTTTAGCCAAAAATTAATATTTATATGTATTTTTATTATTCTGCTGAATTGTGCGCAGACTATCCTAGCTTTACCTTATATATATAAATGCAAACTCTTTATCAGAATCGTATATAATTTTTTCGCGTGGATAAAGAATATATATGAAGGAAAACTATGTAATATACAGCATGTTATCATATTATTAGAGCTATTTACAATATTTGATAATGTCTCATTTCGGTAAATTATATTTATCAAAATTAAATGATTTTTTTAAATTTCTAAGTGAAAAGAAAATAGTTAACCTTTATAAACGTATAGTAATAAATATTGTTGATTTCATAATTAGCCCTATATAAACCATTAGACCTATATACACCTCTGTAAATTATTTGAAAACTAAATTTTTTTTTACCTCTTGATCCCGTCTCTGGGGATTGTATCACGTGACTTGCAATTGAGCAAGGAATAGTGTTACCAATCCCGATTTCCAGGGGTTCCAAAAATTGCAACTACCACGCGGTACATCAAAAATTCCCCTTTTTCATAATTCACAAATTCTTTTAAATTTCTCTTAGTACCACGTTATTCGTTAAAACCTGTAAAAATAAAACCTGCATATACCGTATTTTTTTATGATTTTTTATATATTTTTTTATTTTTTTATATGATTTGGAATATTATACAAATCTACCTACTGAAACGAAATAATTTCCTGTCCATAGCTATTCTGTTTTTATAGGTTTTAATGTAATTTGTTTGGTACAACCTGTTTATACCGGAACCCTATCTTAAACGTAAAACGTTCATAGTTCCAATGGACGTAATATCATACAATAACTACTAAAGAGTGGTGTAGTCGTAAAAAAAAATTACAGGTGGGTATACGCTATATCCAGAGGCTATACAACAGAGAGTATACGCAATAGCTACGGAGAGTATATGGAGTTATCCAAAAGATGACACCGTATATCCTTCACTATATCCCTGTTGTTAAATCTAAAATCTCTCCAAATCGAAATTTTGTTTCTGTCCTAACAAGTAAAGGTACCAGAATCCTTGGGGCGAATTTAGAATTTTATAGCTGATTCGATTCGTCTCAGGACAAATTTCAAAATTTTGTTCATTGAAAAACAGTTGCCGTCAAAGAAATAATTATGGTTTAAGTTTATGTATGGTTCTGACACTTCCATACATTGATGATAAACATTTTTTTTTTTACAAATTGTTCTTTCCGAAGATATGAGAAGGTTATTTCTCACAGTGCCCACAATTTTGCAAACACTTCTTCTTCAGTTGACTCAACGACGCACTCAAAACAAGTCTTCATCCTTTCTTGAATTTTAAAACAGTAGTCTCTACGTGTGACGTACTTTTCCTCTTTTTCAGTGTAGTCTCCTTTGGCAAATCCATACTTGTACATAGGAATCATCTTAACTGATTCGAACTGATAGTGTGCCAGTGATTGAAGCTTGATGACGTTGTTCCTAGTCATGAGGGAAATAGTTAATTAGTTGGCTAAAATGTACTCTTGATTGAATTTTTCACAGACATTCCAAGGACGGAAACACATCAAATTCAGCGGTTGAATGAGACTGGTTGAATTTGAAGACCTACACATTAGATTTATTTGCACGTCTTCAAAGTGAAACGAAGCCCGATTTGAAAACAGAGTTGTCCTGCCTGTCAAATACTCTCTAAAAATGACATTTTCAAAACTGACCCAAAAATACTAAAATATGAGTCTGTCGCATAGTCAAAATGGCTCAGAATCAAAATTTCTCAAGTTTGAAACATGTATATACATATTTCTGTATACATTCACACACTCAAGTATAAAATATGTACTCATTTTTGAGTATGTCCATGTTTCAAAAATGAGTATTAACTGACTTCTATGTGCCCATTTTTGGGTATTTCCATGTTTAAAAAATGTGTTTGAATTGATTCTAATCATTTTTTAATACGTCCATGTTTCAAAAATGAGTATGAACTTTTGAGTATGTTGATGTATAAATATTCTGAGTATTTCTGGCATTTCAGAATTGAAAGCTATTTGAAAAAAAAAGTTTCATAACAAAATGAAAACATCGATTTACTCAGATTTGAAAGTGTAATTTTTCTCAGTGTAGTATATGCTAACAATTTATCTACAGTTGCAGTATAATAACCGTAATAATATTGTCATATACTAGTTACCACAAATGTATGCAGTATAAAAAACATAAATAAACTTAAATCATCTTTTTTTTTTTTTTTTTTTTTTTTTTTTGACGATAACTGTCTTTAAATGAACACAATTTTGAACTTTGAAACGGCCCTCTGTCATTCTAAAACTCAATAGCAGATATGTGAGCCATCAAATTACTAAACTCAATAAGACGTATCGAATGTTCTATGAAAATCTACATTCACCGGCAAGGATCCAGATACCTTTACTTGTTAGCAATTCCGCTTTCCCAGATTTCAATGTATAATATTATTGTGTTTATTTAGTATAGTAAAATGCACTAAATCGGAAAGTCGACATAAAAAAACAAGTTGGAAATTGTACGTCAAATGTGACAAATGAGGTGCGTTCGTACTATAACTAGTTTTATAAATAGTCAGATCTTGGTGTAATATCTCTTGCACTCTTATGCAAAAAATGCATGAATACAAAATTTATTTTATGTGCAGATTTTCATGTTATAGATATTAATTTTGTTTTATGAAACTAAGTTACAATACTCTTTTATAAAGAATTGGGGCTCGGACGGCATCTGTCCAAATTTGCATGTATTATCGGATAGATGCTGTCCGAGCCCCCATTTAAGGGTTAATTACGAGTCTCGCAATTCTCTCTTGAAATAATACAATGCACACTGATTTCCTATGAAAATTTACTTACTGTTTTGAAGAACAGCATGTCGAAAGATTCATGGATCGGAAAATAACGACGAAGCCAGTATCGATTGTGGTTGAAATTACACGGATGTGTCGCGAACACATAAACTGTCAAGTATGTGCTGCCGTATGTCGCTGCGAGTCCGTTCTCTACAAAATGCGGTTTCTCGATTTTTCTAATCTGTATTCTCAATTTCTATTATATTTAAAGCGCATTCGTTCATTTATTTCATTTGTTATTTTAAATATAAGTTATCAAAAACGTTCAAAAACGTTTTTAACACTTTCCAACCTAGTTGAAAAGTGTTTATGACTTCGGTTTGTCTGCCGTATGGCCGTCTGCCGTCTGTCCGTGCTCTAACTCCCGTAAATAGGCTCGGATTGCCCTGCAATTTTTATATGTTATTGTCGTCATCTATAGCATGTTCCCTATTTCAACTGAAATGTGTAGCACTTATAGTTTTTTTTACAGTTACACTCAAACGAATTCCGTTACATGACGGTCTATGGGGAAAAATCATTTGCGGTTTATTTTAATGATGTTACACAATTTCAAAAACATTGTAAATGATGTATATCACTAAGGTGCATTACAAGAAGCTTAATATAGGATAGGGTGTGCATAGCACTTATAGTTACTTTACAGGGACAGTCAAAAGAATTCCTTTACATTACGTCTACGGAGAAAAATCGTCTACAGTTTATTTAAATAATGTTTCACTATTTTAAACGCATTGAAATTTATATATACCACTAAGGTGCATGACAAGAGGCTTACTACTGAATATTGTGTGTATAGCAGTCATCGTTTATTTACAGGGACACACAAAAGAATTCTCTACTGTCTGTTAACAAAAATTCCTTGAAGTGCGTTTTAAGTTACTGAACGCGATTTTAATTTTAACTCGCTTTTTGTCTATTATGTGGTGTGTATAAATTCTGTAGATCCTATACAGGGCAGCACAAAAGTCCACGAACACATTTCCGCTTACTGACAGAAACTCCAGAAGGATAATTTTAAACTGTGCTACGCGTTTCCTAACTAAACTAAAATTTAGCATCCTATGTCTTATATATACAAATCTATAGATCCTATACAGGGCTGAATAAAAGTATTCGGATATTTTCCGAATATTGTATCTGTTGGAAATTCCTGAAATTACGTTTTTAAATATGTTATGCGTTTTCCAAATTGTTTACTTAGATGTTATCTTTCAGCTTATTAAACGGTAATGATTTGTAAAATTATTTTGGAAGCATTGGAAAGTGTTACATAATCTATGCTTGACGCATGATTTTTCGTTCTTGTTTGCTTTATTTTTAATTATGCAGCTATTAATTATAATATCAACGATAATAAATATTCATAAACGCACAAAATATATTGATGAAACTTTACAGTAGAAGCTAATATTGACAATGTTCATTGAGGTCCGTATTTTATTTAATTTTTATTAATAAAAAGAGCATTCTAAAAACGGTAAGAACTTTTTGTACATCTAATAAATACAAGCTGTTCAAACAATTTTTCTTTTCTCTAATTAAACTAATATTAATTACATAGATATGGAAAAAACTCGAATAGAAATAGCTGTTATCTTATTCTTAAAAACAAGATATTTTGGGGATAAAAGAAATGTGTATAATAATAATAATAATAATAAAATTAAAAAAATATTTCATAGGCTTTCAACTAGAAGGCATTTCCTCAATTAATAAAGTTGTTTACATAACAAAATTATTCTGTATGCTTTAATTTTACAAAAGGAATTTCTTGAATTGATAACTTTGTTGACATGAAAAATTAATTTTTATGCATTGATTTTACTGAAATAGTAACATGTCTTTTTGTCTTAATAGATAAATGAGTTGTATACCTTATGAAAGAACAAAGAGAATTACATTTTTTATTTATATAAGAATACAAAAAGAAACACAACAATTTCTTTAATCATACTAAAACTTTCAGTTGGCTGACTTTATTTTCTTTTCATGTTTACATTAATAATATTTATGTTAATTAACATTAATTTGTAATCCAAAGTACGCCATTTTAAAAATAAAATGCTAATTATTATTAATAACACGGTTAATCTTAATTTATGAAGTATTCTTCATATACATTTAATTGATGACATTTGAAAAAGATATATCGTATCTGTTACTTTATATAATAAAAAAAAAATAATATGTATTATTCTAAAGGGAAAGATAAATATTTAAAGGCAAAATTGAGTTAATAATATAATTTTTTAATTAAACTACAAATATATATATATATATATATATATATATATATATATTTCCCCAGTCATGTTGGAGTTTTCATGATGGTCATGAACTGCAAGGTATCTTATTTATATCTCTTTTAATCTTTATGGATTTTATACTTAATGTCTCTATTAAATGTTCTCTCTGTAATTTATAAGTATGGCTTCTTTCCTTTCTAATATTGTATTTTATTTTTTATTTTATCACTGATTTGAATCATTGTATTTGAGATGTAGTCCCAATATCATATTTTTTAGCAATGTATGGCTAATATGATGATGAAACATCTCATTTCATTTTATTTGTGGTATTTAGGCAATTGGGACTTGATAATTCTGTCTAAATTCCAGAAATTTCATTTCATTTAATTCCATTTATTCAATTTTTATTTAATTTCTTATTCTTTCAATGTTTTTGATTCCATATTAAGTGTGTTGGGGAATCTTTCATTGTCAACTAATTATTTAATACTTAATTATTTCATTGTTTAAGTTGGTGTTATGATAATGTTTCATTTATGGTTATATATATATATATATATATATATATATATATATATATTCGTATTCAAAAGTAGTAAAACAAAATAAAATCATTGATGTTTAAATAATTAATTTGAAAATTCATTTCAGTGTATTTATATTTTTTATCATGTCTAAATGCATAAGTTTTAAATAATTAATGTTTATTTAAATCATGTTTTGTCAGTTTAGTATGCTAAAAAGCAAATAAAATAAGTTGGAAATTGTACGTCAAATGTGACAAATGAGGTGCGTTTGTACTTATATTATTTCAGTGAAATGAATTATATTATTTGTTATTATCATATGATTAATTTCCGTAATAAAATAAGTACATTTTATGTTGGCAACATTTTATCTTTTGTTGACATTTACGGAAAATTCCAATGGGAAACGTAAGCCTAGCTTTGAAAATTTAAGAACTTGAAATCGATATTTAGACTATTTTTCAATTTAATATCTATTTCTCCGGAAACATCTATCCAAAAATTTGTCGGTAGATTATAGTATTGCTATAATTACACAATTTTAGCATGCAAATTTGGTTTTTAAATTAAGTAATACGGAAATAATATGACCCCATCTTAAATAGGACGTCACCATGGCAACCTAGATTCATTACCTATGATGGAATATCATTGAATTAATTATATATGATAGGATTTAATAGAATAAAGAATGTGACTATAACTTGGTCAAAGAGGCTATAAAATATCCTATACGTCATATATGACTATAACGTCATACATTTCAGATAACTCGGCGATACATGTCGATCGCTTGACGATTAATCTTCGGAAGCTGATGTAACAAGGATGTACCGATTTTTTAAAAAAATCAATTTACTTAATAAATATTTTTATTAATATATTTTTAAGTTTTGATTCGATTTTCATAAAATTTGAAATGACTCGATAAAATTCTGAACGATTATCTATATTAAATTTCAAACGATTCGGTTCGGTAGTTTTTGCACTGTTATATGCGGGCGGAGGGACGGACCAGATGACGACTGTAGGTGCTACGTATTTATATAACTACGAACGCACCTAAAAAATTATATTCTGATGTAGCGCTATCAATTTCATGTATGAGAAAACACTAATTCGGGCGAAAACTTTCATTTTAAATCCTAATAATATTATAAATCTCATTGTGTGCAAATGTTAGGCTGAAGCCAGCGTCAAAATGGAGCATTTAATGATCCTGTATCTTTGCATATACATTGATTATAACCCTCGAATGAACATAGGCTGGTTTTTGTTCATTTTATTCAAATATTTTTCTTAATAATTCAAAATTTCGCTATTTTCATAGAGAATAAATGGACATTTTTTCGTGTAGTATTTTAAAATCGTTAAATTTACTTTACCGTTGCTAATACTTTATCGTTGCCAAAACTAATTTAAATCCGGAATAATAATTTTTACTATACAATTTAGTTTCAATTGAAAAATTTTCGCGTGAAAAATGAAAATGAAATTTAAAAAAAATTTAAAGAATTAAAAAGAAGATTAAATAATATTATTAGATATAAAACGTACTTTTTTTAGTTTTTGATAATAATACAAGGTTTCAATATGCGTAACCATAGGAAACAGGCAAATATGACATAATGCATCGCACATAAAGAGGATAGGGTTTTGATTGGTGAAATAAAATGATCTTGGGTTTTTTTCTTTACTTTTATTTTTATTTATTTATTTATTTTTTTTTTTTTTTTGTAAGGTAAAATACTTGGTGTTTTACCGTCTGCGCACAGCTAATATAACTATACCGTATTTTTTATTTAAATTTTTAACCATTTTACCATTTTATTTTATCGTTGCTAGGGCTTTGATCGTTACCAATAAATAAAAACACGGAAAATAATTTTTCCTCAACAATTAATTTTCAATTGAACGATTTTCACTTGAAAAATGAAAATGAAAAATAATTCAAAAAAGATGAATTTCCGTGATATTTAAAACAAAAATATGGAGTATTTGTTATTATACATGAAGTATGAATATCGGTTACATTAAAAAGATCTTTTTCTTTCAAAAAACTGCGTTATAATTAGAAGGAAAAATGAACAATAATTATATTCTTAAAAATAGATTTCGCTTGGACCATGGAACTATGAAAAGGTTCCTCCTCGGCTTGGACAAATATGACGTCATAAATAAATCATTTATTTTCAAATAGTCGTAATAATACAAGGAGCATGAATATCAATGTATAATGAAAGTATATAGATAATGGATGTAATATTTAAGATGAAAAACTGAAATATTATTTATCGATACTGATTAATAATTAGCTTGAGTACCAGTTACATACAAATGTGAGTTTTCCGCTAAAATTTACGTCCTGATTGCCAGAAAAAGAAAATTCACAAGAATTATGGCATTAAAAAGTGATTTCTCTGAGGAAAATGTGACGTTATATTAGAAATAAAACGGGAATTTTTAAATGTGTTTTACAAGGAGCGGGAATTAATTCCGTACATTAATAATACAAGGATCAGTAAGTATAGAAAGTAGATTAGTCTTACGACATATTTAAAACGAAAAATTGAATTTTTTTTATCTATACCGATTACTAAGCATGAATATCAGTTACATACAGGTGAGAGTTTTTTGCCAAAAACCACACCATGATTATTAGGAAAAGAAAAATAAATACGAATCTATTATATTAAAATCTGACCGCCTGTTTGTATTCCGCAACTACTCTTTCCAGATTGTCGAACGCAACGCGATTTACTTAACACCGGTTATCATTCATCCGAGGATGTCATAAACTTTCAGAATTTAAAAAAATGATTTAAATTCCGAGATATTATTATTATTATTATTATTATTATTATTATTATTTTGTAAATTTTAACGAAGTTTCTCTAAAAATGGCAACTAAATTATTCCATTTTTGTGAATAAAAAAGAAGAAATAAAACGGATTAATATATTTTTTCTCATTAAAACTGAAAAATAAAAGAATTTATTTTCAATTTGAATAGATGGTGAAAGAAAAAAAAATCTTGATTACAGTAAAATTTTTGAAAAATAAAAACGTATTTTCACATATTCAAACTTCATGAATCAATTTATTCTGGAGAACAAAAATCGTCTGTCAGCATATTTTCATTTAGAAATAAAGATTTTTTTTCCAGTTATAGATTAAATCAAGGAGGTAAATTTAAGCTCCTTGCATTTAGGTCTACAATAATTGCTCCCTATTCACAAGAATTGAATTTAATGAAAAAGAATATACTATTTCCATTATCTTTGAAGGATTGCTATTAAAATATTTCACAAATGCGTTAAAAGTAAAATGGTTTACCAGGTAAACTTGACATATATTTTCATATAATTCGCCGATTTCCACGATTTTATTTGGCCCGCCTTTTTTCATTGGTTGCAGTTTCCTTTTCGTGATTATTTGTCACAAAATTTCACTTTTTTAAAACTTAGTTATGTCAAGGCCTCTATAACATAGATATACTGTATTGTCTCCTATGGAATGTGATAAAGTGTTAGTTAATTATTTACGTTTCTAACTATCGGGAATGAAATATTTTGCATAATTAATGCATTTATTATTATTTTAATGATACGTAAATGTAAGTCCATACAACGCATTTTAAACTCTATTTACACAAATGTTAATTAAACAAATTTGGTAACTCAAACTGCGTACAATGTTCGAAATATCTATCAAGGGGTCTTGATACTAAAAACAATTATTCTGTAATTAATGTTTTTGAATAGTGTTTCAATAAAACAAAACCATTACAGATATTAAAAGACATTATAATGTTAATAAATTTATATAAATCGATGATGTTCTACAACTTTGTAAATCACTTTTTCTCTCTATCTCTTTCCGTTTTCGAGATAGGAATGCTAACTCCGCAGCATCCCACCATGTGGCGCGGTAGGCGGTTTAATTGAGTAGCGCATGGCTAATTTACTGTACCTAGACACTACTTTTATGAATAAAGCAGCAGCCGTTCCAAAGTTAAGAGGGTGGCAAGGGACTTTAGTGGGCATACTGTATATATATATATATATATATATATATATATATATATATATATATACTGAGTTCAGAATAGGGCCCTAAGAACAATACTGTATCGGCGAATAAGAACCAATCCATATAATTAACCTCCTTCCTTCGCATGAGTGCTAGTTAATTTTAATTTTGGTCTCGATCTAGCGTCCAATGCTTTCAGCACCATCTATTGCTGCTATTTGAAACTAAAACTGTGAATCGTAGTAAAAAAAAAACTAAAAAAAAAACTAAGATTATACTTTACTGTCCTGCAAGAACATTTTAAATATAAGTCACTGTTTGCATGTTATCGAATTTAAAAATCAGTCAGTTAATTTTAGAACATCTGCTATTTAGTAATAGAACTAATTAATTTAAAAATTCATTTCACTTAAAAAGATTTGTTATCCTTCTATAGAAAACAGCAAAAGAAAAACAGATTTTAACTATAATTAATATATTCATACTGAAAGTTCCATATTTAATTAAATTTAATTAACTTTCATGTTTAATCTTATAATGTTTCAATGATTAGTATTTATTGTAACAATTTTATAAACAGTCACTTTTACTTCAAAGACATTTACAAAAATATTCCATTACTTTCAAGATAATGCCCAACTTCAAATGAGAATAAAAATTACTTTCTGTCAACAATTTCATTTTCAAATCTAAATGTAAGTGCAAGTCCGTTCAGCGAATTTTTACTTCTCTCTAATTAAACAAATAGTAGTTACGCAAATAAAAAGTCAACGTTCAAAGATATTACTAATGATCATGATTTGTATAAAAATGTATACAAACGCAATTAATTCTCGTCTTAATATTCTTTAATAAATATTTAATTAAATATTTAAATATTTTCTTCTCATCATTTAGTTTGGAAATGTGAAACAAATGCAAAATATTTACATCATTGCATAATTCTTTAAAGAGTAATTTGTTTATATTATGGATAAAAGCGATTAAGAGCTTTAGAAATCATTCAAATGCCAGTAAATTTAATTGAATTTGTATTATTTTTGAGCGTCTTGGAATAGTCAAATATTATGTTTTCAATTATGAATCTATATGTTTAATCGTTAAGAAGGATTTCATTTCCTTATTTTGTTTAAATAAATGAATATATATGTTCTATTATTATCCGAATAAGTTATAACGTATAATAATAGAATAAAATAAATGAACCGACGTATTCACTTTTAAAATTAAACTCATTATTTCTCGAAAGATTCAAAAGATTATAAAAAAAAAAAACTTTATTGATTGTAAATTTTATTCTAAAGTTTCATTTCAATAGATTAACTTTAGTTTTCTATTTAACTTTTTAATATTTTAATAATTAATTTTTTATTTCAACGAAATTCTAAAATATTATTTCTTGATAAACAAAAGATCTTTAAAAATAAATTGACATTTTTAGTTGAAAACTTATTTCTAATACAACTAAAAAAGTGTTTATGAATAAAAATTTATATTACGTACGGTTATAAAAATAAAATTAATTGAAATTTTATTATTCTGTATCAATTATTTAATTAAATATGAAAATATTATCGTCTTATTTTTAACTTTACAGCAAAGTTAAAAATTGTTTATGAATTAGATTTGTCTGTCTGTCTATCTGCCTGTATGTCTGTGCTCTTACTCGTGAAAATACACGGATTGCTATGCAATTGATAACTATTGTGTTGGTTTCTATACGATGTTCGGAACTGAAAATATAGGGCATAGTGTTTATAGTCCGATTACACGGGCACTACGTTACATTATCGTCTATGGCGTGAAAATCTTATGCGGTGTATTTTAATGATATTACACTATTAAAAATATTGAAATTCAGTACAAGATCACTATAGAATACGGTGTGTATTGCATTCATCGTTCATTTACAGGTATACACAAGAGAACTCTGTTCTTTCGGTTGCAGTACTGCCTATAAGAGATAAATGCTGGAAGTGCATTTCTCTTATATGCGTTTTAAAATTCAACTAATTTTTTGCATATACTTGGTGTGTATAAATTCTATAGATCCTATACAGGACATCACAAAACACCTCGAGTATATTTCCATTTACTGACGGGAGTTGCTGAAAGGCAAATTTCAATTGTACTATGCGTTTTCTAACTCAAATTTTAGCATACTATGAGTATAAATACAAATCTGTGGATTATATACAGGGATGCATAATAAAATTTGGATATTTTACCACTTCTAGATATTAATTGTGGAAATCGGGTTTTCAAATGTGCGATTCGTTTCTAAAACTGTTTACTTAGCTATGGGTTGAGCTATGGGTTATAGTTGAGCTTAAGCCGAAAGCTAGGCCTCTCCGCCCAGTTTGACTTTGACTTTTTTACTTAGCCATCCACTTCGACATTATAAAACGGTGATGTTACACTATTTTGTATTTGTATGAAAGTATTTCATAATATATGCTTGGCGCAGGGTTTTTCGTTCTTATTTATCCTTAAAATGTATAACTCATACAAAACATTTATTTCAGTACATGCTTTCTCAAACTAAAACTTTCGACTCTATCATAGGATATGAGATAAAAAATCTTTAAAATTATATACCAATAATTATTAGAAATTATAATTATATTGTTAACCGTATATGAATTTATTTCATTTTCATATTTTTATTTTAAATATATATGTTTAGTTTTCCTCATAAACATTAAAAATAAAATCAGGCGTCATCCATGCATATCGTTACTCGCAAATGAAAAAACAAAACAAAATGAAGCATTACTTACTGAAAACATTAACGAATAAATGAAAAGGAAAAACATTTTTTGTAATATACCATGTTATTTTTATATATTTATGTTTATTTTAAATATTACGCCGGATTTCATGATGGTATTTCATGGTGCTCCAAAACATGTCCATTACTGTAATGAAACGGAAATAAAATAGGTGCGAAATAAATATGTAAGCATAAACCATAAATTGAGTGCTGTAGCTTTAAGTAAATTCCAAAGAAATGCACTTTGAACAACAACACTACACAATGTGCATCATTATTTTCTGTCATTATATATATCACTAAGGTGCATTAGAAGAAGCTTAATATGGAATAGGGTGTGCATAGCACTTATACTTACTTTACAGGGACAGTGAAAAGAATTCCGTTACATTACGTCTATGGAGAAAAATCGTCTGCGGTTTATTTAAATAATGTTTCACTATTTTAAACGCATTGAAATTTATATAAGGTTCATTACAAGAGACTTATTACAGAATATTGTCTGTATAGCAGTCATCGTTCATTTACAGGGACACACAAAAGAATTATCTACTGTATGTTAACAATAATTCCTGGAAGTGCGTTTTAAGTTACTGATCGCGATTTTAATTTTAACTCGCTTTTTGTCTATTATGTGGTGTGTATAAATTCTGTATATCCTATACAGGGGAGCACAAAAGTTCGCGAACACATTTCCGTATTATTTAACTCCAGATGGAGAATTTTAAACTGTGCTACGCGTTTCCTAACTGAACTAAAATTTAACATCCTATGTAGTATATATACAAATCTATAGATCCTATACAGGGCTGAATAAAAGTATTCGGATTACTTAGATGTTATCTTTTAGCTTATTAAACGGTATGATTTGTTAAATTATTTTGGAAGCGTTGGAAAGTGTTACATAATCTATGCTTGACGCATGATTTTTCGTTCTTGTTTAATAATGCATTTGGTGCTTATACCAAGGGATCCTGGATCGAACCCGGTATGGAAATTGTTTTCGTCTGTTCGTTGTACGCTGTTTAGTAAATTGAAAATTCACATCCTTTATATTTCAGTAATTTACAGCGTAATTTCAGCTCTTCTGAAAAATTAATTAGTATATAAATATTCACCAATACTGGGTTTGATTTGTCTCATGTATGCCACTATGAGTTGTGCTTATGATTGAAGTTCCATATTGTGCTGCAAGGTTGTAGCCTAGCCATATAAGAGCGAGAGAATGGTAGACCGGATGTCGTCCGGATGGCTTTTTAACACTTTCCAACCTAGTTGAAAAGTGTTTATGACTTCGGTTTGTCTGGCCGTCTGGCCGTCTGGCCGTCTGGCCGTCTGGCCGTCTGCCGTCTGCCGTCTGCCGTCTGTCCGTGCTCTAACTCCCGTAAATATGCTCGGATTGCCCTGCAATTTTTATATGTTATAATCGTTATCTATAGCATGTTCCCTATTTCAACGGAAGTGTGTAGCACTTATAGTTTTTTTACAGGGACACTCAAAAGAATTCCGTTACATGGCGGTCTATGGGGAAAAATCATTTGCGGTTTATTTAAATAATGTTTCACTATTTTAAACGCATTGAAATTTATATATATCACTAAGGTGCATTAGAAGAAGCTTAATATGGAATAGGGTGTGCATAGCACTTATACTTACTTTACAGGGACAGTCAAAAGAATTCCGTTACATTACGTCTATGGAGAAAAATCGTCTGCGGTTTATTTAAATAATGTTTTACTATTTTAAATGCATTGAAATTTATATAAGGTTCATTACAAGAGACTTACTACAGAATATTGTGTGTATAGCAGTCATCGTTCATTTACAGGGACACACAAAAGAATTCCGTTACATGGCGGTCTATGGGGAAAAATCATTTGCGGTTTATTTAAATAATGTTTCACTATTTTAAACGCATTGAAATTTATATATATCACTAAGGTGCATTAGAAGAAGCTTAATATGGAATAGGGTGTGCATAGCACTTATACTTACTTTACAGGGACAGTCAAAAGAATTCCGTTACATTACGTCTATGGAGAAAAATCGTCTGCGGTTTATTTAAATAATGTTTTACTATTTTAAACGCATTGAAATTTATATAAGGTTCATTACAAGAGACTTACTACAGAATATTGTGTGTATAGCAGTCATCGTTCATTTACAGGGACACACAAAAGAATTCTCTACTGTATGTTTACAATAATTCCTGCAAGTGCGTTTTAAGTTACTGAATGCGATTTTAATTTTAAATCGCTTTTTGTATATTACGTGGTGTGTATAAATTCTGTAGATCCTATACAGGGAAGCACAAAAGTTCAGGAACACATTTCCGTATTATTTAACTCCAGACGGAGAATTTTAAACTGTGCTACGTGTTTCCTAACTGAACTAAAATTTAGCATCCTATGTAGTATATATACAAATCTATAGATCCTATACAGGGCTGAATAAAAGTATTCGGATTACTTAGATGTTATCTTTTAGCTTATTAAAGAGTATGATTCGTAAAATTATTTTGGAAGCGTTGGGAAGTGTTACATAATCTATGCTTGACGCATGATTTTTCGTTCTTGTTTAATAATGCATTTGGTGCCTATACCAAGGGATCCTGGATCGAACCCGGTATGGAAATTGTTTTCCTCTGTTCGTTGTACGCTGTTTAGTAAATTGAAAATTCACATCCTTTATATTTCAATAATTTACAGCGTAATTTCAGCTCTTCTGAAAAATTAATTAGTATATAAATATTCACCAATACTGGGTTTGATTTGTCTCATGTATGCCACTATGAGTTGTGCTTATGATTGAAGTTCCATATTGTGCTGCAAAGTTGTAGCCTAGCCATATAAGAGTGAGAGAATGGTAGACCGGATATCGTCCGGATGGCTTTTTTAATAATGCATTTGGTGCCTATACCAAGGGATCCTGGATCGAACCCGGTATAGAAATTGTTTTCCCCTGTTCGTTGTACGCTGTTTAGTAAATTGAAAATTCACATCCTTTATATTTCAGTAATTTACAGCGTAATTTCAGCTCTTCTGAAAAATTAATTAGTATATAAATATTCACCAATACTGGGTTTGATTTGTCTCATGTATGCCACTATGAGTTGTGCTTATGATTGAAGTTCCATATTGTGCTGCAAAGTTGTAGCCTAGCCATATAAGAGTGAGAGAATGGTAGACCGGATATCGTCCGGATGGCTTTTTTAATAATGCATTTGGTGCCTATACCAAGGGATCCTGGATCGAACCCGGTATAGAAATTGTTTTCCCCTGTTCGTTGTACGCTGTTTAGTAAATTGAAAATTCACATCCTTTATATTTCAGTAATTTACAGCGTAATTTCAGCTCTTCTGAAAAATTAATTAGTATATAAATATTCACCAATACTGGGTTTGATTTGTCTCATGTATGCCACTATGAGTTGTGCTTATGATTGAAGTTCCATATTGTGCTGCAAAGTTGTAGCCTAGCCATATAAGAGTGAGAGAATGGTAGACCGGATATCGTCCGGATGGCTTTTTTAATAATGCATTTGGTGCCTATACCAAGGGATCCTGGATCGAACCCGGTATAGAAATTGTTTTCCTCTGTTCGTTGCACGCTGTTTAGTAAATTGAAAATTCACATCCTTTATATTTCAGTAATTTACAGCGTAATTTCCGCTCTGCTGAAAAATTAATTAGTATATGAAAAAACTAGTCGTTGGGGGCCACCGTAATACTTACCCATCATGGATATGCATAATATAAAATATGAAAATAAAACATGTGTAAACTATTTATAAAATACATTGCAATTCTAATAAAATCGTGGCTTGATGATGACATAAACTTTAAATGCTCTATTACTGAATTGCGTAAAAGAAGCATCCTTATAACTTCAAAATTTATAATCATATGAACTAAAGGTTTACTGCGTCGGATTAAGCAACTCATTTCCAATTAAAATATATCTTTGTGTTGAAATTTAAATGAAATAGAGGGTCATGAAAAATCGAAGAGTGTGGTAAATATAATTACAAATATCTCGGCAACTCATTATCTGCTCGACTTCATTTTTTATTCAAAATTTATGTGTTTTTATTGTCTTTTATATTCACTCCTTAAAATAAACAATTTCAAAAAATTATATAACTTTTATCAGAACGAATATTTCGTCAGTCTGAAAAAAATAATTCCGGATAATCGAGGTTACTGAAATTCAATAAGCTTTTTCCTATTATTACATACTAAGTACATACCAAATTTCAAGTTTCTATCTCAATTTGTTCGGGAGATAGAGCGTTTACAGAAACACACACAAACACACAGACAGACGGACGGCAATTTTTTTTTTCTAAAAATCTGTTTCTCGGAATCTCCGGTTTCTAAAACGTGTAAACCCGACAAAAAAAAAAAATCGATTACAAAACTTACCTTATACTACGTATGATGGGTAAGTAATAAATTTGATTTATGTACTATTCGTATATATCGTATAATTTTAACGTGCACTGAAAAATCTCTTTTAAAAAAATGAAAAAATAAATTGAAAGAAAGTGGAAGTAAGATTGGTTCCTCTGATTATTTGTTTCTGTATCTCTGTGAATAGAATATGTAAATTCGTCGATGCAAGATGAAGCTTCAATGTTCTTACAACAGGAAATAAATGATCCTGTAGATTTTGATATTTGCTTGCTTGAAAGTATTGCAAACCGATTACAGGAACGCAATCGATTAACAAAAGAAATATCCACAAAAGAATTCTCTGATTTTTTTTGATTTTTTTATTTCACCTTTATTGTTTCCTTTAGGTCAATAAATCACAAGAATGCAAGATAAGAAATTCTTTTATTTGGGAAAATGAAGACGAGTATTATAATAGTAAAAACAAAAGTTTGATTTATTAAAAAAATAAAAATATTTGTCGTTTCTATACTAAAAGTGTTTATAGTTTTCGCTGTTCTCTGCCATCGTAAAATAACGAGTTCATTTTTCTTTTAGAAAGCCATGGGGTACATGGTAATCTTAAGTATAGTTTTATTATACTTTTTATGTAATGAAAATATCAACTATTCAGGTAGTAATGGAATGAGTTTTACTAAAAATCATATATTTTATTTTTCCTGTCACCATTTCATGTACATACGAAACGCATAACGATTTTAAACAACCATTATACAACAGTACCCTCATAATACGCTCTTACTTCATTAAAACATGTCATTTGATTAGAAATGGCTTTTAATTAAAAGTTTTTATAAATAAAAGTGTAAGGGGGTGTAGTAGTAGTAATGACGGCCAATAATCTGCTCGAGGGATATAAGTGTGTAGGGGGAGTGGGTGTCGTGCGTGGGGATCTTAATTAAATGAACCTAACCCGCATGTGCTCAAGGATAACCAATCCAAGGTTTGAAGAAAACCACGAAAATACCGAATGATTAGGCCGACTGGAGGTATTCAAACCCAACACTTGACGTCTACCAACTTTGAGATTAGAAACTCTGGGCCACTGGGGGTAGGGGGAGGGGGGGGGGCAACTGTAAGGGAGAAAATTGTAGGATGTCAGTCACAGAAAATAGCATGAATTTTCGCAAATGACGTCACTGATTGCTTGATTGACCAAAGTCATCAAATAGGTGAAATAATTTCTTTTAAAATTTCTATCTAAGTAGATTATAACCAAAAAAAGGACACAGGCTGTTTTTATCTCATTTAAGCGTGTAGACTTGTATTAAATTCAGAATTTCGTTTTTTAAATGCAGAATAATTAAAAAACTTTAATATATATATACATATATAGTATGCTGCTACCATCTTAGAATGAATGTGAGCTATGAAAAAAGTGATTAGATAGATTATGAGTAATTTAAATATGGATTTTAAGTGCAAAAATGACATCATATATATTTATAAAACGTCCATACATTCCATCCCATACGACCGTCCGGTCGCGTCTGGGTAAAATCGGGTTTACCGACCCGATGCAGTATTCTAATTCTGCTTCAGTGCGACAAATTTTAGAAGTTGATGAAGCACACCGCAACAAACATTTTTACTTTCTTCTATCTTTACAAAAAGGAAGTATTGGATTCATGAAATTTTTCGACTTCGGTTTTCGACGGATTTATTTTTAGAAGGTTTTGAACACGAATCGACTGTTTTTAGAAAATGTCTGTCTGTAAGTGACAAAATCTTTCTGGGCGCTCTATCTCAAGAACTAATGCACGAACTTTAATGAAATTTTATATTCATTTAGTACCTAATATAAATTGGTGCTGATTTGTTTTTCGTGAAAATCGCCCAACAGGTGGCACTGCTATGCTGCATTTTTCGCGATTTCCGCAATAAGTCTATCTTAAGAACTAATGCACTTATTTTCATCAAACTTCAGATTCAGTTAGACCTTGGCATAAATAGCCGCTGATTAAGTTTTGGTGTAGATATCTAAACCGGTGGCGCTGCTATGCTGTTTTGTCATGGCTTTTACAATAGCTATATCTCAAGAACTAATGTCCGGAATTTCATGAAACTTCAGATTCTGTTAGACCTTGACATAAATAGATGCTGATTACGTTTGGGTGTAAATAGCCCAACAATTGGCGCTACTATGCTGCTTTTTTCATTATTATCACGATAACTATATCTCAAGAACTAATGCACGGATTTTCATTACACTTCAGATTCAGTTAGACGCCGACATACGTTGTTGTTTATTAGGTTTTGGTCTATATCTCTCAACAGGTGGCGCTACTATTCTGCATTTTGCAGGATTTACACGATTTTAGCAATAATCATATCTCAAGAACTAATGCACGGAATTTAATACAATTTTAGATTCAATTAGACCTTGCTATACATTGGCTCTGATTCTTTTACTGTATGCAAAATTTGCGTGAGATAGAAGAAAGATTTGGGATTCGATTGGCACATCCGACTAGTTTGTATTCAAATGTTGGGTTGCATTTCATTCTTTTATTCATATATATCTAGTGATTTTCATTCCAAATAGCCCCGTCCTTTACCGTATTTTCGTTTATAACTTTAACAATAATGAAAACATTTTACCACTATTTTGAACAAACTTAGTTTCTTGCTTCCCTTTCAAATGTGGTAAATTCCCGAAAATTGCTGGAAATGCTCAATATCTGTGTCCGAACAACACGTATCGTGACGTTCTGTAAATCGGAATGTTGCTCATACTAAATATGTGTCACTGACCTAATTACTACGCACTTCTAATGATATTATCATATTTCACGCAAAGTAAAGTGTGTTTGTTGAAAACATCAGTAAAATATGTTTACCACTGTTACAGGGTTCGTACACTTTTACCACACATTTTTAATAGAATTTTCGACTTATTTAAACGCAGAAAAATATTACAAATCCTACAACTAAACGAGGCGTCTACGATTTCTGCTATTTTAATATTAAATAGAAACATTTTATTAAAAAAATGTGGTAAAAGTGTACGAACCCTGTGTTAAATATATTAACGAAAATCCGGTGTCGAGTAAGACCCTGTATTTATGATTCAATAAGTGGAATGCGATCCAGCTTTCCTATACAAAAATGTTTTTTTCATTATGCTATATCACCTCTTAAATCTTGTCTGACTAGTGACATATTACTCTATATAGGTCTGTAATAGATATTATTATCGCATGCAATATTGGAACAGTACGCCATTCACTGTATATTTGATATCTCATATTAAAATAAACATGTTTATGATATCATTTCAATGCAGAATACATTGCCTATGCGTTTGATAATATGTATATTAGGAAAACGTAACGTATTCAATTCCATATGATTTAGTAGTGCCAAATACTAAATGATTAATTTGATTCCTATAGGAACATAAGATGAATTATACGAAATATTTAATAGATGAATTATTATTTTTATTAATATTTATTTATTAATATTTTTTTTGTGTATTTTATTTAATAAAAGTAATCCGATAGCAAAAATAAAATTATTTAGAAGTAGAAATAAATAAACTGACAAAAATAACAATGAGACAAAAGATAATAAATGTTGGTTTAGTTTTGAATACATTGTTGTTCGTATGTATAGAAATCGCATTATATATATACTAGGGGGCCTACCCCCTGCGAGCTACGCTCGCCAACCCCCGCTCAGACTTCGAGGCCTCTAAAAACATGACAGCGTGCTTTATTTTAAAAATATTGTTAAATCTGTAATTGGGTAGCCATGTTTTAATGTTTTAATGGGGCATTTTTTGATTATCATGGCCTCATGCACAGCTGTTGCGACAACTGACGATTGTTTTCGGGATTGATAAGTAAAATCAATTACAACTTGAAAACCAGCTTGTATAAAATGGTTAGATTTAAATTGTGGCTACCTCCCGGACTTTTATAACAACGATCTGTATTCTATTCTTCCTTTGCGTTTAAGGATGAGAAAAATTCCATCTGCTTGTGAATAACATTAAGAACCACGGTATTGAAAAGTACTATGTTATCGACATTTTCAGTAACAGGTTTTAATTTTCTCTCTATTTTAGTGCACCATCATGCATATTTTCATGTTATTTTAAATATGTAATTTTTTTATTTTAATTAATATGTATATACGAATTTTCTAATAATTATTTATCATACAAAATTAATTAAATATTTTGTGCATGCATGCCTGCATTTATTCGACATCAGTTGATGAGATATTTAAACAAATTTGCTATCCGCGATAATTTTACACCATGTTATGTCACTTGAATATTGTCAATAAGAAAATCGGGTACTTTTCCAGTATAGGCTTCAAAAAGGGACAGATTCGTTAATATACATAGATTTGTTGCCAAAAGTTATGAAAACAAACCCAATGAACTTTTGGTGCTTTTCTATTATAGGGGTCTTCACGCTTTTTTAAAAGCTTGGCGGAAAAAACCAAGCAGGATAGAAAACCAAGCAGGATATTTTATTCTCCTTCCGTTCAGTTGGGCAATTATTATTTTATATATTCGTTTCAAATATATTTATTAGTGATTTTATAAATTCGTTTAATTAAATTTTACAAAAAAATAACAAAATGATATCAATAAATAATAATTACTATTAATTCCTTTTCCCCCCCTTTCTTTTGCGTTTACATAAATGACGTCATTTGGACGAATTTATTCAAAATATTTTCAGTTTATAAATTAAATTAAGTGCTGACAGACGATTGAATCCTGACGATAGAAATGTGATTTTTTTTTTCAAATTTTCCTGAAAAACATAGTTTAATCACAATCTTGTCTTCATTATCGATTGAAATAAAAGATAAATACAATTTGTATTAATTTCACCATCAAGCGTTTAATATTTTATTAAAAATACCCCTGAAACAGAATCAGTCGTTTAATCAGTCGTTTCATAAAATCGTTTCATAAATTCCTTTCATAAAATCGTTTCACAAATTCGTTTCATTAGGATTTTATATATATAGGGTAGATAACTGCCAATTTTTTACGCTTTTTTCTTAACATTAAAATTTAATAGTACATTCTACCTTATTAATCTCCGAAAATTATGTTTATATACGGGAAAATCTTTCTTTTCAATTAGAGGGCTAAAAAAAGCAACAAGTTGGCGGTTATGTTGTATATGTCTATAATCGTTTTACTAACAAATGCATGGAGGAAAAATCGTATTTTTAGTATAATACAAACAACTGGTGATAGAAAATGTTTTCAATAATGTAAAAAAATATATGTATTATTCAATAATCTATTGATTTTTACTTATTTTACTGAGCTATATAATAGATCATCAATCAGTTTAACAAGAAAGGGCACATGATACGATTATATTTTCTAAATTAGAAATATAACAAACTTTTAAGGAAAAAATATCAAATATTTGAAAGAACTAGCATAAAGGCCAGACCAAAGACTGAATCTAAAGTCCCGCCCCCCTCAAACTTTAAAGGATTTAACTTTTCTCCCTACACTGCCACTTCTTAAACTTCTAACGCGTTCACTGCCTGGTTAAAATTACCGGAATTTTATTTTGTTTAGAAAGTTCGAATTCACACCAGAAAATACTAATAGCAGTATTTACTTTATTTAATTACGGACATATTGTGATTACATAAAATAAAAATTCTTCTTTCGAAATTTCCAGTACGAATTCGTAATTTTAGATTGCAAAATCACGAGTATACTCGTGGTTGGCAGCGAAAGGGTTAAAGATTAAACTGTCGATTTAAAAATTAAACGAATCAATTTGTCATTTCCATTTCTAAAGTTTATTTCTTCATAAGTACAGTTATAGTTTACATGCGTATGGTCATTTTATGAAATAAAAAAAGCAAAATTCAAGTTGTAACTAGTGAAGATGGAAAGAAAATTTTGTGAAAACGTTATGTAAAGTGAAGTTTAAAATTGCATTAGATTGTGGTCAGTAGGTGTTGCATTTCTGTATAGTTTAGAAGACCAATATCAAAATATCATAGATAAAATTATCAAAATAAAGTCGAAAGTAGTGCTATTATCAATTACAATTGATAAAAACAATAAGCTCTGCAGGAAAATTCATTCTTAAGAAAAAATCTTGAGATTAGATTTTTAAAAAATGTTATTAGAATCAAATCTTCATAGTATATACTTTCATTGCATGTTTCTATGTTGTTTGTACAGAAATAAAGGAAATTCTTATCTTCAAGTAGAAAAAGCATTGGTTTATCGAAACAAATAAATGATACTGTAGAATTTGATATTTATTTCCATATAAGCAACGTAATCCGATTACATGGACGTGATCGCTTGGCTAAAGATATACCAGCTGTAGAATAATTTTCTTTTACATTTTTTTCAGTTTGATATGATACAAGCAGCCAATGTTAAAAATCTTCACACACACACACACACATACACACACACACACATATATATATATATATTAGAATGATTATTAAAATATACATTCAGATGTATATGACAAAATAAATTGTATGAAGATGTCCTGTTTAATTAAAAAATATATATCCTTATAATAAACGTAGGGTGTGACGAGGATTAAAAAAAAATTAACTAATCAAATCTCTTTAGTTCCATCCAATATTAAAATATTAAATTAATTAATCGTTATTTTTTTAAATTTTAATCGAGAATTAAACCATTTCTAAAAATATACAAAATTTTGATTGTTAGGAATAGATAAAAATTGATTATGGCACTGGCTACTATTTTTATATTCAATCGTACCATAAATGACATTTATTTTCTCTTTTTGGTGGATTTCTCGTGAAATATCCTAATATAAATGTATGGAAGATAATAATTTTTAAAAAGTGGTATTAATAGAATAAAATATAGCCCACTGGGAGGTGTATATTGAAGTAGGAGTTCGATATTACCGATCGAGCGCGGATCTTGTTTCAAGAAGATTAAAGTACTTTTGACAAAAGAATAAGGTAAATTTTCTTACCTTTTCTGAAGGTGCTTCTCATGGCTTAATCTAGTTGTTTATCCACATGTTGGTTTTATCCATAAATTCTTGATTATTAATCCACAATTAATTAATGGCACGATATGTTCAGCATCATTTACTTTTAGGCTGAAAAAACTAATTATTTAATTAGATGACACGGAGTAAGTAGACTGATTGTTCGATTTAAGATATTATAATTAAACACTTAATATTACATATACGTTACAAGTTACATTTAAACATTAATAGCGGTTGATTCACATTATATTGGAGGTAGCATCTGCTCCTGTTTACTCGGTTACATTTTGATGGAGACTGACGAAATTAAAGTCAAAATGAAGAGTTCATAGTTCATCATTGCATCATCGGAATTACTCATATATCAGTGGAAAAGTTACACATTGCACGGTTTCAGAGCAAGAACGCAATCAGTATAACAATGTTTATAATTATTGTTCTAATGTTTTTTAGTCTATTTCACATAATAACAGTTTATCAATTTAGAATTGCTCCGGAAACATTTGTTTGAAGTTGAGTGTGGTCATAAATTTCACTAGGCAATTTATTATGCGTCGAAAGAAATGTTGATTACTTTGAAGCTTACTTTCAAGGTCTTTCCCTCTTTCGAAGAGGGAGTGAATGAGTGTTTTTTCAGAAAATAAATTACTCGATGAGGTTAAAATTTTTAACATGTATGTTCCAACCCATAATCAAACGTTAAATTGTACAGTAGGTACTACTTAAAAAAATAGAATATTTGATTTTGTAAGTTTTTCGTAAGTAATGCGTTTTTGGTTACCGTGTAAATTATTCTGAAATTAGATTTTTTACATCTACTTTTGTAACAATCTGCAGAAATATTTATCAATTAATATTGAAGCTTCAAACATAAATTTTCTGGAGCGTTTGTAAACATACAGGTATTCTATTTCTCAAAGATAAAGATTAGAAATTAAATTTGTGTTTTCGTTTCAAATGTTACGTTATTAAAACATTGAAGACAGGTGGTTTTCTTCTTAAAACATGAAGCCTCGCCTGTCAACGTTAGAATTGAATGTTACACTATTTCACAATAAGAATTTCTCTGTATCTGTTTATGTTATAAATGATTGTATATAATAATTATATTGTTTCTAATAAAAGTATTTAAATACTTGTAAATATATACATTTTGTGAATGTTTTTTGAAAATACTCAAACTATAACACATAAAACGTAAAATTACTGCCGGTGGAAGCAATTACAGATATACAAAGGATGAGAATTCGTGTCTTCACTCCTCAATGTGTTAACCCTTTAACGGATGAAGCACTCCAATTGCTAAAATGTCGAAATAAATGATTGACACCGGAAATTGTAAACAAATTTATTTTTATATAATAAAAAAGCGATATTCCACATACATAATAAATGGAAAACATTTCTATTAAAATTCTGGTGTCATTGTTCAATTTCGTAATTAAAGTTTTGTGGTTTCCTAGGGAAACAAATGAACGTTAAAGGGTTAAATAGATATGAAATTTGGTCTAAAGTGATCTGTAATGAACTTTATCGAACACATCAATGGACATATGATATTTTAATTAAAATCTAAGTAATTTGTATAGTTCGTCGTATGATAGCTGTAAAATAACTATTAATTTAACTAGATAGTGTAGAATGAAAAATATCTTTGTTTATTTTTCGTAAATAAGGTAGACAATCTACAACATCGAATGTTATCCATTCTCAAATACATGTTTTCAGCCGCATAAGTTAATTTATACATGAAAGAGCAATGAAATATTTTTAATTTTAATGTTATTGTTAACGATGTTAATTTTGCATGTTTGTCTGTTAAACATTTTTTTAGCATGAAAATGTTTACTTCAGAATTGATAGCATTCGAAAAACAGGTATTCCAGGCTGAAGACACTAATTAATACACTATAAAAACCCTTCGGAAACGTTTCTGAAAAATTCGGGCAGCTAAAAATAATTTGTTTTTATAAATTATTCTTTAAATTTTGAAGATGTGTTCGTTTCTGGGGATTCAAAAGACAATGTAACATGCTATTTGAAATTTCGGATAACTCATAAGATTATATTATATTTTCGTTCGTGGTTATAGCATATTTTCATAAAATAAGAAACATTGGTCATTTTTTACAGTGTACTGTTCAAATGTTCTAAGAAAAGGGGGTTTCCTAACGAAGGCGAGAAAGATATAAGCAAGCTTATAAACTTTGTTATTTTATGAGTTCCTAATATTTGAAGTTTTTTCAGTTCGTGGAGTTACTGTCAACTGTGTTTAGCGATTCCCATTTGCAAGAAACTCACAAACGGAGGCAGAAACTTCTACAGTCAATTACACGCCGGCAATTATGGTAAATGACAATTCACCTATATATTTACGACAGTTAGAGTACGGACTGTTGTTAGAGAGACAAGCCGAAGTCATTAACATTCACCTATGATGGGAAGCGTTAAAATTAACCCCTTAATCGTCGCGCCCTTTAAGTGTAGGCTACTTTTTAAAAATTCAGATTGCTTGATTACCACCAATTTTTTTAAGTAGAAATGTTCGTCTTATTTAATAGACGGATAAAATAATGCAAGAATAAAGCCAATAATACTATTTAAAAAAAATGGTGGGAATCAAACAATCTGAATAAAACAGGCGTAACTTACGCTGCCCGTGAATGTCTCGGGCACGACGATTAAGGGGTTAATAAGTTCTATAGTAAAATTCAATCTTAAAAACATTTTTCAGATGAGATTTAAGGAAAAGTTATTACCGTAATTTCCGGCGTATAATCCGCAGCTAAAAGAGTCGTTTTTCGACCCAGAAATATTATTTTATAAAATGTAACTTAAAAGATCGCTGTAAATATTTAACTACAATTATTGAATAAAATTTCTGGGTCGAAAAACGACTCTTTGAGCTGCGGATTATACGCCGGAAATTACGGTACTATTAAACTGAGTCTTAAAATTATTCCAATTTTCATACGAACCATCGAATTTCGGCAATGGAATTTCAGGTAATTTGACATTTAAATTTTTTGTTTTATTAACACCATTATTTTCAACATTATTATCAATATTTTTAGTTTTAGAATTATCAATAAGCCTTTTAAATCTTACCTTGAGATTTTGGAGATCTTGTTCGATTTCTTCAAATTCAGCTTCACACTTATCGATTTCTTCATCTTTCAAAATTTTATAGAACTCCATTTTCAAGTCATCTAATTTATCTTCTAATTTGTTCAAATTCTCAATTTTGTTCAGAATATCTACTGAGTCTATTTCTTGTGCCTCATCGGCTATAAAATTTGTTAACTTCGTGATTTGGGCTTTGATATTGCCCCTCCTTCGATTCATAGCATTCGATTCATCAAATCGTCATAGTAGTTTCATTCTTTGCATGTGTCTGCACTTTTTGCACAGAGATAAGAGAAATGATTATCTACAAGTAGAAACAAGTATTGGTTTAGTAAAGGAAACACTGCAGATTTTGATATTTATTTCCATGTAAGTAACGAAATCCAATTACATGGACGTGATCGTTTAACTAACGATATACCAGCTGTAGAATCATTTTCCTTTACATTTCCTTCAGTTTGATATGATACAAGCAGCAAATGTTTCAAATATTCACACACATACAAGGAATGATTATTAAAATGTAGATAGTATCAGCTGTATATAACAAAATAAATTATATCATGGTGTGCTGTCTATTTAAGGAATGTACCGTAATTTCCGGCGTATAATCCGCAGCTCAAAGAGTCGTTTTTCGACCCAGAAATTTTATTCAATAGTAATTGTAGTTAAATATTTACAGCGATCTTTTAAGTTACATTTTATAAAATAATATATCTGGATCGAAAAACGACTCTTTGAGCTGCGGATTGTACGCCGGAAATTACGGTAAATGATTATAATAAATGTATGGTGTAAAGAGGATTTAATAAAATAGCCCTTACTAATCAAATGTTTTTATTTGTATCCGTTATCATGATATTAAATTAACTAAAGTACACTTTTTTTTAATTTTAATCGATAATTTAAACATTTCTAAAAATATGTAAAATGTTGATTGTTAGGAAGCGATAAAAAAAACTACTATTTTTATATTAAATCGTACCATAATTTACATTTTTTTTTTCTTTTTGGAGGATTTCTTTTTAAAATATCCTAGTACAAGTGTATGACAGACAATATCTTTTTAAAAGTGGTATGGATAGAATAAAAAATAGCCAACTGGGACGTATATGTCCTAACCAATAATCAAAAGGTGAAAGGCATTTTCGAAAAAGTGGAAATTTTGATTTTGTAAGTTTTTGGAAATTAATGTCTTTGACTACCATGTAAATTATTCTGAAATTTGTTTTTTTTACATCTACTTTTGTAAAAATCTGCAGTAATATTTATCAATTAATATTACAGCTTCAAACATCAACTTTCTCGAGCATCTTTAAACATACAGGCATGCAATTTCTCAAAGGTAAGGATTAGAAATTTAATTTGTTTTTTCGTTTTAAACGCTTTCTTATTAACAGATTGAGAACAGGTGGTTTGTTCTTAAAACATGAAGCCTCACCTGTTGGCGTTAGAATTGAATGTTACACTATTTCACAATAAGAATTTATCTGTATCTGTTTATATTATAAATGAATGTATATAATAATTAGTATTTAAATGTTTAGTACTCTAATTGTAAATGTGTACATTTTGTGTATGTGTTTTGAGAATACTGAAACTATAACACATAAAACGTAAAATTACTGCCGGTGGAAGGAATTGCATATATACAAAGGATGTGAGTTCGCGTCTTCACACCTCAATGTATTAAATAGATATGAACTTTGGTCTAAAGTGATCTGTAATGAATTTTATCGAAAAAATCAATGGGCATAAGATATTTTAAATAAAATCTAAGTAATTTGTAGAGTTCGTCATATGACAGCTGTAAAACAACTATTAATTTAACTATTTAGTGTACAATAAAAAATACCTTTTTTTTTATTTTTCGTAAATAAGGAAGACAATCTACAAGGATTTTAAAAAGAGTAAATATTTCTCATAATTTTTGCTCTAATCTTCTGTTTGAAATCAACTGATTTTTCTTAGAAGCTTACAAGGACTGTTCAATTGTTCTAAGAAAAGGGGGTTTCCTAACAAAGGCAAATATACGAAAAAGAAATAAGCAATCGAATAAACTTTTAAAACTTTGCTATTTTATGAGTTTCTAACATTTGAAGTTTTTTACAGTTCGAAGAGTTACGGTCAACTGACTTTTGGCGATTTTCTATTTGCAACAAACACACAAAGGGAGACAGAAATTTCAACTTTTTGAACTTCTCGACTAATAACTACCACCCCTGCGGATAGGGGATAATCCAATTCTAGATTGAAACAGCGTCACACATATGAAAAAAAAATAACAGATTTGTAACACTCACGCACAGATGTTTGGCGACTTTTGGATTGGCGCGGTTTCTAAACCCGCGCCAAACCAATAACATATTTCAATATCCAGGTTACCATTAAAGGAAAACAATCTGCAAAATTTGGCGACTTTTTTCCTTTTTATAACGGATAAAAAAAAAAAAAAAAAAAAAAAAAAAACGATGCGTGAGTGTAAGACATCATAGCCGAAAAAAGTTAACCTTGGAAATATCAAGAAATGAACAAGAACGAAAAATCATGCGTCAAGCATAGATTATGTAACACTTTCCAACGCTTCCAAAATAATTTTACGAATCATACTCTTCAATAAGCTAAAAGATAACATCTAAGTAATCCAAATACTTTTATTCAGCCCTGTATAGGATCTATAGATTTGTATATATACTACATAGGATGCTAAATTTTAGTTCAGTTAGGAAACACGTAGCACAGTTTAAAATTCTCCGTCTGGAGTTAAATAATACGGAAATGTTTTCCCGAACTTTTGTGCTTCCCTGTATAGGATCTACAGAATTTATACACACCACGTAATAGACAAAAAGCGATTTAAAATTAAAATCGCGTTTAGTAACTTAAAACGCACTTCCAGGAATTATTGTTAACATACAGTAGAGAATTCTTTTGTGTGTCCCTGTAAATGAACGATGACTGCTATACACACAATATTCTGTAGTAAGTCTCTTGTAATGAACCTTATATAAATTTCAATGCGTTTAAAATAGGGAAACATTGTTTAAATAAAGCGCAGACGATTTTTCTCCATAGACGTAATGTAACGGAATTCTTTTGACTGTCCCTGTAAAGTAAGTATAAGTGCTATGCACACCCTATTCCATATTAAGCTTCTTCTAATGCACCTTAGTGATATATATAAATTTCAATGCGTTTAAAATAGTGAAACATTATTTAAATAAACCGCAAATGATTTTTCCCCATAGACCGCAATGTAACGGAATTCTTTTGAGTGTCCCTGTAAAAAAACTATAAGTGCTACATACTTCCGTTGAAATAGGGAACATGCTATAGATAATGATTATAACATATAAAAATTGCAGGGCAATCCGAGCATATTTACGGGAGTTAGAGCACGGACAGACGGCAGACGGCAGACGGCAGACGGCCAGACGGCCAGACGGCCAGACGGCAGACGGCCAGACGGCCAGACAAACCGAAGTCATAAACACTTTTCAACTAGGTTGGAAAGTGTTAAAAAAGAAAAGGCCTGTTTTAATCTGTTTGGAAATATTAATTTGTTTTCCTTAATGCATTGCGATATTTGAAGGATAAATTCATTACGATATAAATATTTACTTGTGTGATTGAAAACGTCAATCCGCGAAATAATGACCCGCACATAAACTTATCCCGAGCTTCTACGGTACATGTATACAATTATTTGATAAAATATCTATCCCAACACCGCAATCAATATTAATAAAATTGTCTGATAATTCATAGGGCATTTTTAAATGACCTTTTAAATTGTATATACATGCAAGTTTCTATACATTTTAAAACAAATGCAGACATATCTGTCTCGAAACTTATGATGATAGTTTACAAAAAATTCCAATCAATATTCCGATGTCAAATATGTTTGGTTCTGTTAATTGTAAGAGAAACGTATTTGATTCTATCAACATCATTAATGTAATACATATATCCCCCAAGAATGAATGACATACGTCTTAGTAATATTATTTATGCGGTGTTTCAAATTTAATGAATTCTGAAAATGTGTTTCTCGCTTATATATGTTTAAATAACTTCATTATGAAACGTAATACTCTTTCACAGATTACTTATTACTACAGCAGCAAATTTGATCTAATAATTTCTGAACTCTTCAAAGATGCATAATATAGCATACAAATCATTGATTTTAGCACTTCATTGAATATTGGTAGAATAACCGCGGTTTTGCGTAACTGGAACAATGTTGTTAATCTTTTAGTGGAAAATAATGTATAATGATAATAAATATATTTTCAGAGAGAAAGATCAGTGTTGTTAGCATGATGCAAGACCAATGGTATCGAACTAATAGTATATTTTTGCGTTTGTTTCTAATAATTGTGAATTTTAATATTATTGAAAAAGAAATAGTGCATAATTTTATAGAAAAAAAACAAACATAATAATTCCTAATAAAAACATTTGAAGATTTTATATAAGATCTATAAAACCTTTTGGAATAAGGAATGCTATAACAAAAAATGCTATAAATAATAATGCTATAAAAATAACATATATAACAAAAATGCTATAAACAATAATGCTATAAAAATACTATAAATAACAAAAAATGCTATAAATAATAATTCTATAAAAATACAACAAAAAAATACTATATTGCTATTATCAATAAAAAAGGATTACATTTATTTTTTAAAAGTTCATACAACACACAATTAGAAATCCAAATAAATTAATTTTGTACACGTCATACAATGGAAAGCCTCAACACTATCACGGACACAATTCAAAATTTTTAACATATTCGCAGACGCACACCTAACTCCGAATACAAATTGCATTATATGTACGAGTATTACACATACAAGACAATTTGCACTAAGGCAGTATGTACTAGACAATTTGTACATAATAGGCACACATTGTATAAGCATACACTACACAATCCCTTATACGGATGAATATAGACATATATTTGTTAAAGAAATTAAAGTGCAAAGCTACTTTATGAGTAGAATGCACAAAACTGTCTTTTTACAGCTATCAATACTTTGTTCATCGAAGAGATCATGACACTATATTTAAGTGGAACTCAACACCACTTTATAAAAGCTTTTTGGAAGCACGTACTTTCACGATATACAGGGTCATTGAAAAAGTTTAGACAGATTTGAAAAAATCATAACCTCAAAAGTAACTGGTTAAACGCAATAATTTTCTTTCCAAACTTATCGGCAATTATCCAAGATTTGTTAGATGTAATTGCTTTAAAGCCGTGACATTTAGTCGATGCGCAGAATCGATGATAGGATAATGCAAATCGAAGCACACATTTGCAGCTGTCACTTTCGGCTTAAGTTATTCGTGTACATAGAGGATCCTTTCCTAAATCGATGAGACTGAAGAACTTTCTAATTGACATTTTTCCATATCTCCAATTGTTTTAGATATAAGAGCGTTTTCCACTCCAGAATCATAAAAAAAGTTTGGACAGCAGAAAGGAATCATTCCTTCTTCGCTTCGTCTGAAGGTCACGGCTGCGAAACAGTTACATCTAAAAAATCTCGGTTAATTGTTGAATACTTTTGAAAGAATATTACTGCGTTTCCTCAGTTACTTTCAGTGTTATGATTTTTAAAATGTTTTCCAACTTTTGCAATCACCATGTATAGGTATATTAAAACTGAAATCCCAAAAACATTTCTTTTACAATAATAAGACTTTGTATTATATGTTGTCAATAGTAAAATCCTAAAAATATTCGAGTATTAAATACGTAATTTTGCTTAAGAAATCCTTTCTATCAACAAAAGCAAAAACAATTATTAAAATGGTTTGAATATTTGCGTCATAACATGTGTATACTGAATTCGTATGCCTCAGGGGATTTTAGGAGATTCAGGAGATGTAATTACGAGTTTTTTCATAAGTAGTGATCGCCATTTGTCGCTACCATGTCAAACTATCGAATGTGAAAAAAAATGCATTTTTCATTACTTTAAAAAATGGGCTGATTGCCACCACTAAATTTGTTTGAATTCTTCGTCTAGTACGAATTTAGGAGATTCGGGGGATTTAAATACCAGATTTTTCACAAGTAATGGTCGCAAAATTTAGGAACATATTTTTTTTTAATTTATTTAATAAGGCAAATATTACTTTACGAAATATCTGGTATTCTTCTCTGAGGCGTACAAAAAACGGTATATCAACTGGTATTCACAAATATGCTTGTTTCAAATTATTCTTTGACCAGTTTTAAAATATTTCTTAACATTGTTTCAAAACAATAAAAAGTGTAATAGAAAAAGTTGCTTAATTAAAAGAAAAGAAAAACATTCATTGTAACTTTTTGTTCCCAATATTACTTTCACCAAAAATGTTTCTTTTAAACTGTAGATGAAAATGAAGAAAGTTCTTATCTCGTTGAACTCTTTGAAAAGCTAAGTTTAAATATTAAATAGCTCTTTTAAAATAAAGTTATTTTCTTCATGAAGCTATAAAGAAGTTGAAATCAAGAAAAATAAGAACATAAAACAAATTATACCCATATATTCGTTTTTCAAATGTAAGAAATTTTATTTATATAATATTATTGTTTGTCTTTTGTGTTTTGTTTTATGTAATATTCTTTTGTTATTTTAATTTTTTCTCAGCTTGCATACAGCATAAAGTCCATTTCTATTGCTTTACATGATTTTGATACAGAAGTGGAAACTATCTAGAGACCTTTTCCCATTAATTAAGCCAAAAAGCAATGTTTAAAATATATATTGGTATCAATTAACGGAAATAAACGGCAATATTTTAAATATATGCATTAATTAGTGTTGTAAGGTTTTTCCTGTGCTAATTTTTGGATTTTCGGTGACAATATCTTATTTTGACACAATATTTCAATCTACAAACAATTTGTGCTTAAATACCAAATTTTAAATCATTTTTTTAAATGATTCAGAATTGAAATCCTTAATTTTTACTTTCTAAAGTTAAAATATTTTTACGTATATTATTTATTGCTTATAAAAAAAAAATAAGCGTATTAAACACATTTTGTTTATGATTACACTACTTAAAAACCCAAACATAAACATCCCAGTTTTGCAGCTTACATGATTTTATGATATGGAATGTGAGTTATGAAATTATCGTTTGAAAATTTATAACTTATAGATATTTGTACATAAATAAATTTATTGACTTTTTATATGCGTATAAAAATTATCAGATCATCCGACAAAGTAAATTTTCAGTTATGCTAAAAAAAAACAAGAAAAAAAACCCCATAATTTTAAGCACCGTAAATTCACTAAAAGAAATATTGAATCGCATAAAAACTGTCAATAAATACAACAGCAAATTTCTTTCGTGTTGTTCTAACACAAATGATTTTTCCTTTATAAAAGTGATAGTAAATTTTGTATTAAATCTGAACTAACACATATGAAGTTCATTCTTCGAACAGTACAACAATTAGCTCAATTTTGAATATTGAATATCTGCGGAAATAAAAACTTAGGGAAATGTGTATTTAGAAAAATTGAAAAGTGTAGATTTTTTTCACGTCACATTTGAGGTTAACTATTAAGAAAAATAAAGATAGAGTTCATTTTGGTAAGACGATAGTCTCCTGAGAAATAATAGAAATAAAAGTGCACAGTGAAACTGATGGCATTGAGCTCACAGGCTATTCACAATAATTGTATATTTTACTCTTATTTAAAAGAATAATGCCCCTACAAAAATAAAAAAATGACAATAAATTAAGGGGAGGATTCTCCCCCCTTTACCCTTAACCAATAAACCCCCAAAACTAATCAAGGAAGCGCATTATCACAATGAACCTATATACAAAATTTGAAGCAAATCGGATAATTCTAAATAAATTAATTAAGGGGAGATTAACCTCACGTCCCCCCCCTTTATACTTAACCAATGAACCCCCAAAACTAATCAGGGAAGCGTTTTATCACAATGAACCTATGTACAAAATTTGAAGCAAATCGGATAATTCTGCGTTAAAAACCCACTTATATAAATTTAGGGAGGGGGGGGATAGGTCACCGCTCCTTCTTTATACTTAACCAATAAACCCCAAAACTAGTCAGGGAAGCGCTTTATCAGAATGAACCTATATACAAAATTCGAAGCAAATCGGATATTTCTATCAAGAGTTATATCGTTACGTACCTACATACTTACATACATACGTACATACATACAGAACCTGTGGGTACATTAGCTCTCAGGTTTTGATAGCTTGTGAGCTAAAAAAATAAAGCATGAAATGAAAGTAAATGTTATTCTCATTTATGGTTCCAGTTTCATTTCGCCACTAGTATTTGCGAAGAAATTACTATGGGGTTCCTTACGTGTTTTTTTTCAACAATTATGGACTAGACCAAAACAAAAAGAAAATACATTTTAATTCTTAACTCATCACAGAAAAAAAAAACGAAAATCGCCATTTCACTATAAATCACGTCTTCTTTTCAATTTAACTTAAAACAAAAGTTTTAGACTTAATTTGTACGAAACTCTGAAATTTTCCTTACGAACACCTGATTTTGACATCTAATTATACAGTTAAAAATGCAGCCGATAACATATCAATATAATATGACACAAACCTGGTAAAAAAAGAGTGCAATAATTGGAAGCCTACTGTAATAATTCAGATTACCACTAAAATGTAAATTTTATTTTTACATATGAATATACAATGACCTCTCACTTATACGCGATGTTCAGTAATTGCTTTATCGTACCACTATTTTAACCCATTAACCCGTTAAGCACCACGACGTAACTATGTACGTCATGAACTCTTCATTTGCAATACCAGGACGTATGTGCGTACGTCCTCATTTTAAGTTCAGATCGCAATGTTCTAACCAATTCGTTCCGGAAAATTCTATCATTCAGTTATCATATATTCTAATACGAGCAAATCTTGTGTGTGGTTATATATGTAAATTTTATCTTAAAAACGGCTCTAACGATTTTGGCGAAATTTCGTATCCTACCGTTTTGGGGCACCAGAAACCATTGGGCTAAGTCACATGTTCGAGAAAATTCGATTAGTGGGTCATTTTGGCTCATTTTGGGTCATGGTCTAGCTAATTGTATTTAAAAAACGGTTCAAACGATTTTTACGAAATTTTGTATCCGACCATTTTCTGGCACGAGAAGCTGGGTCACATGTTCGAGAACTTTCGATTAGTGGGTCATTTTTGGGTCACCGCGGGTGAAATTAATTTTATCTAAAAAACGGCTCAAACGATTTTGAATAAATTTTGTGTCCTACGAGTTTTGAGCACGATAAAATCATTGGGCTAGGTCACATGACGGAGAAAATTCGATTAGTGGGTCATTTCTGGGTCATTGTGGGTCAAGATCTAAAAGGCGGCTCAATTTACACTAAATTTTGCATCCAATGGTTTTCGGGCTCGAGAAGACTGTGCGGCTAGGTCACATGTTCGAGAAAATTCAATTAGTGGGTCATTTTGGGTCATTTTGGGTCATGGTCAAGCTAATTGTATCTAAAAAACGGTTCAAACGATTTTGACGAAATTTTGTATCCGACTATTTTCGGGCACGAGAAGACTATTGGGCTGGGTCACATGTTCGAGAACTTTCGATTAGTGGGTCATTTTTGGGTCAAAGCGGGTCAAATTAATTTTATCTAAAAAACGGCTCTGACGATTTTGATTAAATTTTGTATCCTACGAGTTTCGGGCACGCGAAAATCATCCGGCTAGATCACATGTTCGAGAAAATTCGATTAGTGGGTCATTTTTGGGTCATTGTGGGTCAAGATCTAAAAAGCTGCTCAATTTACACTAAAGTTTGCATCCAATGATTTTCGAGCACGATAAGACTGTTGGGCTAGGTCACATGTTCGAGAAAATTGAATTAGTGGGTCATTTTGGTCATGGGTCATTATGGGTCAAGCTATTTTATCTTAAAAACGGTTCAGAGGATCTGAAATAAATTTAGCACCCTACAGGTTTAGGGAACAAGAAGACTATTAGGCTAGGTCACATGTTCGAGAAATTACGATTAGTGGGTCATTTTGGTCATGGGTCATTATGGGTCCAGCTATTTTATCTTAAAAATGACTCAGACTATTTACACTAAATTTTGCATCCTATGGTTTTCGGGCACGATAAGACTGTTGGGCTAAGTCACATGTTCGAGAAAATTCGATTAGTGGGTCATTTTGGTCATGAGTCATGATATTTGAACTCAAATTTAATTTTGACCGAGCATAGCTCGGTCTTCCCTGCTCGTTAGACATTAATTACGATATGTAATGTGTAATAATTGACGGGCAGAATTTCCCGGTGCGAATTGGTTTTTCCAAACAGAAGGAATTTTCCGAACAACCCAATATCTGGTATTTAGCATAAGACCACTAAATTAAATATGGTGCTTAAGGAGTTAAGGACCGAATTATTTTTCTCAATAAAATACAAATATTGCGATTCATACGACTTTTATATTTTAGCAATAAAGAGTGACCTTTATCATGGTGTTTCTTGCATGAAATAAAGCGAATATTTATCCTAAAATCAAACTGGTGTTACCTTAAAATCTGGCGTAGAAACATAATGTTTTCAAAACGCAACGACAGTCTTTAATGGGTTAAAATACTAAAATTCGATTTATAATTTATGTGATTTATTAAAGCAAATATTATTTTAAAAAAAACTGGTATTGAAAAATAATTTCCGTGTATCGCGAGTAAGTGAGAAGTCACCGTATTTATAAACGTAGAAGGCACTGAAAACAAAATAATGTTCAACATTTAAAGAGCTAATTTACAAATCAGGTCAGAAAAAAATCAAAAGTATTCATTTAAATCAGGAGTGTAAAACTGTGGCCCGCCACATACTGCTAATTTTTTAAGGAAATATTCGACTTCTTGAATCGCAGAAATTCGACTATTAGATATTACCAAAAGATAACTATAAAATTTATGTGATATCCAGCGGGCCACAGTTTGACAATCCTGGTTTAGATAATTTAAAAATATCTGATTTTCCTAATTCCAAATAATGAATGGTCTAAAGAAATCCGGACAGCATATGAAACAATTATGACACATGAAAACATAAACACTACATAGATCATAACATTAGATTGGTCCAGAATGCCCAAATAAAAATAGTCCAGATCATCTTGAAGCTCATTTTACTTATATCTTTGATTTTTGTGTGTCCATGATATTTTAAAATTTCAGTCCAGCTTTATTTGAACCACATGTATAAAAAATTTATTCGTCCATCGATTAATGAAATAAATTTGTTTAATTAATTCTATGTTAAGTTATTCTATTGCATGCATCTGGCCATTTTACGAAATGAAAATTGAAAGAAAACGCTGTTGGTGCAGAAATAAATAAATATCAGAAGAAGAATTTGTAAACATGATACTGGGTTTTATTTTAAAAGCTATTTGAATTTAGAATTGTATGTGTTGTTTTAAATGTCACTCAGAGGTTCATTAAAAAATTATCCATATTAAAGCTATGAAAATGGGAAGCTAGTACATTTTATTAAATTAATGATATATAAATGATGTCAATCTTTAAAAAACAATATAAAAAAAATATTATATTGAAGAAAAATTATTAAAGCAAAAAAATAGTTATTAGAAACAATTTTTTATCTTTGTTTTCCTTGAATGTTTCTGTGCTCTTTAGAAATTCGAAAAGCCTTATCTACAAGAGAAAACAAGAATTGATTCACTAAAACAAATAACTGTGCAGATTGTGATATGTTTTCTTATGTAAATCTTGCAATCCGTTTACATGGACGTGATTGTTTGATAAAAGAAATATCTATTGTAGAATTGTGATTCACCTTTTTTGCATTATCTTCACTTTGATGCCGCCAAAAAATAATCCAATCTTAGGATATATATTTTTATGATATATTTTCTTTTTCTTTTTTTTAAAAAAGAATGATGATTATATTCCAATAACTATTTTTGTCTGTACAGAAGAAGAATTTGTAAAAATAATACAGGGTTATATTTTAAAATCTATTTGAAATTAGACTGTGTGTGTTGTTTTAAATGTCACTCAGAGGTTAATTCAAAAAACATCGAAATTAAAGTTATGAAATTAAAGCCGAAATGGGAAGCTATTGTCATGCACATTTTATGATATTAATGATATCTAAATGATGTTAATCTTTAAACAATAATATAATAGAAAAAATATTATATAAAAGAAAGATTATTAATGCTAAAAAATAGTTATTGGAAACAATTTTTTATCTTCGCTTTCCTTGAATGTTTCTATATTTTTAGAAGCACGAAAAAACCTTATCTAGAAGAAGAAACAAGAATTGATTCACTGAAACAAATAATGGTACAGATTTTGATATTCTGTTCCATGTAAATCTCGAAATCCGTTTACATGGACGTCATTGCTTGACAAAAGAAATATCTATCGTAGAATCACTTTCTTTACATTTTCTTCAGTTTGATGCGAAACAAGAATTTAATGTTAGGATATAAAGATTTTTCTTTAAATGATATATTTTTTTTTACTATTTTTTTAAAGAATGATGATCATATACCAATAACTATTTTTGTCTGTACGGAAGAAGAATTTGTAAAAATAATACAGGGTTATATTTTAAAATATATTTGATTTTAGACTGTCTGTGTTGTTTTAAATGTCACTCAGAGGTTCATTCAAAAAACATCAAAATTAAACTTATGAAAATAAAGCCGAAATGGGGAAATGGGAAGCTAGTGCCATGTACATTTTATGAAATTAATGATATCTAAATGATGTCAATCTTTAAAAAATATATTAAAGAAAAAATATTATATTAAAGAAGAATTATTAATGTCAAAAATCAGTTATTGGAAACAATTTTTTATATTTTCCTTCCTTGAATTTTTCTGTACTTTTTCGAAATACGAAAAAGCCTTATCTACAAAAAGAAACAAGAATTGAGTCACTAAAACAAATAACAGCGTAGATTTTTGCATTTTTTTCCAATGTAAATCTCACAATCCGTTTACACGGAACGTGATTGTTTGACAAAAAAAATATCTATTGTAGAAGCACTTTCTTTACATTTTCTTCACTTTGATGCCAAAATAGAATCTAATGTCAGTATATAAAGATTTGTTTTTAAAGATATATATTTAAAAAAAAGGTGATTAAAGAACATATTTAACGGTATATACATCAGTACAAAAACCCTTAACGGGTTAACCCTTTAACGGACGTTGGTTTCCCTGCAAAACCACAAAATTTTAATTACGAAATTCAACAATGACAGCAGAATTTTAATAAAAATGTTTTCCATTTATTATGTATGTGAAACATCGCTTTTTTCCTATATACAAATAAATTTGTTCATAATTTCCGGTGTCAATCATTTATTTCAACATTTTAGCAATTGAAATGCTTTATCCGTTAAAGGGTTAAAAGTTGTGCCGCAGCAGTTTCTTTTAGCTCTAAGAATTTTAAATATGGGTCTTAAAAGCAATTATATCAAATTTGAGTGACGCTATGTTAATAATTAAAAAAATATATCATCATTTTCTTTTTTATTTTATTTTACATTCACAGATGCAATTATTATTTTTGACATGAAAAGATATATAAAATTTATTCGCTGATGCTTTTTCATTCACATCTCTCCTGAATTCAAAATACGGGTTTTAAAAGAAATGATATCAAAATTCGAGTGACACCTTCACATGAATTTAATAGTATTGTTTTAAAATTAAATTTAAATTATTTTTGGTTTGTCTTCTAAAGTATATTTACACATACAAAAAATGCTTATAATTTTCCAATACACTGTTAAATATATTACTTTCACTGAGCCTATATTATGTATTGAAATGTATTTATTTCAATAAATTGATTTATCTTTTGTGCCACGCTATCCAAAATCATAAGTAAAATTTATGTAAATGATTATTTTGCGTCATATTATCCACTTGAATACACCTCCCTTTGTTTGGATACTATGACGCAAAATAATCATTTATTTTTCGCAAGAAAAAAAAAAGTTTTGTACAATAACGAAGAGGGCAAAGTTTATAAATACTTTTCAGTGTTCCATAATCTTAATTTTTTAGATATGTTTAGCATTTAATTATTGTAATACAAAGAAGAATCACTTTTTTATTTATTGTACAGCATTTTTTTTTTTTTTTTTTTTTTTTTTTTTTTTTTTTGCGAAAAAGATGTTACATTAAAAAATATTTAGACTAAATTTAGTCGCTCTCTTTTCAATTTATTCAAACAAATTTGAGGGGAAAATAAATGCCATTAAAGTTCTATCAGTCATAGAAATATGTTTAATAATACTATTATTATTTTTTTTTTTTTAGGTATGAAAAATTTATATAAAGTTAGAGTTACATATCATAATTTAATATGTGACAGCAGATTGATCCAGTGAATCAGATTTTATTCATTTAAATATAAATATTAATCTGAAGTTAAATATAAGCAATAATTATTATTTATTTATTTATTATAATTTTAAAATATTTAAAAATAATTACCATGGCTATTTATTTTAACTTCATGCTTTCATATTAAATTAATTTTAAAATACATTTGAGACATTCTGCGATATTACTAGGGATAGTACAGCCTAGATGATATTTCAGGACATACTTTTTTCGATATTTCAGGATAATTTCAGGACACATTTGCTAGGTATACTAACCGGAAAAAAACCCTTAACTCACTGTTCAATACATTTTATTATCATAAATAGTATAATAAATTATTTAATATCATCTATATACACTTTTTTTTTTAAGTATACATGTAAAAGAAAAAGTAATTTTACCAGAACCCTTTGGCCAAGCTACTAAAAAATTGCGATTCTTGCATTACGGAATGACGAAAATCTTTTTTTTTTCTTCCTTCGCTGATCGACAAAAACTGCAAAAGATTTTCTTTTCCATAACTGATTGGTCAAAAATGCGATTTTTTGTGACTGACAGACAAAAATTTTTAATACTGAGCGATAAAAATTGTGATTTTTGGTAATCGATCACCAAAAATAATAAATAAATAAACAATATAAACAAAATAAATAAATAAACAGACACACTAAACTGATAAAAGCTACAATTTTTTGTCATGACAGACAAAAAAGTTATAAAGTCAAATTTTTAAAGTCATTATAATTAAAATCAGGTATTAATTATTTTTTATTCTATTTTGTATTACAATGGTTAAAACTAAATAGATATATAAAAAATTCAGATTTTTACGAAGTACCGAAAGTTTAAAAGTTACCTGTGAATGAAAATGAAGCAGCAATATTCCTCTGTCAGGGTTCGTACGCTTCAAGGACTTTCAAGCACCTTTTACCAGAATTTTCGTAAAGCAATATTTGGCTTATTAAATGAAAAAAAAATGCTATCTTCAGATATAGCAACCAGTACTCTACGAAATTTCTGGTACTAAAACACATAAAATCTCCCGAATCTCCTGATGCGTACGAACCCTGTCTGTTGTTTACAAAACTACGCGGATGAATACGGATACGAGGTTACGAGGCGTTGCAGCGAATGGTTGGTTGATGGTTGGTTGTAAGAACGATATTCTGCTGAGCAATGGGAAATATTATCTAACCAACCGGAAATATAGTATCCTTAAAAATTTGAACACTTATTATAAATAACAGTAAAATTGAATGCGTATAATTAAAAAATATTTGCCCTATATAAAAAATTAATCTAAATAGTTTTTCAACGAAATGCAGATATATAAAATGTGAAATATATTCTGAACAAAAAAGAAAAATATATAAGCGACAATTTAATTTAATACATATATATTACAAATTAAAAATATTTTTTGTATGAAAAAATGAGTCTAAATAATTTATTCGCTACATGCAGAAGGCTTAACTGTATCCTGTGACGAGATATTTAGCCTTATCTTAGAGCAGTCAAAAGAGGTGATGCGGTCCCATGTATTCCTATGAGAAATCTCGTAGGAAAATAGTCCGATTTTAAAAGTGGATTATATAGAAAACAAGAGTTTTCCTACGTTAACGCGAAACCACATTCGCTTAGTCTAAAACCGATTAATATAATATATTAATTTTAAAAAAATCGCCCGAGCCATTTTCGAGATAATTTTTACATTTACCCAAATTTAGTTAAAAATGGACTTCCAGTTCTTAAAATATATTGCATGTAGAAATGTATAAATTTCAGGATTGAATTAGACCATAGATATAAGACTAATGTGAAAAAATCAAAACGGTATGCCTCATATTTGCTGAGATATTAAATGTCGGCGTTTTGATTTCTCTTTGATGTCCTTCTAGCCGTATATATAAGAGTGACGGAAATCTTCGGTTTTGGGCGTTCGGTTTTCGGTTTTTGCTGCGTCACTCGAGAAACTACCGTCTCTCATGATATGTATATATATAAACACTATACATATATTTTATCCTGATTATTGTTTATATTATGATGTTCTTGTTTTTTGAATGCACCATAATTACATTGCTACATAGGGGAAAGTAGGGTAAAATTGAATAGTTGGGGCAAACCAATTATCACTGTAAAAAAGATAAATGTTTCTTAACCCTTAATTGCATAGTGCTAGAAATTTCCATCACTGTTTATTTAACTTTTAATAAATAAATCAACGTCTTTGCTACCACTATATTTATATAGAAATATTAATCCTGTAAATTTCCCCGTGAAATATTTTGCTGAACAAAATTAAAAATCTATCTTAAAATTTCTGGTGTCTAATATTTAATATATGTATAAAAAAAACACAATTGTAAAAGAAAAACTCATGCAAAGAAGGGTTAATCTTGGAAAATATAATATAACTAACAATGAAAATATAAGGTAACCCCTTCCGAGTTACCCACAATTCTGCAAAGCGTTCATTATCATTAGAAGTCTCAGAAACCAATCAGGGCCTGATTACCAACGTGGCAAACTTCCACCAGTAAAAAGGAATATAAATTTTGCTTCCTAGCAGTTATTTTGCATGAATACGCCGGTTAAATAAGATAAATATTCTATAACAATTTACTGGTGGAAGTTTTCCTCGTTGGTAATCAGGCCCTGAAACCAATATATTTTCACGCTTTCAAGAAGCAATTATAGAAACAAAGTTTCTTTTGCCACCACTGATTTTCAATAACTTTTCAGGGTGAAATCTGTAGTGACTCCTATCGACTTTCCGAGATCTTCCGACTTTCTTAATTTATTAAAATATAATATAATGAAGAACGAAAATATACAATAACATCTTTCGAGTTAACCATGATTTCGAAAAAAAATTCTTTATGTTTAGAATTTTCAGAAACCAATATATTTTTGAGATTTAAAGAAACATTTATAAAAACACGGTTGTTTTGCTGCCACTGGTTTTTGGAAATATTTTCGAGTAATTTTTATAGTGTATTAATGAGTTTACTCAACCTTAAATGTAGATTTTTGGATGATATTCATTCTCAAGCAAACACTTTCATGTTCAATAATCATGTCTTACAGACAAACACGATAATAAAACCCCATTAACATTAGCATTAAATTTAATATAATTTTGTAACTCAGTTCTTATATACTTCAATTCTAATAGTTTCTTGCATTTAATATATTTTTGGAGCAAATTTATATGCAAAATATCTATAATGTATGCAGAAAAAGTTTTGAAGTTTTTTAAAAGCGATACTTTCCTATTGGCCGCATGGCAGGATTTAATAGCCGAAGAAATGGCCTAAGATTTCTCTATATACTGCTTTGTGATTTTTTTATATTATTTTATTTATTTTTTGATGAAGTTTAAATTCGTTATGGAATGTTAGCCGGAAACAAATGATGAACAGCTTATATTGTTTTAAGATCAAACGGTTTAATACTTCGTAATCATCTGTACACGATACATATGATTGATGTGAAAAATATCCATGCTGGAAAATTATTTTTTCAAATATAAAATATATTAAATTGTGATAGAGTTTTCAAACAATTTGCATTTCAAATAGCATTTGTTCTTCGATTCGTCGGTTTAAAGATTGAAAATGTGTGATATTTAGAAGTTTAAAATGTTGTAGTAAAAGCGAAATTTAATCGACAGGGGTTGCCAATGTCAAAATGAGTCAGCGTTATTCACGGACACGTTTTCCTTTATAATATAGATGTATAGTTCGTTTATATGTGTTTAAATAAATTCTTTTTAAAACGTAACAACGTAACTACACACTTTCAAACATCTATTTTGTTGGAAACAGCACTATTAATAACAATTTATAACTTTCAACAAATACATTATCCACCGTACATCTTTGCGTTTAACCAATTGATAACATATGAGTAAAAATGTGGGTGATATTGTTATTATGATAAATCTATTTCACTTATCATGTGAAGCAACAAGTATTACGTACAGGGTTAGCGAAAAATAAGTTATCCGCTTCAGAAGGATCTGAAATGCGTTCTACCGTTCTCATTGAAATGAAACAAACTATATCTATAATCTTATAAAAACTTTCTTTTCTGTAAGGTGTCACATACTTTGAACTTTGAAGGGGGTGGGCTTTGATACCTATAGCGGCGTGGCTGTCGTCTCAACTGATCCTTTCACTCGATGACTATACAGGAAGAACAGGCCGTGAGGTGTCACATAAAATATACATAAAAACAAATAAACCCCTTGATATATTTCGCTGTCATTAGAGATAAAAACCATTATCATAAAAATACATCACCGATATTGCCATTCCTTTTAATCGGTGATGTATTTTTATGGTAATGGTTTTTAGCTGTAATGATAGTGAAAAGTATCAAGTGGTTTATTTGTTTATATGTGTATTTTATGTGACACCTTACTTAAGTAAGAGGAAGTTTTGATTACTTTTTGTGTTTATGAAAATGTGATATTGTCTTTTAAACTTTAGGATTTAAAAACATTTTTAGCATTGTTTTTATCGAAACTATAGATAAATAATGCGCTTGTTATTTGATAAATGCAATTTCTTTATTAAAATTCGTTGAAAGCTAACGCTGTAACATTCAAAGAATCATTCAGTAAGCTTACTCATTTCAAAAGACCAATATGCTTACCCAGAAATGTTCAAGAGGCTTACAGTAAATGCATAGTATGTCCACCTTCATTGCCCACAACGTTTTGTAATTCATAGCATCATACTTCCTATTAGGGTTGCTAGTTTTGACTCTTCTTTCTAAGAAATTCAAAATGCATACCAGAAATTATGAATAGTTATATGAGCTTTATTTAATAACAGACATTAAGTGATTACATAATGTAAAAAGTTCCGGTAACAATTCGGAAATTCTAAATGAAAAAAGGAGGCCAAAATGACAACCTGCTTCCTATCGCCTGTCCCAGGGAATCTCGCAAAATATCTCAAACATTATGATGCATTCTTTCCATTGTATAGTGCGTCTCAAAATATATGGACAGGCGATTATTTGAAATAACAGTTCAAAACATGAAGCAAATCACGGAAAAAATAATATACATATAGTATCATAACATAAATTTATTATAGCAAAGAAATAAAGTATAAGTTTTACAGAGTTTTTGTAAAAAAACAAAAATAAAAATAAGCTGTCCCAAACATATATATGGATTTTCGAATATTTTGCATTTAATTTCAAATTTTGTATCCGTTACTTTTAGTTATCTTGAAAACCCAATCAGGCATGCTTCCAACTAGTGTTTGGCTTATGTGTGGCTGTAAAGAGAGCCAACTCTGCTCCACTTGTTGCTGTAATTCCTGAAGAGTAGAAAACAGCCGACCATGGGCATACACATCTCGTGCAAGTACTCCCCAAAAGTTTTCAATTGGATTCAAGTCTGGGCTCATGGCTGGCCAGCCTATTACAGTCACTTGATTCTGTTTAAACAAAGCTGTTGTTGAGTGGAAGGTGTGAAGCTACGCATTGTCCTGTTGGAATTTCCAGATCCCCCTTTCCCCTAAGGCGTTTCCGATTGGAAGTAGATTGCTTTTAAGGACATTTTGATAATCCTCAGAGCACTGTCGACCATTCAGAAATGCAATATCCGTTGTTCCGTTGAAACAGAATGCGCCACACACCATTAGTGAACCCCCTCCTTTTGTCAACTAAAGAACTCGCGAGGTTCTTTTCGTAAGTCATGCTAATAGTATGCCCAGCCATCAGGGCCATCCAAATTGATTTTTTTTCGTCACTGAAGAAAACACTTAACCATTCATCCGTTCAATGCATGTGTTTTTTAGCCAAAAGAACTCGAGCCTTTCTACGGTGCAATTTCAGCATAGGTGTCCGACACATTCTGCAAAATTTATGATTTTCGCTTATCTGTATGCGACTGTGAATAGTAGATCTGGAAGTAGGAAACACCAAAGTCCTCGAAATTTCATAACAGACTTCTTTTGGGTTGAAACTGCTCGCATAATTTCTCTATCTTGTCTTAGAGATGTTTTTCTTGGTCGACCTGAACGCTATTTTGCAATCATATTGTCACTTTTTGATAAAATTGCATAAATTCTAGATCTGCGACACTTCATTTGTTTTGCAATATCAGAAACTTTAACAATTTAAGCCTTTAAACGACAAATTTTAGCATTACCAGCGCATAGAATTCAACGTTGCGAGGCATTTTCCAACTATTTGACAATTGAAGAAAGAGCAGTGATTTTATATTTTAAAGTGGTTACGTCACAAGTACAGAACGCAGAAATTGCAAATTTTTCTGATACGGTGGTAATAAAAGCAATTTGCTTCATTGCCCATATATTTTTGAGACAGCTTATTTTGAATTTTATTTTTTTACAAAAAATCTGTGCTATAAACATAACATTTCTGTATCGTAATAAACTTATTTTATCATTCCATATGCGAATTATTTTTTTGGTGATTATTGTTTTATTTTCTTAGCTGTTATTTCGAAAAATCGCCTGTCTATATAATTTTGAGACGCACGTTAGCTGGGTTGGGTTGGGTTGGGTTGATTATTGACGGCCAATTATCTACACTAGGGATATAGGCCCGTGGGGAGTGCCCTTCGTGGGGGTCTTTCTAAGGGAACCTAACCCGTATTTACGCATGGATAAATCCACGGCTCGAAGAAAACCACGAAAACTCCGAACGATTAGGCCGACGGGCGCGATTGGGATCGAACCCAGCACCTCCCGTCTACCAGCTTCGAGAGCACAACCTCTCAGCCACTGGTGGGGCAGACGCACCTTAGCTGGCACACTTATTGTTAAATTGTTGTACCATAAAATTTTATTTCATATATTACTAATGTGTCCTTTTGATTACCTGTGGTTTAAATATCGCCTGATTTTGATCAGTACTACAACAAACTGCATAGCAATCTGAAATGTATAAATTTTTGTCTCTAATCCTGCATTTTTTCAAAGAATGCACTGTTATTAAACTATGTAAATTTGTTGCTCGTTTACTAAATTAATAACATTTAACACATCTCGTTCTGTTAATTATGATTATAATATTATCTGTCTGAAAATATCGCTCTATTTTAACAGAGAAAGTCTACAAATATTCTATCATTAATGGGAATAGTTACATATAATCAGGGTTTATGAATAAAATATTTTATTCTATTACAATAATTATAATAAAAATGTATTTGTGAGAATTAAAATATTAATAAATGCAACCAGACTTCAGAAATCAACGACTAACATCTAAACACTTAGTTAAGTTAATTTATAAAACATTTCAATCTTATATATGTTCATATAATGTCTTACTCGTTTATGTATGTTGAAATAATCTCCTAGTGAAAATCGACTCTCTTTGACACGTTATTTATTTCACAAACAACACTGTTGCATAATTCTTCACACTTGATTAATAACTCAGATATATATTACAAACTATTAATCTATGGATTTGGCGACTTGATTACGCAAAAGAGTAAGTAGATGTAGTTTTGTTATACATCAGGGTTTATGGATAAAATACTTTATTCTCTATCAATAATTATAAGATAAACGTATTTGTGGCAGTTAAAATCATTAATAAAAGCAACCATATTTCAAGAATCAATAACCACCATCTAAACGTTTAGTTAAGTTTATTTGTGACACATTTCAAATTTCTGTAAATTTATATAATATCATACTCGTTTATGTATGATTAAATAATCTTCTAAGGAAAAGCGACTCTCTTTGACATATTATTTATTCCACAAAGAGGACTGCTAGCATTGCTTAATAACTAAGATTTGCATCACACTTGCCAACCACTTGAATCAATGACCAACATCTAAACGTTAAGTTAATTTCTGACACATTCCAAATTTCTGTAAATTTATATAATGTCTTATTCGTTTATGTCTGTTTAAATAATCTCCTAAGAAAAGTCGACTCTCTTTGACATGCTATTTATTTCACAAAGAGGACTGTTGCACAATTCTTCACACTTGCATAATAATTCAGATATACATTACAACCTATTAATCATTGGGTTTCACGACTTGATTACGCAAAAGAGGAAGTGGGTGTAGTTTTGTTATACAGATCAGGGTTTATGGATAAAATACTTTAGGCTTTATCAATAATTATAATATAAACGTATTTGTGTCTGTTAAAATAATTAGTAAAAGCAACCATATTTCAAGAATCAATGACCCACATCTAAACGTTAAGTTAATTTCTGACACATTCCAAATTTCTGTAAATTTATATAATGTCTTACTCATTTATGTCTGTTTAAATAATCTCCTAAGAAAAAGCGACTCTCCTTGACATGTTATTTATTTCACAAAGAGGACTGTTGCATAATTCTTCACATTTGCATAATAATTCAGATATATATTATATTACAACCTATTAATCTTTGGGTTTAACGACTTGATTACGCAAAAGAGAGGGTGTAGTTTTGTTATACGGTTTTAGGTTTATGGATAAAATCCTTAATGCTCTGTCAATAATTATAATAAAAACGTATTTGTGGCAATTAGAATCATTAATAAAAGCAACCATATTTCAAGAATCAAAGACCACCATCTAAACGTTAGTTAAGTTTATTTATGACACTTTTAAAATTTATGTAAATTTATATAATGCCTTACTCGTTTATATATGTTTAAATAATCTCCTAGTGAAAAGCGTCTCTTTTTGACACGTTATTTATTTCACAAACAGTACTGTTGCATAATTCCTCACACTTGCTTAATAATTCAGATATATAAGGGGAAGTAGGTGTAGTTTTGTTTAATGGATCAGGGTTTATGGATAAAATAATTTATGCTCTGCCAATAATTATAATAGAAACGTATTTGTGGCAATTAGAAGCATTGATAAAAGCAACTATATTTGAAGAATCAATAACCACCATCTAAACGTTTAGTTAAGTTTATTTATGGCACTTTTCAATTTATGTAAATTTATATACTGTCTTACTCGTTTATGCATGTTTAAATAATCTTCTAGTGAAAAGCGACTCCCTTTGACACGTTATTTATTTCCCAAACAGTACTGTTGCATAATTCTTCACACTTATTTAATAATTCAGATATATATTACAACCTATTCATCTTTGAGTTTAACAACTTGATTACGCAAAAGGGGAAGTAGGTGTAGTTTTGTTTAATGGATCAGGGTTTATGGATAAAATAATTTATGCTCTGCCAATAATTATAATAGAAACGTATTTGTGGCAATTAGAAGCATTGATAAAAGCAACTATATTTCAAGAATCAATAACCACCATCTAAACGTTTAGTTAAGTTTATTTATGGCACTTTTCAAATTTATGTAAATTTATATACTGTCTTACTCGTTTATGCATGTTTAAATAATCTCCTAGTGAAAAGCGACTCCCTTTGACAAGTTATTTATTTCCCAAACAGTACTGTTGCATAATTCTTCACACTTACTTAATAATTCAGATATATATTACAACCTATTCATCTTTGAGTTTAACAACTTGATTACGCAAAGAGGAAGTGGGTGTAGTCTTGTTATATTGATTATTTCGTAAATCTTCTCGTAAAAAGGAAATGGTATTACATATAATTTATAGAATGCACTGTTGTTAGGAAATCAGAGTTACTCATCCAAGATAGATGCGTCTTACAACATACTAATCTGAGGTTATTCACTTGGTATATGACAACACATATAAATAGAAATAAGTATGGTTCTGTTTTATTAATTAATCTGGTAATCCTTTCTAAGAAAACAAATTCATATTACGGGTATTTAGAGGCAGGGCTTAATTTCTAAAAAAAGCACCGGAGCTCTAATATCCCACCCCCCCTCCGCCGTCACTCCAATCTGCATATTTATATTTCATACATTATTTTTCAAAATTTAAAGCATTGTTTTTTATTTAGCAAAATAAAAAATTTAAATACATCGATCTGAGTATACTTAGCTATTAACTATTCCACTTTTTAGTTATTACTACTTCCAAATACATTTACTATTTTCCCTAATCTTAATGTTAATTAATCGCAGAATTCTACGATTAAATGAGCTCAGAGTTATGATTCGGAAATGGTGTTAACACAAAAAATGAATAGTTCGCAGCTATCCAGAATAGAAAAAGACTATTTCGGTTTACTCTTTATTCTTATCAAAATAGCATTAAAATGATTTGAAATGGAAACAAATAAAATTTTGAATTTAAGACATTGAGCTCGAGCCTGCCCAAAACCGAAAACTGATATAAAAAACGAGCTTTTTTCATCTTCATCTCATACGTGAGCGACACATTACGTCAATTATAAGTGTTTTGATACAGAAGAAGGCAAAAGATTGGAGATGGGAGGAAAAGGAAAGAGTAAGTTAGGATTCGTATTTCGGAAGCGTTATGGCACTGAGCTCCGGAGCGCAGTGTTTATGAACGCCGGTGAATTCTGACCAATATTTAAATATTTACTAAAAACATAGAAGTACCGGAGCTGAGCTCCGGTGCAAATTAAGCCCTGTTTAGAGGAAATACTGCTGCTAATATGATACAACCAAAGAATATCTTTTATTGATGATATTTTATGTGTTTGATTCTGTTAATTGCGATCGTAGTTATTATTCGTATAAAGATATTGTCTTTATTTTTGTGAGAATAACATCACATATATTTTATTTTTTAATATGAGTTACTAAAGATTTTAGATGCACTGTGGAAAATCATTATTAACACAAGCTTATTTCGGTTTGTACTCTACCACGACGAAATAATATAAACAAAAATTTCTATATTATTAATCATAAAATGATGCACTTTATTATTCTAAAGTTCATGCAACAAAAGTTCATGCATCAAAAAGTAAATTTGTTTCGTACTTGTACTAAGTATATTTTATCTAGACATAAAAATTATTAATTATCAAAGTATGAAAAAAAGCCTGAAACTGAAATGCTGCTTCTCTCTAATATTATAGATAGTTATATTTAAAGAAAGTAAAATATTTAAAATATTTCACTAAATACCTTATATAGTTATACATACATAAAATCTTTGAAATATTTCTGTAAAAAATATAGCGTCGCGCGCACTAAATTATTTCTTTCTGAAAAAGCAAATTTTCTGTTAAAACTATTTAAATATCTCATGTCAGAAAAATAAATAATCTGCTAAAATTTAGAAACACACATCCTTAAATACGATTTCTTTTCTTGTAATAAAATATTTCTATCTTCATTCTTTTTGAAAATTTGAAAAATAATTAGTAAAAACTTATTCATTAAAAAAAAAGAAAACTAAAATATCTTTTGTTCCCACTATTACCTGCATCGAAAACTTTCTATCATATTATACTAGAAAATGGAGTTTTAATCCTCAGTTCTCTTTGAACTTTTTAAAGAGTAAGGTAGAAATGTTCAATGACCCTTCTAAACTTATGAGATCCTTTTTTCTAACATCTGTAAAAGAAGTTCAAACGAAGGAAACGGAAAACAAAATTAAGAAGCTCGTGATCAAAATAGTAGAATTTTTTTAAATGTTTATATATGTATACATATATAATAAAACTTTTGTAAACAATAACCATTAAACCACATAAATAATCGACAATAGATAAACCGATAATTACAATACAATACACATACTATATATATATATATATATATATATATGTATTAGAGTGGGTTTGTTTCGACCGCAACCAACATAAATCCGTTTATACTGAAGTGTGAAGTTTAGGTATATTTAATTTTTGGCTGGGAATATAATCAGGGCTTCCAAATGGTCCTCCAACTAAATATCAATATTTTTTAACAGAAATTTTTATGGTAGGTTTCTACAACATTTCTGCAAAAATAAAGTTTCTGCAAAATTTTCAAGAAAAATCTAAAAATAAAATTGTTCTAAGAAAATACCGGTATTCAAAAAGCGGACCATTTGGGAGACCTATATAACGTTAACCTTTTCAAGCATGGTATAGAACCCGGCACATTTCGGTAGGAGGAAAACGCTCTACCACAGAACCACATAGCCTTCGCGAAGATGAATGAAATTAAGATTCTGTTTTAAGATCTAAGAAAATCGCAGTAATCGTTGAATGTCTAGCTAAGGCAGTAGTTCTTCTATACTAGACAACATACAACAGAGCCGTTGCAGGTTGATTTCAAATTATAGTAAAATGAATTTTCAATAAAAAATTTATTTCCCATCCATTATCCGTGAATCAATGGAAATATATTTGCGAAACGATAACAATTGCAAGGAATCGGATTCTTTTGAATTACCTCAAATTTGGCACGCGATGCTTTACAGATGGAAAAAGCAATAATAATAAAAATGAATAATAATTTTCACGTTTTCAAATTTGACCAATTTAACCCCTTAATCGTCGCGCCCTTTAAGTGTAGACTACTTTTTAAAAATTCAGATTGCTTGAGTACCACCAGTTTTTTTTAAGCAGAAATGTTCATCTTATTTAATAGACAGATAAAACAACGCAGGAATGGAGCCAATAACACTATTTTTAAAAACTGGTGGGAGTCAAACAATCTGAATAAAACAGGCGTAACCTACGCTGCCCGTGAATGTCTCGGGCACGACGATTAAGGGGTTAAGCACCTGCTTGCACTGGGCATGTGATGACGTGATTTATATTTACCATTTTCAAAAACTTTGCGAGAATATTTTATTTATCATTTTGATCTGAAGATGACGCCGTTAGAGCGCAGGAAACATATGTAATTTATATTAAAAGGTATATTTAAACGTTTTGTGTTATGTTTTTATCACTTTAAGCTATAATTACACTTTAATTTATAATATTATTTTGTTAATCTTCCATCTATAAATTCAATTATGCAGATGAAAATATGTAATTGAAAATAAATATCATCCTAAAAATCGATATTCAGTTTTCAGATACCCGGTTTGATATCATAAAAAAAAACTATATTCGTGGTTCATAAAAGTGATAAATAGACTAGAATATCAACTCGCAAACATTTCTAAAAGTTAGTAGCAGCTTAAGAAACTGTATTTGTATGAATGCAAAAAAATATTGATTTCTGAATTTTATTTTTATAAATCTTTTATTTTTATTTATTTCTAATTAGTTTCTGTGGTATCTAAAGACAAAAGACGTATTTCGGAATCGTGGGTAACTCAGGAGCTTTATTGCATATATTCATTCTTGGAGAAATATTATATTCGGAATATTATATTATATTGAAAAATTATATATTTTCGTTCTTGGATTATTATAAACATTTGTATTTTTTTTACAGTGGGTCTAATTGTATGTAATGTCTATCAATATTTATATTAGAATAATAAAACCCTAATAAGACCAAATAACAAAATATAAATTATGAAGACATTACATTTGTCTTTTATTGCACATAATCCCGTTTTTTTCTTTTCTTTTTTTTTCTTTTTTTTTTTTTTTTTGAAACGTGCACTCACAGTTGAAATTTATAGAAAAAAAAATTGGCAATGGGTCATAGCATCCTACTGTTCAAACTCTTTTAATGTTTTGTATGATATATTTTACGAGTAACATAAGCTGAAATAACACTCTTACCAGAAAATATTAGAAGAAATGTATAACGTTCCTCTTGAGACATATTATTATGAATTACATTGTAAAAGTATTTTCATTTGCTCCATTTAATTGTATGCAGCCACTTATCTCAGTCATTTTATCTTCTTTTATGAAAATAGCACTAAGATTAATTTTTGATATTAGAGCAAACAGAGAGTGAGGGGGTTAGAATGACAGTGTAAATCTATGAAACCATATTTTCACTGTAAGTATATTAATTTCTGTTTGGTGTGACAGTGAAATAAGTCATAATTCACTTATGCCGTCGCTAAATGGCAGGACTAGTTGGACCATTTAATGCAATGGGATATGGTAACTTTCAGTAAAATATTTCATTTCTCAAATCACTAAATTGTAACTTACTCCACTGTCATTCTAACCTCCTCACATATATCTATCATATTTATTATTAATTCTTTCATATATTACAGTATTTCTAACACAGAGTACATAAATGTTTATATGTAAATTCTTTTTTATGAAACAGTCGTTTCACTAAGTTTTTTTTAGTGGCATTTGATTTTTGTATTCATTTTGTATTGTTGTATGAAGATAGCAGTAAAACAAGAGGGGGAAAATTCTGCTATAAGGCCGAATATAGATTGCCACACACGGCTTTTATTAAAAAAAAAATAAACTAGCTGTAACTCAGAATAAAAACGCAATGACAACAAACAATTTTAAAATATCTAAATAACAAATAAAAATTCCCCTGTTAAAATGTTGAGTTGTTCAATAACCATTCGATTTAGAAAAATATTTTTCTACCACTGAGCAATTTTTTTTAATGAAATTTAATTCATGTTGCTATGGCAGCAGACGATAAAACGATATCTTTGGAATAAGAGAATAAATAGAAGAAAAAATTTTGTTGATGTTTGTGATATAATGTTTTTCTTTATTTTTTAAAAATGTATATATATAATTCACTTTTATATTTTAACAGAATAATAAGTTTACTATAATTCGTTACTCATGCTATGGCCAGTATACACGATACACGTCGAGCCACAATGCCTTTATCATTATCTTTTTACGCGTAAAAGTTTCGCTACAGTACTCCATTGTGAAGTTTTGTAATTTTTGAAATCTAATATTTGAAAAACGACATAATCATTAGATTTGAAATTTATATCAAGAAAAACATAATTTTTTACCATTCTAATGCAGTTTGTAAAACAATTTTATGACAAATACTTTTCGAGTTATTAATTTTTTAAGTAAATTCAAATGTTTCATTTTCCGAGATTAATCTGTGGCAACGATGGATTGCTGTGACTTTTCATAAACATGAAAAATGATAGAGATTGAAAGAATAAGCCACCCTGTGTGTGGCTAATTAATTTGACTCATGTGTACGTATGATCTTTATTATCTATTTTTTTTTATATTTATATTAAGATACAGTAAGTTTAACTCAGTGTATACAGTAGCTGTTAACACATTTTATAGACATATTTGTTTTTATGTTAAAAAATATTCTGTATAAAGAAATTATTTTTCCTATGTGATATTTTTTTTAGAGTATAAATTCTCGTCTGGCAACTGAAATTTGTGTTTACATGCAAAATGGCGATTTTAAAGAAACGATGGATGAAAAGCTATATTTATGCAGAATCCGAAGATAACTATTAGTATTCGTTTATTACAAAACGCTGTGAAAAGCACTGTTTTCTATAGCTAAAGCCACAGTAGGTAATAGTGTCTGTTCAACAGGTGAAAAACATGAATGCTTGGCTTCAAGGGGAAAAACTTTTCCAAATATATACTCAGAACCAAAATGGAATTTTTCGAATATTGCAAAGGTAAGATCTTTCATAGTAAAATAAAACATTCCAAGCAAATGGACTGTTGCTAAATCGTTGCAATGCTCAGTGTCAACTGTTAATAAAATAATTCACACTGATTTGAATTTTAAAAAGGGAAAAAGACCATGACATATCGTCGAACGTAGAACACGATGAATAATTCTATAAGAAAAGCATTTATTCTGAGAAAAATGGAACATTTTTGTTACAATAGATAAATCTTGGGTGTATGTGAATGAATCTAATAAAAATATCATTTATTATCATCAAAGAGGGAATAAAATCTCAAGACATGGTTAAATAAATCTACAGAAATTTTTAGCAAAGGGTTTATGACTGTTGCTGGATTTGTATGTAACGGCAAATTAAAAATAAAAAGAGTGGAGAAAAATTTTAAGATCAACTACACATACTGTTAGAAACTTATTTTAGTCCCAGTCTTTAAACATAAAACGCCATCTTTTTACCCTTAGTGTCATCAATCTGTTGAACTGCATCACGATAAAGCAATCAGCCCCATATAACAATTCACTGTTAATTTCCTGAAAAAAATGGAACGAGAAACAGGTATTAGACCTATACACTCTACTGATATACGTGCTAAATCTTCTGATGTATCATATATAGATTTTTTGTGCTTTTAGACTTTTAAAAGAGCATTACCCAAAAGTCGAACTACAACACTTAATGGACTCTGATGTTCAATGCAGAGTTGTTTTACACTTTTCAAGAAGAATCCGACAAAATACCTTTTCCAAAAATAAAAAATGCATTATTGTCATGGGAATTGTAGAAAAGAAGTTCAGATAAGAAAAGAAGTTCAGAAAAGAAGTTCATTGTAGAAAAGAAATTCAGATCAAGGATTACCAAACTGAATATTTAAAACAGAAATATTCTAGGTAAATTAGTTCTGTACGTTTGCCTGGAAATTGGAAATTTTACGTTTCTGGAAATTGCCTAAAAAATGTGTGAACAGCCTCTATATAATTGTTTGTTTGAAACATTGTTTTAAGGAAATAATCATTTTGAAAAGAGCAGTTTTTTAATTCGTTTTGTCTTGTTGTATGAAAATAGCAGTAAGATTAATTTTTGTTATTAGAACATTTTTTTATCAAGCATTAGTAACGCAGAGTCTCATTAATTGTAAAACTAGAGGCCTAGTGTTCTAATTCAGTCTACCCCATTGTGTCAGAAGTCTATAAAAATACCAGCTCTTATTAAAAAATTCCTGAATACGTGCACATAAGTAAACACATAAGTAAACTTTACTTAAGGTTGTGTAATAAATGTTTAAAGTTAAAATACATACTGCTCTCTTATAGTATTTTAAAATACATTACTGTACCATTTCAAAATGTATAAGAATGATAATTATATTATAATGTTTCATAATATTTATGTAAAAAGTATAAGATTTCAAGAAGACCGTATAAGAAAATATCAAATATAGAATACGTTACATTTCCATTTATCTCACATAATCCTGGTTTCTTCTTTTGAAAAGTGCACCCGTGTTGAAATATGTACAAAGAAAATTGGCAATAGGCCACAGCATCCTTCTGGTGAAGCTCATTTAATGTTTTTTATGATATATTTTAAGAGTAACATAAGCTGAAATAATAAGCTTTGCAGAAAGCATGAGCAGAAATGTATAAAGGTCTTCATGAGTTACATTTATTACGAATTACATTGTATATCTATTTTCATTTACTTCGTTTAACTGTATACAGTAACTTATTTCAGTCATTTTGTCATGTTGCATGAAATTAGTTATAAGAATAGTTTTTGTTATTAGAGTTAGCGGAGACACATGCATACTATAATCTTTATTATTCATTCTTTCATATATTTCCTTTCAGATATAGTGTTTGTTTAACGCAGCGTACAGAATTCTTTACTTGTAACTTTGGAAGGAAATAATCATTTCATTAAGAGCAGTTTCTTTTTTTTTTTAGTTTTATTGTTAATACTTAAATGAGAATTATTACTTCTTCGCAAACATTAAATTTCACTAAATGTTAACGATGATTCAATGAAAATTTTAACAGTCAAATAATAACACAGATTTACATTATTTGTATTTGTTGATTTTATTTTTTATCATTGTTACATTTAAAAAAATTCAAATGCAATAAATTCAATTGAAATTTGTGCAAGGGAAAAACCAAATATAAGTACGGAAAGATGTTTATGACTGCAGAAGGACTTACAGAGGTAATCTACTATATATATAAAACACAAACGGAAATTTCGTTCCGTTCCTTTATAACTCGAGTTCTGCCCAATGGATTTTGATGGAACTTGCACTGTTGGATAGATAATTTTCAGGGAAGGTTTTAGTATATAACACATAGTTCTACGTATATTAGTTATAGAATTATGATGGAAAGTTCTGTTATTTTGGACGATAAGGTTACCATAGGTAATTTTTTTGGCGACCATTATCGTTGGCGAAATAATTGAAACGGCTATATCAGAAAACAATGCAAACACATAGAAAAATAATAGAAAAATCCTGTTAATAATTTTATTTAAAATCCCCCCCCTCCCCGAAAAAAAAGAAAAAGAAAAAAAAATTGTTTTGATGAGGCATAATATTTAATTTAAACCCCAATGGAATGTTTGTAATGCTTAAAAATATTTGCAATGCATGAGATTGCAATTCAGATTAAGTCAATATTTGACTATTTATCGTTTGCGTCAGGTTAACAAAGATGCATCTGATAATTTGATTTAATAAAATATGAGTATTTTTTTTTTCTTTATTTCTTTCTGTTAATTTTTTTTATATATACGAGTAACTCCCCTATCATGTGTCTTACAGGAGGAACTAGCAGATGTAAATGTAAAAATGATTGCATTTATGACTTACATGTTATTTGTTTATTTACGGTTTTGATATTACTTTTGTCGCCAAGCAATGTGATTTTAAGCCAAAAATGCATAAGCGTGACATCAGCCTGAGTGATATTAGCAATGATAGTTTCTTTTCGTGTATACAAGATCATTTTTGGAGTAAATTTTTATATTCAAATGCAAATTATATAAATAGCAGTTATTGTTATGAAAATGGGATCAAATATTTAAATTTTAGTAAATGACTGCTACTCATTCACATATTGTAAAATAATTAAATTTTAGACATTTAAAAATTTACTACGGAAACATGCCGGTTTGTTTTCACCAAACATATTGTTTTTACAGCCTCGAACTTAGATCAGCGAATATTGTCTATTCTTTTATTTTTCTTTTAATATATCGCCAATTTCACTTATAGAAATATTCACTGTTTCAAAAATTAGGAACCAAAGAATATTCGTAAGGAGATGTGTGCATTTATGCGTTATTACTATCACAAAAGGCTACATTTTGCAATAAAAATTGTTTGCTGAAATAAATTTTCGATGCTCTTTTTGATGCGTCATTTCTTTTTAGTTATTGCTGCATATCTTCCCTTTTTTCAGGAAGATTTTTTAAAAAGACATTTGACTAATTGTCCGTATTCCGGTCACCTGCCAGTTGGCATTTTTACTATGTTGTTGGATGTTTCAATTATGTTTGAAGGTTATTCTGGACGAAGATTCAGATTACAGAAGATTAGACGACTTTTGAAATTAGCAATTGCTAAATTTATGGGTTTTTTTCATTATGAACCAAAGTTTTACCAAAAAGCAATGCTTCCAATGTACGATTGGTTGATTTTATGACAGCCGATTATCTACACGAGAGATATATAGACCCTGGGGGGTGCCCTCCGTGGGGGTCTTTCTAAGTGATCCTAACCCGTATTTACGGCAAGGTTCGAAGAAAACCACGGAAAACTCCGAACGGTTAGGTCAACGAGCGCGACAAGGGTTTGACCCCAGCACTTTCCGTATGCCAGCTTTGAGAGCAGAATATCTCAGCCACTGTTTTGGCACTTTCAATGTACGGAAAAACTTTGTCATGTCAATGGTGGCGAATGGAATAAATAATATTTGTCGATTTATCATTTCAGGCGGGATAAGAAAAAACGAGTACCTGAAATTCTGATTTGACCATTTTTCGATCGTTATAAAGCGTTTTCGACCTACACACATCCCTAGCAGCTAAACATAGTGAGAAATGAATTTATTTCTGCGTGTTATTATGCTCTTAAGAGAAATGCAAAAAAATCTTCGGTTTAAGTGTTCACCAAAAATAATATTACTAAACATTTTGCATAACTAACTTTATCATTGTCAGTTTTATTTAAGGTATGGAATTTTGTTAATGAAAGATCTATAATTTAATTAACAGTAATTTGACATTATTTAATGGAACATAGCTTGGCGCGTAAATAACTTCGTTTTGTAACTAACTCTGGTACATTAGTAACCATATCGTTTGAAGTATTAGGGATATCAGCAAGATTATGGAAGATTAGGAAGATTTTATTGGATACAAACTAGAGGTTTATTCTTCTACCAGAGTTAATCATTGGGGTTTTTTCAGATTAACGGTTGCACGAATGCAACTGGTCTAAAAAATGGAAAGGCAGTGAAAATGGCGTCATTTTAATTTTATTCATATTCAACTTTAAAAATGCACTTTTTTTATGTTTCGCCATTTTTTTAAATATGAAAGTTAAACACTGTTCTTTATGTGCAAACAATTTATTACAATTTTCACTGTATTTACTTTGCTGGAATTGAAAGATGAAAAACCGTAGTAGACTTTCCAGAAGAGGACGTATATTGCGAAATATAACGTAACATAGAGTGAGATTGTACTTTGTTACCGGAATCTGACATGGAGACAAGAAAGAGGGACAGAGTTCAAGAACTTACAGACGAAAATGAATCACCCGAACATTATTTAAGCTCAATGCTCAATCTATGCAATCATTGTAATGCTTTCTCTTTTAGTAGTATGTTGACTAGAGAACATTTTAGTTCCTGTTGTCATAATCTCATAATGGCCTCATTTTCCTACCAAAATCTACTATAAATGATCAACTAAATGAGTTACTTCTTTTAACCCAAATTTTGACCAATGTATGATATAATATAACGCAATGTCGTTCACATCGTTTACAACAATATTGAAGGAAAATCCAGGTGAACGTCCCTATTGCTTTAAAATACATGCTCAAATCCATTGATTTGTTTGATTCAAGGTTCGTTTGAAAATATTTACTAAGTTTTACTAAGAAAATATTTACTTCACCTACATCTGTAGGTGAAGATCCACATTCCTTAAGAATACAAAGCCATTTCGTTTGATTTAAGGTACATTTAGAACAAGTAATATAAAAACTTTTTTTTTAAAGTAAATTCCTACTTGTCAATAGAATTTTTTTTCCAGCGATCTACACGCTTCGCCACTGACGGTATTTATTCCTAAATTTATATCCTGCTAAATATCTTACATAAGAGAAATTTTTGAAATGTATTAAAAATTAAATAAAAAATAAATAGCTAAAATACCAAAAATTAATAGCTCGAAAAGTATTTCTCACAAAATTGTTAGACAAACTGCGTTAGAAAAGTAAAAAAAAATGTATTTTTCTTGATATAAATTTAAAATCTAATGATTATGCCGTTTTTCAAATATTGAATTTCAAAAATTACCAAACTTTACAAGTGCCATAGCGATGTTACAGTTAGCGATAATACAGTTTTTTTCAAATATTAATTAATTAATTAAATTTTATTATTTAATTTTAGTTTTATGCTTCATTTCTGTTCAAAAGTATAGACTCACTCCACATTTATAGTCTCCGTCGCCCGCGAGCCGCCTGATCTTCGTCCGTAAACAGCCCCATTTTATTTTTACGTGTGAAGGTGAGACTATAAATATGGAGTGAGTCTATACTTTTGAACAGAAATGAAATATAAAATTAAAATTAATTAATTAAACTTAATTAATGAATTAATATTTGAAAAAACTGTATTAACATCAATTGTCATCCAGTACAAGTTTAAAAAAAATATTTGAATTTGAATGGATGAATAGAAAATATTTTATTAACGATTGAAAATTCCAACAAGATATATATATATAGAAAGAGTGTGAGCTAATAGTAGGAATTTTTAAAAAATGGCCCAGCGCACGGGCGTAGCATGCTAGTTATTAATAAATGCTTGGCTGACATTTGGTGAAATAGAATTCATCTGTCGTTACAAAGTGTTATTTTTCATAAAAATATCTTTTACTTTTTACAAAATACACCTTAAAAAGAAAATCCTGCATCGACCACTAAGAAGCAATGTATTTTTTTTACATATTTATTTTCCGCATGGTAAAAAATATGAAGATATATTTTTTAAACAATTTTGAATAATTAGTGAGTGATATATAAATTATTAAAAATGAATTAATTAAGGTTAAGAGAAATGTGGATTATTTAACCAATCTAAAAAATGCCCACAAATGCAAGCAAAAACGTAAGTTCAAAACATTTAAAAGAATTATACGTTAAATATTGTCACTGTTTTAATATTAATATTATCACAAGGGTTTGTAATTTATTTTAAATTATTCAGAATCATCATATCATTAAATTGTCAAATTATTATTATTTTAAATGACTATTTTAATATATTACTTCTGCTATGAAGATATATTTCAGTTAGTGATGTTATAACATAAAAATATTTTTAATGTAATTTAATTCGACGTTTTTAAGTTACTACAGTTATACCATAAAGGTATTTTTAATGTAATTTAATCAGATGTTTTTATTCAGATGTCTAATATATGTTTCATTTTTATTATTAAAATATAGATCTTAGGTGATATAAAATACAAAAAAGTAGCTTAAATAACAAAAATCGAGTAAAAAATGCAGAGTAATTGATAATAAAGATAGAAATAAACTACTTTAAAATAATGAAAAAGAACGAGGATACAACCAGCAATCTTTGATCGAAAAGGTCGGTATTCTAACGACTACTCCATATCGCTCCCTCTTTGACTTGAGCAATACGGTGTAATCAAATAATTCTGTTTCTGAGAGAAGGTCGCCATAATTGATTTTATTGAACAGCACCATGTAAAAAGAAGTAGACTCACTGCTTTGTAGCTGATTTTGTGTGGGAAACGCTTATTGGGTGAATAGGAGCGCAGACTGCTTTTATCTTCTTATTACCTTTAAGTCTTGCTGTAGATTTCAAAGTGGTAGCACAGCACGTATTTGTGCGCCTGGTGAAAAAACATCACTTCTATGAAATTGTCGAAGATAATTCATTGTTACTACGGTTTACGGATTTTTTTCATTTGCAGGTGAATAGAAATATTTGATTCAACATTTGATTAAAGATTAATATAGTTTCCTACCATTTCAAGTATGCTAAATTCTAGCATTTTAAAGATATATTTATAGATGTTTAAATGAGGACCATTACATTCGTTAACAAATATTTATTATTTCCTTATTTTCATAGATTAGCCTGAAAAACTCCCCATCTTTAAACAGTGTTTTTGAGACAGGTCTTCGAACAGATTTAAACCCGAACATAATGCATATTATAATATAATGATCGTTCCAAAATGACTTTCAAGGCAGAGGAATGCAAATTCTTATTTACATTAATTGCGGCATTATAAATCGAATGAAAATATTTATAGATTCTTATTGAGATTTTGAAAGGCTGAATACAAAAAGAAAAAAAATCAATAGTAACAGTAATATAGAAAACTATAAAAAGTAACTTTCACGTAAACAGCTTTATTCTGGGAAGTTTGGACTTTTAGAGATGTCTTGAAATTAGTTTATATTGGCATTGTTATTATATTTATTAGAGCGTACTGTTAAACAGAGCACTGTAAACGCATTTTCATTAAAACAAAAACCCTCTTAAGAAAACAAAGCGTAAGCGCTTTTCATAAATAACCATTACCTCTTAGAAAAGACAAAAACCCTTTATTATTTTCTAAATTTCCAATTATGACAAGTTAGCGAATTAATATTTTTTCTTCACATAAACACGATATATTCTATAGTGAAGCTTTAATTTCGTATATGGACGGGAAAACTTTTCCAGAAAGTTTTTAAAAAGGCGTTTAATAGCAGACTCAATAAATTTAATTAAAGAAGAAAAATATAAAAATAAAATACGGAGCAGATTCGGCTAATGTATGTATTAAGAACCTTTTTTAAACTGAACTTTATTAACCCTTGAATAAATAGAATAATAGCTTGTTTTTTTTTTCTTTGATATATTTTAGTCGATAGAATATAAGAAATATATAGAAAATAAAATAAAATAAAATAAAAAATATGTTCTTATAATCACGCTTTTTATAAGAAACCAGTGTTTAAATGAAGCCTAATTTCATGACATCAACTGATGTTGTTCCAAATCATCTCCATCACGAAGAGTGAATTTAGCGATGATGACACATGAACCATGCTATACAATAATACATAGGTTAAAACAAAGGATTTGCTATTAAAGATATCGTCGTATTAGGTAAAATAGTCTGTAATTGTTTGCAAATCCAACTACCACATAATTTTTGCCATACCATAAATACCTTCCCATTAGTCGGGTACAAATCTGGCCAATATCGGTGTTTTCCTCGCTAATAGAAGCTTTTATTTTTGCATGTGTAAATTACAAATATTGGCTTGTTACAAGGTTCTTTTTAATGGAATAACATTTAAGCTGAAGAAAAAAAAATATGTGTAAAATAGTTTGTTTATCGAATATAAAAAATGAGGAACATTATTATGCTTTACCATGATGAAAAGGCGCGGGGTATGGAAGAGTTCAATACCTCACAGGGTATTTGCTGAGATGACACACGGTATGAAGAAAGTTCCCTTAGATACAAGATAATATTGACTATATCTTGGCCCAATTTTCGACCAACATTACAATTGGTGGCACAATATATTGGCACAATATTGGAGTGTTGAAAGTCTTCCCGTATTGTTCCAATATTGGCAAGGAATGTTTAAAAAATGTGAAGGCAAAGAAAAACCAATTTTGAGGAAATATATGCACTTCTATGTAATTATTTCTAATGTAATGCCTATATTGGCTAAATATTTTCTTTATAACTTTATTGGTAATATTGCGCAAATTTTAATTTTTCAATAGAAATTATGTTAATAAAACGCAATTGTTGTATAAATATTTCCTTTACAAAAGAAAAAACTTCAAATGACACGCCAATATCAGCTTAATATAGATTTTATTGGCCAAATGATTATTGTTAATGTTGGCAAAATGTTAACACGCCAATATTACTCCTATATGGGATTTCTTGGCTAAATGGTTCTTGTCAATAGTGACAAAATGTCAACGCGCTTCAAAATGTGTTTTATTGGCTAAATGGTTCTTGTCAATGTTGGAAAAATGTAAAAATCTTAATATTCGTTATCCATTTTAAACAGAAAACCAAATCATTCAAATAATAAGTAAATATTTCAATGTAAATACTCATTAAAGGGAAGGAAACTTTTCAATTTATATATGTTAATGATATAACTCCGCCTATTTGAAAACGAAAATAAAGGGCCTGCTTTTCAATGCTTTTAAAATTAAAAATTAAAACCAACAGCTCTGGTATAATTTAGGCGTTTTGCAATTATTATTGAAGGGAACAATAAGAAAAAAGAGGTGGGAAAAGAACATTGTATAATGATCAATGGAAGTTTTCGCGAAGATTGCGTAAAATATACAAGTACTCGTGCAATAGGATTAGCAGTGGATCTATTGACGTTGAATTATCAATGAATTATTAGGTCTAGTGGCCTTTACCCTCATTTTGAGTGTAACATATTGGACTTACACGTGAGGCTAACTTTATAATCCAAAACTATCAACTTTTTTTATGTATTTTCAGTTAAAACATTTTTGTGATTACCCCCAGTTTGATATACCCCCAGAAGGCTCTCCACGTACCCCAGGTTGGGAACCGCTACGTCAAGGGATAACTGATATTGGCTTCTTACTAGGCTCATTAAAGGAATGCTACGTTTTACTAGTTTCTAGTTATGAATCAACAAATAGTTTCATGTAAATTTGCATTACTCAAACGCAGGTAAATTCAGTCAAATAGTACATTTATGTAAGTAAAATGGAGTGTATGTACTATTCAACTTTGATTATTCTAATAACACAGTAATGAATAAACACAAAATAACTGCAATAACACATGTATTTTAATATATTATTCTGGTCGTATTTCAGTGATTTTAATGGATATTATTTATGCAGCAGACAGTTAAAACTAGGCTATTTTATTTCGTGTAATGTCACTATCATCTATCTTGGCAAAATAAATTGCACTTAGAATTAATTTAAACCTCGTCCTATTGAACTTATGAACTAATTAAACTTAGTCGTATTAAATTAAACCTACCAGTATATTGAATTGAAATTATTTATTTGCCCTGAAGGAGTTTTGATTATGCTTATTTTCAATTGAGATAAAGCACATTTGTCTCTTGTAATCTCAAAATTTAATGAAATAAGTAAGAATAGAAGAAACACTTTTGTTCTCTTGCAGCGCATATTATTCCTCTTTTGTGGTCTTATCCATTTCGAATCTTATTGAATGGGTATTAATTTATATGTGCTGGATGATATTTTATATACAGTTATTTCCTTTATAATACAATGGAACAAAACTGTTTATTATCAGTAGAAATATTTGAAAAATATATTATAGCCTTTGAATATTTCTATACATAACAAACCAATCTCATCATAGGCATAATAATAACACGTATTTAATCAAGAACTGAAAAAGGTGAAATGCCTTCGATTTAATTATTTATTTTCTCTTTAATATAATTACGAATACGTACAATAAATTATATTTACTATTAAATTATATTAATTATATATTTACATAACATATACACACACATATATATATAGTATATATTATAGGTGGAAAGTATGAAATTAATAAAATTGAAATTTTTATTCTTTATACAGAATAAAATATAGACTGTTTAAATGGCATATATAATAATAAGAATTTGCCTTTAATTTGAAAAAGAACAAATCCGCATTATTTTTAGAAACAAATTAGATCAGATGAGATTTGGAACCCCTAGCATATCAAATTTTTTTATATATATTTTTAATTTTAACTGATTACCGATTTTTTAACTGGTCGTATTTAAGTATTTTCTTTATTCATCAATTAGGTAATAAAATTCATCTTTTGTTTCTTATTTATCGACTGTATAATGAGATTAAAAATATCTTGTTATCTTTCATAATAATTTATCAACATTTATTAATAAATTCTTGTTACAATCTTAGTTATGATCTCCGAATTCACACTAGAACTACCATGAGCCGTCATTTTGACGGTTGTCAAATGAATATATTCCGATTCGAATAAGAAATTTGTTTTTGAAATAAATTAAATATAGAACTCACAGAAAAACGTCAAATGAATAAGTTAAGTAGTTTTAAATAAAATTTATGGTGTGAAATAGTTTTAAATAACTTGAGTAAAATTTCCGGTAGTTCTAGTGTTAATGTAAATAAACTGAAACATATTTAATTACTTGTCAATTTATTGTATATAATATTAGACATTTCAAATTTCACGATTCTTTCATACAATTAACTATAGTCAAAATAAAATCTACTTAGGAAGAACAATAACAATACTTAAATAACAAATCTATTTAGTCTTAAGCAGTTTTTCACGCAATATTCTACAAACAATTTCATTTATTCTGAGTAATAAATTCCAAAACTCAACGAAACATAAATAGAAGTAGTTATGTTTCTTAGTAAGTGTATTATTTTTCAGTTCTGTTTAATTAAGCAAGCTGATTCATTGAAAATTCTCTTCAAAATATTGAAAACGATTTGTTATTTAAACTCATTAGTGTGTCTGATGTTAAGAATAAAATAATTTTCAATGACATGAAATTTGCAACAATGGAGAAAATACTCATTTGTTCATGTCATTACACTTTTAAAAGTAAGGTTTAAAGTTGAAAAGTGGCTCAAGTAAAATAAAAATTACATGTACATGCATTCGAGAAAGATGCATCCAAAAGAAAGTGAAGATGAATTATGTGCGTATGTATCATAGCATTGTATATCATGTATTTAGTTAGTTTATGGGAATCATTTAAATAAAATTTAAATAGAATTCTTACAAAACGAACGTCGGAAATTGGAAGTAGTTTTGCTTTCTGTATAACAAGAGACATGATTGCAATGCAGTTTTTCTAATCTTTTCTCTTTTGCAATTGAGATAAAGATATCTTTTAATCTCAAATTTTATTAACTTAAGTAGGAATAAAAGAAACTATTTTGTTACAATATTATTTCGTTTTTCCTGGTGTTATTCATTACGTATGTAATTGAAAATGTGGTATAATTTCTATGTTTTCTATGTTCACTATTTTCTCTATGTTTTATATGTTCACTAGTTTCTCTATGTTTTCTATTTTCTCTATGTTTTCTATGTTCACTATTTTCTCTATGTTTTCTATGTTCATTTGGATCACGATTTAGAATTTTCTGATCCAAAAACCCTTTTCGAATGGAACCCGGAAGGAAGACTAAGATGAGGCAAACCAAGAAGGATTTGGAAAAAATACTATTGAAAAGTCATTGAATAGTAACAAGTCAGTCATGTTAACGCCCTGGACAGGGAGAACTGGAAACGAACTCTCACAAATATTTTTATTGGTCAAGGAAACCAAATGTTGAATGGAAACTCCGAAGGATGATGATGATTTTTCTATAACTTAAATTTGTTTCGTTTATTACTTTGAAGTATTCAAATTCATTGCATTCAAGATATTAATAGAATAGTAAATGGAAAAATATTAACATTATATGTGACACATATTAACAATATTTAATTAACAACTCTAATTACTCTTAAGTATTTTTAGACCTTGTTCTAGTGATAATTTCATTCAATATTTAGTTTATTCTGAATAGTTAACATAACGAAGAGTAAATATAAAACGACAGATTTCTTTCCCAGTAAATAAGTTCGTTTTCGGTTCTTTATAATTAAGCTTATCCAATAGTAATTCCTTTAGAAATATTGAAAATGAATTCTTATTTCAATGCATATTTGTGTGATACGAAGAAATAAAATCTTTTACCGTATTAAGATAGACAAAACAGGAGAATGGGTGCATTAAACAGTTTTGATTTCGGAGATACACAAATATATATTTATAACAAATATTTATGCATATCCTTTTCATTACATTCCTTAATCATGTCTAGGAATTTGAAACAAATTATACATACTAGCAACAACTTACATATACATGTACTGAAAGTACCTGGAAAATAATATGCTTAAGGACTCCATAATAAACGTGTATTTAATATAGTAATATGTATCATTTATTTTTTTATTTTCTTTTACCGAATCGTTTAAATAAGAATGCTCATAAACTTCTATAAAGCTAATATGTGTGAATTGAAGCAGTTCTTCGTTTAAATATGGCAATGTAAGAGTTGATTTTATTTTAAATCTTTCATATCTACACTCGTTACATGTTAATTATGAATTTTCGTTAGTTTAAAAGAAATTATCTATATAATGCTTAAACAGTATTCCATTTCTAATTATTTTAATATACAGGTTAAACATTAAATTTCTGCCTATACCGATGAGCTGATAATGGGATTGTTTAAAAACAACACAAAATGTCACAAAAACATATATGCACCATTTATTAAAACTTTTACTTTAGGTGTTTTAAAAATATACAAAACTGCATATCACATTAAAAACCTAGCGCTTTCGAGCCGTCCTGGCTCATCATCAGGGTTAAAACATCACCACGCAGATACACACAAAAAAACACAACTAGTCTGAAACACTGTAAAAACATCAATGTCTGCTGAAGACAAGGTCAAACCATTATAAACAGGGTGGGAAGCATAGGGAGGGATGTGCCAATCTTATTCATTCTTGAACTATCTGTAAAAGCTTATACCATACTTTAGGGATATTGTACGAAACTGAATCATTGCATGTTTTATTTTTCCTGGTTAAAATTTCTATTGATTCACTTATTATTGCTTCATAAAAAGAGGATGTGGGTTTAATAATTTTAGCGTTATCAAGATCTATTATAATCGACTGCTGTTGTTTTAATCTGGAAAGTGCCGTTTTACTTCTATTATACTTGACATCTGCAATATGTTCTTTTAACCGAATTTTAAATTTCCTTAAAGTCATACCAATGTAGTCTTTAACTTTATAAGATTTTATCCTATTTTCAACTATTTCCATAATAACTGGGATTCTATAAATTCCTGCTAAATCTTCAATCGGTATGGGATCAATCTTCTTATGTAGTAACGCATTCAATTTAACTGGAGGGGATGCTACCAAATTTATTTCATATTTCTTTAAATTATATTTTAATTTTTCAAAAAGTTTCGGAATATATTGGAACTTGTAAAATTTAGTTGTTTTTCCTGTTAATTCTTTTTGTTTTTTACCCTAATATTGATATTGACAAATTAACTTATTAATTAACCTCTCTGAAAAACCATTTTCATTTGCTATAATTTTAACTCTGTCAAGCTCCTCATTGATAAAACTATCAGTACACACAGAAAATGCTCTATGGATGTAAAACCTATATGCAGCCAGTTTATAACTTAAAGGTGATGAAGCATCTCTGGAAATAGTATTATTTGACCTCATATTTTTCCTATAAACTGTCCGATCTATTGTTAAATTACTGTTTTTTATCAGCTCTACATCAAGAAAAGGTAAACGATTCTGTTTTTCTAACTCCAGGGTAAATTGTATTTTTGTATCAATTTTATTAAGTTTAACCACAAAGTCCATCAATAAATCTATACCATGCTCCCATATAATAAAAATATCATCTGCATATCTACACCAATATGCAGGTCTTTCACTAAAATCATTCATAACCATATTTTCAATGGGTCTTAATTTATTCTCCGCGCATAAACCCGAAATGGGAGAGCCCATTGGTGCACCATCCTTTTGCTTATAATAAATATCATCAAACCAAAAAACGTTATTGTTTTTAATTAGATTAAACCCGGAAAGAAGTGTATTTTTTGTGCTCACGCTAAAAGAATCATTACCATTAATAGCTTCTTCCACGAACAAACCTACATCATTCATATCCACAGATGGATATAACGATACTACATCCAAACTCGCAAAAATGCTGTTCTCAGTAATCTGAAAAAGTTTTACTTGCTTAATAAACTCCATTGTCAATGAAATGACGAACTCTGACTGAGGGAGAATAGTTTTTAATAAGACAACATATGCCTTTTCTAGATAATATGTAGGTCCTATACATTTAGTTAAAATTGGCCGAAGAGGGTTTCCTTCTTTATGATATTTTAAGCGTCCTATAATCCGTGGGGTAACTGCTGTTTTATTAATCCTAATCATGTGTACCATTTCATTTGGCCAACTTCCATTATTTACAATCTCTTGTGTTTTCCTTGCGATCAAATCAATTGGATCCTTATTCAGAACACTTACATTCAGAGGCGTAGCGTCAAGGGGGGCACAGATCACTTTACTACCAGTATTTTTATGTACTATATTTGGCCTTCTTTAATTCATACCGTTCAAAGATTAAATAAGGCCAAATTTAGTATATAATTATACTGGTAGTAAAATGATCGTGCCCCCCCCTGACGCTACGCCACTGCTTACATTTAAAACACTTATACAAATCCTCATTTTCTGTATGTAATCTTCCCTATCCATTATAGCTAATTTATTTGACTTATTATTAAAAAATAATAAATTATTAAACCCACATCCTCTTTTTATGAAGCAATAATAAGTGAGTCAATAGAAATTTTAACCAGGAAAAATAAAACATGCAATGATTCAGTTTTGTACAATATCCCTAAAGTATGGTATAAGCTTTTACAGATAGTTCAAGAATGAATAAGATTGGCACATCCCTCCCTATGCTTCCCACCCTGTTTATAATGGTTTGACCTTGTCTTCAGCAGACATTGATGTTTTTACAGTGTTTTAGACTAGTTGTGTTTTTTTTTTGTGTATCTGCGTGGTGATGTTTTAACCTTGATGATGAGCCAGGACGGCTCGAAAGCGCTAGGTTTTTAATGTGAAATGCAGTTTTGTATATTTTTAAAACACCTAAAGTAAAAGTTTTTAATAAATGATGCATATATGTTTTTGTGACATTTTGTGTTGTTTTTAAACAATTATTATAGTACAGAGGTGAATTTGATTCAATTGAGTGTTGTGTTTTTCATGACTCAAGTTTATTTTGATAATGGGATATAACAATTATATTTATGAATTGTAGTAAAGTAATTTTTTCTTGTCTGCGCTTTTTATACCAAAGTGAGGAAGCTCTACGGCTTTGTAATGGACTTTTATTCCGTATCTCGTATCGTTTTCAAGACTGGAAATCTCTATCCACTCTTTTTGGCGGTGACGTTGCAATTGGCATCATTAAATAGCTTATAGCCATTTTACTAAACTTAACTCTATAGTGCATAGTATATCCAATTGGCAACAATTTCTATTTAACTTTTAATAAATAAATCAAGTTCTTTGCAACCACTATATTTATATAGAAATATTAATCCTTTGAAAATAACATAAATATGCTAAAAAATAAATTTTAAAATATATCTTAAAATTTCTGGTGTCGAATTCTTAATATAAGTATGAAAAGACACAATTCTAAAAGAAAAATTCATGCACTGTATGGTTAAATACGCCATGCATTGCTTGCGAGAAATATGCTATTAGACAGATGCATTTTATTAATGAAATTGACGTATGGAAATAAGGCACAGTTTATTTAAATAAGTAAAATAATGTTAAGAATATTATGTGTGTATACCATTGAAGCACATACGGAACGCATTGGTATACATGCACTTTTTTGTTGACACAAAATTCGACAAAATAATTATCGAAGACCCAAATCTCGAACTAAAACTGGCAGACTTAAACCCGAAACTGATGTGCAAGAAAATTGATCCATATTTTAATGAAATTATGGAAAAATAGTTCACGATTACATCATTAACATCAAATATATAATTTATGTAAAATGTCAAATATAATGAAATTCATGTATAATAAAATTTATATGCCGTTTTCAACTTAAATATTTTTTCGGGATTTCCTACGAAAAATGTGATTACCGGAATCTTATACATAAGTTTCAAGATCCAAACCAAAAAATATGAGTCGACTTGATCCAAACCGAACTATAAATTTTAAGATCCAACCCTAAAAATATATGTCGAACTGACTCAAACACGACTCGCAGTGAAATAAACCCGAATCGAATGGGCTTGCCCAATCACGGATAAAAACAGGCTACACGACTCGATGCCGGCATCTATTTCAAATTAAGTGTAAAATCTTCATAAATTAAAAAATATATATTTTAAATACTCTGAAAAGCATATTAAAATTACTACTAATTAAAAAATTGAGAGTATAGATGGTTTGATTTTTCGAATTTTATTAACACAAAAATTATATTATGCATTGATGATCCCCCAAAAATGTTTAACTCTCCTATTTTTTAGTTGTATACAACCTTTGTCAAGTAAAATTGCAGCAACTGTCGTTTTATTCTGGTTTTTCTTCTGTCGTTTTCTTTACTAGTAGACCACTAAATGTTAAAGCATATGACTAAAATCAACCAATTGCCTACTTTATGGGAGAATAATTGGTGATATCTAAATTGGTTTTCAAAGACCTAACAGAATTCTATAAATATGGTTAATAGAAAGTATGACAGAATATCATAACAGCATGCATCTAGAACTGTTCAGAATGGTATATTAAATATATGAAATTAAATAAAAGAAATCAACGTATATTTCAGTTTAAACCATTGTTAGTGTAAATAATCTGATGCATAGATTTTGTGGTGTATTAATTAGTATTTAGCATTTAAAAAATATAAACATGGGAACAAATAGATAACTTAACAAGAATTAAAAATTATGCGTTAAGCATAGATTATGAAACACTTTCTGACACATTCATAATAATGTAAGAAACTCCGTCGTTTAATAAGGTGAAAGATGATGGCTAAGTAAGTAATATGGATAACGCATGACACATTTGGAAATTCCCCTTCAACAATTCCCGTCAATAATCGGAAAATTTCTCGAATTGTTTTGTGGATCCCTGTATATTATCTATAGAATTTGTACCCACTAATTAATATGCAAAAAATTAAATTCAAAAACGCCTATACTGCAATAGACAGTAACTGTAAACGAATTATTTTTTACGTCCCTATAAATAACTGCACGCCGTATTCTATAGAAAGCATCTTGCAGTTTCCCTTAGTTAAGTATATCAATTGTAATACGTTTGAAATAGTGTAACATCATTAAAATACACTACAAACAATTTTCTCCCTTAGACCATAATATCGGAATTTGTTTTAGTGCCACTGTAAACGAACTATAAATTCTCCACAACTCCTTTTCAATATCAAACATCCCATGGTAAATCTCAATAACATATATAAGTTGCATGGCAAACCGAATATACTTAAGAAAGTTTGAGAACTAACAGACAAACCGTATTCATAAGTACTTTTGAACTGTGTTGGAAAGCGATAATATATTAATGACTACCACAAAGGTATAAATTTTCACTTACTACGAAGCGTACAAACAGCAGATTGAAAAATGTCCACGTCGGGAATCAAACCCGGATCCTCGGCATAACGCATCGATGCTTTACCTTCTCAGCTACTTGAACGACAACTAATATGGCAATTCCTACTCTTCTATGTGGGCAAGTCTGCTGCATTACAGCACAAGATGGGAGCTCTTTCATCAGCACACATCTTTTGTGGCATACACCAATCATAGGAGAATATATATATATATATATATATATATATATATATATATATCTGTGGGATTAAGGTGAATCATATGTAGGTTCAAAACAACAGAGGTTCTTCAAGTACAAATATAAACAACAAGTTTTAATAAAACAACATACAACTGAAGATTCAAATACAAATATATAATTGGATTGGTATTTATGAACGATATCATCTTCCGTATTTCAATAAAAACATCCTTTACAAGATTTCCTAAGCATTGCGTCAAAAATAAACCAAATACTTTGCTTCAAATCCATGGAAAGCTCACTGACAAAAATTACACTTTCAGATATGAGTAAATCGATGTTTTTATTTATGAAACATTTTGTTTCAAATATGACAATCCAATGCTTTCAATTCTGAAATATCAGAACTACTCAGGCTATTGAAACGTGGACATACTCAAAACTGAGTACATAGAGGTCAGTTCATACTCATTTTTTAAACATGGACATACTCAAAAGTGATTAAAATCAGTTCAAACTCATTTTTGAAACACCGAAATACTCAAAAATGAGCACATAGAAATCATTTCATACTAATTTCTGAAACATGGAGATACTCAAATATGAGTACATTATGTTTTATTCTTGAGTTTGTGCATGTTTTGAGAAATGAGTATATACATGTTTCAAACTTGAGTAGCCATTTTGACTATGCGACATACTCAGAATTGAGTATTGTTTGCTCAGTTTTGAAAATGTCGTTTTTAGAGTGTTTGTTGATAGTGAAATACTCGCGCCCTTTCATTCTTGCATTACGTGAACTCAGCTTCGTGCTCGCGGCTCGTGATTATTATTATTTCATTGAGTTAATATCATCGTTGCTGTTACATATCATTTCCCACATATCTATAATTAATTTTATCGGTAGACCTGAAATTACGCCCGAAATTAATTAATACAATAAAGGTGCGAATTTTCACTTGGTACGAAGCTACGAAGCTGTAGGCTTCGGGTTCGAATACTAGTCTGGACATTTTTCAGTCTGTTGGTTGTACGCTTCGTAGCAATTGGAATCCACACCTTTATTGTATTAATTAATTTATAGCTTTTTTAAGCTCTGCTAAAAAATTAATTACGTTGGATAATATATTAACTGTAGGGGAAAATATATCGAAATATATCTTTTTGCTCCATGCAAGGATTAAAGAACAGAAATACAGTTTCGAGATTAATTAGTTATCCGCTTTCATCAACAAGTGATTATTACAAACAGTAATTACACCGTTAAAGATAATATGGTGTGTTTTGAGTGGAAGTATTTAAATTTTTGGTATAATTACGAGATCAAAAGGATATGAGTCGATTATTCAGCAATAAAACTGTCATTGCGAAAGAACTTTTAAAAAATGAGTGGGAGGGGATTACTCGACGGATTCACTAATTTGTTTTTCTTATTCGCTATTTGCATCAAAGAATCAAATATACCAGATGCTACCTGTCAAAACTTCAGAATAAACAATTTAAAGTGTACACAGACAAAAGGTTCATAACATCCTTGAAATGTCAGATTTTTTTTGTTATCAATAGTTAAAAATAATAAAAACCTCTCTTTTTGTAACCAGGATGGAGACATACTGCATATTAATTGTCTTTACACGGATACAGACAATAGAGCATTTTCCCGAGAATTCAGTTTTCTGATTTAAAAAAAGAGGAATTTCGCCTTTATTTTCTATTTTTTTTTTAAAGTTAAAATTTTAGTAGATTTCTCAAATCGAAATATTTAACTGCATTATAATACCAATAGATGACACTACATTTTTTTACATAAATATTTTTCTTCTTTCTGTTTTTTTTCGGAAACTAATCACCTATTTTTATCATTATACATGCCTTATATATCAATTGTAATAACAAATATACCAAAAATTGTCGATGATTTCAGTTTATTAATGTCTACATGCCAAAGGTTTTGATTTAAAACTTTAAATACAAAATAATTCCATACTTAAATAAAACTGCATAAGATAATCGTTTAAATATAAATAATCTCGAACTTCGCTAATTCGATATACGCCAAAATCAACATGTTTTCTTTTATCTCAGTTGAGGATATTATGCTGTATTTTGTTTCTTAAAATAAATAACTGATAAATTAAAACACAGTGTAAGATACATGTTCAAATTCTTCTATTACTGATGATAGAAAATTCTTTAATTCTCTAGTTGCATTATATTTGAGATAGGAACAAACAAAATACTATTTATTTTTCCAAAAGAATATTTCTTCTTAATACTATTTGCAAGGGAATGGTTAATCTTTGAAACAACACCTTATGTATCTAGAAATTTCTAAAGAATTTCTTATTGTATTCTTGTATTGAAGGTGTATTTTGTTGTTGTTGTTGTAGAATTCTCAGGACAATCATATTTTGATGCTCCCAATTTCATTTGTATTATACGATATGAAGAACTGAAAATTGTTTGAATGAGTAAGGCTCTTAATATATACCTTAAAATAAAAAAGCGTAATTTTGGAAAAAAAAGTATACACTAATCTCGAAGTATTCCCCATATTGATGACAGTCCAATTTTTCAAAATATTTGAGATAGAACAAATAAATCATTACCTATTTTCGCTAAAGTATATTATTTGCAAGGGGAGAATATCATTATCTGTGAAAAAATATGTTATGTACGTAGAAATTTCTATAGATAATCTTTTCTTGTGTTTTTGAAACAAAAGAAATTTTCTTTTCTTATAGTAATATCTGGTCAATCATTGTTTGATTTTTCCGTTTTAACTGATATAGTATAGCGCAGAATGTCATAGGAGTTGTTCATTTTTTTCTATTATTCATAGTAGATTTTTTTAATTCCCAAGTTGAATATTATTTGATATAGAAACAAACAAAGTACTATTTATTTCTCAAAATAATATTTGTTCTTACTATTATTTTCAAGGGAACAGTTAATCGTGGAACAAAACTCTGTGTATCTAGAGATTTCTAAAGAATCTTTTCATGATTTACGGATTGAAGATGCATTTTGTTGGTGTTGTAGAATTATCAGGATAATCATATTTCAATGCTTTCAATTTCCTTTGTATTATACGAGATTAAGAACTGATAATTGTTTGCATGAGTAACACTCTTAATATATACTTTAAATTTAAAAGGCGCAATTTTGTTAAAAAATAAAAAGAATACACTGATATTGACGTATTTCCCATATTGATGGCAGTCCCAATTTGCAATAAATTTGAGATAGAAGCAAATAAAGTATTATCTATTTTCGCTAAAGTGTATTTGTTCTTTTATGATATTTGCAACGGGACACTATCATTATCTTTGAAACAATATATTTTGTATATAGAGATTTCTATAGGAAATCTTTTCTTGTGTTTTTGGACGAGGATAATTTTCTTTTCTTATTTCAGGTCAATCATATTTTGATTCTTCTATTTTCACTGGTAAATTATAACGTAATTTGTTTGATTTCATTTTATTATTGATAGTAAAAAATTATTTAACGCCCAAGTTGCATAATATTTGAGTTAGATACAAACATAATAGTATTTATTTTTCCAAAGGATTATTTCTTCTTACTATTATTTGCAAGGTAACAGCAAATCTGTCATGCTATACCCAATGAATCTAGAAGTTTCTGAATTAGGACAATCTTATTTTGAGGATTCCAATTTCAATTGAATTATACGAGATTAAGAACTAGAAACTGTTTGCATGAGTAAGACCCTTAATAAAAACTTTAACTTTAAAAGGCGGAAGTTTGGTGAAGAGAGAATATCTTGAAAAGTATCTTGAGAGATATGCTTCCCATATTGATAACATAGAATACTTTAACACTATCACTATGTCCTGGGGTCCGCGCGAACCCCAAGCACTTTCAACAAGTTGTCAAAACAATCTATCACTCACTGAGTAGTTTCAGCCGATGACATCTCGTATCATAATGTTTGTAACACACGGTAAAAATTAAACTGTACAAATATAAGTGGTACTTGTTTTTTTTTTTTAATTTGAAAAATAGATAGCATATTTGTCCTGGGCAACAACAGGGCATGTTTTGATAGGACATAGTGATAGGGTTAATTCCTAATTTACAAAATATCTGAGATAGAAACATAAACAGTTTTATTTATTTTTACAATGTGTATTTGTTCATTGCTAGTATTTGCACTGTAAAAAGCGACAATCGTTTTTTAATCTAGTAAAATATAATACAATGACGAACGGAAATATACACTAACCTCTTTCGATTTACCCACGATACTGAAAAGCGTTCTTTATCATTTGAAACCTCAAAAATCAATATATTTTGGAGATTTTAAGAATAATTTATGATAAAAACATTTTTTGGTCTCTTATTTTCAGAATCGTTTCCGAGAAGTTTTTAAAGGTTTTGAATGAGTTTTCTGCAACGGGAATATTGTTTTTTAGTATGCTATTAATTCTCATTTAAACATTTTCGGCTTCGTATTTGAATTTATACATACAAGAGTAACAAGATTATATTTATTTTATGTTAATGTTAATGTTGTTAAATTATCATGTTTGTCTGTACAAAAGGTTTGTCGAATATGAAAATGTTTACTTGAGAATTAATAGCATCCGAAAAAAAACCTGTATTCTGTTTTGACAAAACAGATTAATATACTATAAGAACTAACTCGAAAACTTTTAAAAAAATCGGCCGCAGAAAAACAAACTTTGTTTTTATAAATGATTGTTTAAATCTCGAAATTATATTGGTTTATGAAGCTTCTAAAGATAAAGAATGATTTTCGGAATCATGGGTAACTCAAAAGAGATTATTGTATTTATTCGTTCGATGTTATATTATATTTTCCAAGATTAAGAAACAACTTAATTTTTTTACAGTGTATCTTTATCTTTGAAACAATATCTTTAGGAAATATTCTCTTGTGTTTTTGGTCTAAAGCAATTTTCTTTATTATAGAAATCTTGAATAATATTCGGAATCACAGGTATCTCGAAAGAGGTTATTGTAATATTTTCGTTCGTGGTTATATTATATTTTCCTAGATTAAGAAACAGCTTTCGGTAATTTCGTGTTATAGCGGTCACCAATTATTTGCATTTATCCATCAAGGATAAATCGCCAAGCGACCAAGATTTATATCCAAATTATAAAGCATAGATGACATTATAATAATATAGGATGTATATAATATTTCGTGACGTTTATGACCAAGTTATAGTCATATATGTGGGAGTTAGAATGACAGTGGAGTAAGTCAAAAATTTAAAAAATCTAAATAACTATATTTTTACTGAACGTATACTAATTTATGTTCTGTACGACAATCAAATAAATCTTAGATTACTTAGGGAGTCGCTAGATGGCAAACAAGTTGGACCACTTAAAGCAACGTCTATACAACAAGTTTCACAAAATCCTTCATTTATCAAATTACTAAATATTGACTTACTCCACTGTCATTCTAACCTCCTCATATGACGCATATATGATGTATATCTATGACATGTTCATAAATCGTATATGATGTATATATGACATATAAAACGTACATAATGTTTATATAATGACGTATATGGCGCATATTTACAGTATTACATTTATTATGGCGCGTATTTACAGTATATGTAAGCGTATATACGATATATATAAGCTTTGCGATGATTTTGGAAAATAATAGCAAAAATCTTGCCATAATCGTAATTGTGGTGATTAACATTTAAACCACATTTTATATATCTAGCAATATCTTTAGGGAATATCTTCTTGTGTTTTCGAACTAAAACGCTTTTCTTTTGTTATAGAAATGTCAGGTCAATTATATTTTATTTCTTCCATTTTTACTTTCCAAACACATACTTTAACCGCTTCGCGACGAGCGTCCTTTACAGAATTTTTAATCTTTTACCACCGGTTTTTCAAAAGAGAAATTTTCGCCTAATTGAATCGCAGAAATGCTGTCATTAAATAAGGCAAAGCTTACAATAAAACGTTACTGGTGGGAATAATCGAGAATTCTGAGCGTCTTATGCGTCACGTATACGTGTCGCATACATTTCTTAATCCCAAGGGGCTAAGAAATGTATTATAATCATGATTTGTATGTGTGAGTATGAATGAAAACGATAACTCTGAAACGATACTTCCGAATGAGGTTCCATTTCGTGATTTTTTTATAGACCGCTATCGAAGGAACTCGATAGATTTTCATAAAAATAGGGAGACGGATTAGTCATTTAATACATTTGCGAAACATTCTACGACTGATTCTATAGGAAAAATTAGCAAAGAAATGTGACTGAGTACACGAGATAAATATTGTAGTAATGTAATCGAGCATTAGTGGTGCAGAAGTGACGTCTGCAGTTTCAGTTTTAACATTTTAAAACTGAAAGGACTGATAGGTACAGTATCCTAATCCAGCCGTTCCCATTATGTCAAAAATTTATACAGATGCCTCCTGTTTTCATACTTTTTGAACAAGAAAACCACATTTCGGAAGGTCTATAGGAGTCTATTTAATTTTTTTTAATTCATTACATGAGATTGAGAGTTAAAAACATCGTCTGACATTAAAACCTTGAATAATAACTTAAAATTTAAAAAGTGATGTAAATTTTTCATCTGTAACACTACAAAATAAAATTTTTAATTTATTTTCATTTTTCATGGGATTCTTGATATTAAGTAACATACAAAATCACACAGAATTGCAATAATTCAGGTTACTAGACAAATTGTATTTGCTTGTAAGTATCGTAAGCCTTAAAGAAAAAAGAGAATTCAAAATTTAAAGAAAAAATCTAAACACCAGTCCCAAAACAATAAAAAAAAAAACCCATTATTTTAGATTTGATAACTTTGCACTTTTAAAGAAATTTGAAACCCCGAAAATGTTCATTATTAAGCGTATAAAAAGTGAACTATCGAATAAATGAAATATACTTTTTTTATTGTCTATATAGGAGGGGTGTTGTGGACAAAAGGGTGATAGTCACATATAGTTATGTAGCTTAGTGTCTAGCTACTCTCTTTATGAAGGTAATCTACAATTAAATGGATTGTAGAGTTTTTGATGTTTACGTGTTGTCCGGATTCTGTCATTTATTTTACTTTCGGAAAACATGATTGAATCTCCCCGAATATATTTTACGCAGTGATATGCTAATTAGATTTCTGTAGTCAGCTGGATAGTATAAATATGCTGTTAAAAGTGTGTATCTTCGGATATGAGTCGAATCTCGCTATTCATGTAATACTAGAATGTAGTTTATTGATTCCGAATTTTGAAGGTTGGATCTTATATTTTGCTGACAGTTTGAGCTGTTCTTTTGAGTTGAATACTCGACAGAAAGCTCTGACGTCATGGTATTATCATTTAGTGTCTTCAAATAAAGTGAAGTTGGAATCCACGGGGTTCCCTTTTAGTGCTATTTCAGTATTGAGAAAGTGAAATTTTCACATTGTGCTTTCAGAGTTTCTAGTGATCTGAGGGACACCTCTTCTTCGTTTCTTACAAATTCTTAGAGTAGCTTTTTTAACGTGAGCTAGTGTCTAAAATTAACTCAGTTTTAGTGCCTGAGCTTATAATTTTGATCTATGTTAGTCCAACCCCCTGCCCCACTGCAACTATTCCTATTTATTGCTTTTATTAAATAATTGATCCTGTTGAATTTATGAATTACGGCTTAACGATCACAGTTATTTATCGTTATTTCTGTTACGAGTGTCGATTTTCATCGTTCTTCCTTCTGTATACAAATATTCGTTTGTATTTTTTACAGTGATTTTCATCTTTGTTCATCGTTATACCTATATTCAACTGTGTATTTCAAAATAGTATCTTTATTTGCCGTGATCCAAGGTTGTGAAACTTTACTACGCTTCTCAAACGAACAGACACTTTCACATTTCCCGAAATTGGCCCTCGTTCTTCCATATTGATCCTTTATATGCAGTTAATGTATTTTAAGGGTCTTTCCAATAAAATTAATAAAAATTGTATAAGGAAGCCTTTGGTAGAGAATGAAGTAACATGTAAAGAAGATTCTATAAACGTACAAAATAAGGTTTTTAAATTTATATTATTTTAGTCTGTCGGTGTTGTTGGTGAATGTAAATCAGAGGCTTAATTAAAATGTATTATAACTTAATTTATGAAAAAAAACCTGAACATTGTACTTTTTTCCTGTATATAGTATGAAATTAATACTATCAAAAGCCAAACTTAAAAAAAAAAAATTGTAATAATCTATAATATTAATATTAAACAAAAAGTATTTAGAAGTAACATTCTCTGTTTTTATACTTCCTAGAAATAACAAAAAGTGTTATCTACACAGTCAAACAAGAACAGATTCACTAAAAAAATAAATGAATCCGTAGATTTTGATATTTGCTTGCTTGTAAGTATCACAATCCGATTACATGGACGTGATAGTTTCACAAAAGAGGTATCCAAATTGTAGAATTTTGTTTCTTTAGATTTTCTTTACTTTGATTTGAAACAACTCTTTGTTGATAAAAATATTTATATGTATTTTTAATAATGATAAAAAAAAATTAGCTGTATAAAACAAAACAATATATATATATTAACGTTTTTCTTTCGTCATGATTGTCATTTGTTTCATGATGCATTTGTTTTTTTAATACATTATTGTATGCATTTTTTCACAAACATGTCTTAAATGATATATTTAATCAGTTAAGATTCCTTGTGCTGTATTTGAAATTTAATGAAACTCTGTGCGTTCCCTTTTTGTGTATTCAAATAAACATCTTTTAAATCTACCCCTTTGCAAAATTCATTATTCTGAAAGTAGCCGTTCTAATAATAATTCGTAGTACGCAAGAAATACACGATACAGTATATTAATCATTGATAGAACCACTTAGTTACATTTGAGTAAAAATGAGCCGGAATTAATTATTCTGAAATATATGTTTACCTACCCATGATAAGTAATCGGTATGAGGGTGGATAAAATATAAAGAAAATTTTCTAATTCAGTTTTTTTTAAATATTATTTACCAAAATAAACCAATTGTTATTTTTCCAGACAGCATTATTTAACATCTACACACTGTCTGCAAAATATTGGGAGTTTTTATTCATTTATATATTATGGAAATAAATAGATTGTGTGTATTTATCATACTGCACAAAAATTCTGTGACTGATTATATGGTGCTCTATTTAACGCTTTTTTAACCCTCTGACCGAAAGGGCAAAAATGTAATGTTGTTCTCTGTGTTTTTTTTAAGTGCTAAAAAAACATGATATAGAAAACTTAATTACTTATATGAATATAACCCTAGAGAATACTGGTCATTACTTAATGTTTTAAAACTACATTGTATTTGTAGAATTACATTAATTTAAATAATACTAATATTGCAGTGAAACCTGCAGAATACTGAATGAATATATCAGTTCGCGGCAGTAAGGAGGTTAAAGGAATCTAAAAAAATATTAGTCAGAAATAATATTTTATGTATTATGGAAATTACTAGATTGTGTATGTATCATACTGCACAAAAATCCTGTGACGTCTTTATGTGCTGAACATAGTGCTCTTCTGAACGCTTCTTTAAAGGAATCTAAAAAAATATTAGTTTATATAGTAGGGGAATGACTACATTGTGTATGTGTCATACTGCACAGAATTTTTGTGACTTCTTTATCTGAGGAAAATGGTGCTATTCTTAACGCTTTAAAAAGGAATCTAAATAAATATTAGTCTGAAAATAAGTTCAAAATATAAGATAAAGTGATCAAATGGTTTACAGTGATTTTTTTTCACTTGATATGTTGCGTGAAGTATTGCATTGCCCCCAGAGGATGACCATTCGGATTTGAATGGAACGATGCAACTTTAATATTCTCCAAACATAAACATTACTGTGCTGGATTATATATACGTCATTCATAAAGAAAATTGGCGTATTAAATACTCCGTAAATCATAAAAGTATCAGAGAGAACTTTGCCAATGTTTGCTTCAGTAGAGCAGTTTCACCTTTTGTGCAGTTTTCCACACTGTCTCGCCTCGTTACACGTTCCTCACGGCCACTTTTAAAGAACTTATGATATTTACATACTTGAGACCACGATTTCATGCCATTTCCGAGATCTACATTTGTTCTGTGATAAATTTCAGCTTGTTAAACAAATTCATTAGTTCAAAGGTTTCTAATTACACTTCTTGGATCCGTACAAAGTACTTTATGTTTATTCATAGTGCTAGTGAGTAAGGAAATGAATATATGAAGAATAAAAAGAGGTAAACGAAATTTTTAGCGTTTTATAGACGATAATTCTTTCCTGATCTGAATGCATTAGAGCAAAAATTCTCTAAATCGTTCCGACACGGAGCATCTTGTAAATGTGAAATTCAAGGCAGGGCATTAAATTTTATTCCGTGTTTCATAAATGAAATAGCAAAACTAATTGCAAACCATACTGTTTTTTTCAATTAAAGCACGCAAGACATTAAGTCTTATTATTCAGGCTTTTTAAAATAAAACACCCACGGAACAGCACTAACAAACAAAAAAAAAGTAAAATGAAATATACAAAAAAAAAGTTATTAAAAAGTCTTAGCGGATTTGGACGAAAAGGAATTTAATGCAAAGTATGAGACAAATTTCTTTCACAGTGAGATTACATCTCGTTGTGTTTTGGGCTGTTGTAATCGAATATTTTGCTTGAGATATAAAGGGAAATTTGTTTTTGTAGAAAAGTGTAAATATAATCCTGTTTGGTAATTAAATGGTCGTGATATGCAAAAAATATGTGTGTCTTTATGTGATAATATTTTAAACTCATGTTTCAGTGTACACCAAAAATATTAAACTAATTAAATTAAAACATTTTTTTATATCGAAATCTTATACAAAATCAAGCAAGCATTCATATGTATGTAATGACCAAAAGCATACTTGTTTTCATACAGAATACAAATTTATAACACAAACATTTTTTTTCCAATATTCTTTTGAAATATGTCTGCAATATAAGTGTTCAGCATATATAGAAAACATAACAGGTAAGCTTCAAACTTGTTTAGTATATCTGAAAGAATGTCCGATTCTAGTTCTTCAGTAAATATTTCTTTCATTTCTAAACTATACGTTTCCATTTTTGAGTAACTCTATACAAAACTTCGGTTGATTTTTTAATATGCAGAAGAAACAGTCAGTGATTTTCTTTGAATCGATAGACATAAATCTATAAATTTGAAAATATTGGATAACTAGGCTTTAATGAAATGCATTAGTGTACGATCCTCACCTAACTTCTCCAACAAAACTAAATCATTTTCGGTCATGAAGATTTTGACTTTATTCCTCAATCGAAAGAGATGCTTACTACAAGAAAGTAGAGACATGTATAGACTCCCTGTGTCAGGATAAAAATAAAAACAGCATCATTATGTTGGGATACCACCTCCCCCCCCCCCCACCACACACACACGCATACACACACCTATTTTCTAAAAAAATCATTTTAAATATAAACAAAGATATCTTACTTTATCTGAGAGACTGAGAATTGTTCGGCGGAGTACAGTTTAAAAAGCTCTACAATAGAGCAATTGGGATGCTCTAGTGAGAAATGTTGCTGCTGGACCAAGGCTCTGATGACAATTCGAGAGCTAAAGACTGCTTTTATGGGGGCAAATTGCTAAAGAATTTCGTGAATCATGTTGCAATAATTATAGCAGTCAGATTTTCAGCACTTTTAGATAATTAGAAGACAGAACACATCATAATGTTATAGAAAGTCCACGAAAAAACCAATTCCTTAAATAGTTACTTTCATATTCTGAAATCTTTGAAATCTCAACATGTGCTGGAGACAGCGTTTTAGGTGCGTTCGTAATTATATAAATACGTAGCACCTATAGTCGTCATTTGGTCCGTCCATCTGTCCGCCGTATAACAGCGCAAAAACTACCTAACCGATTAAATTAATCTATATAATCTTTGCAGAAATTTGTCGAGTCGTTTCAAATTTTATGAAAATTGAATCAAAACTTAATAAGATATTAATAAAATTATTTATTAAGTAATTTGCTTTTTTTTAAAATCGGTACTTCCTTGTCATAGCAGCTTCCGTGGATAAATCGTCAAGCGACCGAGAAGTATCTCCAAGTTATCTGACATTTATGACGTTATAGTCATATATGACGTATATGACATTTTATAACCTCTATGGCCAAGTTATAGTCACTTTCTTCATTCTTTTAAATCTTATCATACGTGATTAATTCAATGACATCCCATGATACGTAATGGTTCTAGATTGCCATGGGGATTACGCCCTATTTAAGATGGAGTCATGTTATTTTCGCATTATTGAATTTAAAAACAGAATTTATATACTAAAATTGTAAATTTCTTCTTTTCAAGGCCATAACTTTTTTTTTTATTTAAGGGGAACGTGCACATTTATTTGATCAAAAATCGACCCAAAAATCAAAATTTATTTTTGTGTATTATTATTCTTCAGTTTGTATTTAACCATTTGAGAAAATCTACATGCAGCTGCGATGATTTTTCGCAAAGCTGTTTACAAAGAAACTGCGTATGCCTTTTACAATTAGACTTCGTTAAGATAATTAAATTAGATTTATAACTTATTAAAAAGCTAAATTTTGATGAAAATCGGAATAGAATTCAGAAAAAAAAATTATCAAAAATTAACTATTCAAGGGATTAAATAACTGATTCATAGATTTGTTTGTAATATAGTTGTAAGTGATCCAAATGTCAAATCGAGGAAACATCTTAAAAATTAAGACGCAAAGAGCATTTTAAAATCTAAATTCTTTTTAAATCTTAAAATTATATTAAGATTAACATTGTTTAAGGTTTTCTATACACTTATGGTGAAATGTATACATGCACAAAATTTCATATATCTTATATATATATATATATATATATATATTAACGTTCATCGTTCCCTTAAAGGAAAAGGAAAAACAGTTCTTGTATTTCTCTGTTTCTAATATTACCTTCCTCGAAAACTATTTCTTTCATAGTATAGTGGAAAAAAGGATGTTTCAATCTTCAATTCTCCTTGAACTTTTTCAAGAGTACAGTTTCAAGATTCAATGGCTCTTGTAACTTTTAAAGTATTTTTCTTCATGCAGTTCAAAAATAAGTTCAAAAGAAAAGAAAAGAAAAAATAAAGCAAAATACTATAGATTAAATTGAATGTATAACTTACAGAAATTTTATTTTAAGGTATTTTTCTTAACTGGCATCTGACCGATATCTTTTTATAGCGTGGTGTGTAATTTATTTACGTATAGCAATCGTTAATTCAACAATCTACGCAACGAATATTTACGATTTGGGTTATTAAAATAAACATCCTTGCAATTGTATAGTTGCGTTCGAACAATAAGAAGATTTTGAAAAGCTCGAATAGTAATTACATGATGTTAGAATAGTAATTAAACTGTGAAACAATGAAATATTTGGAATATAAATGTAGCATTAATGATTTATTATGGTTAGTTTGAAATTATTCTCAAAGAAATACGACTATACTTTTGATATTGCTGTATTATTATAATAATATATATTTAACTTTATCAATTTATCTATAGCTACAATATATTTCTTGTTATTTAATGTTTACAGACCTACATATCATTTAAAAAATTTAAATAAAATGCATACAATTATTTTAATTTATTTCATTTGCTGTTTCACCTCACTAGCCACAACGCAAGTTTTTGTGTCGTGCCGATCAGCAATGTACAATTTAGTTCTGAAGCATGTAAAGAGGATGTTTTTCTATCTAAAAGCTATATTCAAAATATATTAGGTGTTGTTGATCAACTAAGATGTCTTACTAAAGTAATTTCAGATGATAATATTGTTTCAATTTTGCTGTGTGGTGTTCCAGAAAGTTGTGATACTTTTATTAAATGCCCAGAAATTCATCCTTCTTAGGAATTATCATTAGAATACTTAAAAATGAACTCATTGCAACCAATGATCATCGCTTTGAAACATCTAAATTAAATGATGAAACAGCAATCAAAATATTTAATTCCCAAAAGAAAAAGGGAAGTTTAGGGTATTTATAATGGAGTTTCCATTATATATGCTTTGCATAATAGTTAATCCTCTCTTCGTATTCAATATGCATTTAATTTAATTATTTTAAATTTATATTCCAAATTTAATTTGTCTGTGCATCCAATTCCATGCATTTACATATATCTTTCTATTATTAAAGATAACGCTTTGTTTTAAAATCATACTTCTACACTCTATTTCGACCATATGTAATTTTGCTCAATTAAAAAATAAAGAAGAAAGAATAATTCCTTCTCATGTCTGCACTTCTGCATTTACACTTAAAAATGTAGCCGTTAGCTATGTATATTGTTAGTTCATAGATTCTACAATCAGCGGATGTATTGTCTAAATCCTTCAGATAATTTTCTGTTCCCAGGAAGACTAACTTTTACCCTCTTGCAACCATATCGCTATGCATTGAGGATGCAATTTTTCATATATATCTCATTTGGTTATTGTATAACATCGATGTGTTCTGTATCTCTCTGCATATTTTATCGCCAACTCGGTAATTCTTCAAAAGAAATTGGCGAAAACCGCACGTCAACTATCTAACTTCTGTCAAGGATTTTGAAGTAATTATTGATGCAATTCTCTTCCTGTACTCTCTTGGAAATGTAAGCCTCCAAACAGACTGCGTGCTTGTTCGGGTCCGATGGGTCATGTAATCTTCCTACACTAATTGCCATTAAACATCTTCAACATACCACTTTCTGAGTGAACCTTGTATCTCTTCGCTTTCCTGTGTTGTTCTGGTCACTAAGAATCGCAAATGTACTCCAAGTATACAACCGAAGTAATATATTTGATATAAAGACTTGAATTCGTTCTCCTTCATCCAATGTGAGCCGAAACCTTCTTTACAGTATTACTCTGAAAAACAAATAAAAACATGTGACATGCCTATATGTAATATATGACATGCCTTTTCAAAGCGATTTTTTGTAGTTTAATTTATTATTCATATAGCTATATTTTCTGTGCGAAATCTAATGTTTATTTTGGCTTCTTAATGTTGCTTCAGATGGTAATGTTTGGCGTCTGGCAATTTAAACAAATTTTTAAAATCTTTATTACTGTAGGATAATTCGTCTTTGATTATTCACTCAAATGCTTTAGTGTAAATTTCCGGTTTTTGCATGCCGAATGTCCGCAGTCAATGTAAAACGTTTAGAGATGTTATCATTAGCTATTTGGATATTGAAGGATTATGTAGCGTAAGCGTGCCATTCCCGCCGAAATAACGTAATCGACAAATTTTGACAAAATGACATACTTGTTACAGATGTTAATTTTGTAATTTAAGAAACATACTGCAACCTTAGAAGCAGTTCTTTTGAGTTGTTAGGTGCGTTCGTAATTATATAAATACGTAGCACCTATTGTCGCTTGGTCCGTCCGTCTGTCCGTCCGTCCGTCTGTCTGTCCGTCCGTCCGCATATAACAACGCAAAAACTACCCAACCGAATGGTTTGAGATTTAAGATATATTATCTTTGCAGAATTTTGTCGAGACATTTCAAATTTTATTAAAATCGAATCAAAACTTTAGGAGATATTAATAAAAATATTTATTAAGAAATTTGAATTTTTTTTTTAAATCGGTGCTTTTTTGTTATAGGAGCTTCGGAAGTTTAATCGTCAAGCGACCGAGGTATGACAGAAATTAATCTGCAGACGATATAATTCATTTCACAGAATCAAAAATCATCAAGATCTGAATATTTATATAACTATCTACAGTACGAACGCACCTCGTTTGTCACGTTTGACGTACAATTTCCAACTTGTTTTGAAATTATAAACAAAACAAAATAAAAACGCCCAATAAGAACAATAGCAATTAGATTTTCAAACGTCTCTTGTGGAAAATGCTTTTACCGTAACTTAACGAGAGGGTCTTGAAATATTTATTGCAGAAACCATGTGAGCTGATGAATATTGCCCTCAATTTAAATTCCATTTCATCTTGTGCCTTATAGATGAAACCTGGTGTAATAAAATAATTTTACACTTTATTTCCAAAAATTCCAACAACGTACGCAGAGAATAACAAGTTGGAAGTTGTACGTTAAACGTGACATAGGAGGTGCGCGTTCGTTTTGTAAATAGTTTCACAATTTAAAAAAAAAATAATCCTTATTATTTCAGTGAAATGAATTATTTCGTCTGCTATGAGCGAAATGAACATGCCTTTTATTTGTCTTATTACGTATGCCACGTTTACAAATGAGAATTTTTTTTCTACACCAAACAGCACTTTAAAATTCACCATGGAGATCTTGCTTTGCGAATAATTACGTCCATGGTTTAATATTTTTATGACTCATAATGAACGAATCTCCTGTGTTTATTGACTCCAATGGGTTGACATATTGGACTGTTAACGCAATTGCCACTGAAGTTACCACAGAATCTATACATTTTTAAATGTAACTCATATCTCAAACAAACAATTTTTTTCAACGATCTTTCTAAAAATTTATCTTTTATGCAATTTTATTCGAAAAAATAATTTTGAATAAAAATGGCCTGGTATTTGAAAAAAGAAGTAGTTCTCCCGTATTTATTTTTCCTCAGTCACATGACTTGCGCTTTTATTATATAGATTACGTACGATCGGATTTAATAGAATGAAGAAAACTTTTATTAATATCTTTTTAAGTTTTGAGTAGATTTTCATAGAATTTGAAATAATTCGACAAAATTCTACAACTATAATATATATAAAATTTCAAACCATTCGGTTGTGTATTTCTTCAAAATGAGGACAGACGGACAGACAGACGGACGGACTAGACGGCGACCAGGGGTACTACGTATTTATATAATTACTAACGCACCTAAAAACGATCACGATTTATTCAAATAACACTATTATAAACGCAGAGTAACTTTTCATACAAATGCAGTAAATTTACGTTTGGTTTAGTATGTTACTGCAGATGAAGATATTATTCGTATTTTAATGTTGAATGCACTTAAACAAGATTTAGCGCATACTGTCACGTCTATTTAGAATATGAAAATTTTATAATACTTTCAACCTGATAATTCTAATGTATTTCAAAATTAAGGAGTATTTACTAAAAAGAAAATCAATATTATAAAATTTAAATTTTTACTTAATTATGATATAATGTTTTGAAATACTATTTCTATAGAAATGAAAATACCTCATCACAAAAAGAGAAATATAATAAATATATTTATTTTTTTCATTTGTTAGACATAGATACCTTCATTTGAAAAGTGCACTCACGTTGAAATATATACAAAGAAATTTAGCAATTGTCCACGGTGTCCTACCGTTGAAATCCATTTTATGTTCTATATGGTATATTTTAAGAGTACGATAATATGAAATAATAATGAATCTTTCCAGACAATTGAAGAAGAAATGTATAAATGATTTCGTGAGATGTAATTATTAAGAATTACATTATGAATGCATTTTTACTTACTTCAGAATTTTATATAAGCAATTATTTCAGCATTTTGTTTTTTCATAAGAAAATAATATAAACATTCGTTTTTGTAAGTCAATTAACACTGACAGATATATTTATCATATGTTTATTTATTATTTCATATGTTTATTTTATCAGGCAGTGTGTTTATAATCTTATACATTTTATATGTTTTATTTCTAACTAAGAAAACACTTGTTTTACTAAATGTAATTTTTAGTTTTAGTCTGATTCGCACAAAACTGTAACAGAAAATATATTCCCAAAAACATTATCCACAAGGTTTACGGACGAGAGTAAACAAAGGCAAAAGGCAGAGATGTAAAATTAATTTTGAGACTAAGTTGTATAAGTATAAATTTGTAATACAAATTCTTAGAAGAACTAATTTCTATGGTAATGTGATAGATAATCTTACAACAGTGAGGTTTGTAGACTGACGACTGATAAGAAAAATACGTCAAACTATTTTTATCTCAAAAACATTTGAAAAAAAAAGAATATCACAGGTGTAAGTAAAAGTATGTCACAAAAGCCAATTGCTAAAAAATAACAACTAAGGAGCTACTATAAAACATGGTAAGACGATTAAAAATACTAAAATAAATGTTCCAAAAACAGGTTATGAAATACTTGATTATGCATCTACGCATTCACATTAACGTGGAACCAGTATTATTAGTTCCTGACTCTTCTACCTTTTAGAAGAATTATCTTTAAGCTCTTAAACAATAAGTGCAATAATCAAGAACAGGGGTGTTAAACTCTGGCCCACCAGATACCACTAATTTTTAAAAGAAATAGTCCACTTCTTCAATCGCAGATATTCGATGATTAGATAAGGAAAAGATTACTATAAAATTTTAGTGGTATCCGGCGGGCCACAGTTTGACAATCCGTGATCTAGAAGTTCCAAAAATTGGGATTTCGTAGTAAAAATGTTTATTTATATAATGGATGCTTATTTATGAAGTCGTAATTTTTTTTCTTTGATCCCTTAAAGTTTGTTTAAATATAGGCAGGAAAGTTTGCTTTACTTTCCTCTGTGGTTATCCAGGGAATTGTTAAAAGTTTGGGTTGTAATCCATGACGCCAATGAAACTTCCATAATATCGAAGGGAAAATTATAAATAAAAATGTTCATATTTTGCTGGAAGCATTCAAATCGTTTTCCATAGTTAAAACATTTATATTTTGCGTGAACAATTTTAAATTTGAATTTTTAAAAAAGAGCTACTTTACAACACCTTAAAGCTTAAAAAAATATGTAGGTTATGTGTTAAAAATATGCCGGAGCAAGCATAAAAGCTCTATTCCATTTTGAGTCCTACACACTCTAAAAACGACATTTTCAAAACCGAGCAAAAAATACTCAAATATGAGTATGTCACAGAGTCAAAATGGCTCCGAATCAAAATTACTCAAGTTTGAAACATGTATATACTCATTTCTGGAAACATGCACACATTCAAGAATAAAACATCATGTGCTCATATTTCAGTATGTCTATGTTTCAAAACTGAGTATAAACTGACATCTATGTGCTCCTTTTTGAGTACTTCTATGTTTCAAAAATAAGTTTGAATTGATTCTAATCATTTTGGATTATGTCCATGTTTCAAAAATGAGTATGAACTGACCTCTATGTGCTTAGCTTTTGAGTATGCCGATGTTACAATATTCAGAGTATTTCAGAATTCAAAGCATTAGGTCGATATATTTGCAACAAAAAGTTTCATAACAAAATGAAAACATCAATTTCCTCAGATTTGAAAGTGCTCTTTTTCTCAGTGCATCTAAACTAGGGAATGTTTGGAAGCTAAAAAGAGTAGAGTTTGTTCTTGGGCCTGCTCATGTCTATCCAAGTGAGGATTCAATGATGACGCGTATTTTTGAGATGAAGGTCGAGAGTTTATTTTATTCATCCTGATAAAAGAAATTACATTGAATTCCAGTACCGGAAAATAGGCGATGATAAAGATCTTGTGCTCTATGCACAGCAGAGATAAAACCCATTAACCTCTCACCCCTCCAAACATATAGAAAATCTTTGCAATATTGTAACAAAATATTATATATTTATAACTTAAAATGGAAAAAAAGAAGAAAAACATATGTTATTATGCCGGATACACAATAGCAGTTTCAGGAATTCAAATACCCAATTAGCAGAGAGATTCTTAAGTGTGAAGGATTGAAGCACTGATAAAGATTTGTTATAAATTAGAACATCGTGGGGCTTATTTCTTTAGTCGTAAGTTGAACATTTAAACATCTTGTTTATATTTTTAATTTTAATTGTGATAACGTTGCTGTTGTGATATCTTAGATTTTACAGTTAATGGAAGGGGACGCACTCCTGCAAGTGGTCCCAACTCAATCCGGCTTATGCACTGGAGGAGGACCAGGAGATCAGTCGACGACGCCGTGGTAGTCCTTTCCATTTTCGGAGAAGGCTAAAGCGGGGTCTACAGAGCTGACTGGAGCAGGTACCGACGGAGAATCCACTCCCGAGCTCTGTAGATGAGTCTGGGTCTGCGAGTTCTGGGCGTAGTTATCAGACTCAAGTGCCACACGGGGATTCCAATCCGCATGCGACATCGTGCTTTCGATACCTTACTCCTGCACCCTTTGACTTCAGTTTGATGCTTTCCTTGGCTTTGGACGAGGCTATTTCTAGCGTCGAAAACATGTGAAGCCGTGCGTTGAGGACAACGTTTCGTGCCGGTTCAGACGTATAACGTTTAGTCAGTTTAAATAACATAAATCTATATTGTCTTTTTGTTAATTTTATTTGTTAATTACACTTTTGATCATCGAACATTTTTGAAAGAGAAATAATTCTTATACGGATTGTAACTTAATCTCACAAAAGCTGACGACTGTACGCAAAAACTATCTATTTCAAACTATGAATTAAATTTCTATTCAGATAAAGAAATTTTGAGTAAAAAAAAATAGACAAATTTAAAAAAGGATTACACATTGCACACCACAATCTATTCAAGTATGTGCTTATGAAAGATCTTCACACTAAATCATTTTTTAACCCATAAAACGTTTTTTAACTGGACTACTTTTACTAATTTAAAAACTAAATAGTGGTAAAAATAGTTCTTCGATTTAAAAACTGTCTACTTCAGCGTATTTACGATTCATTTCACTATAAAACTACTAGTTTTCATGTTTTAATATGCAATATTGTTTAGCCCAGAAAGGGTAAAGGTCAAAATAACTTCATTTACGACACCGGTGACGGCGGCTACAGAATTAGTTATTTTTTTTAGAATACAGGGAAAAAAGCTCGGTTAAAAATATGTATAGTGCAGTCAGAAAAACTGATGTTTATTTCAATTACTACTATTATTATTATTACTATTATTATTAATATTACTATTATTATTATTATTACTATTATTATTATTATTTTGGCATACTGTTCATTTAAAACAAAACACTGAAAATGCACTTTTATTAGATCACTGTTTTGAAGAAGCTACTTTTATTTTCAAAATTTGCATATATTATGTATATGTTTGTCAGTAAATGGTTTTCTTTCTTCGCAACAACGTGTCATATTTCGTATGGGAGGGAGGGGTCATAATTGAAAGTTTGACTTCTAAACTCCAGAAACTTAAAAGATGCTTGTTATCAGACTAAAAAATAATAAACCAGAAAGAAATATATGAAAGAGAAATCTGTAGCAAGTGTGGATAATATACTTCTTAAGATAATCTTTTTAAATAGAGTCGTAGAATTTATGTTTTATTAAATATCGATAAACTACGTGAATTTCTCCCTTTTCTCTCTTGAATATTTTTACGGTTAAAGAAAACAGACAAATAAACAAAATTAAGAATTTTTATTTTTATCATTCTTTTACATTTAAATAAATAATTGCAAGTATTTAAATTTTACAGGGGTGTCCCAGTGAATTCGAAGCGTGTGATTTCTGAAAAATCCGATAGAAATTGTTAGACGATAATTTCAATATCCAAAATGTAGGTCTCTGGATATAACGTCTTAAGGCTTGAACAATGAGTAGACTTAACTCGCATGTTCTCTTTTGCGGTTTGCGGAATCTTTGATGTTTTATGACTTTCTTGGGATATATCAGTTAATTTTAGTCGCCAGTAAAAAATTTTATCCCCTCTCTTCCCCCGTCATTGATTTTCAAAAAGCACAAATGTTTATGAATTAATTGAGATAAGATTCTAAAAAGCATAGTATAGAATTATTAGTTACATAGTTTAAAATAGTACATAATTTTTGTAATTGAACTTTTCTAAATTATATCTCCAAAAAAAAATATTTAAATGCTAAATTAACTGGCATGTTTGGGGAATATTGATTGACAAATGCTTTTAATGTGAAGATAGGAAGGGGGGGGGGGCAGATCGATGAAATAGTGAAGCAGGAATTTTTTTTTTTTGTCTATTCCCTGTCGAAGTCAGTCAAATAATTCTCATTTAATTATTTTAAAATTTGAAGATTAAATAGCTTGGTCGCCAGATAAAAAAAACTTGGTCGCCAGTGGCGAACAGGCGACCACATTTGTTAAGCCCTGTTTTAGTTTCTTCTATCTTTACAACAAGAAAGTATTGGATTCATGAAAATATTTGACTTCCGGTTTTCGACAGATTTATACGTTTTAGAAGGTCCTGAACATGATTGGACTGTTTTTAGAAAATGTCTGCCTTTGAGTTAGTGACTCTGTCTGTATGTGACAAAATTTTTGTGGGCGCTCTATCTCAAGAACTAATGCACAGAATTTAATAAAACTTTATATTCAGCTAGTCCCTGATATAAATTGGTTCTGATTAGTTTTTGGTGTAAATCAGCCAAAAAGTGCCTCTGCTTTGCTGGATTTTTCACGATTTCTGCAATAGCTCTATCTCAAGAACTAATGCATTTATTTTCATGAAACTTCAGATTCAGTTAGACCTTGACATAAATAGATGTTGATTACGTTTTGGTGTAAGTAGCCCAACAGGTGCTATGCTACTTTTTCCGTGATTTTCACGATAGCTGTGTCTCAAGAACTAATGCACGGATTTTCATCGAACTTCAGATTCCGTTAGACGTTAACATAAATTGTTGTTGATTAGGTTTTGGTCTAAATCTTCCAACAGGTGCTATGCTGCATTTTTCCATATTTACACGATTTTGGCGATAGTCCTATCTGAAGAACTAATGCACGGAATTTAATAAAACTTTAGATTCAGTTAGACTTTGATATAAATTGGTGCTGATTCGTTTTTAGTGTATGGAAAACCTGTGTGAGATAGAAGAAAGTTTTGGGATGGACACATCCGACTAACAAAAAAAGATAGTTATACTAAACTTACTAGAAAGATAACTATTTTTTATAGTTATAACCTGTTGGATATCATAATGGGAGATCTGTACAGTAATCTGCAGAAATATCACGCCCGCCGTGTACCTACACTGTAAAAAATGACCAATGTTTCTTATTATTTGAAAATATGCTATAACCACGAACGAAAATATAATATAATCTTCTGAGTTATACGAAATTTCAAATAGCATGTTACATTGTCTTTTGAATCCCCAGAAACGAATACATTTTCAAAATTTAAAGAATAATTTATAAAAACAAATTATTTTTAGCTGCCCGAATTTTTCAGAAACGTTTCCGAAGGGTTTTTATAGTGTATTAATTAGTGTCCTCAGGCTGGAATACCTGTTTTTCGAATGTTATCCATTCTCAAGTACACGTTTTCAGTCGCATAAATTAATTTATGCATGAAAGAGTAAAGAAATAATCTTAATTTTAGCGTTATTGTTAACGCTGTTAATTTTGCATGTTTGTCTGTTAAACATTTTTTTTTAGCATGAAAATGTTTACTTCAGAATTGATAGCATTCGAAAATCAGGTATTCTAGGCTGAGGACACTAATTAATACACTATAAAATCCCTTCGGAAACGTTTCTTGAAAAATCGGGCAGCTAAAAAAATTGTTTTTATAAATTATTCTTTAAATTTTGAAGATGTATTCGTTTCTGGGGATTCAAAAGACAATGTAACATGCTATTTGAAATTTCGGATAACTCAGAAGATTATATTTTCGTTCGTGGTTATAGCATATTTTCATCAAATAAGAAACATTGGTCATTTTTTACAGTGTACTGGAACATACTATATTTTAGCATTGAATATGCTAGAAAGTTACAAAAGTTATTTTATTTTTTATTCATTAAGGATTGTGAACAGATTAAGCTGACTTAATTAGTTTTTAATTAGAAGTACATGTTTATTCTTTGTTAAAATGAAAAAAGAAACGATGTCATTGGCGGGTGAGGGTAAAAGTAATAAGGGTGCTTGAAACTAAATTATATTTTTAAAAGTATTATATGTAACACCTAATTCTGAAATATGAAATTCATAAGTCGGCATAAAAGTGCATTTCTGCAGCCATTCATCTGATTACATAGTTATCCAAGCGAAAAAGAAACCTTTCTATAACGGAATCCTGGTTTAAACACAAACATTTCAAAATTTCGGTGGAAAGAATACCATTAATTTACCTTTTATGAAGGAAGGATGTCTAAATCAGATTTTTTTTTCGATCACTAGCCATTCCGTCTTTGCAGGGTGTTCTGATATAATCATAAACTTTCCTGTAAACCTGTTATATCTATGCTAATTATATATCCTCTCATTATATATCCTCCTATTAAACCTCTTATATCTATGCTAACATCTCATTTCTATGCAGAAATCTCTTATATCTATGCTAATCCTTCACCTGCCGATTTTTGTGTAACATTCAAACTTGGAGTGAGTCTTCATTATTTTTATTTGCAATTTGTCTTTTGAAGTTCTCCTATGAAATGAATTTTCCGCAGAATTCATTTCGGAGCCAGACAGTGTACCGTTCTCCGTGTATTTTTCCTCAACTCTCGCTATTTTGAGAATAACGCATTGATTGGACTATTGAGTGGAAAGGAGGGAATAGTAGAGAGAGGAACAGAACTTCAAACAATTTTCTACTGTTCTTATATGTAAAATAAACTAATGAAATTTTATTAAATCTTTCAATAATTAAATAAATTCCCAAACAAAACAAAAAACAATTTTTCCGAAAAGTGAGATATTTAAACCAATTTTTTAAAAATTAATTGTAAATTTTATAGCATGGTATTAATAGAATTTCAGTAGAGTATTCAACAATGTAACTTATTATTATAAAAAATACCCTTGTATGTAAAGTTTTTAAATTTTCAGCATATTTTCTTCTTAACTATAGTATTTTTCATTGCCTATGGATGTTTTTATATAACTTTTTTTCTTTCAATTTCTTTAACAACAAAATTTGAATTTTTATTATTTAGAACATTTTTATGGCCAGTATCATAATAAGGTTTCACAAAAACATAACAATATGGATAATGTTTATTTTTATAGAGATTATATTGTGCGTTGAATTTACTAAATGTAACAATTTATTTAATTTTCTAAGTTTTTAAATGTAGATTATATTAAATTTTTTTAAAGGGCTGTTTTTCGTAGAAAAAATTTCTGGCGGAAAATAATATTCTATGGTGATATATTATGTATTATTTTTAAGTCTGTTTAATTTCATGCAACATTTATTTTATTTTTAATCGTCATGAATAAATGATTTTCTTATTTTAAATTTTTAATGATTTCTCATGCACTTATGAACTCACGTACTTGAAGAATTGTATAAAGTTTAAAGAACATGCTTCCTATATATCATGTGCATACTTAATTATATCTTATATTTCATTTTATGTACATACTAGGTGGCCTACCCCCTGCGAGCTACGCTCGCCAACCCCCGCTCAGACTTCGAGGCCTCTAAAAACATGACAGCGTGCTTTGTTTTAAAAATATTGGTAAATCTGTAATTGGGGTTCCATGCTTTTAACCTTTTAATGGGTCATTTTTTGATTATCATGGCCTCATACACAGCTGTTGCGACAACGGACGACTGTTTTCGGAATTGATAAGTAAAATCAATTGCAACTTGAAAACCAGCTTGTATAAAATGGTTAGGTTTAAATTGTGGCAACCTGTCGGACTTTTATAACAACGATCTGTATTCTATTCTTCCTTTGCATTTAAGGATGAGAAAAATTCCATCTGTTTGTGAGTAACATTAAGAACCACGGTATTAAAAAGTACTATGATATTGATATTTTCAGAAACAGATTTTAATTTTCTCTCTATTTTAGTGGACCATCATGCATATTTTCATGTTATTTTAAATATGTAAATTTATTTTAATTAATATGTATATACGAATTTTCTAATAATTATTTATCATACAATATTAATTAAATATTTTGTGCATGCATGCCTGCATTTATTCGGCATCAATTGATGAGATATTTAAACAAATTTGCTATCCGCGATAATTTTACACCATGTTATGTCACTTGAATATTGTCCATAAGAAAATCGGGTACTTTTCCAGTATAGGATCCTTTGCTTTTAGGTTTGGCGTATTTCGAGCTTCAAAAAGGGATAGATTCGTTAATATACATAGATTTGTTGCCAAAAGTTATGAAAACAAACCCAATGAACTTTTGGTACTTTTCTATTATAGGGGTCTTGACGCTTTTTTAAAAAGCTTGGCGCAATTCGGGCATCAGAAAGTGAGATTTGCTGCCAAATGACATAAACAGCCGTGGAAACAAATTCGACGATTTTTTTGTTTATATGCGTATTTTAATTATACGTATATTATTATTGTTTTTTTTTTTATACAAAATACTTCTGATTATATATAAAATAGGATAAATGACATTCTACGCTAAACAAATTGTATAAATATTGAAAAATTGCTTCTGTATACGAAATGACAAAGTTAATAGGTTGACAGAAAGTATGTTGCCAAATTTCTTTTTCTGCCAAGGCTATTTTCTCTGTTTCGTCAAGGCTTTGTTATTTATGTGTAAACATATAATTCATTATTAAAAAAGTAATGCTACTGAAATATTCATTTGTTTTAAACTTTAATAGCATTTCTCTAATGTATAGGGAGCATTTTTTTCCTTGCTGCCAATAAAAGAGCGAAAGGAATAAATGTCATTTTACCATAATTGATGTCATATTCTCATTAAAATTGGAAAGAAAACCAAGCAGGATATTTTATTCTCCTTCCGTTCAGTTGGGCAATTATTATTTTATATATTCGTTTCAAATATCCGAATTAGTGATTTTATAAATTCGTTTAATTAAATTTTACAAAAAAATAACAAAATGATATCAATAAATAATAAGAAATAAATAAGTATTGCACTGCCGCACAATAATTACTATGAATTCCTCCCCCCCCCCTTTCTTTTGCGTTTACATAAATGACGTCATTTGGACGAATGTATTCAAAATGTTTTCAGTTTATAAATCAAATTAAATGCTGACAGACGATTGAATCCTGACGATAGAAATGTGATTTTTTTTCAAATTTTCCTGAAAAACATAATTTAATCACAATCTTGTCTTCATTATCGATTGAAATAAAAGATAAATTCAATTTCAATTTGAAAATGACGAATAAAAAGAAATCAATAATCCCTAGCTGGATCCTTTTCAATTTTTTTCCCTTTTTTGCCACAAAAAACTGAGTAATTAGTTGCCATCATTACAGAAATGTCATTAAAATTAGAAAAAAATTAATATCTCGAAAACTAATTCCAATTTTAAAATTCTATTACCAGTTTTGACATGCGCGGATTTTTATGGACAATTGGTATTAATTTCACCATCAAGCGTTTAATATTTTATTAAAAATAGCCCTGAAACATAATCAGTCGTTTAATCAGTCGTTTCATAAAATCGTTTCATAAATTCGTTTCATAAAATCGTTTCACAAATTCGTTTCATTAGGATTTTATATATATAGGGTAGATATATCGCATCTGGCATAAAAACACTGAGATCGTGTGAATAATTTAGTTTCAAATGCAATGCAACATATGTTTCAAGAAGCAAATATTCTAAACATTTTTTTACAGAGCCACGTAAGAAATATACTTGCATTTTAATAAAATTTTATTAAATATATTATTGAAACAGAAGACATTTATAAATGTAGAAATGTTCCTTAAAAAGTCATTACGATGTATTACGAAAAATAAATGACACACTAGAAATAAATAGTCATATTGAATTAAATTCTCTATTCAGCCTGCAGGCGTTTTCATTGCTCCTTTGTCGAAGCACTTCAGATAAACAGAAAAGAATCTCTTTTAATATCAAAACGGCATTGAATAACTCACGTGACAATGAAAGAAATATCCAACCTTTATATCTTAGTAACGTATTTCTATTTTTAAATCTTATTTATTTCAAACCTTATTGAGTGGGGATTAATTCTTATTTACTGAATGATATTTATAAAGCTATTCGTCTGTATTATATATTAGAAAAGAAAATTTTGCTCTTATCGAACGTATTTTAAAAAGAGGGAAAAATACAGAGCAGACTATTGTTATTTAAAATATTATTTAATGACTTTGAAATGAATAAATATTTGAAATATAGTAAACTGTGTATAAGGCTAGGGTTCGGACGCTTTTACCACAATTTTGAATAAAAAATTTCGATTTAATATTTAAATAGCACAAATTATAGACGCTTCGCTTAATTGCAGGATTTGTAATGCTTTTCTGTGTTTAAATAAGGGGAAAAATTCTATTAAAAATTATGGCAAAAGCGTACGAACCCTGGAGGCAGACTCTGGGGTTGATGTAAATCTGTCTATCTCTGGAATATTTTTAAGTCTCGGTGAATCCATAGACATAGAGTAATCTTTGTATAAGGCGGAATATTGTATACGATGTAAACTTCACCAATGGATTCAGACTTAGACACACATTAGTGTATATCCATTTAGTCAGAAAATCGGTGAAACAAATTACATTGCTTACAGGAGATATTTTAAGCATATTTCAATGCGCCATGATGTTTTGTGTGTTGTAATTTTACTTTTCAAATAAAAATCTAGAACAAGAAATTCTAGTTAAAAATCTAGAATTGTTTCTTAGAAAGTTATTATGATGTATTGTGTGAAATAAATTATACACTAGAAATAAATAGTCATATTGAATTAAATACTCTATTCAGCCTGCAGGAGTTTTCATTGCTCCTTTGTTGAAGCCCTTCAGATAAACAGAGGAGAATCTCTTTTAATCTCAAAACGGCATTCAATAACTCACGTGACAATGAAAGAAACATCCACCCTTTATATCTTAGTAACGTATTTCTATTTTTAAATCTTATTTATTTCGAACCTTATTCAATGGGGATTAATTCTTATTTACTCAATAAGACTTATAAAACTATTTGTCTGTATTGTATATTAGAAACTGAATTTTTCCTCGTATAAAACTTATTTTGAAAAGATATAAAAATGCAGAAATAACTATTATTATTTAAAGTATTATTTCATGGCATTTGAAATGAATAAATATTTTAAATCTAGTAAACTGTTTCTGAGGCCAGGGTTCGTACGCTTTTACAATAATTTTCAAAATAAAATTTCTATTTAATATTTTAATAGCAGACATTATAGACGCTTCGCTGAATTGCAAGATTTGTACTGCTTTTCTGCGTTTAAATAAGGCGAAAAATTCTATTAAAAAATCATGGTGAAAGCCTACGAACCCTGGAGGCAGACTCTGGAGTTGATGTAAACCTGTCTATCTCTGGAATATTTTTAAGTCTCGGTGAATCCAAAGACATAGAGTAAGCTTTGTATAAGGGGGAATATTGTATACGATGGAAACTTCACCAATGGATTCGGACTTAGACACACATTAGTGTATATCCAGTTAGTCAGAAGTTCGGTGAAACAAAATATATTGCTTACACGAGATATTTTAAGCATATTTCAATGCGCTATGATATTTTGTGTGTTGTAATTTTACTTTTCAAATAAAATCTAGAACAAGAAATACTAGTTTTAAAATGTAGAAATGTTTCTTAGAAAGTCATTATGATGTATTGCGTGAAATAAATGACACACTAGAAATAAATAGTTATAATGAATTAAATACTCTATTCAGCCTGCAGGAGTTTTCATTGCTCCTTTGTTGAAGCCCTTCAGATAAACAGAGTAGAATCTCTTTTAATCTCAAAACGTCATTCAATAACTCACGTGACAATGAAAGAAATATCCACCCTTTATACCTTCGTAACGTATTTCTATTTTTAAATATTATTTATTTCGAGCTTTATTGAATGGGGATTAATTCTTATTTACTCAATACGATTTATAAAACTATATGTCTGCATTATACATTAGAAAAGAAGTTTTTCCTCTTATTAAACGTACTTTGAAAATATAGGAAAATACAGAGCGAATTATTATTATTTAAAATATTATTTCATGACATTTGAAATGAATAAATACTTGAAATATATTAAACTGTGTCTGAGGCCAGGGTTCGTACGCTTTTACCACAATTTTCAATAGAAAAATTCTATTTAATATTTAAATAGCAGATATTATAGACGACTCACTTAATTGCAGGATTTGAAATGCTTTTCTGTGTTTAAATAAGGCTAAAATTTCGATTAAAAATTATTGTAAATACGTACGAATCCTGGAGGTAGACTCTGGGTTTGACGTAAATCTGTCTACCTATGTAATATTTTTAAGTCTCGGTCTTTAAGTCTTTAAGTCCTTAGACATAGAGTAAGCTTTGTATAAGGCGGAATATTGTCTATGATGGAAATTTTTGTCCATACCAATGGATTCGGATTTAGACACATCTTACTGTATATCCATATGGTCAGAATTTCGGTGAAACAAAATATATTGCTTACACGATATCTTACACGCTTTAAGCATATTTCAATGCGCTACGATATTTTGTGTGTTGTTATTTTACTTTTCAAATAAAATCTAGAACAAAAAATACTAGTTTAAAAATGTAGAAATGTTTCTGACAAAGTCATTACGATGTATTACGAGAAATAAATGACACACTAGAAATAAATAGTCATATTGAATTAAATTCTCTATTCAGCCTGCAGGAGTTTTCATTGCTTCTTTATCGAAGCACTTCAGATATACAGAAGATAATCTCTTTTAATCTCAAAACGGCATTCACTAACTCACGGGACAATGAAAGATAAATACATCCTTTATACCTTAGTAACGTATTTCTATTTTTAAATCTTATTTATTTCGAATCTTACTGAATGGGGATTAACTCTTATTTACTCAATAAGATTTATAAAACTAATTGTCTGTATTATATATTAGAAATTTTTCTTGTTATCAAACTTACTTTTCAAAGATAGAAAAGTACAGAGCGAACTATTATTATTCAAAGTATCATTTCATGTGAAATGGATAAATACTTGAAGTATAGTAAATTGTGTCTGAGGCCAGGGTTCGTACGCTTTTACCACGATTATCAATAGAAAATTTCTATTTAATATTTAAATAGCAGAACTTATAGAAGCCTTGCTTAATTGCAGGCTTTGTAATGCATTTCTGCGTTTAAATAAGGCGAAAAATTGTGGTAAAAGCGTTGGAACACTGGAGGCAGACTGTGGGGTTAACGTAAATCTGTCTATTTCTGAAAAAAAAAAAATTATCGGTGAATTCATAGACATAGAGTAAGGTTTGTATAAGGTGGAATATTGTCTACAATGGAAAGTTTTCCATTGAATTCCGGCTTAGACGAAGCTTACTGTAGATTCCTTTAGTCAGAAATTCAGTGAAACAAAATATATTACTTATACGAGATATTTTATGCATATTTCACTGCGCTATGATATCCTGTGTTTTAATTTTTCTTTTCTAACAAAATTATGAACAAGAAATACTAGTTTAAAAACGTGCTTATATATATATATATATATATATATACTTCAAATGTAATCTTACAGGAGTTAATTTCGATGTCATTCATTTTAAATATATTTGGTCATATATAAATTTTGATTAATAAAAACTATTAAATTAATTTTTACTGTTGAAGGCAAGTAAATATGGATAACAGTAACTAAATCATAAATCTTCATTTCATGACTATATCAAAAGCATTCAGTCATGTTTTAAAAAATTCTATAGCAGCATGCTAATATTGGTGAATTATATTTTCTTGAAAATTTAGCTATCTATTTAGCTAAGAAAAAAAAACTTTGCATTATTGGTACATTTTACTGCTAGAATGGTTACTTTTGAATTGAAAAAATATTATCGTTTTAGATATTCTTCAATATAATGCCTTACCTAGGATAAGAAATATGTCTATATCACATTTGTTCTCTCACGAAGTCATTTATATAAAACTAAAACTCGAATAACGCAAAACAAATTACTAAAAAAATTGTTTTTAATGACTTTTTTTGTTTTTCGTAAATGTAGTACATTTTTTGAAATAAAATGTAGATTTTCATGGTAAAAAGTATAAGAAAACCCACATTTTTAGAGCACAGAAAATTTCCTTTAATACTATAAAAATTCATACGGCAGATATTATAAGAAATCTAAAGAAATTTTCTTTCGTTAGATTAATGAAAGATATTCTATTGATAAATATCCCATGATAAAAAGGAAAAAAATACGGACATTTATTTTAATCATGGGATTATTTATATATGGAAAAAATCTTACCCAATTTTAGTGTCATTTTAATGTTTCAAAAACTTCTACTGTTATTTTTTTTTAAATATATAGTAATTTCATGCAACGTTCTATGTAAACATTTGTTGGCGTTTTAAAGTCTAAAGATTAAGAAAGTCATAAAAGTGAAAATACATGACACACATGATTTTACCATCTAGAAAGAAAGAATGTTACCCCATTCGAAAATCATTAAGTATTCATTTTTCAAACAAACATTTAAAGTAAATATTTCTTTCCTTTTTTTTTACGAACGCTACGCATCAGATGGAGATGCAAGTGTAATTGAGCATCTGCCTAGTGTTTGCGTTTTCATATTTTGTCATTTTATTTTTAAAAAATATTTTCAAATGTTTTATTCTGACGTATGTGACATTTCGATTTGGTTCAATACAAGATAGTTTATAAGACAAAAAAGAATTTTCTAAGAGGAAAAAAGAATAAAATATTTAGAAAAATAATTAGTTTCAACTTTCGCCTCTGGACTTCCGAGTACTATTAGTCATTAACTAGAGGAGAAACTGATATTTGTAATGGATGCCTTGTTATGTGTTTATATAATTTTTTTTAATTCGAAAGAGAAAACATGAAAGTAGTTTTAAATTTAAATAAAAAGAAAAGTGCCCAGTTAAACAGATGACATTGAGCTCACATACTGTCCACACTAATAGTATATTATACTCTTATTTCAAAGTATAATGCCCCTCGAAAAATAAAGAAATATCGACAAAAAAATTAAGGGGGTTAGCCCCACTCCCTCTCCCTTTATAATTAACCAATGAACCCCAAAACTAATCAGTGAAGCGCCTTACCTATGACACGAACCTATATACAAAATTTGAAGCAAATCAGATATTTTTATCAAATGTTATCGCGTTACGTACAGTCGTGGAGAAAAACTGAACACCCCCCACTAACTCTGCAACAAATTATAGAAGAAGGAAGTCACTGGTACCAAACGATTGGAAATAAAGTCTACTTTTAAATGATGTATATAAAATTTGCTTAGGGGGCCATCTACATATAAAAATACACCCAAACTTTGTTTTTATTTCAATAGCAAGACAAAAATTTGACAACATATTTGAAATCTGCAGTTCAAACTATGCCTAGATACCAAATTTCATGAAATTCCTACGATTAGTTTTTGAGAAGTTAATTACTTTATAATGAGCATATTTAAGGGGCTGTATCCAAATTGAAGTTTGGTACTCGATTGTTGAAATGCTGCAGAATGTCACTTCTTTTAATTTATTATGTTTTACCGATATGACCATTTTACTCACTTAATAAGTTTCGGTTATTGTTATATGCGGTAAAATAATGTTTACAAGTGTTGATTTATCCGATTTTACAAAACCATAAGATTATTTGTAATTAAAATAGTTTTAGAATATATAAATGTCATTGAAATTTTACAGGTGTTTTTATAATGCTTTTTCTCAGATTCTGCATCTATTTAACTCGCCTTTTTTTAATTAATTGGTAGAAACGTGAATAATATTGACAAGTACAAAATTTAGAATTCAAAAAATAGTATAAAGCAGCGTAAGGTAAGGTAATCAAAGTTTTAAAAAAAACCCACAGATAAATTGTTTTTTATTCTGAAAATAAATCCCGACATTGCTTTTTTTTTAGAATCGAGGGGTGGGGGGGGGGGAGTGTTTTGTTTTGAGATATGTTCGCAGAAATTAGATTCCGATTTATTTGAAGACCTAAAACTAAATATATGTTATAAAGACATCTGAATAACTTTACATCCATTATTCTCCTTCGGAATAGGGTTAATAATTCTATGGTTAAACCTGTTCTGGTAGTTCATTTTAAATTTTACAATTAACTAATTAATGCCTCTAGGCAAGAAAACTTGCCATTTGACATTTATTATTATTATTATTATTATTATTTTAGATTTTTTTGCAGACTGCTAGCGATTGGGAAAGAATCTTGCCTATCAGAAAACTATAAAAATAACTTCTATTTTTTTTTTTCAATTAGCCTGGTTAATCGAATAGATACGAAAGTTATAGAAAAAAAAGTTTAATTATTTTAAGTTCGTTATTAATGGAATAAAAATTGAACATCCATACATATTTGTAAAGATTACAATTTTTGATTGATATACAAAAGTTAATAAAAGTTTAAATTAGCATTTTTAAGTAACAAACAAATACTTTCGCTGGAATATTTTATCTAACAACCATTTAGTGTAATATTGCAAACAATTTAACAAGATTTGAGTAAATTTAATTAATAAGTATAAATATCGCAGTGATTATAATGTTTATATGATTAAATGTATATTAAATGTAATTATTAAAGGTTTAAATGATGTAAATTGTTTTTGACTAAAATTTTGAAGATACCTAATGCAAGAATTATATAAATTTTTCCTCATAAATGCATCATCGGAATCTATTTAAAAAGAACAGAAAACATTTGACGAGTCCTACTATTTTGTGGAATACATTGAAATGAATAATTACGTGGATACACCACGAAATTAGCTTTGCTCTCAGAAATTTTATGTTAATTTGATCTTCACAGTTTTTTTAATATTTATACGACAAAGTATATAATTTTATGGAATTGATATATTCTAAATCCGTGTTTCAAAATTAAAGATATAAAGCAAATAGAAAGATTTGTAATCATATTGTATTTTTCACCTAACATTATTAAATTACTATGTTTTCTGTCTTTTTTTCCAAATGCAAACATGATCTACAAGGACAATCTGTCCCACATAATAAAACCTGAAATCAACAGTGGAAGCAACTGGCAACCAAAATTTTAAAGTACTAATATTTATCTAAATAACTAAAATATGATTACTTTAAATAAGAAAATCATAGAACTTTAACCAAAGAGTAGAAGAACATCGTAGGCTGGTTAGTACACAAAAAATTAAAAGGCAAAATCCCCACCCCCTACTAATAAGACGCATTTTGTAATTAAATAACAAAAAGGGGAGGGAGGAATTTGCTAATATAATGTATATCAATTATTTTTATCAAGAACTTCTTCAATTCTGCGTGGCATTGATTCAATGAGGCTGTTAACAATATCAGTATCTCTTTTGATAGTTTGCGAAGCATGAGAAACAGATTTACATAGCTAATCAGTCGTTCTAATTCCCTGAAGACGAACTTCATCATTCCACAGAGCCCGAACATTTTCTATTGGGTTCAATTTGACTGCATTGCTTCGCAATTCTAACTTCATTATGCAGTTCTCTTCGCTCCAAGTTTTAACTACACCACTTCTGTGGATAGCACTATTATCCTGAAAATTCCAAACAAAATTATGAATTATGAACTACACTTAATAAATAATGATTTCTATAGAATTAAAATTTATATTTACAAAAAAAAAAATGAAATAAATATCTAAATATATTTATTTCAAAATTACGCAAATATTTTAGCGTAAATTTTGCGAAAAGTTTTTTTTATAAATCAAAACGTGAACAAATTGTAAATGGTTTATTTTTATTTTTAGTAAAAAATATTATATTTCGGTGAAAGATTACAACCTGATAATAGCAAAAGTTCTGAAAATATACAAAACTAGGAAATATGTTGTTTTAAAATTTCTTATTAATATATATATATATATAAATAAATAAATAAATAAATAAATATATATATATATATATATAGATAGATAGATGGATAGATAGATAGATAGATAGATAGATAGATAGATAGATAGATAGATTTTGTCTTAATTATTTTTCAAAAAACAGCGGTTATTATTTTTTAAAATAAATTTACATGCATTTTTTTTCATACTGATTCATCTGCTAAAATCGTTAAACATGAAACAAAAGAAAATTAATTTCATTACTGAATTGATATTGAACATTTTCACTCAGTTCTGTAAAGATGGGCCACAGGCGTGTTTTATCGCTGTCGATATGATATGTGTGCCAAAGCTGACAAGTTAAAGGACTTATATCAGCACACCTGTCATAAAAAGAATTTTTATTGCAATTAAAAATAACTAGTTATTCTATAAAACCGAAATTAATTCTAATGCTATAGCATAGCCTATAGAGAAAGTTGCTTTTTAAAATATTTTCCTAATTCATTTAATGAACGAATCAATAAACATTCTAGAGCAAGCAGTCATAATTCGGATTTGAATATTGAAGCGCCGAGGGGGTGGGGGGTGTTTTGGAAAAATAAACCAGTAAAAAATTATGATCTAAAACGCGCAAAACTATAAAATAAATAATTTTAAATATATTTCTATTATTAATATTAATAAATAATAGTATATAGTATGCTCTGAAAACCATATTGTTTAATAATACCATTTACAAATAACAATATTTACCTATTGGAAGAGAAAAATCCATCCAGAGAGTGGTTTTCTAAAACATCAGGTATCATTGCGTGTTCTACTATGTCACAATAAGATATACCGTCTAGATGATCTCAATGCATAGCAGAGATGCAATGCCCTGCGCCGACGTGCAGTACCACATTAAAATTGCAATTCTTCTGCTGCGTTTAATATTATTTGTATACCGTGGCTGAAACCTAAATCCCAATGGACGGTACACTCGAAACAAAGAACTAGAGACCGACTAAAGGCAGCTTTCGTCTTTAAATAAAACTGAGCTCCATTCATTTATGCCTCAGTTAATAAATGTATCGGCAAAGTGAAGGCGTTGAAGTCGCTGGTTTTCAGTTAATGCGGGTTTTTTAGCCGCCATCCGAATTCAAAAACATGCTTCTTCGAGCGTGTTGTGAATGGTACAAGATGATACATAATAAAAAGAAAGTATGCCGTAAATATATATATATATATATATATATATATACAGTGGTGGTCAAAAGTTTGGACATTTTTTGAAAGTTTCATGTTTTTTAACTCTGTGTGCTTGTAGAATATATTAATTTTCAGTTAAATACAAACGTTTATATATCAAATTGAAGGTAATTTAATGTAGAATTTAATAATAAAAATAGTATTACAATATCTGTATTACAAAAAAAGTCATGCTTATTTTAGTAGAACAAACAAACTAAATTCGTTTTGAATAAGGACGTGTTTTGTAATAAAATCGTACTAGCCAATCACAAACACTGTTCTGAGGACCAATCAAATGTCTGTAACTATAGTTTAGGTTATTTGGATGGTAAAAGAGTTATTGGTGTGGAAATATTTTGCTGAATGATGCATACTAGCACAATTAAATAGAGTATTGCTGTTTTTGAATATTTAAAGTCCTTTTTTTAATTAAACTAATTTTAAACAATGTCATCAACAAGAAGAACTAATTGGACATCTACAAAAAGAAGCCCAATTGTCATATTGAGAGAAAATAGCCTCTCTTATGCTGAAATTGCAAGACAAGTTGGTGGTTCAGTGACTTGTTCTGGTGTACGAGAGTTCTGTTTACTTTATGAAAAAACGAAATCAGTGGAAAATAAGGCCAAATCAGGCCGAAAAAAAATGCACAAGTGCTACTGCTAGAAAAATTAAACGGCTATACCTTCAAGATAGAAAAATTTCATCAGATGCCATTAGATGTGAAATGAATGCAGTGGGTATTGCAGTAAGTTCAAGAACAATAAGAAGAAAGTTATCAGGATTTGGACTACAAGCTAGAATTCCAAGGAAAAAACCATATTTAAATCAAAAGCAACGCGAAAAACGAGTTAAGTGGACGAAAGAACACATTAAATGGTCAGAAAATCAATGGAATCAAGTAATCTGGAGCGATGAGAGTAAAATATCGCTCTTTGGTAGTGATGGCAGAAAATACGTGAGACGTAGAGTAGGAGTAGCACTTCATCCTGATTGCATTGAAGCAACTACAAAAAACCCAAAAAATGTCATGATTTGGGCATGTATGTCTGCAGATGGTGTGGGCTGAATTGAAGTGATTGATGGCATCCTGAATGCCAACAAATACATCGAAACTGTCCTGGAACCAAAATTGATACATTCCATCAGGGATCTCTTCCCCAACAACGCACCATTTATTTTTCAGCAGGATTCAGCTCCATTCCACACAGCAAAAGTATGCAAAGCATGGTTTCAAAATAAAGGCATAGATATATTACCATGGACAGGAAACAGCCCTGATCTCAATCCAATTGAAAATTTGTGGCGACGTTTGAAAATTCTTGTACGAAAAAAACGGTCCATCCAATGAAAGATATAATTGATTCTTGGCACAATTTGATTGCGAAAGATGAACTTCAGACACTCGTTCACTCGATGAAAAGACGCTGTGAAGCTGTCAAAAAATAAGGGTTATCTTACTAAGTATTGTTTGTGTAAGTATAATTTAAAAAAAAATGCAAATCTAAGATAGATCTTACTATTAGTTGCATAACTTTTTTCGTAATACAGATATTGTAATACTGTTTTTATTACTAATTTCTACATTAAATTACCTTCAATTTGATATATAAACGTTTGTATTTAAGTGAAAATTAATATATTCTACAAGCACACAAAATTGAAAAACATGAAACTTTCAAAAAATGTCCACACTTTTGGCTACCACTGTATATATATATTCATAATACATTCTATCGTCTCTTAGTTATGTATGCTCACTTGAAGTTGCAAATCATCTTTAATTTGATTAGAAGACATATAGGGATCTACTGTATAGCCATTGCAACATCTTCTCAAGCTTGGCTGATAATATCCTAGGCCGACCACTACTACAAAGACGGTTTATGACATTTGTATTGCTAAACATAAAAAAAATTTACCAGTAATGTAAATTAAATTTAAATTTAAATAAATTGAATGTAAATGTAATTTTTTTCGCAATAAACTACCAATATAAAGCTTACCTGTTAATCCATGTTGAAACAGTTTGAAGAGACACTTGAAAATGCCTAGCTATGTAACGAAAACTTCTTCCAGCTTGCCACATGCCAATCATTTGGCCTTTCGTTGCTTCAGTTAATTGTGGGGCCATTTTGTTTCAGCAAATACTCTACGCTTTTGCATTTATAAGAAACTTCACTTTAAACATATATACTGCAGAAAAAACAATATAAGTTTATTAGACTGCAAAAGAAGCTATAAATCCATTTAAAGGTAACAAAAATGATTAAGTTTTTTCTAAGGTAGAACTGATCATATTTTTCAAAAATGAGCTTTATTAATTTAAAAATAAAAGCGAAACTATTTTCCATAAATGACGTAAACATACATCTCATGCAAATATGTTTTACGTAATTTTAATGAAAAATTTTAAAGCAGACATTGAAAAAGTAAAAGAAATATATATATATATATATATATATATATATATATATAGTAATAATGGCTGGGATTCTGGTGCCTCGCTATCTTATATCTTACTACAATCACAGGTCGTTGTCAGGTTTGTTGTGCTCGCGCGATCATTCACTTACGCTTCAGTTTAAGCTAGCTTTCAAATTAACGTAAGATCGCGAAGCACTGAAATACGGTTTACGCATTGCTTATATTGTAAAACAGACTTAATCTCCAAGTTTATCAAGTCACAGTAATCCCAGCCTAGGAGTATAATATTTTCTCAAACAAGGATGAGAGCGCTCCGACCCGAATATCGATTCTTACCACAAAATTTTAATAGTATTCTCCAGCGAATGAATTTCTTAAATTTTGTCCTTGAATAAGGTAACAAATACTATTAAAATTTAGTGGTGTCAATCGGGATTTCGAGTCGGAGCGCTCCCATACCTGTTCAAACTATGCTTTAATGCACATCATAGACGGCCCCTTAAAGCAGCATCTTGCCGTTTTTTAAGCATAATTTGAAAACTACTTGGAAGAAAAATTTGAAATTTTGAATACACATAAAACAGGACATAAAAAATATAAATCCATCAAAAAAATTGTAGGTTGCAATTCATATTTTTTTCGAATATTATTTCATAATTCATAATTCATATTAAAAAAATTTAAAAATTACAAATTTGACGTAGTTATGTTTGGGTTTTTGAGTTTTATAACCAAACAAAACATTAGCACATTAGGATTATAATTTCAGGAGATATTAATAAAAATATGAAAATGTAATTTACCATTAGAAGCTCTAAAATTTGAATGTTTATAACTCGAAAACTTATCATCCAAATGACTTGAAATTTTGTATCTAAGCATAGTTTGAACCGAAGATTTAAAATATTATGTCAAAAGTGGGTGTTGCGATTGAAAAAAATAAAGATTAGGCTGGTTTTATTATGTAGATGCCCCCTTAAGCAAATTTTAGATACATAATTCAAAAGTAGACTTTATTTCCAGTCGTTTGGTACCAGTCACTTCCTTCTACTATAATTTGTTGCAGAGTTAGTGGGGGTGTTAAGTTTTTTTCCACGACTGTACATACATACGCACATACATACGTACATACATATGTACATTCATACGTACATACATAGGTACATACATACGCACACACATACGTACGTACATACAGAACCTGCGGTAACATTAGCTCTCAGGCTTTGATAGCCTGTGGGCTAAAAAGTGCTTCAATGTTTTGTTTTTCCAGAGTATGTATTTAAAAAAAAAAAAAAAAAAAAAAAAAAAAAAAAGTGTTAATTCTTAAGTACCAATATTTCCGAATGCTAATATTATCATAGTTTTGTGATCTAAAAATTCAAAAATTTTTAGTCGGAAATAGTGGTACGATAAAATAAGAACATATGCGTACCCAGATGAAAGGAAACTGAAAGATAGGTAGATTTTTATTTACGCGATAGAATCATTTAGAAAATGAACACTTTCGAATTTTAAAATTATCTTTGTTTTAAAAATTCTTTAAAATCATTCCTTTATGTGTATCTACGTTAAAAAAGATGCCTATATCACAAATTTCAATTCTTTTAGGCCAATTATTGAGACAGGATGCTCAAAGCTCTACTTTGTCAGTTGTCGGTAAATCAAGTCAAAGGTTTTTCTAAGACTTGACTCACAAATATAGTAATAACCCTATAACAGAAACACTATAAAGCTATCTAGCATGCTAAATATTTTCTTGCAAAACTGCCTAACTATTATAGAAAGTATTTTTTAAAAGCATTCAGTAGAAGCTCAATTATCAGTTATCACCCTCCTAAATGAAAAGAAGTGCGTTTATTATGCATGTCAGGACATTTTCCGGACGATTCGGTGCAATGTAACAGTGGTTCCTAAACTTTGTTTTAATGCTACACACATCAAAGTTTAAGGATTTTTTACGACCTACACTGTTAAAAATTTGCATCAAACTGTCCAGTTAGTTGACCGTGTTTGTAGAAAACGGTCACATAACCGTAATTTAACTATATTCTTACCATAAAATGAGCAATAATACGGTCAGAATATATTTACGGTTATGTAACCGTTTTCTACAAAAACGGTCAAATGACTGGTCAGTTTGATGCAAATTTTTAAAAATGTACGCAGGCATTAAAAGACTTGTATAATCTCTCCTTTGAAAAAAGGCTAGCATTCCCTTAAAGCAGGGCTGTCGAAGCTTTCGGTAAGCACGGGAGCACTTCCTCCACTGTTAAAAATTTGCAGCAAACTGCCCAGTCATTTGACCGTTTTTTAGAAAATGGTTACATAACTGTAATTTAACACTATTCTGAACATAATATGGACAATAATATGGTCAGAACAGAGTTTAATTACGGTTATGTAACCTTTTTCTATAAAAACTGTCAAATGACTGGACAATTTCCTGCAAATTTTTAACAGTGTCTAGTGGTAAACAATGAAGGGCGCCATTTTTCATCTTGCCTGTAACCTGCAACATAGAAAAAATTGATTTTACTACACTAGATATAATGGATAGATAGACGTTAGATAGATTGTATATATTAGTCTGTAGTTATATTATATTTCGTAGATTAAGAAACAGTCGTCTTTTTTCAAAGTTTAAATAAAATCATAATTAAAGATAAAACACAGTTTAAAAATAAATAAGTTTTATATTATTGCTATGCACCAACGATAGAACCTAAATGAGAATTATAATTATTTTTTTAAATTCTGCCTCATATTGCTCTCTACACATAAATTAATAAAACGCTATATTTTCACAAAGTTTCTTGTTTATATTTTTTTAGGATATTTTCGTATAGGTTTTTACAGCACTTAAAAGAAATAAGATGTTTTGCAGATGCGATCGATTACCCCGCGAACCACCCAGGGCCTGATTACCAACGGAGTAAACTTACACCACTAAAAATGGATAGAAATTTTATAAATATTCATGAAAGTAATTTTGCACGATTAGTTCGTTAAAATAAGGCGAAAATTTCTATTAAAATTTACTAGTGGAAGTTTACCCCGTTAGTAATCAGGCCCTGGACACACCGGTGGTCAAGGTACATAAATAACTGGCATTAAATACCAGTGTATGTTTTAAGATTCCTAGATTTCATATTTGTTAGTTGATGTGTTTTCCCATGTAAATAAAATACATTTTAGATCTTTTTAGACGCATATTGAAATATCTTTATTCATTTATTTTGAAAAATCTTTTCAATAGTGTAATTTTTACATTAAAAAAACATTTTAATCGTATCCCATAATAAATTCTGAAATCTGATAAATGATAATCACTAGAATCCTGTGGTGACTCCAAGGTATTTCCCTTTTCTTTACTTTCCATATCACTATTATCAAATTCTTGTACGGTTGGGACTTTCAACATAGGCACTTCAGTGGGAAGTTGTTTTAGTTTTTCCTTTTTATTTTGCGGGTACTTGATATTTGTGGATCACTACTGATTAAGAATAAATTAATGTGGTATGTTAATTGAGTATGTTAAAACAGACGCGGAAGTAGTATTTCTAAGTTACTTAGTTTTGAATCATTTTGTTCTCTTTGAACTATCAGTAAAGCTAAGATCAAGGCGACCCGCTTATTAACCATTTTATTAGGAAACAAAATTGATCATTCTAGCTATTCTTGATTGTTATTTTTAAATATTTCTTCAATTTGCTTCAGAGTGTGCTTCAGTGTAACGCGTCTTATACTCTGTCTCGAAATTTGAAAGGTTTTTTTAGCACTTCTTTCTGTCGTTTTGAATCACATTTACTACGTCTTTTAATTTCTTCACACAAGTACTCAAATTGTTTTCCATTTCACTGCTGGCGCAGCATGTCCCTTGGAGGACGTTGCGCCAAACATCATGTCAGAACTCGTTCATGAAACAAAAATAAATTATAAATAGAAGACCTACGAGAAACAAGCTCTAACCTCGCCCCCTAAAACGTTTCTTACTGAAAAAAGCACAAATATGGACAACAGATTCTCATGATCCTAAATTTAGCAATACACAATCTTTGTAAAACTGTAAAAAACAAAGCTTGGATAGCCCTGGAACATAAAGTCTTAATGTTTCTGAGCATTGAGTACATATTTAAGTCTTTCACCGTAAGAACGATTTAAACGTTATTAACACATTTTTTATTAATCAAAAATTGTTAAAATATGTCAACATACCAGAATTCCAAGATGGCATTATAAACTTAAAATTTATTGCGATAATGATAACACACGGAAACTCTCACATTTCGCCAACAAACCGTACATATTGTCTCGGGGCAACTAAGGCTCCTTGCAACTAGGCAATGGTGAAGAACAACATTGTTTTATGTCGCGTAAGGTAGTGCACTATCGTTTCAATAGAAGGCGATAAAGAAATTCACATTTTGATTTTTTGATTATCTGCCATTTTTTTAGATATTTGCCCCGATGTTCGTCGGAGAAAACCCACAAATGGGTTGCGACCTATAGTTTTGAAACTGCTGCAATATGTCGCAATGAAATTTTCTATAACAAAGGAATAAGAAAATGTGGTGGAAAAATAAAGAGAAGAATCGTTGTTCTCATAGAGGTGATTATATCTAAAAAGTAACATTAAATATTCTAATACGTATTGTTGTTTATAATTTTTAAGGTGTATTTAAGACATGATTTTAAATGTATTATTATATACTATGGTACTTTAAATATTTGATACATCGCTTAAAAACTTACGAAAAACTTTTTACGAATAGTAAACTCATTGAAATTTTCATTAAAATATCTTTACATATGCAAATTCTTCAAATTTGAATAAATTTTTAACAGATATTTACGATACAGTAAATGGAGAAAAGACATTACACTGAGAAACTTGCAATAAATTCAATAAGATTTAAATTATCATAGTAATCATAACCTCTTGACTTTACGAAACAATACATATACATATTCTTCAAATTTAAATAAAATTTTAACAGATTTTTACGATACAGTAAATGGAGAAAAGATATTACACTGAGAAATTTGCATTAAATTGAATAAGACATAAATTATCATAGTAATCATAATCTCTTGACTTTACGAAACAATACATATACATATTCTTCAAATTTAAATAAAATTTTAACAGATTTTTACGATACAGTAAATGGAGAAAAGACATTACACTGAGAAATTTGCATTAAATTGAATAAGACTTAAATTATCATAGTAATCATAATCTCTTGACTTTACGAAACAATACATATACATATTCTTCAAATTTAAATAAAATTTTAACAGATTTTTACGATAGAGTAAATGGAGAAAAGACATTAAATTGAGAAATTTGCATTAAATTAAATAAGACTTAAATTATCATAGTAATCATAATCTCTTGACTTTACGAAACAATACATATACAAATTCTTCAAATTTAAATAAATTTTTAACAGATTTTTATGATAGAGTAAATGGAGAAAAGACATTACTCTGAGAAATTTGCATTAAATTGAATAATTCTTAAATTATCATAGTACTCATAATCTCTTGACTTTACGAAACAATACATATACAAATTCTTCAAATTTAAATAAATGTTTTAACAGATTTTTTCGATAGAGTAAATGGAGAAAAGACATTACACCGAGAAATTTGCATTAAATTGAATAAGACTTAGATTATCATAGTACTCATAATCTATGGACTTTACGAAACAATACATATACAAATTCTTCAACTGTAAATAAACTTTAACAGATTTTTTCGATAGAGTAAATGGAGAAAACACATTACACTGAGAAGTTTACATTAAATTGAATAAGACTTAAATTATCATAGTAAAACAGAGTTTCAGCATCAATCTTTTTTACTCTTGAATTGAATATTTTCAATTGTACGTCGTCTTAAAAATTCATTTCGAACTTATTGACTCTCGAAGCTGCAACCAAATCATTCTACCTTTTGAAGGAATGTATACTTAAATTCTACAAATTTAAAGAAACCGGTCTTAACTTTTCTTTTCACGCATATTAAATTTAAATTGAAAACGATGAAAACATTATACAGTTACCGCACAAATGTTTTCAATTCAGATAAAGTTTATAACTTCTAAAGTTTGTAGACAGAATAAGCAAAAAAAAATAATTACATGCAGACATTTGTCTTCAATTAAATATTACTCAAAATTCTATAGTAAAACAATCTTTTAGTGTCATACTTTCTTACGTTTGAATATAATAAATTGTTTTACCCATTGTCATGTAAATACTTTTGCATGTATCCACAATTGGAACTGAAATAAAATTAATCTACCTTCTGAAAAAATTTATATTTAAATTCTAAAAGTTTAAATTTTCTGTTAAATTCCTTTTTCAAACGTGTGAAATTAAAATTTTAAATGATGGAAATAAAATATATTTGCCAGTCTAATGTATTCAGTTGAAATAAAGTTTGAAACTTTTAAATCTTTTACAAGCAATAGACTAAAAGCAATTATATTAGCATACTTAAGTTCAATTGAATAATTCTTAAATTATTGCAGTAAAGTTTTAAGGTAACCTTTTGTTATTCTTCTTCAGAATAAATTCTACTGTCAATTGGCATATAAGTAGCTTTTCCATGCATCCATTATCATAACTGACATAAAATCAATGTACTTTAGAGAAAAATAAATATTTAAATCCTAAAAATAAAAAAAAGCGTTATTTTGTTTTTCAAACGTATCAAATTAAAATTTTAAATGATGAAAATAATGCAAATTTACCGCTCTAAGGTATTCAGTTAAAATAACCCAGTGTGCGTCGCCCGAGACCCTCTAATGGGTTGAGACCTATAGTTTTGAAACCGCTGCAATGTGTCACATTAAAATTCTCTATAAAAAGAAATAAGAAAATATGGTGGAAAAATAAAGAGAAGGATTCATAGAGGTGATAATATCTAAAAATTAACACTAAATATCCTAATACGTATTGTTATTTAGAATGTTTAAGGTGTATTTAAGACTTGATTTTGATTGTATTATTATATACTATGGTGCTTTAATTATTTGATACATCGCTTAAAAACTTACGAAAAACTTTTTACGATTAGTAAACTCATTCAAATTTTTATCAAAATCCCTTGACTTTAAGAAACAATACATATACAAATTCTTCAAATTTGAATAAATTTTTAACAGATTTTTTCGATAGAGTAAATGGAGAAAAGACATTACACCGAGAAATTTGCATTAAATTGAATAAGACTTAGATTATCATAGTACTCATAATCTCTTGACTTTACGAAACAATACATATACAAATTCGTCAAATTTAAATAAACTTTAACAGATTTTTTCGATAGAGTAAATGGAGAAAAGACATTACACTGAGAAGTTTGCATTAAATTGAATAAGACTTAAATTATCATAGTAAAACAGAGTTTCAGTATCAATCTTTTTTACTCTTGAATTGAATATTTTCAATTGTACGTCGTCTTAAAAATTCATTTCGAACTTATTGACTCTCGAAGCTGCAACCAAATCATTCTACCTTTTGAAAGAATGTATATTTAAATTCTTCAAATTTAAAGAAACCAGTCTTAAATTTTCTTTTCACACATATTAAATTTAAATTGAAAACGATGAAAACACTATACAGTTACCGCACAAATGTTTTCAATTCAGATAAAGTTTATAACTTCTAAAGTTTGTAGAGAGAATAAGTAAAAAAAAATAATTACATGCAGACATTTGTCTTCAATTAAATATTACTCAAAATTCTATAGTAAAACAAACTTTTAGTGTCATACTTTCTTACGTTTGAATATAATAAATTGCTTTTCCCATTGTCATGTAAATACTTTTGCATGTATCCACAATTGGAACTGAAATAAAATTAATCTACCTTCTGAAAGAATTTATATTTAAATTCTAAAAGTTTAAATCTTCTGTTAAATTCCTTTTTGAAACGTATGAAATTAAAATTTTAAATGATGGAAAAAATATATTTACCACTCTAATGTATTCAGTTGAAATAAAGTTTGAAACTTTTAAATCTTTTGCAAGCAATAGACTAAAAAAAATTACATTAGCATACTTAAGTTAAATTGAATAATTCTTAAATTATTGCAGTAAAGTTTTAAGGTAACATTTTGTCATTCTTCAACAAAGAAAGTTCCACTGTCAGTTGACATATAAGTAGCTTTTTCATGCATCCATTATCATAGCCGAAATAAAATTAATGTACTTTAGAGAAAAATAAATATTTAAATCCTAAAACTTAAAAAAAAAATGCTTTAATTTTTTTTCAAACGTATCAATTAAAATTTTAAATGATGAAAATAATGCAAATTTACCGCTCTAATGTTTTCAGTTGAAATGACCCAGTGTGTGTCGCCCAAGACCCACTAATGGGTTGAGACCTATAGTTTTGAAACCGCTGAAATATGTCACATTAAAATTCTCTATAAAAAGGAATAAGAAAATGTGGTGGAAAAATAAAGAAAAGGATTATTGTTCTCATAGAGGTGATAATATCTAAAAATTAACACTAAACACCCGAATACGTATTCTTATTTTGAATTTTTAAGGTACATTTAAGACATGATTTTAATTGTATTATTATATACAATGGTACTTTAAATATTTGATATATCAATTCAAAACTTACGAAAAACTTTTTAATAGTAAACGCATTGAATTTTTTATCAAAATCCCTTGACTTTGCGAAACAATACATACACAAATTCTTCAAATTTAAATAAATGTTTTAACAGATTTTTTCGATAGAGTAAATGGAGAAAAGACATTACACCGAGAAATTTGCATTAAATTGAATAAGACTTAGATTATCATAGTAATCATAATCTTTTGACTATACGAAACAATACATATACAAATTCTTCAAATTTAAATAAATTTTTAACAGATTTTTTTCGATAGAGTAAATGTAGAAAAGACATTACACTGAGAAATTTGCATTAAATTGAATAAGACTTAAATTATCATAGTAAAGCAGAGTTTAAGTCTCAATCTTTTTTATTCTTGAATTGAATTTTTTCAATTGTACGTCGTCCTAAAAATTCATTTCGAACTTACTGACTCTCGAAGCTGCAACAAAATCATTCTACCTTTTGAAGAAATGTATATTTAAATTCTTCAAATTTAAAGAAACCGGTCTTAACTTTTCTTTTCACACATATTAAATTTAAATTGAAAATGCTGAAAACATTATACAGTTACTGCACAAATGTTTTCAAATCAGATAATGTTTATAACTTCTAAAGTTTGTAGACAGAAAAATTAAAAAAAATAATTACATGCAGACATTTGTCTTCAATTAAATATTACTCAAAATTCTGAAGTAAAGCAAACATTTAGTGTCATACTTTGTTAGATTTGAATATAATAAATTGCTTTACCCATTGTCCTGTAAATACTTTTGCATGTATCCACAATTGGAACTGAAATAAAAATAATCTACCTTCTGAAAGAATTTATATTTAATTTCTAAAAATTTAAATCGTCTGTTAAATTTCCTTTTCAAACGTATGAAATTAAAATTTTAAATGGTGGTAATAAAATAAATTTACCACTCTAATGTATTCAGTTGTAATAAAGTTTGAAACTTTTAAATCTTTTGAAAGCAATAGACTAAAAACATTACATTAGCATACTACTTAATTTAAATTGAATAATTCTGAAATTATTGCAGCAAAGTTTTAAGGTAACCTTTTGTTATTCTTCAACAGGATAAATTCTTCTGTCGTTGACATGTAACTAGCTTTTTCATGCATCCACTATCATAAACGATATCTCAATCAATCTATTTTAGAGAATAATAAATATTTAAATTCTAATTTTTTTTAAAGCGGTAGTTTTTTCAGACATATTTAATTAAATTTTAAATGATAAAAACTATGTAGATTTACCTCACTAATGTATTCAGTTCAAGTAAAATTTAGAACTTTTATAAATTTTCCAAAACAATAAAAGAAAAACAATTAAATTTGAATGCTTGGTTCAATTATTAAATTCAAGACAAAGTTTTAAAGTAACTCTTTTTTTTAATTCTTCAATAGAATAAATTCTATTGTCGCTGATATGTACTAAATGTTATCATACATTCATTATCATAACTGAAATCAAATTAATCAGTGTAAGAAAAGAATGTATATTTTAATTACTTAAATTAACAAAAGGATCAAATTTTCTTTTCAGACGTATTAAATATAAAATTAAAAGCTTGAAGACAGTGTAAAGCTTCCTGTTAAATTTAGTTAGTTAAGATAAAACTTAGAATTAATGTTTAAAACAATAAAAGGAAAAAATGCAAACAGGCTTGGCAATAAATGAATCATACTTAAATTATCCGAGCCTATTGACTATTGAAATATAAATATCGTGTATATAAAATGACTACCAGAATCTACCCGTCTGAAAGAATGTATATATTTAAATTATAAAAATTCCAATAAACCATAAAATTTAACTTTATCAAGTATTAAATTTAAATTTAAGATTATGAGGACATTTTAAAATACCACAAAAATGTATCAGATAAAATGGAAATTAGTATTACTAAATATTCAAAAATCAAAAGAGAAAAATAACAGCATTTCCATATATCGGGTAAATTGAATAACACCTAAATTATTGAATTAATAATAGTTATAATGTCATCTTTCTCTTTTTTTACCTTCAATCGAATATATTCTATTTTCGTTGTCGTGTACGTAAATACCTTTGCATGCATCAAATATCGGAATTGAAACTAAATAAATCTATCTTCGAAAATAATATTATATTTAAATTCTTTATGTTTAAATAATTTTTCTTTTAAATTATTTTCACACCTACGGTATTTATAGTTAAAATAATGAAGACATTTCAATTGTTCTGCGGAGTTATAGTTTAAAATTTCTGAAGCTTCGGAACAATAATATTTATATTCCCAAAATTTCGCTACAATTGAATGAGAATTAAATTATTTCAGTTAAGTACACTTTTGATGTAACCCATTGCAATCAAGATCAATCTACATTCCTAAGTAATATATATTTAAATTATTCTAGACACATTCTTTCATCAAATATTCATCTTAAAATTTAAATGAATGATGCAAACTGTGCAAATATATTCAGATTAGATAAAGTTATAACTTTTGATACTGGCTGAATTAATTTTTTAGTGTGAGTGACAAACAAAAACATTTAGACATTTCGCATAGAATAACAGTTAAATTAATGTAGTAAAGCAAATATTTGGTGTTACCCTTTTGTCGTCCTTGAATAGATTAAATTCTATTCGAACTAGAACCAAATCAATTTTCCTTCTAAAAGATTATGTATTTAAATTCTATAAATGTAAATAAAACATTAAATTTTCTATTTACACGCATGGCATTTAAATTTTAAATGATGGAGAAATTATAATTCTATTGCCTAACTGTATTCAGTTGGGATAACACTTCTAAAGATTTTTGAAATAATAACAGAAGAAAATAACTGCAATTCCATACTTGGCTTAAATTGAACTTTTAAAAAGGCGGAGTTTGAGAATTCCTAATTGTTATTATTGAACAGAATCAATACCACTATTCTTTGTACAATACCCTTTGCTTGTAACCACAATTGTCGACGTGAAACAGATTATTCTTATTTATGGAATAGTATGCATAACTAAGGGACAAACAATGATAAAAATAATTGAATGAAATACATCGGAATATTTACTAATGCATTTGCGAATAAATTTTATAAAGTATTAATCATCATAAGTTTAATGTATTAAATTAAATAAGAATTTTGAAAATCCCAAAATTAAAATTCCGAGTAATAACGTCATTGAGGGTCTACGGAAAGAGTCCATTGAAATTATGGTTAGGAGTACGAGATATGTAATGATAGCATTTCATTTATTATCCCTAAACTTTGGATGAGCATCTTAAAATAATCAAATGCATTTTATATTCATCCTTTGATATTAGCGTTTGAAAGGGATCGGTTTTTTATCTTTTCATATTTCCAGCTAAACTCGCCTTTTCATTTATTTTGATAGGGTCATTACCCAGTCGTATCAATTTTGGATAGTTATCACCACTGCTTGCCCTTTAATGTTTTTAATTTAGTATATTCTTGTTTCAATCGACAGATAGTGCCAAGGTACACTTCATCGATAATTCATTTAAGCTTTTATGTTTTTGTCCGTTAGACGGTGCTACTGCATCTTTTCTGATTGTAGTTTGTTGGAACGGTGGTAGATGGTTAAAGTAGTGAACTTTTTTTAATTTGTGGACGGCTTGTCTTTCTACTTTGAAACTTTAGAAACAATGTAAATTCTATTTCCTGAGGATGCCCATCGAGGATGGTTGAAACGTTGAGGGTTTTAATTTGATTTTACTGTTTGTGTAGTTTTAACTTTAAGACATTTGTATACACCATTTAGTAGATTGTGATATTTTGTACTAACGTCATTATTTCCTGAGGATGCCCATCGAGGATGGTTGAAACGTTGAGGGTTTTAATTTGATTTTACTGTTTGTGTAGTTTTAACTTTAAGACATTTGTATACACCATTTAGTAGATTGTGATATTTTGTACTAACGTCATTATTTCCTGAGGATGCCCATCGAGGATGGTTGAAACGTTGAGGGTTTTAATTTGATTTTATTGTTTGTGTAGTTTTAACTTTAAGACATTTGTATACACCATTTAGTAGATTGTGATATTTTGTACTAACGTCATTATTTCCTGAGGATGCCCATCGAGGATGGTTGAAACGTTGAGGGTTTTAATTTGATTTTACTGTTTGTGTAGTTTTAACTTTAAGACATTTGTATACACCATTTAGTAGATTGTGATATTTTGTACTAACGTCATTATTTCCTGAGGATGCCCATCGAGGATGGTTGAAACGTTGAGGGTTTTAATTTGATTTTACTGTTTGTGTAGTTTTAACTTTAAAACATTTGTATACACCATTTAGTAGATTGTGATATTTTGTACTAACGTCATTATTTCCTGAGGATGCCCATCGAGGATGGTTGAAACGTTGAGGGTTTTAATTTGATTTTACTGTTTGTGTAGTTTTAACTTTAAAACATTTGTATACACCATTTAGTAGATTGTGATATTTTGTACTAACGTCATTATTTCCTGAGGATGCCCATCGAGGATGGTTGAAACGTTGAGGGTTTTAATTTGATTTTACTGTTTGTGTAGTTTTAACTTTAAGACATTTGTATACACCATTTAGTAGATTGTGATATTTTGTACTAACGTCATTATTTCCTGAGGATGCCCATCGAGGATGGTTGAAACGTTGAGGGTTTTAATTTGATTTTACTGTTTGTGTAGTTTTAACTTTAAAACATTTGTATACACCATTTAGTAGATTGTGATATTTTGTACTATCGTCATTATTTCCTGAGGATGCCCATCGAGGATGGTTGAAACGTTGAGGGTTTTAATTTGATTTTACTGTTTGTGTAGTTTTAACTTTAAGACATTTGTATACACCATTTAGTAGATTGTGATATTTTGTACTAACGTCATTATTTCCTGAGGATGCCCATCGAGGATGGTTGAAACGTTGAGGGTTTTAATTTGATTTTACTGTTTGTGTAGTTTTAACTTTAAGACATTTGTATACACCATTTAGTAGATTGTGATATTTTGTACTAACGTCATTATTTCCTGAGGATGCCCATCGAGGATGGTTGAAACGTTGAGGGTTTTAATTTGATTTTACTGTTTGTGTAGTTTTAACTTTAAGACATTTGTATACACCATTTAGTAGATTGTGATATTTTGTACTAACGTCATTATTTCCTGAGGATGCCCATCGAGGATGGTTGAAACGTTGAGGGTTTTAATTTGATTTTACTGTTTGTGTAGTTTTAACTTTAAGACATTTGTATACACCATTTAGTAGATTGTGATATTTTGTACTAACGTCATTATTTCCTGAGGATGCCCATCGAGGATGGTTGAAACGTTGAGGGTTTTAATTTGATTTTACTGTTTGTGTAGTTTTAACTTTAAAACATTTGTATACACCATTTAGTAGATTGTGATATTTTGTACTATCGTCATTATTTCCTGAGGATGCCCATCGAGGATGGTTGAAACGTTGAGGGTTTTAATTTGATTTTACTGTTTGTGTAGTTTTAACTTTAAGACATTTGTATACACCATTTAGTAGATTGTGATATTTTGTACTAACGTCATTATTTCCTGAGGATGCCCATCGAGGATGGTTGAAACGTTGAGGGTTTTAATTTGATTTTACTGTTTGTGTAGTTTTAACTTTAAGACATTTGTATACACCATTTAGTAGATTGTGATATTTTGTACTAACGTCATTATTTCCTGAGGATGCCCATCGAGGATGGTTGAAACGTTGAGGGTTTTAATTTGATTTTACTGTTTGTGTAGTTTTAACTTTAAGACATTTGTATACACCATTTAGTAGATTGTGATATTTTGTACTAACGTCATTATTTCCTGAGGATGCCCATCGAGGATGGTTGAAACGTTGAGGGTTTTAATTTGATTTTACTGTTTGTGTAGTTTTAACTTTAAGACATTTGTATACACCATTTAGTAGATTGTGATATTTTGTACTAACGTCATTATTTCCTGAGAATGCCCATCGAGGATGGTTGAAACGTTGAGGGTTTTAATTTGATTTTACTGTTTGTGTAGTTTTAACTTTAAGACATTTGTATACACCATTTAGTAGATTGTGATATTTTGTACTAACGTCATTATTTCCTGAGGATAACCATCGAGGATGGTTGAAACGTTGAGGGTTTTAATTTGATTTTACTGTTTGTGTAGTTTTAACTTTAAGACATTTGTATACACCATTTAGTAGATTGTGATATTTTGTACTAACGTCATTATTTCCTGAGGATGCCCATCGAGGATGGTTGAAACGTTGAGTGTTTTAATTTGATTTTACTGTTTGTGTAGTTTTAACTTTAAAACATTTGTATACACCATTTAGTAGATTGTGATATTTTGTACTAACGTCATTATTTCCTGAGGATGCCCATCGATGATGGTTGAAACGTTGAGGGTTTTAATTTGATTTTACTGTTTGTGTAGTTTTAACTTTAAGACATTTGTATACACCATTTAGTAGATTGTGATATTTTGTACTAACGTCATTATTTCCTGAGGATGCCCATCGAGGATGGTTGAAACGTTGAGGGTTTTAATTTGATTTTACTGTTTGTGTAGATTTAACTTTAAGACATTTGTATACACCATTTAGTAGATTGTGATATTTTGTACTAACGTCATTATTTCCTGAGGATGCCCATCGAGGATGGTTGACACGTTGAGGGTTTTAATTTGATTTTACTGTTTGTGTAGTTTTAACTTTAAGACATTTGTATACACCATTTAGTAGATTGTGATATTTTGTACTAACGTCATTATTTCCTGAGGATGCCCATCGAGGATGGTTGAAACGTTGAGGGTTTTAATTTGATTTTACTGTTTGTGTAGTTTTAACTTTAAAACATTTGTATACACCATTTAGTAGATTGTGATATTTTGTACTAACGTCATTATTTCCTGAGGATGCCCATCGAGGATGGTTGAAACGTTGAGGGTTTTAATTTGATTTTACTGTTTGTGTAGTTTTAACTTTAAGACATTTGTATACACCATTTAGTAGATTGTGATATTTTGTACTAACGTCATTATTTCCTGAGGATGCCCATCGAGGATGGTTAAAACGTTGAGGGTTTTAATTTGATTTTACTGTTTGTGTAGTTTTAACTTTAAAACATTTGTATACACCATTTAGTAGATTGTGATATTTTGTACTATCGTCATTATTTCCTGAGGATGCCCATCGAGGATGGTTGAAACGTTGAGGGTTTTAATTTGATTTTACTGTTTGTGTAGTTTTAACTTTAAGACATTTGTATACACCATTTAGTAGATTGTGATATTTTGTACTAACGTCATTATTTCCTGAGGATGCCCATCGAGGATGGTTGAAACGTTGAGGGTTTTAATTTGATTTTACTGTTTGTGTAGTTTTAACTTTAAGACATTTGTATACACCATTTAGTAGATTGTGATATTTTGTACTAACGTCATTATTTCCTGAGGATGCCCATCGAGGATGGTTGAAACGTTGAGGGTTTTAATTTGATTTTACTGTTTGTGTAGTTTTAACTTTAAGACATTTGTATACACCATTTAGTAGATTGTGATATTTTGTACTAACGTCATTATTTCCTGAGGATGCCCATCGAGGATGGTTGAAACGTTGAGGGTTTTAATTTGATTTTACTGTTTGTGTAGTTTTAACTTTAAGACATTTGTATACACCATTTAGTAGATTGTGATATTTTGTACTAACGTCATTATTTCCTGAGGATGCCCATCGAGGATGGTTGAAACGTTGAGGGTTTTAATTTGATTTTACTGTTTGTGTAGTTTTAACTTTAAGACATTTGTATACACCATTTAGTAGATTGTGATATTTTGTACTAACGTCATTATTTCCTGAGGATGCCCATCGAGGATGGTTGAAACGTTGAGGGTTTTAATTTGATTTTACTGTTTGTGTAGTTTTAACTTTAAGACATTTGTATACACCATTTAGTAGATTGTGATATTTTGTACTAACGTCATTATTTCCTGAGGATGCCCATCGAGGATGGTTGAAACGTTGAGGGTTTTAATTTGATTTTACTGTTTGTGTAGTTTTAACTTTAAGACATTTGTATACACCATTTAGTAGATTGTGATATTTTGTACTAACGTCATTATTTCCTGAGGATGCCCATCGAGGATGGTTGAAACGTTGAGGGTTTTAATTTGATTTTACTGTTTGTGTAGTTTTAACTTTAAGACATTTGTATACACCATTTAGTAGATTGTGATATTTTGTACTAACGTCATTATTTCCTGAGGATGCCCATCGAGGATGGTTGAAACGTTGAGGGTTTTAATTTGATTTTACTGTTTGTGTAGTTTTAACTTTAAGACATTTGTATACACCATTTAGTAGATTGTGATATTTTGTACTAACGTCATTATTTCCTGAGGATGCCCATCGAGGATGGTTGAAACGTTGAGGGTTTTAATTTGATTTTACTGTTTGTGTAGTTTTAACTTTAAGACATTTGTATACACCATTTAGTAGATTGTGATATTTTGTACTAACGTCATTATTTCCTGAGGATGCCCATCGAGGATGGTTGAAACGTTGAGGGTTTTAATTTGATTTTACTGTTTGTGTAGTTTTAACTTTAAGACATTTGTATACACCATTTAGTAGATTGTGATATTTTGTACTAACGTCATTATTTCCTGAGGATGCCCATCGAGGATGGTTGAAACGTTGAGGGTTTTAATTTGATTTTACTGTTTGTGTAGTTTTAACTTTAAGACATTTGTATACACCATTTAGTAGATTGTGATATTTTGTACTAACGTCATTATTTCCTGAGGATGCCCATCGAGGATGGTTGAAACGTTGAGGGTTTTAATTTTATTTTACTGTTTGTGTAGTTTTAACTTTAAGACATTTGTATACACCATTTAGTAGATTGTGATATTTTGTACTAACGTCATTATTTCCTGAGGATGCCCATCGAGGATGGTTGAAACGTTGAGGGTTTTAATTTTATTTTACTGTTTGTGTAGTTTTAACTTTAAGACATTTGTATACACCATTTAGTAGATTGTGATATTTTGTACTAACGTCATTATTTCCTGAGGATGCCCATCGAGGATGGTTGAAACGTTGAGGGTTTTAATTTGATTTTACTGTTTGTGTAGTTTTAACTTTAAGACATTTGTATACACCATTTAGTAGATTGTGATATTTTGTACTATCGTCATTATTGTAAGAATTAAATTACTGCATTCAAAAGGTTTCTGGTGTAATCTTTTTCATATCTAAATAGAGTCAATTTATATTCTTTTATTATATGAGTGTCCTTTGCTTGCACTGATTAATGGTCTTTGTAAGATAATTTATCATTACTTAGATAATGCTGGCACGCATAACTAAGGATATGTTAAACAATAATAAAAATAATTGAATGAATCGGAATATTTACTAATGCATTTGTGAATAAATTTTATAAACTATTAATTAGCAATATAAGTTTAATATATTTAGGACATGTTTCTGGTTCAGCTAATTTAAGTTTAAAATTTTGTCTGCTACAAGTTGGTATACTTAAGTTTTGAACTTATTTTCTTTTTATCCTTAATTATACATTTATATATATATATATATATATATATTGTTTATGTAGTACATTGCATTTGCATTTAGTAAAGTTATTTGTTTTTAATTTTTCTTCTTATATGTATTTGAGTTAGAGACAGAAATTATAATTAAATAAATATTTCCTTTTGAAGGAATCTTTTACAGAAAACATAGTGTAAATTTAATAATGTTATAACGATTATTATTTCCGATTTTATTACATTCCCAAAAATAATATAATTTTCTAAAACAAGTTATCTTGAAACAAATATTTTAAATGTAAAAAAAATAAAATATGATTCTACAGAAGGAAAAAAACGAACAAGTTTGATATTTTTTATGCCTTTTTCTCGTATTTTTTTTAATATTAAAGAATCTGCATATTTCCTAGCTATTAGAAAATTAAAGGTACATTTTTCATAATAATTTGTGTCTCAATTTCTTCCTCATATATTTTAGATTCAGAGTCAGAAAGTCTAATTAAATAAAGGTTTAGTCTCCAAGAAATATTTTCAATAAAAAGAGTATTAACGAATATTTAATGCTGTTAGGAAGAGTATTACTTATGATTATATTACATTCACAATGGATTTTTCTTGAGGATGTTTTACTAGTAATAACTAAAACATAAATTATAGCTTCTGGATAAAATATATTTCCTTTGTTTGTTTGTAAAAATAAAATAAACTTATGTCAGACAAATATTCATCAAAATTAAATTTTTCAAATCACATTTTGCATTGAATTATTTCAGAGAATAATTCTACTTATAATTAAAATAAAGTATAATATTTTTCAAGATTATTTTCTAAATTCCTTTTATAATATGAAATAAGAATTGGAGTTTTGAAAATAACCTTAACTGAATTTATGAAATTACATAAATACGTCTGAAATTTCTTTAAATACAATCATACATTATCTCGTTTCAAATAAAGAGGAATATTACGAAATATGTTTCATATTTTGCACATTATTTTCATTGTATCTTAAAGTATTAATATATCCGTGTATTTATCACCTACAGAATTGTGATAGTTTTGACAGAGAAATTCTAATTGAATAAAGATTTCTCCTTAACAGTATCATTTCAAGAAAAAAAATAGCACTAACGAACATTGACTTTTTTAACCCTTTTGGGAACATAGGTGCTTATGTGTTTCTTCAAAAGGGGCTTGTTTTGGTTTAAATAAAATTAATATTTTCCTCTAGGACATTTCCGTGACTAAATAATAAAAGTAACTGTTTAAAAAAAGCGGTTTATGTTGTTTTTCATAAAAAGCATTATTGTAATACAAATATCATAAAAAACGGGATTATCATATAAAATTAAACAATGATTTTAGCCATCTATCACGGACCTCAGGGTTAGACGCCCCACTTGATCGGAATAGATGCTCCAGCCAGTAGCTCTGGATGCAGGAAGAAATATGACTGCTACCTATATACTAATACATTACTCGATACCTGTTTCAACAACATTCATTAAATATTTCAAGACAAATCTCTTATAAATACATTATATTTCATCTGCTGCATCTCTATTTTATAAAAACATTTTAAAAAAAAGACAAACGTACATTATTTGATGAATATAACTTTTATTTGAAGAAATAAATCGCTGTAACGTCTTCTACTGCGCTTTTTTATAGAGATTGAAAGAAGAAGGACGTTACTAGGTTCGTCACATGTCCAATAGCTGAAATACAGAGACTAGGTCAATAATATGGGGCATCTAACCTGGATTTATCATATAAAAACAAAATTTCTTTTGTTGGTACTTTATTTCGGAAACGTTTCGAGTAGTTTTTATAGTATATTAATCAGTTTTCTCAAACCTAAATGTAGGTATTTCGAATGATATCAATTTTCAAGTTAACGTTTTCATGTTCAAGAATCATGTCTTAAGGACAAACATGGTAACTTAACCGTCTAACCGTTAACATTAAAATTAATATTAATGTGTTACTCTTCCATGTATAAATTCAATTACGAAACTGAAATGGTTTTATTGAGAATGATAGCGTCCTAAATATTTTTTTTTTTTTAACTAGGCAAATTCAAATAAACCGTTACATTTTACTTTAGCAAGCATTAAATATAAATTTAAATTTATTGAGACATTATGATCTACCGCAAAAATGTATCGGGATTAAATAAAGATTAGAATTATTAAATATTCCAAAAACAAAATAAAACAAATATAATTGCATTTCCATATATGGCTTAAATTGAATAATAATTAAATTATTGCAGTAATAAAAGTTAGAATAAATTATATTTTCGTTGTCTTGTAAATGCTTTTGCATGTATCAAATAATGGAGCTGAAACTAAATCAATCTACCTTCTAAAATAATACATATTTAAACTCTTCAATTTTAAATAATTTTTCAAATTTCTTTTCACACCTATGGAATTTAGAGTTAAAATAATGAAGACATTTCAATTGTACTGCGGAAATATAGTTTAAAATTTCTGAAGCTTCGGAACAATACAATAATAATAGTATTCCCAAAACGTCGCTTAAATTGAATGATAATTAAATTATTCCAGTAAATCACACTTTTGCAATCAAGATCGATCTATATTCCTAAACAATATGCATTTAAATTCTTCTAGACACATTCTTTCAACACACATACAATTTAAAATTTAAATGAATGATGCAAACTTCGCAAACATATTCAGATTAGATGAAGTTATAACTTTTGAAACTGGCTGACTAAATAAATGAAAATCAAAAACATTTAGACACTTCGCATTGGATAATACTTAAATTATTGTAGTAAAGCATAGATTCAGTGTTACTTTTTGTCCTCTTTGAATAGATTAAATTCTATTAGAACTGGAAGCAGATCAATTTTCCTTCTAAAAGAATATGTATTTAAATTCTTCAAATGTAAACAAAACTTTAAATTTTCTATTTACACGCGTGGAATTTGAATTTTAAATGATGGAGACATTGTAATTCATTTGCCTAACTGTATTCAGCTGGGATAAAACTTCTAAAGATTTTCGAAGCAATAACAGAAGAAAGTAATTGCAATTCCATACTTGGCTTGAATAGAATTTTTAAGAAAGCGGAGTTTGTGAGAATTCCCAATAGTTATTATTGAATAGAATCAAATCCATTATTCTTTTGTCATATCAGTAGCCTTTGCTTGTAACCACAATTGCCGACGTGAAACAAAGTACTTTTAAGCTGATACTGGTACCCATAACTAAGGAAATCTTAAACAATAATAAAGATAATTGAACGAAATACATCGGAATACTTACTAATGCATTTTTTATAAAGTATTAATTATCATTATCAGTTTAATGTATCAAAATTAAATAAAAATTAAATTATTCCAATAAAATAAGGCTTCTGGTGTAATCCTTTGTTATTCCTAAATAAAGTCAATTCTACATTCTTTTATCATATGAATGTCCTCCGCTCGCACTAACTTTCTTTGTGAAAGAAATTATCATTACTTAGTTAATAGTGAAGCGAATAAATACGAAAATATTAAACATTTATCTTAACAATTGAAAGAAATGCAGTATTGTAGATTTTTTTATATAGTAGCTCTTCATTCTAAGAAAAAAATAGTAGCTAACTGTCACTGCCGACAGTATTGATTTTGTCATATCCTTTTGAATTTCTTGGCTTAATCTACAAACACCATTATATATAAAACAGGAAAACGGGTAATTTTCCAGACAAATGCATAATAAATCTGCTGAGGCATACAGTTTTTAAATCCAAAAATTATTTCAATCTCTGTTAAATGTTTAAATATATTAACGTATATCAGCTACATAAGTTTTGGATGATTGAAAACTATGTATAGCATTTTATTCATATTTTTCTGCATTTATTTTCCTAGATTGACATGAGCAGTGTGTAATCATTTTTTAAATTTGACTATTTTTTTAAGTTTTTCTCATTTTTTTCTTATAAATTACAATATCTGAATACAGAATTAATTCATATTTTGAAATAACCGTTTTTTATTTACTGTTGCCACAATTTAAATAACCCGGATAATAATATTTCTAAACAAAGACTTTTCAATTTTAGAGATATGACAAACCATTTCATGGTGAAAATTGTCATATTTAAAAAGATCTATGCATTTTCATGCTTTCACAGTAACTTAATTACAGTAATTTTTTTTTAAATTACAATATCTGAATAGAGAATTAATTCATATTTTGAAATAACCTTTTTTTATTTACTGTTGCCACAATTTAAAAAGCCCAGATAATAATGTTTCTAAACAAAGACTTTTCAATTGTAGAGATATGACAAACCATTTCATGGCGAAAATTCTTATATTTAAAAAGATCTATGTATTTTCATGCTTAGCTTTCACAGTAAATTAAGTACATTTACACATGAATATTGGAATTTAAAAAACTTTAAAATAATTAAATTATTGCTTTCAAAAAACATTTCATCGTAAAAATTGTCATATTTGAAACGATCTATGTATTTTTATGTTTAACTTTCACAGTAACTTAAGTATATTTAGAATATAAAATACCTTTCTATGTTAATGCAAATTTTTCCAAATTCCGAAAGGGTAATTTGAGTATATTTACATGTTTATTTAGTTTTAGATAATAAACGTTTCTTTAAATGTAAGACTTACATAATTTCATTCTTGAAGAATACTTTGCTTAGTTGATACAAAAATAAATGTGAAATCCTTCCATTTGTACAATCTGTATGATTTTAACTTTAATGATAAGCGATTTTTATTCTGAAATTACTCCGGCGTGGTATAAAGAAGTCAAAAATTAAATATGGGTTCTAAAGCAGCATAATTCAAGTATGTTCTGACACTTCGTATGCTATTTTCTTTTTAGCCTTAATTATTCATTTATATATGTTTTTTTTTTGTTTATGTAGTACATTGCAGTTGCATTTATGAAAGTTATTTGTTTGTAATTTTTCTTTTTATTTATTTTTAAGTTGGCAACAGAAATTATAACTAAATAAAGATTTCCTTTTGAAGGAGTCTTTTCCTGAAAAAAAGTGTAAATTTAATAATGTTAGAGCAATTATTATTTCCGATTTTATTATATTTCCATTGATAATGTAATTTCTTAAATTAGTCATCTTGAAACAAATATTACAATAGTTAAAATTAAAAAAATATATGATTCTACAGAAGGAAAAAAAAAACGAATATATTTTGATAATTTGATAAATTTTGTATGCCGTTTTCTTATTTTTCCTAAAATATCAAAGTATCAGCATATTACTTAGCTCCAAGAAAATTAAAGATACATTTATAATAATAAATTGTGTCTCAATTTTTTCCTCATACATTTTCAATTTACAGTCAGAAATTCTAATTAAATAAAGTTTTCTATTTCAAAAAAATATTTTCAATAAAAATAGCATTAATGAATATTTAATGCTGTTAGGAAGAGAATTACTTATTATTTTATTACATTCACAATGAATTTTTCTTGAGGATGTTTTACTAGTAATAACTAAAACATAAATTATAACTTTTGGATAAAATATATTTCCTTTGTTTGTTTGTAAAAATAAAATAAAATTCTGTCAGACAAATATTCATCAATATTAAATTTTTGAAATAAAATTATGCATTGAATTATTACATAGAATATTTCTGCTTATAATTAAAATAAAGTATAATATTTTTCAAAATTATTTTCTAAATCCCTTTTATAATATGAAATAAGAATTTGAGTTTTTAAAATAACCTTAACTGAATTTATGAAATTACATAAATGCATCTGAATTTTCTTTAAATATAATCATACATTATTTCGTTTAAAAAAAAAAGTATATTACGAAATCTCTTTGATATTTCGCACATTATTTTCTTTCTATCTTACAGTATTAATATTAAGTTTATTTACCACCTATACAATTGTGATAGATGACTTTAACAATAGACAGATAAATTCTAATTGAATAAGCATTTCTGCCTAACAGTATTATATCAAGAAAAAAATAGCACTAATGAACATTGATTTATTTTTTAACACTTTTGGGAACATAGGTGCATATATGCTTCTTCAAAAGGGGCTTGTTTTGGTATAATAATACTAATATTTTCCTGTAGGACATTTCCGTGATTAAATAATAAAAGTAACTGTTTAAAAAAGTGGGTTATATAGTTTTTCATAAAAAGGGGTTTATATAGTTTTTCATAAAAAGAGGTTTATATAGTTTATCATAAAAGGTATTATTGCAATATAAATACTAGATAAAATGTGATTTTTATTTAAAAAAAAAAAAAAAAATCAGTGATTTTGGCCATCTATCCCGAACCTCAGGGTTAGACACACGACTTGATCGGAATAGATGCTCCAGCCAGTAGCTCTGGATGTATTAAGAAATATGCCTGCTACCTATAAACTAACACATTGTTTGATACCTGTTACAACAAATTCACTAAATATGTCAAGAAAAATCTCTAATAAATACATTATATTTCATCTGCTGCATCTCTATCTTATAAAAACATAAAACAAAAGCCAAACTTACATTTTTTGATGAATATGACTTTTATTTGAAGAAATAAATCGCTGTAACTTCGTCTACTGGGCTTTTTTATAGACACTGAAAGAAGAAGGACGTTACTATGTCCGTCGCACATCCAATAGCTGAAATACAGTGACTGGGGCAAAACTCAAGATGGGGCATCTAACCTGGATTTACCCTAAAGAACAAATTTTATTTTGCTGCCACTTTATTTCGGAAACGTTTTCAAGTAGTTTTTATAGCGTATTAATCAGCTTTCTCAAACCGAAATGTAGGTTTTTCGGATGCTATCAATTTTCAAGTTAACATATTATGTTCAACAAACATGCCTTAAAGACAAACGTGATAACTTAACCTTATAACCATTAACATTAAAATTAAGATTAATGTGTTAATCTTGCATGAATAAATTCAATTACGAAACTGAAATGGTTTTATTTAGAATTATAACATCCTGAATAAAAAACGATATTCAGGTTTGGGAAAACGGATTAATACAGGGCTTCCAAATGGTCCGCCAACTAAATACCAACATTTTTTAACAGAAAATTGCAAGGTAGGTTTCTACAACATTTCAGAAAAAAAATTAACTCCGATGGTAATTTCTGCAAAATGTGCAAGAAAAATCTGAAAATAAAATTTTATAAGAAATTAACGGTATTCAAAAAGTAGACCATTTGGAAGCCCTGTTAACCTTTTGAATCCCACAATAGCCGAAATCATCCCAATGCTCTGAAACCCACAAATAGCCCTGGATAGCTAAAGGGATTTTCCTTCCACTTAAGTGGGTCAGGGTGCTGATCTCTCTCAGTGATGGATGGGGTATTGTGTTGGCATTTCTGGACAGTACAGAAAGGAAAACAAGATTTTTTTTCAGTAACTGCAGTAATGATAAACAGAGGGGTGTAACATCTGCTGAAAATTGAATAAGAAGGAAAGACAGTAGGGTCCTTAGTGAAAAAGGGGGGGAACGAAAAGAAAGCAAGTATTTTGGGCTATTTTTGGGATTCTAAGGTCATTCAGTTTTTTAAAGCTTGGGATTGAAAGAGTTAATACACTGTACAAACTACTCGGAAACGTTTCTGAAATCAATAACAATAAAAGAAACTATTTTTTTTATAAATACTTCTGTAAAGTTAAAAAAGATATTAGTTTCTGGGGTTTATAATGATATAGAACGTTTTTTTGAATCGTGGATTGCTAGGCAGAGGTTATTGTATATTTTCGTTCGTAGTTATGTTATAAACCTATGTCTTTTTTCAGAGTTTAAATATAATTGTAATGAAAGATAATCTGCAGTTTTAAAATAATGTAATTTATGAGATTGCTCTTCACTATTGTTAGATTCTATATCAGGATTATTATTTCTTTTATTTATTCACGCTCTACACAGAAGTTAATAAAACACTATATTTTCGCAAACTTTCTCATCTATGTATATATCTTTTAAATATTTTCCTTTACGTAAGTAACATATTGTATTCTATATAATTTAATAGCAGATAAATAAATAATATTTTTTAAAGAAGTGATCGATCGATTTACCTAAACATCGCTTGAGACCCAATAATGAGTCGCGACTCATAGCTTTGGATCGCTGCAATATAAACTTCCTCACAATAAAAACTTCAATAGAAAAATAAAGTAGCGGTGAAAAAAGTGATAATGTCTAAAAATTAGCACTAAATCTTCTAATATGTATTGTTATTTACAATTTTTTATGGTTATTTAAGACATTATTTTCATTGTATTATCATATCCGCTTTTACTTTAACTATTTGATACATCACTTCAAAACTTAAAAAAAAAACCTTTTTAAGAGTAGTAAAACTTGATGAACAAAATATACAAATGGCTTTGACAAAAAATAGACACGTATAAATTCTTCCAATATGAATAAATATTTAAACGTATTATTTCGACATAGTAAAAGGAAAAAAAGAAATTAAATTGAGACGTTTGACTCAAATTAAATAAGAGTTTAGCCGCTGTTATTCTTGAATTGAATACTTTCTATTTAAAGTAAATGTTGCATTTATCGACTGTTGAAGAATCAACCAAATCACTTTACCTTCTGAACGAATGTGCATTTAAGTTCTTCAAATTTAAATATTAAAGTGGTCTTAACTTTTCTTTTCACACGTATAAAATTTCAATTGAAAATGATGAAAATATTATACAGCTACCGCACAAAAGTTTTAAGTTTAGATAATGTTTATAACTTCTAAAGTTTGTCAGAGTTGCTACGGGTCCGGGAATTTTTCAATGCATGTACGAGTATTTTATTTCAGAAAAATTCGTTTAATTTAATCTCGCGAAACTTTCCCCCTTTTTTAAGCCGAGTTTTTCTATAAGAAAATACTGGTAATCAACGCGTAAAATTCCCTGACCCGTAGCAACCATGGTTTGTGGACACAATAAAGAGAAAAATTAATTACGTGGAGTCGTTTGGACTTAAATATTACTCAAATTTCTATAGCAAGCCAAACTTTTAGTGTCATACTTTCTTAAGTTTGAATAGAATAAATTGTTTTATCCATTGTCATGTAAATACTTTTGCATGTATCCACAATCGGAACTGAAATAAAATTTACCTTCTCAAAGAATATTTATATTTAAATTCTTAAAGTTTAAATATTCTGTTACATTTCCTTTCCACAAGTGTGAAATTAAAATTTTAAATGATGGAAATAAAATAAATTTACCACTCTAATGTATTCAGTTGAAATAAGAGTTTGAAACTTTTAAATCTGTTGCAAACAATAGACGAAGAACAATTACATCAGCATTCTTAAGTTAAATTGAATAATTCTTAAATTATTGCAGTAAAGTTTTAAGGTAACCTTTTGTTATTCTTCAACAGAATAAATTTTACAGTCAGTTGAGGAGTAAGTAGCTTTTTCACGCTTCTCTATTGTCTTTTGACATGTACTAACTTTTTGCATGCATCCATTATCACAACTGAAATCAAATTAATCTATCTAGGAAAAGAATGTAATATACTTAATATATTTAATTTAAAAAAATAATTAAATTTTCTTTTCAGACGTATGAAATATGAAATTTACAGGTTAAAGACAGTATAAAACTTACTGTTATTTTTTTTTTCATTTACGATAAAACATAGAACTAAATGTTCGAAACAATAAAAGATAAAAATAATTGCATTAACAGTCTTAACATTAATTGAATCATACTTAAATTATCGCAGTCTGTTACCGTTGGAAAAAAATATCTTTAATGTAATGAATACCATAACTTATCCAACCAACCTTCCAAAATATATATATATATATTTAAATTATGCAAATTCAAAGAAACCGTTAAAGTTTACTTTAGTAAGTATTAAATTTAAATTTAAAATTATGGAGACATTATTAACTACCACAAAAATATAAACAGAGATTAGAATTATTAAATATTCCAAAAGCAGAAAAAAAAAATTAATTATTGCTTTTCCATATTGAATTTCCATTATTAAATTGAATAACACTTAAATTATTGCAGTAATAAAAGTTATAATGTCATCTTTCTCTTTTTTTATAGTCATTAGAATAAATTATATTTTTGTTATCTTGTAAATGTTTTTGCATGTATCAAATAATGGAGCTGACACTAAATCAATCTACCTTCTAAAATAAAATATATCAGTATTTTCAATTTTAAATAAACTGTCAAATTTTCTTTTCACACCTATGAGATTTAGAATTAAAATAATGAAGACATTTCAAAGCTACTGTAGAAATATAATTTAAAATTTCTGAAGCTTCAGAACAATAAAATAATAATAGTATTCCCAAAACATTGCTTAAATAGAATGATAATTAAATTATTCCAGAAAAGCACACATTTCATGTAACCCTTTGCAATCAAAATCCATCTATATTCTTAAATAATATATATTTAAATTCTTCTAGACACATTATTTCAACACATATCCAATTTAAAATTTAAATGAATGATGCAAACTGTGCAAATATATTCAGATTAGACAAAGCTATAAGTTTTGAAACTTTCTGATTTAATAAATGAAAAACAAAATCATATAGACATTTCGCATTGAATAATGCTTAAATTACCGCTGTAAAGCATTGATTTAGTGTTACCTTTTGTCCTCATTGAATAGATTAAATTCTATTGGAACTAATGTAAATAAAAACTTCTTCAAATGTAAACAAATCTTTAAATTTTCTATTTACGCGCATCAAATTAAAATTTTAAATGATGGAGACATTGTAGTAATTCTTCCGCCTAACTGTATTCAGTTGGGATGAAACTCCTAAACATTTCGAAAGTATAAAAGATAAAGATATTTGCATGAATTGGATTTTTAAAAATGCAGAGTTTGAGAATCGTAAATTGTCAGTATTGACTAGAATCAATTTTATTAGTCTTTGCCATAAAAATACCCGTTTCTTCAAACCACAACTGTCAACGTGAAACAAATTACTTTTATTTAGCTGATACTGGTGGACATAATTACAGGAATGCTAAACGATAATAAAAATATTTCAATGAAATAGTAGTTGAAATTAACCCACAAATTTTACTGTAAGAATAGATGATTCCACTTAAATGCAAAGGTGTTTGGGAAGAGGAGAGGTCCCGTTAGATAAAGGTGAAATAAAAAGGCAAAAGGTCTTTTCAGACCACGGGGTAAAGAAGGACTGGAGATGAAATGTTTCCGTTTGGCGTGATGTCAAAAATGCAACCCTAAAGTTGGCCCACACAACTGGCGGCTTACTTTGAAAACCTCTGCCCGTCCAATGAATCCAGTCCTTGTTCCACGTGCAGCCTCTCTCCGTCCATTGAAGTGGCTTGTTTGGGCCTAATGATTTCAACGATGACCGACTTAATATTACAAGCCATTTTTACGGTTCTCTGCTTCTCTATTCTTTCTATTTACTCTGTATTTCAGGCTGAGAATTAGGACGAAAGTGTAAAATCTTATCAACTTTAAAAATCAGGTTTTTTCGAAAATAGGTCACCAAGTCACAACGGATTTCGCGATATTGTATCGAGAAACAAAGAAATTTGCGTGTTAAATGATTACTTCGTAACCATGATTTGCCTGGATAACCTAGAGTTAAATAAATATTTGTAGTTTTTGAGATCGGCATGACAGATTTTTGCCTATGAAAAAAATAACCCGACCAAGAGTGCAGAATGTAAATCACATGAAAATGCGTTAGAGATATGAAACATAGAGTTCGATAATTTTGGAATCTTAACGCACAGTCGTGGAAAAAAAAATGGACACCCCCCACTTACTCGGCAACAAACTATAGTAGAATTAAGTGACTGGTACCAAACTATTGGAAATACAGTCTACTTTTAAATTACATATCTAAAATTTGCTTAAGGGGCCATCTACATATTAAAACCAGCCTAAACGGTATTTTTTTCAATGGAAACACCCACTTTTGAAATGATATTCTAAATCTTCGGTTCAAACTATGCCTAAATACAAAATTTTAAGTCATTTGGATGATAAGTTTTCGAGTTATAAACATTCAAATTTTAGAGCTTCTAATGTTAAATTACATTTTCATATTTTTATTAATATCTCCTGAAATTATAATCCTAATGTGCTAACGTTTTGTTTGGTTATAAAACTCAATAACCCAAACATAACTACGTTAAATTTGTAATTTTTAAAATTTTATAATATGAATTATTAATTATGAAATTAATATTCGAAAAAAATTATGAATTGCAACCTACAATTTTTTGATGGATTTATATTTATTATGTCCTGTTTTATGTGTATTCAAATTTCAAATTTTTCTTCCAAGTAGTTTTCAAATTATGTTTAAAAAACGGCAAGATGCTGCTTTAAAGGGCCGTCTATGATGTGCATTAAAGCGTAGTTTGAACAGGGATGGGAGCGCTCCGACTCGAAATCCCGATTGACACCACTAAATTTTAATAGTATTTGTTACCTTATTCAAGGACAAAATTTCTTAAATTCATTACGTTGATATACTATAAAATACGTTGGAGAATACTATTAAAATTTTGTGGTAAGAATCGATATTCGGGTCGGAGCGCTCTCATCCCTTTTTGAGAAAATATTATACTCATAGGCTGGGATTATAGTGACTTGATAAACTTAGAGATTAAGTTTGTCTTAGAATATGAACAATGCGTAAACCGTATTTCAATGCTTTGCGATCTTACGTTAAATTGAAAGCTAGCTTAAACTGAAGCGTAAGTGAATGATCACGGGAGCACAACAAACCTGACAACGACCTGTGATTGTAGTAAGATATAAGATAGCGAGGCACCAGAACCCCAATCTTTATTAGTATATATATACATATATATATATATATATATATATATATATATATATATATATAATTATAATATCTATGAATTTCAAAAACATATCAAGTTCTAATATCATTCTACTAAAATCTACTAAGAGATAATTAATGATATTGTGTAATCAGAATACCACATAGCTAATAATTAACTTGAGCAATCATAAAATTACCATAGCATGTGCTTCAATGGTAATTAGCCAAATTTACTCATACCTGAAGAACATTTAAAAATAAAGAGAGAGAAAGGGGAAAAAATTATAAATTGGAGTTGCTATTATGTAAACACAATTGGATTAATAAATTAATTATGAACATTATTCAGTGGAAAAACTGGACCACAAGAGAACCAATCAAGAATTGAATATGAAAAAACATATGTGGATGTACTCTTCAGCTTGGCTGCACCCACATGTGTTTTAAAAATAATTCAGTATTTCATAATTCTACTGGCATTATGCTAATTACAGTAGAATCAGCCAAGTATACTGAATTATTACCAGACAACAATTGGAAAAATTTAAAATTGGAAATATGTAAAATGTAAATAAAAAACCATTAAGAAATATATAATATATCACTTACAACGATTATCCAAAATCTTTATAAATCACCACACTATATAACCACCAGATATCATTTTTGAAATAATATTGGAATTTTGAACCCTTAAACTGTAGAAAAAATGTTTTACTCACAAGAATGATACAGTATCCTCAAAATATAGCAACTTCTTCATAATGTTCAATTCCACATGGCACGTATCAAACATGTTGACATTCGAGTCGAGTTGAGAGAAATGATTTGAAAGACAAGTTGAGAGCTCATGTTTTTAAAAACACAACTCGATCAATGACACCCCAACACAATATAATTCAAAAACACACAAAACTATTCTGTTGATAATACTCTTATAACAAAATTATATCCGTGAATATGTAATTACTCCATCTAATTTTAATTCCTGAAAGTAAAATTAATATACAAGCAATAGCTCCCTCTATAGTTAAATTCAAAATAATATCTATAATATCATCAACTAACTAAAACGTAAAGTGTTGCCATCTATTGGTATTATAATTATTCATAATTAATATTTAGTTACATATCCATATTATTATTAACATAATCACTTCATTAAATTTAATCAATATATAAATTTTAATAAACAATACTTCCTTGTAGTTCTAATATTAAATTCGAATAAAATCCTGCAATATGAATAAATATACACAGAATTTATTCATCCTGCACAGCATTTCAGATATTCTTAACAAAAGTATATTTTGTAAAAGATATATTATTTTAAAACAAAGTGCTTTGCTGCCAGCTGTGTTAAACCACTGATATATATTATAAACTTATAATTAAATTATTAATTTTTTATTGTTACTTCTACTTAAATATATTTTAGACTTGTTATTAAATAATTAATGTATTGTTTATACTTATACTTAATTTTATTTTAGATTTCAGAGATTAATTTAATATCAAATTAAATAATTATTATTATCACTACTGTGCTTCAATCAAATTTATGCTATGCAGTTTTTAAAATTACTTATTAAATTTAATTTCATAGATAAAAATAAAAAACTATATATATATTTATACACTATGCAAATAGATATGTTTGTGAGTTATAATAACCAATGTTATCCATGTATAATTTAAATGTATGAAAACTGCTCATCAATGACACCCTAAACATATGTGATCGGCAACGCACAATCACATACTATACAGAGTGTATATAATGTTCAATCAAATTTTAAATTTCCTAATATGTTATAATTGTATTAATGTATGTTATAATTGTAATATTATATCTAGTGTTATATGTTATCGCACATTCAAACAAAAATTTATTACATACAGTGTTAATAATTTAATGATATAATAAATGTTATTTAAAAGAGTTGATAATTGAATTTATCATAAAAATTGGATAACCATATATTTTTGCTTGATCTCGAATAAATCTAATATTTTTGTTTTTATTTATATCTGAGCATAAGTATTTTATACGATGTAGATAATTGATAATTATATTTTTATATACAGATTTATGTAAACATGAAGCATAATTGGTAAAAATATTTACTTTAAATGGAAAATCAAATCTCTTATCATAAATATCAAAAAATAATTTATAATTATTATTAATATTGATTTTTAAGTCAAGAAAGTTAATATTATTATTAATTAAATCATTTTCGCTTAATTTAAGTTGAGTAGGATAAGAATTGAGTGGTGATGTGCAATTTTTTTCATTGAAATAAAATATGATAATGTCATCAATATATCGATAAAATACATAATCATTGTTCGTACTAATATTTCTTTCATAATAATTTAAGTAAAGGTCAGAGAGAATACTAGATGCTGTTCCGCCCTGCGGAATTCCCTGGCATTGTTTATAAATAATATTGTCATATATGATGTAATTATTATGCAATGTAAAATTTAGTAAAGTTTTAAATAAATTTACTGAAATATGTTCTTTTAATTTTAATTGAGATTTAAATTCTTTAAATAATATACACATTGTTTTGTGTAAGTCTTTTATATCAATGTTATTAAATAAATCATTAAAATCCAATGTTTTTATGAATTTTACCGGATTGATATTATGTATTTTATTAATGAGTTGAAAACTGTTTTTTAGGCAATGTTGGTTATTATGTTTTAACGTTATATCATATATCTGCTTTAAAATATTAAGTAGTAAATTACTTGCATTATTATTATATGTGTTACACCCGATGGTAACAGTGCGAAATTTTATAGGATTTTTATGAAATTTTGGAATTATAACAAGATAAGGATAATTTAAATTATTACATTTGATTTTTAGTAATTTGTGATAATTTAATAATTTTCTATTATTTATTTCAATATTTAATTTAGTTTTATTAAAAATATTACTTGTGTTGATTGCATTGTGAATTAACACTTTATAGTATTCTTTACAAATGATAGCATAATTATTTGGAGATTTATCTACATAAGTAATTATAAATTTGTTTTGTAATTCTGATATATGTTTATTTATATTATTAAAAGCTGCATGTGTAATATGATGATAATTTTTTATAATTTCATTTTTCATTTTATCTATAACAGAAAATCTCCATTCACTAAAATACTCGATTGGTTTATTGTATATATATATATATATATATATATATATTTCTTTTATTTTTTCAATGTCTGCTTTAAAATTTTTCATTAAAATTACGTAAAACGTATTTGCATGATATGTATGTTTACGTCATTTATGGAAAATAGTTTCGCTTTTATTTTTAAATTAATAAAGCTCATTTTCGAAAAATATGATTAGTTCTACCTTAGAAAAAACTTTAAATGGATTTATATCTTCTTTTCCAGTCTAATAAAGCTATATTGTTTTTTCTGCAGTATATATGTTTGAAGTGAAGTTTCTTATAAATGCAACTACGTATAGAGTATTTTCTGAAACAAAATGGCCCCACAATTAACTGAAGCAACGAAAGGCCAAATGATTGGCATGTGGCAAGCTGGAAGAAGTTTTCGTTACATAGCTAGGCATTTTCAAGTGTCTCTTCAAACTGTTTCAACATGGGTTAACAGGTAAGCTTTATATTGGTAGTTTATTGCGAAAAAAATTACATTTACATTCAATTTATTTAAATTTAAATTTAATTTACATTACTGGTAAATTTTTTTTATGTTTAGCAATACAAATTTCATAAACCGTCTTAGTAGTAGTGGTCGGCCTATGATATTATCAGACAGCCAAGCTCGAGAAGTTGTTTCAATGGCTATGCAGTAGATCCCTATATGTCTTCTAATCAAATTAAAGGTGATTTGCAACTTCAAGTGAGCATATATAACTAAGAGACGATAGAATGTATTATGAATGATGAAGTTCGCCTGCAGGGAAGTCGAACGACTGATTAGCTATGGAAATCTGTTTCTCATGCCTCGCAAACTATTAACCCCTTGGGGACGAGCGACACGTATACATGACGCATAAGATGCTCAGAATCCACGATTATTCCCACTAGTTACTTTTTATTGTAAACTCTGCCTTATTTAATTACAGCATTTCTGCGATTCGATTAGAAGAAAATATCTGTTTTAAAAAACCAGTGGTATAAGATTAAGAATTCTGTAAAGGACGCTCGTCACGAAAGGGTTAAAAGAGATACTGATATTGTTAACAGCCTCATTGAATCAATGCCACGCAGATTGGAAGAAGTTCTTGATAAGAGTAATTGCTATACATTATATTAGCAAATTCCTCCCTCCCCTTTTTGTTATTTAATTACAAAATGTGGCTTATTAGTAGGGCTGAGGATTTTGCCTTTTAATTTTTTGTGTACTAACCAGCCCACGATGTTCTTCTACTCTTTTGTTAAAGTTCTATGATTTTCTTATTTGAAGTAATCATATTTTTGTTATTTAGATAAATATCAGTACTTTAAAATTTTGGTTGCCAGTTGCTTCCACTGTTGATTTTAGGTTTTATTATGTGGGCCAGATTGTCTTTGTAGATCATGTTTGCATTTGGAAAAAAGACAGAAAACATAGTAATTTAATAATGTTAGGTGAAAAATACAATATGATTAGAAATCTTTCTATTTGCTTTATATCTTTAATTTTGAAACACGGATTTAGAACATATCAAATCCATAAAATTATATACTTGTTCAGATAAATATTAAAAAAACTGTGAAGATCAAATTAACATAAAATTTCTGAGAGTAAGGCTAATTTCGTGGTGAATACACGTAATTATTCTTTTACATCTATTCCACAAAATAGTAGGACTCGTCAAATGTTTTCTGTTCTTTTTAAATAGATTCCGATGATGCATTTATGAGAAAAAATTTATATAATTCTTGCATTAGGTATCTTCAAAATTTTGGTCAAAAAGAATTTACATCATTTAAACCTTTAATATATAAACATTATAATCACTGAGATATTTATACTTATTAATTCAATTCACTCAAATCTTGTTAAATTGTTTGCAATATTAAACTAAATGGTTGTTAGATAAAATATTACCGTGAAAGTATTAGTTTGTTACTTAAAAATGCTACTTTAAACTTTTATTAACTTTTGTATATCAATCAAAAATTGTAATCTTTACAAATATGTATGGATGTTCAGTTTTTATTCCATTCATAACGAACTTAAAATAATTAAACTTTTTCTTCTATAACTTTCGTATTTAGATATATTTGATTATACAGGCTAATTGAAAAAAAAATACAAGTTATTTTTATGGTTTTCTGATAGGCAAGATTATTTCCCAATCGCTAGCAGTGCGCAAAAAAAATCTAATAATAATAATAATAATAATAATAATAATAATAATAATAATAATAAAAGTCAAATGGCACGTTTTCTTGCCAAGAGGCATTAATGAGTTAATTGTAAAAATTTCAAATGAACTACCAGAATAGGTTTAATCATAGAATTATTAACCCTATTCCGAAGGAGAATAACGGATGTAAAGTTATTCAGATGTCTTTATAACATAGATTTAGTTTTAGGTCTTCAAATAAATCGGAATATAAATCCTGCGAACATATCTCAAAACAAGACCCCCCCCCCCTCGCTACTAAAAAAAAAAAAGCAATGTCTGGATTTATTTTCAGACTAAAAAACAATTTATCTGCGTTTTTTTTCTTTTTACTTTGATTCCTTACGCTGCTTTATACTATTATTTTTAATTCTAAATTTTGTATTTGTCAATATTATTCACGTTTCTGCCAATAAACTAAAAAAAAGGCGAGTTAAACAGATGCAAAATCTGAGAAAAAGCATTATAAAAGCACCTGTAAAATTCAAATAACATTTACATATTCTAAAACTATTTTAATTACAAATAATCTTGTTGTTTATTAACTCCTTCGTGACGAGCGTCTATTACAGAATTTTTAATAATTTACCACCGGTTTTTCAAAACAGAAATTTTCGTCTAATTGAATCGTGGAAATGCTAAGATATAATAAGGCAAAGCTTGCAATAAAAAATTACTGGTGGGAAAAATCGAGGATTCTGAGCATCTTATGCGTCAGGTATACGTTTTGCTCGTCCCCAAGGGGTTAAAATCGGATAATTCAACACTTGTAAACATTATTTTACCGCATATAACAGTAACCGAAACTTATTACGCGAATAAAATGGTCATATCGGTAAAATATAATACATTAAAAGAAGTGACATTCTGCAGCATTTCAACAATCGAGTACCGAACTTCAATTTGGATACAGCCCCTTAAATATGCTCATTATAAAGTAATTAATTTCTCAGAAACTAATCGTAGGAATTTAATGAAATTTGGTATCTAGACATAGTTTGAACTGCAGATTTCAAATATGTTGTCAAATTTGGGTCTTGCTATTGAATAAAACAAAGTTTGGGTGTGTTTTTATATGAAGATGGCCCCCTAAGGAAATTTTATATACATCATTTAAAAGTAGACTTTATTTCCAATCGTTTGGTACCAGTCACTTCCTTCTACTATAATTTGTTGCAGAATTAGTGGGGGGTGTCCAGTTTTTTTTTTCCACGACTGTACATATGCGGTTCATTACAGATCAAGTTCCTGAGAAAAATGTTAAGGGTGTGTGTTGTAAAAGGCAGAGCATGTGTGAAAGAAAGTATTTATTTCTTCTTCTTCTTCTTTTTTTTTTTTGACCTACTTAGAGCATTGACGGGGGAAAGAAAATGGATAGCAGGCAGTTGAATTTATATTTAGCGTAAGTGGTTAGATATGATTCAAGCTCGAATAATGAAATTATTTTCTTGTCTTTGAATTATTTTAAAATTAAATAGGATAATATATATCCAACCGCATTTCAAAGGGTAAATGATAGTGTTGGTGTTGTTTTATTACAGCCGATTATCTACGCTAAGGATATAGGATGGAGATGCGCTCCGTGGGGGTCTTTCTATGGGAACCTAATCCGTATTTACGCAAGGTTATCCAAGGTTCGGGGAAAACCACGGAAAACTCCGAACGATTAGGCCGACAGGCTCGATTGGGTTCGAACCCAGCTTTTCTCGTCTACCAGCTACGAGGGCAGAACCGCTGAGCCACTGGTGGGCCCAAAGGGTAAATGAAACAGAAAGAAACAAGAAAACCTCTCAATTTGTAGAATCTTTATGATTTTAACGTTGCGAACATGGGACTTTATACTGAAATTATCCCAACAGGAGATATAAAGAAGTAAAAACAAAACAAATTATGGCTTCTAAAGATGGATAATTCGTATCATTTTTTTACACTTTGAATGCTGTTTTCTTTTTAACCTTAGTTATTAATTTATCTGATTATTTTATTTTTATCTTTTATTTTTTTTTTTTTTGTTTACGCAGTAGACGCAGTTGCATTAGCAAAATTATTAGTTTCCTTTCCTTTTCTTATATATTTTTAAGTTAGAGTTAAATTATAATTAAATACTGATATCCTCCTAAAGGAGACTTTCAAGGAAAAACAAGTTGGAAATTTTACGCGAAACGTGACAAATACATTCGTACTGTAACTAGTTTCACCTAAATGAATTATATCGTCTGTTATTATTATATGATTAATTTCCGTAATAAAGTAAGTACATTTTAAGTTGGCAACATTTTATCTTTTGTTGACATTTACTGAAAATTCCAATGGGAAACTTCAGCCTAGCTTTGAAAATTTCAAAACTTGAAATCTATATTTAGACTCTTTTTTCCTATTAGTATCCATTTCTCCGAAAACATCTATTCAAAAAAACTATCGGCAGATTATAGAATTACCGTAATTTCCGGCGTATAATCCGCAGCTCAAAGAGTCGTTTTTCGACCCAGAAATATTATTTTATAAAATGTAACTTAAAAGATCGCTGTAAATATTTAAATACAATTATTGAATAAAATTTCTGGGTAGAAAAACAACTCTTTGAGCTGCGGATTATACGCCGGAAATTACGGTACTATAATTAAACAATTTTAGTATACAAATTCGTTTTTTAAAAACAGTAATACGGAAATAACAGGACTCTATCTTAAATATTGACATGGCAACCTATGACATTGAATATGACAACCTAGAATCATTACCTATCATGAGATATCATTGAATTAATTAAGTATGATACGATTTAATAGAATAAAGAATACTTTTATTCATATCTTTTTAAGTTTTGATTCGATTTTGATAAAATTTAAAATGTTTCGACAAAATTCTGCAACGATTATATATATGTTAAATTTCAAACCATTCGGTTGGATAGTTTTAGCGCTAGTATATGCGGACAGACGAACGGACCAGACGACGACTAGGCGCTACGTATTTATATAATTACGAATGCACCTAAAAAGGTGTAAATTTAACAATGTTAGAGGGGTTATCTCTTTTATTTTATTTTATTTTATTTTATTTATTTATTTTATTTTTTACATTCACTAACAATTTCCATCGAAAACGTAATTTCCTTATATAAATTATCTTGAAATAACTATTATAACAGTTAAAAAATATATGTCGCTTCTACCGAATGATAAATGCAAATACGTTTGGTATTTCATATTATTAAATCATCTTCTTATATCCTAGCTAAATAAAAATTAAAGGTACTTTTATCAAAATAACGATTTTCTTCAGGAATTCTAATTAAATAAATGTTTTGTCTTCAAGAGATCTTTTCAAGAAAAAGTAGCATTCACGAATATTTAATCTTGTTAGGGCGAATATTCTTATGGTTTTATTACATTAATAATTAATGTTCCTTGAGGACGTGGCTTTTAATAATAACCTATCCTGATAAAAAATAATAACAGAAAAATAAATTACATAACTTCTGGATAAAACAAGTTTTTTATTTTCTTGTAAAAATAAAGTAAATTTTTCAGATAACACTCTTTACTGAATTATTCCGCAGGAAAATTGTACTTAAAGCGTGTATTTTATTATTTAATTATTACTGTATAATTAAAATACAGTATAAAACATTCGAAAATATTTTATAAATACAATTTATAATATCACATAACAATTGGAAGTGTTAAAATAACCTTAACTGAATAAATGAAATTATGGGCCTGAAATCTTTTGCGATACAAACATCCGCTTATTCATTTCGAATTAAGAGGAATAATGAGAAATACTGTATGTTTTGACAGTTTGTATGTTATCTTCTCTTTATCTTAAAGCAGAGGTTCCCAAAGTGTGCTCCGCGGATCCCCTGGGGCTCCGCCTATACTTTTCAGGGGCTCCGCGGTGTTCCAGGAAAATAAACATAACATGAAAAAATTAGCATATTGCAAGGAAAATTTTTTCGAAACTATGTAGGAATTTGTGTGCGTGTGTGTGTCAAAAATAAATACATCTATCACTGGGTTGAAAAATGCTACAATGCATATTACTTACCCATCATACGTAGTATAGGGTAAGTCTTGTAATCGTTTTGAAAAGCGAAAAAAATTTTTTGACTGATTTACACGTTTCAGACACTGGAGATTCCGAAAAACATATTTTTAGAAAAAAAATTTTGCCGTCCGTCTGTGTGTCTGTGTGTGTGTCTGTGTGTCTGTAAACGCTCTATCTCCCGAAAAAATTGAGATAGAGACTTGCAATTTCGTATGTACTTAGTATGTAATAATGGAAAGAAGCCTATTTCATTTCAATAACCTCGATTAACCGGAACTATTTTTTTCGGACTCTCGAAATATTCGTTCTGATAAAAGGTATATAAAAATTTTCGAAATTGGTTATTTTAAGAAATGAATATAAAATACAATAAAAAAACATAAATTTTGCATAAAGCATGAAGTCGATCGGATAATGAGTTGCCGAGATATTTGGAATCCTATTTTCCACATTCTTCGATTTTTCATGACCCTGTATTTCATCCAAATTTCACTTCAAAGATATATTTTAATTGGAAATTTGACGCTTAATCAGATGCAATAAACCGCTAGTTAATAGGATTATTATTTTTGGAGTTATAAGGATGTTTCTTTCAAGCAATTCAGTAATCGAGCCTTTAAAATTTTGGACGGCAGCAAGCCTCGATTTTATTTGAATTGCAATATATTTTATAAGTAGTTTACACATTTTTTATTTTAATATTTTACATTATGCATATCCATGATGGGTAAGTATTACGGTGGCCCCCAACGACTAGTTTTTTTATTATATAAAATTTGGCATTATACATCTATCCATTTTCTATATAATATTTTTGGTTTGAACTACTTTATTTTATGTTTCTGTATTTAATGTGTTTTAAAAATTCGATTCAAAATAAGCTAGAATAAATAGTATTCTGAATAAATTCACAACGTGAATGGAAAGAGCAAAGGCGCTGTTATCTCTGCTTGTCGAACAAAAGAGAGAACAGTTTTGTTCTTTGGAGCTCCGCCTATTCATATGTTTATACCTCGTTCTTTTTTGCTTGGTTACCAGGTTCTAACTTCATAATGATGTAAGTATGTCTCACATTGTTTATTTTTTTTCGCTCTACTCTTTGCGATCTTAAAAATGAGGTACTTTATACTCCATTACTTGCTATATTTACTCAGAAATGTGTTAGTTAAGCTTTGATTGTTTCAGTGATAGACTTAAAATTGGTTTTCGCCTTTTGTTAATATTTTAATTTAAGTGGTTTAATCTCAAATTGCATGTTTTATTTCAGTTTAAAATTCAAAACTGCTTCAATTTATTTAGCCTATTCAGTTTTTCAAAAGTTGTAATTAACTTTGACACTCTGTTCGCGAAAATGGCACACATGTATTTACGAAATAAATATTTATTTTCATTTTCATAATTGCTTGGGTTGTAAAGTTTATTTTATAGTTAAAATTTGAAGTCAATATGCTCTTATAACTTACAATTTATTCCAACATTTTTATTACTGTAATATTTAGTGCTTTTATTTAGTGTCCTATTAATAATGATAACATTATTTTGTTGTTCTTGGTGATTTCAATAATATCGCCTCAAAACCGGATAATTCGAATTTTATTGTAATATTTAATTAAAGACACATTTCGGAGATACATTTTACATAATTGTACTTAATTTTTAAAGCATTGTACGTTGCTGAAAACGCAATTTTTTCTACATCTTGTATCACTTAAATATACCTTTTTAAAATTTTGTTTTAGTTGGTCTCGGCATTGGCTAAGATTCTTATGTTATGATGCCACATTTTCCTATCAGAAATAAGGCTGTAGCAATTAAAAAATATATATTGGTTCTTTACATTTGTCATCACGCTAGCAATCTAAACTTTTGCTCAGCTCCACCCTTTGCTTAGACTTTTCGGTATAAATTTAACCCCACCCATATATCCCGTTTTGTAAGTAAGTTTTTCTCACTGGTTGCAGTTCTTTTAACATGTGTAGTTTTTAATTGTCTATCTATTTTGAGGCAAAAACAATGGTGAAGGAAAGTTTCTTTCCAAACTATGATTACTAGCTAAATACTTCAAATAAAACATCCAATAAAAGTGAACTATGCAGCACCTAACAATACAGGTTATAGATTTATAGGTTATAGCCCCGCCCACTTAAACACTAAAACGATGATATGCTTCGCTTCTAAATGTATTTTAAAAAAAGGTTCAAAAGAAAAAGCTCAGAGGCGAGTCGTTTTCGTTGCATGTTTAGAAGTACTAAAATCGTAAAGAAGAACGAAAAAAGAGTCCGTAATCGCATGATTCTATTACGGGTGGGCGTGACTAGCGAAAACATGTTATATAATTACTCATGGGCGAGTGGGCCTACGCATTTTCATTATTTTCGCGAGTAGCCTATTGGGATTATATAGAAGTCTCTCTTTGTAAACGAAAACTGTACAACTTACCCTTTTTTCTGTGTGTGTGCGGTTTTCGCCATAAATAATCAGGGCTTAATTTCTAAGTAAAAAAGTACCGGAGACCTAATATTCTGCAGTACTAACACTCGTAGCATACCCTCCGCCGTCGTCACTTCAATCTGCATATTTATATTTCATACATTATTTTCAAAATTTAAAGCATTGTTTTTTTTTTTATTATTTAGCCACAAAAAAATGTTAAATACATCTATCGACGTATACTTAAATACCAATTATTCCACTCTTTAGTTATTACTACTTCCAAATAGAAACCGTTGCCTAATCTTAATGTTAATTAATCACAGAATTCTGCGATTAAATAAGCTCAGGATTATGATTCGGAAACAGTGCTAACACAAAAAATGAATAGTTTGCAGCTATAATAGAAAAAGACTATTTCTGTTTACTCTGAATTCTGATCAAAATAGCATTAAAATGATTTGTAATGAAAATATATAAAATTTAGAATTTAAGACAGCTTGAGCTCTAGCCTGCCCTAACCCGAAGAATAAAAATCCCTGATGGCTCGGCCTACAGGCACAGGTAGATTTCGAAGACGCAGACCATGGGGTGTCTGTTTATTGGGAATTGCAGAAAAATGGACCTTTTTGCCATGATGCGACTGTTGGGACCGCCCACTTTGAAATATACCTGTGTCTTGAGACGGAGCCGGCAGGGATTTTTTTGTTTTTAATATTATTTTGCTGTAAGGGTTGGTCGTATAAAAAACGTGTCAATATAAAATTTGTAGATAATATTAAGAGTATTTATAATAAGGGGATTTATAATAATAGTTTCATGTAAACCCCAATGCAATGCATGTTCCAGACAGAGTTACCATTTGGATCTTTAATTCTGAGTCCATAAGGAAAATCCTGAAAGAATACTTTTTATTTTAAGAATAATAATGGTTGTCATTAACCCCTTAACAGTATTGCTCGAACGTCGCTCGGGTAAGAAGAGTTTGTTTTCTTCGTTACTAAAATCTTTCAGAAACCACAAATTTTTAACTATAATTTTTGCTGTATTTGTCGGACATATCTCGATTATACAAGGCAGGTATTTTAATACAAAAATGTGGTTTTTAGCCCTTATTTTTAATTTATAGTGTCCAACAATAGTAATATTAAATACAACTGTTAAGGGGTTGTTTCCTCTGTAGAACATTTTGTTATCCAGGGGGCGCTGTTGAGCCCTCAAGACTGGAGGATGCGCGGAGCGGATTTCCGCCAGTAGAGATGTTTTTCTTGAGACGTAAGCGCAGTGCACCAACCGCTGCCTGTCACTTTTGTTCTAAATGTAAATAAATACCATTTGTTATATTTTAATTCAAGTTTTCATTGAATACGAAGTGATTTAATTAGTTTTATTACATAAATACAGTCCAACGAGAGTAACCGAGTTATCTCCGGATCAGGGGTTAAATAATATAAAATTTGATTTTCAAAATTTCTAGTACGAATTCAGAATTTCTGTATCAAGAATAGGGCCAAACTGACGACCTTGGCCCCATGTTCGAAACAACTGTTTCGGACTATTATCCAGCAGATCTTTCTCTTCTCCATAGGGATACAAAAAAAATTAATTTGTGAAACATAGAGTACCGTGAGGTTAAGGGGCTCCGCCTTAGAAATTCTTCCTAAAAAGGGCTCCGTCAGCCCAAAAGTTTGGGAACCACTGTCTTAAAGTATTAATGTGTCCGTTTAGTTACTACCTACGTAAATGTGAGGGCTATTATTTTTAATTGTTTTACGATTGCATATCTTTCGCATTAAAATTATCGAGAGAAATTCTAATTAAATAAGGATTTCTTCTTAACAGAAGCATTGCGAGAACACTAGCGACCATTGATTGTTGTTAAGAGCAGGGCTTTACAAATTTGATAAAGTCTGGTAGCCAGCAAAAAATGTTTGTCGCCAGTAAAAAATATTATTAAATCCGATTGTGCGCTAATCCGATGACCCGGGTTCGAGTCCCGGCTTGGGTACTTTTTCACTCTGTTGGCTATGCGCCCATTAAGCAATTAAAATTTGAATGTTATGAATGTAAGGCGTGAGAAATTTTCTCTCGAAAATTTTCCAGGTATTAAAAAAAATATGAATTTATTCAATTGTCGATGTTTGATTATCTTTGATTTCGTGTTTGCCCCAGGGTTGGCGGCTCACGGAAAATATTTCATCCTGTGCTGCGTTTGTAGCCTTGCCAACATGGTATGGTGAAAAGGATCCAGGCTGAATATCGTTCCCAAGTGGTTCAATTGGTAGAACGTCTGTGCGCTAATCCGATGACCCGGGTTCGAGTCCCGGCTTGGGTACTTTTTCACTATGATACTTACTATGATACTTACTATGGTACTTTTTCACTAGGCTATACGCCTATTAAGCATATAAATTTGAATATAATAACTATAGTTTAGAATTATTAGTTACAATGTTTAGAATAATACATATTTTAGAAAAATAATATAAACTAAGTTTACTAATGAAAGTTATCAGAATTATATATCTCTGGAAATTAAAAATAAATATTGTAATAGATAAATTAACCGGCATGTTCGGGAAATGTCGAATGCTTGAAATGTCCAGATAGTTGAGTGCTACAAATTTGCATTTGTTGAACTCGTTTTTGCCAAATTGAAAATAGAAAGTAAAAATAATGTTTGTTTAAATATAATTTCTTTAATATTTCATAACTTTGCAACATCTATAACCAGATATCTTACGAGAATTTTGCTTGAAACTTATTTATATCACTTATATGTTATTATTCTTTAAAATGAATGGGATAGATTAATCATTTTTAATACTGAACACAAAAATCTGACTTGAAACTTACATAATAACTGGATTATAACCGCCAGATTAAAGAACTTGATCACAAGGTAAAAAAACTTGGTCGCCAGTGGCGACGTGGCGACCACATTTGTCAAGCTCTGGAGGGGAATATTTATTTTGTTTGTATTACATTCGGAATGTTTTTTTTCTTAATATTACCTTTTAGAATACACTGTCTAGAAATAAATATAACAACATAAAATATATATATATATCGATCTGTAGAACGATAATTCTCGGTCATATCTAAACCCAGTTAAGTCGCGTTTCAAAGGACTGGACAAAAGTCGCGTATTAAGCGGGATCGCGTATTAAACGTGATTTACACAATTTTGCAGGAAATGAACTTATTTACAAATATATAATCGCGGCAATGAACTTTAAAACTTTCATTTATATGCTTACAAATTCGAAAATTGTGTCGTTTTTGCATATTTAGATAAAAATTTAACTGCATTCAAACTTAATTCATTGTTTATTTTCATAGAATTGACTGAAATAATAACTGGAATATTATATCAATTTAAATATTCGATTAATACGTTACGAAAAGGAAAAAAATGTCATTTTATTGCTAGCCTTTTCATTTAACAGATACCAAATATACGAAGTCTGTGCAAACAACCCTGTAATTAAAACTGTATAGTACTTATGATAATGAGTATAATGTATTGAAATAACTACCACTATTTCCGATTTGTAACATTTGCTTTAATCAATCTAGCATTACGTAATGCAAATATCACTATTCGGAAACAGTGGTAGATATCTGAATTAAAAAAATTCCACTGAATTTGCCACACTACAAAAGAGAGCAGAAAAACTCATCTTGGTCTAGGATATATTTACATTAGTCTTATGAGTGATATTCAAGGGATCGGGGACAACCATCAGCGTCTTAACTGCGTCCGACTGTATTTATTTCCAGCTTTTGTCTGATGAAGCAGCTATTGTTTTGTATAGTTATTAGATTACGCCTCTTTTTCATTAAAATTAGAGAGAGGAATTCTAATTAAATAAATATATTTTTAAAACAACTTTTCAATAGTACTAGCCGATATTTAACATCGTTAGGGCAAATATTATTTGTGATTTTCTACAAAATGCCACCTTTCGAAATATAATGCTTAAAGACAAATATGATACGAGACAGGGACTAAAATTATAGTTCTGAGGAAGTCCAATTACCAATTAGTTTTGACATTTCGTAAATCTGTCCTTTTGTATTCTAAAATATTAATGTATCTATTAATTTCCAGGTTATGGAACATGGGGCAGTTGTCATTTGTAATTGTTTTTTAATTAAATCTCCGTTACCTTCCGTCAATTTAGAAATCAAAAATAAAATTAAACAAAAATTTCTTCTTGGCAGATTTTTTTAAAAATTAGGTATCGATAGCAGATGTCTAACATTTTTAGGGGAATATTATTTGTGATTTTATTAGCTTCAGAATGCCTGTTTCTTTTTAAGATGTCACCTTTTAAAATAAACTATTTAGAAACAAACATAATAATAATCACAAAATTAAATTATGACTTCTGACGATTATGCCAGACGCGTGTCAGAAGAGCCAAATAATTCCAAAACAGTTTTGACTTTTTGTATGTTGTTTTTTTTGTATCGTAAAATACTAATGTACCTATTAATTTCCAGCTTATGCAACATGGGGCAGGTATCATTTTTAATTTGTTTTAATTAGATCTTCATTATCTTCCTTCAATTTAGAGCTCTAAATTAAAATTAAACAAAAATTTCTTCTTGGCTGATTTCTTTCAAGATTAAGTATCGATAGCAGAAGCCCTATATTGTTTGGGCAAATATCATGAGTGATTTTATTTCCTTCAGAATGAGTATTTCCTTAACATGTCCCCATTTTAAATGAATTATTTTGAAACAAATACCAGTGGCGACTCGTGACTCTCTTTTTGGGAGGCATTAATTACATGCCTGAAACACATATTATTTTGATACCATTGTTTTTTACAAGAAAACATTTTCTTCTATAATTGCAGAACTTTCTGGCAGTAAATGAAATAAAGTATTCCTTTTTTAATAATAGTGGTAAAAAAGAATAAATTTAGCAACAATGCTTTTAGTTCCCAAAATAAAGCCAGTCACGAGGCACAACTGAATATTACACAAAAAATTAAATTTTTGCTTCTAACGAAAGATAATTCCAAATCAGTTTTGAATTTTTGTATCTTGTCCCTTTTTGTACCCCACAATACTTTTGTATCTATTAATTTCTGGGTAATGCAACAAGGGCATGCAATCGTTTTTAAATTTCTTTAATTAAATATCCGTTATATTCCTCCAATTTAGAGCTCAAAATAAAATTAAATGAAAAAAAAAATCTTGAAAGATTCTTTTCAATATTAAATATCGACAGCAAAAGTATAATATTGTTAGGGCAAATATTATTTGTGATTTTATTTCATTCAGAATGCATACTTCTTTAAAATGCCACCTTTTCAAATAAACTAGTTAGAAAAAAAAAAGATTAATAATACACAAAACATTCGTTAGCGTTAACGAATATTTAATAATGTTAGAGAGAATACTATTTTTGATTTTATTATATTCACTATGAATTTTCTTGAAGACGAAATTTTTTTTTCAAAAAAACTTCTTGAAATTAATGTAATAACAGCTAGAATTATTATGACGGCTAAACAAAAATATTTTATTTTTGAGTTTACGAAAGCGTAAGAAACTTGTGTGAGACAGACATTTAATTAAATTTAACTTTTCAGAAAAAAAAGTTTTACTGCCCTTTTACAAAAAATAATTACAGAAACTTTAAGACCATTTTGTGAATTCCTTAGTGTAATATCAAATATTAATTGTACACTGAGAATATCTTTAATTAAATGGAGTAATATAAATGTGTCTGAAATCTTTTGAAATGAAATTATATATTTTAAAGAACAAAGGATAATATCAAATCAGATTTTACATTTCGTATATTGCTTTGTTTAGATTCAATAGTATCAATGTCTCTGTTTATTTCCTATCAACGCGGCGCATTTATCTACTATCAAAGATAATTGTTTCCAAATTATTTCTCCTTTGTTTTAAATCTAGAGAGAGATATATTGATTAATATAAAAATACGTTTGACAGGGTCTTTTTAAGAAAATGTACACAATTAAGAATTTCACAAAAACATGGTGACAGAAGTGTTGTCATCATGAAATGGTGAAAACTTGTTCAAACATTTGGACCAAAAATTTGATTACTTTTGCCCATGAACAGATAAAATGCTAAACATTTACCTGGTAAACTATAAAATAGTAATATATTGAACCAGAAAGAACCTACAGTTACCCTCAGGGACTCTTTTCCTCGCATTCCCGGACTGGCGTGAGGCCTCACCCGCCCGCCGCGGCCGATGAACTAGTTGTTTCTTCCCTCCTTAGGACTCGACGATCGGAAACCGCGGTACAGTATTACCCTGTTCAAATCGGACATTTAAGATATCTTAGACCGCCACTTTTGAGATGGTACACTCCCGGAATTGAATACCTGTCCACACCGCAAAACTCATCTGAGATAACTCACTGAACATCACCGTGTCCGAGATCTGAACAAACATAGAATGTGCGCATGCGCATATGTTAAAGACAACCTCAACAGCCAATCGACCTCCTGAGCCGATCAGAGTGAGTGGTACTGGCTGTATCTAGCAACAGAAAGTTCGAACTCACTAAGTGAGTTTCTGGAACTCTCTCAGTGAGTTCGGCGGTCTAAGATATCTTAACTATCCGATCTGAACGTAGTATAAGGGTCATTGGGGGAGTTTGAAATATGGCCTAGGACCCGGTTCCTTCTTTGGGGTTCCGGCTACGAAACAGTCGGAGGACTCCAGCGTCTCACCGGGTGTTTTCATGGTCGTTTCCTCTTATTTTGGAATCCACCGCGTATCGCAAGGGCCTTTGTTGTCAACACGTGGGTTTAATGGGAATGATACACAGGTGGCGGTCGCAGCGCATACAGGAAGACCGTACTGGTCGTGCGCGTTAAAAGTCCCTCAGGATTTGGACCTTGTGGCGCAGCTCAGTTTTACCGTTTGTAAACAAAAGTCGAGACCTCAGCTTAAAATGGAGTAGGATATGCTACGGGCATCGAAAACTGAAGCGAGATTCGAACCTGATGCCTCTTGAATTTTAGTCAGCATTCTAACTACTTCAAAATTTAGTGTATATTATGATGCTCTAAAGCAACATATTTGGAGAATTATTTATTCTGATTACTGGTTAGGTATTATGACAGGATACTCATGTTTTAAACAAAAGTTGTAACTTAATCAGTAACTTAAAATAATCTAGTGAATCGTGTTTTAGTACGTTTGCCTCTGTTTCTGCCCCATGAAATGGTTCAACGTCTCCCAGTATGGTGCTAACGAATATGAAATGTCGTTATGGCGTATATTATTTATGATGTTTTTACATGCGTTTTCTGAAAGCTACAAACTTTCTAAAAAATTTTCAAATAAACAAAGTCTATTATATTTTCAATCAGGCTAACTATAAAAAGCGATATGGGCAAAATATGTACATACACAGCATACATAAAGTTCATCAACCAAACTAATATGTAATCCCCCTATTTTAATATGTATTCATAATACGATGTTTAACTACTCAACTTATAGTAAAATTATATAAATGTACTTAAAACTTCATTAAATACACTCATATACTTCATCATTATGACAACACAGAATAATAGGTAGCAAATCAGTTTTGACATATACATCGTATCTGGCTTCCATTATGTTCTGAAGTATTAATAAATCAGTTTATTTCCTATTTACGCAGCATGTGACAGAACTCAATGTTAATTGTTTTTTAATTATTCCTCGTTTATTTTCAATTTATATTCAGAAATTCTTTTTAAATACAGATTTCTTCCCGACAAATCTTTGGAAGAACAATCCGCACTGGATGTTTGATGTTATCACAGCGACTATTATTATAATTTTTATAAGAACCATAAGAACTATGTAAACATAAAACCAGTTTTGGCATTTTGTAACTTTTTTCGTACCTTATAATATTAATTTAGCAGCGAAACCGGCGAGGCTTTTGAAGTGGAATCTTTGAGCTTACTTACTGATACGTTTCTTAATCATTTTAAATAACTACAATTTTTAATTAGGAATAACAAAGGAATTTTTCTGAAGATGTCATTTTCCAACTAAATTAAAAATGTACATCGAAGCAATCAGAGAAAATAAATTATGGTCGATAAATCTGTGTAAAATCCCGCAAAAAGTAAGTAGCAAAAATGGAAAATAGCTTCTAATTCCTTATAATAATAATAATAATAATAATAATAATAATAATAATAATATATTGCAATTTTCTTTAACCCAATAAACGAAATAACACAAATGTTTCTAAAATATCTTGAAATACAATAATACATTTTATCGCTTAAAGATTCCCTATCAGGTTTGACATTTTGTACATTATTCCCTTTATTTCTAATGGTATTAATATATTTGTTTTGAAACCTGTGCTTGTGTAGCATGTGGCAGCTGTCAAAAGTAATTGTTTTCTAGTAACATCTCGTTTTTTTTTATTAAATTAGAGTCACTAAATAAAGGCAATTTTAAGTAAATATATATTTATTCGTGACAGATTCTTTTCAAGAACGTGTAGCGTCAACGGATATTTAATGTATTTCGAGTGACTATATTTCTGATATTATTACATTTACAATAAAATTTACTTTATGATGTAACTTTTAGAAATAAAACATCTGAAATACATATTATTAGAGTCACAGTAAAGTATGGTTTCAGGACAATAAATATGTCCTATATATATTTGTTTGTAAATACAAAGTTTGTGTTATCACAAAAAAAGCGAAATGAGTAATGTAGGTCACTCATTTTTTAAAATTCTTAATATTACATTACTTTATCCATTTGCTAATTATTTTAACAGAAATAAAATATTAAATGTATTTTTCTCTTGATGGGATGTTTTCAATCATGATGGGATGTTTCCAGTTTTAGCAATACTGGTCCAAACCATAGAGGAGAGATTTATAAGTAGAGTACGGATTCTATTGTTCCTCCGGCAGAAAGTTAAGCATACATCTTTCTACTTTCATCCCCAAAAGGGTGTCGTTTTTTTGGCGTTAATCCCTTTCTTGGCAACTAGACCTTTCATAATCATTGCAAATGCAAGTGAAATAAATACAGATCTCACTCGGTGCAGAAATTCCAATGCAGGAAAAAAAACGGGTTTGGTAACCAGTTAAAAAACTAAAGTAACCAGTTCGGTTAATTAATTCTTCCCTACTCAAGACAGCCAAAGTGTCAAAAAACTTCCAAAATTAATAAAAATTAGATTATCAACCGACCCGGTTATATTTTTTACAGTTAATTATGATGGAATGATAAACCATTTGGCCATGTCTAGAAAACAATTGCCCTTTTTCCAATATTTATTAACTGTAGTAAAAAATGGCCGTTTTTGGCAGTTTTTCGACATTTTGGCGGTCTTGAGGAGGAAAAAGTTGTTAACCGATCTGGATAAATTTTTTACATTTAATTATGATGGACTGGTAGATCAGTTGCCCGTTATTAGAAAACGATTGTCCTTTTTCCTAATTTTTATTATTTTTAGTAAAAAATGGCCGTTTTACGAAACTTTGGCCGTCTTAAGGAGGCAAAAGTATTAAACAACAAAAATGAAATTTTGCCCACTTACTATTGACGGTATAATGCAACTTTCCCGCACTATTAGAATTCCAAATTCCAAAATTCGACTTTTTCGGCCCGGCCTAATGATCATCTCATACCTTTGAGCCTTCATTTGGTAATGCAGAGTGGATGATTCTCCCTATTCATTCCTCCTGCTATGCCTTTAAATTCATTCAAAAATGATTTTAAAAAAGTAATGTTTATGTTTTCAATGGATCTGTCGAAGTACAGACTGACAGAAGACACATGGGAAAGTTTTGGAGTACTTAATTTGGACAGATTATAAAAATAACAAAGAGTTTTCAACTGCGAATGAACTGAAAGTTTAAATTGTAAGTGAATGGCAAGCTATACAGCATGATCATCTCATACCTTTGAGCCTTCATTTGGAAATGCAGTGTAGATGTTAGTTGATGTGGTGGTTGTTACTAAGGGATATTTCTTCACACTTATTCTTCTTGCTATGCATTTAAATTCATTAAGAAATGATTTTAAAAAGAAAAGGTTTTTGTTTTCCATGGATCCGTCGAAGTACAGATTAAAACCATATGTTAAACTTTTGGAGTACTTAATTTTGGCAGTTTGTAAAAAAAACCAAAGGGTTTTCTTATGCGAATGAACTGAAAGTTGAAATTGTAAGTGAATGGCAAACTATACAACATGATTATCTCATACCTTTGAGCCTTCATTTGGTAATATAGAGTGGATGATTCTCCCTATTCATTCCTCCTGCTATGCCTTTAAATTCATTCAAAAATGATTTTAAAAAAATAATGTTTATGTTTTCAATGGATCTGTCGAAGTACAGACTGGCAGAAGACACAAGGGAAAGTTTTGGAGTTCTTAATTTGGACAGTTTATAAAAATAACAAAGAGTTTTCAACTGCGAATGAACTGAAAGTTTAAATTGTAAGTGAATGGCAAACTATACAGCATGATCATCTCATACCTTTGAGCCTTCATTTGGAAATGCAGTGTAGATGTTAGTTGATGTGGTGGTTGTTACTAGTGGATATTTCTTCACACTTATTCTTCTTGCTATGCATTTAAATTCATTAAGAAAGGATTTTAAAAAGAAAAGGTTTTTGTTTTCCATGGATCCGTCGAAGTACAGATTAAAATCATACGTTAAACTTTTGGAGTACTTAATTTGGGCAGGTTATAATAATAACAAAGAGTTTTCTTCTGCGAATGAACTGAAAGTTGAAATTGTAAGTGAATTTCAAGCTATACAACATGATCATCGCGTACGTTTGAGCCTTCATTTGGGAATGTAGAGTGGATGTTCCTGCACACTTATGCTTCTTGCTATGCATTTAAATTCATTCAGAAATGATTTTAAAAAGAAAATGTTTATGTTTTCCATGGATCCGTCGAAGTACAGATTAAAATCATATGTTAAACTTTTGGAGTACTTAATTTGGGCAGTTTATAATAATAACAAAGTTTTTTCTTCTGCGAATGAACTGAAAGTTGAAATTGTAAGTGAATTTCAAACTATACAACATGATCATCTCGTACCTTTGAGCCTTCATTTGGGAATGTAGAGTGGATGTTCCTGCACACTTTGTCTTCTTGCTATGCATTTAAATTCATTCAGAAATGATTTTAAAAAGAAAATGTTTATGTTTTCCATGGATCCGTCGAAGTACAGATTATAATCATATGTTACACTTTTGGAGTACTTAATTTGGGCAGTTTATAATAATAACAAAGAGTTTTCTTCTGCGAATGAACTGAAAGTTGAAATTGTAAGTGAATGGCAAACTATACAACATGATCATCTCGTACCTTTGAGCCTTCATTTGGGAATGTAGAGTGGATGTTCCTGCACACTTATTCTTCTTGCTATGCATTTAAATTCATTCAGAAATGATTTTAAAAAGAAAATGTTTATGTTTTCCATGGATCCGTCGAAGTACAGATTAAAATCATATGTTAAACTTTTGGAGTACTTAATTTGGGCAGTTTATAATAATAACAAAGTTTTTTCTTCTGCGAATGAACTGAAAGTTGAAATTGTAAGTGAATTTCAAACTATACAACATGATCATCTCGTACCTTTGAGCCTTCATTTGGGAATGTAGAGTGGATGTTCCTGCACACTTATTCTTCTTGCTAAGCATTTAAATTCATTCAGAAATGATTTTAAAAAGAAAATGTTTATGTTTTCCATGGATCCGTCGAAGTACAGATTAAAATCATATGTTAAACTTTTGGAGTACTTAATTTGGGCAGTTTATAATAATAACAAAGAGTTTTCTTCTGCGAATGAACTGAAAGTTGAAATTGTAAGTGAATGGCAAACTATACAACATGATCATCTCGTACCTTTGAGCCTTCATTTGGGAATGTAGAGTGGATGTTCCTGCACACTTATTATTCTTGCTATGCATTTAAATTCATTCAGAAATGATTTTAAAAAGAAAATGTTTATGTTTTCCATGGATCCGTCGAAGTACAGATTAAAATCATATGTTAAACTTTTGGAGTACTTAATTTGGGCAGTTTATAATAATAACAAAGTTTTTTCTTCTGCGAATGAACTGAAAGTTGAAATTGTAAGTGAATTTCAAACTATACAACATGATCATCTCGTACCTTTGAGCCTTCATTTGGGAATGTAGAGTGGATGTTCCTGCACACTTATTCTTCTTGCTATGCATTTAAATTCATTCAGAAATGATCTTAAAAAGAAAATGTTTATGTTTTCCATGGATCCGTCGAAGTACAGATTAAAATCATATGTTAAACTTTTGGATTACTTAATTTGGGCAGTTTATAATAATAACAAAGAGTTTTCTTCTGCGAATGAACTGAAAGTTGAAATTGTAAGTGAATTTCAAACTATACAACATGATCATCTCGTACCTTTGAGCCTTCATATGGGAATGTAGAGTGGATGTTCCTGCACACTTATTCTTCTTGCTATGCATTTAAATTCATTCAGAAATGATCTTAAAAAGAAAATGTTTATGTTTTCCATGGATCCGTCGAAGTACAGATTAAAATCATATGTTAAACTTTTGGAGTACTTAATTTGGGCAGTTTATAATAATAACAAAGAGATTTCTTCTGCGAATGAACTGAAAGTTGAAATTGTAAGTGAATTTCAAACTATACAACATGATCATCTCGTACCTTTGAGCCTTCATTTGGGAATGTAGAGTGGATGTTCCTGCACACTTATTCTTCTTGCTATGCATTTAAATTCATTCAGAAATGATCTTAAAAAGAAAATGTTTATGTTTTCCATGGATCCGTCGAAGTACAGATTAAAATCATATGTTAAACTTTTGGAGTACTTAATTTGGGCAGTTTATAATAATAACAAAGAGTTTTCTTCTGCGAATGAACTGAAAGTTGAAATTGTAAGTGAATTTCAAACTATACAACATGATCATCTCGTACCTTTGAGCCTTCATTTGGGAATGTAGAGTGGATGTTCCTGCACACTTATTCTTCTTGCTATGCATTTAAATTCATTCAGAAATGATCTTAAAAAGAAAATGTTTATGTTTTCCATGGATCAGTCGAAGTACAGATTAAAATCATATGTTAAACTTTTGGAGTACTTAATTTGGGCAGTTTATAATAATAACAAAGAGATTTCTTCTGCGAATGAACTGAAAGTTGAAATTGTAAGTGAATTTCAAACTATACAACATGATCATCTCGTACCTTTGAGCCTTCATTTGGGAATGTAGAGTGGATGTTCCTGCACACTTATTCTTCTTGCTATGCATTTAAATTCATTCAGAAATGATCTTAAAAAGAAAATGTTCATGTTTTCCATGGATCCGTCGAAGTACAGATTAAAATCATATGTTAAACTTTTGGAGTACTTAATTTGGGCAGTTTATAATAATAACAAAGAGTTTTCTTCTGCGAATGAACTGAAAGTTGAAATTGTAAGTGAATTTCAAACTATACAACATGATCATCTCGTACCTTTGAGCCTTCATTTGGGAATGTAGAGTGGATGTTCCTGCACACTTATTCTTCTTGCTATTCATTTAAATTCATTCAGAAATGATCTTAAAAAGAAAATGTTTATGTTTTCCATGGATCCGTCGAAGTACAGATTAAAATCATATGTTAAACTTTTGGAGTACTTAATTTGGGCAGTTTATAATAATAACAAAGTGTTTTCTTCTGCGAATGAACTGAAAGTTGAAATTGTAAGTGAATTTCAAACTATACAACATGATCATCTCGTACCTTTGAGCCTTCATTTGGGAATGTAGAGTGGATGTTCCTGCACACTTATTCTTCTTGCTATGCATTTAAATCCATTCAGAAAGGATTTTAAAAAGAAAATGTTTATGTTTTCCATGGATCCGTCGAATTACAGATTAAAACCACGTTGGAAAGTTTTGGTTTACTTAATTTGGGCAGTTTATAATAATAACAGTTTATAATAATTCATTCGCATATTTCCAAAAAAAGCAGGTGTTTTAATTAAAATGTTAGGGTGTCTTATAATTTTGTCCATGGTATTTTTAATTTTTTTTTAAACTCTATAAAAATATCATTTCTGTAAAACAATTACGAGTGATAACAGAATAAATTTATGTTTTTGTCGGATTTGATGAAGCATTTTTAAGCTCTGAATCTTTTCTTTCACTGTATGTCAAATTAGGTAGGTGTCTTATAATTATGTCCACCACTGTACTTCTCCAAATAAACTATTTAGCAATAAATACAGTAACAGTAATAGATAAAATAAGATTTTATGTCGTCTACTCTTCTTTATACTAACGTTTTAAATATTTTCTATCTACACAGAATACGAGAGTTATTAAACATTTTCAAATAGCTTCTCCATTTTTTTCAATTAAAACACCGTAATTGTAATAAAATAAGGTTTTCGTTTCTATCGAATCTTTTCAAGAATAAATAATGTACTAGTTACTGGATATTATGGGAATGATCATTTGCGATTTTATTACATTAGCTTTTTTGCAGCTATCACATTTCCAAATAAGTAGTTTTTCTTTAATATTGAAAGGATAATTGTTTTTATTAGATTTTGAAAATTACAATAAAGTAAATTAAGTGAAAAAAGGTGTACACAACTTTTTTTTCAAGGACACTTTTTTAATTCCTTATTGTAATCATAAACAAAAATTTCATTTTCATTATTCCTTTTTAACATAACAAATAAAATGGTATAAATGTGTGCATTGCCGCGTTTGTTTATTTAGCCTGTGTAACAGATAAGACTCTCTTATTGTCCTTCATTATCTATTTGTGTAATGTTTCTAGTTCAGTGCCTCGATTCAGTCTATGTTTACTGTGTGTACATTTATTTTTTCAATCAATCATATACCTAGAGTCATATATTACTTTTGAGGACAAATAAAGAAATTTTCTTGTGCAATTGAACAAAAATATCTGCCTTCTCTAACTGAAAAATATTTTTTTAAAAATCAGACAAGCTATGATAGAAGCGTTTTTCCAAATGTTCACTCTATAACCGCTTTTAGTTTAATATAGCTTTTCTATGAATGTTGGAAGTTTCTATCGTATCCCTTTATACCCTGTTGAGGATAATACGAAACAGGTGATTTCAATAATATTGAATATAAATTAATCACTAAAAATTGATTTTAAAGTTAAAAGCAAACTATCAAAGTTTCACCAAAATTAAGAAATGAAATGTATTGTATTTTTTGAAAGGACATTTTCTCATTACAAAAATATTTACATTTCTTCTTGTTTATATTTCTTTTAAATGCTAAAATGTGTAAATTAACAACATAATAAATACACAGTAAATAACTTTTATTAGGTTGTTTGACATATTTTGGTTTACTCCGAGCCATTTTCAAAAACAAATGAGAATATTCCATAATTGCACGGTCTTTGAAGTTATTATTTCCTGTACTTTTTAAAAATTACGCACGGTATCTTTTATTTTCACTTGGTTATTTATTTTCATATCTGTAACCATGGAACCACAATTTCGGTAAATTTTAAAGATGTTGCACCGTTACATATTGTATTTTTGCGTGTTACTATGCTGCTATTAATGCCTATGTTCATCGCACCTTAATTTTTTTTTAATCTGGGCGTTTACTCAAAGCAGAGTTAAGCCACATTACATCGATAGCCATTGACAGGGGTTATCCTGTTGAAATCATTGATAAAATTCATAATAAATTAATTAACCGTACACTTTCCAACGTTAGCAATGTTCAGAATGAAAATTTAATTATACTTCCATATTTTCTGCGAATAAGCCGTCAATTATCTAGAATTTTAAAAAGATTCGATTTTAAAGTAATTTATGCACCATTTAACAAAATCAAATTTACAGATCTCAAACATCTAATTGACAGATTTTCCCATTGGGGAATTTATAAGATATCTTGCGAATGTGATAGAATGTAGATAGGTCAAACTAAGTGAACCCTTAAGGTCCGCTTGGTGGAGCATAAAAACTATGTTAAAAATTGTGACACTAAACGATCTGCGATTGCTAACCATTGTTGGTCTAACAATCACAGTTTTAATTTTTCAGAAGGTTCAACAATTCAGAAATGCTCATCGATTTACGACCTTGATTTTTGGGAAGCTTATCATACATGGAAGAATTCAACCATCTTAGTTAATGATATGTCCAGTACAACAAACTTTTCAAATGTTTGGCTACCTTTCATTTAACTCATTTTCTACCTTTCCTCCTTTTTCCTCCACCGTACTTAAACTCGTCCAGTCTGGCCGGGCGCTTCTATTGGTGTCCTACGTCACATGTTTTTCCTGACTTCGCTGTTATTTTGAAAAACTCATCGCCATTCAATCTTGGGCATGTGCAGAGACGCAAGCATATTTACTTGGTTTAAACTTTTGAATCAGTTTTTAATCTTTTTAATTTGGCACTGATAATGGAGCTTTAGGGGCTCCGAAACAGCTGTTTGCCATTTTATATATTTTTGTTTGTGCTACTTTACGTTGATCATTTATTTTTAATATAACGGCACAAAGTTCAATCCACCTATTTTAAACATCTCTGTGGTTTCTCTTATTATGGATGGATAGTATAGACTAGAGAAAAAAAAAATATTTTACTTTCATTGAAATTTATTTGGATGGTTTCTTCTTGATATAATCTTACCAGGGCTGTGGTTTTTCTATTATAATTAATATCAGCTAGATGCTCCTTTTTTCTGTAACTAAATTTCTTCTTGTTTTTTTTTTAATTGCCTCGTTTGTCTGTTATTAACCCATCTTTCTTTAAAGTTAACTGCATATTAAATTAAAGTTTAAAAATAAGGATTGTGCTCTTTAATATATTCGTTTGTAAAACAAAAGATTGCATTCGAGTAGTAGAAAATATGGGACGGGAGTAGTGTTACCACGTGTCCTGATTTACGCTGGATGTCCCAATAATCAATGCTTTTAAGACCCGTTCTACGGAACCAGGACGCGAAAGGCCAAAAGCCCTGACTTTTCATGGTACAAACTCTTTTAAAATTCTTTTAGTACCATGCTGTTCATAAGTCTGCATCGAGTGGAACTTTATGCAGTAAAACTGTTCAAACACAGCCTGTATATAACGAATAATTTTAGGGTCTCGCCGAAAGAAATCTACTTACTCAGTTGGAAAACTGTGTAAAACGGAATTTTTTTCCAGTCCGTGGCAATTTTGTTTTTGCAGGCTTTACTGCAATTAGTTCAGTAAAACCTCGAAAACGAAACCAGCTTATATCAAATCTCGTCTTATACGTAAAACATTCATAGTCCCTAAAAATTGTGTAAAACGGAATTTTTTTAAAGTCCCTGGAAATTTTGTTTTTGCAGGCTTTACTGCAATTATTTCAGCAAAACCTCGAAAACGGAATCAGCCTATATCAAATCGCGTCTTATACGTAAAACATTCATGGTCCCGACGGAAAGAATTTAGTGCAATTATAAATGCTCAATCGAAAAACTGTCCAATACGAAATCTGTTTTAGCCTCTAGTGAATCCGTTTTCAAAACGTTTATTCCCGAAGATTATTGTGTTTATTTAATACTGCAAAACCTATTAAGACGAAATCTTAATTATAAAAAAAAGACTTCATTTTAGATGTCTTTTCTTTTAGAAGGCAAATTTGTATGGAACTCTTCTCGTCGGTACATGACCTTTTTACGTTTAAAACAGGATGCAGTTTCCGTTTCCACAGTATTTACTATTATTTTATGACCCAACATAGAAGCCATTCTGCCGCTTTTTCCGACTTCTTCTTACAATTTTTTGTGATTGTATACCTGGCAACAATAACAGAAAACATTTTTCAATGTTTTCCAATTATTACCAGGGCAAAATTCCTTTATTCTTTTATTTATATTTTGAAATAAAATTTTACCTGTGAAATATTTATGTCATATTTACATAGATATTTTCAAGCAAGTACAGGGTGGTTATAATATAAGTATCTCTATTTGAAGCTGTCTGTAGCTTGAAGGATTAACCCGAATGAAACCAAATTTAGTGCACTTACTATTCGAGAAGGGGAAAGAAGAATGGAACAATGAAATAAAAATATTTGCAATAATCGCCAAAAGATGGCGCTACGGGGCCTTTAAATCTATTGTGTAACGTGCAGGTGTCGTAAACCTACATTGACTTAAAAGATTGCATATCACAACCTGTGCGCAACATCACTCCTGATGCGTTATATTCTGCAGTTGAGCATGTCATGACGCAGGATTGTGTCCTGCAGCACAATGGCAAGTGGAACCTGAACTTGATCAGCACCGCCATGCAAAAGCGTAACCACATTCACTGTGACATTTTCCAATAAATTAGGTATGCCATCCGGTTTTACGACTTAATTCTTTGTTCTTGTATTACACATTACATTTCACACTCAAAAGCGTCATCTGTCGGTGAATACTGCAACTATTTTTTTATTATTGTTCCACTCTTCATCCTCCTTCTCGAATAGTAAGTGTACCGATTTTGGTTTCATTCGGTTATTCCTTCAAGTGACATACAGCTCCAAATAGATATACTTATAACCACCCGTTATATCTAAACTTAGATCCAGAGAAATAGAAAAAACGAACTACAGCAATCGGATGAATTTTTGTTTAAGCAATATTAATTTGTAGATACAAAGCAAGACCTGTAAATTGTGTTTGTAAAAATATAATATTAAGTTTAAAGGCCAAATTTAACAATATTGAATATATCTAAATCCGAAATCTAATAAAGCGTTATTTCTGTAACTTTCTTCTTTCATACAGAATCGACAAAAAAATTCTGCACAAGGTTTGTAATTAATCTTGTAAAGGCTGTATAATTATCAGTGTCTTATTTAACAACGAATTAATGGATTATAATATTGTGAGTACAATTTACAGAATTATTGTATAAAAATTTTATTTTTCAAACATTCATGCGAGTCATTTTCTAATTAGTATTCAAATCTGCCTTATAAGTATACTATACTTTTTAAATTATACATTTATAAAAATATGAATTAAAATTGTAGGTAATAAATAAAATAATTTGTATGCATTTCCTAGAAAAAGTACTTCAATCACTTGGTGGATAAAATATTAGTTTTAAATTTAGAATACACTGAGAAAAATGACACTTTCAAATCTGAGTAAATTGATGTTTTCATTTTGTTATGAAACTTTTTGTTTCAAATACGATGACCCAGTGCTTTAAATTCTTAAATACAGAAATACTCAGAATATTGAAACATGGACATACTCAAATTTTGAGCACATAGAGGTCAGTTCATACTCATTTTTGAAACATGGGCATACTAAAAAATGATTAGAATCAGTTCAAACTCATTTTTGAAACATGGACATACTTAAAAATGAGCACATATAAGTGAGTTCGTACTCATTTTTGAAACATGGACATATTACTCAAATATGAGTATATGATGTTTTATTCTTGAGTGTGTGCATGTTTTCAGAAATAAATATATACATGCTTCACATTTGAGTCATTTTGATTCGGAGTGTAGGTTTAAAAAAGATGCCATTCATTCTAAATTGTGTCTTGTAACGACGCTATTAACTAAATCATTATTTTAAGTATAATATTTTTTTCCTTTTTTGAGGCTAAAGCAATATATATATCTAATGTTTATCGATATCATAAGCATAAAATGTCATTTTAATAATGTATCGGCACAAAAATTACAATTCTGTTCAAAAAGTTTTTTTCGCTACTATTATAGTGATTTTCTACTAAAAGCACATGTCGAATAATTTATGAATTTTTCAGTATACTTACAGATTTTTTTTTTTAAATTCTTTCTTTTCCTTCTAGAGACTTTTCGTAATACTAAGGATTTATAATGGAAAATATAAAAGGTATTTTATAAAGGCACTGTAAAAATAGCCTTTGAAAAAATTTTTATATAAAAAATGAACCGTGAACCTTAATCCTTTAAATTCCGTTTTTGTTTTAGAAGAACTTCCATTATAACTTTATTAAAGAATGTTACTTTAAAAAAAAAGCTTTTGAAACTAAGCTCGAAAGTCACAAAAACTTATTTTCTGAGGATATTATGTAATTGCTGTAACAGTATAGTAGGCAGAAAAATGTTTCTTTTCGTCATTATTTTGTTTTAAATACCGTAATTTCCGGCGTATAATCCGCAGCTCAAAGAATCGTTTTTCGACCCAGAAAATTTATTCAATAATTGTAGTCAAATATTTACAGCGATCTTCTAAGTTACATTTTATAAAATAATATTTCTGGGTCGAAAAACGACTCTTTGAGATGCGGATTATACCCCGGAAATTACAGTAATTATCTACTTTATCTTTGAAGCAAATGCAATAGCTGCCAACTTTTACGCTTTCTTGTTACCACTAAAATTTAATAGAATTTTTTTCCTTATGTAATCACACGATGTTGTCGATTTAATAAGATAAAGTTTACCATCTAATTTTAGTGGTAGGGATAAAACGTAAAAGTTGGCAGCTATGCAATACAAATAAAATTTACAATTTCATAAGCAATAATTAATTACTACAACTCTTATCACTAATGGATATGCTTAAAATAGTTAATGTGGTTACAAGTAAATATGTGAATAGCAAAAAGCGCCGGACTGTTAATTTAAAGAAAATACACAAAATGTACTCAAAGTTTCTGTCAATCGTTTATTCTTAATAATAAAAATTGACTGCTCAAGGGACTTTTTAAAAGAATATTAAGAGCCACTTTCTATCTTAAGAAGTACTTCTACCTTACCAAGTCATAAAATTCTACAGAATTTTTGTTTTGGAGGGTTTATCATCTGAGCAGAGACTACTTTAAGGTGTATAGATGATTCGACATAAGTAAAAAATAAATAAATAGTACCGTTCTATAACTATAACAGAAATGTTTTTATAAATCTGTTGATAAACTATATTTTACTTATAGAAAATATCACATATTGTACTAGTTAGTACAAAGTGCATCACATTTGACCATGTGTTGTTTTAATTGACAACAAAACTGTGTATTTTTTCCATATCGGGGTAGAAGCGTTGATCATTTACCAGTATTCATTCTGATCTATTAGCTTATAATCCATGTGGTTTTAATAATTTTCTCTCGTATGATACTGGTATGTCTGAATTAATACAATGAGTGAAATTTGAAAATTGTAGTTTCACGCTCAGACAGTAGTATTTCAGGTCTACCATATACATCCACTTTTTTGCAATATATTAATTGATATTAGGGTTTGAAAAAAAATATGCATATATATGCATCTAATTCAATGTATGTATAAATGGATAGATATGGATATCAACTGGGAAGACCGAGCTATGCTCGGCTAAAATTAGCTTTGTGTTCAGCGCAATATAACAAATTCTCTTTACAACATATAACAACCATTTCTATGCACCCAGATTGATTGAATTCTGTTTTCAAGAACGTTCTATGGACTACGATTAGTTAGTCCAGTATCTTGGCTTCTATTGGGAATTTCTAGAAATTTCCTTCAGATTCTGAAAGCCAAATTTGACGACATTCTAGCATTTGGCGCCAGGCATGTACTATTTTGGCATTAGTAATCTTGAAAACGATTTTCCCGCCAAATATTTCCAAAGACGCCAACATTTCGCCACCTTTGAGACTTCGTTTACCGACAACTGTTCAACATCTTAAAAACAAAATAATGTTTCCACCTTCATTCCCTTTCAAATGCATTGACCAGTAGTAACCCCAAAATGACCCACTTATAAAATATTATCGAACATGTGACCCAGCCCAATGCTTTTCTCGTAACAAAAAACGATAGGATACAAAGTTTAGTCAAAATCGTTAGAACCGTTTTTTTAGATAAAATTAGCTTGACACATAGTGATCCAAAAATGACACACAAATAGAATTTTCTCGAACCTGTGACCCAGTTCAATCATCTTCTCGTATCCCAAAACGTCGGGATACAAAATGTAGTGCAAATTGCTAGAGGAGATTTTTTAGTTAAAATTAACTTGATCCATAGTGACCCAAAAGGACCCTCTAATCAAATTCTCTTAAACATGTGATCCAGCCGAATGGTCCCCTCGTATCCAAAACGGTAGCATACAAATTTATTGAAAATTGCTAGAGCCTTTTTTATATAAAATTTGTTTGACACGTAGCGACCAAAAATTGACCCACTAAGCGAATTTTCTTGAACACGTTACCTATCCCAATGCTCTTTTCGTATTCCAAAACGATAGGAAACAAAATTGTCAAAATTGTTTGGGTGGTCTTTTAGATAAAATTAGCTTGACCGTAGTGACCCAAAATTGACCCACTAATCTAATTTTTTCGAACATATGACCCGGCTCAATGATCTTCTCGTATCCCAAAATTTAGTCAAAATTGTAAGAGCCGTTTTTTATATAAAAATAGCTTCCCCTTTACCCGTTGTGACTCGAAATGACTCACTAATCGAATTTTATTGAACATATGACTTATCCCAATGGTCATCTCGCTCTCGAAAACGGTACGGTACAATATTTGGTCAAAATCGTTAGAGCAGATTTTTAGATAAAATTTGCATACATACACACATATATTTGCTCGTATTATAATATATTATATACAGATGTATGAGATATGCGTAATAAACCATTTATTCTGGTTAACATTTTAGCTACAATATGTGATATTAAACCATTAAGACATCATAGTTTTGGAAATAGATCAAAATATATTACAAAAAAAAGAGATTCGACTTCTATTTTAATCTTTTCACAAAAAGAAATCAGAAATAGCCAATATATTGGAAATTAGGCCTTCTTTCAAGTCACGTCAGAAAAATAAGTCAAGTGAGTCGTATTCGTAATGAATCTGTACCAAACACGAATTTTTTCCATACGTACTCCTCATTTTGACATTGTATTTGGTTTTTTAGGGCAAATTGTACTTGAGGATACCAAACGGGAAGTCATTAGTTAGAGTAGTTTAGAAATTATCAAGGTTTAAAATTTGAAACTCTTAACGTTAAATTAATTTCGAATGGTTTCGAAACAGATTGCAATGCGGGTAGTTTTACTAAGCGGAATGAGCTTTAATTTTGGTTTCGCATATTTCAAGATCCTAAAAGTTGATTTCTGTTTTAAAAAAGTCATAGGTTACAATTCATATTTGTTTCGAAGATTAATTTAAAAAATATGTATTTTCAAAACAAAATTAAAGTATATTTTTGTTTTAAACAGAAATTGATTTCTAGGAGCATTAACTATGCGAATATAACGTACAGTTCGTTCCTATTTTTTGAGTTTTTCTTAAAAAAACTAAACGCATTACAATTTGATTTGCAGTGATTACAAACGAATTTAACATTCGGAGTTCCAAAATTTAAACTTTTCCTATTCCTACACTATTTGAAAAAATGACTTCCCCTCTGGTATCCTAAAGTAAAATGTATCAAAAAAGACAAATGTGATGTCAAAATTAGGTTTGAAATGTTGAAAATTTCGGAGTTTGGTACAATTTTATTATGAAGACGACTTCTAAGTTTATTTTTTTAAATATAAATTGAAAGGAAGGTGGCATATTTCCAGTCGAATAGCTATTTCTGGTTTTTCTCTGACAATTTGGAGATATATTTTAATCTCCAAATTCTCAGAGTAAAACCAGAAATAGCTATGTGCTAATCTCTTTATTTTAGGACGACTGTGAATAATTTTCTCCATTACAAATTTTTAATAAAATTTCATTTACAGTAAGATAAAGCCAGGAGAGATGGCGCGGTCGGAGATATTGCGCACATAGAGGTTCGGGGGGAAGGAGTAGAGTGAGCGCGCAGCGACTGCATGTAGTTGTACTCAGCAGTAATGGAGGGTCTACTTGAAAGTGCACGTTGATTGCTTTGAGCGTCTAAGATAAAGTATTGCTATTTTGTTTTGTTTTCCCAAAGTCAGTGCTTGAATTTTCATAGCTATTCAGCAGAATTTCTATACAATGTCAGTAGTATAAAATATTTTAAACTTAAACGATTTCTCATAAGCTACTAATCTAGACTAACAACGTGAACATCAACGGTTCGTTTTAGTAGCGGCCATGTTTAAATAAAAGGCCGCGCAATCTCTCCTACCGAAATTGGAGAGTTTGCGCATCTGCTACTTAGGAGAGATGACGCATTATTCTTATTAGTTCCCATGCTAGGAGAGATTACGCAGCTTATTAGTAAATTTGCATAAAAAAATGAAAATGGACTAATTTTAAGTTAAACGTGTTATCAAGTAACTTAATGTTATTTTGTAATCTTATCTGGACTTGCTTTTTCTGATTCTTTAATTTTTTTAATTTTAATTAAAAAATTTTAATCGTTTTTAAAATTATTTCATTTTCTTATTCTTTAATCGTTAGGTTGAAATATTCACTCCTAATACAATATTATTTGTTCACAAAAACCTTACAACAATGTCATTAAAGTATAATTATTATTGTTAACAATTTAATTGTAGTTATTATTAGTAACAATCTCTCTTACCCATGTGCGCAATGACACCAAACCTGTAAGCACAGATTGCGCAAAATAACTTTCTTGGTTTTATTACAACTGTTCTACTAAATTACAACATAATAACAAAATATAAAAAACAAATGAAGTAAAAGTTATTCATGGATAGCTTAGCATAAAATTAATATTTAGATTTTTTATTGTTATTCTTTTGAATTGTGCGCAGAATCTCCTAGCTTTACCTTATACTTGATGCAGATTTTAATTTCTGCAATTATTCTGGGCTTGCTTAATTCTATCTACACTCTCTTCATTGTTCTCTCTGGATTTGTAGTTTGTGAATAATTTGAGTGGTTGTCGACAATTGAAACACTGCCGTGTACTACATTATTTCGTGTAGAAAATCCGTGGCATGGAAATTCTAATTTCTGGGTACTTCCTAGGTATGAGAGGGATACAGGGATTGGAATTTCCCTTTCTGGTAACGATTTAAATAGAAGGTTAACCTATTTGAGAAGAAATGTAGCAACAAATTTTGATGATAAAACAACGTTTTTAGGACCAGAACTTTTTTATCTCATAGCAGATTAGATTCAGTATCATTTAGCGTATCGTCATCAGTGCAAAAAATGATGGATTTTTGCTCACATGTATGGAATGGAAACGGGTTCAGCGGATAGATTTTTCGACTAATGGAATTACTGGGAACAGTCTATAGGAAAATTGTATATAGAATGGAACTGGTAATGTGAAATAATGCTAGTAGAAATTTTTAAAAAAGGAGGTTTTTATATAATATTCCTAACAATCTGATAATGTGGGAATAGAGAAGTCACAATTGACAATATTTTTAGGGTGTTTATAAATATTGTATGCTTAAGAGAATTATGTTCTTGACTATGTCTTTCTTAATCCACTGAAGGGCGGTGGAATATAATGTATCCCACTTAATTTTAATTCCCAAGAGCTACAGTAGCAGCAGAATGTTTACACAAATGTTTGGATTTGAAATGTTTGAGAAGAAAATATTTTACTTATTTTCAAATAAACTTGTTCATTATAAAACCTGGTGTCGTTCAGTCATTTCAACATTTTAGAAATAGAAGTACTTTGCCCTTGAAATGGTTATTCAAATCATTTTTGTGATGTATTACCGTTTTCTAATCATTTTGCAATATATCAACTAATTAGTCGATGTGTCAATCCCAAAACTTTCTTCTATCTCACACAGATTTTGCATACACTAAAAAGAATCAGCAACCAATTTATATCAAGGTCTAACTGAATCTCAAGTTTTATTAAATTCCGTGCACTAACTCTTGAGATAGGACTATTGCAAAAATCGTGTAAATCCTGCAGAATGCAGCATAGCAGCGTCACCTGTTGGGAGATTTAGACCAAAACCTAATCAACAACAACTTATGTTAACATCTAACTGAATCTGAAGTTTGATTAAAATCCGTGCATTAGTTCTTGAAATATAGTTATCGTGATAATAATGAAAAAAAGTAGCATAGCAGCACCACCTGCTGGGAATTTTACACAAACACGTAAGCAGCATCTATTTATGTCAAAGCCTAACAGAATCTGAAGTTTGATGAAATTCCGTGCATTAGTTCTTGAGATATAGCTATCGTAAAAATCGAGAAAAATATGGTGCAGCATCGCCACCTGTTGCGATATCTACACCAAACTTTAATCAGCGTCTATTTATGTCAAGTTCTAACTGAACCTGAAGTTTAATGAAAATAAGCGCATTAGTTCTTGAGATAGAGCTATTGCGGAAATCGCAAAAAATGGGGCATAGCAGCGCCACCTGTTGGGCGATTTTCACCAAAAACTAATCATCACCAATTTATATTAGGGATTGACTGAATATAAAGTTTTATTAAATTTCGTGAATTAGTTCTTGAGATAGAACGGCTACAAATTTTTTTTGTGACATACAGACAGACAGACAGACAGAGTCACAGACAGACATTTTCTAAAAATGGTCAAATCGTGTTCAGGACCTTCTAAAACGTATAAATCCGTCGAAAACCGGAAGTCGAAAATGTTCATGAATCCAATACTTTCTTCTTGTAAAGATAGAAGAAAGGAAAAATATCTAGTTTAAAAAACCGGTGATATATTATTCAAAATTTCGTAAAGGACGCTCGTCTAAATGTGGGGAAAAGTAACCAGTAAAAATAATGTATCGGCGCATTTCGAGGGTTTAACGATTTCGTGTCCACGAATCTGCTCCTTACAAAATCAATGATTAAGAAGTTTCAGTTGTTATTTGGAAATATTTACAACACACACATTTTACCTTAGAAGTCCGCCTTTGAAAGAAATAAAAATGTCTTCTTATAAATCAGTAATAAAAATATAACTTAGTACACCTATATTTTCTTACAACGGAGAGTTCTATAAACAACATATTTGAAAAGACTCCATAATTAAAAAATAATTTTTTTTTAGGATTTTTAATTAATAATATTTATTTAAAATACACGAAATTCTTAATAAAAGAAAAAAAACATGTAAAAATATTTTTAAACCTTAGGAAAATATTGATGAAAGTACCTTCTTACAAGTGAAAGATGAAACTGACGAAAAGTCATAAAGTGTTATATATTATTTGAAGGGTCTAATCTTAACATTACTCGAAAAATCTTTAGCTTCTCAGAAATATTTTCTGGAATGAAATAGGTTAAGTTTTAAATTTAAGTTCTTTGTGAAGGGGTACATTACTTCAAAAATAGTTTTTGACAGAAAAGTAATCTAAGATCGTTTGTTTTCATTATATTTTACTAGTTTAATTTTTCATAAAATATAGTAAATACTTTTAAATTTAATATTTTTTAAATCGTAACTTATTTTAAAATGAAAATTGAAAAAGAAATTCGACATGAAAAAGTGTAAAGGTAAAATTTAAAAGGAAAATCCGTCGACTGACATATATGATATCATATTTACAGAAATTTATGCAAATATCTTTAAATACTTTACATTTATCATTTACGAAAAATGCAATTTTGCGTTTTTAATGACTAATGACTAATTTTATGACTAATTTAATGACTATTTTTACTAAATTTTATATAAATTTTAAATGTAAAAATCATAATTCCAAATGCGAAATTTGTATCGCAAAAGCAATTAAGAGGTATACCGATACCTTAAACAAATATTCTTCATTTTAAACCTAAAAAATTCTATTTTTTTCTCTGTTTCCAACACTACTTGGTTCAGCGTTCAATTAGAAAAAAAAAAAAAAAAAATAACTATAGCTCACCTTTTACACATATTTTTTTCTTAAAGCTAAAATTGAATTGAAAAATTTCTTTTTTCTCAATCACCCCCATCTGTGACCAAATAAGGCTAATAAATTTTAGTTCTATCAAAAAAAGTAAAAGTGTACAGCTATATAACTGTAATTTTATCCGATCAATATTTTCCAGTTACTAAAGAATCTTTAGACATAGTAAAAATAAATTTCATTTTTTTCAATCACCCACATATGTGACTAAATAAGACTAAACGTGTCTAATAAATTTTAGTTCTATCAAAAAAACGTAAAAGTGTACAGCTATATAACTGTAATTTTATCCAATAAATATTTTCAAGTTACTAAAGGATCTTTAGACATGCATAAGTAAAAATAAATTTCCTTTTTTTCAATCACCCACGTCTGTGACTAAATAAGACTAAAAATGTCTTATAAATTTTAGTTCCATTAAAAACCATAAAAGTGTACAGTTATATAACTGTAATTTTATCCGATAGATATTTTCAAGTTACTAAAGGATCTTTAGACATGCCTAAGTAAAAATAAATTTTCTTTTTTTTTTTCAATCACCCACATCTGTGACTAAATAAGGCTAAATATGTCTAATAAATTTTAGTTCTATCAAAAAAACGTAAAAGTGTACAGCTATATAACTGTAATTTTATCCGATAAATATTTTCAAGTTACTAAAGGATCTTTAGACATACTTAAGTAAAAATAAATTTCCTTTTATTCAATCACCCGCATCTGTGACTAAATCAGACTAAAAATATCTAATAAATTTTTGTTTTAACAAAAAAAAAAAAAAAAAAAAAAAAAAAAAAACCGTAAAAATGTACAGCTATATAAGTGTAATTTTATCCAACAAATATTTTCAAATTACTAAAGAATCTCAAGCAAAAATATCATTTTTTCTTCAATTTTTCCAACAATGTTAGTTTTTAAAAATACCTGAAAATCCTTATAAAAATAAAGAAACATGAAAATGTCACCTATGAACGACTAGAAAAATATCGATTGAAAGTCCGTCTTACCCAAGAAAAATTAAAGCGTCGAAAAGCTATAAAGTGTCATATTTTATTTGACGGGCGTAATCTTTAACATTACTCAAAAACTCTTTTATTACCGAGAAGCTCTTTTTTCGAAAGATTTAGAGTGAGTTTTAAATCCAAACCTCATGTGAAACAGGGTTATTTTAAAAGGTTCTTTTTTAAAGAAAAAAAAAAAACAGTGTAAGATTATTTTTTATTAGTTTCATTTTCAGTAAAGTATACCATATATTAAAAAAATTATTTTTTTCTAAATCATGATTTACACTTTTATTTAAAATTGTATAATACATTGATATAAAAAATATGACATTAAAAATTGTAAAGATAAAAATAATAATAAAAAAATCCTTCAACAAAAATGTTTGATATCATATTCACAGAAATACATGTAAATATTTTTCATTAAGTATTCATTATTACTTCATATCAATGTATGTTTAAATTTTTAATGACAGCGCTTTTGTAAATTGTACATAGGATTTAAATATAAGGTTATTAAGTTTCAAATATAAAAATTATATTATAGAGTATTCCGTTGATATAATATATGAGCATCAAAACATGCACCAAAATGGCTCTTCAATCATAAAAAGGGCCCCACCAGTGGCTGAGAGGTTCTGCTTTCAAAACTAGTAGACGGGAAGTGCTGGGTTCAAACCCCTGTCGTGCTCGTTGACCTAACCGTTCGGGGTTTTACGTGGTTTTCTTCGAACCTTGCCGTAATTACGTGTTGGGATCCCTCAGAAATACCCCACGGAGGACACTCACCCCTTAGGGCCTGTATCCCTTGAATGAATAATTGGCCGTCATAAATCAACCAACCAACCAATCCATCATAAAAAGACAAAGCGAAGATCCTATTTTCAAAGTGGTAGCAATTCTTGTTTGCGACTCATGAAGAAAGATAATGTTATTTCGAAACGCTTTGCACATTATTCAATCTTATTGTGTTTTAAAAAGTTATTACCTGCTATTATATGTTACACCAGTCTGTATAATACTTTATTGTTTCGCACTTAATCACGAAATACTATAACTATATTCTGTCATGACTCTCATTATAACCGTATTTTCAAATTATTGTTTAATCATGCGTCTTGTGTTTCTATGTAAACAAAATTTTTACCAACCATTAATAATATGATTTCTTATAACTTAATAAACTTTAGTCAAGTAGGCTTGTTACATGTAATCAAATATGTTTAGTAGCCATATTAAAAAGTAATTAACTTTGAATATAACAAATGCAAACATTCATTAATATAAAAAAATACATTATTTTTTTTTTGAAATTTTTACTAAAATAATATCGCATTAATTCCTACATATTAACACAGTAATTATTTATAAAACTTAATATAAAAATAACCAGTCTTTAATTTGTAATTTTTTTTCTGTACATAAAAAAAGAATATTTAACTACATCTTTTTATAGTTTTCAAACTTTCTTAAAAAAATAAAAATCACAAAGAAAGCAGGAAAAAAATTATAATTACTACAGTGACAAGATTTTTTTATCTATAGTTATCGTGCTAAAATATTGAATTATTGCCTTAAGTTTATTTAGAAACAATTTTTAATTTTTTACTATCACCTATTGTAATTTTATAGGCTCTGTCCTAAAATAATGCGTATTTATACAATCTTTTTTTTTTTTTTTAAAGGAACGCAAAACTTACTTAAAATAGTTCACTCATGATTAACTCATATAAATTGCAATATTTTCTGCCATATTTATTTATATTTTTATTAATTGTTATGTATTGTTTTTACTTTCTTCTATCTTTACAAGAAGAAAGTATTGGATTCATGAAAATTTTCGACTTCCGGTTTTCGACGGATTTATACATTTTAGAAGGTCCTGAACACGATTTGACTGTTTTTAGAAAATGTCTGTCTGTCTGTATGTGACACAAATTTTGTGGGCGCTCTATCTCAAGAACTAATGCTCGGAATTTAATAAAACTTTAGATTCAGTTAGTCTCTGATATAAATTGGTGCTGATTAGTTTTTGGTAAAAATCGCCCGGCAGGTGGCGCTGCTATGCAGCATTTTTTGCGATTTCCGCAATAGCTCTATCTCAAGAAATAATGCTCGGAATTTAATAAAATTTTATATTCAGTTAGTCTCTGATATAAATTGGTGCTGATTAGTTTTTGGTAAAAATCGCCCAGCAGGTGGTGCTGCTATGCAACATTTTTCGCGATTTCCGCAATAGCTCTATCTCAAGAACTAATGTTCGGAATTTAATAAAACTTTATATTCAGTTAGTCTCTGATATAAATTGGAGCTGATTAGTTTTTGGTAAAAATCGCCCAGCAGGTGCCGCTGCTATGCAGCATTTTGCAGGATTTACACGATTTTAACGATAGTCCTATCTCAAGAAATATTGCATGTAATTTAATAAAACTTGAATTTCAGTTAGACCTTGATTTAAGTTGGTGCTGATTCTTTTTAGTGTATGCGGAACCTGTGTGAGATAGAAGAAAGTTTTGGGATTGACACATCCGACTAGTTTATTAGTGATTTAATGTAATTGTCTTTTGGTATAGCTGAGATTCAGGGGTAATTAAATGGCTTTAAAAAACTGAAAAGAAAAAAATATATATATGTACCTCAATATTTTCAATCAGAATAAAAAAAAAATGATTCTTTTAAATACGATTAAACCCTTCCAAAAATGTTATTAAGATATCTTTAAAACATTTTAAAAACCAATCAATCAGTCATATTTTCATGTTATTGTTTAAACATGCGACTTGTATTTCGATTTCAGCAAAATTTTTACCAACCATTAATAACAAGATTTTGATGAATGTTTTATGTTATTTTGCATTGTTTTCATTCTTAATGTTGAATTTATGTTTTTAATCTATTAGTAACTAAAACAAAAGTTTAATTTGATTCTTTATGCTTTGAACAATTAAACACGATATACAATTTAATATTTTCTTGTGCGATACGACCATTGTCTTTTTTGTATAGCTGAGATTCAGAGGTAATACAATGGCTTTAAATAAGCTGAAAAAAATATATATAAACATCAATATTTTCAATCAGAATAAAATAATAAAAAAAATCTCTTAAAGACGATTAAACAATTTTATAAATGTTTATTAAGCTATTCTTTAAAACATTTGAAAACAAAAGCATTTTTACAAGTGTTTTATGTTTTCTCCCATCGTTTTCTTTCTTAATGTTGAATTTATGTTTTTAATATATTAGTAACTAAAACAAAAGTTTAATTTGATTCTTTCTGTTTATAACAATTAAACACGATGCACAATTTAATATTTTCTTTTGTGATACTACCATTGTCTTTTTGTATAGCTGAGATTCAGAAGTAATAAAATGGCTTTAAATGAGCTGAAAAAAATATATACATGAATATTTTCAATCAGAATAAAATAATGATTCTTTTAAACACGATTAAACAATTTCAAAAATGTTTATTAAGATATTCTTTAAAACATTTGAAAACAAAAGCATTTTTATAAGTGTTTTATGTTATTTTCCATTGTTTTCATTCTTAAAGTGGAATTTATGTTTTTAATCTATTAGTAACTAAAACAAAAGTTTAATTTGATTCTTTCTGTTTATAACAATTAAACACGATGCACAATTTAATATTTTCTTTTGTGATACGACCATTGTCTTTTTGTATAGCTGAGATTGAGAAGTAATCAAATGGCTTTAAATGAGCTGAAAAAAAAATATATACATGAATATTTTCAATCAGAATAAAATAATGATTCTTTTAAACACGATTAAACAATTACAAAAATGTTTATTAAGATATTCTTGAAAACATTTGAAAACAAAAGCATTTTTATAAGTGTTTTATGTTATTTTCCATTGTTTTCATTCTTAAAGTGGAATTTATGTTTTTAATCTATTAGTAACTAAAACAAAAGTTTAATTTGCTTCTTTCTCTTTAGAACAATTAAACATGATATAAAATTTAATATTTTCCTTTGTTATACGACGCTTGTCTTTTGGTAGTAGCTGAGATGCAGAGGTAATAAAATGGCTTTAAATAAGCTGAAAAAATATAAATATACATAGATATTTTCAATCAGAATAAAATAATAATTCTTTTATGTACGATTAAAGAATTTCAAAAATGTTTAGTAAGCTATTGTTTAAGACATTTGAAAACAAAAGCATTTTTATAATTGTTTTATGTTATTTTCCATTGTTTTCATTCTTAAAGTGGAATTTATGTTTTTAATCTATTAGTAACTAAAACAAAAGTTTAATTTGCTTCTTTCTCTTTAGAACAATTAAACATGATATAAAATTTAATATTTTCCTTTGTTATACGACGATTGTCTTTTGGTAATAGCTGAGATGCAGAGGTAATAAAATGTCTTTAAATAAGCTGGAAAAATATAAATATACATAGATATTTTCAATCAGAATAAAATAATAATTCTTTTATGTACGATTAAAGAATTTCAAAAATGTTTATTAAGCTATTGTTTAAAACATTTGAAAACAAAAGCATTTTTATAAGTGTTTTATGTTATACCCCATTGTTGTTTTTTTCTTACTGTTGAATTTATGTTTTTTATTTATTAGTAACTAAAACAAAAGTTTAAATTGATTCTTTCTAATAATATACTTCTTTTAAATGCTAAAAAGTGTAAAATAAAATTATTATAAATAGTAAAATATTTTTTATTATTCTGTTGACATGTTTTGGCTCTATCGAAGCAAATCTATTATCAAAACAAATAAGAATATTCTATAATTGCACGATTTGAAGTAATTATTCGAATCGCTATCATTACATAATAATATACATGATAACATACAACTAATAACTTCAAAGACCGTGCAATTATAGAATATTCTTATTTGCTTTGATAATGGCTCGGATAGAGACGAAAAATGTCAACAGATTAAAAAAAGTTATTTTATTATTTATAATGTTTTTATTTTACAGCAATTACAATATGTATATTACTATTACAAGATGTTACAATTTGTTTTATTTTTTATTTTTTCTGTTTAGAAAAATTAAACCCGATGTACAATTTACTATTTTTTATGATATGACGAAAATTTAAAACTAGAACTAAAACAAATATCTTCAATGTGTATGAACTCTTTGTAACTTCCAAGAAGTATAGCAAGACGATTTCAGATTAAAAAAATCTCTATTTAATATGTAAATATCAGAATTTATAATCGCTATACCTAATCTGAGAATTTGCATTTATTATTTTTTTAAAGAAGATGAAAACTACTATTCGAAAATTGTGATAAAACTGTACATATGCTGTAACTGATTAATCCGACTATTACTAAAAAAAAAAAAAAAAATACTGTAAAATAATTACCATTTGGGTCCATTAGACTCGTACGTAAATATATGAAATTTTCAAAATAAAACAGATCTACTATTTTACAATGGATATTTTAATAAATAGTATTCTGACACTTTTCCTTATAAATCAGCATCGTACGTACAGGATTGGAAGCCAGAACGTTTAAGTAAAATGTTTTACTACTAAACCAACATTTATTTACCTTAATATTGCAGCATAGATTTTATGTGATGTCATTTCTGGACATAAAAGTTAGTTTTTAAGCAATAAATTATATTTTTACCTATAAATATTTTGACTTAGACAATCGGAGCTACTTTATTAACGTAAATAAATGTTGTAAAATGATGAAAAAGAAATTAGATAAATAATATAAAAATAAATAAAATTATAATAAAATTATAAAAGTATTATAAAAACATTATAAAAATATATAAAATATTATATAAAATAATATATAATTTGATAATTTTTAAGTACACAGCTTCTTTGTTTGTAAACGTATCAATCACGCACACACACGTACGCATAGATTTAGCGATAAAAATAATAACTATATAATGATAAATGCTTTATGGCTTTATGTAAACTGAATAAAGGGCATTAAAAATCATACGTAAAAATATCATGTAAGTAAATACAGGAAATTTTAAATGTTTTAAAATATTATGTATCATTATAACACGGATATGCATATGTCCCCATGTCTTTCAATAAAAAGAACGTAAGTTTTAAAGAGCAGAACATATGAAAGCTTTTAAGCTAAGTGTTTTTCCTTATCTATTATTTTACCTTACTGAGTATTAGAAAATTTCTTCTATTATCTGAAAGTATCTCATTAAAAATCCCTTATTTTAAAAGGTGTCATATTGATCAAACTTAATTAAAATATTCCGTGATTCCATCATCACAATAAGATTTTAAAAGTTTTTATTCATGGAATAGAATGGCTATTGTCACGCAAAATAAACGTAGTTAAGTAATTTCAAGAAGAACATTGTGTATTTCATTCTTTTTCCGTAAAAATAATGAGTATTCTAAATTCAAGAAATGGGCAATGTGTTTTAACTTTTGTTTTCATTATTTACATTCCATTTCATGTGGTTTATTTTGTAATGTAAGATGGGAAAAAAAAAATTAACTCCAATCAATATTTGTTATGTTGCTATTCTGTGATATTACATGGAAATGCACTTTTAGTCAATAAATTCTTTCTAGCAACAATTTATAAGCACATAAATAACTGTTAATTGTTTTAATTGATATATCCTTAGAGTTTCAATAAATGGAGATGCTGCTGTTGAATCTTTCTTTCCTTCATAAAAATAACAAATACATAATGAAAAAAGGGCATTAAAGGGCATAAAGGGCATTAAAATGATACGTAAAATATCATGTAAGTAAATACAGGAAATTTTAAAAGTTTTAAAACATTATGTATCATTATAACACTGATATGCATATGTGCCCATATCTTTCAATAAAATGAAAGTAAATTTTAAATAGGAGAACCTATAAAAGCTTTTAAGCTAAGTGTTTTTCCTTAGCTATTATTTTACCTTCACTGAGCATTAGCAAATTTCTTTCATTATCTGAAAGTGTCTCATTAAAATTTCTTATTTTAAAAGGTGTCATTTGGTCAAACTTAATTAAAATATTCCGTGATTCCATCATCACAATAAGATTTAAAAGTTTTTATTCATGGAATAGAATGGCTGCTGTCACGCAAAATTAAAGTAAAGTAATTTCAAGAAAAACATTGTGTATTGCATTCTTTTTCCAGAAAAATAATGAGTAGAATTCAAGAAATAGGCATTGTGTTTTAACTTTTGTTATCGTTATTTACATTCCATTTTATGTGGTTTATTTTGTATTGTAAGATGGGAAAAAACAAATTAACTCCAATCAGTATTAGTTATGTTGCTATTCTGTGATATTACATGGAAATACACTTTCAGTTATAACCACATAAATAAATGTTAATTGTTGTAATTGATATTTCCTGAGAGTTTCAATAAATACAACTGCTGTTGACGAAACTTTCTTTCCTTCAGTGAATCTTTCTTTTACTCATAAAAAATAAATATATAATGATAAATGCTTTATGGCTTTATGTAAACTGAAGAAAGGGCATTAAAAATCATGCGTAAAAATATCATGCAAGTAAATACAGGAAATTTTAAATGCTTTAAAACATTATCTATCATTATAACACTGATATGCATATGCGCCGATATTTTTCAAGAAAATGAACGTAAATTTTAAAGAGGAGAACTTATAAAAGCTTTTAAACTAAGTGTTTTTCCTTATCTATTATTTTACCTTCATGAGCATTAGAAAATTTATATTATTATCTGAAAGTATCTCATTAAAACGTCTTATTTTAAAAGGTGTCATTTGGTCAAACTTAATTAATATATTCCGTGATTCCATCATCACAATAAGATTTTAAAAGTTTTTATTCATGGAAGGGAATGGCTGCTGTCACGCAAAATAAACGTAAAGTAATTTCAAGAAGAACATTGTGTATTTCATTATTTTTCCATAAAAATAATGAGTATGCTAAATTCAAGAAATAGGCATTGTGATTTAACTTTTGATTTCATTATTTACATTCCATTTCATGTGGTTTATTTTGTAATGTAAGATGGGAAAAAACAAATTAACTCCAATCAATATTAGTTATGTTGCTATTCTGTGATATTACATGGAAATGCACTTTTAGTCAATAAATTCTTTCTAGCAACATTTTATAAGCACATCAATAACTGTTAATTGTTGTAATTGATATATCCTTAGAGTTTCAATAAATGCAGATGCTGCTGTTGAATCTTTCTTTCCTTCAGTGAATCTTTCTTTATTTCATAGAAATAATAAATATGTAATGATAAATGCCTTATGGCTTTATGTAAACTGCATAAAGGGCATTAAAAATCATATGTAAAAATATCATGTAAGTAAATACAGAAATTTTAAAATGTTTTTAAGCATTATGTATCATTACAACACTGATTTGCATATGTGCCCATACCTTTCAATAAAAAGAACGTAAATTTTAAAGGGGAGAACATATAAAAGCTTTTAAGCTAAGTGTTTTTCCTTATCTATTATTTTACCTTCACCGAGAATTAGCGAATTTCTTTCATTATCTGAAAGTATCTTATTAAAACTTCTTACTTTGAAAGGTGTCATTTGGTCAAACTTAATTAATATATTCCGTGATTCCATCATCACAATAAGATTTTAAAAGTTTTTATTCATGGAATAGAATGGATGCTGTCACGCAAAATAAACGTAGTTAACAAATTTCAAGAAGAATATTGTGTATTTCATTCTTTTTCCGTAAAAATAGGGAGATCCTAAATTCCAGAAATGGGCATTGCGTTTTAACTTTTGTTTTCGTTATTTACATTTCATTTCATGTGGTTTATTTTGTAATGTAAGATGGGGGAGAAAACAAATTTACTCCAATCAATATTAGTTATGTTGCTATTCTGTGATATTACATGGAAATGCAGTTTTAGTCAATAATTTTACACCATCAACATTTTGTAGAAACGTAAATAATTGTTATTTATTATAATTGATATTTCCTGACTGTTTCCATAAATACAACTGCTGTTGTCGAATGTTTCTTTCCTTCCATAATCTGATATGTCTAACTATGAGAACCATTTTAATATTTTTTTTATTCGTTCAATAATCCACATTCTTAACTTAAAATGAATGAAATTATTATTTTAAATATCTCTGCTACTCGTAACTTAGCTTTTAAAAAGATAATTTATGTGCATTTTATAGGATTAATCACAAACAAAATCATTGAAATCTTGTGTAATACATTGTGAAAAATGACATATGATTCTAAATTTAGATATGATCTTTGTAAAGGTTTTCGAAACTATAATATATCCCGAGTTACCAACGATTATAGTCCCGAGTTACCTACGATAATAGTCCCGAGTTACCAAAAATTACGAAGAGTGTTTTTTTTTTATCTTCAAAAACTTTAGAAACTAATATATTTCAGAGATTTAAAGAAGCATTTCTGAAAGAAATGTTTCTTTTGGCATCCGCATTTTGCGGAAACGTTTCCGCGTAGATATTTCAGTGTATTAATCAGTTTTTTGATCAATTTTTGGTTCTTATCAATTTTCAAGCAAACATTTTCATGTTAAACACGAATGATAAATGAACAATATTAACATAAATATTAAAAATAATAGCATTAACATTAACATTAAATGTAATATACTCTGTTAATATTGCATGTATAATTTCTCTTAAGCATCTAAAAATATTTACTTGAGAATTGAAAGCATCCTAAAAAAACAAATTCCAGGTAGCGAGAGATAATTAATACACTTTAAGCATTACTTGGAAACGTTCCCGAAAATAGCAGGCATAAAACAAAATTTTTGTTTCCGGAAGTTTCCTTTAAATTGCGGAAATCTTTTGGTTTTAGAGAATTTTAAAGTTAATGGAACGCTTTTCAGAATAACAGGTAACCCGGAAGTGGTTACTCGTAATATAATTCCATAAAGTTTAAGGAAGATAAGATTAAGAAATATTTGTCTTTTTCTTTTACAGTATACTTAAGTCTGGAGAACCATTTACAATTTTTCAATAAACCCAGAAATATTTATACTTTTTATAAATATGAAAAAATATTGTTTCGATTATTCTAACGCTCAATCGATGACGGTGTTTCTGAAACTTTTCAACACAAATTTACTTTATATTCGAACTTATTATTTTACTTTCACTAATTATCATGCATTGTTAATATTGGTGATTTAAATGTAATTGTCTTTTGGTATAGCTAAGATTCAGAGGTAATAAAATAACTTTAAGTAATCTAGAAAATATATATAAATAAATATTTTCAACCAGAACAAAAAATCGAATCTGTTAAATATGGTTAAACTAGTCCATAAATGTTTATTAAGCTATTCTTCAAAACATTTAAAAAGCTAAAGCACTTTTTTAAAATGCTTTATTTTAGGTTCTATTTGTTTTCTTTATTAATGTTGAATTGAATTTTTTAATGTATTAGTTACTAAAAACAGTTTAAATTGAATATTTCTGTTTAGAACAATTAAACACAATGCACAATTTGATGTTTTCATTTGTGATATAAACTAGGTTAAAACTAGATCTAAACTAGTCTTGTGATTAAAACTAAAACTAAAAGAACTAACTCCAATATACATGCGGTCTTTATAACTTACAACGAGTATAGCAGCACGTTTTCAGATAAAAAAATCTCTATTGAATATTTAAATACCTGAATTTGTGAGCACCTTATTTAATCTGAGAATTTGTATATCTTTTTCTTTTTAAAGAAGGAGAAAACTTCTATTAGAAAATTGTGACAGAACTGTAACTTATTAAATAAATACTGTAACTTATTAAATCTGACCCCCCCCCCCCCCCTCAAAAAAAAAAATAAAATGAAATAAAAAAAATGACTGTAGATTAATTAACATTTGTGCCCTTTAAACTCATATGTAAATAAATGAAATTTTCAAAATAAAATATAACCACTTATTTATAATGAGTATATTAATAAATAGTATTCTGACACTGTTCCCTTACATTAACTTTGTACTTAAAGTATTGGAAGCCAAAACTTTTAAATAAAATGTTTTTTTAAACCTAAACCAACATTTAGCCTAATATTGAAGCGTGGCTTATCTTTTCGTACATAAAAATTGGTTTTTAGGGGTTAATTTTTTTTTTAAATAACATAATTTTATCTTAGAAATTTGGAGCGACTGTATTAAGGTAAATATATGTTGTAACACTACAAACAAAGATATTATAAAATCTTGAGTTTTAAACTATTTTAGTACAAAATTGTTTTATTTTGAAATGTATAAGTAACGCCTACACACATATGCATAGATTGCGTGGCTAAAATAATAAATATATAATGATAGAAAGCCTTATGTAAACTGAATAAAGTACTGTAAACATTATACGTTACAATTTTGTGTAAATAAATGCCAGAAATATTAAATGCAATACTCATGTTTCCTTATATTACTTATCATTATAAAACTGATATACGTATATGTCCATATCATTCAGTAAAGTGCACGTAAATTTTAAAGAGGGGAACCTATAAAAGCTTTTAAGGAAAGTATATACTATTTTACCATTCACTGAACATTAGGAAATTTCATTCATTATCCTAAAGTATCTCATTAAAACTTATTGCTTTGAAAAGTACATTTTGGTCAAACTTAATTAAAATATTCCTTAATACTATGAATACAGTACGTTTTTTAAAGATTTTTATTTATGCAATATAGTAGCGTTTATATATTGCTGACATGAGAAATAAACATAGTGTTTCAAGAAAATCATTGAGCAATAATTATTTTTCCCATTAAGATAGTAAATATGCTAAATTCCAGAAATGGGCATTGCGTTTTAACTTTTATTTTCTTTATTCACATTCCATTTCACGTGGTTTGTTTTGGAATGTAAAATGAGAAAAAAATAAATTAAGCCCAATCAATATTAATTATGTTGCTATTCTGTGTTATTACATGAAACTGCACTTTTAGTCAGTAAATCAGGGTTGCTACGGGTCAGGGAATTTTTCAGGTTAAATCAAAGCCATTAAATAATAAGCCCAGTCAGATAAATGGGAAACTTTTCGCAAGTTGAAAATAGCGCCATCTAGCGGTTGGGAGTGCTGCATTCGGCACCAAGAATATTTTAATAAAATTTTGCTTCTAAAATTAAAGCTTAAAATAAGGAGTTCATATTTTCTAAGAAAGTCGTTTGTAAATTCCGGTGTCAGTCAGTAATTTCACATTTTACGAACATAATTTGTCTGTGCCGGAAAGGGTTAATTGCATAGTGATGTAAGTTTCCATCACTTTTTATTTAACTTTTAATAAATAAATCAACTTCTTCGCCACCACTATATTTATATAGAAATATTAATCCAGTAAATTTCCACCATTTTTTTTTCATTCTAGTTTTAACTTTAATGTAAAAGATCCAAATAATTAGTAAGCTTTTAAAGGAAGTGCAAAAACAAAACATCGATAAAAATCGTATAAAATATCGATATAAATAAATCGTATCGTTTCTCTGCGACCCACTTCTGTTTTGTCCTCCTTCCGCAGCAGAGGTTTGGCGCTAGTGTGTCGCTAACAAATTTAACACTATCTGACTGGGCTTATTATTTAATGGCTTTGAGTTAAATAACAGTTTTATTCTTGTTGAAAAATTCTGCTTAGGAAATGTGAAGTTTCGCGCGATGAAATTACGCGACATTTTCTGTAAGAAAATTCTGGTATATTCCCTGAAATATTCCCTGAACCGTAGCAACCCTCGTAAATTCCCTCTTGCAACATTTCATAAAAACACAAATAACTGGTAACTGTTGTAAGTGATATTTTCGGAGTGCTTGAATAGACTCACGACAACAGATGCTGTTGTCGAATGTTTCTTTCCTTCAGTTTCTTCTCTTCAGCGTTTCCTAATTGAACTAAATTTTTACATACTATGTATATATAGATACAAATCTATAGATCAAATACAGGATGCACAAAAAAAAAATTGGATATTTTTCCCACTATACATGGTAATTGCCGAAATCTGGTTTTGAAAGCTGTTATGTGTTTTACAATGTGTTTGCTCTGATATCAAGTTTCACCTTATTAATCGGTAAAGTTTTGTTAAAGTATCCTGGAAGTGTAGGAATGTGTTTCATAATCTATTCTTGATGCATGATTTTTTGTTCTTGTTTTATTTAAAATTAATCTCTTAGAAAATCGGCAAATTATTAAGATAAGCAAATATTGTAAAAGTATAAAAAAAATTAATATAAAAGCTTTAAACTTTTTTACTAGAAAGCTATTTTATGTGTAAAAAAAAGTGTCAGTCACACCCACATGTGTACGCACGTATTGAGCAATAAAAAGAATAACTACGGTCGATTCTCTTTAAAAAGTACTTTCATATAACGAATTTCTCCATATAACGAATATTTAGCTGGAATGGTTATTTTTTCCTATGATTACATAAGAAAAATGTCAATATGACAAAAGATCTATCTCCATATAACGATTTTTTTCAGAATTTTTTTTTTTTAATTTGTTCAGAAAAAGCTGCAAAAGGACATAGAATTTCTGGTTTACGTTGCAAAGCTGAATTCCTGTACCTTATTCTTTGTTCTTTTTCTATCAAGTTCATTTTCACAAAAATTTTGAAAACTTGTTGATCTGTTTATTAAAAGGTATTTATAAGCCTTCATGTGTACAGTTATCATTTTAAGCGTATACAAATTAAATATAAAATATAAAAGTATGGACTATAACAATAATACAATATAAAAATAATATAAAATCAATTGCTTTAAACTTTTTTAGTGCAAAGCTATTTTACGTGTGTAAAAGTGTCAGTCACGCCCACATCCGTTACGCACGGATTGAGCGATAAAATGAATAACTACAGTCGAATCTCTCTATAAAGAACTTCCATATAACGCATTTTTAGCTGGAACGGAAACTTTTTCCTATGATTACATTTAAAATAATATATAACGAACGATCTATATTCATGTAACGATTTTTTTCAGAAATTTTTCTTTATATTTTCAGAAAAAGCTTCAAAAGCACGTGGAATCAATTTTCTTTTACGGATTCCTGGTTTATCTTGCAAAGCTGAGTGCCTCTACTTTATTGTGCATTTTGTGTATCAAGTTCATTTTCACAAAAATTTTCAAAGCTTATTGATCTGCTTATTAAAACGTACGTGTAAAAGTGTCAGTCACGCCCAAATCCGTACGCACAGATTGAGCGATAAAAATAATAACTACAGCCAAGTTCTCTATAAAGAACTTCCATATAACACAATTCTTCATATAACGAATTGTTAGCGAGGACGGAAACATTTTCCTGTAATTACATTTAAAATAATCTTCATATAACGAATTATTTCTGAAATTTTCTTTATTTGTTCAGAAAAGCTTCAAAAGCACGTTAAATAAATTTTAATTTACGATTCCTGATTTATCTTGCAATGCTGAGTGCTTCTACCTTATTCTTCATTTTGTTTATCAAGTTAATTTTCATAAAAATTTTGAAAACTTGTTGATCTGCTTATTAAAATGTATTTTATGTTTTAAATTGCCAGTCACGTCCACTTCCGCACGCATGGATTGAGCAGTAAAAGGAATAAGTACAGTCTATCACTTTAAGCATATACATTTTCACTTTAATGATAATAAGTGACTTTCTTATATACGTAATTCCGCATTCTTTGTTAAAGAGTGAAAAGTTTTCGGAGGGTGTAACTGTTTTGATATCAAAACAGCAAAATGTTACAACTTTCTCCGTCTAAGAAAAATGCAGGTTCTTTTATAATGCTTTTTCAAATAAATGTTTATTTTCTTGTCTTTAAATGTTTATTCAAACTGTTTAAATAAATAAAAATTACATTATGAAGGTAATATTTATAATTAAACATTTCAAAATAAGTATTAAACACCTCAAAAACAATTTTTTTTCAAAATTTACGCATTAAATAGGAAATTTTGGTTATTTTCTGTATAACGAATTTTTTGACATAACAGTGGATTTTGTTATATAGAGAATCGACTGTATAAGACTTCATGTGTACTGTTAGCATGTCAAGCATATACATAAAATATAAAATATAAATGTATGGGATATAACAATAATATAATATAAAAAATAGTATAAAAGCATCGGCTTTAAACTTTTTTAGTACAAAGCTATTTTATGTATAAAAGTGTCAGTCACGCCCACATCCATACGCACGGATTGAGCAATAAAAATAAGAAACTACTATATAATGATAAATGCCTTAACCCATTCGGGACCATGAGTGCATATAAGCACCCTCAAAAAGAGCATACAGAATTTGTTTTAGGCACCAGTTAAAAATGAAAGTAATATTTACTTTCTCTAATTAGAGCATTTTTGTGATAGTTTAAGTAAAAGTAGCTTTCTAAAAAAAAGTGGTGCCGACCGAATAAAATTTGTGTAAAAGCCGCCGGTCCCGAAGGGGTTAAACTTCATGTAAATTTAATAGAGTGTAGTAAAAACCACATGTAAAAGTGTCGTGTAATTAAATATCGGAAATATTATATGCAATTCTCGTGTTTTCGAATATTACTGATCTTTTTTAAAACTAATATGCATATCATTCAACATATTGAAGATAAACATTAAAGGAAGGATGTTTTAAAACCAACAATTTTTACATTTTCATGATTTTCTCTTCAATGATCATTAGCAGTTTTCTCCAGTATCTCATTAAGACTTCCTTCTTTGAATAGTGCCTTTTGGTCAAATTTAATTAATGTATTCCTTAATTCCATCATCACACTAAGATTTTATTCGTGAAATAGAGTGTCATTTACATATTCTCTACATGTCAAATAAATATAGTTGTGTTATTTCAAAAAGAATGTTGTCGAATTCACTTTTATTCCATTAACCTAATGAATACGCTAAATTCAGGAAATGGGCATTGAGTTTTAACTTTTGTTTTCCCTTTCTCCATTCGATTTAACGTGGTTTTTTTTTGGAATGTAAATCAGGTAAAAATAAACAGCAATCAATGTTAATTATGCTCATACTTTGTGTTATTAGGTGAAAATGCACTTTTAGTCAATAAATTCCTGCAACATTTTATAAAATCATAAATAACTGTTTAATGTGTTCTAAGTTCATCTTCCAAAGTATTCCATTTGATACAAATATTGTTGTCAAAAGTTTTTTTTTAAGTGATCAGATATGCCAAACTCTAAGGAATATTCTAATCTTTAAATGATCAACAACCATTAGGTAAAAGGAATGAAAATATTTTTAATGTATTTTAGCTACTCGCAACTTACGTTTAAATAAGATAATTCATATAAAGTCAACGTGCCGAAGTGAAATAACCCATAAATATGCTAAAGTTTCTAAAATTCTAACTCTAGAATCATACATTAATGTGACATAATAAAACACCACATTTGAGGAAAAAAAAAACAGGAAACATGTTAATGCAGTTAAAGCATTTCCTTTAAAAGAAATTTCATTTGCAGTATACAGAGTTAATTATCAATCTCTGATCATACTTCCTAAATGCGGAGAATACTCCAGAAATCAAGATTACGATTGCGTTTTTTATCTTTAAAAGTCAAATAATCCCACCAACATGACATCCCAGAATTGAAGGTTTGTTTCATATATCGGAAGTGAAAGCGAAAAAAAAACGACACGTTTCTAACTAGTTTTAAAAAAAATGTCATCGAATTTTGGTTCCTGATTTTTTTATAGATTTATTTGCGAGTTAGATCCTTGTGGAGATGATTTCAGCAGATCTATTAAGGTATGTTTATGTGGTATTTTTCGTACGAGCATATTAAATTAAAAGGATTTTTAAAAGCAAAAATCGTAAATTTTAATCTGTTGATTTAATATATTAAGGAATTTCCAGATAGTAATATATTAATTTTCTTCATTGGCATTCATTACTGAACTTTATTACTGATTTAAGGGTGCTCAGGGCTTGATCGATACCGAAAAACATGTAAACAGAGCTATCGCTTCGAGTCTATACAAAAACAAAAGTATTCAATGTAACTAATTTAAACTTTCTGATATTTTTAAGGTATGTTTGTAGTCTTATAAAAGTATAAAATGAAGTACTTCAATGTAATAAAATTAAAAATATAGCAAAATGTATACAACACAATTTTCGAAAATAATTTTAGGTGTCATATCACTATCCGTAAGATATCTTAACGTTGAATTGACCTAACAACTTAATTTTTGCTTTAAAATGATCAACAAACTCTATTCTATAGAATGAATTAATATATTTTAGATAGTTTAATATTTTGAGAATTTTTTATGAAAAAAGGTTGTATTTTTTAAAAGTTTTTAAAATTTTTAAATTTGAGAGTTTTTTTTAATAATGTTTCCTTTGAGTGGTGATTATATCCTTAATTCATTCTATAGAGTAAAGTTTCTTGATCATTTTAAAGCAAAAATTAAGTTGTTAGGTCAATTCAACATTAAGATATCTTACGGATAGTGATATGACACCTAAATTTTTTTTCGAAAATTGTGTTACATAAATTTTGCTATATTTTTAATTTTATTACATTGAAGTACTTCATTTTATAATTTTATAAGACTACAAACATACCTTAAAAATATCAGAAAGTTTAAATTAGTTACATTGAATACTTTTGTTTTTATATGGACTCGAAGTGAGAGCTCTGTTTACATGTTTTTCGGTATCTATCAAGCCCTGAGCCCCCTTAAGATGATGAAAATTAGAAAATTTATGTTTTTATAGATATTTATTCAAAAATTTAATATAAGATAATAATAGCGTAGTACATTAATACAAAGAATAAAATACAATGATCAATGAACCAAGTTTTGAATCATAGGGATAGGGAGCAACGCAAAAGTACCCTTTCTCATTTTTTCTGGAAATATGGGACTCATAATAAATGATAAGAATAGTTGTATTTCACCATACTTCATTTATTTAACACATTTTTATTATGAAATAAATATTGATTATTTTTGTGATTTCATTACTAATTTTATTTTTCTTCCCGGTGATATGTCTACATATCAAAATGCTTAAAGGAGCTTCTAAAAAGTCCTTGAAGTTAAATGAGCTGCGGAGGATGTTAAAACAGGCTAACTGAAATAATTGAAGGCTCTTAGGAAATATAATAGTCTTCTTTCAACAATACATGGTAAAAAAATGTGTACTTTTGGGGGAAGTCACTTCAGCTTATCTGATAAAATGATAATTGATGAGTCTAATGATAATATAAAACTTTACAGCTATGTAATGTTTGAGTTTGAAGGCGATTGATTTTCCCAGATAATATTTTTACTATTAAGATAGATAAAGAAGTCGAAATAAGCAGAATGATAACGCGTGGTCCCGAAAGTTGGAAGTAGCCAAAATGATGTGATAAAACATTTTACGAAATTAACAAAATTAACAAAGATAAATTAATATGCCGGCCAACCTTCTTCTTTTTTTTTTTTTTTTTTTTTCCCCTAAACCAACTAAACTTAGACATTTCAGAAAATAAAAGTAATAAGTCACAACGTAGAAACAAAAATCATTTGATTATTTTTTTCTGGTTCAAATTATGTTTATCTGACTATTTTTTTTTATTTAAGGAACATCTACAGCGTTCGAGTAATTTCAAATAGTTTGTGAAATAGTTGTACAGAACATAGAGTAATAAGCCTTGAATTGGTAAAAATGTTTTACATTCGTCACCCATTTGTCACTCTTTTGTTTATTAAGTGAAAGTTAAATATGTTTAAACAATGAATGTTAAATGTTTAGTTATTTAATTACGATGGAGTTTATTAAGTATTTGAAAAACTGATAAGAAATTAATTAATAGAAGAAGAACTGACACGCATTATCACATTTAGGTTTTTTGTGCATCTCATTTAAATTTTAACTACTGTAAATGTGACAAAAATTATCTTAATGTGACAATGATGTGTTTTTGCTTAGAATACAGATAATAATTATATTCCTTTAAAACAAAGTAGTTTCGACTTAAAAGCATAATACGCACTCCTTTTTTGCTTACATTTCGCATTTTATATTTAATAAAAGGCGAAATGTATCTCCAATATGACAAAGATATGAGAAATCGCATTGCATTTAGGCACAATCAAATTTTCTTTTGCAAAAAATTTCTTCAAACTTTGCAACAAAATCAATCAACAAAATTTTGCAAAAATCAATTTTGCAACAAAATCTCTAATGTCTTGTTTAATAGTTTGTTTCGGAATACCACTTGCAATTTTTAAATTAAAATGCATATGCATTTTTAATATTTAATAAAACAAGAAAATATCATATCGATTATAGAAAAGAATAATTATATAATAATTTAGGCCTTATGCAAATTTTAAAAAGTACAATAAAAATCATACGTAAAAATGCCATTGGATTATATTCGAGAAATAATATATGTAATTCTCATGTTTTAAATGTTATTTATATGTTTGGAACTGATATGCGTATATGTCCCTATTTTTCAATAAAGTGAATGAAAATTTTAAAGAAGCAGAAGCTTTTAAGTTAACAATATTTATTATAAATTTCCATTATTTTCCCTTTACTTGAACATTAGCAATTTTCTTCAATTATTTCTTTTTAAAAAATTCCATTAAAACTTCTTCCTTTGATTCTACTTTGGTCGACTGTAATTAAAGTATTCCGTGATTCCATCTTCATAATAAGATTTTAAGATTTCTTCCAGGTGAAAGAAAATGTTAATTTATTTTTGGTTTTAAACAAAAACAATGTTTTTCTACTTTCGGAAAGAACATTTTCTTACTCCGTTTTTTTTCTTTTAACATAATGAATATGTTAAATTAAGGAAACATAATTATGCAAACTTAATAAAGTGCAATAAAAATCATATGTAAAAATGCGATGTAGTTATATTCGAGAAATAACGTATGTAATTCTCATGTTTTGAATATTACTTATATTATTTGGAACTGATATGCGAATATGTCCTTAACTTTCAATAATGTGAATGTAAATTTTAATGATGAAGAAGCTTTTAAGTTAAAAATTTGTTATACATTTCCATTATTTTCCCTTCACTGAACATTAGCAATTTTCTTCCATTATCTTTCTTTGAGTATCCCATTAAAACTGCTTCCTTTGATTCTATTTTGGTCGAGTGTAATTAAAGTATTCCGTGATTCCATCTTCATATAATAAGATTTTAAGATTTTTTCCAGGTAAAAGAAGGGTGTTAATTTATTTTTATTCATAAACATAAACACTATTATTTAGTTTCGGAAAGAACATTTTCTTACTCATTTTTCTTCTATTAACATAATGAATATGCTAAATTCAGGAAGGAGACATTTGCATTTAACTTTTGTTTTTTTAATTTAGATTCCATATCATGTGGTTTATTTTGGAATGTAAATTAGGAAAATGTAAATGAACTGCAATCAATATCAGTTATGTTTACGTTTTGTATTATTAAATAAAAATGTGCTTTAAATTATTTGAAATATCATTGTAACATACTATTCCATTATAAATATATATTTTTTAATAATGGAAGTTTGGATTAAAGAAAATATTTCTCTTATTATAAACTAATTAAACATATTATTCTTGAATCTTAATAAATATAAAAATTATCACAGTTATCAAAACTACTAACAGTCGTTAAAATATTCATTTTCACGATTTGACAAAACTGGAAAATATTATTTATCATTATTAAATATTTAAATTCAAAATTAATTTCAGTAGAACACGTGTGAAAGTTAATGTCACTTAAAATAACAACAAAAAAAAAGAATGAATTGGAATTTTATTTTGTTCAAGAATTAAAAAAAATTACAGCATTGTTATCTATGTTAAGAATTCTAACAATTGGGCCATTAGTGTTAAGTGGGGGTAAACTCATTAGTGATGTTCAAATTATGGAGATATATAAAATTTATAGGGATATAAAAAATTATTTATGCAAAATATATTCTTCTTAAATATATATTTTAATTTTGTAATATATTTGAAGACATTTATTGGAAACATTCACACCCTACAAATATGTGTATATTTTAATCCGTCAACATACACGGTAAAAAATATACATGTTTCTTAATCTAAGAAAATATGATATAACGACGAACGAATATATACAATAACCTCCGCGAGTTTTAGCGCTTATTCGTGTCCCACAGCAATTTTGCCCCACCAGTGGCTGAGAGGTTCTGCTCTCGAAGCTGGTAGATGGGAGGTGCTGGGTTCGATCCCAATCTCGCCCGTCAGCCTAATCGTTCGGAGTTTTCGTGGTTTTCTTCGAGCCGTGGATTTATCCATGCGTAAATACGGGTTAGGTTCCCTTAGAAAGACTCCCACGAAGGGCACTCCTCCTCGGGCCTATATCCCAAGTGTAGATAATTGGCCGTCAATAATCACCCAACCCAACCCAACCCACAGCAATTTTTTGACATTTGTAAAAGAAATTTTGATTTCGAGTCGCCATCTATAATTAGTTTGTATAGATTTTCATTAAAAGGTATATTTAAGGTTTTTATCACGGGCCCGGGTAGCGCCAGGAGTTTAGCTATAGTTTTATTATATTAATTTCCTAAATAGGTAGACGGCCTCCCCCTTGACGATCTTAACGCTCCCATTTCCTTTGGACCCGCTAGAAGACTCCAGCGCTCATTGGGAGCCGGTACAGCCCTCGTTGAGAGCCCATGGTGTAGTATTTCAATATTGAACAGTCAGTTTTTTTAAACATGTAAAACCATGTTCATGGCAATCACTTTGCATGCTATGCGAGAAAAAATTGAGTTGTCAAATTGAGTGCTTCTATAAATTGTGAATAAGACAATATTAACCCATTAAAGCCGGAATTATTTTTCTCTTTAAATTGAAAAAATTGCATTTCACACCATTTTTTCAAAGTAGCAACTTTAGTCTCTTTTTATTACAGAGTTTCTGTCAACAGATAAAAAGAATATTTCTCTTAATATAAACTGGTATACAAACAACAAAATGGATGACAGATATTCCGGTACTATATGGTACCAGTAGGCTTTAATGGGTTAATCAATCTGTGTTTAGAAAATTGGTTCACTCATTACTCGATGGTATTTCTGCTGCTATTGTAAATTCTGGTGCATATACAAAGTTATTAAGAGAAAGTGTTTATATCATTATGGTACAGTAAATTTTGTCTAAAATGCACAAATAATCACTTATTACAATCTGTTATTTTTTACTTAGTTTTGAAAGAATAGGTAATCGCTCACTTTTTGATAGAAAATGTATAATTGATAGCGAGTGGAGTTTGTTTTATTTCAATTCTACAAAAACAAAGTGGCCAAAACAAACAGACGCTGTGTAAACTCATCTATGTCAATGCGATATTGAGCACCAATGTTTCTGTACAAAAACAAACAGGATGGTCGTATGCTTATCAAATGCAGTATAAATTCATCTCTGCCAATTTGCATATATCTGAAGCATTCTTAACACGATCACTGCCGGATTAAAATTACCGGAATTTTCTTTTATTTAGAAAGTTCGAACTCATACCAGAAAATACTTATAGCAATATTTACTTTATTTAATTATAGACATTTCGTGTTTACTTAGAATAAAAATTCTTCTTTCGAAATTTCCGGTACGAATTTTAGATTGAAAAACGATGCGTATACTCGTGGTTGGCAGCGAATGGGCTAACGAGAATTTTTCTTTCATGAGTGTTATCGAGCGTCAATTGTATTTCTGTTCTCCGAAAACAATGCAGTGAAACAGAGTGTCGTTTCATCTCTGCCAATGCGAATATTTCTCAAACATTCTAAATGGGAATATTCCTGTCAAAGGCGTCTTCGAAAGTCTATTGCGTTTCTACTATCACAAACATTGTAATCACAGTGTAAACACATTTGTGTCAATTTGAATATTTCACAAGAATTCTGAATGCGATTTTGTCTTAAATGAGAATTATAGAGCGTCAATTGTGTTTCTATTCTAAAAAAACAGGATTGTCTTAATATTATGAAACGATATTATAAAACGATCGCAGTGCAAATGCATCTCAATGCGACTACTTCTCAAGCATACTGAATGAAAATTTTTCTTTCATGCACGTCACCAACTATACATTTCAAACGTTTATTTCGCATAACAAATGAAAACATTGCTCTAGTGCACTTCTTTGATGTTCAATTTACAATTTCGGAGAAATGTGATACCCATTGACCACAAAGTAATTTAATACTTTTTACAATTTTCTTTGATTCTACATTAATTGGTTTCGAATATATTAAAAATTACGAACATAAATGAATGCAATGTATCTCATATGATACAGGTGCATATAATATAATATCAAATACAATTTTTATTTTATTTATACATAATATCCTAAAGTTGTTATGGGATAAACCTTCATGTCGCAATGAATCAAGTGTTGTCATAATATAGATATTAGAGCAAAACAGCGTTTAAAACATTGCTGCACTATTTTAAAAATTAAATGAATTAATAACGGGGTAAATGTCTATGCAATATTTCTTGAGTATATTTGATTACATACAGACACTATTATTCAAGATTATTTTTCTAAAAACTGTAATGCTAAATTCTGGTATTCAGTTTACTAAACAATTCCGATATTTCAAAACTATTCTCTGATAACTTACAACTAATGAAATTATTACGATAACTATCTTACTTTCTGGTATTTTAATAAAGCACATTATATGACTTTTGAAAGAGATATCTGTAATGAAATCTCAGACATCTTGTGCAATGCTTCCATTTCGAAATATCGTTTATCATTATTAAACAATTGGATATAAGTTCTTAAATTTTAATAAAGAAAATAAATATATTATATAGATTATTGAAAAAGAATAAATATTTAATCATAAATATCTTACATTGTCCAGTATTTATTAGGGGCATCAAAATTCTCCGTTAAAAATATCATGCAATGAAATGTCTCAATTTTTACACAATTTACATTTCCAAATTTTTATTTAAAGTATAAAATTCAAATTCGAATGTTTCTTCACCTTTCAAAATATTAAACTACAGTTTTAAAAATTAAACTACAGTTTTAAAAATTAAACTACATAAAAGCTAATGAATTAACAATTTTTATATTTCAATAATTTCCCCATATTGCATTTACTTAAATAATTTTACTTAAACTTCTAGCTCAAAATGTAAGTTTGAAAAAATTAATATAATCGTTTATCTCCATCACTAAAGTATGTTTATAAGAAGGTTTTTAAATAATAAATTTACGATAAATATTCTTTGATGTAAGCGGACACTGTACGCTAGGAGAAATTTTAAGGAAAATGCCAAACATTTGGTAAATAAATTGATTTATAGTTGAATCGTCCAATACAACTATTTACGAAAGAGTAATATTTTACTTGAATTTTAAACAAAACTAATAACAAAATAGGGATATAAGCAGAAAATTGGTAAATGTAAGTTTACGTAAGCAACTGAACACGAACAGGCAATTCAATCTAATATTTTTTTTAAAAATGCTATTCTGATTTTTTTTTGTTGTTGTTCAAGAAAATAAAGAATTTGAAATATATATATAAAAAAAAAATCAACCTAATTCGGCGTTTGTATGCATTTAGCACACATTTTTAATATAATTTTTCGCCTTATTTAAATGCAGAAAAGTATTACAAATCCTGCAAACGAGCTGTCTACAATTTCTGCTATTAAAATATTAAAAATAATTTAATTAAGGTATCCGCACACCTTTGAAACGTCATTTTCGATGAGAATATCGATGTTTCATTTTTGCAATAACATTAAAATCTGATCTTTTATCTATCGAATTCTGCTTTAAATGTGTCTGTATCTGAATTAAAACCCGAGTTGCAGCCATTTAAATTTACATCTATTACAGCTTTCCGGAGAATTTTACAACCGGAAATATCATTCTGCAAACTGGAAGTAAGATGAAATGTATGTTTACATTTTTCGAGATTTAGCATTTAAATTGGATTATATGTTCAAGAAAATACATGGAGTATATAATAATCCTTTAAAGAATAATAATTACTTCTATAGCAAGAACCGCCTTTAAAAGTTATTTTTAGCTTTTTCTCAAAATGAAGTTTTTCAGATTTTTACAGTACTCAAAACGTCCTACAGCAAACAATTATGCTTGAAATGTCTTGAAAGTTTTTTTTTACTTATTTTACAAATGTTTATTAAAAGAATAGACTGCAATCATGATGATTTATTAATTAGTTTTATATTTACATTGGCATAAGTTAAAAAGTTGCAAGAAATTTTTCGAATTTTTCATTACATTAGTACTTCAAGTACCATTGCTTCTGCGATATATTATATGAAACATAATTAAAAAAAAAGTGTAATTCAAAGTTAAACAGTTTCATAAGAGAATTGTCTCCTATCGAAATCAATAAGTATTTTTGGTAGATTTAAGTGAATAAGAAAAAAAAAAGTAATTTTGCAGTTTTATTCAAATTTTAATCAAATGAATTACAAATGAAATAAAATCTCTAAACGTTCATTTAGATTTCCTCCAATATTTTTGTCTATTTCCCAGTGGAATTTTTTATGGCATGATAAAACCATCACAGAAATATTGTGGCTATATTTATTTTTCTTATTGAATATAATTTATTACTATTACTACTAATGATTCTAACGATAAAAAAATTTACTTTTACTTTTTATTTTTAAAAAGATATTTGGCTTTAATTTACATTAAAATACTTTTATTTTGCTTAAAAGACGTCAAACATAAACATTAAAGATGTTAAAATTTAAAATTTACATATTTCGATTTGTTCATCAAATCGTCATCAGAATATATATAAACACAAATACAATGTACGTAAAAACGCGAGATTAAATTAATTAAAAATTAAAAACCAGAGAGTCTGAACAGTCACTATGTGAAAGAGGTACAACGCCCTCTATACTTTTAATTTTAACACCGCTCTTAGATTCATCTACAGACCGCATCCCACTATTATGAAAGCATGTAATGATACGATGTCATTTAATATTCCGAAAATTTGGGTTGAGTGGTTGAATAATAGTGGGATGCGGTCTGTAGATGAATCTAAGAGCGGTGTTAAAAGTATAGAGAGCGTTGTACCTCTTTCACATAGTGACTGTTCAGACTCTCTGGTTTTTAATTTTTAATTAATTTAATCTCGCGTTTTTATGTACATTGTATTTGTGTTTATATATATTCTGATGACGATTTGATGAACAAATCGAAACATGTAAATTTTAAATTTTAACATCTTTAATGTTTATGTTTGACGTCTTTTAAGCAAAATAAAAGTGTTTTAATGTATATTTAAAGTTAATTGTAATGGACGTATTTTGACTCTCCACGTTATTTGAAATATAATAACATTTGAATCGTTTCATCTATGCTGGATATTTGGCTTGCACATGACGGAAAATAACCCTATAACCCTTATTTGAATAAATAGCAGTGTAAAAATTAAAAAATAAATAAAACATGTTTTTATTAAAGTTCAGAAAAATGTAATATATATATATATATATATATATATATATATATATATATATATATATATGTGTGTGTGTGTGTGTGTGTGTGTGTAGCTCGATTATGAAAAATTAATGGATTTAAATGCGAAATTTGCCAAAAAGCCAGCTATCGCTTGGCTTCATAAATGGAAACTTATTTTTGTTGCCAAGTTTGGAATTATTTCGCCAAGTCGGCCAAACTTTGGCGCTATTTCGCCATTACCCTACCATTAATACTTTTCAACAAATATTCATTGTTGAATCTGATATTGATTTCTCCATAGGAAATCAAACTATAATTGAGTAGCCAATTTTATGAGGTATCGTGATTTTTTTTCACCCTATTATGGACCGAATAAAAAAAAAATCAATGTCTAATTCATGTATTGCCCTCAAGAATAAACATGTATTCTAAATTTCAAAGCTCTATGTCAACTGGAAGTCGGTGAAAAATGAGTAACAAGATTCCCCTGCCACATACAAACAGAATGGTAAGTTAAAAGAAATCATGTAAAAAACACGACAGCCACAAAGAACACGGAAAGGGAGAATCAAAACTTAAAAAGTCCCTGACGGAACGTCCTACAGGTACAGCTAGATTTCGAAGACGCAGACCGTGGGGCACCTGTTTATAGGGAATTGCAGAAGAAATGACCTTTTTGACATGATGAGGCAGTTGGGACCGCCCGCGTCCAAATCTACCTGTTTCTGTAGACGGAACTGACAGGGATTTTTTTCCTGTTTTTATTTTTTTTTTGCTGTAACGGCCGGTCCTATTAAAAACTTGTCAATATAAAAGTTGTAGATAATATTAAGAATATTTATAAGAATTTAAACGGATTTGATATCTTGTGAATTGACAAATTTATGAATTTTTTTGTTCTTAAACCCCTATTTTTCTCCCCCTTGAGGCCATTTTTAATGATATCAAAAATCTGTCAAACATAAACTTTCGGCCCTTTTCCCATAATAACTTTAAACGGATTCGAAACGTATCATAATTAAGAAGTTATGTTTTTTTTTTCTGTTTTCACAAAAAGTCCCCCCCCCCCTTTTGATTCGATTTTGCCCATTAACGAACTTGAACGACATTTTATGCCCCTTGATTTTATGTATCAGTTTGGAAGAATTTTTTTCAAAATTATTGAAGTTATCGAGTCCATAAAAAAGGCATATAGATAGATAGATAGCGTTTTGAATTGAGGGTGGTTTTGTGTTCTGTGAGTCATGATCGGCGTAGATCTGCAAAAATTTCTCAGAAGTTCCAACAAAGAGGAGCATGTAATAGGTATTTCTTACGAAATCTACGTAAAAGAGATTGTGAAAGACTCTAAAAATCTGTCAGTTACAGATTTTATTAAAGCACAGACGGAGAAAGGGTAAACTATATATTAAAAAAAAAGTTTAAAATATTCATTAATTTTAATATAGTTTTAAATTCAAATAAAAAAATAAAATTTGAGAATGCTTAAATTAAATTTGAGAATAAGACAATTTTCTTATGATTTTATATTTTTATCTAAGTCCTTTTTTATTGCATCTTTTATCTTTATTTCATGTTATGAATAATTGTAACTGAAAAATATTCTATATACGTTCCATAAATACATTTATATATAAAAAGTCTTGCACTAGACATACGACATGCATATTCTTTATTTTTAAACTTTAAACAATAAAATGTCACATTATAAAACTGAAACAGTTACGTAAACCAAATGATGAATGCCCTTTTAACATAACGAAACATAAGCAGTTTTTTTGAAACTGAAACACGTAACCTGTCAAAAAATGACACATAAATTATATCGGATTCAGAAAGTCGCTAGACAGCCGATTTATAAAACAAGTTTCGAGATTTATCTGAAAGTTAATGCATTTTTTTAAAACGATAAAAAACAACTTCTGAATCTGACAGGAAAATTGCTTGATTTAAAATATATACTTAATTGGGTAGACTTTGAAAGTCTTGAATTTTTAAAAATATATACATTTTATGTTTTATACTTGGTAAAAACACTAGAGTTAAAAGAGGAGAAATAAATAATAAAAATTAAGTAAAATATTTATTTTAACTCCGTGTATTTATTTATTCAAAATAGCGTGTACGTATCATAAATTACTGAAATTTTTAAAATAAATGAAAAATAATTAACTTCTGCAGATTCTAGATAGTATTTGTATCAGCAGAAAAAAATAAGTAAATTTTAGATTGATTCAAATTTTCAGCCAAATATTTTTACCATCCAATTTTTTATATATATATAAATTATTCTTATATTTAAATATAACATAATTTTTCTAAAGCTAAAAAACATTTCCTAGTGATATTTTAGTATACTTGTAGCTTTTTCAAATTGAAATGAATACGTTTTTAATAATTTTAAAACAGGTTTAGTTAAACATTCGTATTGTTTCCTTCTAAACATTTATACCATATACATTCAAAATACCGTATTTTCGACTACATAATTCAATCCTTTATTTCAGACATGAAATGACATATTATATATATATATATATATATATATATATTCTGGATATAAGTAGACCCCTTAATTCACTCCCGGAAGAAACGAGGCTTTTGTTTTCTTTAATAAATGTAAAAGTGTTAGAAAAAAAATCAAAAGAAAATCATAACTTAATGATTTTTCTGTAGAAGAGGTACATCGTATCCCACCTTTTCAGTCTTTATCTCGTATTTTGTGTGCATTCGGCGTACAAGTCGATCTCTTAATTCACTCACGAAAGAAACAATGCTTTTTTAAAAGAAAGTAAAAGCATTGGAGAAAATTAAAAATCCATCAAAATATAATCCTATAGTGCAATAAGTTTCCTGAAAATGGGTTACTATCACCCTCCCTGTCTTTCACCTGTATTTTTGTGTAAGAACTAACCCCTTAATTAATTCACAAAAGAAACTATACTCACTTCTTTTCGTTGAGCAAGTGAAAGTGTTCGGCAAAAGTAAAAAAAATCGCCAAAAGAAAACCGAACTGATTTTTTCGAAGGTGAGTTACTATCCCTGCACCCCACCCCTGCCCTAGTCTTTCTCTTGTATTATGTGTACATTCGGTGTATAAGTAGAACTCTGAATTCACTCACAAAAAAGCAATGTTTTTTTTTTCTTTGAGAAATTTAAAGTGTTGGGGGAAAAGTTTAAAAAAAAAATGAAAAAATCATCAAAAGAAAATACTATTGTGCAACAATTTTTCTGGAGGTAAGTGAGTTAATATCATCCCCCCCCCTCCCCGTCTTTCTCCCGTATTTCGTGTGAATTCGGTGTATATGTCCAACTCTTAATTCAGTCACGAAGGAAAATATGCTTTTTTTTTTTTTTTTTTTTTTTTTTTTTTTTTTTTTTGAGAAAGTAAAATTTTTCGGGAAAATTAAAAAATCATGAAACGAAAGTTACATAGTGCAACGATTTTTCTGAAGGTGAGTTACTAACACCGCCTCCAAGCCCCCAAAGTTTTCTTCCCGTATTTTCAATGTATTCGGTGTATAAGTCAACCCCTAATTCACCCACGAAAGAAACGGTGTTTTTTTTTGCCCCTTCAGGAAGTGAAAGTGTTGGGGAAAGGTAAAAATATCATTAAAAGAATATCATATAGAGATCACTCAGCCTTTCTCCCGTATATTCTATGTTTCGATATATAAGTCGAACTCATAAATCACTCACAAGCAAAACGATGTTTTGTTTGAGAAAGTAAAAGTGTTGGGGAAAAGTTTGAAAAAAAAAAAAAAAAGTCATCAGAAGAAAATCATACAGTGGAATGATACAGTGAATGGGCGAGTTCCTATCTCCCTTCCTCCTTCAAGTCTTTCTCCAATTGAAAAGATTGGCATCCGTGCGACGATTCAGTAAATGTAGAATATTTCCCTGAACTTTATGAACTGAACAGCGATTAATAACATTTAGAATTTCCATATCTATATTTTGCTAGATCAGTGGTATATTAAAGGTAAATCATTCTTTGTATTGATATTTTTTGCTTAAAATATTTCTAAAACAGACTAATATGTACTTTATTTCGTCCTTCCGTAGGATGGATTAAAGAAACAAATAGAAAATAAACAAGGATAAAGTAACCTGCCCACTTTTATGCTTTATATTTACCACATCATTTTGCTAGGGATTTTAAAAAGTGATCACTTTTTTTCGACCTAGCAAAAGAAAAAGAATCTTTTAATAAATAATGGTAACATATAATTGTAAATGTTCGCAGTTATGTCATAGATGTAAAATTACCTTTAGGTTAACTGGTATTTTTTTTTCTAAAATTTTTAAAGTATTTCATTATTACAATATTAGAAAATTACAATATTTTTTATGATTGTGAAAAATATCTTAGAAATGACAAATGTTGTTTTTTATATTATTAATAAAGTGATCGGTGCTTATCTGACATGTATTGGTACAGATGACAACTGCGATGGTCGGGTGTATCATTTTATATCTAGTGTATAATTAGACCACTGAATTTACTTCACATTTGAGCGGATTAAAACATTGACTCATATGCTGAAGATTAACTTACTTATTTTCATCCCAAATAAAAATCATCTTTTTACGTTCAAAACACTTATATCTCTCCGCAGAGTTTTTACCTTCATTTAATTTTTTTAATTTCATTTTATCATTACTCATAACTAGGATATATTCGCAAAGACTTTTCACGTATAAATTTCGTAGCAAAATTGTTCCACTTGCTGCTTTACTTAATATCCATATATATTATTTCTCCTGTCAACATCCGTTTTACTCATAAAATATGAAACGCAGAACAACGAATGAGATACCATATGAAAGGTTTTAGAACAGGCTTCTGACATAGCCCACTTAACAATTCGTTAAAACATGTTTTTGATTAAAATTTGCTGAAATTAAAAAAATAAATCGGCATTGTTTTCATGAAAGAAATGAAAGGTTTTCCTGAAATTATTGTTGCCAAAAAAATAAAATACCACATTATATGATGTTCATAGCAATTATTATAAAAAACACCGCACGGGTTTATTTTATACTTATGATTAAAAAGCGAAATTGAAATTGAAATGTTTAGATTTATATTTCTAAGTCCCATGGTTTTCCTAAAGCGGATGACGTCATCCTCTAATACAGTCAAAATACGATTGTTAATTTTGTTTTTTTCTCGCGCGTGCCTTTAGCAATCTTGGATCAGTTTTTAGTCTAACTTTGATGGAATAAATTAGATGATATTCTGGCTTGACTAACAACTAAATGTTGTTTGCAGATACTTTTATCCTTGTTTTTTCTTTATAAGTTTAAACCTGCATCTAATAAATATTACATATTGATAAAAAATGATACTTCTCTATTACCCCGTCGACCACTTTTCATAACAAAAAGCTACCGCCAAATAAACGGGAGAACGTTTTCATTGGAATATCAAAATAAATAAATAAATAAAATATAAGAATTTATGGACACAATTGTTATTTTAATGAATGAAATAACTCATAAATCAGTAAAACATAATTGAAAATACACGCAAATGTCGAATTAAAAACCACTTGATGACGTAACAAACACGTATAATGCTTCTGACGTCAAGTAAATGGGACTGCATTTTTGGCGTTTAATAAAAGTGGTCGACAGGATAATAGAGACGTACCTAAAAAATATTAGATTTCAGTGCGAAATCCTCGCACGGGCCCTCTGGTTTACATTTTAAAAAGTAAAATATCAAGTTATTTAACTAGAAATTCCTCGTAAAGCGAATGATGAATACATTTATTATCTAACGAAACATAAAACAGTTTGTTATGTCATTAAAAGTGTAACATCTCCAAAAACAAGCTATGAATTATAACGGAATCAGAAAATTACTTGACAGCCGATTTAATATTCAAATTTTACTTCAATTTTGTGTAAAACAATAGAAAAATCTGAACGATTTAAAATTTACTTTCTTTATATTTATTACATATGTTGTGTCTGTTGAACGTAAAGCAGAGGAAAGTTTTAAGAGGTAAAATATATAATTAAAAATACGCATTTATTTATCCTCTTGTTTATTTTTTTTCAGTAGAATCGAAAATACCAAACATATACATCAAAAGTGTAAAAAAAAAATAATTTTAATAAAAACGAGCAAGGAAGACCGAGCTATGCTCGGTCAAAATTAGCTTTGAGTTCAAATATCCTGACACATGACCAAAATGACCCACTAATCAAATTTTCTCAAACATTTGTCCTAGCCCAACAGTCTTCTCGTGCACAAAAAACATAGGAAGCAAAATTTTGTTTAAATAGTCTGAGCCGTTTTTAAGATAAAATAGCTTGACCCATAATGACCCATAACCAAAATGACCCACTAATCGAATTTTCTAGAACACGTGACCCAACCCAACAGTCTTCTCGTACCCGAAAACCACTGTTCAAATACATAAGTTTTACTTATAGTTTTAATATACCTTAATTAGACTCGATATTTAAAAAAAGGTTTTATAGAATAAATACTATGGAAAAGCAATTATTTTATAAATAAATAATCAGCAATAACCAGCTCAAATGAACTCTTATTTTTGTTATTTTAGTTGCATTGACAGTTAAACTTTGATATTACCTCTTTCTAACCAGGTTTTGAATTCAAAATTCCCGTTTTTATGTCATAACTTTTATGTTAGCAATTATTAAATTTATTTTAAATTTTTATTTAATGTTGTTGTTAATAGCAAATAGTAAATGCTCACCATGAATTTCATAAATATTTTTCTCATAAAAACTGTTCGACATACATTTTTCTCCATTGCTTAAACTTTAGAAAAGAAAATTTGACAAGAAAAGTTAATTTAAACAGATGATGGATTCGCTTTCATGCTAACGAAATGTGATAAATTTTTTACGGCATTAAAAAGCATAACATCTCTGAAAACGACACATAAATCCGACCGGGATCAGAAAGTCATTTGACAGATGATTCATATTTTAAGATTCAAAGTTTATTTAAAAATGAATGCATTTTCTTTTCAAAATAATGTAAAGTATTTTGAATATGATAGGGAAAGTAGATGACTAAATTTAAAAATGCTTACTTTGCATTACGTAAGTTAATTTTAATATTCATAATATATATATAAACTCGGTTTATGGCGCCAAGTGCCGCCGTCCGAAAACTACAAGAGATCATTCATTTCTTCCGGTCAAGGGATCCTTATCCCTCATCTCTTTTTTATACCATCCATTCAGGCCTTTCGTGGTCTTCCTCGTTTACTTTTTTGGTTTGTTATATAATTAGATGCGATTTTGAGTAGTCTCTGATCCCTCATTCTTTTAACATGGCCATACCTGATTAATTGCCTCTTTTGGAGATCATCTAATATGGTTCCCTTAATTTTCCTCATATCATTGATTCCTCCATTTCTTATTCTTTCTATTCTTGGTATCCTGCATGATCTTCTTATGGCATCCATTTCCACAGCATTCTAATTTCTTTCTTTCTGTCTCCATAATTCTCCATCCGTCTACTCCACATAACAATGTGCTCTTTACAATAGAATTGTATATATTAATACTTTCTTTTCCTGGAGATCTCCTCACTCCACTAAATAGAATTTAATAGTTTTACAGCCTTTCTTCTTTGACAGATTCTTTATTTAATTTTCTGTCAGTATGTGCCTTCTCTATTAAAATCTACACCAAGGTATCTATAACACTTGCAGCTTCCTATTTTTATATTATTTAAACTTAGTTCTTTTGTCATATTTTAGGCTGAACTATCAATATTTTCGTTTAAATCCAGTTTATATTTAAAATCCTTAATATTTTCATTTTTTAACAGTTTCAATCGTATTGTATCGCTATTTAAGTCTATTAACTTATTTTTATTCTAATATTTTCACATATTTCGATTTACAATTATTCGTAACAAAGAAACATTCAAAGGTCTCATTCTTCGGTCTTTAACTCTTTGTTACTCAACAATTCCGATTTGAAAAACATTTACTCAGAAATTAGAATACATCATGTTAATCATGTAAAAAAAATATTTAGAAAAACTTAGAACATAAAAATAAAAATATTATATAATAAAAGTATTTTTTTCACATCTGCAATAAACAGAAAATTACATACTTCTCATAAGTACCGTCAATTTTTAAATTAGATTAATTATAGAAATTTGAAAAATAATTACTCAGATGTTCGAATACATCATTTTAAGCATGTAAAAAAATAGTTTAAAAAATTTAGAACATAAAAAATAATATATTGACTAAAAGGTACTTTTTCACATCTAGAATAATTAGAAAATTACATACTTCTCATAAGTACTGTAAATTTTTAAATGGTAGTGATTATAGTAATTTGAAATATATTTACTCAGAAGTTAGAATACATCCTTTTATTCATGTAAAAAATATTTAGAAAATTTAGAACATAAAAAAAAGATTGTTTACTAAAAGGTACTTCTTTCACATCTGCAATAAATAGAAAATTACACACTTCTCTTAAGTACTGTCAAATTTTAAATTATAATAATTTTAGTAATTTCAAAAATAATTACTCAGATTTTAGAATACATCATTTTAAGCATGTAAAAAAAAAATAGAACATAAAAAATCACATATTGACTCAAAGGAAATTTTTTCACATCTACAATAATTAGAAAATTACATACTTCTCATAAATGAGGGGGTTAGAATGACAGTGGAGTAAGTCAAAATTTTTGAAAATCGAGATAACCATATTTTCACTGAACGTATATTAATTTCTGTTCAGTGCGACAGTCAAATAAGTCATAGTTCACTTAGGGAGTTACTAGTGGGCAATTGGGACACAATTTGGGTACAATTTGGACCACATAATGCAACGTCAATATGATAAGTTTCACTAAACACTTCATTTCTCAAATCTCTAATTTTTGACTTACTCCACTGTTATTCTAACCCCTTCAAATACTGTCAATTTTCGAATAAAAATTGTAAAGTATACGAACTTACATTTGCAAAAAATTCATTCTTGGATATCCTCAGTCGTTTTTAATTTGACAAAATTTGCAAGGTTTTACAAGGTACCGCAATAACGGTGTGAAGATGCTCAAATAATAAATAAATCTTTGGCATGAAAAATTAGCTCAGTATCACCCTCTTTTGAGAATTCTGTGAAGAATTTATATGAACTACTGCGCTGGAAGATAGCAGCAATCAATAAAATTGTTTTTTAAAGCCCATTGTATAAGTATCATAGATTGCTGTGTATGTTGCAAATATACAACGCGATAATACAAAGGGTTAAAATTTAGGCTGTAAAATACTTTAAAACTCAAAGAAAGGAAAATACGTATGCACTTCCCGCCTAGTAAAATGTAAGCAAATTTTTAAATCATTAAAATTTATAACGTCTCCAAAAACGTCATTTAAAGTTAGAGTTCTAAAAAACCTGTTTTTTCCCAGGTTTATTTCCAATACACCCGGTTTATTCCCAAGTTTATTCCAAAAAGACCTGGTTTATTCCCGAAAAACCTAATTTATTTCCAAAAAACCTGGTTTATTCCTATCTTTAAACCGTGTTTTTTCTAGTCTTTGCAACTTTATTTAAATTTCAACATAATCAAAACGGCCCTTGACAGCATATTTATAAAGCAAAATTCGAAATGTATTTGAAAATCAATAATTGCTTGTTTAAATTGATAAAAACAACTTTTATATCTGTCATGATTACTATACGACCTAACTTGAAACACATTTGTTTGGTGTCACTAAATGTGTTGTTAATGCAGTTATGGATTAACTGTCACTGGGCACTTATTTAATTTATGTGATACATATGTGCGTTTGCTTTATGTTACTAAATATGTTACTAATGTATTGTATAATGTTACGAATTAACTGCGACTAAACACTTATTTTATTTATGTTACACTTTTGGTTAAATTACATATAATATTTGTTCTTATCTCTTATTATTAGCAGAATCGTAATTATTAAATTTATCTTTATAGCTTTATTATTATTATTATTTTAATATTTTAACTTTTATCTTATCGATTCGTTTTCATTTCATTTTTTTTTTCTGAATTTCATGTTGTAAATAATCGTAACTGTAAAATACCCAGAAAGAAACTTTTGAAATACGATCTAAAAGGTTATCTTAACCATAAATTCCCATTCTTCATTCTTTAAACTTTAGACAGTAAAATTTCACATTAAACTGTAAAGCGAATGATGAATGTACTTCCTATCTAGCGAAACATAAGAATTTTTTTTACGGCATCAAAACATGAAACGTCTTCATATAGAACACATAAATTCTAAAGGAATCAGAAAGTCTCTTGACAATCGATTTATAAAATAAGATTGGAAATTTAGGTAAAAGTTGAAAGTTTTGCTTAAAGAAAGTTAGAATTTTACAGGCAAATGGAATCATTTTAAATATATTTTTTAGTCCTACGTGTAAATATAATTGAAAGCAAAAAACTTTTATCAATAGAATAAAAAAAAACACGAAATGGATTTTGTTTTGTCAAATATAGTTTATTTACTTAACTCATATATTTTCAAGTTCCGGAGCGTTGGTACAGCAAGTACGTGCTGGAGAAACCTGGATTAAGGCCTAGCGCACAGCTCCCTTTTGGGTGTCTGGATACCGAAGTTATTGTAGGACTCTGGCACGTCCGCAAGTGTTACGTGGTGGTTCCATTTAGGGCACGGGTTCTACCGTTGTATGCTGTCGCAGAGACAAAGTCGTCAATATCCTAGGAGAATCAATGCGCAGATGGGGGCGTCCCCACTGGCCGTAGAGTACACAGTCAACGACATAGTCAACAACGACTAATCTTGGTCGTTCTCGTTAAAAGTTCCTCAGAACCTGGGTACGACGGTTGTCCCGCATAACGGCGGTGCTCAGTTTTACCTAACTCATATTACAAGATATACCACGTGAAATTCAATGTACACAATGTTAATTAATTCACATTGTCCAGTTTTTGTATTTATTACATTCATTATGTTTAAAAAATCACTATGGCAATCTAAAAGTGTATATTTTATAATAAATTATTAACTGAATATCCATGCTATGTCTAAAGAAAACAATAAATAATCACTTTTAATTATATGAAAAAATCGTTCTAACAATATTATGATGGTGAAAAATAGGATAATTTAAATTAAGTTTGTCTGAAATATTATATTATATTTATGTAATTAAATCTTTTTGATGATGAATAATATAAAGAAATTCCTTACAATAAAATATTTTCTTATACTTTGTCAAAATAGTTGATTATGTCTTCCTAACCATGTCTGATTCATTTGTATGGATAAATATCGTATTACCGCCGATAGAAACAAATTATCTTACCTCTAATTGAGCATTTCCTGTTTTTCGCGATAAAGTCGGTTTCATACTAATCATTCTGATGCCTTTAGCCAGTTAACTATATTGCAGTAAACGACGGCGAAAAGTTTTGTGCAAATAAAGATTTCGTTCAATTACTTTCTTACGTATATTTTAGTAAGTTTAGTTAATTATAGATTGACTAAATATTTCTTAACTTTATGATCACCAATACACGGAGTTGCGTAAAATTAACCAACTTGGTTAATTTCTAAAAATGTTATCAATTGGTGAAAATTTTCAAAATAAAGTTTTGATTATTTCTACTTATTATAAAAGAATATTATTTATATAATTTATATTTGGGTCAAATGTTTCCATTATTGTATTCGTCGGAAAAACTTTCAATAAAATACCGATATTAGATATACAGGGTGTATCAGGTTTGATCGTTTAAATTTAGTTGGGAGGTAGAAAATAGCAAAGAAGACAATCTCATATTGCAAAGTATGGGCACAAACGAACGCATGACGTTGTAGAGGGCGCTGTGTATTCATAACTTCTGATCACGCGCAAATCTCTCTGACAAGCCCAGCCGGTCGTCATTCGACAAGGTGACTTTGCAAAAATAACATGAACATTTATACGTTTAATGAATATGCAGGTGTACATCTAACTTACAGTGCGACAGGGGAAAGCGGTCGAAAAGCTCGCAAATGTATTCAGAACGCTACCCCAACCGGCGCAAACCTCAGAATCAAACGCTTGCAAGTGGATCGGTTGCCAGTACGAGTACCTGTCATGATAGAGGAGGCAATTGATAGACACGGGCAGTTCCAGGTACAAGGAGTTATTTAGGTTTTTAGGTTTGCGTCGATTGACGTACAGTCACGAGAACTTTCGATATATATATATATATATATATATATATATATATTAAGTGGCTTAATTAGCCCATAAAAGTATCTGTGAAAGGCTGCTAATCTATAAATGTGGGGATCAATAGCCTTTATATCCAAGATTGAACTTTCCACGTTCCACAGTTTTCGAGAAAAACGGCTGTGACAACGAACAGACAGACACACGAGTGATCTTACAATTTTTTTTGTTTTATGTATAGAACCCTAAAAAGAACATGCCTAAAATGTTGTAAATTAACAGTGTTTACGTTTCATTATATTTCCTTGACTAAATGCTTGAAATTTTCTCTTCTTCTATAAGATAATATCATTAAAGCTTCTAGTTCAAACTCGATCAAATTGAATATGTTTCCTACCTCCATAATATGCTTTTAAGAACTTCAAGTAATAGAACGTGACGATTTTATATGTGAATATAATGTTCTCTTTCGAAAACAACCAGAAAAGTTTGAAATGACAAAATAACTGTCGATTATTATTATTAGTTGTGTTCGTAATTATGCGTATAAATACGTAGCAGCTAAAGTAGTTGCCTGGTCCGTCCGTCTGTCCGCATATAACAGCACAAAAACTACCGAACCGAACGGTTTGATATTTAATATGTATATAATAGTTGCAGAATTTTGTCACGTCATTTCAAATGTTATGAAAATCAAATCAAAATTTAAAAAGGTATTAATAAAAGTTTTCTTCATTCTATTAAAGCCTATCATGCGTAATTAATTCAGTGATATTCCATGATAGGTAATGATCCTAGATTGCCATAGTGATTATGTCCTATTTAAGATGGAGTCATATTATTTCTGTATTACTTAATTTAAAAAACGAATTTGTATACTAAAATTGTTAAAATAATACTGGTCGGAAAAAAGGGTGAACTATATGAATTTGACTTTTATGATTTTAAATATGTCATCGAAATTTCGCTAATACATACTGTTTTCAAGAAAGATAATTTTAAAATTACAGTGTCAAATTCAAAAATAACACATTCATCCACCATGATACAAAACAATAAAAACTTGAAAAATTATTTATTTTCATTACCTGAATAAAGAAATGGGTAAAACATACACTGTTAAAAATTTGCAGCAAACTGTCCAGTCATTCGACCATTTTTATAAAAAACGGTTATATAACTATAATTTAACTCTATTATGATCATAGTATTGTCCATATTATTGCCATTACGGTTATGTAACTGTTTTTTATAAAAGCGATCAAATGACTGAACAGTTTGCAGCTAAGTTTTAACAGTGGTATAATTAAAAATTAATTTTGTTAACATTTTACTCTGGTATAGTTTTTTCGTTCTTTGTGTGTTTATTTTTTATGTGCGTCTCCCGTATAAGTTTCTAGTAGTTATCTGTTAACATATATATTTTTTTTTCCATTTACCGCTGCATCTCATTTTCCATTTTAAATACATTCTTGTGGAATATTTCTCCATGTTCATTAGAAAAAGTTCCGTATTACATGGAAGAAGATCAACTGAGAATGTAACAAGTGCAGATTTAAAAGCATAGTGCATTCCAATGCTCTAAATGAGGAGATTAGCTTCTCCACAATTTCCTTATTGTCTTGAGACTTTCTGTTTGACAAACAATTTTTAAATACTTTTTTTCAAAAGTACTTTTTGTGCTATTCTCTCGATAGCATCTACCCTATTAAAATCCGTGCGCGTAACTTCATCTAGGTTACCTCAAAAACTCGGAAACCACAAGGCGCAGGGCTAAGAAATTTCGCACGCGGGTTGCTGGTAGGGGGCCCATGAACGAAAAAAGTTTCAAAATTAATAATAGATTTTTTTTTAATTTTATGTTTTTGACGAATTTTTGCCTTTTTTATGTTTAACCCATAAACGCGCGAGTTCTAACCAGCTCTAAATTTTTACTGAAACATGAGATATACATATTAAGTACGTCACGCTGCAATACTAAGAAGCTGTTGCGGGCATTACGATAATTCTTTTACCTCGCATGCAAATAATTAGAGATTATTTAATCGCGCTTAATTATTAACTTTAAAAAAATAAAGAAAACCATTTTATAACAAACATCAATAAAACTTTTTATTCTATTTATTCCCTCATTCCAAAGTTATCGTTTTATCGTCTGCTGCCATAACAACATGATAACATAAATTTCATTTTTAAAAAATGCACAGTAGTAGAAAATTATTTTACTACATATTACATAGATACATTTGGTTGTACGGATTTTTATTTTTAATTTTGGTTTTAGAATTAAATTCATGAACTCCCGTGCATAGAACGTGTTAAACAGCTTGTTCAGCTTTTATTTTTGCTTCGCTCATGCATGGATATTTGTGCATCAAAAATATAAATTCTTCACTGTCTTTATTCATCGCTTTAACAAACTGTTTTACAAGGTTAATATTTATAAGCAGAGTAGGCAAACACCTTTTTGTCTTGTCTACTAATACCTAGTCTGCAACATTTTTCGTGCCAAAAATACTTTCTTCTCACAGTGGCTATGTTTTCATGCAGACGTGCTTATCTCTTGCTAAACTGTCCCTTCAAATTAAAAATTTTAATTTTATGCAACCTTGTAGTAACTTCGTTAGTAATGCTAATTAGGTATGTACTTAGTTACTAACTTAAACAATAGAGTCTGCTTGTTTTTCTCAACAGTGAAGCTACATAAATTCCCTCAGTGAGTAAAATATGAAGTGGCATTTGTGCTTATATATATATGCAAATTCAGATCATTGAAAAAATTTGAATTTTATGAAATATTGTAGTAACTTCCTTACCAATGCTAATTAGTTCTTTAGTTAGTTACTAACTTAAACAATAGACTCTGCTTGCTTTTCTCAACAGTGAAACTACGTAATTGTAAATTCAGTGAGTAAAATATCAAGTGTCGTTTGTGATTAAACATATGCAAATTCAGATCATTGAATTGCAGAAGATAGTAGAAATATTTTTCAAAAGAGTGTGGAAAAAACAAAGTGCAGAATAAGAAATTGGTAAGTGATGGAGCAATTTCATTATCATATGTGATCATTGTACCGCTATAGCTGACATAAAAAACCATTATTTTTACAGGGACGATTTTGATGCCGAACTGTGTAATTAATATATTTTTTTCTGTTTAAATATCTTTAAATTAAACAATTTTGATCATAAAGTTTAAGTTTTAATTCATTTCATAGGTACAAATTATAAATAAATTGTGAAAGTTTCATAAGAACATCTGTAAAATACGGATTTTCCAATTTTACCACAAAATAAATTTACTAATAAAAACATTTCAAATGTTTTTTTTTTGTTTGTTTGTTTTCTAATCGCAATGAAGATAATCAAATAAATTATATTTAAAAACCTCATTTGATAAAATATCGGAAATCTTATGAAATACTTTTGCTTCCAAATTTAATTTAAAAATCTATTATTGAAATGCAAATTATTCATATCTTTCAGTGAAGTGAACGCAAATTTCACAGAAGAACATCTGTAAAAGCTTTTAAATTAACAATTTTTACGTTTCTATTATCTCACGATGGCTGAAAATTTGTATTTTTTTTTTTTTTTAGAATCTCATTACGATTTCTAGTACAGAATATTTTATTTATTTATTTATTTATTTATTATTTATTTTGCAAACTTAAATTAATATGCAATTTTTCCATCAAAATAATATAGTTTGAAGATAACAGTACATAATAGAATACACTAATTTGTTGTCGAATGCAATAATGTTTTTTGGTAATATATTTATTTAAAATGTGTATTATTATATTCAGACATCCGTATTATTAAAATTATGAAAAGAATAATAATAAGATTTAATGCAAAGTGAAATTTTTAAGATTTGGTTTAAAGTCTGCGCATTTTTTCCAATGGTACATTTCGTTAAGTTAATTATGAAACTAAATTATGTGTCGTGTCTGTAAATAATAATAGTTTTAAATATATAACTGGTTTTGCAGATATATAAATTAGTCTCTATATTTGTGGATAGAGTTACATCAATTGTATATGCAAAGTAGTGAATAGGGGAAGGTGGACTAAAATAATCCCCTTAAGGGAAACACTTGTCTAAAATAACATAACTGTTTAAATAAAACTTTGGCCCTTTGTTAGTATGTGTTACACTATATTTTGCATTATAAACATATTTTAACAATATCTTAAACCCAAATTGAGTAATGAAAAAATAGATTTTTTAAAAAGTGTCCTTAGAATCATTTCACCCTCACCAAAGTGTAAAATGACCTTTCATTTAAAAATAATTGTAAATTATTTTTTTATCGGCAAAATAAATTATATAAAAGTAATTATGACAATACATAAGTGTAATTCATTTCTAAAAACATACTTCATTAAGTAAACCAAGTCAAATTTCTGTACATGAAATACTGTATATCTAAATAAATATGAAAGTTAGTGCTTACCTTATAACAGATGTTATAAAACCCAATTTTTCAAAGAATTCTATTCAGACGTATAATACTGCAATCTCTTCAATACCGCCATTGCTTCTTCTTCACTTATCACAAATAGTTTATATGTTATCTTGTAGATAGCGCGACCTGTTTGGAAGAAAACATATGTGGATCGTTTAGCCCGTTAGGATCATTTTAGGCCACATTCCTCTACATTTTTTTCTCTTTTACTCAACCGAAAAAAGTTACCAAACGTAAAGTTATCGTATATTTCAACAAAAATATTATAGACGAGCATCAATAAAATATTTTAAATTTAAAATTTTTGCATATTCATTATTTCCCCTTGAATCAATACTTGCATTTATACTACAATTTTAAAGACTTCCATTAAAGCTTCCAGCTCACAGTATAATATTTCTGACACACGCAATTAAATTATTCCTAATTTCTACAAATATAATATGAATTTAAGGAATTCTTCGTATAATAGAATATGTCAATTTACTGTATACTTTAGACTTAAACACGGGTATTCCATTTGTAATTTATTATAAAATATACACTTTTCGATAACCATAATATTTTTTATCGATATATATACCTTGTGATACATACAAGAACTAGGCAATGTGAATTAAATAATATTTTTCTTCTCTACATTGCATTTCTAGTGGTATTTTGTAATGTGAGTTATGTCAATAAACTAAATTTAAAAAAATGTTTTGTGTTTTTAAAAAAACTACTAATAAAAGCTTCTTGTTTTCAATTAAATTTATCTGTTGGACTAAGAAATATACTTGAAATGATTTTATTTCCCTGTAAAGTTCTAAACACCTTTTTAAAGTGAATGTATTGACTTTGAAATACATTTTCTATCCTGTTTTATAAATCGGTTGTCAAGAGACATTCTGATTGCGTTACAATTTATCTGTCGTTTTTCGACACAATTTATGTTTCTCTGCAATAAAAACAAGTTGGAAATTGTACGTCAAACGTTACAAACGAGGTGCGTTCGTACGCACGTTTTAGAATTAAATTCATGATATCCCGTGCGTAGAACGGGTTAAACAGCTAGTTAAGTATATATTTTATGACACTGTTCATACAAATATCTTAACTAGTTATATAAATATTCAGATATATATGTATCAGCTAGTTATATAAATATTCAGATCTTGATGATTTTTAATTCTGTGAAATGAATTATATCGTCTGCAGATTAATTTCTGTCATAAAATAAGTATCTCGGTCGCTTGACGATTTAACATCCATCGGAAGCTCCTATAACAAAAAAGCACCGATTTAAAAAAAAAATCAAATTTCTTAATAAATATTTTTATTAATATCTCCTAAAGTTTTGATTCGATTTTAATAAAATTTGAAATGTCTCGACAAAATTCTGCAAAGATAATATATTTTAAATTGCAAACCATTTGGTTGGGTAGTTTTTGCGTTGTTATATGCGGACAGACAGACAGACAGACGGACGGACAGACGGACAGACAGACAGACGGACGGACAGACCGACGGACCAAGCGACGACTATAGGTGCTACGTATTTATATAATTACGAACGCACCTAAAAAAATTCTTATATTTCGCTAGATGGGAAATACATTCATCATTTGCTTTATGAAACTTTAACAGTTTAATGTGAAATTTTGATATCATAAATTCAAAGAATAGAATGACACTTTTCGTTTAAGACACGATTTCATACTATGTTTCTGAAGTTTTTCGAGAGTATTTTCCATCTACGATTATTCACATCATGAATAACAGTAAAAGGAGGAAATAACAAGTAATATAAAAACTTTTTTTTAAAGTCAATTCCTACTTAGGTCAAATAGAAATTTTTTTTAGAGCGATCTACACGCTTCATCACTGACGGTATTTATTCCTAAATTTATATCCTGCTCAATATATTACATAAGAGAAATTTTTGAAATGTATTAAAATTAAATAAAAAATAAATAGCTAAAATACCAAAAATTATAGCTCGAAAATTATTTCTCACAAAATTGTTAGGCAAACTGCGTTAGAAAGTTAAAAAAATTGTATTTTTCTTGATATAAATTTAAAATCTAATGATTATGCCGTTTTTCAAATATTGAATTTCAAAAATTACCAAACTTCACAATAAAGTGCCATAGCGATGTTACAGTTAACGATAATACAGTTTTTTAAAATATTAATTAATTAATTAAATTTTATTATTTAATTTTAGTTTTATACTTCATTTCTGTTCAAAAGTATAGACTCACTCCACATTTATAGTCTCCTTCGCCCGCGAGCCTCCTGATCTTCGTCCGTGAACAGCCCCATTATCATTTTACGTGTGAAGGTGAGACTATAAATATGGATTGAGTCTGTACTTTTGAATAGAAATGAAATATAAAATTAAAATTAATTAATTATATTTAATGAATTAATTAATATTTGAAAAACTGTATTAACATCAATTGTCATCCAGTACAAGTTTTAAAAAATTTATTTGAACTTGATAGAATGAATAGAAAATATTTTATTAACGATTGAAAATTTGAACAAGATATATAAATATATAGAGAGTGTGAGCTAATAGTAGGAATTGAAAAATAACTCGATAGAGATAGAAGTAAAAAAATAAAAAAATAAAATGAAGGCTATAGGAACAAAATTAAAAATTAAAGATGGGGTTATAAGAAGAGTTCAGACTGACGCTAAAAATAACTACTCGCCACTCGTCAGTACGCGATAAAATTTTGAAATATGGCTATTAAACGTTTTGCCTGACAAGCCAAATAAGTTTCTTTTATTTTTTTCAATTAATAATATTCCCCTATTATTCGAATTTAATAAAAGGGCAATTGAATTTCTGTACATTGCTTTTCAGTTTTCAAATGTTATGCTATCAATGGAACTATTCAAACTAACCAGTAAACGTCTACTAAACTAGTAAATCTGCAGATCAGAAGCCTCAACGTCAGCTCTGAAAGTCATTGTTTTTTAATCTCACTTTTCATATTATTTAGCATCTTACAATCCGCAATTTAATTTTTTTTATATTGAATACATATTTATAGGCATATAAAATACTTCGGAGTTTTCAGAAATTCGAAGCGTTCAATTAAACACGTTTTATGCAATGATATTCTGAAATTCTTATGAACTTCTTATTCTTGTAATGTTTTAGATAAAAATATGCATTTCTTATTTTGATATTCTTTGAAATAGGGTTGCTAAGCAACTAATAAAATAAATAAGAAAAGAAAAGAAATGCATTTTAAAATTTGTAAAAAATAGAAAAATAAAATGTTTTATATTTCCCGAACAGTTGCAAAACAATATTCCAACAATTTAAACAATCAATTTCTAAATTCTAATAGATGTATCGGCAAATTTTCAAAGCTATTTCATATATTTAAGACATGCATATAAAAAATTTAGTATCCGTAATTTTACGTTTAAATCCATTATTCAAATATGCGATTTTCATTTCAGTTAACAAGGAAATTTGAAAATCGTCTGCATTCCCAAAGGAAAGCATTATGACCTAAAAAGAAATGTTCTATATTTTGAATATTTCTATCTATATTTCGAACGAATGAACGAAATGTAACCAAAAACTATACAGCTAATACCGGGTACCTCACCCACATACCCACCATAAATCAACTTGATAGGACGGTTTTTACGGCTGTTATCGCGGAACAGACAGACAGAAAGACAGACAGACAGACAAACAGACGGAAACCAAAAACTTTTCGCGTCTCCACAGTGAGCCTTCACTGACGTTTCGGCAATAAAAAGTAACCATCAGCCAGAAACTGGTGGCTACAAAATTTCATACACAGGTCAAGGATTACTAGCCAAATTTAAGCTTTAGTTCGCATAAAATAAAAGTGGGAAGAGAGAAAAAAAAGTAAAAGAAAAGAAGAAAGTGTTAAATTGAATTTAAATCTTAACTTTATGCACTATATTAAAAATATTTCGTAACAGAAAAGGATATATTTTATATAAATAGTAAGGGGAGTTTAAGACAGAAGTAAGGGAATTTCTGTTTCCTTTAGAACTTAAATGTCATTTTAGGAGAGTTATACCTTACAATATCGTAAAAATTGCTTTTGTTTCGTAAGGTATGGAGTCCATTTGTCAACCGTTTCATAAATTTTTTCTAGTTTTACAACGTAAAGTTTTGCAGTCTAAAAGTAATGCAAAATAATAGATTTTGAAACAATTTCTGGGAATACTATTAATAAAGTTTGTTGAGAATATTTTCTAGCTACGATTATTCATAATATTAAATAAAAATAAAAGATGAAACATAATTTGATAGAATAAATGCTACGATAAGGTGTGAAATTGGGATTTTTTTTTTGTTTTGTTTTGTTTAGTTACTATTAGTCGTAAAACGAAATAAGAAAACTATGTAATAATAATAAGTTGATACACTAAAAGTAAAACGGTGAAATAATAAGATGAAAACTTTGAAACAAATTCCAAAACTTAAAAAAATTTCGAATTATTCATCTGCGTTTATATAAGTCAAAATTTCTAATCTGTAATACTGGTGGAAGTTTGCGTATGTGGCACGTTTTCTGAATACAGTAGTATACACAGGGTGTTTAAAAAATGAACGGTATATTTAAAAAATCAATGAAAAGTAAACAGGCAGCGATAGAAATACACCGTTTGTTGCAATATGCTTGGGATAACAGTAAATTTTCACTCAGGCAAACTTTCGAAATTAGTTTCATATTTCAATAACAGATGGCGATGCAGTCTGGAAAAATCTAAACCACGATATGTTCCACATATCCACCATGCGCAGCAATAATATGGCGTAGTCTCTGAACGAAATTACCAGAAACCTTTGTAAACGTGTCAGGCGGGATGGCTTCACATGCAGAAGAGATGTACTGCTTCAGTTGTTCAATTGTTTCTGGAATGTGGCGGTACACCTGGTCTTTCAAGTGTCCCCAGAGGAAGAAGTCACAGGTTTACAAAGGTTTCTGGTAATTTCGTTCAGAGACTACGCCATATTATTGCTGCGCATGGTGGATATGTGGAAAATATCGTGTTTTAGATTTTTCCAGACTGCAGCGCCATCTGTTGTTGATAATTGTAACTAATTTCGAAAGTTTGTCTGCCTGAAAATTTACTGTTGTCCTAAGCATATTGCAACAAACGGTGTATTTCTATCCCGTTTAGTTTTTATTGATTTTTCAATGTACCGGTCATTTTTTAAACACCCTGTATATGTTAAATGAAGTCATTTACGTCATTTAAAAGAAAACGCAATCATTTTCAAACAAATTAGTTAGAATGTATATCGGTCCAACGGCGAGACGATTGATTGTACATTGCAGGAGAAAAGAACAAGACTTGTATAACTTTCATATGAAATGATGTACATGAAATACAATTTATACATTAAAGCGTGTTTAAAGTTTACATGTATTTTAGGCTCATGGTCCGTCATCACACTGGTTTAAGGATAGAATGCCTCACACAATACATGTACACTCCGATTTATAAAGTAACAATTTCTGAGTCCAGTATATTTGAAACAATGTATATTACCTTTGTGAGCCTCATTTACACACAAAGAAACTTGTGTCATGGGAGCACAATTTTATACAAAGGAATCTACGTCAGAGCAGAACTGCTAACTAAGTCTGTTCCTATGCCTTTTGAATCTTCCTATGCTATTTGGATACTTCTTCTATCATACACCACTGTGTGACATTCTGTCTGATACCACATGTATGTGACGTTTTTGCAGACGTCATACTTTTTAATGGAGTAAAACAAAATAACTTACTTTTCAGTATCATATAAGTACATTCATTATTAGCCTTACGTAACTTCTTCCAGTTTTATAAAGTGGAAATTTACTATTTAAAAGTAATGTAAAATGATGAATGTTGCAAATGTTTTCTGAGAATATTATTAATGGAAGTTATTGAGAATATTTTATAGTTACGATTATTCACAATATTAAATAAAAACAGAAATCAAACATAATTCGATAGAATAAATGCTACTGTAGGGAAAATAACGATATGGATTTTGAATGTAGCAACCGTTTAAAACGACAAATTTTATCAAAAGCAAAACAAAATAATAGAGAAAGAAGTTTTTTTTTCAAATTTTCGAAATGACAAAAGTTTATGCATTTTATAGACTTAAATATCAATTACGTTAGTAAGTGAGTGCTCCAGCTATTGACCAGTGAAATATAAAAACTGCAAAAAACAAGAATTAATGGTTATTAAAGGAACATTGGGGAAACATTGGTTATTAGAGAACAGATAGAAAACATACAACGAAATGTTTTTTTTTCTTTTATAAGTTCTAATTTCATTTAAATATGTGCTTGAAGATTAGCGTGGGAAAAGTAGAAAGGTTTTTACTTTTATATTTTAAGTAGTTTGTTAATTATTGTGTTTTAAAATATTTTTTTTTAATTTATGTTTGTCGTAGTTATTATACCTTTTAATGCTCTTTATTATATTTCAAGGCTACATATTTCATGAAGGTTTCTTTAGAAATAAAGGCGTGCGTGTAATACGGCGAAAATATCTAAAAATAGAAAAATATATTATCATGTTGTAGGTGTACGTTAGACTCCGTAATATACAGTTACAGTTATATCTATAATGTAAAGATACCCCATTGATGATAATCTGTTTATGTAAAACAATTCTTGACAAATATTTTATTTTAGTACATTTATAAGTTATTACAATTACTTATAAAACAACATTCTATTAAGTTTATGATATTTTCTTGTATTTTACTTATTTTAAATATATTTTTTCATATTAATCACTTTTCATTTTTAAATATTCTTACATATCGCATGTTTGGGGGGTTTTCACCTGCTGTTATTATGTTTAAGGACGACTAAAAATGTAGTTTAAATCAAATGTTCCCGTTTTCTTGTAAAAAATTTAAAATATTTTTTACCATCTAAAAAGAAAATGCATCGATTTTCACATAAATTTCAAACCTTGTCTTATAAATCTGCTGCCAAGGGCCGTTCAAATTCCGCTAGGATTTATCTGTCGCTTATTGGGACGTTATACATTTTATTTCCGTAAAAAATTGCTTATGATTTGGTAGGTAGAAAGTTCATGCATCATCCACTTTATGTAACTTTTTCCAGTTTTATAACGCGAGATTAAACTGTCAAAATTTTAATGAATGGGAAACGAAGAAGGTCGTATGAGACGATATTTCGGAAATTATTAAAGATGTTTTTCAGCCGATTTGACAGCGATGTTTATGTATAATCTAAAATAAAGATAAAAAATAAATTAAAAATAACTTGCTGAAGAATTAAAATCGTACTAAAAAAAGTCTCATTTACGCCAGGCCAGAGTTGCTAACACTAGCAAGTTATTTTATTCATTCGTTATATTAATGCAAAAATTATTATTTTTTAGAGGGGCGGTGGGGTTATGTGAGACTCTCCTTCTTATAAGTTTTTCTCCATTCGCTTTTAAGTACTGATTTTCACTTTTAGAACGTGACATATTTTTGTTATTAAAAAAAAAAAAATCAAAATCAAAATCAAGAATGAAACATTTGTTTTGAGAGAGACTTTTGAACCTTATTTATTATGCTTTTGAGAATCTTGTCAAGTTTCTATAAATCACAAAATAAAATGTTAATAAAAGACGATTTTAAAATAAATTGATAAAATAATAAAAATATAAGGAAATTGCCTTACAGATAAATTTTCTTTACGCTTTGGAATTTCTAATATTTACAATCACTTTTATTTATTCCTTATTTAACTATATTAAATTACATGATACTGCACTTTTGGTAGACGAAGCAGAGATAGTGTGTTAAGGAATTTTTCGAAAAATAAATTAAAATAGTGACATTCCACAAGTTTGTTAATGCTCTGAAACATTATATAACAGAATGCTTTCGTACCAAGGTTACAAACAGAATGAGACAGTAGAAAACAGTACAATTTACACTTGTTTGTTTAGGGAATGGTGATCAAAGATCTATTTATTGAATCAAAATAAAAAAATTGTCTCATTGGAGCTCGAACCCAGATTTTAATTCACATTTTTAACAATTATGAGGCTATCGTGACGGCATTTGGAACAAGCCTACTTTGAATTAAAGTCTAATAATGCTTAAAGTGATAAAAAAAAAACATAACACGGAATATTTAAAAATACCTTTTTTAATGTAGATTACATATGTTTCGTTCGCTCTATCGGCGACATCTGCAGATCTAAATGATAAATACCATATTATCAATACCATGTTTACCATTTTCAAAAATATGCGAGGATATTGTATTTATCATTTAGATCTGAAGATGTCGACGATAGAGCGAACGAAACATATGTAATCTACATTAAAAAGGTATTTTTAAATATTTCGTGTTATGTTTTTTATTACTTTAAGCATTATTAGACATTAATTTAAAGTTAACAAGCGATTGTATTATCTTATTTGTAAGCCAACTTTGATTTTTCTGAAATATATAGATATCACGAGACATAGTGGAATTGGTTTTTATCCGTAACGAACACATTCAACTTGACTCTCTATATTTCATATTGTTGATATTCCACATGGGTTACTGATCCAACTACACCCAGAAAAAAAGTTTTGTTCAATCAACAAAAATTTTGTCGACCCAACAAAACTTTTCGTTTAAATATGGTTCAATGGAAATTTTGTTTGAATCAACAAAAAAAGTATTATTGATTTTTTTTTTTTTTTTTTTTTTTTTTTTTTTTTTTTTTTGTAATTCCAACAAAAAAATTTTGTATCGTCAACTAATTCAGATAAAATGGTTCAATTTTACTTGAATTAACAAAATTCTTTTTGTTACATAGATATATGCTATGTGTTATTTTAACAATCTAATTTTCTTTTTTCAACAAAATATATTTTGTTTGTTTAAAAAATAAAATATGTTACATTACGAACTTTTTTTGTGTATACTACAAAAACTTTTGTTAAATGAACCAATCTAATATGTAATTTTTTTAATTATTTTTCAGTATTCAAGTACGCCTGTAATCCTTGAATAATTACAAGTGATTTTTTATCCTGCTTTTATTCAAGCGTAAACCGAGAGAGCGAAAATGGCCCCAGCCGGTACTCGAACCCGGGTCCTCAGAACAGCGCTCTGAGGCTCTACCACTGATCTACAAGAAACGACATCCAAGTTAGGCATTTCTCACTCTTATATATGTCGAACGGGCCGCAACCGCAGCACAAGATGGAAAAGTCATCAGGAGCACGCAAATTTCTGCGGCAAACATGAGACGACAATAAAGAGCCCAGCATACGGCAACTCATAGTTAATTTTTAATTCATTTTCCTCAGTAAATTACGCCTGTAAAAAAGAGGATAAAAATTCACTTGTTATTGTTCAAAGATTGCAGGCGTAATTCACTGCTGAAAATAAGATAGAGCTATTGCAGAAATCGCAAAAAATGCAAAATCCCAAACAGCACACACCCATCTATAAGACATCTACAAGCTGTAAACCCAAGAAAACCGACACATCTATAAGAAGTCTACAAATATCCATGATACACCCTTTTCACCTCTTATGGAGATGTTATGTGTGATCTCTCTGAGTTCTATTAGACGTCCAAGATATCCAGGTAGTCTATGAGACCACGTCTATAAGACATCCAAGCATAGATCACTTTTCGACATGCAATATGTCTTATAGCCGTGCTTAAGACTTGGATTGTAGATATCCAGGGACATCTGATATGCGTTTATAAGACGTCTAATGCATGTCTATTTATTGATACTCAGTACTTCTTATAGATATACTTAAGATATCCAAGAAATTTCATCAGAAATACAGCCTTAGGGCAAAAGTATTGAGCACCCCCATATTTATAATATATTTGGTAAAAATAATAGATGGATACAAATATTAAATTGTATACAATTAAGAATTTTCTTTAAAAAATAAGTTTTTTATTTTTTTTCAAAGATAGCAAACGCATAACTCATCTTTTAATGAAGCTATTTTCTTTAAAAAACTTTTTTTAAATTAAATTTTGTTGTTCTGTTAAGCCAGTTAATAAATAATCAAGAAAATAATTATTGTAAGAAAAGACAAAATGAACTTAGGTCTTCAAAAACGAAAATAAAGAAAGCTTATGTAAAAAAAAAAAAAAAAAGTACATTTATATGTAATTTTTATTATTTTATTTTTTAACATGTGTTAATAACAAAAATAAATTTTAAGAAATATTTATGCTGCTGAAGAGATCTTGGCATTTCAGGCAAGAAATATTTCAATTTCCATGATGATCTGTTAACTTATGACATAACAATGAAACTTCCAGAAAACAAAGTAATTTATAGTTTTGAAAAAGTAGGTGTTTAAAGAAAATGACTTCATTAAATGACGAGTTGCTTGTTAACTGTCTTTTTTTTTTTTTTTTTTTACAAACCATAAACTTAAAAAGAAAATTCCTAAATAATATGCAGTTAAATATTTGTATATAACTATTACTTTTACAAATATATTAAAAATATGGGGATGCTGAATACTTTCAGCCAAGACTGTATTTCCAATGAAATGACATTGTTTCCTTGCATGTCTTAAGTATATCTATATGAAAATTAGAATAATTCTTGCAGAAAATGTTAAAATATAATGGAATTTGTCTTCAACAATGAAAATAGAGAAATCTTATTTTTAAAATATACTTTAAATTTATATGTTACTTTTATTATTTTAACTTTTAATATCTGTTAATAAAAATTATACAAGTTTTAGGAAATATTTTCATTGATGAAGATAAGTGATTTATATACTTTGGCTTTTCCGGTAAGAGTTATTCTAATTGTCATGATTACCTATTAACTTGCATAGCATAACAATTGCTATACTATGAAAGTTTCAATTCTGAAACTTACTGAAAAACAAAGCAGTTTAGTTTTAAAAAAAACTCATTTTTTTAAAGCAAATTGTTTAATTAAAAGTCGAGTTGTTAGTTTGCTGTCATTTTAATTGTAATAACTTACCATTAAAGACACAGACAGCAGTTGTGAATTCTAAAATAATTGTGTCACTTGCGCTTCATTTACTCTCTTCCTAAACATCCTTCAATGTTGAAGTTTCAAAATTTGTTCTACTTTTTCATTATTTTTATCAGTAAGTCTCCACTGGTGTACAAAATACACCGCCATTGAATTTTTATAAACTATATTTTCTTTCTTAATTAAACATTTTTTTATATAAATGCGATATCTATTACTTGAATACTATTACTAAACATCAGACACTACGACTAATATTCAGGCCCCTGCTGGCACTTAGGAATACGTGCCCTTGCACCCTCTGCCTGAACCACCCTTAATGATGGCACATGATTTAATATGAAAGTGCCAACATAACCCTCTGTCCACCGCCCTTTCAAGACATCCAGCATGGGCCTGCTAACACTTCGAAATAAGTTATGATAAAAATACGAGGGTGCTTAATAATTTTGGTAAAGACAACTGTAGATAAAAATACTAAATGTTTCATTCCAATAATATCAGTATATTATTCCCCCCCCCCCCCCAAAACGAATATTTTGCAATGTTCTGCAACGAACATTCAACTGATCACAAATGTTCTGTGGGAATAAAAAAATAAAACACAGAGATTTTCTTGTATTTTGTATATGTAGGAGTGCGATTTCATCTTGTATAGAAATGCTAAAGACATTTCGTAAAACGCTAACACACACAAAAACCAAAGAAATGACGAATTTCACAATTTTACTCCGATCGAATGACGAATTTTGCTTTTTTTCCCCCTCGTAATAGACGATTTTTGCAATATTTTTGAGATTTTTCTCTCTGGTAACTGGCGAATTTCACTTTTTTTTCTCAGAACCAATCATCGAACTCCGCATTTTTTTTCCCACGACTAATTCGAGAATTGCGAGATATTTTCCAACACTTCACTGATGAATTTCGTATTTTTTTTATCCGCGACTGATTGGCGAATTTTAAATATTTTCTTTTCACTGACTGGCAAATTTGTTCAGCTCTTTCTTAGGACCAATGGGCAAAAATTGCATTTATTTTATTATTATTTTTTTTTTAATCAAGCGACTAATATCCGAATGTCTCGATTTTTTTTTTAAATCCACAGCTGATTGTTAACTTTTGCGATATTTTCTTTATTGATCGATAAATGTTGCGGATTTTTTGTGGGTTTTTACAAGACTGACGAATTTTGTGATTTTTTTTCTGACAATCCACCGATTAATTTAGTTTTTTAACCTGCGACTGATAGGCGAATTTTGCATTATTTTCTTTTTATCAATTGGAAAATTTTGTCGCTTTATCTTGGAATTGATTGAAAAAAAATCGAGGGATTTCCCAAAACTGATCAACTAATTTAGTGGGTTTTTTTTTTCAGCTGTAACTGATAGCCAAATTTTGCAATATTTTCTTTCTGCCGATTGGAAAATTTTGCAGTTTTTTCTTGTGACCAATTGGAGAAAATTGCGGGTTTTTTTCGCTACTGATCGACGAATTTCCCATTTTTCTCGACGATTTACTGACAAATTTCATGGTTTTTACCCACAACAGATTGAGAAATTTTTGCGCTTTTTCTTGGCAAAAAACAGGAAATTTCAATCAAAAATCCTTCGGTTGATAAACATATTTCACATTTTTTGACCCGCGACTGATAGGTGAATTTTGCAATATCTTCTTTCTACAGGATGGCAAATTTTGTCACTTTTTTGCGACCGATTGGTAAAAGTTGCCGGGTTTTTATGTGACTGACCGGTGAATTTCAGATTTTTTTTCCGATGATCCATTGACAAAATTCATGTTTTTTTTTTTTTTTTTAACTGCAGCAGCTGAAGAACTTCACGATTTTTCCCCATGATCGACTGACAAATTGTGTGAGCTTTTCCTGCGACCAATTAATGAATTTCACAATCTTTTTCAACGAACGATTGATGAAGTTTTTCTGGTGATTGACAGACAAATTTAGTGCTTTTTCAAATGAATGAATAGTGAATTGTGTTGAAAATGAGAATTTGAAATGTTCTGCAGAGAAGTTCATTGTTCTGCGATGTATGTCGCACTCTTAAGCATATTCTGCTTTGGAGACTGTTGCCATATTTATATTGGAATATTTTTATCAAAGCATCGACTAATTTTTTTTAATATTTCGAATAAAATATGTCTGCTGTAATTCACTAAAATCTCATAGCTAAATTAAAAAATCTACCATATTTACTCCTGCATAATGCACACATTTTTACAAAAATTTCAGGTCAACTGAAATTCAGTTCAACTGAATATTTCTAATTGTATACATCAAACCATACACATTTTCACAAAGTATATATACATATTGCAGAAACTTTATTTTATGATATTTTAATAAGAGAGCAAAATATATATGAGCACATACAAAAGTAATTTAGATTTGAGAAAAGATTGTAAATCATGATTTCTACAGATTTTTTTTTTTTAAGTTAAAATAACATGGTACACATTATACACAAGTAAATATGGTATTTAAAATCAGTTTGATAATTTTATCTTGTGAGAAATTTCTAAATCCTCCAGTATTTTGCAACAAGAGGCTAATAGATTTGTTATTTCTCCCATATTATTTAAATTTAACAAATCTTTCTTGCAGAGGATAAAGACTTTTGGTAGATAAATTTTTCTTGGGAAATAAAGAAATCTTTGTGATAAATGTCACACATACATTACACATCATGCATAAAATCTTTAATTTTTCATACCAATATTTTAGAATATTTTTTTCTTTATTTTATCATATAATTTCTTCAATTAAATTAGGCAAAGGATTCCATTTGTAAATACTAGTAATCAGATTCAAAATTATGTGTGGGACGCTCGTCGCAAAGTTGTTAACACAAATTAATAAATTTCTTATTCTGTTTATTTTGATAAAATTATTATACAAATGTTTTAAAATCTATTTTGCATATTGAACTAATTTTAAATTTTTTTTATCAGTACAAAAATGTTACTCCAATTAACTCACTGTATGGAAGAACCACTCAGAATTATTTTTTAGTCAATGTCTGCCTACATCAAAAACTTATTTCAATTATGTGAGCTTCAGATACAAAGGGAAATTTACAAATTGATTGCTACCTCAATTTTGCATTTTTAGAAAAACAAGAAAAATTTTAAGTTTTAAATATTGCAACATGATTAAGATTAATACTAAAAATTATTGCATGCTTTCTCATTATCATATCATTTTTGAAACATGTCAGCTCTACTACTCAATAAAAGTTTTAATAAAAATGTAAGTCTTTTTTTTCCTTATCAGCAATATTAGTAACTAGGTGACAGTACTAGGTGGTACAGAATATAACTATAACAGAAAAAGGAAAAAAAAAAGAAGTGACTTTATTTTATTTGAAAAAAAAAATCTTTGGAACAGGACAAAATTCTTATTATTCTACTCCATTATCACTGCAATAGTAAGAGCTGATTTCTTCGAGCAGCACCTATAATAAAATAATAACACTGTTTTACTACATAACATTTTACGAATCACACAAAATGACATTGTTATATGAAAACTGAATTAATCTTCAATGAAGCAATTGTAAGCCCCCCCTCCTCCTTAATTTTTTGCATGTGATTTCTAGTGATGGGCATAATGAATGATTTTGATATTTGAATGAATCATTCAGGCATGCACAAAAGCATAGTTGTCAAGGCTCTTAAAATTCTTTTTGTTTTACAAAAGTTCTGGTTTTAATTGATCAAAAATAGCAAGAAAGTAAACAGCAATGCTTTTGTGTATGCCGGGATGATTCATTTCAATAACAATCATTCATTATGTCCTTCGCTATTGTTATTCTTAATTTTTAGGGTTACGTACTTAAAAAATAAAAACGGAACCATTGTATATTGAAATACAAACAAGATAACAAACAAATATTGAAATGCAAACAAGAAATTTCAAACTAACACTCCCATAGGATTAACATTAGCCCATGTGACTAGCACAGACTCTTGACTATGGAAGATTTGGAATCAAATGATTTTTCCATTATCCCGTCGACCACTTTTCAAGAAAAATTAATTATCACCAAACAGTAATGCCAAATAAACAAATGGAAGAATGTTGCCATTGGAATATCAAAATAAATACAATAAAAAAATCTGGAAAAGCCCCACTCACCTAAGTGTCAACTATCAGTAAATTTAAACACAAAAAAATTACAATATAAATGAAAATAGAAAAAAAAAATCTTGGATATTCATTTATTTACATTATTTTTCTTAATTATCCTTCTCGGCTGGTGAATATAACGTCAGTTGAAATTGATGTATTGCACTTAACTATGCAACATAACATTTTTTCAATGCATTTTCTCTTTTAATATCATGGTGCAGCAGTTTAAGGACACAATTATTATTTTAAATAACGAAATAACTACTAAATCAGTTCATTTTAAAGATTATATTTAATTAAACAATAACAAAACATCACCATCAAAAATGAAAAATTCTTACATATACTGCTTTTTACTTTTAAAATTGTTGTGGATTAAAACTTAATGATTTATATTATTAATAAATGAAATTAGCATATATAATACTTGAGAGCATCCATATTTAGTTAGTAATCAGTATTCTAATGTCTTATAAAAATATATTTCAATATGTTTTTTTTTTACTAAACAATTATAAAACTCATGCCAGATAAGTCCATATGATGAGATTAAATTATGGAATGATCAACGTTGAAAGAGGAATTAGGATGAATATATAATATTTGAGGAGATTTTAGTAGATGTAAGTGTATAAAAAAAGAGAGAACAGTTAAAAAAAATAAATAAATAAAACTTGTTGAAATGAAAAGCAAATGTTATTCATATTACTGTTTTTAACAGTGGAAAATGGTAATTTTATTAAATTGTTGTATGTATGATTTTAAAGATATGAGAAATATTAAAACTTGCCTATCAATAGCCCCAGTAACTAATTCGTGTGTGTATCAATCTACAGCAAAACAAAATATATCTATGACGCAACAATGTCTACTATCACAAGAAATAATAGTAACCCATTAAATAAGCAAAATTTTCAATTACAAAGAAAATACACTAAGAAGATAACAGTAATCAAATGACAAAATAATTTTTTTTTTTTTTTTTTTTTTTTTAAGTACAGTATTTTTTAAGCTATTAGATTAATCTTCAAAAATCTGCAATGCCCACTGTCATGTTGCATTATTTCTACTAGTGGGTTAATAGCCTTTAAAATTAGTTGAGTAATAAAATATGTAATTAAACAACTGTTGTCCTATTTAATTATTTAAAGAAGTAAAACTGAAAAAAAAGTGTAAATTAAATTAATCATAATAAAAAAAAGCTTTTATTTTAAAAATATAGCAAAAGTTAAGCACTAAGTATGCCTTGTTAAAATTTAGGTAACATACTTACAATTCTGACTCAAATCACCAGTCTGCTATGTGTTATTCCAATATTAATGTCTTCATTATTGAGAAATTAAGTTATTTATTAAATCCTAACTCAATAAAATGTCTTTTAAATTAGTTAAAAAATACTTAAAAATCTACAGTTTATAAATAAATTGCTTCAACGTATAAAAGCCAATTTTGACCAAAAAAGGCCAATTTTGGCCAAAAAAAGCCAGTTAAAACCAATAAAAGCCGCTGGCCTGGCTTTTATTAATTTTAGCCGGATTTTTTGCAACCCTGCTTATCAAGTTATAAGTGCTTCTGGTCATGTGGCGACACTTTTTCGCACTTTACTGCCAACCACCTTGGTAATTTGGTTGAAAATGCCGACTTTGACAATCTTTTGTAAAAGATCTGCCTTTACTAAAAAATTGAAATCGTGTTTAGATTACATAGTTTCTGAATAAAAACACCTACCAATTTCATGCATTTGTAAGCAAAAATGAATTAAAAAATGTGTCATAAAGTAGCCTGTTTGGATTTGAGAACAGCCTTAATGGTGCCAAGTTGCACTTATTAAAATACATCAATTGGTTGCAAACCAAATTACAGAACTTTCCACTACATCACACATACATATGAATACATCGATGATACATAATTAATACATACATGATTTCACAAATAAATGAGTGAAACGCTTAGCAAAATGCTGGCATGCAATTAATACGAAAGTACAGAAACAAAAATACATGCAAAATATAGAAATCTCATGCTTATACATGTTTTGAAGATACGACATGATGAACTTTAAATGTTTGTTTTCTATGTTTAAAAATTTACAAAATCCTTTAAAGTTAATAATCTTAACTTTAGCAGCTTCTCCTGCTACACCATAGTTACGGATTAAGAAATACATAAAAAAACAAGTCAGTTTTATCTTTATTTTTTAAAACTCAGAAATTCATTTATATAACTTTTTTTTTCCTGTTTCTTTTTTTTTTTTTTTTTTTCACTCTTGGTTCTCAAATGATCTGCTCAACAACACGAAACTTTCTGACTCATTTTTAAACACAAAAGCATAAAATTGGCAGGTCTGATCATGGAAGGGATTTGGAATCTAAATGAGTTTTCCATTTTTTTTTATCAATAAATCACTTATCGAGTTATAAGTGATTTGTGTCATGTGATGACATGTTTATGACCTTTTTTGTGCTGCAGCATTGGAAATTTGAAAAATGGAAAACGTCTTTCAATTACAAAATTTCTGAATAAGAATACCTGTAAATTTCATGCGTTTCTGAACAAAAAAAGAATTAAAAAAATAAGTCAGAAAGTGAGCCGTTTGGATTTGGACCTTAAGAGAAAAAAAATATTTTTGATGTGTTACATTATACATTAAATATTATGTTAAAAAAAATTAGGTCTTGTACTGTTATTTTCCAAAGTATAAACTTCTAAGATTTATAAATTATACATTAGTAAATAAATTGCCATTTATATCTCTCTTCCCACTCTGCTCCAAAAAATTTGAGTAAAAACATAAGATCTGATATTTAAAATTAATCTAGAATTTCATAATGCAATTTAGTGTAAATTTTGCAATCTCACAACAAACTAATTATTCTAAAAAACAAGGCATTTTTTAATAAAAAATATACTAACCAAATATTCATGCAAAAGTCTTCCTGTCTTCAAATGTTTGTGATGGTGTGTTTCAACTGGGAGTCTAAAAATATTCAAAGAAAGTTTCATTAGTATTCAGCAACATCTATTATAGTTAAAATGTGACTGTTTATATTTCACACCAACTTTTCTCAAAATGATTAATTATGGGTTTTTCTTTTTTTTTTTTTTTGGAACAATTATTCGCAAAGATCCAAGGATGTCAAACTCAAGAAATCTCAAATTTTAAATCAGTTTGAGTTATTAAATTTTAACCAATAAGAAATTTCTTTTTAAAAAAAATTATTATGCATGCTAAACATCTTGAATCAGCCATACTCATCCTTTTATTACCGCGGGCCGCAAACGTATATTTGCGACGTCAGGTGGGCCGCAACACATACTTGTATAGTAATGTAAATATATAGATTTCTATAGCAAATGCCCCCCGTTTCTTCCCATCTCAAAAAATGCCCAACACGCCTAAAGAAGTATTCACTTCAAAAATACAATTTAAGTAACATTTATTACAAGGACAAAGCCATTTTATAACATTAAAATAAAATACAGCAGCAAAAACAGAAAAAGAAAATCCGTCCAGAAGATTAAACAATCATTTTTTCATCAGGGGTGGGACTCTCATAACTTATTTCTATCCTTCCTCTGAGATTAAATCCTAGAAGGAGCAACAGTTTGGTTTATTTACGTTTATTTTTATTGCGAGAATGAAATCGAAGTTGCCAAGAAAGCGATCACCGCCAAAACAGACAGTTTCTAAAGCGCCAAATCCGTGCTGATCCTGGGACTGGCTTTTCAACAATATAACAAAGGAATGTACTCTCTAGTAGATTCTTTCTCTTAGGTCTCGGATCGCACATAAAAGGTCGCCAGGCCACATGCCCGCTTGTTGAGTATGGCTGTCTTGAATAGTTTAGTTTTAATACCTTCTGAGTCCCTTCAGTACTGTTTTGATTTTTTTGTCTCTTCCTTTCACTCCGATTTTTCAGATTTGTGAGACCTGAAGTATGCCGAAATTACAAATTTATTCTTTTATTTAAATTTTTGAGTCAAAAACCTCAAATGCTACATTGATATGTAAAATTTTATATTAAATATCACACATATTACATGAAACAGTACAACATTACATACAATGTTTAAAAAGTCTTTTACTGTATATCAATAATTAATATTTAGTAAAATATTACTGATACGTGCAAATTTTAACTTAATTTTGCGATATTTACCAGCATCCTATTGGCGAATTGAGCAGTTTTTTCCTGGCAACAAATTGACGAATTTCACGTTTACTTCCTGTAACCAACTGACAAATTTCGTGATTATTTTCCTCCTACCAATTGACAAATTTTGCTTTTTTTTGGCTACCGATAAACGAATTTCTCAAATTTTTTCTGCACCTTACAAATGAAACCGGCATGTTTCTTTTTTTTTTTTTTTTTTTTCACACACGACATATTGAAGAATTTCACATTTATTTCTTGTAACCAACTGATGAATTTCGAAAATGTTTTCCTGCGATTGATTGAAGAAATTTGTGATATTTTCCTGCTACCAATTGACAAATTTTGCATTTTTTTGGCGACCGATAAGCGAATTTCTCAAAATTTTTCCCACACCTTACAGGTGAAACTCACATGTTTGTTTGTTTTTTTTTTTTACACGTGACTATTGATGAATTTCACGTTTATTTCCTGTAACTGTAACCAACTGACAAATTTCGCGATTGTTTTCCTGCAATCCATTGAAGAAATTTGTGATATTTTCCTGCTACCAATTGACAAATTTTGCTTTCTTTTGGCGACCGATAAACGAATCTCATTTTTTTTCTGCACCTTACAGGTGAAACTCACATGTTTCTTTTTTTTTTTTTTTTTTACACGTGACATATTGACGAATTTCACGTTTATTTACTGTAACCAACTGACGAATTTCATGATTCCTTTCCTGCAATCGATTGAAGAAATTTGTGATCTTTTTCTGCTACTAATTGACAAATTTTGCCTTTTCTTGGTGACAGATAAGCGAATTTCTCAATTTTTTTCACGCACCTTACAGGTGAAACTTGCATGTTTCTTTTCTTTTTTTTTTACATGCGATTGTGGTCAAATTTCATGATTGTTTTCACGACTCATCTGCAAATTTTGCTATTTACCTGCAATAGCTTAACAAAATTTATAATTTTTCCCCAACAAGTACAAATATTGGGAAATTTTTGTGCGATATTCTCCCGCAACCTTTTGGTGAAATTCGCGACAGTAAATGTTTGCAAACCCAAAATAATCAGGGCACTTTTCCAGCTATATAAAAATGGGCAGAGCGCATTCACAACTATAAAAAAAAAAAACAGGCAGGGCGCTGTACCCTCTTGAAAACGCCTTGGGAAAACACTACAAGGGTCGATCCAGACAAACTTTGGAGCCTATTTAGGGCCCCTTCACAAAATTTCCCCCTTTCATAAAAACTTACTATTTAGGAGAGACTGGTACACAGTGGACTACTTTTTCAGTTAATTTTTTTTTCTCTTTAACGGACAAACCGGGTGCATCCCTGCATGAAAATATTTTTGAATATTCCTTATACCTTTATACATTCATCATAATTTTCTCATAACATAGTTTTCAATACATTTTTCAAAATAAAAATTTTTATATGCACCCGTAAATTGGACCAGTGTGCCCCAGAAATGGGGCACACTGGTCCACCCACCGGGGCACAGTGGACCGCTGTTAGGCATTATCTGAAATGCAATATAAATCTATTTTTCATTAATCTAATTCTTTTTTATTTCCCCTTTATCCGCAAAATAACATAGTAATATAAATTTACAAGTAACATTTTGAAAAAAAAAAATATTATTATTATATTTTGAAAATAACAACAGATTAATACAGGAACAATTGCAATTTAGTTGAAGTTATTACTTAAGTACAAAAAAATCAGCGCACATTAAAATTTGCAAATGAAATTCCAAAATACTTATGAGTAAGATTGAGCCTGGAATTTTCCTGAAATACTTTCGGGTCTGGGAGCAATATTATGAAATCATTGACATCAACAATAGATTCATCTACAGTTTTGGGAAAAAAAAACTGATTTCCATTCAATTTGCATCTCATGAATCTTACTTGAATAGAATCATCACCAATTAGACTACAGTTATATTTATCACAGGCAGTAAATACAAAAGAAAATATTTCTTACTATGTTAAATAAATTGTTATTTTTCTTTGTTTACTTTATTTTACAGTTAAATAACTTCTTTTAAACAATATTTCTTTATAGAAAATAAGCAATTATTAAATATTTTGAACATTCTGCATTACATGAGCAGAGTGGATTGTGGACCACTGTGCCCAATGTTGAAATTCAATAAATAATCATATTAATATTGTTTATAGCTTTCTTTTAAACATATTAACTTTAAAGTTAAATAAAAACAAGTATCTTAGCTTTGCAAAACAGCTGCTTTATAGGATTTATCTACAACCTTTAATTACTAAAAAAATTAAAATATAATGTTGAAAAATTTTACTTTTAGAAGATCAAAACAACCAATTAGGATAAAATAGTTCAATCTGAGCTAAACATATTTTCTGAACGTTATAAATAATCAGTACAGTGCTGTTGTCTATTAGGATAGAAGAGAAGCTTAAAATTTTTTTAAATAAACAAAATATTAGGGGGTTGGTCCACTATGCCCATAGGTCTAGTGTGTACCAGTCTCCCCTATTATTTATTATTCTTTGACTTTTAAAATGTGTAATTTGCAAACAAACAAGTTCACCAGAGAGGAAAACTTCAGCAAAAGTATTTTAAAAAGTTTGTTAATAAACGCTTGGATCGAATTTGAGTAGCTGGATTTTGACTTTCATTACAAAATGTTATTTTTCACAAAAATATAATAAAATTTTACAAAAATAACCTTTACTTTTCACAAAATGGGCCCTGCAAAAAAAAAAAAAAAAAAAAAAAAAACCTGCATTGACCCCTGCACTATAACAGTTAATTTTCTTGTTACTTTAAAAAAATAAGCAAATAAATAATGTAAAAGTTATTTAAATATGATTCTATTTCTTAATTTTTCTGAATATTTTTATTTATTGACAGTTAAAAATAAAAGTTATCTAGGGTTTTAAAAATATTTTAAAAAGCATTTTCTTTAGATATTGAGCAGTATGACTAAATACTACATACTGAATATTCGGTGCATCCCTAATGGTTAATACACAAGTACCAAAAGATTAGTATCAAAGTGATTTGAAAAAATATACTCAAGCATAAATATCATATAATACACAATTAATATATATATATATCTTTTACTGGGTATGTAAAAAAAAAAAATGTGTCGGAACACAAGTTAAACAATGACAACAAATGAAGAAAAAAATGTAAAATTTAATACATATAGGATCAGAATTTTAATTGTTATACAATGTTCACTCTAGAAAGTAAAGGGCAGGTTGTTAGAAAATAATAACAGCACAAATGAAGCAGAAAACAGTCATTGTTCAGTGAAAATGGGCATTACTTCAAGAAAAAAAATTTATTGTGTTGAGTAACAATAAAAAAAAAAAAAAGGAATAGACGAGATACTGTCACGCACTGAAGTTTGGTGACTTTTTGATTGGCCAAGCCCATGCCAAACCAATAATTTAAATACAAGCATAGTAGCCAACTTAGGGGATTTTTTCCTTTAAAAAGGAAAAAATCCCCTAAGTTTGGCAACTATTTTCCTTTTTATAACTGATTAAAGAAATAAACTGTGTGAGTGTAAGACATCATAGCCAAAAACAGTACAACATTTATTTAATAATCTCCTGTTTTTATTAAAGAAAGAAGGAAGGTCTATGATTTTTTGCAAGCTTTTGGATACATTAATTTAGAAATACTCTGGTATTGGGGAAGATTTTAACAAGAGACCTCTGGATATAATTAAGGATGCATTTCGATATTTTAAAAAGGGTACGGTGCATTTTGCTAATTTTAGAGCAGGCAGGATGCTGCGCCCTTAAATATTGGTCTAGAAGGGACACTAAATTATAAATAAATACAGGGGAAAAAAAGTAATTTTTTAAACAAGAATTACATTATTTATAGTATTAGTTTTAGTCTTAGCAAAATTTTATATATAGTTATTTTAGTGTAATTCTAAATTGTATGATAAATAATACACGAAACTGTTAACCCCTTTAAGGGCAAAGTATTTCAGTTGCAAACATGTTCAAAACTTTTTTTTTTACCCTTTGAAATCTGAATTTGTCAAATAAATTCATTTAAAAATAAATAATAGCTATTTTTTTCGTTCATGTACATCGTAAAATCTAAATATTATTCGAAAGTTCTGATAAATATTATGGTTTAGTGCATAAATAATCTAACACTGGCGTTCAAAGGATTCAGTGGGGTCAGGATTCATAATGGTGATAAACAAAACAATATGTAGTTCATTAACACTCAATTACTACTAAAAACAATTACATTATTGCTTTGGTTGTACCTGTGAGATTATATTTCTGCATTTATACAATTTATACAGCGACATTTCGGATGTATTTTTCCTTTTAAACACAATATATATATGACTGATGAAACTTATCGTAACATTAAGCCTAAATCTTGTATATATGTAAGATACAAGAATTTAGTAATTAAGTGTTATATAAACTACACAGGAAAGTAAATAAAGAAATGAATAACTTACCTTTTACAAAAGTTGTCAGTATAATTACATCCAAGATTGCCACTGTGTACAAAATAAACAACAGCCCCAGCCGCGGCGAGAGTGTCTTCAAACGACCTTTGACTTTCCGTTCCCGCATGCGCGCAGTTGCATTGAAGTAGGAGTACTTTTTCCATAAGATGAGCATAATACGTGTTATTCGCAAATCCATTGGATGAATCGAAAAGTATTTCCATTGGAGGTTGAAAAAAGCATTTCCTTTAGACGTCGAAAAAGTGATAGATATAATACGTCTATTGCAGGTCATAGACGTCTAATAGAAATCTAAATGAGAAATGGCTTACAGACATCTATTTGTTTAATTCTATGCATATCTAAAAGATGTCATGGACGTTATAGATGTATTTAGACTATAAATCGACATCTTATAGATAGAGTGTGCTGTCTGGGATAGCAGCACCACCAGTTGCGCGATTTACACAAAAACTAATCAGCAACAATTTATATCAGGAACTAACTGAATATAAAGTTTTATTAAATTCCATGCATTAGTTCATAGGCAGTCATAGGCAGTTATTTTCTAAAGACAGCCAAATCGTGTTCAGGACCTTCTAAAACCCGTCGGAAACCGGAAGTCGAAAATTTTCATGAATCCAATACTTTCTTCTTGTAAAGATTGAAGAAAATAAAAAATGGGACAGAGGGATTTTTAAAACTACCTTGGTCCGTCCCAATGACAAAAAGTTTTATTATGTTATTCTTTTAATTATATAAATATATAATATAAATCAAATCAATCAAGTTACATGTTAGAGTTATGGCTACTACACAACAATTTAAATTTTGCAAAAACAACAAATTTTTGCTGGAATTACAAATTTAAATTACAAAATTATTGTTAAAAAAAAACAGATTTTGTTAATTCAAGTAAAATTGATGAAATTTTGTTAAAATTTTGTAAGAGTGTTAAAAATATTTTTTTGTCCAAGCAACAAAACCAATTTTTTACTTCAACTAAAAATTTTGCTTAAAACAACCAAAACGTGCTCAACAAAACATGTTTTGTAGTTTTAATCAATTCCTTTTTCTGGGTGTACTGTGCATTTCCAGCATTATTGTCCTGTCATCACATTTTCTTCAAATCAATGTAAATGTTTGGAAAATATTGTTAAAGAATATTCATTACTGTTATGTATATTTAAAGACATTTTAAAATATATACCTACTTTTGCGTTTTTAAATAAAATACGAAAATGTAACCCTTGGGAGTACGGGATATTTTAATTAGCTAGTCATTTTTTGATTGCGTTTCATTCTACTTTCGTTAAATCTATACCTTAGACTTAGATATATTTTTAAAAGATAGACTTAGAGATATTTTTAAAAATAACACGTATAAAATATTTTAAATTAAGAGATTTTACATTCCTCATAATATTTCCGTGGATAAACATTTGAAATTTTCTTTTCTTATATAAAATGTAATTGAAGTTCAGACACTTTTTCTTGTAATGGTAAGTGATGGTTTATTTTTTGAATCAAATGTTATTTTTAAACTCTTTATATCCCAAACTTTAAAAAACTGAATGACCTTAGAATCCCAACAAAATAGCCCAAAATGCTGTGCCTTCTCCTTTTATTTAAATTTCGACAGGCGTTACACCCCTCTGTTTATCATTGCTCCAGTTACGGAAACAAAATCTTGTTTTTCTTTCTGTATTGTCCCGAAATTACAACACATTACCCCATCCATCACTGAGAGAGACTACCACCTTGACAGCAACCCGACCCATTTAAGGGGAAGGAAAATCCTTTCAGCTATGCTGGGCTATTGTGGGTTTCACATCATTGGGAAGATTTCGACTATTGCGGGATTCAAACGGTTAAAGTCAACCTGAAAAGTTTGAAATGGCAAAATAATGTATTTATTATTATTATTATTATTATTGTTGTTGTTGTTGTTGTTGTTATGTGTAAACCTTTAAGAATGTCTAACAGTTGGTTTGATAGGGGAATTTCTAAAATTAAGGTAGTAGCAGCTGTAATCTTTGAGACGCGCGGATCGACGATACCTGCGATCGTAAAACTTTAAACTCGAAACACTCTCTCTGTCAGTGGTTTTTCCCCAATAATTTTAAAAATTGTTATCGGATTTACATATTTCTTTTTCTTAAACAAGGGGAATCTGACCCCCTGCTCGATACGCTTAACAACCACCCGCGTAATCGCTTCACGATTCCGTTCGGTATCGCTCAGCAATCCCTATTTTCTAGAAGAAAAGAAAAGAAAAAAAATTCTGGAAGATCTACGCAGATTTTCATTGGTCCATTTCCAAATCGTTTGGCACATTTCCAAATCATTGCTTTTTTTTTTAATATAGCGAGATAAAACAAAAATATGTCCTCAACAAATTACACCTGAAAAACAAACAAACATTTTTTCGTTCAAAATATAACAAGATGTATGATAATTTTTTTTATGAATTTTTAATTTGTTATAATATTTTTTCAAGGTATAATCGAGAGACAGCAAGCAGCATAAAAATTAAAAAAAAGACGACGCAAAAGTATAAAACCTTTATTACACAATCGTGGTAAAACTCGTTTTGCACGACTAATGTTCGCGTGCAATATTAAAACTTTTTTTTTTTTCAATTTAATAAATATTTATATTTATATAAAATATCAAAAAATAAATTCAAAAAGAATTAATAGTGTAAATTAATTACAGGTTTCATAACCTTACGATCTAACTTCAATGAGTTTTCCAACATTTCAATAATTTCTGGTCCACTTAATGGTCCACTCAGGTCTCAGACTCCCCTCGCTAATGTTAAACATATGGCCGGGGAAAGCATTCCTATTCTTAAAATATATCATCACGGAAATTAATCATTTTAATTTCTTTTTTCTGTGTATTTTTCTGAAAGAATCTCTCTTTCTTTTTAGTTAACAAAATATTTCTCGAAAATCAACTTCTTTTTATTTGAAGTGTTAAATTTTTCTCTAAGATTTTAACACATAAAATGTTATATTAAGCATATATTTTAGGAATATTTTGTCAATTAAAACAGAAATAAGAGACATATTTTAAGACTAGAATACAGATTTTTTTTTATATTAATTTTCTGAAAAGATATTTCTCTTTCTTTATTACATATCATTTGTAAAATCTTTGAAATCTTAATAAAAAAGATGAAAAAATATATGTAAAAATATCACGCATTTAAATTTCTGTAATATTGTGTAATACGAAAAATATCTTTTAAAATTATACAGATGAAAGGAAAATATACACTTATTTTTTAATAAAGTTGAAGAAAATTTTAAGATAAACTTAAGATTTATGATTTTTAAATTCCCTTTACTGAGCTATTTTCGTTATTTTATATATAAGATAAATGTATATAAATTTCCTCTCAATTAATATTATTCTAACATTTTTTTTTGTTAAATAAACTAAACATTTTGTAATGTTTTAAAAACTATATCTCATATAGTTTATAAAATACATATGCTAGTAATATTGTCCTTAAAGTCATTGTAAAAATAAATAATGTATTTTTTTGTTTAAATATATTTAAATTACCATTTTTTTTTTTATCATACAGTTTAAGTTTTAATTTATTTGATAGATAAAAATTTAAAATAAATGTGGGAAAGTTTCATTAGAAAATCTGTAAAATACGGGGTATTCTATTTTACCACAAAATAAATTTACAAACATAAATATTTTAAATTGTTTTCTTATTTTCAAAAAGGAATGAAGATAACCAAATAAAATATACGTAAAATCTCATTTGATAAAATATCTGAAATCTTATACATTAATTTTCCTTTTAAATGGAATTTAAAATATAATATTGAAATGGGAATGCATTTTTATCTTTCAGTAAAGTGAACGAAAATTTCACAGGCAAACCTATGTAAAAGCTTTTATATTAAAAAAAATTACGTTTTTCTATTATCTCACGATGTCTAAACATTTGTAATTATTTTTTTTTTTTTTCAAACTTAAAAATATATACTTTTTTCCATTAAAATAATATGGTTTGAAGATACACATACAACCGTTTGTACATAATATAATACACTAATTTGTTGTAGCATGCACCAATATATGATGTTGGCCATACATTTATTTAAAATGTATACTTTTATAATCAGATCATATTCGTTTTATTAATATGATGAGAATGGTAATAGTAAAATTTGATGGTGAGATATTTTTAACAAAGGGGACCGGGAGGGACACTATGCTCTACAGATATCTACTAGTATGAGCAATCTCTCATAGGCTATCAAATCAAACCAAAACGTCAAATATTTAAGATTAGTTTTAATGTCTATGCATTTTAAATATTATATTTCGTAATTATGAAACTAAATTATGCTTCGTTTCTGTAACTGATAATTGTTTTCAACATAAAATTGGTCTTGCAGATATATAAGTTAGACTTTATATTTTTAGATGAAATTAAGTCAAATATATGTAAAGTACTGAATACATTTATTCTCAATTACGCATTTATTACCGTGAAAAAATTTCAAAACACACAGTTACCTTATTTTTCCAAAAAATATTATAGACGAGAATCAATAAAATGTTTTAAATTTATAATTTTTGAGTATTAATTGTTTCCTCTTCAATGAATATCTGCATTATTACTCCTATTTTAAAGACTTCCACTAAAACATCTAGTTCACTATGTAATATTTCTGACAAACGTAATTAAAGTGTTCTTAATTTCTACCATCCTGATATGGTTTTAAGGATTTCTTCAGATAATAAAATTGTTATTATTTTTATTTTTTTTTTAGAGTTAAACACGGATATTCCATATATAATTTATTATAAAATATACACTTTTATATTCCCAAAATCCTTTTAATAATATAATGAATCTGAAAGATTCAGGAATTAGGAATGTGAATACAATAATATTCTTCTTATTTACATTCCATTTCAAGAGGTATAACATGTAGCGTGAGTTAGTTAAATAAATCAAATTTAACAACAAAAAAAATTATTTTGTGTTTAAAAAAGCACTAAAAGTTTCGTATACACTAAAAGTTATCTGTTAGACTATATTTGAAATGATTTCATTTGCCTGTCAAGTTCTAAACATATTTTTTAAATGAATGCATCGACTTTCAAATAAATGTCCAATCTTGTTTTATAAATCGATTGTCAAGAGACTTTTTGATTGCGTTACAATTTCTCTGTCGTTTTTGGAGACTTTTTATGTTTTCTGTCGTAAATAAATTCTTACGTTTCTCTAGATAGGACACGCATTCATCACTCGCTTTATGTAAGTATTAGAGTTTAATGTGAAATTTTGATATCTAAAGTTTTAAAAATTAAGAATGAGACTTTTCGCTGAAGACTAGAGTTTAGATTCTCTTTCTGAAGTTTTTCGTGAGTATTTTCCAGCTACGATTGTTCACATCATGACAGACAGTAAAATGATGAAATAAAAATAACTCGATAGAAAACTAGTCGGATGTGTCAATCCCAAAACTTTCTTCTATCTCACACAGGTTTCGCATGCACTAAAAAGAATCAGTACCAATTTATATCAAGGTCTAACTGAATCTAAAGTTTTATTAAATTCCGTGCATTAGTTCTTGAGATAGGACGATCGCTAAAATCGTATAAATCGCGAAAAATGCTGCATAGCAGCACCACCTGCTGGGCGATTTTTACCAAAAACTAATCAGCACCCATTTATATCAGAGAATAACTGAATATAAAGTTTTATTAAATTCGGAGTATTAGTGCTTGAGATAGAGCTATGGCGGAAATCGCGAAAAATGCTGCATAGCAGCGCCACCTGCTGGGCAATTTTTACCAAAAACTAATCAGCACCAATTTAAATGAGGGACTAACTGAGTATAAAGTTTCATTAAATTCCGAGCATTAGTTCTTGAGATAGAGCGCCCACAAAATTTTTGTCACATACATACATACAGACAGACATACAGACAGAGTCACAGAGAGACATTTTCTAAAAATAGTCAAATCGTGTTCCGGACCTTCTAAAAGTATAAATCCGTCGAAAACTGGAAGTCGAAAATTTTCATGAATCCAATACTTTCTTCTTGTAAAGATAGAAGAAAGTAAAAAAGTAAAAAAAACAAACAAAATAAATAAATAAAACGAGGACAATGGAAAAAAAGTAAAAATGAAGGATCAGGATTATAAAAAGATTTCAGACTGACGCTGAAAATAACTACTCGCCACTCGCCAGTAGGCTATAAAATTTTGAAATATGGCTGTTAAACGTTTTTCCTGACAGAACAAATAAGTTTCCTTTTATTATTTTTTCAAATAATAATGTTCCTCTATTATTAGAATTTAATAAACGGGCGTTTGAATTTCTCTATATCGCTTTTCAGTTTTCAAATGTTATTTATATACGTATGTTTCACCTATCAATGCAAATATTCACACTAACCAGTAAATGCCTGTTAAATAGAAAGTAACCATCGCATCGGTCAGAAACTGGTGGCTACAAAAATTCCATACACAGGTCATTGGTGACTAGCCAAATTTTCTTATTTTAAGCTTTAGTTCAGATAAAATAACAGTGCGACGAGATAAAAAATAAAAATAAAAATGCCCTTTTAAACTGAGGGCATTGAGCTCACAGGCTAATCACACCAATTGTATATTATACTCTTATTTCAAAGAATTTGAAATATGCCCCTCGAAAAATGAAGAAATCGACAATATATTAAGGGAGGCTTATCCCCCGTTCCCCCTTATAATTAACCAATGGACTCCTATAGCTAATCAGAGAAGCGCCTTATTACAACTAACATATATACAAAATTTGAAGAAAATCGGATAACTCTGCATGAAAAACCCATTTATCTAAATTAAAGGGGTTTAGCTCACGTTCCCCCTTTATACTTAACCAATGAACTCCCAAAACTAATAAGGGAAGGGCTTCATCACAATTAACCTACATACAGTCGTCCAAGTTCTATATAAGCGTTACCTCTGGGGGTGCCAACCCAGATGCAGGTCTCTCATCTGGAATTGGTTCAAAATTAGGAGACCAGCTCTAGAAGTCCAACCTCTCTTGATGCTCTGCCACCCCTTCTTTCAGAGTAAAGCCTTGGCACTTTCTCTGACTCGCCAACAACAACAACAACCTATATACAAAATTTGATGAAAATCGGATAAGTCTGCATGAAAAACCCATTTATCTATATTAAGGGGGGTAACCCCTGTTCCCCCTTTATACTTAACCAATGAACCCCCAAAACTAATCAGGGAAGAGACTTATCATAATGAACCTATAAACATAATTTTAAGCAAAACGGTTATTTCTGTCAAGAGTTATCGCTTTACGTACATACGTACATACATACATACAGAACCAGCGGGCACATTATCTCTCAGGCTTTGATAGCCTGTGAGCTAAAAAAGTAAAAGAAAAGAAGAAAGTGTTAAAATGAATTTAAACCTTAACTTTTTGCACTATATTAAAAATATTAATAACAGAAAATGAATATATATATTTTTTTTAAATCAGAAGTCAGAGAGATTTCTCTTTCCTTTAGAACTTATGTGTCATTTTAGGAGAAGTTATTCGTTTCAATATTGTAAAAAATTGCTTTTGTTTCGCGAGGTATGGAATCCATTTATCATTCGTTTTATAAAACTTTTCTAGATTTAAAGTTTTACAGTCTAAAAGTAATGCAAAATAATAGATTTTGAAACAATTTTTCTGAGAATACTTTTAATGGAGTTTATTGAGAATATTTTCTACTTACGATTATTTTAAAAATTAAATAAAAATAAAATATGAAACATAATTCGATAGAATAAATGCTAGAATAAGATATGAAAATTGGCACTTTTTTGCTTAGTTACTATTAGTCGCAAAACGAAATAAGAAAATTATACAATACAAATAAAAAAATGAAATAGTAAGATAAAAACTAAGGAAAACAATCTAAAACTTAAGAAATTTTCGGATTATTTATCTGCAATTATATAAGTTGAAATTTTCTAATCTGAAATACTGGTAAAAGCTTGCATATGGGGAACGTTTACCGAATACGACCCTACATATATGTTAAATGAAGTTATTTATGTTATTTCATAGAAAACGAAATCATCATCAAAGCAATTATTAACCTTGTTTCATAAATCCAAGCGAGGGCTTTTTATTACGTTAGAATATTAGTCCGATGGCGAGACGCTGGATTGTATATTGCAGGAGACAAAAATAAGACTTTTATAATTTAATTCTTTTAATGAAATGATGTAGATGGATTACAATTTATACATTAAAGGGGATTTAAAGCTTACAGAAATTTTAGGATCTTGGCCCGTCATCACACTGGTTTAAGGATAGAATGCCTCACTCAATACGTGTATATCTCAAATTATAAAGTAACAATTGCTGAGTCGTGGATAATTGAAACAAACAATATTAGCTGAGAGAGGCTCATGTACACAGAAAGAAACTTGTGTGATGTCCGCGCAATTTTATACAGAGGGTTCTACGTCAAGACTGTTCCTAAGCGTTTTGAATCCTATTGCTCTTATCATGCACCACTGTGTCACCACTAGCACGTTAATTGAACATGGGAATACCTAGTTGAGAATTGATATCATCCAAAAAACTATATACGAGGGCATTTCGAAAAGTAAAGATACACCGTACGCCGGAGGAAAAGAAAAGTTTTGGCAAGCAAGTTGGCAACACAGGTGTTAACCTTGAACCGTTAGCTTTCTCCTCGCGGTCGTTCGGCATTTCAACGTTGATTCTGGTTGGAGTAGGTCGTGTTTAAAATGGTTCCGCCCATTCAGAATCCCACCAAATGCGAAGTGCGCTCCGTCATACGTTTTCTTCATGCAAGAGGTCAGCGACCAGCGGATATTCACAAAGAAATTGTTTCTGTTTATGGGAACATTATAAATCGACAAAATGTAACGAAATGGTATCGTCATTTCTCTGAAGGTAGGACCGATGTTCATGACGAACAAAGAACAGGTCGGCCATCTGTGATGTCTGATGCCCTTCTTCAGAGAACGGAGGAAGCAATTCGTGCGAATAGACGTCTCAAATTGAAAGAAGTCACATCTTGGAGGAAAATCATTCCACGACGATGATGAGATCAAAGATGAAATTGAAATGTGGTTCCGACAACAGGCGGAAACCTTCTATGACTGTGGGATACAAAAGCTTGTGCCCCGACTTAACAAATGTTTGGATAACGGGGGTGATTATGTCGAAGAATAATAAATAATCCAGTTAATAAGATGTAACTTACGTTTTCTAAATAAATGTTTTTTAAGGAATGCGAGCCATTGTATCTTTACTTTTCGAAATGCCCTCGTATCTCGAGTTGAGAAAACTGATTAGTAGGCAATAAAAATTACTCGGAAACGTTTCCGAAAATGAGTGACAGCAAAATAAACTTAGTTTCTAATTGCTTCTTTAATTCTTGAAAATATATTGGTTTTCTAAAGATAAGGTTCTAAAGACAGGTTTCTAAAGATAAAAACGCTTTTAGGAATCATGGGTTACTCGGAAGAGGCTTACGATATGTGGCAATGAAATATTGAGACTCGTGTGAGACATGTGATTTATTGAAAATAAACTTATATTAAACTTTTATACCCTTAAACATACTCCTCCCCCTTCTATGTATACACCACTGTATACGTGACTTCCATTGGTCAAAACAATGCTGTAGCTCATCAGGTGTCATCCTCTTCAACAGCTCTTCCGTTTTAGCTTTGACTTGTTCAACAGACTAAAATCAAAACATTAAAAAATCGCCAACGGAATGTTTACAAATGTTGAAGGAGCTACTTGGTGATAATGTTACGTCATGTGAACAAGTTTTTGAGAGGCACAAACAGTTTTATGATGGACGGGAAGACGTCGAAGATGTTGAACGTCACAGTCTAATCGGTGACTACAAGAACTGACGGAAAGGTTCAGAAAATTGATGAAATTGGAAAGTCCGACGTAATAGCATTCGGAGGATTGATACAAAGAAGGCCTAATTAAGCTGAGAGAAAGAGTAAGGAAGAAAATGCCGGATTCGTTGAAGAAAAATTCATGAATTCTGCATCAGTCTGTGAAGCAGTTTTAAGCGGACAAGTGAAATCCTAGGCTGATCATCCTCCGTATTCGCCAGATCTCGGAACGTGTGACTTCTACCTGTTCCTAAAAGTAAAAAGTACGTTAAAGGGAACACATTATCCTTCTGGTGAACAAGTAAAAACAAAAACCGGCAAAGTTGTTGATATCGTATGCATAATCTTGTTCGTGGTTACATTATAGTTTTCTAGAATCAGAAACAGCTCTCTTTTTTACTGTGAACAGATTGTTTTGTACCAAAGTTACAAGCATTATGAGATAGTACAAAACAGTACAATAAACATTTATTTTATATAGAAAACGAATAAAAGGAATTTTCAAAAAGCTTGTCTTGATTTGTCTGAAATATCAATATAATAATGCGAAAACATTTTCGAGAGTAATGCGAACGTCATACTGACGGTGGCAAGAGCTGACCTATACATTTTGCTTTTGCTTCAAAATTTTTTAGCTTCTGAGCATCGCACAATTTCAGCTTTTACACCATTAAATACGAAAAAAAAAAATTTCAGATGCCATTGTTTGAAATTTGTGTCTTAATTTACTGGTTTTCTCTGGTTTTTAAAGTAATTTTCAAGAATGATTTTGCGTGCAACCCGATTACAAAAGATTAACCCGTTTGTAAATAGTTCAGTGTTTGTTTCCGGCTAACATTCTGTAAGGAAATTAAAACTTCACAAATCATTAAATAAAATAAGATAAATAAAACACAAATTTAATGGACATGTAATCCAATTATGTGTTTAATCCATTTAAATTATTTAAAAAATTCAAAAAGGTTGTTGTAAGTAGCAAAATCGTCACTGATTTCTTCGGCTATTAAGTCCTGGCGTGCGGATAATACGAAAATATCGCTTTTAATAAATTTCAAAACTTTATTTGAATACATAATTAGTGTTTTTCATATCAAAATGTTTTTGATGCTGTTAATTGGTAATCTAAAAATAATATAAAAAATCTTAAACACTCTTCTATAGAAAAGTGGTTTTCCCCTATGTTTTGTAACACGAGAAACCCTGTTTGTTTTTTCACCTATATTTAATACATTTAATAACAACTAAAAATATAGTTTAAATCAAGTTGTTCAGTTTCCGTGTCAAATTTCAAACAACAAATTTTTACCTTCTAAAAAGAAAATGCATCGATTTTCAAATAAATTTCAAATCATGTGTTATAAAATTGCTGTCAAAGGACGTTCGATTCCCGTTATGACTTATATGTCGTTTATTGGGACGTTATACATTTTCTTGCTGTAAAAAATTGCTTATGATTTGGTTGGTAGAAAGTTCATTCATCATCCACTTTATGTAACTTTTTCCAGTTTTATAACGTGAGATTAAATTGTCAAAATTTTAAAGAATGAAAAACGAAGCGTATAAGATGACTTTTCAGAAATTACTAAAGGAGTTTTTTATGAGTATATTCCTTGCCGAAATAAAGTTTAGAAATAAATTTAAAATAATTTAGTAGTACGTGCAATATTGTGTACGCTATCTTGGCACTAATCAACAGATATTTGATACAACCCCTCATCTTTTTGCTTCTTTTGGGGAACAACGGATTTCGAGCTTATTCTATCGACGATAATTTTGAGAATTTTCAAGCTATGAATTTCAGACTTTCACAAAAGTTGCTCTATATACTTAGCTAATATATTATGCATATTATATTTTGATTGCATTCGCGCATGCGCAGTGAAACATTTTTTAGTAAACCTGCCCATTTTTCATCCAATTTTTATTATTTTTCAATTCCATTTGCAGAGTATTGTGTACAATGTTGTTTGACATATTTTCTCAAAATAACTTTTTTTATATTAAGAACTCTGCAAATTATAAGCAAAAAACTTGGTGAAATTTGGGACTGTTTTTATAAAAACCTTAATTTCTCTTCGAGTATACATGCTATCCTCATAAAAATGAACACAGTATATTACAGTAAGCCACTTATTAATAATCTCGAGTTTGAACGCTTTTGCTACATTAGTTTTTACAGGGTAATCCAAAAGATATTCGTTATTTTTCAATTTGTTGACAGTCCCCTATGGGGTTTCGGGAAAAAATCTTCACGGAAATATATGACCTATACTATACTGTTTTACACACCTGCAGTTTGAGGTTAATTCCTCATGTATTTTTCTAGATAGTTAACAAAATGTCTAAAATCGCAAGTGACCGGTCACCTTTGGCAATATAGTGTATTTTAACGGCATTTGTAACAATCTTACGTTGCTTTGTCTGAATTATATTCTTATCGATAGAAGTTGTGAAATTAACCATATCCGCATCAGACAGCGCTGAACTTCACTCTCAATTTTTCAGAAAGAAGTTCACATTGCACACGGTGTCACTAAACCAGCCACTGTGAATTTCCAGCATTTTTCTCTTAGAATCACATTTCACTCAAATCAATATAAATCTTTGGTAAATTTCGTTAAACTATCTTTACTACTTCTACATTTATGAACAAAAATCTTGATTCATATTTCCGTGATTTTTAATGAATAATATATTGTAATCCTAGTTTTTCACGCCTTTTTTTTAGTTATAGGATAATCAATCACGTCTTTGAAATTGTATAATTTGCACTATATATTCATATAACTTCAGCAGTTATAACTGTAATTATAATTACACCTGTACTATAGTCATATAATTGTATTTATATTAATTATTTATGTATAGAAATCTCTTACAACTGAAATACTTGATTGACTTAAACTTCTTAAAATTGTGGATTAATTCATAATATCCATCTTTACTATTGACATTTGTTTACATGTGTCAATATCCTATAAATAACGCATAAAAAATATTAATTTTTAACTAAAATTTATCAAATAACTTTCCAATAACTCAAATTAAAACAAACTACTTTCTGAGACATTTCTAAATTCATTTTTGTGCAAGAGATTGCCAGGTGCTCTCATTCCGAAAGTGCGAAATTGAAAGTTTTTTTTTCCATTTTTCGATAAATACAGGCTATCTTTCAGAAAATGCTATCAATTTGGATCGTTTTAACAGAATATCCAGAAGCGACAACCCTATAAAATTTCTTACGGAAAAACAATCTTTTATAACTCAAACTGTAATTCACAATCGAAAACTAAAGAAAGCATTTCGATTTCAAATCATTTCAATAATCATGCCTGCAAGTGTCATTTTTTACGTTAAAAAAAGAAATCATAAATGTTTCAGAAAGTTTCGAATTATTTTTCGCGAATACCCTTTAATCCGTAAAGAGCTACCCCCTGCCCCCCCCCCCCCCTTAATTATTTGAGAAAAAAAAGAGAAAAATATTTGTTATTTTTTAATGCTACTAAACATTGTATGTTATTTATTTATTTTAATCATTCTGGTGTTATAATGTATAGAACTTTGTTTTAATAGTATAAAGCTTCTTAAACAACTGGAATAAGTGTTCTTAACCATCGTTATTATATTTATTTGTATGTACGGATATGTTACTAATGCCCCCAGAAAACACATTCATTTCCTTCTTATTGGGTACAATTCCCTTGTTGCTGGTTAGGATTGTTTACATAATTATTGCGATTCATTTGACAAGTTAAATATATCGCATTAAAAGAAGGTGAAAAAGTTTTTGTGCAAATGAAAGTATGATCACAGAGTTTACTCTCTTGTGTATATGTTTTGACAACTTAAAGTGATGAATGTTTCATTAAATATTCCTTCATTTTCTTATCTACACTGTAAAAATTTTCGTAAAGTTTCAGTAGATGTACCGTAAATTAACGGTACTTGTACCGTTTTCACTCTTTACGGTATGAGTACCGTACTTCTAAGGTATATTAAGCGCAAGAAAAAAAAAGTATATGAGCCATTTCTATTATAAACGGTATTTAAACTGTAAAATGATTGCTTTTCAGTAAAAAATCGCTATTTATACCGTAAAATAATTAATTTTCAGTAAGAAAAAAGCTGGTATCACCGCCTCGGTGTACGGCAAGCACTAAAGTGATGCTCTTTCTCTTGTTACGTAATGTGTGCAGGCCTGAGGAGTGAAGGTAGTGCAGCCGGTACATAGACTTTAAATATTTTACGGTACATATACCGTCCAGTTAAATTACGGTATATATACTGGTCACAAAGTTGCCAGTATATGTACCGTAATTGTTGACCAAAATTTTTTACAGTGTACAGTTGATCGATATACGGAAGATTACGGAAGCTACATATGAGTCCTTATATTAAATTTCTTATCAATAATTAAATATCATTTAAAACAGAAATTAGTTTTATATGAATAATATGAAGTATCGCTGACATTTTCCTTTTCTTTAACAAATATTCTTATTGCTTAAGTAGCCTTTCGACTGCTAAGCCTTCAAAAAAATTAAATGTTTGAAGAAAATAAATATATTAAACTGTAAAAATTTCTGAACGCTTTAAAAAAATAATAAATGACATTCTTAGTAGTTGTTAAATACGGAATATTTTCAAAAGAGATAATTTTGAAATCTTTTTTTTTTAAATGTGATTTTAGGGTATTGCGCGCAAGGAAGATAAAAAACTTTTAATATTTTTCATGTTATTTTCTCAATAACATAGTGTATTATAGTCTCTTTTGATTCATCATTTGATTTTTAAAAAATATGTTTTTTCTTCATATTACATTACTAAAATTTTGAAAATATTACATAAGCAAGATAAATTTTTATTTTTAAAACATAAAAATGATATAAATAAGCAATTTTATAAATACAATAATCTGAAATATAATTAGATACCAAAGATTTTGCTTAACATATTCTTTTGTAAACATGCGCGCAACTTGTTATTCCAGTTTTGTGGTTGGTAAATTAGAAAAAAACCTTATAAAAACAAATATTTCCTGTTATGATTCGGAGAAAAATGTGAAATGAAAAAAGAAACATGTATTTATGACCTTAAAAAATGTGTTTCTGTCATGTATATACTTCTTAAGAAAAAAAATGACAAAAATGTTATTATTATTTTTTTTTTTACTTTTCGGCATTTAAAGAGTATTAAGTCCCATTAAAATCTCGAATTCATCGAAAATATTTAGAAAAAAATTTAAACTAAATTGTCTTTTCATTCTTAATTGGAAAAAAAATCCTTTCTAATCAACTCTTTCACGAACATAATAAATAAATTAATTGCAAATTCCTATTATCTCCATCATCTTTAAGCAATTTGTTATCAGAAATAATCTCATTAAAATGTGAATATGCATATGCAAGTTTTAATGAGATTAATTCAGATGATGGAAGAAAAGTGCTGATGATTGGTAAAGAAGATCCAATAGATATGTTAAAGTGTAATGTAATCTTAAAAGTGTTTTCAGATTTTTTATTAAAACGTTTATAAACTAATTCGAGATTACCGTGTAAAAAATAAAGATTTCATTTATATTGCAGACTGATAACGATAAGATATACATCGTAAAAAAACTGTAATTTTGACTGAAAAATATTGTATTTTTTCACAAAAAAAAACTTTTTTTTAAAAAACACAGTTTTTTACTGAAAAAATAACTTTTGATTTTGTAATTTTTACAGAAAAAAATTATTTTATTATTTTACAGAAAAAAACTGTTTTAATGAAATTATACAGACATTTTCTGTAAATTAAACAGTTTTTCACTGGCGACAAAATTCACAGTTATTTCTGTTAATTTGAGAAAAATTTTTGACAGTGTAGACAGAAACACATTAAGATTTTAAACAACTTTTAAAAGCAGACTTCAATATACTCGAACTCCGCAGTTTAAACCAACTGATAAAATTTCAATTTAAAAGAACAACACTGTAAAAAAATACAAATATTTCTTAATCAACGAAAATATACAATAACCTCTTCCGAGTTACTCATGATTCGGAAAAACGTTCTTTATATTTAGAAAATACACACTGTAAAAAATGACGAATGTTTCTGAATCTACGAAAATATAATATAATAATGAATAAATTTATAATATAAACTCATCCTTGTTAACCATGATTCTGAACAGTATTTCTTTATCTTTAGAAACCTCAGACATCAATGGCATTTCGAGATTTAAAGAATCATTTAGAAAATCAAAAATTTATTAGCTGCCCGTCATTTTCGGAAACGTTTACGAGTAGCTTTTAAAGTGGGATAATCAGTTTTCCAAGCCCGAAATATAGTTTTTTTTCGATGCTATCCATCCTTAAGTAAACATTTCCATGTGCAACAAATATGTTTAACAGACTAACATGCAAAATTAACAGCATTAACATTAACAGTAAAATTAAGATTATTTCTATACTCTTTCATGTATAAATTAATTTATGCAGCTGAAAACGTTTACTTGAGAATGGATGACATTCGATAAATATGCATTCCAGACTGAGGAAACTGTTTAATACACTATAAAAACTATTCGGAAACGTTTCTGAAAAATACGGGCAGCTAGAGAAATTTTGTTTTCATAAATAATTCTTTAAATTTTGGAAATGTATTGCTTTCTGGGGATTCAATAGACAATGGAAGACGCTTTTCGGAATTTTGGAAAACTCAGAAGATTATATTATATTTTCGTTCGTGGTTATAGTATATTTTCATAAAATAAGAAACATTGATCATTTTTTTACAGTGCAGAAACCAATATGCACTAATGTCCAAAGGTTAAGGGGCAGCGACCGGTTTTTACGATTTTAGACATTTTGTCGGATATCAACTGAAATTCTTTACGAATTGTCTTTGAACTTTGAGGATGTAAAGAACATGTTTCACTTCAGGTTTTTCAGTGAAGATTTAGTTCCGAGGACAGTTGGGGGGGGGGTAATAATAAAATTAATAATAAAACAATAATTGCGTTTTCCCAAGAAACATAAAATGCTCAAACTGCTTCGTCACTGTAGCAAATGGTTATGTAGATCTTATGGAACGTTTTTGTGCATTTGCGTAAGTATAGCATGTATATTCGTGAAGATGTTTCTGTGAAAAATTCAAAAGTTTTTTGTTTATAGCATTCAGAGTTTTTAACCGAATTTAACACGAATTTCCGAAAGCTTGACAAAGATCAGTAGAAATAGTATACTGCAAATGAAATATTAATATAATGAATATTTGATGATATATGGGTATTTGTATGAAATAGATTTTAACTTCGCATACGCGAGCTACAGCAAAGATTTTTTATAATGATTTTGTAATCAATACTATAGAGCAGCGGTTCCCAACCTTTTTAGTTGTGCGGACCACCAATTTTGTAAAAATAACTTTGAGGACCACTAACTACTTAATATACAAGTTAACAATATAATGACAAATAGACACCTATATAGTATATACACATGACGAATATATATATATATATATATATATTATGTCAGTAACTAGTAAAAAGATGCTGTACATGAAGAAAAAAATATTTTTTATAAAGAAAATAACTTTATTTATTGTATTCACTTAGCTGTCACAATTATATAAAAACTCAAAAAAAAAAAAAAAAAAAAAAAAAAAAAACAGTGATCAAAATTTAAAAAAAAAAACCCTTAATGGGATTTTTGACTCTGTTTGTCTTCGACGAGAGTGTCAATATCTGGATTGAAACTGGATAGTTTTAGTCTCAAATCACTCTCAACATTCAATTTATTCCTATATTTATTTTAAAAAAAAACTAAAGTTGAAAAGGCTCGTTCACATAGATACGTTGTAGAGAAGATCATCAAGTGTCTCAGTGCAATTTTGGTAATATCTGGATAGTCTTGCCGAACTTTTATCCAAAATGAGACCAGTGGTATTGTCTTAAAAATCGATTTTAAAGTCTGGTCACATGATAGTTCAATTATCGAGTCTTCTTCATTTGAAGATAATTTTAAGTTTTTTAAGTAATTTTCTTCAAAGGGGTTTCTGATCCACTGTATTCCATCTTCAATTTTAGGGAAGAAGTTCCTAAGAAATATGAAAAAGCTTAATTACTGCTTCAGTTAGTGTTAGCAGATTTCTCATTCATATGAATGATTAATAAAAGTATAAGACAAGTAATTAAAATTTATTAATAATTTTAAAAAGACATTATTTGAAAAATTTACTAATTTAAAAAAAGTTACTGTTTCAGGAAAATAAATGTTTTTAATTACGCTTATTAAAAAATAGAATAAAATTAAGAAAAATAAATAACTTTAAATTACCTGAGGTTAGAGGCCAAAGATTCGAGGTGTTCTTTTATAGTTGTAGCTGTTATTTTATCAATTTTGACTTCGTTGTTTTCAAGAAAATCATGTAGGACTGGAAATGCGTCGAAGGAATCTTGCTCCACTTTTTGAGCCCATCGTTGAAGTTTCTTTATCATTGCTTCTATTTTGTCTTGCACAAAAAACTCATGAGCGTCCTTACCCTGCAGAGTTAAGTTAAGGACATTGAGAGAACCAAAAATATCCGCCAAATATGCCAACCGTTTCAACCAGTTTTCATTGGTCACACAGTCTAAGTAGGAATTCGCAAGTTTTCCATCATAATCTCCCTCCCTCAGAAAAACCGTGAGTTCATCACGGAGTTCGAACAATCTTGTCAACACTTTGCCTCTCGACAGCCACCGAACTTCGCAGTGAAGTAGAAGCTGTTTGTGTTCACTGCCCATTTCATCACACAAAACACCAAACAGCCTGGAGTTTTTAGGTCTTGGTTTGATAAAGTTAACTATTTTTACTGCATCGTGAAGAGTTTCTTTTAAACTCTCATCCAAACCTTTAACTGCAAGAGCTTCTCTATGTATGCTACAATGTGTCCATTGAACCAACGGAGCAACTGATTTAACTTTGGCGAATAAACCAATATGAATTCCAGACATAGCACGTGCCCTGCCCCATCCGTTGTCAAACCTACACACTTACTTCAATTTATTTCATTTTCTTTTATAAAATTGTCAACAGATTTGAAAATCTCTTCACCAGTTGTTTTTGTCGGCAAAGATTGACAAAACAACATTTCTTCTTCAATATTGCCATTCAACTCAAAACGACTAAAAGCTAATAAATTAGCTTGGCCAGCAATGTCTGTACTCTCATCAAGTTGCAGCAAAAAATATTCACTTTGTTTCAAAAAAGTAATGACAGCTTTTTTCACATTTTCAGACATTTCATCAATTCTTCTTTTAACAGTTGTATTTGATAAGGGAATTTCGTTTATTTTTTTGTACATTTTTCCTCAAACAAAGCATTACTTATTATTTTTGCTGCGGGTATAATAAGTTCCTCTCCCACGATGTGAGCTGAACCCTTCTTTGCGATTAACAAAGAAAGCTCATAAGAAACTCTGGTGCTTAGTTTGTTTTGGTTTGAAGATTTTTCCATGGTAGATTTAGTCATACCAAAATTTCTTTTCTTGATTTCAAAGAAATCCAAAGACTTTCCTACACATTCAGGATGTTTAGTTGATAGATGTCTTTCAAGTTTTGAGAATTTCATACATTCGTTGGATAGCATTTCGAAACAAATCACACACTGAGGCATAGGCTCTTCCTCAGAACCAGAAAACACAAACCCACTTTTTAAAAAATCAGGGTTATATTTACGAAAATATGTTTTAGTTTTCCTTGCTATTTTTTTTACAACTTAGACTGGATTTCGCCTTCATTTCAAACTCACTACTTGTAGAATCAGATGTAGAAGTCCCTTCATCACTTGCCAACTTCGTCTTACGACAAGACCCCGTCCGAAACCAAGCATCCATATTGACGTGAGGTAATAGTAGCTCACAGCACACACAACGATGTGATACATCAACAGAAAACTACAGCCACTGCCAAAGGACTTAATAAAGAAATGCGGAATGCAGACGTGATGGGGAGAAGGGTGAAGAATGTCGGAGGGAGGAGGCGTTGACCTTGATGACTGACGAATGTAACACCAGCGATCAGCAGTCAGCGCTTCTGTAGTGAATCGTCCCGAAAAATCGGTATTAGACCCCAAGATTCCACGGCCCAGTGCCACGGTGCTTGCGTCCCACAAGTGGTCCGCGGCCCATGGGTCGGGAACCGCTGCTATAGAGCAACTCATTACAAAAGACCAGTCAAATATCGTGAAAACTCAAAACGGTACAGACAATACAGTGAGCCAATTGATAAATTGGTAAGGAAATCACATGTAATCCTATGGAATTTGAATTTTACATAGAATCGTTAACATATTCAAGAATGTGCGTGCTATTCTTACCCAAATGCACAAAAACGTTGGACAAGACCTACATATTCATTTGCTACAGTGACGGATCAGTTTGAGCATATTCTGTTTCTTGGGGAAACGCAAATATTATTTTATTATTAATTTTATTATTACCCCCCCCCTAATTGTTCTCGTGACTAAACCTTCACTGAAAAACATGACGTAAAACATGTTCTTTACACCCTCAAGGTTCAAGCGCATTTCCTCACTAATTTCAGTAGACATTCGACATAACGTCTGAAATCGAAAGTGTCCGATCACTGCCCCTTAATTTCTGGACATCGGTGTATTTTCGAGATTTAAAGAAGCACTTATAGAAACAAAGTTTCATTTGCTGCTACTGATCTTCAGAAACATTTCCAAGCAGTTCTATAGTGTATCAATAGATTTCTCAAGCTGGAATATAGTTTTTCAGGAATGCTATCTATTCTCAATTAAAAATTTTCAGATTCGTAACTGAATGTATACATGGAAGAGTAACAAAATAATATTAATTTTAATGTTAATGCAATGCCGTTAATTTGGCATGTTCGTCTGTTAAACATATCTGTTGAAATGTTTACTTGAGAATTAATCCAAAAAACCTACAATTTCGGATTCAGAAAACTGTTTAATAAAATGTAACTAGTCGGATGTGCCAATCCCGAAACTTTCTTCTAATTCATGAACGTTAATACTTCAAAATTCGCTATCACAGCGAATATTTTTCATCAATATTAATATTTTTTGTCAATATCAACATATTCTATCATTCTGTTGTACGTTTGTTGCTTGCAAATAGTCGGGTTACCTGCATGCGAGCACCCTTCGTTGCATTAGCATACGATGTACAACATAACTACGATAAGTCCATCTGGCCTGTACCAGAAAGAATAGATAGCCTCCCTATTCCTTAGAGTTTTTTTTTCACTAATTTTACTGGAAAACACAAAGGTAAAATGAATGGAACTCGATTATAGAAGATTAATTCCCAGTTCTTGTCAATATTGAATTTGAATGAGAATGTCACCAAATTAGTGAGTTACAGCCAAGTTGGTTTCATTTATGGTAGCCGATTTTGTCGCCAAATGTGGCGATATTTCACCAAATATTGGCACATTTGGCTGCAAAATAGCGAAATATCGAGAAGCTTAGCAAGATAGTTACAACAGTGAGAGAAATTTACAAGAAAGCATATTCGCTAAAACTCGTAAATTAAACCCTTTTATGAAGGAATTGTTCTGTATTGTTTCAAAATGTCAGCCACCCTAAAATTTCAAACTGCTGTGTCTCACCTATTTTTTAAGATAGAAGCAAAACGAAAATTGCTCCGGAATCCTTGGATCAAAACCTAACATTTGACATGAAAATTTTTAGAATTTCTAATTTTTTTGTACTTTTTTTTTTATTTGAAACCTTTAAATGTATACCATAGCGCCCCTTAACCCGTCAGCACGCGCGTTGGGATAAAATCTACCCCAGCTTACAACTATTACTTAAAAATGTGCCAAAATCGTTCGTGATCATTCTGAGCTTCATAGTACCTTTCAAGCTGAATGATATCAAGATGTGGCCAAAAAAAATTTACCTCCGGTTGTGTATTTTCCATTCTTTTATTATAAAAATGTCACTTGGGAGAAAATTTACCCCACGCGTGTTATAACGTAACCCATAAGGATAGGAAAATGTTAATGGAAATGTTTATGTAAAAAATATAGTGTGCAAATAATAATATAATTTTTCTTTTACACGTTAACAACTCTTGCACATACAGTTTCTATATATCAGTTTTATGTTTTTTTGTATTTTCATGGCTGAATTTGGATTGTAAAAGCTTTGTATGTAATGATATGCAGAAAAAAATCTTAGTGCGAGATTTTATTTTATTTATTTATTTATTTATTTATTTTTTGCTTTAAACATAAAATAACTTTTTATTTTAAGTTAAATTATATCCTTTATTGATTTACAGTTAATTTCAAAATATAAATTTTTGTTTATAATCTAACCGGGGGGAAATTGACACAAGAAAACTCATTGGGGTAAAACTTATCTCGCGCGTGTAGTAACGTAATGGAAAGAGGCGCGTGTGCTGACGGGTTAAGGCGGAATATTCCCAAATTCAGCTGGGACCTTCCAGCAATAGTCAAAACCATATACAAAAAGTTGGTTCAATTATCTGCATAACTTCATACACTTTTTGATGATACAGTTATGAAAATGGAAGATAAATCGCTATCACATCACCCCCTTTTGTTGAAATATTACCAAATTGAAGTGGGGCCTGCAGCCCATAGCCGAAAACCTATAAATGAAATTTGGTTCAATTATCTGCATAACTTCATACGATTTTCGATGATACAAATAGGACATGCAAACAGACACACGGACATAACACATTTTGTTAAAGCATGTTATTCGGAATCTCTGACATCGAATACGTGTAAATCCGTCGACAATCTGAAGTCGAAATTTTTTTTTATTACAATACATTCTTCTATTATAGATAGAAGAAAGTAAAAATTCATCGGAATCATTTCTTAAAATTACCGACAGTAAAATAAACTTTGTTTTTATGTATGCTCGTTCGAATTTTCGTTCGTGGTTACATTATATTTTTCGAGGCTCAAAAATATTTTTTATTTTTACAGTGAGTATTTTTATAAAGTAACATTCATAAGTAAGAAAATTATTTTATCTATAAACCACCAAAAATATTATATTGTGCTACAGTAATTTATTTTCACTGGTTTCTGCTAATCGCACAAAATAGCTTAAGGCCATTTCACCATTTTATTGAATTCCTCAGAAGCTAATCAATGTTTCTATTAAGGGTTTTACCGATTTCTTTTCAGTTTCGATCTACACTTCAGGCACTGTTTGATTACTCTCGTAATTATGGTGTATTGGAAGAATTAACAGTAATACATTGTGGGGCGCCTCATTTAATGTTTTATATCTGGTAAATGCAAATATACTGTTATTAATTTTATGTGTACAACGGCAATTTTATACATGTTGGAAATTGTACGTCAAACGTGACAAATGAAGTGCGTTCGTACAATAGATAGTTATATACATATTCAGATCTTGATGATTTTTAATTCTGTGAAATGAAATATATCGTCTGCAGATTAATTTGTGTAATAAAATAAGTATCTCGGTCGCTTGACGATTAAACCTCGGAAGCTCCTATAACAAGAAAGCACGGATTTTTTTTAATTCAAATTTCTTAATAAATGTCTTTATTAATATCGTCTAAAGTTTTGATTCGATTTTCATAAAATTTGAAATGTCTCGACAAAATTCTGCAAAGATAATATATCTTAAATTTCAAACCATTCGTTTGGGTAGTTTTTGCGTTGTTATATGCGGACGGACGGACGGACGGACAAGACGACACCAATAGGTGCTACGTATTTATATAATTACGAACGGACCTAAAAAAAGATGTTATATGAATTATTTATTCCGCCGTTCGGTGCAGAGGAGTTTAGTTGTGTTTTGCTTCATATTTTGGCCTCCAATGTAATTTGTGTATATATTTAACTGGAAAACAGCAGTACTTTTAGAAAGACACACTAATAAATGGAAAAAAATTATGATATATAAAACACGAAAATATTATATTGCTCCCACAATAATTTCTTTCCACTGTTTTCTGATAATCGTACAACATCGCTTAAGGCCATTTTTATCAATTATTGTTATTATTCAGAACCTAATCAATGTTTCTGTTAAGGGTTTTATTGATTTCTTTTCAGTTTTGATGTACGCTTCAGGTACTAGTTGATTACTCTCGTAAATTTTATGAATTGTAAGATTTAACCGTAATACATTTTGGGGTAACTCATATATTCCTTTATATCTAATAAATACAAATATACTGTTAGTAATTTTATATAGACAATGAACATTTTATAAATGATGTTAAATGATTTATTTATTGCGTCGTTCGGTGCAGAGGACTTTAGTAATGTTTTGCTTCAAATTTTGGCCCCCATAGTAATTTGCGTATATATTTCATTGGAAAACAACAGTAATTTCAGAAAGAAACATTAATAAATAAGAAAATGTGTTTATATATAAATCACCAAACATATTATATTGCGCCCACAATAATTTCTTTCCGCTCTTTTCTGATAATCGTACAACATCGCTTAAGGCCATTTTTATCATTTATTGTCATTCTTCAGAAGCTAATCAATGTTTTTGTTAAGTGTTTTATTGATTTCTTTTCAAATTCGATGTACGCTTCAGGCACTGCTTGATTACTTATAGCAATTTTTATGTATTGGGAGGTTTAACCGTAATACATTTTGGGGTAACTCATATATTCCTTTATATCTAATAAATACAAATACACTGTTATTAATTTTATATGAACAACAAAAATTTTATAAATGATGTTAAATGTTTTATTTATTCCGGCGTTCGGTGCAGAGGACTTTAGTAGTGTTTTTCTTCAAATTTTGGTCTCCAATGTAATTTGTGTATACACTTTTGATGTTTAGCCTGCCAAAAAAAGGACGCCCCCACATCCATTTTATTACCAAATAGACTCATACAAAAAGTAGCCGTAACATTGGAATTGAAGTTGTTCTGTGTATATTTAAAAAAACTAAATTAAGGGGTCGTCTGCATGTGGAAATTGTAACAAACCTTAAAATGCTTAATACAAATACTCAGTTTTTACACGTTATTTGGTTTCGTCGATAAATTTTACTTTAGGATAAGAAACAGTAAGTCATTCGTGGAAGTAGTTTGGGATTTATATATATGTAAAGTTTGGAACTTCTAATGTTAAATTATTTTTAAAAATGTTTAATTAATTAATATTTTTATATATATATTTTCAAAAGACAGATTTACTCTAGGATAACTGACATAATTGAAAGTGTAAATTAGTCGTACAGAAACGGACAACAATCAGGAGCAAACATAGGTCAAAACTGCTTTCTTTAGACAAAAATTATGTCTTATTGAAATCTGAACTGGAATTTTTTTCAAGATCTTTAACAATAATGAAGACATTGCAATTGTATTTTTAAATTATATTCTTGTCTTTGTGTAAAATGAGACTGCATCCCAAGAATTACTGGAAGTATACCGAAATCCAGTCAGGGACACTGTTAGCTGCATTCCGAAATATGGAGCACATGGCTTAATGTTTCTTCGATATGGAGGGTGGTCACATCAGGCATATCAAGATATCATCACACTTTCACAAAGTTAGGTAACAATACAAAAATGTGCATAATATACAATAATATGTGGTACAATAAAATAATATGGTCATGGTTTATAGATAATAATCCTATTATTTTCCTGCACCACAATAATTTATTTGTCACTATTTTCAAGTAAGCTAAAAACATAATTTGGTGCCATTTTTAATACTGATTAAAATAACTCTAAAGCTAATTATCTTTTCTATAAAGGGTTTTATTGATTTCCCATACTTCAGATCTTTTTTATGCATTCTCAAATTAATTATGAATTACAAGATTTAACTTGAAATACATAATTAGGTAATTTGTGCAATTTAGGTAAATTTATTTCTTCATATTTGATAAACACAAATACAGTATTAGAAATACACTGTTATTAAACTATTTTGAAACAACGGAAAGTTAAAAAATGATGTTAAATAATTTATTTATTACGTCGTTCAGTGTAAATGTTTTTGGTAGTGTTTTGCTGCATTTTAAGCCGTTAATTAAATCATTGTAGACACTATTGATGTACGTCTAATTATTTTTTTAACTGGATAATTTTTATAGATTTCAATTTGTTTGTGCGGAAACTATGTTTGTTAAAAAATACAGAGGAATTTTAAAGTTTCTGATATAAACTAAAGAATAATTAACGCTTAAAGAAACAAACAAAAATCATTCCATATATTCCAGAGTATAACGTTCGGCTTATCGAAATATATTTCGAGCCAGAAATTTTATTTTTCAAAAAGTAACTTTTTGCTGCGTCGTAGTTATTTCACTTTATTTTAAATATATTTGCTGGTTCTAAATAAATTTATTCGAAATGCATGTTATACATAAGAATATACGCTAGGTCTCAATTCACTTATTTAGTCAAAAATGCGAGATGCCTCATATAAATCTAAACACGAATTTTCATCAAGAATTTTAACGATAATGAAGACATTGCAACGATAATTTAAACTACTATTCATGGCTTTGGGGAAAATGGGATACATAATACTAATTACTTGAAGTACACAGTGAATCGTTCAGGGATACCGAAAGTACTTTCAGCTATATCCACAATATGGAGTGTCTGGCTTAGTGCTTTTTGGCAACGGATCTCTCTCAAGTGTTATTAATCAAGCGTCAGGTTGTGATCACTCTCATGTGTCACTAATCAAGCGTCATGTTGTGATCACTCTTCCCACAAAGCTAGGTAAAAATTCATTATGATAACTAAGATTAATAACTCTAATTTTATGAATGAATAAGAAAATTCCTCTTGGAGTAAGTCCCCATGTATTTTGGAATAACTGAACAACGATCTTTAGTTTCGATGTGAGTTTTGTTATTTTTTTCCGTATTTCAAATTTGTCCTTTAATTTCTACGAGACATTTGCCCTGTGTTTGAAAGTTGAAAAAAAAAACATTTTTCTAAATTTATCTGAAAACCAAATTAATTCTTTTACGGAAAACATAAATTAAAATATACTTTATTTATCTTTAATCCATCAAGATAAAATTTTATTGTTCTAAAATATTTTTCTTTTCACTACCTTTTATTCATATTATAACATAATTGACATCCATATCTAACGTTGATTAAATCACCTCAGCAACTAATACACGTTTTACCATAAAGGTTTTCACTGATCTTTTTTCAGATTCCGTCTACTCTTCAGGTTTTCTGTCATTGTTCTTCTAGTTGTTAGGAATTGGAAGAATTACCCATAATAAATCTTGTAGATTTCCATTTATTCATCTATATCTAATAAAGATAATTGCACTTAAATAATTTTCTGTAAACGTTCAGAAACACGTAAAAGATGATAAGAAATTGTTATTCAGTAATTTAAATCATTGTGTGTTTTCCAAAAAATAGAAATAAAATGTATGTTTGGTTAATAATGTTCATTTTCTTCTTAGCATACTTAATATTTTTAACATCTTTTGCAGAGATATATAGACATACAAATGCATAAACATACAATGATATTCAAACTAACTATGTGACATAAGACAGACTTGAATACATTTAAAGAAAATTAAATTAAAATATATACTTAAAAACATTTAAAATTAAAATCCAAAACATACAAAGTACACGTTTCGCTATGTCATCGCATATCCTCTTCATTACTAACAACAACCACAACAACAAAATATCTAACATAACTGGATTCAGTTGAAAGTCATTTTTAAGTCATATTTTAATTTAATTCTCCTTAAATGTATTCAAATCTGTCTAATGTATCAAGGTTATTTTACATATTGATTAAATTCAGATGTTAAAATGTACGTATATCTTAATACAATGTTATTTCACCTTTATTTAATTTGCATACATTTGTGAATTAAGGCTGTTTTTAAACTCAAACTAACTACACTTTCACATATTTTTTAAATTATTTTAATTAGTAAAATGTATGAAATTGGCATGTATTATTATTTAAAACTGCGAAATCGAATATCGTTTTCCTATTTTCGATGAAGGCATTGCAAAACATCCTGTCAATGTTGATATTTTGAGACAAATTTTAGGGAGCGAATGATGTAGAAAAGTCATCTTATGTCAATAAACACTTAGATCTCAAGGTGTAACACATTTATCAAAAAATGAAAAGTGCTATTCTATTTATTGAATAATAAACAAGGTAAGTCGATAACAAAATCACTTCAATAGTTCCTGCCAGTTCCATTCTTTTATTTAAAACAAAATCGCTTTAAGAACCTTTTTTTTTTTTTTTTTTTTTTTTTTTTGTTAATCGGAATTTCTAATGTATATATAAATCAGTGAAAGATTGTGCCGTATGCGAACCAATATATTTTTATACATATTCGAATAATCTAGATAAAATGTTAAAGTTAAATTATCTGGCATGCACAATTAAATCTTTCTTGTATCTTTCAAACGATAAATTAATAACATTTAATGGCGCTACTGTAAATCTATAATAGCAAATTTTCAATAATTAAACAACATAACACTGAATCATTTCTAACGTTGTTCTGAATACCTCAAAAACTCATCAAAGTCCCTACTAATAGATTCTGATTTGTTTTGAACTTCGAACTACATTTTAGTTATTTAACCTTTTATTTTATTTGTAGCTAATATAAGATGGGAGATTAAACCATAATAATTCTTCAGGCAATCCATTAATTCTATTATATCTCACACGTGCAAAAGTATCGTTATTGAATTTTTGGGATTATTGGAAATATAATAAATGATGCTAAATAAAATATTTATCCTGTATTTTCGACTTCCTTTGCTTGTAAAGTCATTTCTGTAAACTACATTTTGGAATGAAGCAATTGTACAGATTGGAATTTGTTTAAGCGAAATCTGAATTTGACTCAAAATACTATTTGTATTTAATGACATAGTTCTAACGATAAAAATAATAAATTGAAATGTAGATGAGTATTATTTCGTTTCCATTGTCATTTCTATAAAATAATTGTGTATATATTTAATTAAATGCATTTTTTAATGAACAATTTGTATAGATTCAAATCTATTTAAGCAAAATCTGAATTTGATTCAAACTATCACTTGAATTTAATTACATCAATCTAATGATAAAAAATCCTTCCGGCCTGTACCGGGGGGGGGGGAAGCTAACTTTCATAGTCCATGTTTTTAAAAATTCAACTCATTTTACTCAAGCATCCGAAGCTAAAGTGCATGGAGCTCGATTATAGAAACTTCAATCGCAAGTTTCTTTAATACTGAATTTGAATGTGAATTTCAGCATGAGAATTACAGTATAACAAAAATCAGATTGTTTCAAAATGTCATCCAGCCTAGAAATTCAAACTAACATATCTCTGCCATTTTTTTAAGATATAGCAAAAAAAAAAAATGTTCCGGAAACCTTGTATCACGATCTAACACTTAACGAAAACAACTTTTTAAATTTATAATTTTTTATACATGTTTTTGAAATTTTGAATTTTTTTTAAAATTAACATACCGCCATTTTGATTGCCAACTGATTGCATTTTGATGTTGGCCAATAAGATGGCGCATGAAGCTGACCAACGAACTCGGTCGAGACCTTGGTATGTTCTGTACACATGTATGTTCTGTAACCATTCATATAGGTTCATAAATACGAGCGTTACAGCATAAAAAATATCAGATTGTTTCAAAATCTCAGCCACACTAGGATTTCAAACTGCCATATCTCAGCTATATTTTAAAATATAGCAAAAGAAAAAAGTTCCAGAATCCTTGTATCACGTTCTAACACTTAATGGAAACAAATTTTCAATTTATAATTTTTTGTACACTTTTTGAATTTGTAAAATTTGTAAAATTTTTAACTGGCCACCATTTTTAAACAAGATGGCGGATGAAGCTGGCCAACGAACTCGGTGGAGACCTTGGTATATCCTATACACAGTCTAAGTCACATTCAAATGGTTTCATAAATAAGAGAGTTACAGCATGACACATGCCAGATATATATATATATATATGTCCATTTTCAGAAATATTTTTATAAATGGTTTATGCCGTATTGAGAAATTGTGCTCTAATTATGCAAATATTGCTAGGAATATAGCTGATTTTTATTATATGGCGTTATCACAAGGTTATCCGGTTCAGTTTTTGTCCGATCTAACATACAAATTTATCAGAAATAAAGGTTATAGTGACGAACTGTTAGGAGTGTTCAATACGAGCGATGTTTTGTTGATGTGATATTTGTGGGGATGTCGGTGTAGTGGGTTGTTTACCGTGTTGTAAGTTGAGAATTTGATAGTGAAGTCTGGTTTTAGTTTGTCGGTGTAGAGGGTTATTTACCGTGTTGTAAGTTGAAAACTTGTTAGTGTAGTCTGGCTATGGTTTGTCGGTGTAATGAGATGGTTGCTGTGATGTAAGTTGAGAACTTGATGGTGTAGTCTAGCTATAGTTTGTCGGTGTAGTAGGATGTTTGCCGTGCTGTAAGTTGAGAATTTGTTGGTGTAGTTTGGTTATAGTTTGTCGGTGTAGTGGGTTGTTGGCTGTGATGTAAGTTGAGAACTTGATGGAGTAGTCGGACTTTAGTATTTCGGTGTATTGGGATGTTTGCCATGATGTAAGTTGAGAAATTGATGTTGTAGTCTAGTTATAGTTTGTCGGTGTAGTGGGTTGTTTACTGTGATGTAAATCGAGAATTTGTTGGTGTAGTCTGGCTTTAGTTTGCTTCCTTTTGTTATGTCTGTTTCATTCATTTTCAGTCTGTACTTGTCAGGTATGGGGGAGTGTTGCATGCGTAAAACTAGTTTAACCCAGCAGTGCATGTCTCAAGCCATGCCACCTGACACAGGTTGTTTTAGCTTTTCTTTGTTGTTTATTGGCATTTTTAATTTTTGCTGCAATTTGTTGTGTTCTTTTGTTTTGAGTTTAAGTAGTTAGTTGCGTTTTCTGGTTCTGTGTAAATGTAGTTTGTTTAGTTTTGTTTTTCTAGTATTGAATTTAAGTGGTTTAAAGTTTTTGGTTGGCATTTGTGATAATGGTTCTGCAAGTGATTTTCCATTGGTGTTTATTATTATATATATATATCAGCATTTAAACGGAAAATGGTTTGGGAGTCATGATCGGTGAAAATATACAAAAATATTTTGGAATTGCTTTCCTCCGAACGTCTGCAATAGGTAGCTTTCTGCAATGAAGCTACCTACAAGAATAAATTGAAATTTAGATGAGTATTATTTCGTTTCCATTGTCATTTCTATAAAATGATTGTGTATACATTTAATTAAATGCATTTTTTTAATGAACAATTTGTATAGATTCAAATTTCTTTAAACGAAATTTTAACTTGACTTAAAATATCATTTGAAACAAATGAGATCAATCTAATGATGATAAGAATAAACTAAAATTTGTATTCTTTAGAATCTGAAAAATCTAGTAGTTTTGTAATGCGTTTATAGTCTACATTATTTTTTTATGTAAAACTTGTAACAGATTAAAAAACATTTCTACACAAAATATAAGCTAAATGTGATAGAAGTACATTTAAAGAGTTTAAAAATCAAACCGACTAGTTCCATTCACTCCAACGGTGACTTCCTAGAAATCTGCAAATAATATATAAGCCATTTCCTCATAAAAACGGAACTTCATAAATGTCAAACCGGTATCATAATAGAGCAGTAAGCCCCATCTATTGTTATTATACTTGAAAAATTATAAGATTCATTTAATATGGTTTATTTTGTACAATCTTTTTAAGCTTACGCAGCAGGTTAGGCAAAATTCCGGACAATGTAAAAAATACGGATTCATTGCATATGTTCTCATTACGCATATAATTTTCTATAAACTAAAGGATAATGGATGAAAGAAAAAATTCATAACGAATAATTTATTTTACTTTCTTTAAAATCAATCTGCAAATGTCTTGTGTTGTTTAATCTGACAAAAGCGTTACTTTACATGCTCTACCTAATGTCCTTACTATATACTGATTTTTCTCGTTCTAATCACTATATTCAGTCTCTCTATATAATATTGCACTGTTTAATGTGCTAAATTAAATATAAACACATGTTTACTTTATCGTAGAAAACGAAAAAATTAAAAATATATATTAAAATTAATTTATATATTTTCTAATTTACAATCTAAAATAAACCCCTTGAAATTGAATGGAAGTTTCAAAAAATAAATTAAAACACAATGCTTATTTCATAACTACAGTATATTCATTATGCTGATAAAAGAAAAAGAAATGAATTTGAAAATGCTTTCTTCTGAAATAAAAGTACTACATTTATCATTAACGTAAACAATAAATTAACTCCATTGTATTGCATGAAAAATACCTTGAAATTTTATAATTATGGAGCAATCACAGAATATTTTAATTAAGTTTGACTAAATACCCTCAAAACTACACAATTTAATGAAATACTTTCAGATGATGAAGAAATTTTGCTAATGTTCCGTAAAAAGGTAAGTAATTGAAATCTAAAAATAGTTAAACTAAAAGCTTTTGTAAGTTCTCGTCTTTTGAATATTAATTTATTCTGTAACAGTTTAAGAATACATTTGCATTTGAATTTTATAATGGCAAGTAGTAGTCTTAGTAGTCGCAAGCAAAGTTTAGCTTTATTTTTGTATGTGATCAAGTATTAAAACATTACAAAAATATGTATAGTTTTAAAATTTCGAGAATTTGAAAGCTAGTTTCCCAATATAAAAATAGTATAATGATGTCAAAATAGTAAATAGCAGAATAATGCTTGTATTGAAAAATATCCAAAAACATAACTTTTTACACTAGTTTTAGAAAGTTAAATTTACTAATAGCATATTAATACTTTCATTTGTCGAAACAGAGGAGTTATAATTTTATTAAAAAAACAGTAACAATAATTAAACTTTAATACAAAACTGTATTACGATATTAATTTGTCTTATTTGGAAAACTGAACATTTCACACTAGAACGACCATGAGCGGTCATTTTGACCGCTACCAAATGAATATATTCTGATTCGAACCAGAAAATTCTTTTTAAAATAAATCCTAATAATCCTAATATATAAATCCGATTGTGTGCAAATGTTAGGCTGAAGCCAGCGTCAAAATGAAGAAATTAATGGCCCTGTATCTTTGCATATAGGTGGTTTATAACCCGGAAATGAACATAGACTGGTTTTTGTTTATTTTATGCAAATACTTTTCTTAATAATTCAAAATTTGATTATTTTCATAGAGAATCAATGGACATTTTTAGATAAAATTTAACCATCTTACTTTATCGTTGCTAGGGCTTTGATCGTTGCCAATAAATAAAAATCCGGAAAAATAATTTTTCCTCAACAATTAAGTTTCAATTGAGCGATTTTCACGTGAAAAAGGAAAATAATTCAAAAGAACATGAATTTCTGTGATATTTGAACAACAATATGGAGTATTTGTTATTATACATGAAGTATGAATATCGATTACATTAAGAAGATATTTTTCTGTAAAAAACTGTGTTATAATTAGAAAGAAGAATTAACAATAATTATATTACTAAGAAAAAGATTTCGCTTGAACCATGGAACTATGAAAAGGATCCTCCTTGGCTTGAACAAATATGACGTCATAAATAAAACATGTATTTTCAAATATTCGTAATATTACAAAGAGCATGACTATCAGTGTATAATAAAAGTATATACATAATGGACGTCATATTTAAGATGAATAACTGAAAAAAAATTTTATACTGATTAATAATAAGATTGAATATCAGTTACAAATAGATGTGAGTTTTCTGCTATAATTCAGGTCATTATTGCCAGGAAAAGAAAATTAACAAGAATTATATCATTGAAAAGATATTTCTCTGGGATCAAAGTGACGTCATAATAAAACGGGATTTTTTAAATATGTTTCAAATGGAGCGAGTATCAATTTCATACATTAATAATCACTGAGTACAGTGAAAGAATAGAGAGGTAATGAACCGTAAAATCGGCTTGCAATATGAAGATGGTTATCAAGATGGCTCAAATTATTAGGCCCAAGGGCTGACTTCAATGGATGGAGAGAGGCTGCACGTGGAACAAGGTCTGGATTCATTGGACGGGGAGAGGTTTTCAAAGCAAGCCGCCAGTTGTTTGGGCCGACTCTAGGGTTGCATTTTCAGCATCACGCCAAACATAAACATTTCATCTCTATTTATTCTCTGAACTCTGTGATTAATAATACAAGCATCAGTAAGATTATTAGGAAAAGAAAATTGAACACAAGTCTATTAAGTTAAAATCTGACTGTGTGTATTTCGCAACTACTCCTCTTAATGCAACGCGATTTACTTAATACCGGTTATCATTTATTCAAGGATGTAATATAAACTCTGGGAATTTAAAATTTGGAATTAGATTTCGACATATTAATGTTTTTTTTTTTGTAAATTTTAACGAAATTTCTCTAAGAACGGTACTTCAATTACTCCATTTTGTGGATAAAAAAAGGAGAAATGAAACGGATTAATATATTTTAATGCCATTTTCTCATTAAAACTGAAAAAAATTATTTTATTTTCAATTTGAATAGTTGAGGAAAAAAATCTTGATTACAGTAAAATTTCCGAAAAATAAAAGCATATTTCCACATATTCAAACTTTATGATTCAATTTATTCTGCAGAGCAAAAATCGCCTGTCAGCATATTGTCAAGAAATCAAGATTTGTTTCAGCTATAGATTAAACCAAGGACACAAATTTGCTGCTACATGCAAACGTAACACTTGCAATTGTAAAGCTTTTTGCAACCCCAAATTACATACAAACGTAACATTTACATGTAATTTGCACCCAAATTAATTTTAATTTGAACCGTAATAAATGTTAATTTGCAATGAAGATTACATGCAAAAGTAATGTTTACATATAATTTTGGTTGCAAAAGGCTTTGCAATGTAAGTGTTACGTTTGAATGTAATTTTGGGCTGCAAAAAGCTTTGTAATTGCCTTGCATTTAGGTGTAGAATTATTCCTCCCTATTCACAAGAATTGAATTTAAAGAAAAAGCATATACTATTTCCAATGAATTATTTTTAAATGATGGCTGTTAAAACGTTACTCAAAGTCGTTAAAAGTAAAATGGTTTATCAGGTAAAATTGACATTTCTTTTTACCCAATTCAGAGGCGGATCAACTACCACCCGGGCCCCTAGGCTTGATCTTTTTTGTGCCCCCCCCACCCCTCTCCGACAGAGCAATATATACAGGGTGATTCAAAATACATGTTTCCTCATTTATCTCTTAGACCACTGATGATAGAAACATAATTCCAATTACAACAAGTACAGATTTTAGACATGGCATTTGTTTTACAAGGTGCAAAATTCACCTAAATACATATTAAAATATGAAATTTAATTTTTATATGGCCCCTCACTTCTATAAGTTATATTTAGAACAATGTCCTTCGTTTACGCAGAATGTAAAAAAAAAAAAATCTATTTTTTTATGACCAAAACTTACTAAATTATTATACTTCATATTTTATGAAACTTCAGTGTTTTCTGACACTAAGAACGGAAAGAAGCAGTGTTAGTTCAGGTAAACATTGAAATTACATTAACTTCAAAGTGTCATAATTCGGTACAAACTGGAAACTGAAAATTTTCATGAATCCAGTACTTTCTTCTTATGAATATAGAAGAAATTAAAAGGGGAATAGCATTTGTCAATCTATGTGTTAATAACCTGAAACATTCAATAAATGAGTGAAACAAAGAATATTGTACATCATTTCTTTTCTGCATAAAATATCAGCCCAATATGAAGAAAAAACCCAAAAGAAAATCTTAGTACAGGGGCCCTTTTCTTCCGGGACCCTAGGCTTTAGCCTACTCAGCCTAATGGGTAATCCGCCTCTGACCCAATTCGTCGATTTACACGATTTTATTTGGCCGTCTTTTTTCCATTTGTTGCAGTTTCCTTTTCGCGGTTATTTGGCACACAATTTTACTTTTTTAAAACTGATTTATGTCAAAGTCCCTATAACAAAGAAATATCGTATTTTCTTCTATGAAATGTGATAAAGAGTTAGTTAATTATTTACGTTTTTAATTATCGGGAGTGAAATATTTTGCTTGATTAGTACATTTATTTTTCTTTTAATGTTATGTGAACGAAGTCACGGGTAACAGATAGTTAATTATAAAAGTCATAGAAGTATGTGAAATTAATTCCTTAAATAGTTTAAAATAAAAATTCTGGTGTGAAGTAATTTTATAAAACTTGAGTAAAATTTCCGGTCGTTCTAGTGTTAAAGAATATAAAAATTTTTAAGAGACAGAATTTTGAATGAAAATAAAAATTCCATGCAATGAATGTTGGCAATGAATTAACAAATATTCCTTGAATTTAATGATATGATTCTAACATGATTATCTTCAAAACGTTGAAATGACATCAGAGCATAGCCAAATCCCGGATCAATGACCTGGTATACCGAGAAGTGCCGGTTCCCACCCAAATACCGTAATTTAGCAGTATACATTGTTTATAGTAGGTTTGCGGCTGAAAACCTGGAAACACTGCACTGCTGATGGATTCCATATTGATTCCATATACCTACACGTAAAATCAGTGGTTTCTCTTGCCCGGATGTTATTAAGTGGAAGAAGGGTACGGAGTCTTGATATCTCTCCTTTTGCTGACGAAAACTTATTGCCCAAATGTCACTGTTTCCCTTCTTTTGTGCTTTGTTATATGAAATCTTCACCCGTTTTCTAAAAGGCTTCGGAACCTAGTCTGACAAGGATAACTGAAACAGATAACAAGGGCTACAATAACAGAAGAACATTTCATTCAATTTGAGGATGAAGAACTTAAATTTATATTTTGTAAAAATGAAAATTGAGCTTGAATGCAAATTCTCTTGTTATTTTTCAACCTTTCAATATGCTGTAATATCAGCCAAACGATATTTTCCCGATGTTTACTTTGTTTATTAACTTCAAAAAATCTTTTATAAATAGTTCGAGAACAGAAAATAATCCCTTTTCTAGTTTTTTCTTATAAATGCAACAGGGTAATTTTGTATCTTAAATGGAAACTCTTTGGCTTAATCTTATAGATATCCCTTAATATCCCTTGAGAACAGTACTTTTTGGGAAAAAGATATATGTATGATAACTGCAAATTATAATTCAGATGAAGTTTTGTTTCTAATGAATTTTCCATATACTATATTTATCAGAAGTTATAACTTGAAATAATCTATTTGTTTAGATAATAAAGTAAAATATTATGATATCTAGAATGTAAATATCAATGACAAAAATAATTTAATTAAATTGCTTGTTTACTTTAAAACAAATAATGAAATTTGTCTTTATTGTATTTCTTATTTCTTATTATTATTATTATTATTGCTGAAAATTAATAAAAGAAACTTTTTTGTATTGATTAAATTGTTTTATACCGAAAATTACATTTAAATGCATTTGATTTACTTTCGAGTTTAATATTCTAATATTTATACAATTCATTTTTATTTTAATAAAAATAAACATTGCTATTCATAATACATCAGAGACATCTAAAAAGGAATTTCGATGTTTTAAATTTTTTTCTTTGTTTTCAATATAAATAAAAAATCAGCAGTATTGACGTTTTCATTTGCAATTCAAAGTACAAATGCACTTACCAATATTTTTTTTCTATCCTAATCTAATTCGACATTAATTAGACATGCATGAATAAAAATGAAAACTTATTATGACATTAAAAAATAATTTAACGGTGATTTATATTATGTCGTCTTAAACAAATTTTAAATTATCTATGAAGCTAATTAAAATGTTATCATTTTATAATAAATATTTACTTAAAGAATTGAATATTATATTCGCATCAGTGAAATTTAAAAAGTGAAATTGTTAAAAATATTCATTTCAAGATATATTTTATTAAACAAAAAAGTTTGTAAAAATTTTAGAATATACAATTAATTTTTGGAAATAATATTATTAATATTTTATCAGATGTTTATTTAGCAGATTTTATAGCACTTCATTATATATGCTATTTTCAATTCTAAATCTAGATATTAAATGTTTCACAAAAAATTTCATATAAGTAACTGGTATAACTTTTATTTAGTTTAAATAAAATATAAATATTATATAAAGATAAAGGTGTTTTATTTGAATATATTGTTTAGTTTAAAATAAATAGAGAAAATGGACATTATGTTTTAGAAAAATATTTAGTATATTTATTGTGTAAATATTTTATGTATAAACTTTTATTTAAATGAATTTATTTTACTTTTTCGTTATGAAATTGAAATAATTCTATTTTATTTTAATAAAATCATGCATTGACAATAAATGACACATTCAAAATATCCTATAAGAACTTCCCGTTCTGCATAAAAAGCAACGTTGGATAAACAATTCCATGTGTCATTAATAACTCAAAAGCAAGTCTAAATGCAATAAGATTTTTATTCTCTTTAAATGGAAAAGTATTAATAAGACAAGTGGGAAAAATTGTACCGTGCGGCAGAATGCAGATTGGCCACCCACGGCTTTTATCGTTGAAATTTTTTCAGTCTAGTCTAACTCGTCGTCAAAAAAAAAAATAAATAAATAAATAAATAAATGGAACTAGCAAGCTATGCCCGCTACGCTGGTCAATTTCTCGTAATGCACCTTTAATAACCTTAGAGTTAATACCAACCATTGTGAGTAGCTTAATATTATCATTTTTAGATTTTTTACCGACAATATTTCGTGAAAAAACACATTTTTGAATTGTGTCTATGAAACACCTTTTGAATATTTAATATCACATTCATATTTATGTATTTTTGTATTTCTTATCCCCTTTATTAAATATATGTTTTTCATTTATTTTCACATATGTGATTTCATTTTTATTTGCATACTCGTATATATACATAAATGGCAGTGTTCTGGACAGTTGCCCCATCTTGAAACGTCCACCGGTATTTCTGGCACATAACATTTAGCCTTATTTATCTGCAATTTTATATGGCAATAATTTCTAATCTGAAATACTGGTGGAAGTTTGTATATGCGTCACGTTTTTAGAATATGGCCCTATGTAAATGTTAAATGAAATCGGCCTGGGTTTTCTGTTTAACTTTAAGTTATTTCCATTATTTAAAGCAAAACAGATTAATTTTGAAATAAATTTCCAATCTTGTTTTATAAATCGATTGTCAAACGATTCTTTAATTCCATAAGAATTTATGTGTCGTTTTTGGAAACGACATACTTTATAATGGCATGAAAATTTGCTTATATTTCGCTAGGAAGAAATTGCATTCATTATTCGCTTTGTGACAGTTTTTCTGGTTTTATAAAGTGAAAATTTACTGTCTAAAAGTAATGAAAAATGAAACCTGTCGAATAATTTTTCTGAGGATATTATTTATGGAGTTTATTGAGACTGTTTTCTAGTTACGATTAATCAAAATAGGAAATAAAAATAAAAAAAGAAGGAAAAGTAATTGTATAAAATAAAAGCTTTGTAATAAATAAATAAATAAATAAATTACGACTGTAGCAACCATTCAGAACGGAAAATTTTTAGAAAGTTTAACAAAATGATAGAGAATGGAGTGTAAATTTCAAAGTTTAAAAAAGATAAAATGCTTGCAGTTTCTATATTTCATGTATTATATAAATATAAATTCAATTAGTAACGCTTTCTTTATTCCAGTTTAAAATATTATAATGAATCTAATATATAAAGTAATCAAAACTGGTTTTGGAAAGAATCAAGAAGGAATAATGTTCCTAAATTTGAATTAAAGCGTGTACATGAAAAAGCGCATTCTGAGAAAGTCTAATGATTTATTTTTAACGCAAACAAAAAATTATCTCAATTTTATTGCATGAAAAAAACCTTAAAATCTTATAATGATGACGCAATCACGGAATATTTTAATTAAGTTTGACTAAATACCCTCAAAACTACTCAATTTAATGAAATACTTCCGGATCATGAAGGAAATTTGCTAACGTTCGGTGAAAAGGCAAATAATTTAAATCTAAAAATAGATTAAAATAAAAGCTTTTATAAATTCTCCGCTTTCCGAAATATTTATTTATTATGTAACAGTTTAAGAATACATTTGCATTCGAATTTTACAATGAAAAGTGAATTTCTTATATACATGTTTTCCACGGAATTTCAGAGATTTGAATGCACTGCATTTGAAGTAATAATTATATACTTTATTAGGTTTCGAACTAGAAGACATTCATAAGTTGATATTTATTTTTGTACGCGATCAATTATCAAAACCTTACAATTTTTTTTCGAGACGTTGAAAGTTAGTTTCCCAAAATAAAAATAGCATAATGATGGCAAAATAGTAAATAGCAGAATGCTTATATTGAAAAATATCCAAAAACATAACTTTTTACACTAGTTTTAGAAAGTTAAAATTACTGATAGCACTTACCAATGCTTTCATTTGTCAAAGCAGAGCATTTGTAATTTTATTAAAAAGCTGTAATAATAATTAAATTTTAATATAACACTGTATTACGATATTAAATAGTTTTATTTCGAAAACCAAACATTTAAAGAATACCAAAATTTTTGAAAGATTTAAAATATTTAAAATTTCCTTGAAATGAACGTTAACTATGAATTAACACAAATTCCTTGAATTAAATAGTAAGATTCTAACGTGATTATTTTCAGAACATTGAAATGACATCAAAGTACATCCAAATCCCAGAACACTTCCCAGCCATGCCAAGAAGGACCTGTTCCCACCCGAATACAGAAATTCAGCAGTATACATCGTTTATAGTAGTTTTGCAGCTAAAAACTTGGAAACATTGCACTGCTGTTGGATTTCATATTGATTCCATATACCAGCACGTAAAATCAGTGATATGGAGCTTCCTCTAGCCCGGATATTATTAAGTGGAAGAAGGATACGGAGTCTTGATATCTCTCCTTTTCGTGACGATAAGATACAATAATAAATAACAAGTTGAAAATTGTACGTCAAACGTTACAAACGAAGTGCGTTCGTACGCACGTTTTAGAATTAAATTCATGATATCCCGTGCGTAGAACGGGTTAAACAGCTAGTTAAGTATATATTTTATGACACTATTCATACAAATATCTTAACTAGTTATATAAATATTCAGATATATATGTATCAGCTAGTTATATAGATATTCAGATCTTGAGGATTTCTAATTCTGTGAAATGAATTATATCGTCTGCAGATTAATTTCTGTCATAAAATAAGTATCTCGGTCGCTTGACGATTTAACATCCATCGGAAGCTCCTATAACAAAAAAGCACCGATTTAAAAAAAAAATTCAAATTTCTTAATAAATATTTTTATTAATATCTCCTAAAGTTTTGATTCGATTTTAATAAAATTTGAAATGTCTCGACAAAATTCTGCAAAGATAATATATTTTAAATTGCAAACCATTTGGTTGGGTAGTTTTTGCGTTGTTATATGCGGACAGACAGACAGACAGACGGACGGACAGACGGACGGACCAAACTACGACTATAGGTGCTACGTATTAATATAATTACGAACGCACCTAAAAAGTAGGAATAATAAATTGTAGCAATACATTGTAGGAAAACTTGCAGCCCAAATGTCACTATTTCCCTTCTTTTGTGCTTTGTTACATGAAAGCTTCTCCCGTTTTCTAAAAGGCTTCGGAACCTAGTGTGACAAGGATAACTTAAAAAAAATAATAAGGCCAACATTAACAGATGGGCATTTCATTCTACTTAAAGATGTAGAACTTAAATTTATAATTTGTAAAAATTAAAATTGAGATTGAATGCAAATTTTTTTTGTTATTTTTCATCCTTTCAATGCAATCCAATTCAATCCTTTCAATAAGATGAGCAAGACGATACTTTTTCAATGTATATTTTGTTTATTAACTGCAAAAATTCTTTTATAAATAGTACAACAGAAAATAATCCCATTACTAGTTTTTATAAATAGAATAGGGTAATTTTGTATCTTAAATGTAAAGTCTTTGGCTTAATCTTATAGATATCCGTTAATATCCCTTGAGAACAGTACTATTTTTAAAAAGAGATATATGTATGTAAATGCAAATTATCATTCATAAGAAATTTTGTTTCTAATGAATTTTCCATGTACTATTTTTATCAGAATGCATAACTTGAAATAATCTATTTGTTTAAATAATAAAGTGAAATATTATGATATCCAGCATGTAAATATCAATGACAAAAATAATTGAATTAAATAGCTTGTGTTTACTTTAAAATAAATAAAGAAATTTGTGTTTACTTTTTTCTTATTTCTTCTTCTTATTATTATTATTACTGAAAATTAATAAAAGAAAATTTTTTGTAATGATTAAATATTCCCTACCGAAAATTTCATTTAAATGCATTTGAGTTACTTTCGACTTTTAAATTATTATATTTATACAATTAATGTTTATTTTAATAAAAATATACTTTGCTATTCATAATACATCAGAGACATCTAAAAAGGGATTTCGTTGTTTTTCTTTTTTTTTCTTTTTTTCAATGTAAATAAAAAAAATCAGCATAATTGACAATTTAATTTGTAATTCAAAGTACAAATGTACTTCTAATATTTTTTTCTATCCTAATATAATTCAACATTAATTAAACATGCATGAATGAAAATAAAAAATCATTACGGCATTAAAAATTACTTTAATGTTGATTTATTCATCCATTATTATTGTTTATTTATTCATATGTCGTCTTAAGCGAATTTTAAATTATCTATGAAGCTGTTTAAAGTAGTATCATTTTATAAAAAATATTTAATTAAATAATTAAATATTATCTTCGCATCAGTTAAATTTAAAAAGTGAAATTGTTACAAACTATTCATTTCAAGATATATTTTATTAAACAAAAAAATTTGTCTAAACTATAGAATCAACAATTAATTTTTGGAAATAACATTAATAATATTTTAGCAGATATTTATTTAGCAGATTTCATAGCACTTCATTATGTATTCTGTTTTCAATTCTAAATCTACATATTAAATTATTTCAAAAAAATTTCAAACTGGCATAACCTTTATGTAGCTTAAATAAAAGATAAAGATTATATAAAGATAAAAGTGTTTTATTTAAATACATTGTTTACTTTAAAATGAAGAAAAAATTGACATTATTTTTTTTGAAACAGGAAAAAAAATATTTATTATATTTATTGTATAAATATTATATATATAAACTTTTAATTTATTTTACTCTCTTGTATAAATTTATGAAATTGAAATATATATTTTTTAATAAAATAATGCATTGACAATAAACGTCACATTCAAAATATCTAGTAAGAATTTTCCATTCTCCAAGATCTGTTCGTAATTTGTAGTACGCATAAAAAGTAAGGTTGCTTAAACAGTTTCATATGTCATTAATAACGCAAACACAAGTCTATGCAATAACATTTTCATTCTTTTTAATTAGAAAGAATTAATAAGATAACGCAAATGAAATTTATATTAATGAATTTATTTCAGCAAGTTAACTCAAATAAAGTAAATTAAAATCTAAATATTATTTGATAAGTTGTTAATTAAATGTTTAAATAGAATCATTACTTCTGGTGAAATTTGAAAAGTAAAGCTGATACTACTTAATAAAAAAGTATTTTTTCTAAATTATTAAATAAGCGATAAAACTTTATATTTTATTAAATATTTATTTATGATAATCTGAGACACTTTCCCATATACTATATTTTCATTTATAAATCGATATCATTTCAAGAGAATTTGATTTTAATAACTTTTATAAGAAACATTACAAACTTAAATGTCTCATTAATGTCAACTTATTCTCAAAGAGATATATTTATCGTAAGAAGAATAATTGTCTTTAAAACAAAGTCAAATAAATGCAAATTATTACACAGATGAAATTTTTCTGTATCTTAAAATAACAATACCTAAACAAAATTAATAAATTAGCTTTAATTCCAACCATCGTGCATAGCTTATAGTCCAAGAGCTAGCAACGTCAGAAAACACGTGATTTCAGCAAGGATCATTTTCTATATATTCTCACTTTCTATTGTGTAATACGCATACGGACGGTCTGGCTAGCGGGAGATTTTGCGTTTACCTTTGGGGGGAGGGGCAATGTAGGTGAAAAAGTGACAAAAATACGTCATTTTAGTGAATTTTGTTTATAACACATGTTTCTGCTAGCTATAGGTGTTATTAAGCCATTATTGCCAAACAGTTTCAATGTTTGTTCAAGACCGTGCCAGACCCTTATTTATAGGTAAAATGAGGTGTCGAATTCACGTCATTTTAGCAAAGCTGAAATTTTAGTATGTTATACATTGGCTATGAGATAACCCATAATTAATTTGCCAGACCGAAATTCCGTTGCTAAATTACTGCCAGACGCCGATTTATACATGGCAGAGAAAGCTCCTATTAGAAGAGTTGGCAGCGTTTGTAGTGCTTTGCTATTGTGAATACACTGCCAAGCCGTGAGTGTTACCAAAGCAACGATTGTTACTTTCTATAGAAGTATATATATATACGATTTGTCAAAATAAAGGCTTCATTTATATAAATAATTCACCAATTAATTTTAATTGCTATTTTGGATAGTTAAATTTAGTTTTTTTTAAAGCAAACATTTATTAACTAGCCGGTCTTCGCCCGTCTAGCTGGTCACTTACGTCTGGGGCCAAGTTGCCTTCTTCAGCTTACATCCCGGACTCCGCTTCGGAACCAGAAAGGGCATTTTACATGCAAACAGAAAAATATAAATAAAATACTTGATTTTAAACTATACGAAAATAACTAATAAGTACATCAATAAAACACGTAAATAAAGATTTCGCGACATAAATAATACGTTTGTTTCATTAGCCCCCTGACAAAAACACGCTCGACATTGCCCATGGGAATGGCCGAGCTTTCAGAAAAAATATACAAAAATGAGATAGTATATACATGACGATCATTGTAACTGGGCACTGTGATTTCAGTCCCATGAATTGTTAATACGGTGATCAAAATAACGGGGCCCTGTGTGCTTCTCAGCCATATATCGTTAACCTGCCGGTCTTCGCCCCCTAGATACCATCTGCAGCGTACAGCGCTGACTTTGTTTGGGTCCTAGAAAGTGCATCTTACATGCAATCAGAAAAATATAAATAAAATACTTCATTTTAAACTATATGAAAATAACTATATCAAAAAAGCATGTACCGTAATTTCCGGCGTATAAGCCGCAGCTCAAAGAGTCGTTTTTCGACCCAAAAATATTATTTTATAAAATGTAACTTAAAAGATCGCTGTAAATATTTAACTACAATTATTGAATAAAATTTCTGGGGCGAAAAACGACTCTTTGAGCTGCGGCTTATACGCCGGAAATTACGGTAAATAAAGATTTCGTAACATAATAATTTTTATGAGCCCCTACAAAGTACTGCTCGGTCCTTTCAGTGATAATCTCAGGGAAAGTGAGTGCTTTTAGATAAAATAGAGAAAAATGAGATTGCCTAAGATACACGGCGGTGCGGTTTCACGCCCATAAATTATAATGTCGAGGTCAAAATAACGGGGACCTGTGTGTTTCTTAGCCATGTATCGTTAATACAGTGATCATTATAAAAGGATTCAGTTACTATGTGTGCATAAATCGTTAAAATGAAATTATTTTAACAGAACCCTTTGGGTTGTACACCTGTAAAGTGATTATACGACAATCACTGTAACGCAGCCTTGTGCATACCCGAGCACATAAATATGGCGATACATTTATATCGAAAATCTTTAAATCTAAAAAATGTATTTTGAACAGAGAAGGAAATGTATTTTATTTTGTATAAAAATTTAAATCCGATCGCTAGAAGACAAAAAGCGCAAAAACAATTTATAAAATATGAAATTAAAAAAAAAATCCTTCGAAAAATGTCACGCAAAATATCTAATAAGAAATCTGATACATTTGTCTTATTCGCCTATTCTTCCATGATCGGGTTCATAACCGATGTTGTGGACAAACTTGCTTCAGCTTAAATACCTGAATTACGTGTTTAACCTTTTTTTAGTAGATTTGTAATGCTGAATCCACGCTCGTACTTAAAGCTGCTGCTGAGAAATGGCGAAATGACCTAAAACGTTCGACCCCTGTTTAACCCCCTTGGTGGATGAATATCTAAAATCGCTGAAATACATATTTAAATATTTTTAGTACATTTGTTATCCTTAATTTCACGCTCCTATCAACAACCTCTAATGAAATATGGCAAAATGTCATGAAACATTCGACCCCCATTTAACTCCCCTTAGTGGCTGAATTTCTAAAATCGCTGAAATATGTGTTTAACTATTTTTTAGCAGATTTTTTATCCTGAATTTCACGCTTTTACTTAAAACTGCTGCTATGACGAAAGGCCGAAATGACCTAAAACTTTTGACATCCAAATTAAACCTTCTTATTGGTTGAATTTCTAAAATCGCTGACATATATGTTTAACTATTTTTAGTTGATTTATTATCCTGAATTTCACGCTCCTACCGAAAACTGCTGCTGAAAAATGGCGAAAAGACGAAATGACCAAAAACTTTCGACCCCCCCCATTTAACCCCCTTAGTGGTTGAACTTCTAAAATCGTTGGAATATGTGTTTAACTATTTTTTTAGTAGATTGAGTAACCTGAATTTCACGTCCCTACCTAAAACTGCTGCTGAGATCCTAATCACCTAAAACTTTCGACCACCCATTTAACCCCCTTAGTGGTTGAATTTCTACAGTCACTGAAATACGTGTTTAACTATATTTTTAGTAGATTTGTTATCCTGAATTTCTTGTTTCTACCTAAAACTTCTTCTGAAATATGGCGAAAAGGCGAAATGACCCAACAATTTCGGCCCCCTATTTAACTCCTTTTGGGGTTAATTTTCAAAAACCCTTTCTTAGTGGCTATCTACATTGGGTAAGGAACATATCTTCCAAATTTCATAGTCCTAGGAGCAGCGGTTGAAGCTCGGTGTTGATTCTGAGTCATCAGGAAATGTTCTTTTATAAGCAAAGAGATTTATGAAATCGCCAAAGAAGCGAAAAAAGAGCAAAACGAATCTCCATGGCGGAAATTGTCAACCGTCATGTTTATTTAAATTCTCTCTTAATTTTTAAGTAATATCATAATTAGTGTTTATTAATATTCACTTTTAATTAAAAAAATACAATATATAATATTTTCTCTTATCTTTCTGAATAAACTTATAGCAGCTAGCAAGAAATAGGGAATGTCAACTTCTACTTTTCAAGATTAAACGATCATTTGTGGTTTGGAATAATATCGTTCGTAGCACGTTCTTTGTGTTTTCGAAATGAAATTTAATTGCGTTTGCTAGTAATGGAAAAACGTGTGACTTTTATAGCGATAAGCAAGGAAAAAATATTTTTCTTGAAGACATGTTAAATGAGTGTAAGAAATTTTATTTAATTAAGCATATTTTTCGACAAATCATATATATATATACTTTTATATAAAACAAAAAACATTGCTTTGGCAACAATCACGGCGTGGCTGTGTATTGAAAGTAGCCAAAGCACTACAAACGCTGCGAACTCTTCTAATAGGCGCTTTCTCTGCCAGATATAAATCGGCGTGTGGCAGTAATTTAGCAACGGAATTTCGGTCTGGCAAATTAATTATGGCTTATCTGATAGTCAAAGTATAACATACTAAAATTTCAGCTTTGCTAAAATGGCGTGAGTTTGACACCTAATTTTACCTATAAATCAGGGTCTGGCACGGTCTTAGCAACGTTGAAATGGTCTGGCAATAATGGCTTAATATCACGAGTAGTTAGCAGAAACAAGTATTATAAACAAAATTCATGCTAAAATGACATAATTTTGTCACTTTTTCACTTGCATTCCCCCTCCCCCCACAGGTAAACGCAACATCTTTCGCCAGCCAGACCGGCTGTATGAGTATTGTACAATAAAAATGGAATATATAGAAAAATGAGCCTTGCTAAAATCAGGTGACGAAAACGTTCTCTCCAGACTATTAATATTGACTCTTAGACTATTAATATTGTTATTTTTAGATTTTATAACGACATTATTCGGGGAAAAAACACATTTCTGAATTGTATCTTTGAAGATCATAGTAATTTCCAATACCACATTCATATAATTTTATTTTTATATTTCACTCTCCTTTCTTAATATTTGTTTCATTTATCTTCACATATGTGATTTTATTTCTTAAAGTTCATATATACATATATATATATAGATGTAATAATAAAAAAAATCGCCATTTTTCCTTAATTAATTTATTCCAAATTCTTACAATTCTAATTTTTCCCTCTCTTTTAAAATATCTCTTAAATCTAATTTATATTTTTTTCCATAGCTTAATCAAAATATTCTTTTAATTATAATTCTAAAAATCTTAATCTGTTTGAAGCTACACGTATTTGTAAAAACCTTAATTTATTTCTTCTTTTGAAACATTCAAATTTAGAACGTCTCTTAATATCAATTTTATTTTTATTAAAATTATCATTCGATATCCCATAATCCTTTCGGCTCCCGCGTCTTCCGCTTTTCCTCAAAATTATGCCATTGACAGTATTAAGTTCCCTGGCTTTGCAAGCTTCTTATTGGCTCGTCCTTCCCTTCATTGCGGAAATATTCATTCGCCTTTTACCTTTAAATCGGGCTGAGCTGGCTTGGAGAGCAGATTTTGTAAGTTTCTCTTCTGTCAACTAGACCCAGTCACTAGGGGGTCAAAATTGTGATGTCTTCGGTAGAAAAATTTTCAATAACATAGCTTTGTGCCGTCATCTAATGCATTAAATATCTTCGAGTTTTTGATGAGGTTTAGTGGAGTTGTTAACTCAACGCTTAGTTCAAATAAACAGTTGTCTCTTCAATGCTGTTGTTCTTGAGTGGGAAATTACCTGGATTCTTTTAATTTACATTTTCTCCGGTTACGTGCAACTGTTTAGATGGAGTATAATTTGTGATATTCCGTCATCATCTAGCATGGAACAGCTTCAGTAACTTGTGGCGGTGGAATAATATGGCTATGATCTGGTGTAAATTTATGGAGATCGTGGCTGGCCTGTCAACGGTTGCGGATTCTAGAATAATTCATCTCATATATATATATATATATATATATATATATATATATATATATATATATATATACAGGGTGACAGGAAAAAAAGTCTTAATTTGAATATTCGATAATTCAATAACTATAACAAATATGAAGATGAAATAAGTGACATTTGTATCTGGTACCTCTTAAATTTTATATGCTGTAATTTTAAAAACAGCTCGAATTTTCGTCAATAGATGGAGCTGCAGCCTCTTATACATTAAAAATTCTCAAATAAATTTCAAAATTCAAGACTTTTTTTCTGTTTTTAATCGCTAAATTGAGTATAGAATAAAACTTGAGAGAGATTTTTAATGCAATTTTTCATGTCAATTTCAGCCTTCGATTATGATATCGGTTACAAAAAAGAAAAAATTCGCCAAATTTTGGAGATTTTTACATTTATTGGTAACTTGGTAACTGTATTAAATTATTGGTTTGACGCCAATCGAAAAGTCGCCAAACATCGGTGCATGAGTGTATCACATCTGTTCACAGCCTTCTTAAAATTTGAGGCAGTTCAGTGACCTCTATTGACAAAAATGTTAACTATTTTTTAAGTTACAGCATAGATATTTAAAAGTTAGCTGATAAAAATGTCACTTTTTTTCATCTTCATATTTATTATAGTTAATTAATTACTGAATTTTCAAATTGAGGCGTTTATTACTTGTCACATCGCAGTATTCTAGACACTTGCAATATCTGGAAACATAAACCACTATTTCCTATAATAACTTTTGCCTTATTTACCTGCAATTATGTAAGGTGATAATTTGTAATCTGAAATACTGGTGGAAATTTGTATATGTAACACGTTTTCAGAACATTGCCTATATAAATGTTAAATGAAGTTGTCAGATATTTTCTGTTTAACTATTCCTTTCTATTCTTTTAAACAAAACAAATTAATTTCGAAAAAAAAATCTAATATTGTTTTATAAATCGGCTGTCAAACGATTCCGTTAGAATTTACGTGTCGTTTTTTAAGAAGTTATACTTTTTAATGGAATAAAAAAAATGTTTAGATTTTGCTGGAAAGGACTTACATTCATCACTCGCTTTGCGTAACTTTTTCTAGTTTTATTAAATGAAATTTTACTGTCCAAAAGCAATGAAAAATGAAACATGTCGAATTTTTTTACGAGAATATTATTTATGTAGTTTATTGAGACTATATTTTCTTGTTACGATTAATCAAAATATAAAATAAAATATAAAATGAATGAAAAATAATTTTATAAAATAAAAGCTTTCGAAAAAAATGAAATATATGAATTTTGGATGTAGCAACTTTGACAATTAATCCTTGCAACAAAATAATTATTGACATGTAATTAATTTTAATAAATTTCTATGATGTTACAATTATTTATAAAATAATATATTCCATTGAACTTATTATATTTTGTTTTATTTTAATTAATTTACATTTAAATCTTTCATATTAATAACTTTTCATTCTTAATCATTTTTTCATATCGCATGTTTCGCGGTTTCACCGACTGTTAGTTGATTTAAAGAAGATTAAAAATATAATTTAATTCAAGTTGTTCCACTTCCTTCTTAAATTCTAAAATCATTTTTACTCTCTAAAAAGGAAACACTCAGATTTTCAAGTAAATTCTAAATCTTGTTTTAAAATTAAATGTCAATGGACGTTCTAATACTGCTATGAATTATATGGCACTTATTGAAACGTTATACATTTTTTACTGTAAAAAATTGCTTATAATATAATAGGTAGAAATTATCAATCATTTTGCGTAACTTTTTCAGTTTTAAAACATCAGATTAAATTGTCAAAATTTTAAAGAATGAAAAACGATGCGTTTCAGATGTTTTTTGAGAGCTTTTTCCATTCATGTTTTATTATAACTCTGGAAATAAAGATAAAAAATATATTAAAAACAATTTGCTAAAGTATTAAAAATCTACTAAAAAAAGTCTCATTGGTAAATTTCATTAATGCGCCAGAGTTGCTAAGATTAAGAGGTTAAATTATTATTCATTTTACTAATGTACTAAGTTAAATTTTCTGGGGGTTTTGGTGGAGGCAGGGTGAAAAATCTTTCTTCTTACAATCTTTTGTATACTCGCTATAAGTGTTTTTTTTCCACCTTTTTTAACGTGAAAATTTTCACAATTTTGTAAAACTGAAAAAAATAAACATTTCGTTCGAGAAAAATTTTTACATCTTATTTAGGAAAATTTATGGAATATTTTCAAGTTTCTATCAATCGCAAAATAAAATGATCCACTAGTTTTAATATAACTTGATAACACTTCTTAAACTATTGGGAATACTCTTCCTAACTATTTTTGCCAGATGCATTCGTATATGGGAATATGTTACTAATGCCCCAAGTAAACGCATCCGTATCCTTCTTATTGGGTACAATTCCCTTGTTGCTCTATGGGATTGTTTACATAATTATTACGATTCGTTACCCAAGTTAAACGAAGTTAAAGGAAGGTGAAAAGTTTTTGTGCAAATATTGAATATGATCACCAAACTTAATATCTTGTGTATATTTTAGGACGCTGAAGTTGATCCATGCGCAGTTTGGATAAATACTTCTTTTTCTTATCTATACTAGATGAACGTACCGAAGATTAATTATATTACAATTTATTATCAACAACTAGAATTGCAAAAAAAATGATTTAATATGTACATAGATATTATATAAAAAAACTTTGCAATTACTTTCTTTTGATAGATATTATCATTCTTTAAAATGTTGAATTCATCGAAAATATTGAAAAAAAAATTAAACTGTAATTATTTCCATTCTAATTTTTTTTAAAGTAAAGTTTTTACGAACATAAAAGATAAATTAATCTCAAATTTATATTAACTGTATCATATTCAAATAATCTGATATGAGAAATAATATCATTGAAATTACAATATACGTAAGCAAGTTTTAATGAGGTTATTTCAGATGATGGAAGAAACGTGCTGATGTTCGGTAAAGAAGATGTGATAGGTTAAAGTACAATGCTATCTTAAAAGTGTTTTTATGTTTTCGCATTAAAAAGTTTTCCTATAAAATAAATATTTCGTAAGTATATCAGTTTTAAGACGACAATTTATGGATGGAAACACAGTGCGACTTAAAAAAAACTTTGAAGCAGATTTCAATGTACACGAATTGTACAATCAATCTACTGCAGCCGGATAATAATAGATTCGAAATGCTAAAATCAACTTTATACTATTTCACCGGAAAACAACAGTACTTTTAGAAATGAGCATTAATATATAAAAAAGTGTGTCCTTATATAAATTCCCAAAAAATTATATTGCGGCCAATAATTTCGTTCCACTAGTTTCTGATAATCGTACAACATTGCTTCAGGCCCTTTCAACGTTTTATTGGAATTCCTCACAACCTAATCGATGCTATAAAGTGCGTCCCAAAAGTTTATAGAGAATCATTTTTCTGGATTTAAGAGCTAACTAAATGAGTAAGAAAGTTGAAAAAAACTTATGCAAATATATAATGATGAAATAAAAATAATACAGTGTTCAGACAACATTTAACAGCCATAGATTTAATATAAAAAAATAAAAAACACAAAAATGCTGTTCCAAAAATATATAGACAACCGATGTTAAAAGCTGATTTAAATACTGATATCCACAATTTGCATACATCAAGGTCATGTACTTGTGACGCAATAGTTTTCTGATATAAAACCGGAACGGTCTTTCCGTTTCCGACTGATTGCAAAGATTGCTTGCAATGTGCAGTTTTCCAAAAAGGAAATTTTGCAAATTTATCGATTAGAGGTTCATCGATGGAATGTTGTGGACATTGCAAGAAAAAATGGACGGAGCTGAGTTAGCATTTACCGAATTCTGGCAAAAGGTGACAATTCTGAAATAAAATCCCATTCTGGACGACCAAAGAAAATAACTAAACGACAAGACAGAGAGATTTTGAGATTAGTTTCAACCGAGAACCTGTCTATACGATCAGTTTCTATAGAAGTAAGCTTTACAATATCAAAATTCACGGCCCATCAACGGCGGCATGCAAGTACATTTCTTGACATATCGCAAAATACGTCGGTCTCCAAAGTTTACAAAACCGCACAAAGACGTTCATGTTCAGTTGGCCAGAAATCACATGAATTGGAAAGATGAATGGTTGAGTGTGCTTTTCAGTGATGAAAAGAAATTTAACTTAGATGGCCCTGATGGTTGGGCATATCACTGGCACGATATTCACAAGGAACCACGAACATTTTTCAGCAGACAACAAAGAGGGGATTCACTCATGGTGTGCGGACAATTTTCTTATAATGGAACAACTGATATTTTCCTTTTTTTTTGAAAGGTCGTCAATGTTCCAAAGATTAGCAGAAAATGCTTGAAGTGCAGTTACTTCCATTTGAAAAGTTGTTATGTGGGGACAAATGGATATACCAGCAAGACAACTACTTCATTCACGTGTCCAACTCTACTATGCAGTAGTTTAGACCAAACCAAGTAACTGGTATGGACTGGCCAGCCATAAGTACTGACCTGAACCCAATACAGGACATCTGGGGAATATTATCTAGAAATGTATATGCTAATGGGCGTCAATTTGAAATTATTCACGATCTAAAGATACAAACAGAACGAAGTTGGTTTTCTTTAAAGCCAGAATTTTTTTAAACTCTTCTTTTAAATATGTCTGATTAAGTTAGCGAAGTGATTAGAAAAAACGGCTTAAAAATTTAAACGTTAAAGGGGAAAAACTTTTGGCACAGTAGTAAAATTTAAGTTAATTTTTTACCCCAAAGTCTGTGATTGTGTAATATTATTTTTGTATTGTATTATTATTGTCGTGATACTATTTATAGTTGTAAATTGTTTTGAAATCTTTACTACTCTTTTTCAATTGTAAAATAAGAAAAAACCCGGTGTATATTAACTTTTGGGACGCACTGTATTAAGGGTTTTACTGACTTCTTTTCTGTTTCGATCTGCACTTTAGGCTTTCTTCGATTACTCTTGTAATTATTATGAATTGGAAGATTTAACCGTAATATATTTTTCTGCAATTCATCTAATGTTTTATATTCTGAAAAATGGAAATGTACTGTTATTAATTTTATGTAAACAATGGAAATTTTATAAATGATGTTAAAGGATTTATTTATTCCATCGAGGTGCAGAGGACTTTAGTAGTGTTTAACTTCAAATTTTGGCCTCCAGTGTAATTTGCGTATATATTTCACTGAAAACTATCTGAAAGAAACATTAATAAATAAGAAAATGAGTTTATATATAAACCACCAAAAATATTATGTTGTGACAACAATAATTTATTTTCTGTTGCCTCTGTTAATCACACAAAATAGCTTAAAGACATTTCAATCATTTATTGGAATTCTTCAGAACCTAATCAATGTTTCTATAAAGGGTTTTACTGATTTCTTTTCAGTTTTGATCTATAATTCAGGCACTCTTTGATTACTCTTGTAATTATTATGTATTGGAAGATTTCACTATAATAAATTTATGGCAAACTCATATAATGCTTTATATGTGATAAATTCAAATATACTGTTATTAATTTTATGTGAACAATGGAAATTTTACAAGTTAAGTTAAATGATTTATTTATTTCGTCGTTCGGTGCAGACGACTTTAGTAGTGTTTTCCTTCAAAATTTGGCCTCCAGTGTAATTTGTGTATATATTTCACTAGAAAACAGCAGTATATTCAGAAAGAAACATTTATAAATAAGAAAATGTGTTTATATATAAATCACCAAAAATATTATGTTGCGCCCACAATAATGTATTTTTGGTAGTTTCCGATAATCGCACAAAATAGATTAAGGTCATTTCAACCTTTTATTGGAATTCTTCAGAACATAATCAATGTTTCTATTAAGGGTTTTGTCGATTTCTTTTCACTTTCGATCTGCACTTCAGGCACTCTTTGATTACTCTCGTAATTTTCATGAATTGGAATATTTAACCGCAATACATTTTGGGGAAACTCGTATATTTTTATATAACTGATAAATGAAAATAGACTGTTTTAATTTTATATGAACAACGAAAATTTTATAAATGATGTTAAATGATTTATAAATTCATTCGTTCGATACACAGGACTTTAGTAGTGTTTTACTTCAAATTTTGGCATCCAATGTAATTTGTGTGTACACTTTTGATTTTTTGCCGTTCAAAAAAGGACTCTCTCCCATTTAGTTTATCAGCAGATAGAATCATAGAAAAAGGAAAACAGTCATAAGATTGTGAATTGTATTTTTTTTTTAGTTTATGTTTTAAAAAAGCTTATGTCTGCATACTGAAATTGAAACAAACATTTAAAGTTTCGATTCAAAGGCCCAGTTTTGACAAGATGTTTGGTTTCTTTGATAAATTTTACTGTCGGATATGGCAAAGGGATCATTCGGTGAAGCAGTTTAGGAAATTGTGCAAATGTAAAGTTTTGAACTCCTAATGTTAGATTAATTTTAACGTTTTTAACACTTTCCAACCTAGTTGAAAAGTGTTTATGACTTCGGTTTGTCTGGCCGTCTGCCGTCTGGCCGTGCTCTAACTCCCGTAAATATGTTCGGATTGCCCTGCAATTTTTATATGTTATAATCGTTATCTATAGCATGTTCCCAATTTCAACGGAAGTGTGTAGCACTTATAGTTTTTTTTACAGGGACACTCAAAAGAATTCCGTTACATTGCGGTCTATGGGGAAAAATCATTTGCGGTTTATTTAAATAATGTTTCACTATTTTAAACGCATTGAAATTTATATATATCACTAAGGTGCATTAGAGGAAGCTTAATATGGAATAGGGTGTGAATAGCACTTATACTTACTTTACAGGACAGTCAAAAGAATTCCGTTACATTACGTCTATGGAGAAAAATCGTCTGCGGTTTATTTAAATAATGTTTCCCTATTTTAAACGCATTGAAATTTATATAAGGTTCATTACAAGAGACTTACTACAGAATATTGTGTGTATAGCAGTCATCGTTCATTTACAGGGACACACAAAAGAATTCTCTACTGTATGTTAACAATAATTCCTGGAAGTGCGTTTTAAGTTACTGAACACGATTTTAATTTTAAGTCGTTTTTTGTATATTACGTGTTGTGTATAAATTCTGTAGATCCTATACAGGGAAGCACAAAAGTTCGGGAACACATTTCCGTATTATTTAACTCCAGACGGAGAATTTTAAACTGTGCTACGTGTTTCCTAACTGAACTAAAATTTAGCATCCTATGTAGTATATATACAAATCTATAGATCCTATACAGGGCTGAATAAAAGTATTCGGATTACTTAGATGTTATCTTTTAGCTTATTAAAGAGTATGATTCGTAAAATTATTTTGGAAGCGTTGGAAAGTGTTACATAATCTATGCTTGACGCATGATTTTTCGTTCTTGTTTATTTAATTAATGCTTATTTCTTTATCTTTTTAAAATGCAGAATTGCGCTACATAAACTGCCATAAATGAACGTTTAATTGAGGCGTATAGAAACAAGCAAAATTATGGACGAACATAGGCCAAAATTCATTTATTTTGGCAAAACAAAACAATGTATTAAAGCACAAATGCGCAATACGTCTTATTACTTTATTTATAATTTAACAATATATTAATTCAAACATTTAAATACACTAAGTTAACATGAATGAAAATTGACCGGGACCAGGACTGGGACCTTAAATGCAACGTGTTGCTGCTAGACCAGCAGTGGCTCAGTGGTAGAGCAGCAGCACGTTATGCTGAAGGTCCCAGCTTCGAGTCCTGGCCCCGTTCGTTCATGTGTGGTTAGTGTATTTAATTTTCTGAATTAATATGTTGTTAAATTCTATATAAAGGGAGTCTTATTAAACTCTGAACCGGAGTTTTCGTCCACTCGTTTAAAAATAATAACATATTAATACGGTAAATATCAAACTCAGACGTGACAATCCATCAGTTGGAAGTTTTGAACAGTTGATGAGGAAATTAGAGGAGAATCCACCCACTGATATCCGAAAACTAACGAAGGCACTAGGATACACATAGTACGCCATATGGCAAATTTTACAGAAGTTTAAACATACCTGCAAGGAGTCAGTGGGTGGATTATTCTCTAATTAACTCTTCAACTGGTCAAAAGTCCCAACTGATGACCTGTCCTGATGGCCTGTCAATTATGGGTTTGATTTCAAGGCTAAGGTCTATTTCCTTAAAATGCTTAAAATTTTTTTTAGCTGTCCAGACGCTACTCTTGTCCTAGACTCCAACAGCAGGAATTTTGAGGACAGCTTTATTTTTTTTAAGGATTAGTAACCGATGTAAGAAATTTCAACATTTCTTTTACTCTTTATTCGACCTAAAAATGAAAGGAAGAAGTCTGTATGGTTATAGAATATAGACGGACATATATTCTCTTAAATAATATTCTGTGTTCAATAATAGGGGTAAGAAAGTGCCAACTACATACTTTAATATACCAGAATTCAAAAAACGAAAATTCTTTTCATACACCCTAAAATAATTAAGACGATATTTTATAGTCATATTCGTTTATTTGTGCAAAGGGGGATAGGAAAACCAGAATTTCCGAAAGTACACAAAATATCGTTTAGAAACACCACACATGCTGCCAGGAAGTGCTTTATAATGACAATTACTTATACTTAGTGTACAATTACTTATATGTCGACAGACCTGCCTACCCTAGTGCATTTTGACTAAAAATGTGATAATTTAAAAGTATATCCTGTTGTGATCGCTTCAAGCATCTCTCATTTTGTGATCACTTCAAGTACTTATCATGTCGTGATCACTCTTCTTACAAAGCAAGGTAAAATTTCGTTATTATAAGTATACTAACTTTAAATTTATAAATGAATATGAAGAGCCCGTTTGGAGTAATTATTACTATAAAATGGATTATCTGAATAACGACTCTGTTTCAATTCGAGTTTAGTTTTTCTCGTATGTCTGATTTTTTTTTAACCTCAGATTTGAGAATTGTATTGTATTTGAAATTTTAAAGTTCAAGTTTATTTTATTTCTCCTGAAAATCAAAGCTACACTTTTAGGAAAAGCATTAATTAATACGTACTTTATTTATCTTTAATCTATTTATTTAGGAGGGTAATTGTTTTTCTATATTCTATAATCATACAGGCTTTTCTTTAATTTTGGGGTCACATATGCTCCCTTAGTGCATTTTGACAATGATTATGTTAACTTGAAGCGTCTAACATGTTGTGATCACTTCAAGCTCTTATGTAGAGTGCCTGATCACTATTCTCACAAAATATGCTAAAATTTCGTTCGGACATTTATAAAAACTTTAAATTTATCAATGAACATGTAGATCCGTTTGGAGTAATTCAAAGTGTATGTTGGATTTTCTGAATAACGACTTCTTTGTTTCGATTCGATATTAGAATTTTTCGTATGTCTATTTTTTTTTATCATATTTGAGAATGGCATAGTATTTGAAATTTTGAAATTGAAGTTTATTTCACCTGAAAACAAAATCAATGCTTTTAGGAAAAACATTAATTAATACGTTCTTTATTTATTTTTAATCCATCAAGATAATCTTTTATTGTGTTAAAATAGTTTCCTTTTCACTATCTTCTAGTTATATTATAACATAATTGAGAGCCATACCTAATGTTGAATAAAATACCTCAGTTTCCCATAAAGAGTTTTACTGATCGTCTTTTATATTAGGGCTAAACTTACGGTTCTTTTTTATTTTTCCTGTAGTTATTATGAATTGGAATAATTACCCATAATAAATCTTGTATAATTCAATTTATTCCTCTATATCTCATAAAAGCAATTACACTTTTATAGAATTCCCGAGACCATCACTTAATTAGTAAAGGTAATCTTGTTCAAAACAATGAAATCAACAGTGTTTTCACCCTTGTGATAAAAGTTAAAGACATTTCAGAAAATGCCGTCAATGTTAATATTTTAAGCCGATCGAATGTTTTGGGAACGCGAATGCTCGAGAACAGATATTTTAAAACAATAAAGATTAGAACTGAAGATGAACACATTATCAAAATATTAAAAACGTTACTCGATATTTTAAAAATGAAGATCATTATTCGAATGCAAATCTGTTCCAACAGACATGCCTGCCAGTTTCATTTAATTACGCTTAAAAACGAGTGAGCGAATACTAAGAACTTTCTACATATTTTTATCGGATTTTTTTTTTTTAAACTGTCTTAAGAAGAACATTTCTTTTTAAACAAATCGGAATATTTAATGTAATATATATCGGTGAAATGTTGTGTTGTAAACGAACCAATTAATTTATATATATAATCAAGTAATATAGATAAAATGTTAATGTTATATTAACATAGAAAATTAAATCTTGCGTATATAGTTCATAAGATAAATTAATAACATTTAATTGCTCAACAATAAATCTCTAATAGCAATATTTCAATAATTAAACAACATAACACTGAATCATTTTTAACGTTGTTCTGAAACTTCAGAAACTAATCAAAGTCCCTATTACTGGTTTTACCGATTCGTTTTCAACTTTGAACTACACTTTAGTTCTTTATCCTTTTACTGTATTCCTAGTTAATAAAAGATGGAGATTAAACCATAATAAATCTTCAGGAGATCCATTCATTCTATTATATCTGACACGTGCAAAAGTATTGTTATTGATTTTTGGAAATATTGGAAACGTAATAAATGATGATAAATAATATATTTATTCGGTATTCGAGTATATATGACTTTTGTTTTGCTCCCAATGTCATTTCTGTCGAAATCTGAATTTTACTCAAAATATCATTTAAACTAATTATATCAATATAAGGGTGATAAGAATAAACTAAAATTCGTAATCTTCAGCAGCTCTAAAATCTAGAAGTTTTGTAAGGCGTGTATGGTCAGAAAAACTGCATTAAAAATTACAAAAACTTTTCTATTAAATCCTGAATAATGGATGAGGAAAAAATTCTTAAGGGATGATTTATTTTACTTTCTTTAAAATTAATCTGCGAAGGTTCTGTGTTGTTTAGCCTGCATAAAGCTGGACTTTTCTCGCTTTTCTTGATGACTTTGCTATATGCCCTTTGTTTCCTCCGTAGAACATTTTGTTATCCAGGGGGCGCTGCCGAGCGCTCAAGATAGAGAACCTGGGCATAGTAAGAGAAGCGTCATGAGTTTAAATACGCATGCTCTGTGGAAGAAAAATGGCGGCTGGACTAAAATCTCGTCCAAATTGTAGCAAACCCGATTTTCCACGCTAGGCGCGTACTCACGCTTTGGCTATTTTTATTATTATTTTAATGCGCATTCTTTAGAAACGAAACAAGGTAAACAAAACAATTTTTCTTCTTTTTTATGACGAATCTGTTGTAAAAAGTGGATAATTTTCTGTTTTTGTCGCTATTATGTCAAAAGTTTCACTAAGTGCAATTTACCTATTTATAACACATTTAATATTTTAATTAAATTGGTTACTTAGAATATAACAACAAATATTTATTTATTAGTTTTCTAATTAAACTTTTTTGTAAAAGAATAACGAATGAAATGAAATCGCTTATCTCACTGCATTGCACCGCTGAAATTACTGTGCATTTGCGGATGAATTTAACTTCGAGAATATGTTAGGAAGTAATCAGTTTGAATTTGAGAGTTTTCAAAAATCCTTAGAGGGGGAAAAAAGTTATGAAATGTTTAGAAAATTGGGGTGGGGGGGGGAGCAGTTGTATTTTATTTATTTTGGTTGTCTCCACCATTAATTTACTTTTTCGGCTCTCAAGAAAAATATTTCTCACCTCTGAACAACGTGAAAATTTCCTGACACATTTTCTGACTCATTTTTAAACATAAAAACATTATACTTGGAGTCATGGTTATTGAAATGATTTGTAATAGAACAGTTTTTATTTAACGATAAATGAATTGCATCTGGAGTTATAAACGATAGTTTTTTTTTTTTTTTTTACTTTTCTGCGGTGTCGCATCAGGAAATTCAATTCAGTGCAGGAACTTTGACAGCATTTTCTAAAAATCTTCTGCCTTTACCGAAAAACGAAAAATCAGTTCGATTATATAGTTTCTGAATAAGACAACCTGCCAATTTGATACGTTTGCAAATAAAAATGAATTTAAAAAAGTGTCAGAAAGTAGCCAGTTTGAATTTGAGAAAAGCCTAGGTTTAAGCATACCAAAGTTAGAGGCAAGTAATTCACTGAAAATAAAATACTTAAAAATACATAATAGACATTACACCAATCTTGACAACTATTTTTATTTTTACCATTTTTAAAAACTCTGCAATTAAATTAATTTTTAATAAATTTTGAAACAGCCAAATATAACTTTGCTCATGCTAACAATTTTCTAATATTCCTTGCGTTTATGGAAGGGTAGAAACACGCATTTTTATTCAGGAAACGTTTAACCTTTATTCTAAATACGATTGCTTACTTTGAATTTAGCACTTAATAAAAACAATACTATAAATATTATCTAAATATATAATAAATTTGAATTCCTTTTTTCCCAAGCAATTGAAAAAATTTAATTTATTTCCTACATTCCTGAAATGCATGAGAAAAAAAAAAAAGAGAGAGAGAGAAAATCTATGTATGTACATTGCTAATCTCCATATCTAATAAATAAATTTAAAAATATAAAAATAAATATATTTCACGATGTCATTTTTATACATAAATGCGTGATATATTTGCAAATAAGCATGCATGAAATTTTATTTTCCAGCTCTTTACAATCGAATAACGTTTTCCGTTTGCCTGTAAATATATTACATTTTAAATTATAATGACGGCTGATGCAGAGATTTATTTGTTGAATGGGGACGAGGAATTCAATTCTTTTTTTTTTTTTTTTTTTTTTTTTTTTTTTTATAGTTGTAACATTTTTTTTTTAAATTGCTCTATTTGGAATTGAGCAGTAACAATATATATATTCTTCTAAATTAGCACTCCCTAAAATTTCCATCTTTAATCCTCTTAGACACCCCCCTCCCCCAGCATCACTTAAAATTAAAAATTATAAAATCCTAACTTAATATACATATATACCCATCTTCCTCATATTCTTTTGAATTTGTGTGCGTATTTTGTGTATGAAGTATCAAACTTTATTTTATAAAAATGAATACTTTAATAAGTTCTTTCTGGTAATTAGATAATTTTATGCTATTAACGTTACAACATAAAAATATTTTTAATGTAATTTTATTTGATGTTATAATTGCATTAAAATATATGTTTCATTTTAATTATTATGATATAACCCTTATATATTAAATATTAAATCTTAGTTTCATTAACAAGAATCTATTTAAAAAATTCAAAGTAACTTATAATAAATAAATAAATAATAATATATAATAATAAAAATTCATAATAATTTAAAAAAGAATAAAATAAAATATTATAATTTAGTTTCATTAACAAGAATCTATTTAAAAAAATCAGAGTAGGCAATCATAAGAAATGAATAAAAATCGAAAAAAAAAATCTAAAATGTTAAAAAAAAAAAAAAAAAAAAAAAAACGAGCATCGAACCCGCAATCTCTGCCGTGACAAATGCATGCTTCTGACCACTACACCATATAATCTTACTAACAAACAGCGAAACTACGATATTAGATTCAAAGCAAGTCATACGAGAATTTGGCGCGATCTCAATCCTCGCCAACACCAATTTTGAACACTGACAGCGGAAAAATATTAATAAAAAATACTTGTGATGTGATTCCACAAAAATAACGCAGGATATATATACACTATACTTATAGAAATAAAACTAATCCACGTTTTTCTTATGTATATTAAAATATAATAAGAAAAAGAAATAATAATGCTCGTGCTGACTGGGTGAAAACGAAACTTCAGGAGGAAAAAAAAATATTTTCTACAGAAAATTGCGAAATTTCTAGAAAAACTTTTGTTTATATCCATAATATAAACATCCCTGAACCTGAAAATCGGCGTTAAAAATTTAAACAAACATGAAAATATTATGAATGATATGGATTTATAAACTCTGTATTTTCGCCCTGTATAAAGTCTATGGTAGCGCTGCAGTCGTTAGCCCGCAGCCGTTGAAAAGATCTTTGGACGAATCAGAGTCTATTTATAAAGCACAATGTAAACACATTGGTAAGTTACGTTACTATCGAGGTGCAATAAATTAAAATACAGCTTCAAAACATTAAAACTGTAAGATGTTAAAATTTCATGAGCTTTCGGCTAAACATTAGCCTTCCTCAGATGAACAACAAGCAGTCGAGGAGACGCCGCTCCGAAATGGCGCGTTTTGGATAGGCTGGGAATGGGCGAATCCAAAGAGACATGAAATGAAAGGGGTGACTGAAGTCCGGATGATACCATTACCAGCTGGGGTGGGTCAGGAGAAACCGAAAACCCCAGTGATACCTAGTATATTGTACCATAAATCATTACACCATTTTCTCCTGACCCACCCCAGCTGATAATGGTATCATCCGGACTTCAGTCACCCCTTTCATTTCATGTCTCTTTGGATTCGCCCATTCCCAGCCTATCCAAAACGCGCCATTTCGGAGCGGCGTCTCCTCGACTGCTTGTTGTTCATCTGAGGAAGGCTAATGTTTAGCCGAAAGCTCATGAAATTTTAACATCTTACAGTTTTAATGTTTTGAAGCTGTATTTTAATTTATTGCACCTCGATAGTAACGTAACTTATCAATGTGTTTACATTGTGCTTTATAAATATTTTATTGGGTGAATCTGACGTTCGTATTATATAGATTTTTCTATATATTTTTATCAGAGTCTATTGCCACTCATGACGCTTCTCTTACTATGTCCAGGTTCTCTACTCAAGACGGGATGATGCGCGGAGCGGATTCCCGCCAGTAGAGATGTTTTGCTTGAGACGTAAGCGCAGTGTACCTACCGCTGCCAGTCATTTTTGTTCTCCTTGTAAATAAATGTAATTTGTTAAGTTTTAACTCAACTTTTTATTGAGTACGAAATGATCATCTTAGTTTTCTTACATAAATACAGTCCAACGAGAGTAACCGAGCTATCTACGGAACATGTTTTGGTCCTCCGAGCCCCAGCGCTCATTTAGAACACTGTGAATAATCATCGCCCTTGGATTTTTGTATGTAGTTATAGATATAATTATAATGGCTACTATTAAAGGTACTGTGATCCTCAATCGGAAACGCGGAAACATACGCAGCCAAGTTACACGAATATCTAATGCTATAAAATCAAAACTTGGCCAGAAAGAATTGGAACTAAAGTTCAATGCTCTTCAGACATTAAAAAAGAAGACAGATGAATTACGCAATGAGTCGTATTCTGTAATTTCTGATGATGATTTACCGGAATTTGAAAATTCCTTGACGGAGATAGAAGAACAGTTAGAAACTCTCGAAGTAAGTCTTCTTGATTTAATAAAGCCTAGTGTTTCTAATGTTGAATGTCAAAATAATAATGATAGAATTAATGCTAATGAGTCAAAAATTAAATTGCCGTCAATTAATTCTCGGGACGCTACACAGAGTGGTTTAATTTTAAACTACAATTCACCACCTTGATTGATAGCAACGACGAATTAAATGATGCTCAAAAATTATATTATTTACATTCGGCTTTAACAGGCCCTGTGAAACAATTGCAAAACATTGATGATTCTTATGCTTCCTTATTCGAAGCTTTAAAAAAAGGATTTGAAAACAAACGGTTAATTGTAAATTCTCACATTTCTGAGTTATTGAGTAACTACAAAATAAAAATTGAAAATGCGAAAGAAATACGCAATCTGGTAGATAATTTATTGAGTCATTTGAGGGCTCTGAAACAATTAGGACTAGAAAATAATAACTTATCAGAATCAATTTTAATGTATTTTGTGTTACAAAGAATCGATGATGAGTCAAGAAAGGCATTTGAAATGAGTCTTAACTGTAACGACTTGCCTGAATGGAATATGTCATGTCTCTTCCGTATGTGTGGGCGTTCTAAAGGAAACAGGCCGTTGTAATTACGAACACAAGTTTAATTCTTGACATAACGATGACATAAAGTTGACATAAAAATGACGAGGACAGATGACGAGCACAGGAACATAAATCAACGTAAAAGATTATTCATATTTTTCAAGATTCATGATCGGTAACATTTACGACCATTTTCATAACCAATTCTGGTTTCTCATATCACAAACGACGTTCTTCGCCGCTGACGTTCTGAGCTCTACTGCCGCGCGCTTTCGTTTCTCCAGAAGGGGGCGCTACTAGAGCAAGAAGAGGCATGCGCAATCCTCACACCTGCCCCTTTCGAGAATTTGATTTAGTCTTTTGAGACAAATCAATATCTGGTAAATATCTAAACAAACAAGTAAAACATATTAATACTAAAATTCAAACACTTAAAGAATATCAAAGAAAATAAACAAATAGAATACACTATAACACTAATACTAATATTTTAAAGTTCGAGGATAAAGTTAAAGTTTTTAAAGTTAAAGTTCAGACTTGTAACACAGAAGAAATGTTCAAATTTTCAAATGTTCAAAGAATGTTCAAAGTTTTTAAGTCTTTAAGTCCAATGTGAGGCATGTAGCCTACTTAGAGAGTCAGCATTCGCGTGGAGTTTCCCACGTCGGTACGTTATTTGGGCTTGAAAACGCTGTAGTGCAAGGGCCCATCTTTGAAGGCGCGCACTTTGAGGTGCACAGTCCGTGAGAAATTTCAAAGGATTATGGTCGCTCACCACAGTTACGTGCGAACCATAAATATAGTGTTCGAACTTTTCCAGGGCGAAGATAACAGCATAAGCTTCCTTTTCGATGGTAGTATAACCCTCTTGGCATTTGGAGAGTTTTTTACTTGTAAAAGCAATGGGGTGCTCTTGTTCATTTTCATCTTTTTGTGATAGACAAGCGCCTATCGCATATGAAGAAGCATCTGCATGTATAATAAATGGTTTCTGAAAGTTCGGGGAATAACAGATGGGTGATTTACTGATCGCCTGTTTGAACTCAAAAAAGGCTTTGTCACAATCCTCAGACCAAGTAACTTCATTAGGGGCACGTTTCTTCGTAAGTTCAATCAATGGACGAGCTATGTCGAAGAATGAAGGAACATAGGATCGGTAGTAAGATAAAAGACCTAATATGCTTCTGACATCTTTCTTTGACTTGGGAACTTCTAAGTTTTGTATCGCTGATACTTTGTCGGGATCGGGTGCATGTATACCGGATCCTACCACATGATCTAGAAATTTTATTTTTCCTCGTTTTCGTCGTCTTTCTGTACTAAATGTATTGTTCATTCGGCGAAAGCCATCACGTGTATACCGTTTCTTTTTCACAGTTTCCTTTATTTTCACTTTATCATAATTTTTAGAAAGTTCAGTTTCATTTTTATTTTCGTCGATCGTCACTTCCTTAGTCGCTGTAAACTCATCAATCTTCTCATATCTCTTCTGGCGTTTTTCTAACATCATGTTGTCAGGATGATTTAACTTAAGGAATACATCGGGTTCTTTGTTTGCTATTTCATGTGATTTCACACAACCATTTACTATAATGTAGTCGGAATTTTCATCGTAAACAGGAGGTTGTTTCTCGCTGAACTCAATCGTGTTGGATTCGGAACTTCCATCAAGTGTTTCTGGCATTGTATTATTGAAAACAGAGTAAGATTCTTCTGTTGTCGTGACATCAACTTTTGAATATTTATTTTCAGAAATTATCTTTCGTCTTATATTTTCTTCCTTCATGTCTGCTGATGCAATCAAATATTTATCCGAGGCACTTGCATTCTTTTTAGCATAATTTGCAGTTTCGTATTCGGTTTCTTCATCAGGCGTGACTGCATAGTTTGAGGATTCGAAAATTGAAATTACATTGTTAACTATGGGAGTATTCTTCATAATATTGCGTTCATAATTTTGAACTTTTAAATCTTTTGAATTATGTAAAATTTCTTCTGCTTGCCTAATTTGGGGATCTTTTTCCTTATAATGAATTTCCGTTTCAATTTGATCTCCACTCTCTATTACGATTAAATCGGAAACGGTACATATGTCATTTTCATTATTATTAGTTTCTTTCGTGATCGATTGTGCAATACTAGTACGCGGGTGAGGGTTATTTTTTGTATCATCAAATAATTTATCCAAGTGATATAAGAAATTCTCATGAACGGAAAAGCTATTAAATTCATTTTTGTTAGCTGTCGAACACTGATTTAAAGAAGGGTCGTTTTTCTGTTGCCATTTAAATTTATCTGAATCATTTACAAAAGTATCAGGGTCGTCGCCAGTTGCGTGGTCAATGTTCTCGTTTGCATTCGCATTTTCAACTGACACATGGTCTAAAATTGAAGCAGACAGATCTACAGTGTTGGTTTCTTTCGTATTGTCACTTATCGCGTCAACATTAGAATTTAATGCCTTATCATTTCTATTATATTTATCCAAATTATTTAATTCATTATATGAATCAAGAGAAAGTAATAAATCATTAATTAAATTATCAACCACAGCACATGTTATCATAATATTAGGATATATCTTGGGGTTTAATTTATCAACTGCAATACTCAATGGAATATTTATTAAAGGAGCTTTCAATTGGTGACCGAATGCAGATTGCAATATTATGGTACCACAAGGATTTTTAAAGTATTCGGGTACACAATTAGCCTTTATTATAGAAATTTGAGTTCCACTATCTACTACGCCATGTAATATTTTATTACCACATTCAATATCTACTGTCGGTAATGTTTCAATTAATTTCGTTTCTTTTCGCGGTGTTTTCAAATTAAATAACTCATCTGACCTTATTCTTGCAGTGAGTGCTTTTTCATTTGCATTCGAATTATCATCCCTATCAAATTTATTGGCATTGCCAAATAAATAACTGCATATTGTAACATTATGGTATCTGCCGCAATTCGTGCATTTTTTATCTTTTATGGTACAATCTTTAGCGACGTGTTTACCTTTCTTTAAGCATAAAAAACAGCGCCCTTGTGCTTTTAATTTAGCTATTTTCTGATCAACGGGAAATTTATTGCACTCCTCAGTCGAATGACTATTACAAGAACAAAATATACAAAAGGTTTCCGCGGTAATATGAGATACTTCAGAATTAATTCTATCACTAGCGAACATTTGTTTACGAAATGCAGTGGAATCATTATTATACGACTGCTTTAACCTTGGGTTATCTAAATTGCCAGTTAAATAATTTTGTTTTTCTCTCGACTCTATTTCGGTACGAATAAATAATAACAAATCATCAATGTTTGGTTGCGAGTCACTAGAATTTTTTATACATTGCTTATTATATTCTAACGAAAGATTATTTGGCAGGGATTTAAGAATTATAGGTGTCAACAGGTTATCAGATCCATTTGATTCAATGTCTAAAGACCTGAGACTTCTTATTTGGCATTGAATGGTATCAAATAATTTTCGCAGAGCTATTACATCATTTGTTTTCAATACGGGTTTCAAAGATAATAATGTATTTATGTGTGTCGTCACAATGAGATCCTTTCGGCCAAATTGTTGTTTCAGAATTTGGACAGCTTCCAAATAATTTTTATCTGATAACGCAAACCCGGAAATAGAATTATATGCACTACCACCTAAATAACTTCGCAAATAGCTCATTTTTTCAATATTTGACAGTGAATCATTATCATGGACTGCTATTTTGAATGAATTGCAAAAGTTTTGAAATTTACTTATTTCGCCGTAAAATTTCTCAATCGTTAATGTAGGGAGTTTAACAGATTGCGCAACTAATTCTGATTGCTTATTATCGGCGTGAGGTACGGGGGAAATTTGGCTTTTGCTATTATTTTTCAATTTCTTATTAATTCTAAATCGCCATAAAGTTATTTTTTCATGATATTCAATAGAGGTCCTCGCGTCTCTTTCGATTTCATTTTCATCATTAATTAACGCTAAAATTTGTTCATCTTCTCGTTTAAGGTCGATACCTTTCTGTTCTAGCTGAGCTAAATTTTCTTCTAATTCCACCAAATTCGGCGATTCTAAAACCCATGCATCTTCGATCTTTTTAATAATAGATGTAATAGATGATTTTATTACCCCTCTAGTTTTTTTAAGTTTAGTCAGTTGATCGGCCATACTTAAATAACAAAATTTACCTTACCTCTGTATAGGTTATCCAAAATTTTTCTTCACTATAATCTTTCACTATAATATTTCACTATAATATTTCACTATAATGTTTCCTTATAATGTTTCACTATAATATTTCACTATAATATTTCACTATAATATTTCACTATAATATTTCACTATAATGTTTCACTCCGTAATCCAGTAATACAGCCTGTTTTTCATCCATTAATTCTGAAACCAATGTCATGTCTCTTCCGTATGTGTGGGCGTTCTAAAGGAAACAGGCCGTTGTAATTACGAACACAAGTTTAATTCTTGACATAACGATGACATAAAGTTGACATAAAAATGACGAGGACAGATGACGAGCACAGGAACATAAATCAACGTAAAAGATTATTCATATTTTTCAAGATTCATGATCGGTAACATTTACGACCATTTTCATAACCAATTCTGGTTTCTCATATCACAAACGACGTTCTTCGCCGCTGACGTTCTGAGCTCTGCTGCCGCGCGCTTTCGTTTCTCCAGAAGGGGGCGCTACTAGAGCAAGAAGAGGCATGCGCAATCCTCACAGAATATTTTTATTGATTTTTTACTAAAAAGGGCTCAAGCTCTCGAAAACCTGCAAAAAAGCAACACCGTTACGAAACCTAGGTATGAAATTACTCAGAAACAAAAAAGTTTAGTATTACAGAATGACAAATTTAATTGCGCATTATGTAAACAACCTCATATGATATTTCGATGTCAAAGGTACTTAGATTTATCGGTTCAAGAGAAATTGAACCAAGTAAGGAAGTTGAAGTTATGTTATAACTGTTTATCGTTATCTCACGCTGTTAATCGATGTAACAAATTAAATAATAAGTGTAGGATTTGTTACTCCAACCATCATAGGAGCTAATTCATGGAGCTAATGGAGCTTCATGGAGCTAATTTTTCGAAACCTGCTTATGAAAATAGGCAAGTTAATTGTATTGCAAATGAACCGCAGTTGAAAACGGAAGACAACGTAAATTCTAATTCAGTAGAATATACCGCAAATGCGTTTACCTTGAGCTGTCAAAACAATTATGATCAAAATTTGTCTGGCACCAGTTATAATGGTTTGATTTCGACAGCTGTGATTTATTTAAGGGGAAGTAATGATTCTTTTTTTCCTTGTATTGCGATTCTTGATACTGCGAGTAATGTCTCATTGGCCACGTTTTCTGTAGCAGATATGTTAGGGTTGCAAAAATATAAGGTCAAGTCATTAATTACTGGATTAAATGATTCTGTCTGTAAAATTAAAAGCAGAATAAATGTAGAAATTTCCAACGAGGATAGAAGTTTTAAAAAATTATCCAACATGTTTTTGGTTCCTAAAATCACTGATTTAACCCCTTCAAGCGCCGTAGACATTTCTAATCTGCACTTACCACAGAATTTAACCTACGCGAACCCAAGATTTTTTAACCTCAGCGAATTCCAGTGTTATTAGGAGCAGATGTATATTACGAATTGTTATTAGCTGGTCAAATAAAAATTCCTAAAACTTTTATAATTTTACAAAACTCTCATTTAGGATGGATTGCGGGCGGAACAATACAGGATAGAAATGAAAGTAAATTCACGTGCCATTTAATAGAAAATCAATATGAATTATATTTGAAAACCTTTTGGGACTTAGAGACGTTGGGAATTAAAGATGACCCAAACAGTGTAAAAAACGAAGAGATCCTAGAGAAATTTCATGAAACTGTGCGCTTTGAAAATAACAGATATGAAATCAGTCTCCCTTGGACAAGGATTGGAACCATTTAGAAAATAATTATATAACCGCCGAAGCGCGACTCACAGGTCTAATAAAAAGAAAGAAACGTGATACAAAGTTATACGAACAATATCGCTATATTTTGAATGAGTATTTAGAGATGAACATGATTGAAAGTGTACCCAATTTAGAAAACCCTTCAGATAAACTAGTTTTTTACTTACCGCACCATACAGTATTTAGAGAAGATAGTGTGTATACTAAATGTCGAATAGTTTTTAACGCAAGTTCCCTTGAGGCAGGACAATTGTCCGTGAATGATTGTCTTGACGCAGGAACTAATTTAAACCCTAATATTTTTCACTTATTGATTTTTTTCAGACTAAACAAAATTGCTTTTCTAGCAGATATAGAGAAGGATTTTCTACAAATTGCCATAAACGAAAAGGACAGGGATGTTCTGAGATTATTGTTTATAGATAAGAATCCTGTCGACTAGCACAATAAAAGTAAATTAATTTCAATAATGTAGTTAAAGTGTAATTCAGAATAAGTTCAGTTTAAAATGTAACATTCTTCTTTTCCAGGTTCCCCTTGCAGTTCCTCGTGCTGCCGGTTGGGACGAGCCAATGGCCGGCCCCAACTGGTAGCACAAGGGGTTTTTTTAGCAGCAGTTTTTTTATTCATTTTATTTTTGACTGTTCGCCTCTTTATTAGGTGCAATTGGACATTGTCCGCAAAAGCTACCGGACCCGCTCTAATGGGACAGCCCACGGAGCTAGTTTTTACCAGGTGGGGTACGGTAGAAAGGCGCAGTCCCGTCAGCCCCCGCAGCGTTTTCGTCTGCCTTGCAACTCGGCCCAAAAATTTTCCCCGATGGTATGACTTAGCTATTGGCTAATTATATTTTTATTTCAGTGGTTTCATTATCTAGTTAATTTCTTTATTTAGTTTCCCTCAAAATTCTCTCCCCTTTTTCAAGCTAAGTTCAGTACCAACGTTTCGGCACTAAATTGTCCAGCCCCATTTCAACTGTCATGACGAGTACGTGGTGTGCGGCGTCAGATCTCAGAACCTTTAAATTTAGGAGTGAACAACACAGAAAAATCCGGACTCAGTTGATTGCCCGAACTGGGTACTTGTCTTTGTGGACCGCCCCAATAGGGCGATCAGGCGAATTTCGCCCCAATGACCAGGCACTCAAACCCGTCAAACTGGGTCGAATCCCGGTAGGTAGGGGCCTGGTCAGTGGTCTCCAAGAATCCTGTCGACAATGACGCATTTAACGTTATCGTCTACAGATTTTTACGCCTAACATTTGGCTTGAACTCAAGCCCATTTTTGCTATCTGCTACAATTAAGCATCATCTTAACAAATTTGAAACGGAATATCCAAAAACGACAGAAGTACTCCACAATTGTATTTATGTGGACGACTTAATAACCGGGACAGACACAGTCGAAGATGCGGTGAACATTTCGGAACAATCTCATAAAATAATGAAGGAAGCTAGCATGAATTTACGGAAGTGGATTTCGAATGACCAAATGTTAATGGAAATATGGGATAATCGTGGATTTAGTACTATGCCACAACCTTTTGAGGATAGTACAATACATAAAGTTTTGGAGATATCGTGGCAACCCAAGCAAGGTATACTTTTGATAGATATTGATAATTTGCTCAAATTTTTGTGTAACGCAAAAAATACAAAACGTTTTGTATTACAAGTTGCAGGTAGAATATTTGACCCTCTGGGTCTAATTTCTCCGTATACAATACGAATTAAATGTTTATTTCAAGAACTGTGGAGTAGGAATTTAACGTGGGATGAAGAACTGTCCTCCGATATTACAAAGACGTGGGAACAATGGTGTTCCGAACTTCCCCAGTTGAGAAATCTAAAAATTCAAAGGAACATTTTTCAGTTTCCCGATGACTCCAATTACACCCTAACTTTGCATACCTTTGCCGAAACCAGTCCAAAAGCATACGGTGCTTCCGTGTATCTACAAATTGATTCACTAAGTGAATCTTCCTTAAATTTGATCACATCAAAATCCAGAGTGGCACCATTGAAAAAAGTGTCACTTCCTCGACTTGAGCTTCTAGCATCATTACTTGCTGCACGTTTAACTTGTGAAGTAAAAACGGTACTAGATCGCAAGGGACCATCATCTATGTATTTGTGGACAGATTCGCAGATTGTCTTGTACTGGATCAAAGGCTCTGCGAATAAGTGGAAGTCATTTGTGTCGAACCGTGTAAAGGAAATCCAAGCTCTGACAGACCCATCCAGGTGGTTTCACTGTGCAGGGTCCGAGAATCCTGCAGATTTGCTAACAAGAGGTGTCAAGTGTGACCTTCTCGCTCAGAGTTCCAAATGGTGGACTGGACCCGAGTTTTTGAAAGACTTAGATCTGTGTAACAACGACCAGACTTTAGTGATTCCTAACAAGGACATATATATAAACGAACTAAAAAGAGACTCTGTGAACATTATTAAGGATGACTTTGTTACATTAACTATTTCTCAGGAAAAACTGTTAATTGACCATAGTTGTGCACATACTAATAATTATGTAAAATTAATTCGTATAATGAGTTTTATTTTTAGATTCACCTTTAACTATCGTAATAGATTGAAGAGAAGAAGTGGACCACTGTCCCTCGACGAGGTGAGAGAGGCCGAATCGTTTCTAATTTGGTCAGCACAAAGGGGGGAATTTAGGGAAGAATTAAAATGTCTCGAAAAAGGTAATCTTGTTCACAATAAAAGTAGATTATCTTCCTTAAACGTATTTGTAGGAGAGGATGGATTAATTAGAGTTGGCGGCCGTTTAGCACATGCAGATTTGCCGCTTAACTCAAAGTTTCCAATTGTGTTGCCTGCAATTCATAAATTAACGGATATTATTTTAAATTACTTCCATCTCAAATACTTTCATTTAGGCCCACAAGCGTTGCTTTTCCATGTAAGACAAAAATTTTGGCCACTTAATGGCAGGAATAATTGCATTGTTCACAAATGTGTGACATGCTTCAAGAATAAACCTGTTGTCAGCTCCCAATTGATGGCTGATCTTCCGGGGGAACGTGTGACACCAAATTTTGTATTTTCGGTGACAGGTCTGGATTACTGTGGCCCATTTTCTATTAAATTTAAAAATCAAAGGAAGGGTGTATTGAATAAAATTTATGTCGTAGTGTACGTGTGTTTATGCACCAAGGCAATACACCTGGACTTTGTTTCAGATCTCACAACTCAGGCTTTTATAGCTAGTCTAAAACGTTTCTTTGGCAGAAGGGGAAAATGTGCAAAAATCCTATCTGATAATGCGAAAACGTTCATCGGAGCTGACATCGAGTTGAAAAAATTGCATAAACTGATTAGTTTCCCAGATGAGGAATTGTGTAATTTTTTTAACCCATGAAGGTATCAAATGGGAATTTATTCCCCCCAAATCCCCGAATTTTGGTGGCCTCTGGGAGGCTGCTGTAAAATCATTTAAGTTTCATTTAAAACGGGTAATAGGTGAGCAAAAATTAACCTTAGAAGAGTTTCTTACTATACTAGCGGAGATTGAGGGAATTTTGAACTCCCGTCCCCTTACCCCGCTGTCCCCAGATTTCGAAAATTTTGAAACCTTGACACCCTCTCATTTTTTAATCGGTAGACCTATCACTTCGATCTCCGAACCCCCATTAGATAACATTAATGAAAATAGATTAGCAAAATGGCAGAGAGTCACCAAATTTGGAAAGCTTGGAAGCGCGATTATTTAAATAACTTGCAGCAGAGGGGGAAATGGAAATTTAAAAAGGAGGATGTACAGAAAGGAACTTTAGTACTAATAAAGCAGGAAAATTTACCTTCCACCAAATGGCAGGTTGGAAGGATAGTTGAAATTTTTAAGGGAAGGGACAATATAATACGAACCGTAAACTTACGGTTACCAGACGGGCGAATTTATAAGAGAAGTGTCAGAGATATCTGTATATTACCAGTTCAGTAACAGATTTCTTTTCTTTCTTTAAGCAATTTTTAAGGTATATATTATTTCTGTATGTAATGTTGAATTGTAGTGCATTTATGATTGTATTATTATTTTGTATGTAAGTTGTTATATCTTATAATTTTTATATATGATAATTTTTGCAAATTTATATGTGAATGTATATTAAAATTGCATTTCAATCCCCGGGGGAGTGTTTCCTCCGTAGAACATTTTGTTATCCAGGGGGCGTTGCCGAGCGCTCAAGACGGGATGATGCGCGGAGCGGATTCCCGCCAGTAGAGATGTTTTGCTTGAGACGTAAGCGCAGTGTACCTACCGCTGCCAGTCATTTTTGTTCTCCTTGTAAATAAATGTAATTTGTTAAGTTTTAACTCAACTTTTTATTGAGTACGAAATGATCATCTTATGTTTCTTACATAAATACAGTCCAACGAGAGTAACCGAGCTATATACGGAACACCCTTTCTTTCTTGTTCTAAACATTTTATTTGTTATTTCTATATAATATTACATTGTTCCATCTGATTTGTTAGACGACATTTTGTATACTCCCGATAGTTAATCAGGTTCAATTAGATCAATCTTCTTACAGACTATGTATTTTTTAATTGTAGTGAGACGTTTCCGATAAGACAGATATAGAATCTGTTGAATTTATATTTCAATCTTTCAAAGAAACTGGAAAAATATGCCAATACTAGAATTTTGCTCATTGAAATTTATTTTTTTCTTATTATTCATGTTGAGTATTTATTTATTACTAATGGTTTCTTTATGTACGGTATTTCTTACAATATCACGTATTTAATTTAATTCACAGGTTAATTGAGCGGTGCAGACTGTGAAGGTTGTCCTAATAAAATTTCTAAGTGCAGAAACTTTTTTAGAAAAGATGTGCTTGAGCATTTTGTGGGACAGTAGAGTGGTTGTCTGTAATCATGGTTAATAGTAGATCCAAAAAGAAGAGTATTTCCTTAATTTTAACTTCCAAAATAAATGTAATTTTATACTCGAGATTATTAAGCTGATGTAAGAAGTTCTTAACTAAGGTATCTTTATGCTGTCATATAATGAAGATACCTTTTACGTTTCTGAGCTAAGCATGATGAGTATAATAAAATTTATTATAAATATCTGCTTCTAGAGATGGAATATATTCGGCTGATATTTCTGACATGGGACGAATCTATCGGGTCTCCAATAATTTGTAAATAGACTTTGTTATCAAAGGTGGAATAGTTATTAACTATTGGCTTTACGTTCATAGTTTCAATAGTATTCTGAATGAAGTCGATATTTATTCTTATTACAACTTCTTGGGAACCAATGGACGTGTATATGGAGGTAATGTGTAAACTGACTAGTAAATAATTCTCCGGTATTTAAACTTTGAACGAAGTCAGATGTAGCATTAATTACACAATCTGAATTAGGTCAGATATACTTTAATAAATATTCAAAATCTTTTCAATGTGATATTTGAAGCCTGAAAATTTTGTCACTATTGGTCTTAGTAGCATACCTGTTTTGCGATCTTTGTATGTACCCATGGTTGAGATTAACGCAAACTTATTAATTTTGAAAAGTATTTTCATATCATCCGGCCACTTATCTGTATGATTGTTTTATAAACTGCACATTCCATACCATGGGTGTTTTGGTTAATAGTACACCCAAAAAGGGAAGTGGTTCATTGTCTTCAACCTCCAAAATAAATTTCATTTTAGAGTCGAGGTTATTTTTCTGATAAAAACATTTATTAATTAAGGTATCTTTATGCTGCGATATGATGAAAATGTCATTTACGTTTCTATTCCATGCATTTAGAGTTCAATAAAATTTATTATAAATATCTGCTTCTAGAGGTCGTAAAAGAAATTCGTCTGATAGTCAAAGTTCGGCTAATCCAACGGGAAACTAATAATTTTTTAATACATTTTGTTGTTAAAAGTAAAATACTTATTAACTATACGATGAATTTTGAATGTGTTTTTATAGTTTCATTAATATTCTCAATGCGTCTGATATTTTTTCTTATAATAACTTGTTGGGAATCAGTGGGCGGGGAGAGATATTGTCTATATTGGCTATTAAATACGTTAAAGGAATCTGGATGTTGTTCAAATCTTGAATGAATTCTTATGCTATATTAATTATGCGATCTGAATTAGGTATAATGTTCATAAATAAATCTACAAAAGCTTTTTAATGTAATCTGTGGTGCCCGACCATTCTTTCACTATTTGCATTAGTTTCATATCTGCGTTGTGATCTTTGAGTGTTTCCATAATGTTTCGGATTAAAACTAATTTATTAATTTTGATGAGTATTTTCATTATCATCCTCAAATATCATCTTTATGAACTAGCGGATGACATGAAAAAACAAATTTAATAAATTAACGTTACTTCCAAACATATGGCAGCATAAATATACTTTTTAATAATTTATAGTCTGGGAGTAACCGACATTTTCTACTTTGAGACAATTTTTCAACCACAAATATGGACCGAAGGAGCAAAAATGTTGGACACTCCTGTGCTATTGCATGGAATTTTTGTATACGTCGCAGGAGTGTCAAACTGTGGCCCGCGTGATACCACTAAATTTGAAAAGAAATAGTCGATTTCTTGAATCGCAGAAATTCGATGATTAGCCCCTTCGCGACGATCGGCCTTTACAGAATTTTTAATATTTTAACACCGGCTTTTCAAAATAGAAATTTTTGCCTAATTGAATAGGCTGAAATGCTATCATCACATAAGGCAAAGCTTACAATAAAAAGTAACTGGTGGGAATAATCGAGGATTCTGAGTATATTATTCGTCATGTATACGTGTCGCTCGTCCCCAAAGGGGTTAGATAATTAAAAAATTACTATAAAATTTTAGTGGTATCCGGCGAGCCACAGTTTGACCTACGTAGAGGTTCCAACATTCCAATTTCTTTTTCCGGATGAATTTTTTTATGCTGTACTTATTTGATTTTATACATTAAGTAAGATTTTATGTTAAAATTTATTCACTTTATCTGAGAAAAAAGACCTAAGATCGGTAGATATGCGTATGAGTTTTGGTGATTTTATTAAGTTTAAAAACAAAAGCCATTAGTCATTTTACACTATAAAAAATAACTGTTGATTTTCAGCTAGTGTGTCAGCTAGGAAACCAGAAAAAACAATTTATCTTACGGAAATAATCTGTAATTATTACAAACATTATCCTATTTTAGAAGATTTTCCGGTAGATTAATAAATAAATACATAACAATAATTATAATAATTCGTTATAAATACGAATTATTTTCGTAAAATAAACAGTTTTTACAGGTGTCCGGGATAACAGTTTTTTCTGTAAAATGAACACATTTTATTACAGTGTATATTTATTGGTTTTATATAATCAACATTGTATTTATTTTTCTAGTTCTATAGCTGCATAAGCAAAGTCCGTAGATTCCACTATTATGCAATGAAAATTTTCAGTTTTTCTTACATTAATGTTCTGAAATATAATAGTAATGTGTTCCTTAAATCTGTAAACAACCATGATTCAGAAATAGTTTAAATTAAATATAAAGACATTTTTACTTCATCATAAAAAACGGAAAAATTAATGATATTTATTAATGTTAAATTATGTATTTTCTAATTTTTATTCTAAAATAAATCCATTGAAATTAAATGAAAAACTAAAAAAATAAATTAAAACACAATGCCTGTTTCATAACTGCAGCATATTCATTATGCTGATAAATAAAAAATAAAATCGAATATGCTTTGTTCTAAAATGAAAATACTACTTTTATTTTTTACGCAAACAATATATCAACTTCATTCTATTGCATGAAAAAATCTTTAAAATCTTGTAAAATGATGAAGCAATCACGTAATATTTTAATTAAGTTTGACTAAATACTCTCAAAACTGCACATTTAATGATATACTTTGAGATAATGAAAGAAATTTGCCAATGTTCAGTGAAAAGGTAAATTATTTAAATGTAAAAATAGTTAAATTAAAAGCTTTTATAAGTGCTCATCTTTTTAATATTAATTTACTCTGTAAAAGTATAAGAATATATTTGAATTTGAATTTTTTTATGTATTTGGTATTCTTAAATGCATGTAATCCCTGAAATTTCAGACATTTCATTACGTTGCATTTTAAGTAATACTTATGTGCTTTATTATGTTTCAAAAAGAAAAGGCAGTTATAAACTTATTTTTATTAGGTGCGTTTATAATTATATAAATACGAAGCACCTATAGTCGTCGTCTGGTCCGTCCGTCCGTCCGTCCGTCTGTCCGTCTGCCCGTCTGCCCGTCTGTCCGCATATGACAGCGCAAAATTTACCCAGTCGAATGGTTTGAAATTTAATATATATTATCGTTGCAGGATTTTGTCGAGTCATTTCAAATTTTATGAAAATCTAATCAAAACTTAAAAATATATTAATAAAAGTTTTCTTTATTCTATTAAATCCTATCGTACGTAATCTGCATAATAAAAGCGCAAGTCATGTGACTGAGGAAAATAAATACAGGCAAACCACTTATTTTCTCCTATTCCAGACAGTCATTTTTATTCAAAATTATTTTTTCAAATAAAATGGCATAAAAGTTACATTTTTAGAAAGACCGTTCGAAAAAAATTGTTTGCTTGAGATATGAGTGATATTCAAAAAATTATAGATTCTGAGATAACTTCATTGGAAATTATGTTAATAGCCGAATATCTGAATCCATTAGAGTAAATAAGCACATGAGATTCGTTCATTATGAGTTATAAAAATATTAAACCATGGACGTAATCATTTGCAAAACAAGATATGCATAGTGAATTTTAAAGATATGTCTGGTGTAGAAAAAAAAATTCGCATTTGTAAACGTGGCATACCTAATAAGGAAAAAAAAAGTATTTCTCCTATCGCTCATAGCAGACTATATAATTTATTTTACTGAAATAATAAGGATGATTTTATTTACATTGTGAAACTAGTCATAAAACGAACGCACCTCATAAGTCACGGTTTAACGTACAATTTCCAACTTGTTTTTTTACGTGATCAATTTCGATTAACAAAACCTTATAAAAATATATACTTTTTTTTTAATTGTGAGAATTTGAAGGTTGTTTATCTACAATAAAAATGGCATAATAATGGGGAAAAATTAAACGCCAAAATAATGTTTATATTGTTAAATTTCCAAAAGCGTAACTTTTTACATTGGTTTAAGAAATTTAAAGTTACTGATTTTTATTAAAGCATTAACAATAATAAAATTTTAATATACAACTTTTTTGCGACATTAATTTGTTTTATTTCGAATGCCGGACATTTAAAGAATATCAAACATTTAAAAGACAGAATTGAAATTGAAAACCAAAATTCTATGGAATGAACAATAAATTAAACATGGATTAACAACAGATATTCCATGAATTAAATGGTATGATTCCAACATGAGTATGTTCAGAAAGTTGAAATGGCATAAGCGTATAGCCAAATCTTAGATCAGTGCCCAGTCATATTAAAAAAAAAAACTTTCCCATCCGAACACCCAAAGTAAACAGCATAGAGGTTTGTAGTAGTAGTTGGGCGGGTGACCACTTGGAGACACTGGGCTTCTGTAGACTTCTGTGTAAATTCCATATAATTGCACGTAAAATCTGTGGTATGGAGATTGTTATTAGGTGGCTCTCGCTCGGATATTATTAGGTGGGTACGAAGCTTCAATATCTCTACTTTTGGTGATGATAAAGTACAATTGCAGGAAAAATTTAAGCCAAAATGTCACAATTTCCCTTCATCTGCGCCTTGTTATATAAAAGCTACACCCCCTTTTAAAAAGTCTTCGTACCCTAGTGTGACACATGATAAAAAAAACAGTACCAGAATAACATTTAATGATTCTATCCAAAACTAAAAAATATGTATTTATATTTGTGAGAAAGTAACTTCAGCTTAAATGTAACTTTTTCATGTTATTTTATTACTTTTCAATATTTGGTAGCATCAGCAACACGATACTTTCTCAAGTATATTTTGTTTACTAACTGCAGAAATACTTAAAAAAAATAAAACAAACAATAGAGAATAATCACTTTTGTAATTTTTTTAATACAATAGGATTCCTTTTTTGTTTCCAAAATTTAAACTCTTTGTCAGAAAATTACATAAGGTAAAGCCAGGAGAGATGACGCGGTTGGAGAGATTGCGCACATAGAGGTTCGGGGGAAAGAGTAGAGTGAGAGCGCAGCGACTCCAGGTAGTTGTACAACAACAGTAGTGGAGTGTCTACTTGAAAGTGTACGTTGGTTGTGTTGAGCGTCTAAGATAAAGTATTGCTATTTTGTTTTGTTTTCACAAAGTAAGTGCTTGAATTTTCATAGCTATTCATTAGAATTTCTATACAATGTCAATAGTACAAAATATTTTAAACTTAAACGATTTCTCATAAGCTACTAATCTAGACTAACAATGTGAACATCAACGGTTCATTTTAGAAGAAGTCATGTTTAAATAAAAAACCGCGCAATCTCTCCTACCAAAATTGGAGAGATTGCGCATCTGCTACTTAGGAGAGATGGCGCAGTGTTCGCATTAGTTTCCATGCTAGGAGAGATTACGCAGCTTATTGGTAAATTTGTATATAAAAATGAAAAATGAAAATGGACTAATTTTAAGTTAAACGTGTTTTTAAGTACCGTAATTTCGCGCGTATGCGTCGCGGCTTAGTTAAGTCTTTTTCATACCGGAAATTTTATTGAAAATAAGAAGTCAAATAAGTGCTAACCATTCATCACCATGTAAGTCACATTTCATTTAAAATAAATTCTGGTAGGAAATCGAATTGGTGCAGCGTATACGCGCGAAATTACGGTAACATAATTTTATTTTGTAATCTTATCTGGACTCTCTTTTTCTGATTCTTTAATTTTTTTTTCCTTTAATTAAAAATTTTTAATCGTTTTTAAAATTATTTCCTTTTTCTGACTCTTTAATCATTAGGTTAAAATATTCACTCCTAATACAATAATATTTGTTCACAAAAACCTTACATCAATGTCATTTAAGTGTAATTATTTTTGTTAGCAATTTAATTGTAGTTATTATTAGTAACAATCTCTCCTACCCATGTGCGCAATCACACCAATCCTGTCAGGACAGATTGCGCAAAATAACATTCTTGGTTTTATTACAACTGTTCTATTAAATTGCAACATAACAACAAAATAGCAATGGAAATGCATAAAAAACAAATGTAGTAAAAAATTTTCATGAATAGTTTAGCAAAAAATTAATATTTAGATTTTTTATTGCTATTATTTTGAATTGTGCGCAGACTATCCTAGCTTTACCTTATTTCCCTTGAGAACAATGCTGTGTTATGAAAAAGAAAAATTCAAATTATTATTCAGATGCAATTTTTTTTCTAGTGAATTTTCCATATATATTTATCAGAAGCTATAATTTGAAATAATCTATTATTTAGACAAATAGTACAAAACAATAAAAGTAAAATATCATGATACATATATCAATGAAAGAAATAACTAATTTCATTAAATAAATTGTTTACATTAAAATGAATAAAGAAATTTGTTATTGTTTTTTATAAATCAATAAAAGAAAATCTTTTATTAAGGATTAAATATTTTACATTGAAAATTTAATTTAAATTCATTTGCTTTACTTTCGCGTTTAACATTATAATGTTTTTACAATTAATGTTTATTTTAATAAAAATAAACGTTGCTATCCATGATATTTCAAATATATCTAAAAAGAAATGCGTTGTTTTTTAGTTGTGTTCTTACATTTTCGTAAATTAAAAAATGCGGCAGACTCAAAAATTTCATTTGTAATTCAAAGTACAAATAAACTTTCTTTCTTTCTTTTTTCTTTCTTTTTTTTAAATGTAATCTAATCTAATTTAATATTAATTAGACATGCATGAATGAAAATGAAAAATGATTAACGAATTAAAAATTGATTTATTTTATGCCGTCTTAAACAAATTTTAAATTATCTATAATGTTAATTAAAATGTTACCCTGTAACAAATATTTAATTAAACAACTAAATATTATCTTTGCATCAGTGAAATTAAAAATGGGAATTCGCTACAAATTATCGACTTCAAGATACATTTTATCAAACAAACGTTTTGTCTAAATTACTGAATACACAATTAATTTGTCGAAATAATATTAATAATCATTGTACTGTTCGTGTATTTATCAGATTTTATAACGCTTCTTCGTGTATTCTATTTTCAATTCTAAATTTACACGTTAAATGTTTAACGAAAAATGTCATTTAAATTATTTTTTATAACTTTTTGTAATTTAAATAAACGATGAATATCATCTTTAGATAAACGTGGTTTAATTAAGTAACTTTTTTGTTTTTAAACGAATAAAGAAAGTTGACATTACTTTTTACGTAACAAGAGAAAAATAATTAATGAATAAATATTTAATATTTAAACTTTCATTTTACTGAATTTAGTTTATTTTCATGTATAAGTTTATGAAATTTAAAAGAGTCTTTTTTAATTTAATAAAATCACGCATTGACGATATGATTCATTCAAAATATCTAATAAGAATTTTCAATTGCATAAAAAGCTAGAATCTGTCAACAGTTTCACATGTCATTAATAACGAAACGTAAGTCGTTGCAATGACATTTTTATTATATTTAATTAAAAAAGAGTTAATTACTCATCGCAAATGAAATTTACATTATGTAGGTTTACTCAAATAAAATTAATTTAAATCTCACATTTTTATGTTAAGTTGTTAATTATATGTTTAAATAAAAAGAAATTCAGTGAAATTTAGAATGTGAAGCTAATACAAATTATTCAAAAAAGTATTATTTATATATTATAGAAAAAGTGATAAATATTTGTAAACTATATTAATAATTATATTTATTTAGATATTTAGTTATGATATTCTGCAACAGTTTCAAATATGCTCTATTTTCTTTTTTAAATCTATATCTTTTCCAAATAATTTGATTTTAATAACGTTTTACGAAACATTATAAACTTAAATGCTTTCAGTGATGTCAACATTTTCTCAAACACATATATTTCTGCTAAGATCAAAGATATTCTTTAAAACGAAGTCATATAAATGCAAATTACAATTCAGGTGAAATTTTGCATATGCTAAATAATTTCTAATGCTCGAAGGCTTCACAGAAAATAGTCAATTTGAATAACAAAATAAACGTTACACAATATCAGTCTTTCCTAGAGATGCCATGCAAAGATAAAAATGATGTTTTAATAATGACACTGTTTTCCTTAAAAATGAATAAAGACGTTTAACATTATTTTTTATGTCGAAAAAATAATTCTTCTATTATTTATTGAATGATTCATAGCGAAACCTTATTTTAGTTTCATGTAAAAGTGTATAATATTTATATAATTACCGTATATACTTGCGTATCGGATATACTTGCCAAAATTCGAGATGAAAACAGGTTTAATGCCAATATTTTACAATAGTTTTATTTAAATTAAATAATTTAGAATGAATTAGAATAAATAAGGCATAGAAAACCATTCTGAATTTTTTATTAAACCTATTTTCCTCTCGGCTGTTTTTGTCGGCTTAAACCCGAGTATGTACGGTAATGTTTCTTTTAATAAAATCATCCATTAGTAATCTATGATGAAAATAAACAAGAAATAACTTTACTTTTTTCTTTCTTATATGTTGTGTTTAAAGTTTCTGACATGAGAGAAATCCCGTTTGAGCCAATTTGTTTCATTTTAAATAATGGGTAATCAAAATTTCATTTTTTGTTAATTATAGAGACAAAGTTAATTGAAATATCAAAAGTATATAACAACGGTTCTTACACTTTGTGATTTTGTGAAATCGTTTGATGTGTTGAATATTTTTCCGGACTCTCAAATTTTATTATTTTTATTATTTTACACTTTAATTATTTTAATGCAACCATATTTATTGTTTTGAAAAAAATATAACGAGTAGTAATTTTTCTAACTGAGTGAAAATGGGGACCGGCTTGGACTTATTTTCACACAGTTGGAAAAATTACAACTCGACTAAATACTAATATTACACTAAATACACGATTTTAACATATAGCTCCATGTATTAAAATCGACTTGCATTCTTTACTACAAGCTGTTATAATATACAAGATTAATTTACAATGTTTGCAAAAATCAACTACATTAATAAAACAAATTAAAGCATAATCACAGTTTTATGAAAAGGAAAATTTCTGTTACAGCTGTGCTATGGAAGGGTTGTTGTTTTTTCTTTACCACACTCTAAAAACAACATTTTCAAAACTGAGCAAAAAATACTGAAATCTGAGTATGTCGCATAGTCAAAATAGCTCTGAATCAAAATGACTCCACTTTGAAACATGTGCTATATACTCATTTTTGGAAAAATGCACACTCTCAAGAGTGAAATATCATGTGCTCCTATTTGAGTATGTCCGTGTTTCAAAAATGAGTATGAACGGATTCTAATCATTTTTGAGTATGTCCATGTTTCAAAAATGAGTATGAACTGACCTCTATGTGCTCAGTTTTGAGTATGTTCATGTTTCAATATTCCGAGTATTTCTGGTATTTCAGAATTAAAAGCATTGGGTCGTTCTATTTGAAACAAAAAGTTACATAACAAAATGAAAACATTGATTTAATAAGATTTCAAAGTGTCATTTTTCTCAGTGCATTAAGTATGCAGTATTCGGAAAACCCAGAGTTGATTATTATTTTTTTTTGGCCAACAGTATATTTTTAAATTATTTTCAAGGTTGATTACTACATCAGGAGAATCGCAAGAGAAAGCTCATTCTGATGTATATTTCTATGACATTTGCAATTGAACTCTAAAACGAAAATTTTTCTAATAAACTTTGGTTGTCAAAAAACATACCGCTCCAATGTCTGGGTATGCAATGTCTGGTTCGACATTCGATCGAGTTATGTGCTAGTATTTTTATGTTTAAAACTGCATAGAAAGTATTTTTAAATAATAAATACTTTAAATAATATATATGTTGTGGTATTTATACCATGAACACTGGCAAATGATCAGGAAGTCAAAGCTGAAATAACAAACTCCTTCCTAAATTGAGCCACTGATTTAATTGCGGAGTGATTAAAATTCCATGCCATTACTATTAATATGTTGTTGATCATGAAGATTCTAAAAAAAAGGTCTTCAATTTGTAAACTCCCGACTATTGACTCAAGAAAAAAATACAAAATTTTCTCAATTGCTTACATTAAATTTATCTACAATGGTTATACTATGATTTTCAAAATATATATGTGCAATTTAATTCACGATATTTATTGGTATGACTACAACATATTAACTACTACGAATATTAACGACTACATTGAAAAATACCCAACAAAAAGCAAAAGAAAATATCATATTTTATATAATCTATTATTTAATAGAGCATCATTCATTAAAATTTTGAGACATTAATTTTTAAATAAGTATTTCGATAGGTGATATTTTATTCTTTTGTTTTTGTGATTGATTAATGTTCCCTTAATTATGTTAGAAGTATCAGCTAAATAAAGATACTTTTTTTCACATATACAATAATGGATATTAAGAGGGTATTTTTATGAGAAACAATCATGAAAATTATTCTATTTCAGAGAAACAAACTATTGCACTAATACCCTGTTTTACTGCAAAACATCAATTCTTCCACATTTGAATACAAGCACCTAAATGCAACTATTTTTTCTTTTATTGAATTCAATTTATTGAATCAAAAAGCATTGGTAAATAATTCGGTATTTCATATTTAATTACACTGTTGTTTACAATATTTAATATTCCCTTAGTGATTCATAGAGTTAGCAGCAAAGATAAGTTATTTTGTACCGACGATTGTGTATAATATCAAAGTTCATCGATATAACAACAAAGAATAATAAAACTGAATGTAAATAATATAATAAAACCACTTATTAACGATTTGTTAAAAATGTAATTACTGTTCATAGTGATAAAAACATTACACAAAATGCTTAAAAATGCCTTTTAAAATAAAGATGACATGTTTCATGTGCTCTAACGGCGACTTCTTCATGACCAACATGATAAATAAACTATTTTCACAAAGTTATTGAAAATGCTTAAATTATACATGTGATCTCGTAATTTGTGTTTATCATTTTCAATAACTTTACGAATATAGTTTATTTATCATTTTGATCATGAATTAGTCGCCGTTAGAGCACATGAAACATGCCATCTCTATATTAAAAGATATTTTAAGCCTTTATTCTACTGTTTTTATCCCTTTAAGCAGCATTTACATCTTTAATTTTTAGCTGATTCTGTTCAAGAATAACTGATGATTACACCAAGACTTTGTTTTGATGCAATAATTTAATTTATATTCATTTTGAGCCATATATATGAACGCAGCTACATTTTCTCTTTTATTGAAGCATTAACAAATATTTCTATTTTTAATATTCCATTTAATTTTTAGCATGATTGTGTAATATTCCTTTAGTTACGCATACCATTACCAGATAAGGTGAGATAATTGTTCAACATCGATGATGGTAGATACAAGGAAACGGTATTCTTATGGAAAAAGGATAACAGAATTGACCCAATTCAAAAATATCAAAATATTACTTAAAACTCTGCTTTATTGCAATTATTAAATTCTGATTCAATTTAAATCAGATATTCTTTTCTGTTGAATCGAGAAGCATTAGCAAATATCCCAATACTTTATATTCAATTTAATTGTTAATATTATTTAATATATTTCTTTACTTATGCGTATCATCACCAAGTAATGAAGGATAATTTGTTTAAGATCGACAACAGTAGATACAAGGAAACGGTATTCATACAACAAAGGATAACATAAGTGAATATATTCATGAATAACAAAAGATTAAAGACTTTGTTTTATTGTTCATTAAATTCTTATTCAATTTAAGTCAAGTATTTAAATGCAGCTATTTCATTTCATTACTGAATTGAAAAGAATTAGTGAATTTTCTAATAAATAATATTTTATTCAGTTATTATAATCATTGTTTAACATTCCCTTCCTTCCAATGTCAGCCAAGTACAGATAATTTGTTTCTGATGGAGAATTGTGGATACCAGCAAAGTAAATCCAGCAAAGTTATTATTAAATACCAGCAAAGTTATTATTAAATTTATTCCAAATACTTGAATTCAAATATTTTTTGCCTTTTGTTGAATCAAAAAGCTTTAGTAAATATTCCAGTATTTTGTATTTTATTCCCTTGTTATGATCAATGTCCATAATTCAATTAGTTATGCATACCTTTGACAGGCAAGTAAAACTAATTTGTTTAACAACAATGGTTGCAGATAACACATGGGCTGATAAGTTCCCGGTCTGGCACACAGATGGTGTTGCAATCGCCGAACCGATGTTTTTTTTAGTAAATACTAAGCTTTAAAAGGTAGCAGAAAAAATGGCATGACGATTCGCAATGTGGATAAAACGTTAGAGTGGTTTCAGTTGAACGACTTTAAACAAAAAAATGGATAAACAAGAATTTCAAGAATTGTTATTTGATGGGAAAAAACATCGTTCAAACAAAAGCTTGGCTTGATAAGCGTTATCCGGACACTGCACTAGGTAAATCAGCCATTATTGACTGGTTTGCTGAATTTAAACGTGTTTGTACGGACACAAGTGATGCACCACGCAAAATAGGTGGTTGCTCCGGAAAACATAAAAAAGTCCACAAAATTGATTTGGGGAACCGTAAAGTGAAGTTGCAGGAGATAGCTCAGACTCTGAAGATATCCAAGGAACGTGTAGGTTTTATTTTGAATGAACATTTGTCTATGAAAAAGCTGTTGTCAAAGTGGCTGCCGCGCATGTTGACTTTTGACCAAAAACAACAACGAGTTCTGAGTACTATTTGGAACTTTTTCGTTATAAAATTATGTTATTTATTATTAAATTATTATTATTATTCATTTACTAAATTAATATTATTAAATTTTTATTATTAAATTAATATTATAAAATTATTATTATAAAATTATTATTATTAAATTGTTATTATTAAATTATTATTATTATTATTAAATTATTATTAGTATTATTAAATTATTATTATTTATTGTTAAAGTTATGTTATTTATTAAAGTTATAAAGTTATAAAGTCATAAAGTTATAAAGCTTTGTTAAAAAGTTGTGTTTTCTTTATTAGACCGGGAACTTATCAGCTCATATGTTATATACAAAGGACACTCAATGGAATAAAGAAATGATTTTACTGACAGAACAACAAAGTTTTATAATAAAAATCTATTTAGTTGCAATAATCCTATATATTATTTCTGTTGTCAACATCCCTTTTTCTAAGCAAATAAAAAACGCTGAACGATAAATGAGATACCATATGAAAGGTTTTTGAAACGGCTTCTGACATAGTACACTCACATTTCGTTAAAACATGTATTTTGATTAACAATTACAAGAAATTGAAAATTAAATCGACATTGTTTTCATAAATTAAATGAAAGATTTTCCTCAAATTAGTGTTTCCATAAAAATAAAATACCGCAACAACGATTATATATATATATATATATATATATATATATATATTGTTGACAACAGAAATATATATCCCACTACAGCAGAGCACGATGGCCATTTATTTAAAATAAACATTCCGCAGGCGTATAAGAAAAAGCACACTGGACTCCACGCCAATAACAGGCAGAGATCCCATCACTAACCCAACAAACCAAACTTCGAACTAGCGTCTCTCTATTCGAATGTTCTTACACGAATACGTTTAGCTTTCATCAGTCATCACATCTTCGACTGTACGAATAGAATAGAATGCTCTCCGAAGCGGAAAAAGTGACGATATATCCTTTCAATAAGAGTAGGGATACAGAGATCACGTGAGAGCCTGTGCCCCAATCGTGAGCCGGGACCTAACCGGGACTCTTTGCTACGGCTCCAGAATATTGTAATAAAATGGTTTCCGCTAATTTTTGGCGCGAAAGAAGATTCTCGAAAATTCCATGATGTTCGATGATTTAGCTATGACCCAGAGTGTTTTAGTTTAATTTGATTATCGTTAGTTAATTGGTTCGAGAATATGGAATGATTTTGACTTTTAGGGAAAGGAAAAAAGAAACTAAAAGAAATGGTTTATCGAATTTGGAACATAGCCAGAAATAGAATAAATGTTTTTACATTTTAATATGAGAAAAAGATTTTATGATCTGGCGAATTATTTTTAATATCGGAACTTATTAAAATAAATACAGTCTTTTTAGGAATTTAGAAAATTAAAAGGGAGTTTTATAATTTAAAGATAAAGACGCGATTTATTGAACTAATTAGCAGCCATTGAAATATTGAATTTAGATATGAGGTTTTTTGGAATAAATAGAGTTAAAATACATTAATAAACGGAGGAAATAAATATTATAGAGTAAGTTAGACTAGGATGGAATAAAACTACTTTGGCTTATCGCGATAAATTTTAAATTTTGTTATATATATATATATATATATATATATATATATATATATATATATATATATATATATATAATCCAATAAAGATAAAGTGAGACGTAATTGCTGCACGAGTTTATTTTATGTTTATGATTAAAAAGCAAAATTTAAATTCAAATGCTCAATTTATTTTTCTTTATCCCACGTTTTTTTTTTCCGAAACTGATATCATCCTCTAATGCAGTTAAAACACGATTGATATATATATATAATCTAACGATTTCATAATACTTGGTCAATATCTTATTTTTCAATGGTTAAATTGTACAGAAATCTTATATATATTTTTAATTTATTTATTTATTTGGCGTTTGCTGTCTTCGGTCAGTTATTACTGTAACTTTTATGGAATAAATGAGATGATATTCTGGATTGACAAATGTTTTTCCAGATATTTTAGTCCTTAATTTTGTTTAGACATTTAATCCTGCATCTAAAAAATATTAGACTGCTGTACGGATTCTTCGCACGGGTCCACTGGTTGAATTCTTATTTCATCTAAACCGCGTATTGTAATGCAGATAAATATATTTCATTTATAAGTTTTTTTAAGGTCAAAGAAATTAGATATATACTCTTTCAAAATGCAGTGAGGGCATTTCTTGAGTGTCATCCTGTTTTGGCCATAATGCAATAAGAGGTGATACCTTCAGGAAGGATTTTTGAAGGAAAACTTACTTACCTGTGTTAACGTTCTCGCACCAGGAAAAGCCCGAGAACCTTGCATATTTATCTCCCTCACCGCGCTAGCTTTGAACCTGCGGACAATGGCCTAAACTTCTCATTTTGTGGCCGGCATGTTATCCACTGGGCTGAGCGGGTTCTCTTTCTAAAGGTAGAATGAATTTTTTAACTATTTTGATAATTTCTATACCAGCTTACTGAGTAAATTTTAAGTAATCTGTTTGAGATTTGTAGAAATACTTTTTTATTTATATAGCACTATTGATTTTTATTATTAATTATGTTCTATTATTTATGATTAAAAACTCTTTTCAAAGTTAAGAAAAGCATGAAAATTAATAAATAATATTCATTGTTTAGTTTCTCCATTCTAAACAATTTGCATGCCTTTTGACACATATTTAGCTGCTTTGTGAAGCTTAAAATTGAATTATACAGTGCAAATATATAGATATTTACTTAATTTATTTTATTTAAAATGAAGAAAATCAATAACTTATTTTATATTTATCCGTTATTCAATACAGATTCCTTAATTGATCTTTTGACACATATTTATTCGAAAATGCAGTAGTAAATATTCTGATACTTGATATTTCATTCAATTGTTATTGTCATTGTTTAATATTCCCTCAGGTATGCTCACAAATATAAGCTAAGTAAATATAATTCATTTCACATGTATGTTGAATTTAAGTAAAGGGTATTCATATGGCAGAATGTAATAGAATCGATTCTTTATTCAAGAATAACAAAGGTTTATACTGAAATTCTGTTTTGTTGCAATAATTTAATTCTTATATAATTTAATACTTAAAACTTACACAAATAACATAGTACTTTAAAATTATTTATCTGTAAATACATTAGTAATTATTTCGATATTCTAATTTTCTTTCAATTGTTATTTTTCTTATTTAATACTTACTTTTCTGTGCGTACCAGTATCAGCTAAGTAAATAAAATTTGTTTCTCACCGACGAATATGTGTACAAATGAAAGGAATTATTGTGATAAATGATAATATAATTTATTCTATTAAAAAAACCAAAGGATTAGAATTAAAATATATTTTTTTTTATAATATAATTCATATTCATTGTAAATCTTTGTACTCCAAATTATGAATTAAAAACATAGTTCATGTTTTTTCTATCTATACTAATATTATAAAGTAGTAAAGATTGTTTGTTTGTTTGTAGGGGGTAATCTCTGTAACTACTGAAACGATTTCAAAAGTGATGGTGGCAAATTGATGGTGACAATCCCTGTTCCAACATAGGCTATATTTTATGTCGGTGCCACTAGCCCCAGGAGGTGCAGGAGCGAAAAACGTTCTAAAATTTCGATTTTTTTTATACTGAAGGAACAAGAAACATGAAATTTGGCATGGTAATTACTTATAAGATGTAAATGCTCTCTATGAACAAATTGTAAAAAAAATCGAAATTTAAAAAGGTGAGATGAGCGAAAAGCGTTCAAAACACATTCTAAATTACAATTTCTATGGAATCTCTGGAACTACAGGACAATTTTCAAAAGTTATGGTAACAGTCCCTGCTGTAACATAGGCTATATTTTATATACGTGACACTACCACAGGGGGGGGGGGGAGGTTCTAAATTTCAAAAACGTTCTAAATTTTCGATTTTTTTTTCGATATTAGTGTAGCTTAATTTGTAATTTCTGAATTATCTGTGGCAGTAAAGTTTCCTCTAATGAAAATAGGCCAACGAATGCCACTTGGCATTTTTCAAGAATCACGCGAGCAAAGCCGTGGGTTTTGCTAGTTACATTATAAAATAAGATTAGAAAATTTATATAATAATTACACAAGATTAAAACGAGGTTAATTAACTACAGCTAATAAAATGATTCGGTACTTTTAAGTAGGGTCAACATTGTTTGAAATAGTTCAAAAATTTCAAAAGTAAGAAACGCTACAGCATTTCAACTGGTTTTTTAGTGACATTTATAACAAGAAACGTGTATTTATTGTTGATAAAATTACAAAAAAAATGTTTTTCAATTATAAAAACACACAGTACATTAACTAAAGTTTGCGATAAGTAACCAAACTTTCTCAAACCTACAAATTCATACTATTTTACACATAATTTTCAAACACCATTTTGTGTGTTTCTACATTAATCGATTTCTTCAGGTAAAAAATTACAAACGCTATATATATCATCTGAGATTTTTTGAGAAACTGAGGATGAATATGCAGAAAGATAACACAGAAGATGTAAAAGAGCTAACAAACTTCACTGAAAAAAGGCACCTAAATGTAAGGTGTATCATAAATGCTATTAAGTAGTTGCATTTATCATAGTTTCACAAAGTTAAGTACTATTTATTATAATGTATTTTTCTCCTCTTAAAGGTAGATGCACTTCCTTCACTTCCTTTTTGTCTCTTGCACAGCTTGCGGCTGTTATTATACAGCAACCAGTATTGTTCTGCTATCAAGTTTATTAGTGTCGGATTTTTTATGTTTAATGTCTTTTGTACCACTATGTATTTCTTAAATTTAAAGAAAACTCGTATGTTTTGGTCATCACAAAATTTTTTTCTATATGAATTAAATCGTATACAACGAAAATTATATGACAACCTATTTGTTTTTGAGATAAGCTATCACAGAAATTAGGATAAACACAGCATTAAAACATCACCTTTTAGGTGATTTATACCCAAAACTAACCAACGTCTATTTATGCCAAAGTCTAGAAGTATATGAAATTTGGTGAAACTCTGTGCATTTGATCTTGAGATATAGCTATCGCAGAAATAGTGAAAAATGCAGCCTAGAAGTGTCACACCAAAACCTAATCAGCATCCATGTATGTCTAGATCTAGCCTATCAATGTATGAATATGTAGATTGATTAAATTCCGTGCAGTAGCTCATGACATATAGCGCTCACAAAATTTATGTACCATACATACAGACAAACACACAGAGTAACCCACAGAGTGACCCACAGACTCACCGAGATACATTTTCTTAAAACAATCAAATCGTGCTCAGGACATTCTGTTGTTGTTGTTGTTGTGGCTTATCCTCCAACTGACTGACGAAGTCAGACAAGATCCAATATTCCGTTAATCCTTAGAAAGTCCAGAACAATATGTCTTCTCTGGAAAGACCTAAGCAGTCCAGGATGTGTTCAGCAGAGGTCTGTTGAGCTTGACATTTAGTGCAGATTTTAAAGATCGTTCTGCCCTCAAAGAACGAGAGACTTTTTGTGTTTCCACTTGCCAATTTTGAAATCGCCGTTCGAGAGGCTCTGTCACAGTTGATAGCGAACGAAGAGCCCGGCTCTTTGCCCGCGTACCAGTGGTGGCTGGGAGGAACCTTCCACTCTTTTGAAATTTCAGATATAACTCTATCACGACATTCTAAAATGTATAAATTCGTGGAAAACCAAATGTTGAAAACTTTCACGAATCCAATTCTTTCTTTTTGTAAAGGTAGAAGAAAGTAAAATTATATTGAATTTTTGTAAACATAATATGTACGAAGAAACATAACTCTATATCAGGCTGAGTTTAATGATACAGATGATAGCTCGACAGTGTGAAAGAAGCAGATTTAGCACGACTTTTATGTGTGCTTCATTTTTATTTATCAGTTTATGATTATAAATAAGTCAGTTAAGTACATCTTTCGGCAGTGATACTGGAGATAGATTTTTTTTAATTTTACGTGTGGGTTAAAAACATATAATTGAATAATAAAAAGAACCGTTTTTCATTTTTATCAGAAAATAGTGAAATTAAAAAATAATTAATGAAAAATATTATAAGTAACAGAAAACGTTTAATGTTTTTCTATATATCTTTTGAAATATTGTACTTTCATTCATAATTTTCGATAGTAGCTATACAAGCATGAAAAGTTTCACCTTTCTAGAAATTAATAGATTTAAGTAAAAAGTGTAACATTAAATAAAAAGTGTACTAAATATGCAGAAAAGGCATTCTGATAAAAATATTTACATATATATCCGTAGCATTGCTTTTTAACAAACTTAAAGGCTCTGTTTATATATTCTAAAATTGTGTAATTTAGCTATTTTCGTAATTGTCTGAGACTGTTATATATTTTTAGCACAAAATGGAAAATTTGGTTTCAAAATGAAAAATTCGATAATTTGAAGTATTTTATGCAATCGGTCATCGAGGAAAATAATTCCTAAAACGAGTAAATAGAGCTCCAAATTTTTATTAAATTAATAAAACATCTTAGAAAAAAAGAAAGTACTTTTTTCTTTAAATATGTCCTTTTAAAAAACATTTCTTTGGTAGTTTTAAAATAAAAGAACGTATTTATTCTGAATTAAAAAAGATAATTTACGTATTATTAATCTTACGATCTTTTAACTTTGTGATAATGTAAAACATAGGCGAATGTTAAAACAACATGTTACATAGAAGAAAGAATGTCGTTTCTTCCAAAAATCATTCTATGCATAAATATGAATAATGAAATGTTAATAGAATCGTGTAATATTTAAGATGTCAGAAGAAGAATGTAAATAATGATATTAGGCTTGCGTGAAAGGAACGTCCAGTTTTTTTTCTTTATATCATATGATATTCTTAACAATACAAATATTAAATTCACAGTAATGCATAGTTGTAATATTTCATCGGGGTGTTTCATTTATTTACAAATATTTATTCTAGGTACTTTTAAAAAGGGAAACAATTATACCGAAAAAAAACTGCATTCATTTTTTTTCTTAATATCATATGATATGTTTAACATTACAAATATTAAATTCAAAATAATGCACAGTTGTAATATTTCATCAGGTCTTTCTTTTCTTTACAAATATTTATTCTAGATACTTTTAAAAGGGGAAACAATTATGGCTAAAAAAACTGCACTCATGGTTCTTTATTATCTTTAAAACTAAAAAGTTATAATAATAATAGGTATAATAATAAAAGTACGTAAAAGTTAATAAAAGTATATTATAATAAAAGTTTATAAAAGTTAATAATAATAAAAGTTTATAAAAGTTAATAATAATAAAAGTTTATAAAAGTTAATAAAAGTTATAATAATAAATGTATATAATAATAAAAGTTATAATAAAAATAGTTCTGCACAAATGACTCACTATCACTCAATATATCAAAGACGGCGACAAAAATAAACAAAAATTTACTTTTCTCAATATCATTCTTCTATTTTTTAGTTGAAGTTGTTTTCCGTCTTAAAATGTTTTTCCATGCAAAGCATGTGGCGATTTCAATTTTCTCATAAACTTTTATATTTACTAAGTAAATAAAAAAAAAATTGTAAATAAAAAAAAAAAAAAAAAAAAAAAAAAAAAGAAAGAAAGAAAAAACATGTGCATAAAGAATTCATAGATGTATATCAGTTATCTTTGCACTTCTATTTGATGCATAGTATTTGTATAAAAAAAGCTATTTACATTGAATATTTGCTCTAAAAAGTGAATACGTAATGGTTATGGAATGTAAAAACATTTTTTTTTATGAATAATTAAAATAAATCGTCGTGTATCATTACATTTTTATGACCTTTTAACTTTGCTCTAACGTAAAACATAAAAATGTTGTATTTGTAAAAAAAAAAAAAAAAAAAAAAAAAAAAAAAAGAGAGAGAGAGAGAGAGAGAGAGAGATTGAGTAATCGCTTAAAAAGGTGAATACGTAATGGTTTTGGAATTGGAAAATGTTTTTTTCTTCTAAGTAAATCTAACTAAATCGTCATGCATTATTACATTTTTATCACTTTTAAATGCTAAAGGTGTAAAATTAACAACTATAATATAAATTAAAATAACTTTTATTAGTTGTTTTACATGTTTCGACTCTTTCCGAGTCATTTTCAAAAACAAAATGAGAATATTCTAAAGCTGCACGGACTTTAGAATATTCTCGTTTTGTTTTTGAAAATGACTCGGAAAGAGTCAAAACATGTAAAACAACTAATAAAAGTTATTTTAATTTATATTATAGTTGTTAATTTTACACCTTTAGCATTTGAAAGTAATATACTATTACAAGGTGTTATATTTTATTATATCGTTACATTTTTATCATTTTTTAAATTTCTGTTAACGTAAAACATAACAATGTTATCTGAAAGAGAAAAAACTTTTTCTTTCGAATGACTCCCAAGATTATTATTTTGAAATAGTGATGGCTAAAATAGTCATCATTGACAATGTGGCATGAATTATTGTTTTGATGATGGGATGGAGAATAAGGAATATATCGTAATAGTGAAATATTCCAGTTGTGATTTAAATATAGCAATTAACCCTCACAATTTGTGCATCTGTTCTTTAGGTCGATGTTCTTTGAGAAGAGAATCAAAAATATAAAATAAATTAAACATTCTTACTCGTTCTTGGTTGAAAAATAAGAGACTCATACTACTTGAAATGAAAACTCATTTAGGTTAGGATCCAATAATGTTTATTACATTTTCTTGAAGAAGGAAGAAGGATGAGATGAAAGCTGCACATCAAGTCTTTAAAAAGTACTGGCTCAAATTTCGTAAAATTCGAAGAATCTTTAAATATTCTTTCTGGCAGAATCCAATAAGGGATGTAGAATTAATGCAGAATTAAATTACCAGTTAATTTAAACTTTTAAAATATTAAATTTAAAATTTACAACAGCATTTTTATAGAATAATTAAAAACTGAAAACGCGAAATTGATCTCCAAAGAATCAGCGCTACGGCGATTATAGGATACGAGCGCCGGCACAGGCCAGCAGGCCTCAGATCAGACGACGTTTTGCATAAATTTACAGCATCATTTTTGTTAAAATTATGTTGGAAAAATGCGCAACATTAGTATATATACCCAGAAAAGGGGTGCACAAATGTGAGAGCAAGATTAATTTAAACTAATTTGTTGATTAGGAATTACGTGAAAATTAAAATAACAAATCAGAAAATCTTAACATTTAATAATTAAAAGAACCATTCTAATTTGTATTTGAAAGACACGCCCCTTTCGCCCGCAGCGCCAAAACAAAACAGCTCCCGAAAACATACCGAACAAGAGCGGCGGTGACGCATGCGCACAACACACGCGTGCGGTGTGAGAGCCGCCGAATGACGATGACGTCACAGCTCAGCGCCGGTTGAAGCGAACACAGGAGGGATGGTTAGCCATAGAAACAACGTACAAGGCGCGCGATCACTGGTAAAAAGGCATTTTAAAAGAACAGCAATTAAACTGGAAAGGCTATAACATAGAAATACGTTGAGCTGAAATATAAAATAATTAAAAAAGATAAAACTGTGATATATCTTTATCACAGACAACCCTGTAAACTAATTGAAATTTTGGTTTTCGAAGAACTTTTATTAACGTGATAATGGTACAAAAATACCTGGCGTCACTACAATCTATTAAAGATAATGTACTAAGGTAGCCTACAATGTTTCTCTCAGTTTTATTGACCATGGGCCCTGAGCTGTTGTACAGCAAATGCGGCAGTCAGGTGGTCAGCCTATTTTTTGGACCTTCAGCGTCTAGTTTACAAGCAAGCTTGGTTCTCCTTTAACCGACCCCAAAGGGATGAAAGCTTGAGTTAACTTTGTCTTGTCCGCACTCTGGAGTCGAACTGTGGACTTGTCGCGTGGTAGCGCGTTGCACTCACTACTAAGATACTGTGCTTAACGTGATAAAGCAAATAAACAATTTTTGAATGATATGAGAATAAAACGCATGCACAATGCATAGCAGATGTTCATTTATATTTGCATTTTTTTAGATTAGTAAATATATTTTTTTTTCCTTCAAAATGAAAGCTTTGTGACTTTCACAAAGGAAAATAATTTTCATCGTTTCTTCTAAATCAGAAAAATATTTACTCATATATATATATATTTATGATTATCTTTACATTTATGTTTTTAGATATATATACAAATGTTTAAACACTGTAGTGCATGACATAAAGTCATTTTCTAGCGGCAGACTGCTATTTCTTTCAAAAATAAAAATAAGAGAATTGTTATGAAAAGGTAATATTAAAGGAAAATCGAATTCCAATATTTTTTTTGCTCATATTTTATACTCATTGATTATTCCGTAACTTATTTATCGAGTCTTATGTTTCTCTCAAATCACATATTCTAGAAACTTAAGGGGGAAAATACAGAAAACACATTTTTAATTTTAAATGGAACCTCTTTTTTTTCTTTAGAATAATAACAATAATGAATAGAAAATTTCTGCCGCAATTGATTAATAGTACTCGACAGTTCAAAATCGGTAGTTGAAAAGAACATATAGTTTCCTTAATATTTTCCAATTTATTCTTCATTTAAAGTTGCTTTCCGTCTTCAAATTAAACTATTATACTTCGGTAGTTATAATATATAGTTATAGCAATATTAGAATTTCTATAATTTACTTTTAAACTATGTAAATTCTACTCAAAATAAATTCAAATTTATCTTTTCTCAGATATTTTACTTTTCTAATAATGCAAATAGACCATATCTGAATAGTTTTAAAATGTAAAATAGTTTGGCAAAAATTGCATAAAAGTTTAAAAAAAAAATAACGCATCTATAGTGCATTGCAGAGGTTCTGCTAAATTGGAATTTCCATCGGATCTGTGATTCTTCGATTAAAGGTAAAAGTTGTTTTCGGTCTTAAAATTAAACTATTATACATCAGTAGTTATAATACAGTTATAGCAATATTAGAATTCCTATAATTTACTTTTAGACTACATAAATTCTATTCAAAGTAAATTCAAATTTCTCTTTTCTCAGAAATTTCACTTTTCAGATAAAGCAAATAAAACATTTCTAAATAGTTTTAAAATGTAAAATAGTTTGGCAAAAATTGAATAAAAGATCGAAAAAAAATAACGCATCTATAGTGCATTGCAGAGGTTCTGCTAAATTGGAATTTCAATCGGATCTGTGATTCTTCAATTAAAGGTAAAAGTTGTTTTCCGTCTTAAAATTAAACTAGTATACTTCAGTAGTTATAATACAGTTATAGCAATATTAGAATTCCTATAATTTACTTTTAGACTATATAAATTCTATTCAAAGTAAATTCAAATTTATCTTTTCTCAGAAATTTTACTTTTCAGATAAAGCAAATAAAACATTTCTAAATAGTTTTAAAATGTAAAATAGTTTGGCAAAAATTGAATAAAAGATCAAAAAAAAAAAAAAATAACGCATCCATAATGGATTGCAGATGTTCTTCTAAATTGGAATTTCAGTCGGATCTGTGATTCTGCAAGAATAAGTACTTCTGAAAATGAAAACGTAATGGTTTTCAGAATGGTAAAACATTTTTTATCATTCTTACTAAATTATAAAATTCTTAAGCTAGATATTTTATTTATTTTTATGAGATTTTTAGAAATATGTCTAAAAATATACAAGGTGTACCCAAAAGATTGAAATGAACTTTAATTTTGTAGCAGGTGGAGATAAGCAGGAAATTAGAATTGCAAAAGTGTTCGATATAAGATAGACATTAAAGTTATGTTTATGAACTGACACTGACATTTTTTTCAAAACGTTACACATTTTAAGTGTTTATATGGTCCCCGTGTCCTATTTATAAACATTTCCCTCATGATCTGAACAGAAAAAAAATTCTTCTACGATGAAAACTCACCGAGATACGATACCTTGAACTTCATGAAATTTCGGAACTTTCTTGCACTGCAAAATCTTCTGTACATTTTTATGCCGGGAAGCTCCAAAGTTTGCTAAAATTCAAAATATCGTGACTCGGTGAATTTTGCTCGTAAAAGATTAGGAATTTTGCAATTTTACTTGTGTTAATATAGAGAAAATGTTTCTAAATAAAACCTACCAGAACCTCGCAAGAAAAATTTTAAAATTCCTTTCAAACTTCTTTAATTTAAAACAACTTAATATTTAAAATTCATTACTTCCCATTATAAATGGAGTTTCCATTGTACATTTTCAAACAATTTACAGAAAAAAGTACTTCCGAATTAAGTTACTTAATCCATTAGTCGTTTTTAGGATTCTTCTTCAGAAAGTTTTTTCTTAATATGGATATAGATGATATTACTGATTATTCACATGATTCAACATGATGATTACATTAAAGAAATAAGGGTGTTTTTAAATAAAAAGACCTTGGTGAGATAGCGAGGATGTCTTGGCGAGAGTAGTAAATTTGGCAACATAATTTTTGCCAACGTATTCACTGTTTCATATACACAAGCAATTTGTTTCAATGTTTATACAATTTACTTATAAACCAGTGATTTATCTATTTGTATATACAAACAAAAGAAAATTGTATGTAATAAACAATACTAATATACATAGAAACGAAATGTTTATATATATATATAGACAAGCATAAATGTTCATTAGATTTGTTTTCATAGCTGCTTATATTATTTGGCAGTAAATCTCACTTTCTGAAGCCAAAATTCTCCAAAATTTAAAACAAAATGCAATGGAATAGTTTGTGGAAAAGTTGTTAAACTACTCTGTCTACATATGTAAAATGTAATTCCAGCAATTATTCGTAACTGATTTCGTAATTCGTAACTTATTTACCGAGTCTGATTTCTCCATAAGAACATATACACCAGAAACTTAAAAAAAAAATTACGTGAAATATTTCTTTTTATTTCAATATTGAAAACATTTGTTTCGCTTTGTAATAATAATAATCTTAGAAAAAAAACCTCTTCTGTCATAAACGGCTAATACTTCTCGATAATCCAAAAAACAGCATTCGATTAAAAAAAAAAACTTTTCTAATTTTTTAACCGTATTCTTCAGTTGGAGTTGTTTTTGCCTTTAAAACATTATTTCATTGAAAACAAATTGAAATTTAGATTTTCCCACAATTTTATTTTTCTGATAAAGCAAATAAACCATTTCTGAAAGGTTTTTTAAGCATAAAATGATTTAGCAAAAAATCGAAAAAAACAAAACAAATAATGCATGCGTAATGTAAAGTAGGCGTTCAGTTATATTTCCATCTAATAGCGTAGCAGCTGCAAAAAAAAGGAAATATTTATTCTGAACATTTGCTTTGAAAGGAGAATACTTAATGCTTTGGGGAATGGAGAAACTTTTTTTTTCCAGAATAATAATATAAAAACATATGCATTATTGCGTTTTTATGATCTTTTACATTTGTGTTAATGTAAATAAATCATACGCGAATGTTTAAATAAATGTTGTATAAAGAAATAATCTTTCAGAAAACGATAAAACCATACATTAGTATTTTATTTTTAAGGTCATGTTTTAGATTAATGTAAAACTCAGCGTTGCCACTGGCGACTATTTTTTTCCTTGTTTTGTATACCACTATTTCAAAACAAAACTGATCGACCTTGAAGAATAACAGAAATTTACAATAGTGATAACTGATTTTAAATAGGGATGAACAAAGTAATTTAAAAAATTGTCGCCAGTTCGATGAGAAGATTTTTTTAAATACAGATTTTTTTTCTGAAAACTACCTAAACGTGTATTATTATTTTTTATGAAATTTTAACTTCGTGTTAATGTACAACATATAGGAAAAACTTAAGTAGAATGTTATGTGAAAGAAAAAATATTACCTCTTACGGAAATCATCAAAGCATTTTTTCCAAAAATACAGATTACCCAATGTTACGATATCGTTTGTGCTTTTTTTTTTAAATCGGTATTTTTTATTAATTGTAAACTTACATTATTACAGATTTGTTTCATGGGTCAATTTTATGTTGATCAGCAATTTTTTTTTAAATAATGAAAACAAGAACTTTTTCATTTTCCTGTTTTAGATTCTTGTTAAGATAACCTATTGATTGGTAAAAATCTTAGGAAATCAAAACTTATATTTAGACAATATACAAAATCTTGTAGATCATATGAAAAATGTATATGTTACGATGAAACACCGAAATTTGGAGAATGTCGACTTTCACCGGTGAATGTCAACAAACACATAGTCGCTTGGTGTATGTCCGAAATATTTGCTAAATACCCTTATTTCTGATTTACACCGGTAAATGTCGACATTCACCATGCACATGGTGAATGTTGAACATGTCCGAGATTTATATTTTTTTCTCCGTAATTCAGTCGCGATAAATTTTTCGCCTCTCTTTCTGAGAGGAATGACTAAGAACTTAAAACACACAGTACATTCAAAATGAGAAAGGAAAATAATAGAAGTTAAAAACTTACTTAATTATACAGTACATTCAAAATCAGAAAGGAAAATAATAGAAGTTAAAAACTTACTTAATTATACAGTACGTTCTAAATGAGAAAATAAAAAAAACTTACTAAATTATGTGATTCAAATCTTCTCTTTTCGACCTCCACCAGAGCATATCTGTGATTGTCGACATACACCGGTGAGGGTCCGAATATACAAGAATGTAATGACATATTCGATCTTGACGTATTTGGTGTTTGTTGACATTCACCGGTGAAAGTCGACATTCTCCAATTTCGGTCTTTCACGGTAACATATACATAAAATTTGATAAAAATACAATTTTTAGAAGAATTATTAGCAATTAAATTTTTTTTAAAGATTTCTATAATATTTGCATTTAATATTTCTATAATATTTGCATTAGGAGATTATTATGCGACACAATATCCTTTTAAAACCGTGGTTCCCGACCAGCGGTACCTAGTTGGGGGTGCGTTAAAATTACATTAGTAATGGCGCGAAGCGCAAAATAAGAATGTTAAAATGAAAACAGATAAACAAAACTGTAAACTTATCTTTTACGATGAGAGACTTGTGTAAAAGTAAAATAAGCTAGTCGCATAAAATGAGGAAAATGCCAAAACTCAGTAATTGGTTGATTATTCGTTGCCATTACATCCGACAACTTCTACACTGTTAAAAATTTGCAGCAAACTGTCCAGTCATTCGACCGTTTTTATAGAAAACGGTTACAGAACCGCAATTTAACACTATTCTGACAGTATTATTGTACATATTATGGCCAGAATAGAGTCAAATTACAGTTATGTAACCTTTTTCTGTAAAAACGGTCGAATGCCCAGACAGTTTGCAGCATATTTTTAAGAGTGTAATAATATCTTGCATGTAACTCCCCTTTCCCCTTTCCCCTTTTATTATTCTTTTCGTTCTAATAATTCTAGAAATATGCAATTCTAGAAATACGCCCGATACGATTCATGTTTTATAATAAACATGAATCGTATCGGGATTTCCTTCAACCCATTTGAAACCAGGTCATAATTTTAGTTTTTAAAAGGGCAGCATTAGTATAAACTCATTAACGTATATCAATGGGAGTAGCTTCATTACTTCTTTGTGAGTGCTTAATTTGAAATCTTTGATCAATATTTATTATTTTGGGGGACTTTATGTTGATTCCGTGTTGTGGTTCAAAACGTATAAGTGATTGAGATCTGGAATTCTAAAGAAAACTGCATCTAACATTGGTAACTAGCATAAACACATTATTAACGAACGGTTAACGAATATTATTAACGAAAATATTTGTGACCGGTTTATGTGAGAAGGGGTACGCATAAATGAAAAGTCTAATCAAGGGGTACGCGAGAGAAATTTTTTTTTGAATCCACAGCTTTAAAACATTAAAATAATCTTAAAATCAACAACCACAAACACAGTAACAAATTAGTTCTAAATTTCAAAATTAAAAATAACATCGTAATTCATATGAATTGGAAAACTTTTTAGAAAAATTCAAAAACGTTTTACATAAACGTAGAAATTTAAATTGTAATTATTTTCTAAATCCAATGACATAAAATATCCTAAAAATATCTTAAAATCTTGTAAAATCAACTGGCACAAACATAGCAATTTACACATGATTAATTTTAACACAATTATTCTAATTGGTAAATAAATCATATGAGTTTCATCCTCTTCTGGACACTTTTTTACTCACTTGGATAATTACAACTCATATGATTTTTTAACAAAAGATTAATTGTGTTACAATTGATCAAGTGTAATTGATCCAATTGATGCAAAAAGTGTCCAAGCCATGATTTGAACCAGGGACATTTTGGCTTAAGCTGCTAATGCTCTGCCAACTGAGCTATCTTGAACAAATCTGGCGGGTACAATTCACTCAATCAAACCTTTGATAAGGCCATCTGGTCTGTCATCCGGTACAGCTCAACAGAATAAATCATAGTTAAATCACCACTCAGCTAATCACTTGTAAGCGAAGGAGGAGGCGATGGTTCGATTCCTGTCAACTGTGATGCACACACTTTGTGGAGTTGTCGGCTGCAATTCTTCAGTGATTTATTCCCTTGTCTCTATCCTGTCTTCATCTTGACGAAGATTTATAAGCAGATATTTGTACCAAGCACACGCGTCTGATGTATAAATGTTCAATAAACAATAACATCGTAGGTAATAGAACTCCAAGTAAACGCTGGATATGTAATTACGCTGGATTAATTTTAACACATTTATTCTAATAGGTAGACAAATTACATGACTTGCAATTTTCCAACTGAGTGAAAAAGTCTCCAGGCCAGAATAAAAATCATATGATTTTTTTTCCAATTAGAATAATTGTGTTAAAGTCAAGCCTAATTGAAGCCTAAGAAAATTTTGGGATATCCACAGCATGCTAGTTGCGTATCTGGAAAGAAAAAAAGGAGAAGAATTTATCTCTGTCTAAGTTTGCGTCCCCTAGTCTTAAATTGCTAAAAATCGTTAGCGGCGTTAGTAGAATCTCACCAAGAGAAATGTGTGAGTCATTATATCAAATATGTTCCCTTCTTTTATTGTGATTTTTAGTTTCTTATATATAGAAGAAGATAGTAATTGGATTCGGGAAAAAGTTTTGACTTCCTGTTTTCGACAGATTTATATGTTTTAGTAGGTCCTGTTTGCAGGAGACACAAGTTTAGCGGGAGCTGTTATTCTGAAATTACTACACGGAATTTAATGAAACTTCAGTGTCATTTAGACCTTGGCATAGATTGGTGCGGATTAGGTTTTGATGTATCTTTCCCAACAGATGACGCTGCATTTTTATCAATTTTTCGTGATAGAATTAATGCACGGAATGTCATCAAATTCATATGATTTATACCTTCATGTAAATAGACAGAGTTTTGTGTAAATTATCCAAAAGTTAGCTCTGGTATGCTGCATTTCGCACGATTTCCGCGTTATCTATATGGCAAGAAATATAATGCTCATAATTTAATCAAACTTCATATGTTAGACTTTAACATAAGTAGATGCTAATAAGGTTTTTGTGTATATAGACCAACAGGTTACGCCACTATGTTGTGTTTTTCATGATTTCTGCGATGGCCATATCACGAAAACCTGTATCCTGTAACTTGTACACCCTTGTATCTTGCCTCAATTGATTGTGGACAAGATTAAGAATCTTTTTCCAAGCACAAGATACAAGGGATGGAGAAAGATTCTTAATCTTGTCCACAATCAATTGAGGCAATTTACCGAACGTGATTTTTCAAATGATGTAAAGCGAAACTATGGACCTACCGATTTTTCAAGAATAAAAATAATTTTGAGTCGACTAGAGGTTATTTTAGTTATTTTATTTTCAACGGTGTAGGGATAATATGTAGAACAGGTGATTTATTAACAAGGCAATGTTATGTAATTTCTGGTACTATTTAAATCACTTAATTGATAGATTTATATAGAAGAAAGTTTTCTGATGGCTATAATATACTGGTTGTGGTGTTTTTACTTTTTTCTATCTTTACAAGAAGAAAGTATTCGATTCATGAAAATTTTCGACTTCCAGATTTATATGTTTTAGAAGGTCCTGAATACGATTTGACTGTTTTTAGAAAATGCCTTGTCTGGGAGTCTGTGTGTCTGTCTGTATGCGACAAAAAATTTGTGGGCGCTCTATTTCAAGAACTAATTCACGGAATTTTATAGAACTTTTAATTCGGTTAGATATTAATATAAATTTTGTCTGATTAGTTTTCGGTGTAAATCGCCCGACAGGTGGAGTTATCTCGGCTATTCAATGACGCTGCTAGGCTGCGTATTTCTTGATTTTTCGTGATAGTTACATTTCAAGAACACAGAATTTAATTTAACTTCATATTCTGTTAGACCTTGACATAAATAAACGCTAGTTATGTTTTGGTGTAAATCGCTCCAAAGGTGGTGCTACTATGCTGCATTTTTCAGGATTTACCTGATTTTAGCGATATTCATATTTCAAGAATTAATTCAAAGTATTTAATAAAACTTTAGATTCAGTTAGACCTTGATATAAATTGGTGCTGATTCGATTTTGGCATAAGTGAAACTCATATAAGAAAGTTTCGGGATTGTCACATTCGACGAGTTTACAATGTTTTTACTTTTTTGCAGCAGAGTTTTTAAAATGTTTTATTGACATTAATTCTACGTTGACTAACTTTTAATGCACTTGATAGCTATCCTCGCAATATCTTCTTCCCTGTAATTCTATGCATATAATCTTAAATATCTTTGAAAGAGATTTTAAAGTTTGCTAAAGGAGAGAACTTAATGTTAAATAAGTTTCTTCTAACAGAAGATCTGAATATTTAATTCAGTTTCTTAGAAATACTAAATATTTTTTTTTCTTTTGAACTAGTATATATTAAACTAGTTTCTTTAAGATTTATTAGAAGCATTTTCAACTCGTAAAAGAATTATGAGTTGTTTGAAAAGCATTATGTTATTTCTTTAGCTAAGTGGAAAGCAATATGTTAGCTAAGTGGAATTCTTGAGTTTCATTATCGCACTCATACAAAATAGATTAAATTCGTATATCATCATGTCAAAGATCAGCAAAGTTTGTTTATTTGATAGCAAAAGAAATTTTGTGAGATAACAATGAACTGATTTTATTCATTTACTAGCTTTATTCATTTTATGAAAATGAACTATTTCTGCGAAGAAGTAACTTTTGAAAGAACATTATTTCTATTTTCATGACATCTTCTAACCTCTTTATGCGCGTGCAAAAATATATGTTATAAAGCAAAATCATGTGCGTGAATGAAAGTGACTTCATATTGACGGTGGAAACAATTGACAAATAAGTTTCGCTTTTACTGGAAATGGTTTAACTTCTAAAAATCTCAGTTTCAAGTTTTATACAATCGAATATGGGAAACTGAAATTCTTCCAAATGTAATTGTGTGAAAAATATATCTCAATTTACTGATATTTATGGTTTTTAAAATAAATTTTGAACATTATTTTTTTTAAATATATCTTTATCGCGTGCAGCCAAATTACAAAGGATTAAACCGTTTGTACGTAAAACAATATAAATGATTCACCGTTTGTTTTCAGTTAATATCCCATAACGAATTAAAACTTCATCAAGCAATAAATACGACAGTAAATAAAACACAAATTTTACAGACATGCAATCAAACTACGCGCTTAAACCATTGAAATTATCAAAATAAAAATGTCTGCTATAAGTAATAAAATATTTGGCCATTTTTATGAATATTAACTTATGGCATGATGCTAATATGAGAGCATCACTTTAATAAGTTTCAAAACTTTATTTGAATCCATAATTGATAATTTCGATATAAAACAAAATTGGTATTGTTTGTGAACAATCTAAAAATATATATCTTAAATGTTAAAAATATATTATAGTTTTGAAAACAAAAATGTTTTTTACCTATATTCTGTAATCCGGGAATCTCGGGTAAGAATCCCCTAGTTTCTTTAAATTCAATAAAACTTCTAAAAGAAGTTTGAAATTAACTGATTACTTTCTGACACATTCTTGAATTAATTTTTATTCGTCTATACATAACATTTGTATATGTTGTTATTCAGAAACTCTAAAATCCTATAGAAATATTCATTTTTTTTAGTAAAAGCAAAATAAGACTAAATAAATTCTCAAATTTCATGTGCTACAACCCATAAGAATGGTCGTCATCAGAGTGCTATGGCGTTTAACTCAAGAAGTATTCATATCAAAACTAATATCGAAAAATGAAAAACACCATTTATTTCCAAATTACTTCAAAAGTCATACCTGACAATTTTATATTTTTCCGTTTCAAAATGAGTCCGAGAATATGTCAGAAATATCTGAGTGGTTGAGCCTCAAACATATATCTTTGAGAAACATCATAAAACTGTAAAAGTATAAAGCATTTAAAATCAGAATTTTAATAAAACTAATAAACAGCAGATAACAAACTCACGTGAAAAACTCAATTCCAGTAGACGTTTCAAGCTCTGTACAAGCTCAATCGATATCGAAGCTGTTTTTTACACATGTTTACGTTCATGATTATATCATTTAAAAATATTATATCACCAGTGAGTATACGTCACATTATGCCCATATATTCTGTTGCAATTGTACATTATGGTGGAGTAAAAAAAAATAAAGTTTACAATTGCGAAATGCAATAGTGATTAAAATTTGCCTTTACACTTAACATTTAACAAAAAAGAATTTCAGGTCAATCGATTAATGTATTGAGTTCTCTACCAGGCCCTGAAAATACGAAAATTGGAGAAAATTGTGGCGTATCATGTAAAAATAAAGTTCATAATTTCGAAATACAATAGTCAAGAAAATTTGTTTTTTCACTTCCTATTTAACGTGGAAAAATTCAAGTCAATCAATTGATGCCTTGAACCTTCTACCAAGCACTGAAATTAGAATGACTATTGTATTTCAAAAATGTGCAATTTATTTTTACATGATACGTCTCAATTTTCGTAATTTTAGATCCTGGTAGAGGGCTCAAGACATTAGTCGATTGACCTGAAATATTTTTAGGTTAAATAGTAAGTGAAAAAGCAAATTTTGACGACTATTGTATTGCAAAATTATGAACGTTATTTTGAAATTATATGTCACCATTTGCTGTCAATTTTTGCAATTTCAGGACCTGTTAGAGTGCTCAAGACGTCGATTGACATGAATATTTCTCTGTTAAATAGTAAGTGAAAAGGCAAAGTTTAATCACTATTGTATTTCGAAATTGTAAACTTTGTATTTTTTCCTTCACCCTGTTGTACATGCTCCGTTTATCATAGATTTCAGTAATCTTGTTAACGAACATTGTAAAGAAATCGACTTTTAAAACTATCTGTAGCTAATTTAAAAGAAATCTCCCTTAAACGAAGCATGTACAATTCCACCAGAAAGTGTGGTTCTACTGTGACGTATGCTCTCTGGTGATTTAATATTTTTAAATGCATATTCATGAACGTGAACATATATAAACACCAACTTCGGTATCTATTGACATGTGTATTGATGAGGTGCTTCTATACAGTTTGAAACGTCTAATATTTTTTATTATATTATGTAGGGGAGACCGGGGCAAGATGACTATGTTAACAATTTTTGTTGTTTATTAATTTATTTTGAAGTAATAGTAAAATTAATTTTACATGAACTGATAGAGTATACCTTTGTAGTACTAAATACATTACCATTTAATTTTTCAAATAAAAAAAATAAAGGATAATTTAATTTTTTCATAACATTAACAAATCGTCATCTTGCCCCAGCACTGGGGCAAGATGACTTTGGCCTTGGGGCAAGATGACAACACTGAAAAAGATTGAACATATTTTATCTTTTGAATATGTTACATGGTTTAACAAATGATAACTGTGTTTTTACATCTTACAAAGTATCAAACTAAGCATAATGCATTGATTGTAACGTAATTTTGAAGTGTTTAGTTGTGCAGCTAACAATATTCACAAATAAAAATGCCATTTTCATAATTGGAACATTCCTCATGCCACCACTCTTGGCATTTACAGCACTGAATCCATTCTTCTGTTGGTGGGTCACAATGCCGGAAGTTGGCCTTAAACGCTTTTTGAATTTTTTGGGAGGAGGTGACCAGCGGGGAAGGGGGGAGGTCTTGACCCCGTCGAACGGTACTTTCCTCGTACCGATCGGACGCTTGGAAGTGGAGATACGGACCCCGATAGGGTTTTTCTTTTGGGAGGCTAGGGGGGGGGCTTAGCGGGTGGCAAAAATGTCTTCCTCTGGTCGCCCCCCTTTCGAACGACACCTCCCCTGATCCCATGCGCCCCTTAGCCCCAGAGGAGATAGAAGCGCACGGTCGTGCGAACAAACACACAGACAAACAAGCGTTTACAGGATTTAAATAGAATGAACAACATAGTTAATTTAATAAATTCCGAACACAGGGCCAGATGACGAGCTCGTCATCTTGCCCCGGACTGCCTGTTTAAAAATATTCGTTTACATTGCCATGAAGGTAGGCGATTAATTGACATTTATTCATGGTAATAGGTAGTATTTAAACTAAGTTACTCATAAACATTAAAGAGAAACGATATATCTTACCTGTATCTGTAGCAGAGCTTATTTATACATGCATAAAACTTATAACGTGGCAGCGGAAAACAATCAAAGCTTCACAACTGACACAAAAATGGCGATTTCAGCATCTCTATAGTATTGTTTAACGAACGGCCGATAGGAGAGCCAGTAGTGTCCGGTTAATGCTGCCACCTAGCGGTAAACGAAAAAATTAAGACATTCGTCATCTTGCCCCGGTCTCCCCTAACTCTATTTTTTTTTTTTGCTTTTCAGTTTTATTAAATGTCGGATTGTTAATTAATTTTTTTTTTATTCAGACATAATATGTTTAGTTATTTGAAAAAACCCTAAAACTAATTGAAATTTAGTTGATGCAAGTGTAAAATAAAATTTGTTTAAATTAAAGTGTAAATTACCTCTTAAAGTGATAAAAACATAAAACAAAAGTCTTAAGATGGTATTCAAAAAAATATTTTTCCACGCTCAACAACTCAAAATTTTGAGACACATTTTCAGACTCATTTTTAAAAGTAACAACAGGAAACTTGGCGGCGTGATTTATAAAGACATTTATAAGGGCCCCATGTTTTTTTAATTTTTCGCTCAATTAATTAGAAATTGATTTACAGACAATTATTTTCACAGTACGAACATTTTTTTTTTTGTTTCCAGCGCTATCGCTTCGGGAAATTCGGTTCAAAATGTCCACTTTGACAGCATTTTTTGAAATATATTCTGACTTTATAAAAAAATTGAGACAATACTGACATTATAAAGTTTCTGCATAAGAGAACCTGCCAATTGAATGCATTTTAGAGCAAAAATGAATTTACAAATGTGTCTCAAAGTAAGCAGTTTGGATTTGAATACACCCTTAAAAACACCTTTTAATACATAGATAACTTTTTTTTTCATAGAAAATTTCTTACGTCTTGCATTCATAATATTTCAAATTTTAATTTCGTAAAAGGCGTATAGCCAACAGAGTGAAAAAGTATCCAAGTCGGAACTCTAATCCGGGTCATCAGTATACCGCACTGACGTTCTACCAACTGAACCACTTTGTACGATACCCGGACAGGCACTGCTCACTATCACATGTTGGCAAGGCTACACTCGCAGCACAAGATGGAATATTTTTCCGTGCGTCCCCACACCTGGAGCAAACACGAAACTAAAGATAATCTAGCATCGACGATTGAATAAACACCATCCTTATTCAATATACATATGTACCAGGTTTCTTTTTTGCCCCTGTCGATGAAGCTCCCAATGAAGATAGCTAATTTACAAAGAACTTACTAGTAATATCATTAAAGTAATGTCATATTGTTACTCAGAATATCTCAAATGTTACTAAGACATTGGCGAAAAACTTTAGGTTATATACCGTTATTTGAGTATTGGATCAAATTTTCAATTTGAAATATCTCAGAAGTTCAAAAATGTGGCTTAGCACTCTCTTCCCCGACCCACTCAATTATAAAACACAGATTTAACAGATATGTAATCGAACTACGCATTTAAACACTTAAATAATCTTAATAAAAAAAGCTGCTGTTTTGCAACTTCACTGACTGTTAAAAATTGGCATATGGTACTAAAATATATTAAAAAAATACTAATAATATGATACTAAAAAAATTATCGCTTTTAATAAATTATTTTTCATATAAAAATGTTTTTGATATTATTAGGGGACAATCTAAAATATATATATTAAATCTAAAAAAACATATTACCATTTTTAATTAAAAAGTGTTTGCACTTAACTTTTGTAATACGCAGGGCCCGGATTGTATTGTCTGACATCTGTAAACATGACTGGACCATGGAAAATTCTTTCCCAAATTTTAAAGCTTAAGGATGTTCTCAAGTTCAAAATAACTATTTTCTGAAACATTCCTAAATTAATTTGTGTTCATAAATGTATGGTATTGGAAAGTATTCTTATTCGAAACTATGAAATCGAATAGAATTTTGCATTTTGATAAAGTCAAGCAAAAGTTTAGAAAATGTAACATATGGAAGCAAATTTCTGGGTGCTAAATCGCTAGAATGATCGCCATGAGACAGTGATCGCTTATTAAACAAGATATAATATATCTTTCAAAAAATTAAAATTTCGTATTTGATTTCAAGTTCCTTCAACAATCATACCGGATAATTTCATATTTTCATATTTCAAAATGCATCTGTGAATGTATCAGAAACTTTTGCATTATATTTTTTAAGAATTACTTGAAAACTAATTAAAATTTAATGCGAAGACTAAAAACTTGCTTTCGAAATAGTTATTTCTTTTTTCACTGTAAGTAATACTGAATAACTTGTTTTAAGAATTATCAAGATTATTTTAATCTTCTAATTGTTAGATTAGACAATTTGAGGTACAGCGTTTTAACTTTTTTTAGGAAAATTATTTCCAATTAAATTTATTGAACTCGCTTTTAAACTGTTAGAAAAATGTTAAAAATCATATTTCTGCTCCATCAAAGGTAAGCAAAACTTGTTTTTTTCATAAAAATTATCTGAACTTAGAGTTAATTAAAAATTACTTCCTGAAAATAAAGGATATTGATTTCTTTCATTATGAAATTAAGAAAGTGTTTATTTTTTTCTTTAGTTGATCCTTCATTCAATATCCTTCTTTTAAGATAATTAATTCTAAGTGGAATTTTCGAACTAACTTTTAAACGTATATACAAAATAAATAAATATCTTATTCGCCTCTGACCCAGGTAGGCAAAATTTGTTTCCTTGAAGAACGTTATTTTAACTTAAATTTAATTAAAGTTTGCTTCGTAAAAATAAAGAACTTTTATGTTTTTTATACAAGTTGCAAAATATTTAATTTTTTTGTAAAATTTATTTGAGTTTTAATAATAAAAGTTGTTTTATACATTATCTGTGATTGAATAAGATGCTTCTAAAATTGTAAAAATATTTCCATAATGTAAATATGTTATTAGATCACTTGTGGTGCAATGTTTTAACTGTTTTAGGATAATTACTCCTAAGTAGAATTTTCAAATTATATTATCAAACTCGTATAATAGAGACTAAATTCGTATATCATTATCTCAATGATATGTAAATTTTTTTTTTTTTTTTGATGAATACTATCTCTACAAAATTAATCAAATAACATTGAAGTGATTTTTCAACTTTACTTTGATAAATGTTATTCATTTTCAAATATAATGAAGAGGTTGTGATATAGTTATTGATCAAAGTAATTAAGAACTTATATTTATTAGACAAAGATACCAGGTTCAGGCTATATGTCAATAAGAAAAAATTCATATTGCTGTTGGGAAAACAATTTTTTTTTTAATATTCAGCTAGAAAACATTGGAGCCGAAGTCGTACATTGGTTGGTAGAGGCGTCTTATACAAAGGAGATCCGGCAAAGGGATCAGAGCATTATCAAAACATAAAAGAGAGAAAGTAAAATAACTTGATCGGCAGACATTCATTTTCTAGCAAAAAGATTGGCGGTTGAGAAAACATTTGCATTATACAGAGTGGCCAAGAAAAAGGGGCCCGGTTTACAGAAGTGCAAACACTTGCTAATTTTTATTTATAAGTAGTAAATATAGAATATTATGAATAACAACATACTGAACATTCAGTAGTTCACAGGAGGTGTTGTTATTCATAACCATTTATTAATATATTCATTTAAAATTTATTAATATATCCATTCACCATTTATTAATATATTCATTTACAATTTATTAATATATCCATTCACCATTTATTAATATATTCATTTACAATTTATTAATATATTCATTTACGATTTATTAATATATTAATTTACAATTTATTAATATATCCATTCACCATTTATTAATATATTAATTTACAATTTATTAATATATTCATTTACCATTTATTAATATATTAATTTACAATTTATTAATATATCCATTCACCATTTAATATATTCATTTACAATTTACTAATATGTTCATTTACCATTTATTAATATATTCATTTACCATTTATTGATAATAGATTGTCTACTGCGCATTAAAATAGGCGATATTGGCAACAATGGTGTTTAAATTGAATGGAAATATCAGCATAGTTACCAACCTCCTGATTTTTTTAAACCAGACAAATCTTACAAAAATGTTTGCTTTATTAAATTGCAGAAATTGCACGATTAAATAAAACAAATGTGTTAACATAATAATATTGTTGTGAAAAAAAATTGGGAGTTTGCCAGCTATGTAACAATAAGATGTTGCCACAAAAAACTGCTAAAACTCACCAAATGGCGTACATTAATTAACTTAATTAAATATTTTTGGTATTTTAAATTGCATAAATATATTATCTTTATGCATATATTTTTAACATTAGCAACAATGACAACAAGAAAATTTCAAGAAAGAAAATATTCTTTAAATCAATTTAAATATGGTTCTTATGTGGTTTATCTATTTAAACTGTAAATAACTTATATGATTATAATCCCTATTTAAAAAAAAACTTTTCATGTGTTGTTTTTATCTTAACTTTTTACATTTAAATATAAGAAAGAAACATAGTAAATAGCAATTATGATAAATTAAAATTTGTTAGAAATAAATATTGCATGAAAAATGCCCACAATGATAGCAATTCTTATTGTAACCTACTCTTTGTTTCTAAATGGGATTAAATAATTATTTTTATTTAATAAAAATATGCTTTTTAATATATCAAACATCGTAACTTACATTCTTTTTCTAAAGTAAAATAATTGTATTTAAGACATAAATTTAATGAATAACTTTTTTATCTCTTTCATCTATTATTTGTTTTATTTTATTTATTTTGTTATAAGCATTCTTCATACCCGTCCATTTTAAAGTGGAGACAGATATTCAGATTTATTAGACATGCAGAATTTTCAGTTTAACTATAAATTAAGGAACGTAATCATTACACTTTTGTTCTAATGAACGTTATAATTTGTTTGTCTATTTAAAAGCTAAGCATACAATTTAAGCGGTCACCGAAAATATTGGCTTTTTCTTTAGATAGACAGTTTTAAGAATTAATTATATCATATTTCTTTGTAAAATAATTCATGCAAAAGTAGTTGATTAAATTGTTTTAAAATTTTATTTATCTAACAGTCTAGTTTTTATAGTTTGGAACAACGACAACAAGGAAGTGTACATATGCAAGTTAGTATTTAAATAAATTTAAATACATGTATTATGCAACACTTTAATTTAATTTATTAGCCATTCATATGAATATAAAGCTTACTGTTTTTTTTTGTATGTGCTATACTTCTTTTAACACTTGTTTGAATATAACATAGAATCGTGCATTAAAATAAGAATTACTATGGGTTAGTTTAAGTTAGAATATGAATATACCGTAAAATAATATTAACATAGAAGCATGCATTAAAATAAGAATTACAATGGGTTAACTTAAGTTAGAATGTAAATATTCCATAAAATCAGTGAGAAAATGCAATTTTAACTTCAAGTTAGTATTTAAATAAATTTAAATAAATGTATTATGAGATACTTTAATTTATTTTATAACCATTCCTATAAATATAAGGCCTGTTTTTTTTTTTTTTGTTTATTTGTTTTTTTTTTTGTATATGTTATACTTTTTTTAATACTTGTTTGTATATTATATAGAATCAAGCATTAAAATAAGAATTATTATGGGTTAGCTTAAGTTAGAATATAAATATTCCATAAAATAATATTAACATAGAAGCACGCATTAAAATAAGAATTACGAAGGGTTAGTTTAATTTAGAATATAAATATCTCATAAAATCGTATTAACATAGAAGCATGCATTAAAATAAGAATTACGTTGAGTTAACTTAAGTTAGAATATAAATATCGCATAAAATCAGGGATACTATGATAGCAATTTTAACTTCAAATTCATATTTAAAAATGAATGTAATTATGAATTTAATAATTAAGAACTACACTGATTCACGTATGAAATGTATCAAACTACTTTTTCACTTGCTAAAGTAAAATTATTTTAACTAAAAACATAAATTAGTATTCATTTTTTGTATTTTTCTTCTTTTACTAACTTTTAATTATAGACATTATCTATACTCTTTCATAATTATATGGAGAAATATATTCAGAATTATTAGGCATTCTGAATTCTCTATATAGTTGTAAATTAAGACACGTGCTCATTAAACTGCAGTTTCATGGTTTCTCTCTGAACGTTATACTTGAGCTGTCCATTTGAAAGCTAAGGTTAAAATTTAATAGGCTACTCTTGACTCTTGATCTAACAAGGCAAGAACTTGGAATATAGAGTAACATTTAATTAACTAATATTTCGTCTTGCACAAAATTCTTAATTAAATGCTTCTAAGAGTTTTGGTTATTGAATGAAATATATTTTGTTTTTATATTAATTTTAAAGGTTAGAAAAAAGAAAACCTGCAATAAGGGAATTTGGGTATAAATTTGTGAAATTTACCCTTGTCGGATACAAATTATTTTTAAATCAATTTATATAATGTTTCTCCGATGGTAATTGAATATTATCGATTTTAATTTGATTTTCATATTATTACAGACTATCTTGTTTTAATCGTTGTCAGTATAAATTTTCTTATATCATTTGTCTGTAAATTCAATAAGAAAGGTTGGTTAAAACATGAATTAGGATGCAGCAATTAGATTATGATAATTCCATAGAAACTTGCAAAAAATTATGGCACTTTTCATTCCAAGCTGAAAAAAATGTGTAAAAAGAAAATATTTTTTTTCATGGAAAATTCCGATTCTCATACTAAATACGTGACATTAAATTTTCACTTGGTACACCAATCATAACGAAAAACATCAATTTTGTTTAAGGTAAATGCACTTATAGTGTCATGTACCAGTTCTCATCTCCTAAATTTTAAAGTTAAACAACAAGACTCCAGCTCATTTTTGAAAAACAACTAAAGGACATGTGACTCGAAAAAACTTTTAACTGTTAACTGACCTTAAAATTTGTTTTAAATGATTGCTTTTCTATTGATGGAGAAGTTTTTTTTCTTTTTTTTTAGAAAATCATAAACATTTGTCACGCATAATTCTCTTATTTATGAACCAGTTTGGAGGTGACTGAGCATGTGCACAAGACATGCCAAGGTCTCGACCGAGTTCGTTGGCTAGTCTCATCCGCCATCTTATTTAAAAATGGCGACCATGTTATTATTTTTTTTTATTTTACTTACCCATCATACGTAGTATAGGGTAAGTCTTGTAATCGTTTTGAAAATAGAAAAAAAAAATTTTGACGGATTTACACGTTTCAGGCACTGGAGATTCCGAAAAACATATTTTTAGAAAAAAAAATTTTGTCGTCCGTCTGTGTGTCTGTGTGTCTGTAAACGCTCTATCTCCCGAAAAAATTGAGATAGAGACTTGCAATTTGGTATATACTTAGTATGTAATAATGGGAAGAAGCCTATTTCATTTCAATAACCTCGATTAACCGGAACTATTTTTTTCGGACTCTCGAAATATTCGTTCTGATAAAAGGTATATAAAAGTTTTCGAAATTGGTTATTTTAAGGGGTAAATATAAAAGACAATAAAAAAAGGCCTAAAGAATGATGTAGATCGGATAATTAGTTGCCGAGATATTTGGAATCCTATTTTCCACACTCTTCGATTTTTCATGACCCTGTATTTCATCAAAATTTCACTTCAAAGATATATTTTAATTGGAAATTTGACGCTTAATCAGATGCAATAAACCGCTAGTTAATAGGATTATTATTTTTGGAGTTATAAGGATGTTTCTTTCAAGCAATTCAGTAATTGAGCCTTTAAAGCGAGGCTAACGAAAAAGACAGGCTACCGCGGTGCATTCAACTTATCTTTTTTTACAGACTGCCAGAGTGACGTGATGCTCTTTTCGTACACCTGGATTGGTGCATTCGAGCATCACGTGACACCGTCGGTCTGTAAAAAAAGATACGCGTAAAGCACCGCGGTAGCCTTTCCTTTTTCGTTAGCCTCGCTTTAAAGTTTGTGACGTCATCAAGCCTCGATTTTATTTGAATTGCAATGCATTTTATAAGTAGTTTACACAATTTTTATTTTAATATTTTACACTATGCATATCCATGATGGGTAAGTATTACGGTGGCCCCCAACGACTAGTTTTAAAATTTAAACAGATGCATAGAAATATAAATTGAAAAATTTGTTCCTTTAAGTGATTCTTTCTTGATACAAGGATTACGGAGCATTTTGGTTTTGGATTGATCTTTAAAAAAGCTGAGATATAGCTGTTTGAAATTCTATGTTGACTGATATTTTGAAACAGTCTGATTTTTGTTATGCTGTAACTCGCGTATTTATGAACCGATTTTAATGTGACTGAGCAAGTGAATAGGACATAACAAGGTCTAAGCCGAGTTTGTTAGCCAATGTCATACGCCATTTGCATTAAAATAGCCACCACTTGAAAATTCTTTGGATTTTTAAAACTGAAAAAGATGTACAAAAAAATATTTTGAAATTAAAAATGATTTTTTCTTTAAGTGTTTGACTTTAGTGCAATAATTCCGGCGTCTCAAAGTGATCCAAAAAAACCGTGTTCTGAAGTCTCCTCCCGATAAATTTAAAATTTGCTTACTTCTGGGTTTTCATGTATATGATAGCTTTTCAATCCCTGTTCGAATTTATTTGAACCACCCAATATATATATATATTAGTTTAAAATAATAAGAACAAAGAAGTGTCTAACGGTATTTAAATCAATTTAAATAAATGTACGATGTAGTACTTTAATTTAATTTATAAATAATACATATGGATAAAACCCTACTACGTTATTCTTTGTGTATTTCATTCTTCTTTAAATATTTCATCGTAAGTTTAATATCAAAGAATTCATTCAAAAACAAATTACGATAGTCTAAAATTAAGTTAGAACATGAATATTCGATGAAATCTGGAATAAAATGCTAGCAATTTAAATTTAAAATTCTTATTTTTATAAAAGTGATTACACTTTGTATTTTTTATTTTTATTTTATTTTTCTTCACTTTTTAGTGTTTTGAATAGTTGTAGTTTGACAACTTGTTGTGTTATTTTATCTAGCGTGGTTTGACGCATCAACAACTCAATTATGTTGTAACTCATACACATTTGTAATCATAAATAATATTTGGGGATTTTTCCTCTACAACCGGAAAACAGAAAATGCCTTAAAATTTATTTATTAGTTTATAATTAACTTGTTAAAATTACGAAAATGTTTACAGTCATCGGAAACACATCTGAGCACATAATTATTTAAATTCTAGCATATCAAGATGTGAGTGCAAAATCAATTACGAGATTCCATCTTTGCATACATGAATCAAGCTATGTTTATAGCTTTCTTCAAATGTATTTCATTACAGAAACTTGTTCGTATTTCTATAAATAGTATCTGTTATCATCTATTATGCAAAATATTTCATTTATCTTGTACTTTGTGTTCTCCATCATATACTCATAGTCTATTCTGAGTGTTATTCATGTTCACTTTTAAGTTTGCATCTGCAGCTGTGTTTTGTCATTTCCAGTGCCTAGTGTCGCGTCATCTTGTGTTCTCCACCATATACTTCTTGTCCTCTGAATTTTAGTCATATTTATCTTTGTGTCGCTATTCTACTGTATTTTAAGTTTTATATGTGTATACTTCAAGCCAGTGTCCCTATATTTTGACAATACTTTATAGTGCATCATCTAGTGCCATAAACTCTCTAGACGCCACTTGCCGTTGTGTTATCGGTATTGTTTTTATCATCCTCTGGCCAGTGTTCATCTATCTTTCTCCACACCGCCCTCTATTGCCCTTACCGGTGGCTTTTGTAATTTTTTTTACTTTTACCTTTTCTTTAATTACCGCAATAAAGAAGACCAGGAATGAAATCTAGGCTCTACAGATTTGGTTCCTAGTCTATCGGGCACTAAAGTAAACTAAAGTTAAATAAAAGTGTTTAAAAATAATATAATAATGAAGTTCATTTAAAAAAACAACTATGAATCACACATTAAGCATATACAACTAATGTTTCATTTGCTAAAGTTAACATATAAAATAAATTTAATTAACAAATTTTATATGCGTTTCCGCTTTTGCTAACAATTTCTAGTAAATATTCTCTAAACTCTCACCTAATATTAGCCAATAGATCCCAGGTTCGAATCCTGTCCCGGACATTTTTCGTCCAGTTGGAAAGTTACATGCAGCATAGAATTGTCTGTATAATTATAAATTAAGGAAGGAGAAATCGGGAATATGTTAAGAACGTCCATTTTATCTAATTAACATCAGGTAAAAATATTTAAAATTTATTGTAACATTTAATGAATTTAGTATACAATTTATTCAACCTATTTGGAATTTAGTGTAAAATTAAATTAACAATCTATTTCATTTTGGTGTAATTTATGCAATATTTATATTTACATGAAAGGGGTAGCATCTTAACGTCAATTTCATCTTATTAACATTAGATAAAAACATTTAAAAATTGTCAATAATTGCTAGGATTAATATCAACTCTTAACAATTAATATATATATATATATATATTATATATTATATATATATATTATATATTATACATATATATATATATATTATATATTATATATATATTATATATATATATATATATATATGTGTGTGTGTGTGTGTGTGTGTGTGTGTGTGTGTGTGTGTGTTAATTCGATGAAATTATTGTCTTACACATGTGTCCCGTTGTTCACATCTGACTTATTTTTGACTTTGCTCATTAAACTGCAGTTGCGTATTTTTTTTAATTCTCTATGAACGTTATAATTAGCTTGTCTATTTGAAATCCAAGTATAAAATTAATAATTTCCAGTGTTTATCTATTGTTCACCACCCCAACCTCTGTCGCGCTTACCGGCGGTTTCAGCTTCGGCTAAATTTTGTAAATTTTTATTAATACATCAATAAAAGAGTCCGGGAGGGACATCTATGCTCTGCAGACCTGGTTACCTAGCCTGAGCACTGAGCAGTCCCTCTCGAGCAGTATAAATAAAATATATTGACTTTATTTTTAGGAAGGATTAGAATTTAGAATAACATGTAATTAATTCATATTTCATTTTGAAATAATGCAATAAATACTTAATAGAATAATATTTAGTAAATTCATAATTCATTTTGACGTAATTCATGGAATAAATTCTTAATTAACTATTTATGCATTTTTGATTTCTACAATAAGCATGTTTCAATTTTTATTTTTTTTAGGTTGATAAATTTACAATAATGAAATTTAGCGATATAAATTATTTTAGAAATCGAATTAAATAAATTTTCTCATGTGGTAATTCAATTTTATTTAAATTTGTTATTATTACAGATCATACTGTTTTAATCGTTGTAAGTGTTATTTGTCATGTCACATATTGTCTGAAATTTTTATTTATCTAATAAGCTATATTGTTTTTCTATTTGTATATTTTATAGATCAGAAAGATGACATTAACTAAATTTAGCTATACAAATTACTTAAAAAAATCTATTTATGTTAATTTTCTTAGGTGTTATTTCATTGATGCTATTTACAGAGCATACTGAATAATAATGTACTAATACCTGTATGTGTTATTTTACTTTTACATTTTGTTGTGAATTCAGTATGTAACTAAAAGTTGAAATATAAATAACGATACCTTTTAAATACGTTAGAATATGATAATTCCATGCAAATCGGTTGTAAAAGGTGGTATTTTTTATTTCAAACTTTTCTAATCTTAAATAAATTAAAATATTAAAGCTCCTTGCATTCAAAAATAACTGCTTATTATAGCAATAACACGAAACTAATTTAAACTTTGGTGAGACAGCAAATTTAACTGCGAACGTCAATTTATATATATTTTTTTTATACATTTAACTTTTATTATAATTTTTTTCTGATAAATATTCTCTGTAGTGAAATAAATTTTAAATGATCGCTATAAAAATTAGGAGACACATATTCAGAATTATTACACATGTAGAATTTTCCCATTCGTTATAAATAAAATAACATACTCATTATACTGTAGTTATGTAATTTCATGGATTCTCTATGAGATTTTTAATTGGGCTGTCTATTTAAAAGAAAAGCATAGAATTAGTTTGACTAACCAAGAAAATTGCTTTCCGTTTAGCCAGACAAGCACTTAGAATTTTCAGTAAAATTTAATTAACTCAATATTTCATTTTGGAGTAATTCTTGGAATAAATTCTTAATTAAATGCTGCTGTGACGTTGGTTTCTCTTATATATTAGGTTTAAACTTTTTCGATAGTTTGAAATAATGATAGCTAGAAAATTTAAGGATACAAGTCGTGTTTAAATAAATTTTATTTAAAGATAGTCAGGTGATATTTTAGTTACATCAGTTTTATTAATATCTTCCAACATACGAGGGTAGTAAAAAAATAAAAAGCGTTTCAATCTTTTTGAGACAAACCGTTAGTAGTGAGTGTTTATATGTATCGTAAATGAGCCTTTTAATCAATGTCAAATTAGTGTCGGATACGGTGACTGGATGACCAAAAATCACACGTTTTATGTGTGTGAAGCATAGTACGTCAACGATATTGTTATGCACTTGCTACTATCGTTGCGAAAGCATTGTTACGAGGATGGTTGGAATATAAGTATCGTATAAGTTCTCGGCCTCACACAGAGATGGAACAAGTATGACCAAATGACAATGGTGTCTATAAAGTATGATCCTTTGGATGACATGCTGCCCAGTTTCAGACGTGTGAGTTTATTGGTTATTGCTTGGCGATAAATTAAAGTAAACAAGGTTTGACATTTTCTTAAAATGGAAAAAATTGAAGTTTGAGCTGTTAAAAAATACTGTGTTAAAAAAGGTTTAACTCCCACGGACATACAAAAAAGAGTTGCATTCTATTTTAAACGATTCTTGTCCTTCGTATTCGACGATAAAAAAGTGCGCTGCTGAATTTAAACATGGCAGTAAATCCATTCACGATGATGAACGCTCAGGACGCCCAAAAACCGCTACAACCGACGAAATCGTCTAAAAAATACACAATGCCGTATTGAATGCTCGCCGATTGAATATATTGAAACTTGCTGACATTTCAAACAACTCAATAGACCATGTCCACTACATTGTACGCGATGTTTTGGATATGAAAAAGCTTTCCGGTTGATGCTTTCTGATTTTGAGTCACCCAGAAACGCCACAGAATGAACCTTTCACAAGAGTGTTCTGAAATATATTGTGTTTCAAGTTGAAAAATAAAATGAAATATTGTCAAAAATATTTATTTTCTTTATCAAGCCGAGAAATTTTCGAACCATCCTGGTTCAGGGCTGCACTAAAGAATTCACACACAACAGTTTGTCTTAAATGTATTGAGTTGCAAGGGGACAACAATGAAAAGTAATATGAAATTATGTCAAAAATCTTGTGCTTTCACTGTCAGGCCGAGAACTTATCAAACCACCCTCGTAGTTTATAATTATATATTACATCGGATCGTCTGTTTGTTTATTTGTCTGCCTGTCACTACTCTAACGTTTCAAAATATACTTGTACTGCCAGGAAATTGACACAAGTAATTGCGGTTAACTGCAGCATATTTCCTACTGAAAACAGAGTTAGCTAGATTACTGATACTTTCCTGAATTTTCAGGCTATTTGACTGGCCCTTTTATATATATTTTCTAATAATGCTGACTCTTAATTTATAAAGAAAAAAAATAGGGCATCCCTCGCGCATGTGCAATAACATATTATACCATACAAATCCTCGTATATTATCTTATATTCAGTATCTTAGTTTTCTAGATGCAGTATAATAATTCTACAGATTTTTTTAAAAGTTTTTTAAGTGTAGAGTTAAATTTAGTTAGAGACAACGTATGCTATAAACAAAAATTATGAGGAATTTGTTTCTATGTATAAAAAAACATTTACAGTGTCTCACATAAGTGATGGGACACTTGTGCTTTACAAAAGGAAACTAATCAAATAAATTAAAAAAACATGTACACATTTTTTTGTGGGTGTGTTTCATACTTAAATTTAGTAAAGATTATTACATAACATACATTTTGTCAAAATATTAAAATATTATTTTAATAAAAATACAAATGTTTAGAACGGAGCAAAAAATAGCTCACATAAGTGATGGGACACCATTATATATGCAACAAAAATCGTCTGAAATAAGCAATAAAAATATTTTTTGGGGTTTTATTTTTACTTAAAAGCAATTGGCAATAATTTATAAAATCGTCTGCAGTATTTCTCTCCAGTTTGTTTTGGAATTTTTGTGTTTTTTAGCTCTGTGTAGCCATGAATGCTAAACGAAAAGAAACTTCGCCTGAAATTCGAAAATTAGTTATTAATTTGCATATTGAACGTGGAAAATCTATTAGAAAAACTGCTGAAACAGTTAACTTGAGTTGTTCAACAGTTTTCAATATCATTAAACGATATAAAAAGAATCATATGATTCAGGATAAAAGAAGACCTGGCCGACCATCAAAGCTATCCAATGGAATAAAGTGAATTATCGTTCGAAATATTAAAAAAAATCCAAGAATTAGTGTTTCAAAAGTTGCTGCTGATTTACAAGCATTATATGGAATAATTGTTAATCCTGAGACTATTAGAAGGGTAATTCGATCTGCTGGATATGACGGTAGAGTAGCCAGGAAAAAATTCTTCGTAAGTGAAAAGAATAGAAAACTCAGACTAGCTTTCGCAAAATCCAACATAAATAAGAATTCTGATTACCGGAATAAAGTTATATTTGCTGATGAGAGTAAATTTAATATATTTGGTTCTGACAGTAGAATCTTGGTGTGGAGAAAAACCAGGGAAGAATTTCGCAAACAGAACTTGATACCAACAGTAAAACATGGTGGAGGAGGAGTTATGGTATGGGGGTGTATGTCGTCCGCTGGAGTTGGTAATCTTGTTTTTATTGACAGTATAATAGATCAGTACAAGTATATTGATATTTTAAAGCAAAATTTGAAATCTTCAGCACGAAAATTGAACCTTCATAACGATTTTAAATTCTACCAGGACAATGACCCCAAGCACACTGCTCTGAACGTTAGACTCTGGCTGCTATATAACTGTCCTGAAATAATAAAAACACCACCACAATCTCCAGACTTAAATCCCATAGAGAATATTTGGCAAGAATTGGAATCAAGAATTCGCAAACACACCATTTCTTCAAAACAACAACTAAAATCGGTGCTTCAAGAAGAATGGGGTAAAATCACTCCAGAAATCACAAAAAAATTAGTCGAATCCATCCCAAAAAGATTAAATCATGTTTTAAAAGTAAAAGGAAATCCAACAAAATATTAAAACCTTTTAAAAAGTAAAATTTTTGGATAAATATTTGATGGAAAAGTAAGTGTCCCATCACTTATGTGAGCCATTTTTTGCTCCGTTCTGAACAATTGTATTTTTACTAAATTAATATTTTAATATTTTGACAAAATGTATGTTATGTAATAATTGTTACTAACTTTAAATATGAAACACACCCAAAAAATTTTTGCACATGTTTGTTTATTTATTTTATTGCAGTTTCTTTTTATAAAGCACAAGTGTCCCATCACTTTTGTGAGACACTGTATATCTTCAGGAATAATTGTTTTACCTTAACACAAATGCTTACAAACTTTATAAATTGGATGTTCTCCTTAATTGCTCTCCTGACTAAATCAATCATTGAAAAATAATCAGTCAGCCGTCTTCTTTACATCATGTTCTTTACTCATAAAAGAAACTGTCTGTTACGTTTTTGCTATATAGCGCGTATATGCTCGTATGTGTGTGATTCATTCACATATTATTTTATGAATTTGAAAAACACTCCTAATATTAATAATGAATGTAAAAATATTTTTTATTTTTATTTCAATAAATTTACTACTTTGTTAAATCATCTAGAAAAGCTTAAACCAAAAACAAAATCTTTATTTTAAAGTTAGTTAGAAATACATACATAGTTTTTTAACGCAACAAAAATAATCTCATTATGCGTTTGAATCCCCATGTTTAAGCTGCTACTTTTTCATATAATAACTGAAAATGTCAGACATTTGGCCCCCACCCTCTGTTCCCCTCATGAAAACCACCCTCTGTTCAAATGTTGATTTATATATATATATTAGGGTTTATCGATTTTTAACTTTTTTTTTGTTTCCAAATTCCAAGTTGATAAAAAGTTGCTACTAGACACCACAACTTACCACAAAAAATTTTGGATTTTTTAAAAAATGTTTAGGTCTCCCGCACAAGGCCTAAAATTTAGAAATTTTACTTAAAAAGTAAATTTTTACAAAATTTTTAAAAAAACCTAAAACACTTTTTTTCTAAATTGCAAGTTAAAATTCCATTAACAATAAGCACAAAAAACGATATAAAATGTATTTCAAAAACTTAGCACAACATTTAGGTCTCCCGCACAAGGCCTAAAAGTCGTAAATTTCAGCCAATTTTTGAACATTTTTCAGTGCTTTGATATTTGTATTGTTGCTGGTTTAAAAATTAAATGTAACTAAAGTCTCGTTAGGCTTGATTGGAATTGTTGAAATAAGTGAAATAATAAATGACATTTCAATACGTCAAGCGTCAACTTGAAGCGATGGGGTGGGGGAAGGCCAGACTGTCGCGCCGCGGTGACGCGACAAATATGAATCACCCCGCAGACTTGTCAGTAATCGTCTGCCCGCGAGCGAGGATTACGGTTGTGTTTAAGTGCGATAGTCTTGTTGTAAGAATCAATTGAGTGAGTGTTGTTCTTGATCATTATGAGTAAAAAACCGCATGTAACTAGACAAACTACCGACAGGCCGGTTATCGGGCAACCTATTGATGTGAGTGAGTTTAATGTTCTGCCAACCAAGATGGATGTTTTGAAGTATTTTGAGTGGGTACGCATTGAAATGAAACAAGAGGGAATACATCAGCCTGCAAAGAAGGTAATTGCGTTAAGAGTTGCTTTAAAACTTGAGGAAATATGGAAAAGAGCTTCAATTCCTGTTTGTGGCACCAAAAACACAATATTTATGGTTTTAAAACTGCATGAGCAGCTGGAGAACATTAAAAAGTGTTCAGGGCCTAAAAGGAAGTATCCTAACTCCTACAAAGACGCAGTAACTAGCTTTCAGTCAAAAACTGAAACTGCATTGTTTGATATTTGTACTTGCAAATGTGACCGCAGCAACTGTATTTGTTCTATTGACAAAAAAGTCCCGGCACTAGAACACGAGTTTTTGCTTGACCAACGTGGTACTATATTGATGTCAATTGCAGAGTGTGACAAAAACGACACTAAAAAGCTTAAGAAGTGATTAGAAAGAAAGTATAGGTCACAAGCTTTAATGCAGGTAGTTGTAAAAAAGACTGAGGATGAAAACGTTTATTCTGGTGATAGTACAGATGATTCAATGTCTCACACATCATGTCAAGATAGTGATTTTGAAATAAATGTACTTGATACGAGTCAAAAAAGTGTTTCAAGTGTAGAAGTAAAACAAGAACTGCCACAACGCTTGTCTTTGTTTTCACGAGCTTGTGACCGCAGGGGCATTTCTAGTACAGCTGGAGCTCAGTTAGCTACTGCACTTTTGCGAGACGTTACTGCGGAGAACCAAGAAGCAGTAATCGACAAATCAAAAGTAGCACGTGAAAGACTTAAGTCTCGTAAAGAAGTAAGCTCAACTCGAACCTCCGATCTGTTGGCCATTTACTTTGATTGTCGTAAAGATGAAACCATAACAAAAGAAATTGTAGCTGGGAAAAGTGTCCGAAAATCTTTAATGGAAGAACACATATCTATTGTTGAAGAACCTGGATCCAAGTATTTCGGTCATGTAACTCCCATAAATGGAACAGGAAAGAAAATAGTTACATCACTTATAAAGTATTGTGAAGTAAAAACTGTCGATCTTAAAATACTAAAAGCTATTGATTGTGATGGTACGGCAGCAAACACAGGCACTTCAAAGGGAGTTATCACCTTATTTGAAAATAAAATACAACAGCCACTGCAGGTAGTTGTGTGTCTACTACATTTGAATGAATTACCATTTAGAAAAATTATGGTTGCTCTTGATGGGCCAACTTCTGGACCAAACACATTTAGCGGGCCTATTGGTAAACAACTTCTAAGCTGCCAAAATCTGGATGTTGTCAAAGTTGTTGCAATTGAAGGCGATATACCAGAAGTTGATCTTAAAGCGTTGAGCACAGATCAAAAGTATCTGTACGAAATATCCAAAGCCGTATCAACAGGTACATGTACAGAAGAGTTGGCCAGACGAAACCCCGGAAACAGCTCGCACACCAGTTGGCTTACTCTGGCAAATCGAATCCTTCGTTTGTATGTAGCCATGGATGATCCGACCCCTGAGCTGAGAAAGCTTGCAGAGTTCATAATGAAAGTCTACATTTACACTAAAAATTACGAAAGTTTCGTCAAAATTAACAAACTTTAGGTCTTGTGCGGGAGACCTAAATGTTGTGCTAAGTTTTTGAAATACATTTTCTATCGTCTTTCATGCGTATTGTAAGTGGAATTTTAACTTGCAATTAAAAAAAAAGTGTTTTAGGTTTTTTTAAAAATTTTGTAAAAATTTACTTTTTAAGTAAAATTTCCAAACTTTAGGCCTTGTGCGGGAGACCTAAACATTTTTTTAAAAATCCAGAATTTTTTGTGGTAAGTTCCCACACAACCATAGACTCCCTTAGGACATCCTATAAAGATACTACAGATCCTATAGTTGTCATATCCTGAATAAGTCAAAAAATGATGTCGTCTGGAAGTCATTTGCAGGAAGAATCCGGACGAACTGTCCGTAAAACGCAGAAAGACATCTTCTGGTCAGAATCACCGAGTACACGCATGCGCAGAACTTACCAGAAGCGAAATACTACATATCTCATCTCAACTTTTCATCTGTCCGACCGCCATTATTGACAGTCGCTTGCTAATTTGCGCCACGTTTTTCTTACTTTTACTAGAGTTCTTACTATTATCGCTACCTTCTGTTTTTGTGAATATTTTTCGGCTGATTTTGAAATAAAAGGTAAGTAATTTTTAAAAATTTCTATATTATTAAAAGTTTGACTAGAAAACAATCTTCTGTCAAACACATGCTGTCAAAAAATATTTGTTTGCATACACGACATTGGAATTACGACAGCAATAGATTTATTTTAAAAGTGTTATGAATACCTAAATATCTTATAAGGTATTTAACTCTCCACCACTCGTGTCATTTTGCACACACTAGCAAAATGCCCACATTGTGTGAAAATAAATATTTAATTCTTGATGTCAAGCACACAAGTCAGATGTATGTTCTCAATAAACAAACAAACAAATATTTAATTGTAGTTTAACAAATGTAGTTTTGAAAATCTCATATATATTGAAAATCTCATCATAATATTTTTGAAAAGTGTGAAATGTTATACTCTCTACCCATCCACCCAAAAAGTTGAAACAGCGATTTTTTAATTCGTTGTAGACTTTATCTCCATTTGATAAATTTCACAGCGTTTTGGTAAACATAGAATATATTCCACGCTTAAATATCTAAGTAAAAAATGAGTTTTGATATTTTTTACTTTGTTAAGATGTTTCAAAATTTATATCAATTTAATAAATAGTTTGGATAGCATAGCCCTGAATTTTCGAAGTAGATCCTAGTCCATATATTATATCACGTATAATCCCACCGGACTTTTTATTAAAAAGAGGCGGGGGAAGGGGGATCTGTTATTAACATCATTTTAATTCTGCAGGAAAAAGGGAGGCACTATGAAGGAATATTGCACTTGTCGCGAGTGGACTTTTAATGTAGAAAATGTTCCCCACTTTTTTAATTTTTTGTAGAAGTATCATCTTTTATACAGAAAAATATTTTGACATAATTGTATTTGTCTGTGGAATGGAAACAATTTAATAGTGGTCTAATGTAAACATTAAAGGACAGGTGTCTAGCTTGAATTAACAACATGCATTTGATGCAGTCTTAATCAGAGGTGAATAAAATTTTCTCGTGATATGAACAAATATATTTAAATGTTATATTTTAAGTCATAAATAGAAGAATGTTGAATGACATTTATCATGATATCTAAAATAGATCGAAGTTAAAAAAGCAAATTTTTATCATAAAACAATTTTTCAAGAATTAAATTTGATTTTTCATTCTCAGATGTAGTGGAAGCATTCACAAATTACTGGATCACAGATTGCTGGCACCGATTGTTTTATTTATTATTATTTAAAGTCACACATTGTTTTATTTATTATTTTTATTATTTAAAATCAGGACTTTACTAAGGGAAAAAAATTATTTAACAAATCAGAATATTAATAATTAATAAAATATTTAAGAATTAACTAATTGTTGAAAATAACTGTCATTATCACAAGATCAATATTTTAATTGTTGGAATTATTAAATTATTGAGACAATTCAATTTTGAAAGGGGGAAAGGGTGAAACAATATCTTGGCCTATCTGATGAAATCTTTTTTTTTTCTTTTTTTATAGTGCTCAGTTCCTCCCCATTTAAATAAAAACAATTAAGCTACGAAGGTTGTTATAAATAAATCTGTATTATTTTCTGTCTTAAATGTTTGCTTGTTCATCTGATTAAAAGAAAAAATATACTATATTACATTTAGCTCGAGATTTGTTTATGAAGCAGATATTCGTATAAATTAGATGCTCCAATGAAAAGAGGCCAGCTAGTAACCTCTATAAAATCTAATAGAACATAAAATTGATTAAAAATATTGACATCGCCCATCACTAGTTTTCTCTCTAGAAACAAAAACAAAGTAAAGTGTAGTACTTACATAAAAAGGCACTAGTTCAATAAAAAAAGGCATTATTTCAAGGGAGAAAATAAATGTGTGAATTAACAGTAAAAAAATAAATATTTAATAATCACTTAATTTTTTCATAGAGAAATAAAAAATCTAAGGCATTGATTTATAAATGATGAAATTGATAAGAGAATATTTTTACAAAAAATCTATGAATGGTGACATTTCAATATTTAAAAAAAGCTCTTTTTTAAAGAAATTTTCCTAATTTAATTTAAATGTAGAAAAAATAAATGAAATTCATTATAGTTTTTGATATTTTATTTATAAAGCATATTTGTAAAAGACATAACTGACAAGTTTATTTTGAAACTCATTCAGGTTTTTCTCTTGATTGTAATATGGATCCAATAAAAAGTAAAAAAATTTCTAAAAGACATCGCAATCGCAAGATAAGGAAAAGAGTAGATGCACAGCTTCTGACACTACAATATCAAGATTCTGATAGCAGTGATGAAGTTGAGCATTTGATTAATCGCTCTTCGAATGAGTCATCAACATCAAGTGCCATTGTGTCAGGATGTCTGGATTTTCCTTCTGAAAGTCCGGATTTTCCTTCTGAAAGTTCTGAAAGTTTAGATTTTCCTGCTGATAATTTGGATCTTCTTTCTGAAAGTTTAAATTTTTCCTTTGAAAGTGACTTTGAATATTTTCGAAGTGATTCCTCTGATTCTGAAACTGAATTCAGTTCAGAATTTCTTATCCCTGATCCTGACCATGAAACAAAATATGGAGAGACCTTTCGTGAGGGTTTTTGTAAAATAGTGCTCAAACACAACCTGAAACAAAATGCAGTATCGGATCTTTTGGCACTTTTTCAGAAACATAAAATTGGGAATATGCCTAAAGATGCTAGGACAATTCTGAAAACTCCTCGTTCGACTGAAATAATGCCTGTTGCTGGAGGGGAGTACCTTCATCTAGGGATAGAGAAAGGTGTATTAAACGCACTAAAAGATGTTGAAATTAGAAACCTTGATGTTTTAAATGTTTTCGTAAATTGTGATGGTTTACCTATTGCCAAAAGCAGCAACAGTCAGTTATGGCCAATTTTGGTAAAAATAGATATTGGTAAAAAAAATAAAATTTTTCCAGCAGGTATTTTTCATGGGAAAAAAAACCAAAATCCTCTAGAGAATACTTAAAAAAATTTCTTGATGAAATGAAGTTATTGTTGGCTGATGGTATTGCTGTAGGTGGTCATGTTCTACAAATTAATTTAAAAGGTTTTATTTGTGATGCACCAGCGCGTTCTTTTATTACAAGTACCAAAGGTCACACGGGATACTTTGGATGCCCAAAGTGCACAACCGAAGGTGACCATATTAATGGAAGAATGTGCTTTCCAGACCTTGATAATGCTTTGCGAACCAACAATAGCTTCAGACAACAAATTCAACAAGAGCATCATCTGAATATATCAGATTTAGAGGAACTGGAGACATTTGATATGGTAGCACACCTACCCTTAGACTACATGCATCTTGTATGTCTTGGTGTAGTCAGAAAAATTATACATTTGTGGCTGAAGGGGAAGTTGTGTTATCGTTTACAAGGTACAAAGATCAGCCAAATATCATTGGCATTAGAAGAGATAAAATGTCAAGTCCCTGTGGAATTTGCGCGCCAACCCCAGTCTCTCCAGTACCTTGATAAATGGAAGGCAACTGAATTTCGCCAGTTTCTGTTATATACAGGGCCAGTAATTTTAAAAGATATACTCAGGCCAGATATTTATCTTAATTTCTTATTATTACATTGTTCCATGCGCATATTGACTGATGATTTATTATGTCACCAGTTAAATAGCTATTCTGAATCGCTATCAAAATGCTTCGTAAAGTCATTTGCTGACATTTATGGTAAGGAGTATGTATCATATAATGTACATGGCCTTATTCACTTGCCATCAGATGTTCAGCTCTTTGGAAGTGTCGACAATTTTAGTGCATTTCCGTTTGAGAATTTCCTGCACACATTAAAGAAATTGCTACGGAAATCTGAAAAACCTCTGCAGCAAATTCATCATCGCCTGCAAGAGCTGATGGCATTTGATGTTGATAATGAAAAAGAAATTTCTGGGATTAAATTATCCAATGAACATTGGGGTGGTGCCTTACCTGACAACTGTTGTGGCCCACAATACTCAGAAATTATTATAGGAGGCTGTGTTTTAAAAACCAAAAAACCTGATAATTGCTGCATACTAAAAGACGGCAGCATAGTATTGGTAAACAACATTTGTTTTACAAAGTCTTCTGAAGTTGTCATTGTGGGTCACAAATTTAATATGAAAGCATCATTTTATGATAAACCCTGCAGTTCAGAAGTTATGAATATATTCAAGGTCAGTTTACTGTCAACAGAATTAAAATATTGGGGAATAAACACAATTTAAAAAAAAATGCTGCATTTTTTATAATTTTACAACAGATCCTGTTGTTTTTCCTCTGTTGCATGAATTTAAAATTTAAAAACTTGATTTACCTTAATATTTTGCTCATTATTTTATAATCAACATTAATTTATTATGCAGGCCTTGCATTCCATTAAAATTTCTATTTTTCTAAAATTTTTGGATATTTGTAATACAGCAAACTCTCAAATCCACGACCCTAAAATATATACATTGTTGCAGATGTAAACAATAGAATTTAGTTAAGATGCTGGGGAAAAAATCATAATGTTTATATTCCATACTTATTTTAATATGTAATTTTGCTTAATATGCCTGAATTTATGCTTTTTCTTAAAAAAAGTATATACATATATATTTCTAATAAATATGTAAATTCCAGGTGCTGTTCCTTAATTTTACTAATTTTGACATGCCCTAATATATTTTTGAAAGCATAAATTCTATTCTGGCAACTGACAAATTTGTTTCCATGCACAAAATTTTCGTCCAAGGACTGATACTACATTGTTCAAATGCTCCAATATTTTCTATCTTTTGTAAATTTGTAACAATATTATACAAAGAATGGTCACACATTTTTTTAGACAAGTTTATTTTTGTGTTCAAAGAAAACAAAATCATCTGCATACAGAAATTATTTTCCCCATCTAATATATTTTTGAAAGTATAAATTATCTTCTCACAACCGACAAATTTGTTTCCATGCAAAATAATCCTCAAAGTCCAAGGACTGATACTACATAGTTAAAATGCTCCAATATTTTCTATCTTTTGTAAATTTGTAACAATATTAAACAAAGACTGGTTACACATTTTTTAGACAAGTTTTTGTGTTTAAAAGAAGAAAAAAAAAAGAAAATCATCCACATACAGAAATTATTTTTCCCCATCTAATATATTTTTGAAAGTATAAACCATCTTCTCACAACCGACAAATTTGCTTCCATACAAAACAATCCTCAAACTCCAAGGACTGGTCACACATTTTATTAGACAAGTTTGTTTTTGTGTTTAAAAAAAAAAAAAAAAAAAGGATTGTCTGCATACAGAAATTATTTTTTCCATCTAATATATTTTTGAAAGTATAAATTATCTTCTCACAACCGACAAATTTGCTTCCATGCAAAATAATCCTCAAAGTCCAAGGACTGATACTACATTGTTAAAATGCTCCAATATTTTCTGTCTTTTGTAAATATGTAAGAATATTATACAGAGGCTGGTCATGCATTTTTTAGATGAATTTGTTTTTGTGTAAAAAAAATCATCTGCATACAGAAATTATTTTTTACACCTAATATATTTTCAAAAGCATAAATTCTCTTCTAGCAACTGACAAATTTGTTTCCATGCACAAAAGTATCCTCACAAGTCCAATGACTGATACTACATTGTTAAAATGTTCCAATATTTTCTATCTTTTGTAAATTTGTAAGAATATTATACAAAGACTGGTCATACATTTTTTTAGACAAGTTTGTTTTTGTGTTTAAAAAAAAGAAAAGAAAATAGTCTGCATACAGAAATTATTTTTCCCGTCTAATATATTTTTGAAAGTATAAACCATCTTCTCACAACCGACAAATTTGCTTCCATGCAAAACAATCCTCAAAGTCCAAGGACTGATACTACATTGTTAAAATGCTCCAATATTTTCTATCTTTTGTAAATTTGTAAGAATATTATACAAAGACTGGTCACACATTTTATTAGACAAGTTTGTTTTTGTGTTTAAAAGAAGAAAAAAAAAGAAAATCGTCTGCATACATAAATTGTTTTTCCCATCTAATATATTTTTGAAAGTATAAATTATCTTCTTACAACCGACAAATTTATTTCCATGCAAAATAATCCTCAAAGTCAAAGGACTGATACTACATTGTTCAAATGTTCCAATATTTTCTGTCTTTTGTAAATTTGTAAGAATATTATACAAAGACTGGTCACACATTTTTTAGACAAGTTTTTGTGTTTAAAAGATGAAAAAAAAGAAAATCGTCTGCATACAGAAATTGTTTTTCCCATCTAATATATTTTTGAAAGTATAAATTATCTTCTTACAACCGACAAATTTATTTCCATGCAAAACAATCCTCAAAGTCCAAGGACTGATACTACATTGTTAAAATGCTCCAATATTTTCTATCTTTTGTAAATTTGTAAGAATATTATACAAAGACTGGTCACACATTTTATTAGACAAGTTTGTTTTTGTGTTTAAAAGAAGAAAAAAAAGAAAATCGTCTGCATACAGAAATTGTTTTTCCCATCTAATATATTTTTGAAAGTATAAATTATCTTCTTACAACCGACAAATTTATTTCCATGCAAAACAATCCTCAAAGTCAAAGGACTGATACTACATTGTTAAAATGCTCCAATATTTTCTATCTTTTGTAAATTTGTAAGAATATTATACAAAGACTGGTCACACATTTTATTAGACAAGTTTGTTTTTGTGTTTAAAAGAAGAAAAAAAAAGAAAATCGTCTGCATACAGAAATTGTTTTTCCCATCTAATATATTTTTGAAAGTATAAATTATCTTCTTACAACCGACAAATTTATTTCCATGCAAAATAATCCTCAAAGTCAAAGGACTGATACTACATTGTTCAAATGTTCCAATATTTTCTGTCTTTTGTAAATTTGTAAGAATATTATACAAAGACTGGTCACACATTTTTTAGACAAGTTTTTGTGTTTAAAAGATGAAAAAAAAGAAAATTGTTCGCATACAGAAATTATTTTTCACATCTAATCTAATATATTTTTGAAAGTATAAATTCTCTTCTCACATCCGACAGATTTGTTTCCATGCAAAATAAACCTCAAAGTCCAAGGACAGATGCTACATTGTTAAAATGCTGCAATGTTTTCTATCTTTTGCAAATTTTTAAGAATATTATTCTGAGGCTGGTCATGCATATTTTTAGATGAATTTGTTTTGTGTAAAACAATCAACTGCATACAGAAATTATTTTTTACACCTAATATATTTTTGAAAGCATAAATTCTCTTCTGGCAACTGACAAATTTGTTTCCATGTACAAAATTGTCCGCACAAGTCCAACGACTGATACTACATTGTTAAAATGTTCCAATATTTTCTATCTTTGTAAATTTGTAAGAATATTATACAAAGACTGGTCATACATTTTTTTACAAGTTTGTTTTTGTGTTTAAAAAAAAGAAAAGAAAATCGTCTGCAAAGAGAAATTATTTTTCCCATGTAATGTAATTTTGAAAGTATAAACCATCTTCTCGCAACCGACAAATTTGCTTCCATGCAAAACAATCCTCAAAGTCCAAGGACTGATACTACATTGTTAAAATGCTCCAATATTTTCTATCTTTTGTAAATTTGTAAGAATATTATACAAAGACTGGTCACACATTTTTTTATACAAGTTTGTTCTTGTGTTAAAAAAAAAGAAAGAAAAGAAAATCGTCTGCTTACAGAAATTATTTTTCCCATCCAATATATTTTCCAAAGTATAAATTCTCTTCTCACAAACGACAAATTTGTTTCCATGCAAAATAATCCTCAAAGTCCAAGGACTGATACTACATTGTTAAAATGCTGCAATGTTTTCTATCTTTTGCAAATTTATAAGAATATTATTCTGAGGCTGGTCATGCATTTTTTAGATGAATTTGTTTTATGTAAAAAAATCAACTGCATACAGAAATTATTTTTTTATTATTATTTTTATTTTTGAAAGCATAAATTCTCTTCTGGCAACTGACAAATTTGTTTCCATGCACAAAATTGTCCGCACAAGTCCAACGACTGATACTACATTGTTAAAATGTTCCAATATTTTCTATCTTTTGTAAATTTGTAAGAATATTATACAAAGGCTGGTCATACATTTTTTTACAAGTTTGTTTTTGTGTTTAAAAAAAAGAAAAGAAAATCGTCTGCATACAGAAATTATTTTTCCCATGTAATGTATTTTTGAAAGTATAAACCATCTTCTCACAACCGACAAATTTGCTTCCATGCAAAACAATCCTCAAAGTCCAAGGACTGATACTACATTGTTAAAATGCTCCAATATTTTCTATCTTTTGTAAATTTGTAAGAATATTATACAAAGACTGGTCACACATTTTTTTTATACAAGTTTGTTCTTGTGTTTAAAAAAAAAAGAAAGAAAAGAAAATCGTCTGCTTACAGAAATTATTTTTCCCATCCAGTATATTTTTCAAAGTATAAATTCTCTTCTCACAACCGACAAATTTGTTTCCATGCAAAATAATCCTCAAAGTCCAAGGACTGATACTACATTGTTAAAATGCTGCAATGTTTTCTATCTTTTGCAAATTTATAAGAATATTATTCTGAGGCTGGTCATGCATTTTTTAGATGAATTTGTTTTATGTAAAAAAATCAACTGCATACAGAAATTATTTTTTACACCTAATATGTTTTTGAAAGCATAAATTCTCTTCTGGCAACTGACAAATTTGTTTCCATGCACAAAATTATCCTCCAAGTCCTAGGACTGATGCTACATTGTAAAAATGCTCAGTGTCATCTGCTAAGATCATTAACACTAATTTGAATTTTTGAAATGCCAAAAATACAATGTTTACTTTTTCTATGATATATTGCTGAATTTAGCACATAATTTGTTTATTCTTTATATTATTCTTTTATTTATATTTTTTTAATGTCTATATCAAATGCCTGTATACAGGGAAAATGTTGAGATTCATTTATTATCATCAAGAAAGAAGAATAAAAATGATTAAAACTTGATTCAATGTATGCAAAGAAATTTTTAGTAAAGGACTTATGAATGTTGCTGGCTTAGTATATAACTGTGAATTAAAAAGAGAGTGGAGAAAAGTGTTAAAATCTACTCCACATTCTATCAATACCATCTCTATCCCCAATCAGGTACGTTAATGGTATCTGGTGCATGTAAAATATGTCATGATTGCAAAGTCTTCCAAGTTACCTCATGAATTATACCTCTGGAGGTGCTTAGTCAGGTAAAGGTCTCATCATCTCATCAAGGTTCTAAATTACTATATCAATTCGAGTAGCATTGTGTTGATGCCAAATGGTAAATGTTTAGCAACGTTTAAATGATGTTAACAAAACTCTTCAAGCAACAGAAGAAAATATATCTGTCCTTAAATTTCGGTTTGACTCATTGATAAACTTTGTACCGTCGGTGCGAGATAATTTTGAACAATATGAAATGGAAGCCTTGAAATTGAGAGACTGATGATGAGCAAAAGGATGAGACAGACAAAAATGGCAGAATTTTTTCTGGTGTAATGGTATGATTATAATTTACCCTTTTAAAATCATTCTATTGCAATAATGAAAATTTCTGTTTAAATTTATAATGCAACCAACCATTTGATACAAATTTCAATGCTTGTGTTAAAAAATAATAATAATAAATAAATATCTAAAAATACATTCATTACGATTCTTATATGTAGTTAAAAGCATTATCTTATAAAAAGTTGTAAATCATTTATATAGTGTTGACTATATAAGACCTGGCGGACTTTTAAAATTATTTTATGCACCCAGCGATCTTTCAAATTATTTTTTGCACATTAAATTGCTTACCGCCATTTTTGGCATGGTCTTTCAATTCATTTCTGTTTCAGGTTGGAGGGGTGGGGGGGGGGAATTGATTGTGGGAACTAAATCATAATTTTCATCATTTGGTTGCTGGGAAATATCGTGAAATTTGTCAATCGGTCGTGTGAAAAAATTCAATACATTTTTCCTGTTGGGTATGGAAAAAAATCTAACTTTTCAGTCGGTTACGAGTCACAAAAAAAAATCATTAGTTTTGCCAATAAGTTTTAGGGGAAAATCCAAAAATTCACCAGATGTTCATAGGAAAAAGTTATGAAATTTGTAGATCGGGCGTGGGAATTAAAGATCTGCACAATTCAGCAACTGACCAAATGAAAAGAACCTGCGAGTTTCGCAAATCGGTCACAAGAAAAACAAATGCGAAATTCACCAATCTGCAGATATTTCCCAGCAACCAAATGATGAAAATTATGATTTAGTTCCCACAATCAATTCCCCCCCCCCCCACCCCTCCAACCTGAAACAGAAGGGAAATTCATCAATCGATTGCAGGTGACAAAAGTAATGAAAATCATCATTTAGTAGTTGAAAAAAAAACCTGAAATTTGCCAGTTGATAGTCGAGGGGAAAAAAATTAAATACTTCAGCCAGTCGCTTTAAAATGTGAAATTTGTCAATTGAAACTGGGGAAAAAGTTGTGAAATTTTTCGGTCAATCGTTGTAAAAATTAGAAAATTCTGCTGTCAATTTCAGAAATAAAAAACAAATTTCATTGATTGGTCATGTGGAAAAAAATCTCAAAATTTGTTAGTCAATCGGGTGGGAAATCGCAAAATTCAATCAGTTGCGGGAAAAGATCACAAAATTCTACTGATAAAAGGCACTTTGAACAAACCAATTCAAAATATATAGGTATTTTAGCAAGGTACAATAGTGCCCTTTTTTAAAAAAAAATTATTGCCCGGTTGGTCCTTTTTATTGTAACTAACCAGTTTTGATGGTCCGGCCAGATACAATATAAGTTAACTCGGCTGTATCCTTAATAAATCTAAGAAATTTGAATATACCTACAGTACAGGTTGTTATAATCATATTGGCTATTTACAATTTCCGAGACTTTTCATATGTATTAATTTTCTGTTCCATTGCAAATGTAAACATTATTTTAAATAAATTGTATAAGAGGATTTTAGTTCTATTTTACATAAAAAGACTATTAGCAGATAAATTAACATACATAGGAGTTGAATGTAAATTGTAAAGCAATAAATTTTAAAAAGAAAGTATTAACTTGCTTTAAAGAAGAAAAAAGTCTATTAATGAATGTTGACAGACTGAGAGTTAAGTTGTTACAGTTAGGCTTACCTTTTATCTCTCAAATTTGATTCTGCTGATATATATTATGAAGTATAGATCTGTTTACCAAAATGTACAGCTAATTTTTCAAATATAATTGTAACTGAACTGAAAACATAATTTTGCTTTCAGAATGTTTTATATAGTTGAGTTTCCAGCAGACCTGAGCTGTGAAATTTGCCCCAAGAATTGGATGATCTCTGGTGACACATGTCTATGGCCACCCATAACAACGGTATCTAACGACCTGAAATCTTTTATTCGTCAGAGGGTAACTCCAGGGGAAAACTGGGGTCAATTTAAAATTAGGATTTTAGGCGAAGCAGGTCTGTATTCCTATTTTAGTTTGTATAGATTTTTTATTTATTTCTTAAAGTTATGCTAATCTAACATTAAGACTATTTGACATGTCCATATTATGATATGCATTTAGTTTAACTTTTATAATTTTTATTTACCTGATTAATTTATCAATTTAAAAAACTGCAACTGTCCATGTGTGTTGTACATATTGTGTATTGATTTCAAATGTTATTTTTTTTTATAGAAACATACAGCGAAGCTCTTATTAAATGTAGAAGAGCCGAAGATGAGTCAGACCTCTCGTCTGACCCTAACAATTATGGACGTGGTTATAGAGGAAAAAAAAGAAAGAGAATGGCACATACATATGAAGAGAGTAAGAACATGAAAGATGGCAGAGATGAAGATTCTGATGAAGAGGAGGGTTCACATGAAAATCTTGTAAATAAAATAGTGGACAATCTTCCTCCACCACCATCCCCCCAAAATGATCAATCGCACCTCTTCAACCAGTCTGAGAGGGTGCGAACTGATTTTTATCCAGAGAGATGCAGCACCCAGACTGAAAGCTCAAGAAGCAGCAATCAATCAGAGAGATGCCAATCATTCAACAGCCAGAGGTCTCGCAGTGAACCATTCAACAGCCAGAGGTCTCGCAGTGAACCATCCACTCCTGTGGTGCCAAAGAATGATAGTATGTTACCTTTTCCAATTTTGTTACATACATATTCATTATACCCTCAAAACCAGCACTGCTGAGTCAGAGTTCAGCAGATTTTTAAGTTAAATTTTGGTTCTTTCGCTCATAGATGGCATTATTGAAACATAATCGAGTGAGTTTAGAAATAACTGGAACTTGATAATGTGGAACAGAAAAGCTCAGAGGTTTATTTTCTGTTTTTGTGAAGACATTTTTGGTTCCCTTTTTTTTTCTGTTTTTAACGAAATTATTTCAACTAGTCAAAGTTTCCACTAGGTCTAAAAAAGGGCAGGGTGCTGCTGGTGAGAAAAGGGCACTTTTTTATTATTAGGGGCACTTTTTGGATTCTTAAGGGCACTTATTTTTAATTGTTAAAGGTATTCTTTTGGTATTTAAAGCCACTTTTGACAATTAAAAGTCAGGGCACTCTTTTTTTTAATGCAAAAAGGAGAAAGGGCATGTTTTTTACTGATGGACAAGAAGGGTGCTAATTATTTTACTGATGGACAAGAAGGGTGCTAATTATTTTACTAAGAGGGAAGAAGGGTGCTAATTATTTTTATGAGGGGCAAGAAGGGTGCTATTTTGTAAACCAAAGGGCAGGCAGGGTGCAGCACCCTTCTGAAACTGTCTGGGGGAAACTCTGAACTAGTGTTAAAAGCATCTTGTTTTAATTTAGGTACTGCCAATTCTGTTTTTTAACTATATAATATATTATTCCAGAAGCATGTCAAAACATCAAACTTTTGTTTTACCATAATTATTAGTACTTCAATCACTTTTCTGTTTAATATATTTATATATTTCGTTTTAAGATTTATACCTTTTTTTTTTTTTTAATAATTGTATTTGCAGTATTTTTATATATTTGAAGAATAAATCAGGGATGCCACTTTTCTCTGCTTTTTGGGTGGATTTCTGTTACGTAATCAGCAATTTCTGCAGAAACTTGAATAAACAAAAAACTGCCCAGTTAAACTGAGGGCATTGAGCTTACAGGCTATTCACATTAATTGAATATTAAACTCTTGAAGCGCCTTATTACAATAAACATACATACAAAATTTGAAGCAAATCACATAATTCAGCATGAAAAAGCCATTTATCTAAATTAAGGGGGGGGGGATTAGATCCCCTTTATACTTAACCAACGAACCCCCAAAACTAATCATGAAAGCACCTTAGCACAATGAACCTACATACAAAATTTGAAGAAATTCGGATAATTCTGCATTAAAAACCCATTTATCTAAATTAAGGGGGGTTAGCCCCCTGTTCCCCCTTTATACTTAACTAATGAACCCCCAAGACTAATCAGGGAAGCGCCTTATCACAATGAACCTATATACAAAATTTGCAGAAAATCTGATAATTCTCGATGGAAAAACCATTTATCTAAATTAAGGGGGTTAGCCTCCCGTTCTCCCCTTTATACTTAACTAATGAACACCCAAAACTAATCAGGGAAGCACCTTATCACAAGGAACCTATAAACAAAATTTAAAGCAAAACGGTTAGTTCTATCAAGAGTTATCGCATTACGTACGTACATACATACAGAACGGGCGGGCACATTAGCTCTCAGGCTTTGATAGCCTGTGAACTAAAAAAGGAAAAATTTGTTGTGATGTGCGTTGCGAAAAAAGTGGTGAATTTCATCAAACTATCTATAAATAAAATTGCAAATTTCGGTCAATCACTCAAGCAAACGATTGCAAATTTCATCAACTGATTGCAGAATAAAATTGCAAACTTCATAGAACGACTGCAGAATAAAATCGCATACTTCATCCCATAATCGTGGAAAAATTCTCAAATTTAACAATCAGTCATTGAAAAAATCATTAATTTGAACTAAGTTATAGTTTTCTGCATAAAAAAAATTTTTAATTAACCATTTAATATTCACGTTATTTGCTTGTGATTAGAAAACATGAAAACTGTAGGTACATGTTGACATGTAGTCGTTTTTTATTTTTTCAACTCAACTGTGAAAATACAATATTTTTATTAGCAGAAAATATTATAAAACATTTGAACATAAGAAATTCATCAATGTATTTATTTTATATTCCAATACAATAATAGTTCACGAAGTTCATGTGTAAATGTTATGAAAAATGTCGTAAATTTTACTTTTACATGTAATTTCTTTTGTTACTTTTCTGAGTGGCATCCCTGTTTAAAAAAAAAAAAGTTCTGTTTTCTAAATAAATAGATACTATGAACAGAGGAAAGTATATTCAACTAGTTAAATTATATCCAATGGTTGGAGTATCATAGTTAGTTGAGATTTTTTCCAACAGAGCGAAAATATGCTGGGATCAGGACTCGAACCACTCTTATTTGTCCAACAAATAAGAGTAAAATATGCCAACCAGGATATCGTCGGGATCGTCGGGATATCGTAGGGAGAACGTTGGTACGGCAAACCAAAGTACCCAGCTTCGAGTCCTGGTCCCGGCATATTTTCGCTCTGTTTGAAAAAATCTCAACTATGATACTCCAACCATTGGATAAATAGATACTGTCTTCATAAGGATTCTCACTTTTCCAAGATGAAAGTCTATTAGAAAATAACTGTTTCAGTATAAGACAAAAAATAATAATTATTTCGTGTGTGTATAGTAAAAAAATTCATCTGCTAAAAAGCAAAATTATGTAAATTATTTGAACTGTTGTGCATTTTTGTTGCTTTATTAGGACTTGTGAAAAATATGTACAGGGAAATAAATGTAATAAGGAGTAATCAAGAAAGAATTTTGGATATGCTGGGGATTTTGATGGAAAGAAACTCCAATGGTATGTTAGATTTGGATCATCTGAAAATTTTATCTGAACACTTTGCCGTCCGCATATCTTGTAAAAATACTTCTATTCATAAAATGTTGAAATGATTGATTGGCACCAGAATTTAGAAACAAATTTATTCGAAAATAAGTAAAATCTTTTCTTGTACTTGAAATAAAAGAATTTTTCATTCCAAAATTCTGATGTCAATGTAGTATTTAAGGATTAAAATTAAATAATTTTATATACAACATCACTGTAGTGTCGCCGGACGACAAAGTGTTAAGAAAAAAGTTACTTTTTCTATATCTTTAAATTTTGATCATCAGCCATGTTTAATTTGCACCGGAGCTCAGCTCCAGTACTTCGTTGTTTTTGGTTAATATTTAAATATTACTTGGGTTTCACTGGGGCTTATAAATATGGTCTTTCATAGTCTAGCAGAATAGCACTTCGAAAAATCGAAGAGTAGCTTATTTCTTTTCCCTCCCATTTCCAATTTTTCATGTACTTTCCTACCAATGCACTTACTTATCTTATATAGCATAAAGTAAAGAAGCATACTTCTAACTATTACTAGTGCTTGCAGGTGTAGACAGTATCAATGGTTTCCAAACACCAACGAGAAATGATAGAATTAGCCTCAACCATATCCGTTGTTTTTAATCGTGGTTTTGTTATATTTACACACTGCTTTTTATCAGTGTATGTAAAATATTCTTTCTCATAAACTTTTTAGTTCAACATAGTGCTTAATTTACGCCGAAGCTCGCAGAATCGCAGCTCTAATTTATCCTTTAATGATGATGTTTTTATTTTTTTTAATATTATTTACTATTTAAAAAAAAAAAAAAAAAAAAAAAAAAAAAAAAAAAAAAAAAAATTCCAATGCTCAATTCCACATTGGTTTTTAAATTGCTTTTCAAGTTTTCTGCTTTCTCAATATTTTAAAATTGCCACTATCAGAAATATAAAATATATCTACATATCCAGCAAACAGTTCCAGTTAATGGTAAATTAGATTTCACACCTAATCCATATTCAGCCTTTTATGAATGATGTGAAGAATTGCCTGATTATTTTTTTAGTAAATATTTTTTCTGTTTATAATTTGTAGAAATTTGTGTATTTTGCAGCCCAACCACAACAGGCAACCCCAATACAGTCAAAATTGGTTCAAGTATTTCCGGTTGATACTGCTCTGGACATGGACCAATTAGAAGCAGCTGTTGCTGATTCTGTTTGTGAAAATGAATTGGTATGTAAAAAAATTATGTATTTGTCTAATCCTTAGGAATATGATAAGGGAATTGCAGAAGCCAGAAAATTAGGAGGAACCAGAGAAATGAACATTAACAGGCAAAGGTTAAAATAAGTATCAAAGAGATCATATTTAAATTATTAGGACATTCCATAAAAATTGAGAGTAAAATCATAAAAAAATGAAGAAATATATTTATAGCAAAGAATACATCATTATTTTTCACAATATCTTCCCTCAGATGATATGCAATGGTTCCATCATTCAAGCCACTTTTTAAAACAAGTAGAGAAGCCTTTTTCTAGAAACTGTTTCAAAGAACCCTGCACTGCTGAAATAACTTCATAATCTGTATTAAATTTCCTGCCACGGAGCTTCTCCTTCAACGTCGGAAACAGGCAGAAATTGCATGGTGCAAGATCTAGACCGTTAAAGGGATGTGGCATAATTTTAATATTTCATTTACTAAGATATTTCTGACCAGAAGTAACAACATGCAGGCGAGCATTATCGTGATGTAATGATCAATTCCTTACCAGTTCATGATACTTTCTTGATATGTGTTGTTGCAATGTTTTCAAAACTGAAACATAATATTCACCATTCACAGAAGTTTTTGGAGTCACAGCATGCTGATAGATTATACCTTTATGATTAAAGAAAATAATCATCATGACCTTTCCAGCAGATTTGAGTTGTCAGATTTTTTTCGGAGGCAGAGAATCTGTGTTTCCATACACTTGTTGTAGACTTGGTAAGGAGATCAAAATGATGCACACAAGTTTCATTACCTGTTATTACAGTCTAGGAAATTTGGATCATTTTGAAGCATCTGTTTTCATACACAATATTGGTGATTCTTGTTATTTGTTCTTTAGCAAGATGACAGGGGCCCATCTGGAACAAATATCGCGAAGCTGTAAATTGTTGCGTAGAATGCGAAATATCGACGTTTTCAAAATGTTAATTGGTGCTGCTAACAAAAAGAGCAAACCTCAAAAAGAGCATACAGAATTTGTTTTAGGCACCAGTAAAAAATAAAAGTAATACTTACTTTCTCTAATTAGAGCATTTTTGTGATAGTTTAAGTAAAGGTAGCTTTTTTTTAAAAAAGTGGTGCCAACCGAATAAAATTTGTGTAAAAGCCGCCCGTCCCGAAGTGGTTAACATTTTGATCATTCACAACGCTTTCTGGTCGGCCAGACTAGGAGCCAATTCTGCAGAAAAAGGTCTTTTTTTAAAATCAACAAGCCACCTAAAAATCGTAGACTCGCCAAAACATTTCTTTTTATAAGCTTCTTTTATTAACTTAACTGTTTCTGGAGCTGTTTTGTGTGTCCAAACGATAACAAGATTTTATGGCACAATGCATTTCGTTTTTTTAAAACTCTAAATCCCAGTGGCAGAAACACGGCGACATAGTCGCGGACAAAGAAAATCTCTTGCAGACAGTTTCTGTCTGCAGTAATGAAATTAATTTAAACCATTGTCCGCAACTTTTGGGCTGTGGGATCGCGGTAAAAACACACGAATTTCGGCAAAAGAGCTCTTTAAAAACACACGCATTGCGACAAAGGATCGCGGTAAAAAATGTGAATTTCGGCAAAGGATCGCGGTAAAAACACGCGAATTTCATTAAAAGATCGCGGTAAAAGCACACGAAGGATCACGTAAAAAAAAACACGAATTTCGGCAAAGAATCGCGGTAAAAACATGTGAATTTCGGCAAAGGATCGCAGTAAAAACACGTGAATTTCGTCAAAAGATCGCGGTAAAAACACGTGAATTTCGTCAAAAGATCGCGGTAAAAGCACACGAAGGATTGCGGCCAAAAAAGCACTAATTTCGGCAAAGAATCGAGGCAAAAACAAGTGATTTTCGGTATAGGATCGCGGTAAAAACACATGAATTTCGGCAAATGATCACTGTAAAAACACAGAATTTTCGGCAAAAGATAGTGGTAAAAACATGCGAATTTCGGCAAAAGATCGTGGTAAAAAACGTGAATTTCGGCAAAAGATCGCGATAAAAACATGCGAATTTCAGTAAAAGAACGCAGTAAAAAGACATGAATTTCGGTAAAGGATCGCGGTAAAAAGGCGCGAATTTCGTCAAAAGATCGCAGTAAAAACACACGAAATTCGGCAAATAATCGCGGTAAAAACACGCGAATTTCAGCAAATGATCGCAGTAAAAAGACATGAATTTCGGTAAAGGATCGCGGTAAAAAGGCGCGAATTTCGTCAAAAGATCGCAGTAAAAACACACGAAATTCGGCAAATAATCGCGGTAAAAACACGCGAATTTCAGCAAATGATCGCGTTAAAAAAAGCTTGAATTTTGGCAAAGGATCGCAGTAAAAACACGTGAATTTCGTCAAAAGATCGCGGTAAAAACACGTGAATTTCGTCAAAAGATCGCGGTAAAAGCACACGAAGGATTGCGGCCAAAAAAGCACTAATTTCGGCAAAGAATCGAGGCAAAAACAAGTGATTTTCGGTATAGGATCGCGGTAAAAACACATGAATTTCGGCAAATGATCACTGTAAAAACACAGAATTTTCGGCAAAAGATCGTGGTAAAAACATGCGAATTTCGGCAAAAGATCGTGGTAAAAAACGTGAATTTCGGCAAAAGATCGCGATAAAAACATGCGAATTTCAGTAAAAGAACGCAGTAAAAAGACATGAATTTCGGTAAAGGATCGCGGTAAAAAGGCGCGAATTTCGTCAAAAGATCGCAGTAAAAACACACGAAATTCGGCAAATAATCGCGGTAAAAACACGCGAATTTCAGCAAATGATCGCGTTAAAAAAAGCTTGAATTTTGGCAAATGATCGCGGTAAAAACACAGAAATTTCGGCAAAAAATCGCGGTAAAAACACACGAATTTCGGCAAACGATCGCGGTACAAACACGCGAATTTCGACAAAAGATCGCGATAAAAACACGCGAATTTCGGCAAAAGATCGCAATAAAAACACACGAATTTTGGCAAAGGATCGTGGTTTAAAAAAAAAAAACGCGATTTTTATCAAACCATTGTGGAAAAAAATAATCGTGAGCATAGACAAAATTTACTGTAGGTATAAAAAGGCTGCTAAAATATTGAAACACAGTTCCTTTTACTAATGTCTAAAGATCGTCACAAAACGAGAAGAAATGCTAAAGATTGAAAAAAAATTCAAAAATAGATATAAGAATTTCGGATTCCTTTTACTAATGTGGAAAATTCGCTGCAATAAATAAAATAAATAAATAAAAAATTTTAAAAAATTAGTCCAAAAGCGGGCTTTGAAGTGCATAACTTCAGATAAAACAACATTTCAGATTCTTCTTGCCAAATCTTGCAGCTCTACACTTAGCGGTCTCTTCAGAAAACGTCACACACAGACAAACATCTATGTTTAATACATAATTTTATAAATTTGAAATAATATACAGAACCAACTTTTAAAACATTTTGTTAACCCGAACCCAACCTGCAGGAATATAAACTCAGTTCGAACTGAAAACAGAATAACCCGATCTGCAACTGATGCAGGACTTCAATTAAGACATTTTTCTCCAGAAGGAATTTCTGTAGCTGCGTCAGGAGAGGGAAATTTCTCTCATCCTCCACACCTCCCACCCTGGATCCTTTCGCCCCACCAGTGGCTGAGAGGTTGTGCTCTCGAAGCTGGTAGACGGGAGGTGCTGGGTTCGATCCCAATCGCGCCCGTCGGCCTAATCGTTCGGAGTTTTCGTGGTTTTCTTCGAGCCGTGGATTTATCCATGCGTAAATACGGATTAGGTTCCCTTAGAAAGACCCCCACGAAGGGCACTCCCCCCGGGCCTATATCCCTAGTGTAGATAATTGGCCGTCAATAATCAACCCAACCCTGGATCCTTTCAGAAAATTCTGTGTGAATTTCAGAAAATATTCTTTTACTCAGAATCACCCTTAGTCTTGGGATAAGCGTATCCTTCCCATTTTAGAAATCCTACAAAAAGTGAGATGCTGAAACGACATGTAACATCAAAAGTTATTAGCAGATTTGATGAGAATGAATCATGCTTACCATGTTTTAAATAAAATTATGAAAAATCCCTAGTTTAGTGTATTATTCATTCATTAAAATTACCCACAAAATTTGCAGACAGATTATGAAATTTTAAAAGCTTGTCGCAGACAGCTACAGAACTTTCTGCCACTGGGCTCTAAATCATTCACCTCTATTTTTGTAGGGCAAATAAAAACAGTTCTTTAAAAACAAGCATGAAACTAGAAAAATAAAATAGTCTGCTTCGTTTTGAATATTTATAAATGTGCAGAATTCCCCTGCTGTTGTTTTATTAGTTAGTTTTGCAGTGTTGCCACTATGTTAAAAAGTAACTCTCAGTTTTTATGGAATACCCTTTGTACATTATAGTAATTAAAGTTACTTTCCTTCACTCTTTAGAAATTTATTATATTTGTCATGTAAATGGATTTCTTAATGGTTCGGTAACTTCAAATAACTTGTTCCTAAGAAATCTTATTACATTTTTTGTTGCATATATTTTTAATTTTGATGTTATAGGACAAAATTAGCACTCACCAATCGGCGAGTAATACTGAAAATTTGGCGATTGACTTTATTGCCACCACTGGTCAAACTTAATAGTCACACTCGCCAATTGCGATGATAGAATGGAAAAACATTTTTTTTCCTGTTGTTGCTCGACAAATTTCGAAACCATTTGGCGAATTTCATGATTTTTTCCCCGAAATTATTTGACGGATTGTAATTTTTTTTTCTCTCAAAGTCATTCGACGATATTCAAAAATTTTTTTTCTCCCGAAACCAGTTGATGAATTTTGCAATTTTTCCACTATCTGTTAATGAATTTTGCAATTTTTTCGCTATCGATTGACGAATTTTGCAATTTATTGACTATCGATTAACGAATTTCACGGATTTTTTCGATGAACGAACAAATTGCGCGCTTTCTTTCTGCTGATGTTCAACAAATTCCCCCCCCCCGAACCTGTAAGTAAAATTTGTTATTAAAAAAATCAATGTACTGGCCAGTGAGTAAAAAAGTTCATTTTTACCTATAGTGATGTGTTTTAAGCACATCTTAAAAATACATTGTAGAAAAATTATGCAGTGTTAAATTGAGATTTTTCTCCTGGAAATTTTTGAAGGTCTGGGGTGGGATTGATTTCCAAATGAAAAGTGATACTTTATTATCAAATAAAAAATTTCAATTCTTCTTGGGAAGAGGGGTTGATGTTTTGAAAAAGGAAGTCCTTCCCCACCCCCCTTTCAACATCCTCTGAATTATTCACCGATTGTAATGCAGGTATATGTTTGTTGATTGTATTTCTGCGAAATAAATAGATATTAGAAAATTTTAACTTGGCAGTTTATATTGATTCTTTATCTCATTTTGCTTTGTCTATCATGAAGTAACATTTATATGCTTGGTTTTATTGTCATGTTTTTGGACCTTTTTAAAAGCTGTTAATTTCTCTTAAAGGGATAGTTTGTACAACTCTAATATGAGTCTACATGTGTGTCAAATCTCAGAACTAAGTGCTCTTGTTTGTAAAATTTTAAGTATCTCATTTTTTTTTTTTTTCACTGGATAGCGGTTGTCAATTTACAAAGGCTGTTTTTTACTTTTACTTGTGAAACCAGTTTTGAAAGCAAAAACTATCCTCATAAGCAAAATTAAAAAAGTAGAAAATAGCCTGTGTACAGATTGATCTCAACTATCCAATTTTCAAATAAATATTTAAATGCAAACAGGATATTTTAAAAACATTCCTCCATAGGATTAACATTAATAAGTGGGTATTTTTGCACGAGTGAAGTGGTCAAAATTATGAAAAAAAATTGAATCATAAATCAGTTTTTCAGAAACAGGAAATTAAACCAAGTTTGTAAATGGAATTTCCTATGATAAAATAGTAAAGCTGCTATTCTTGAATTTAAGTACATTAATGAGTTTTATATTTTCATTAACACAGCTTATAAAATGGAAATCATTTGGAGGCAGCACATATGGGGATCATACACGCAGAATATTGCGACATCTGTGTACAGACAGTCTCGCTGAGACATTTAGCTGGCTGGGGAATAAAGATAAGAAAAGATTCTCCTGTTTGAAACTTTCTCAAATCATCATTGGTAAGTGATACATTAGTATAGTAAAGCTATATAATTTTATTTACTTTTCATTTAAATCTGTTTACAGTTACTCTGATTATATAATGAACCATAATTTTTAATAGTGATCTTTTTTGTTTAAAACAAATTTTGTAGGATTTCTCAATTTAGGTGTGTGCGTTATGTATCTAGGAAATTGTGTAAAAATGGCTTCAAATAATAAAAACTAACATGAGCTAATTTAGATTAATTTACTATTTGATTAGTGGTAAATTTAAAGAATCTTTCAAGTTTTATTTGATTAAAGTTATTTCCACTTTTGATTCAGCAACTGTATTCAAGGATCGATCTAGGTGAAATTTGGGGCTCCTTCACAAAAATCTGTTTGATAAAATGGGACCTTCACAAAATTCTTTATAATAAAACAGGTCTCTTCACAAAATTCCTTTTACTAAAATAGGTATCTTCACAAAATTCTATTCCATAAAAACTTACTACAGTCGAACCTCGTTAACACGAAATAATTTTCAGGTCCCGTCAGATGAGTCTGAAAATCAATGTTAATTAATTCGTTTAACACGAAACACAATTTCGGAAAATCCTGCTTAAGGCAAAATATTTTGTTTCCGCTTCAAAGTCAATACATGATTCCTTATGCAATGGTTTCGATATTTCAAACTTAAATGTCACACATTCTTATTAAAGGTGGAATTTTCTCATGGTTTGAAAACGATTTAAAGTGAAAAAGGGTTTCAGAAAATTCTGAAATACTGAATTCCTGAATAATCCCTGCTTTTCTTTGATCTCTGATATGTGCAAGTGTTCCCACATTAACCATATGAGCAATAGATTAGTCACAATGAAAGTTTGGGGAAGGAATTTCTTTTTATGAAAGTGATTGTTCCATTACTCGGTTGACTGTATTGACAGTAACAAACTATAAACTGGGGGGTCTGAATTCTCCTATCAGTGAGTGAAAGAAGTGACAATCTCTACTTCACTACATGACTAACATAATGGAAACGCTGTTCAGTTTCTCTGTAGAATTCTATGAAAGATGAATCGAAAACAGCAAGCAGTAACTTTAGAAACCAAGCAAAAAAATTAAACAAAGTTAGCGATAAAGTGCTGAAAAAAATCACAAAATGCGGTGAAGTATGGGATACTTACAATTCTTATACAATTTTAAAGAATCGTGAAAAGATTGAAGCGGTTTATGCTGTGAGTTAATTCAAACCAGTAAGAAAACGAATGTGTAGAAGAAAGAATGAATAAATTGAAATTGCTCTCTTGCGGTGGATAAAAGAGGCAATGAGCTAGAACATTGTTTTAACTTTTGCAGTTTTGCAAGATGAAGCAGATGCTTTTGCTGATGCTCTCGGTAAGAGCGATTTCATATTTTCTAACGGATGACTGACAAGATTTAAATAGCGTCATAGACTTGTCTGCAAAAAGATATGTAGCCAAAATCGGTAAATTCTTTCTTAGACATTGTTTTTTCCAAGTACATTTGCATAGATGAAAATGTGCTGACTTCGGATGTGACGACAGACAAAGAAATAATTGTTGAAGAATAAAGATGACAACATTGAAGTGTCAGATGAGGAAGAAGAAATTGACACAGAACGGAAAAGTTTAGTGTCAATAAATGAATCTACCGCAGCATTGAAAACTGTACAACGTTTCCTTATGGATCAAGAGGATACTTCCCGAGCTTTGGACAAATTAGATTAGGTCCATACGTTCCTAAAAAAGTACTCTACAAAAATTGAAGCCAAAGTCAATAACGGACTATTTAAAAATATGATTAGCATGTAAATAAAATTATTATTGCCTAAAAAACGATAATTAATTTGTTAATGAAATTTACTATTTCTTATTAATTTGATTTTTTGAGCAGGGATATATTTGTAGGTTAATTTATTTAGATTTTATATCTAACATAGATGGCGCCACTATTATGACGGTTAACATGAAATTTCAGATAGCACGAAAAAATTCCCAGTCCCTTCAATTTCGTGTTAACGAGGTTTGACTGTATTTATTAATTATTTTTTATTTTGTGATGTTTTAAAATTTGTAATTTGTATTTAAAAAAAGAAAAAAAAAGTTCTCCAGAGCAGAAAACTTCAGCAAAAGGATTTAAAAAAGTTTTTGTTTATAAATGCTTGGTTCGAATTTGAGTAACTGGATTTCAACTGTTTTTCACAAAAATAACATTGACTTTTCACAAAATGGGACCCAAGAAAAAAAAAACCTGCATCGACCCCTGGTATTTGATCCTAGCATAAAAATAATGCTTATTACTTTCTTCTATCTTTACAAGAAGAAAGTATTGGATTCATGAAATTTTTCGACGGATTTATACATTTTAGAAGGTCTTGAACATGATTTGACTGTTTTTAGAAAATGTCTGTCTGCATGTGACAAAAATTTTGTGGGCACTCTATCTCAAGAACTAATGCACGGAATTTAATAAAACTTCATATTCAGTTAATCCTTGATATAAATTGGTGCTGATTAGTTTTTGGTGTAAATGGCACAACAGGTGGCGCTGCTATGCTGTATTTTTCTGGATAACTATATCTCAAGAAATAATGCACAAATTTTCATCAAACTTCAGATTTAGTTAGACGTTGACATAAGTTGTTGTTGATTAGGTTTTGATGTAAATATCCCAACTGTAGGCACTTAAACAAACCAGTTCTTTTCATACTTATTGATAATTTATGTTGTTACAAATGGCTTGATTTGTTTGTTAAAGTTTCTGGATGAAGTCCCAGTACAGACAAAATTCACCAAGATGAGAAATATTAAAATAATATAAATATTACTTTCTCTGAAAAGTTTCTACTTGGTATAATGTTTGTATCAAATGCATGTTTATTAACTTTTTTTTTTCTCTCTAGATGCTGTAATTCAAACTCACAATGTTTCAAGAGCACAAGTTGAGGATTCAATAAAAACTTGGCTTAGGCATGCCAAAGAGAGAAAAGATTATAAGAAAAAAAATGTCAATGAAAACAATTAGTTTTTTTTTTTACAATTTGTTTTAATAAAAGCATTTTCCAACTTAGTTTTTTTTTTTTTCTCTTGCTTCATGTAATCACATCATGGGTGCAAGAATATCAGTCTCAGGACTGATTTCAGTCCTGGAAAGATTTTTAATAATATTAAATTTTAATTTATATACCTAAATATCACTTTCTTTAATTGTAAAAGATCAAGATTTAGCCATAAAGCAAGACATAGAAGTCCTTTAGCCCATTTCCACTTGATTGGACCTAATACTCAGAAAAATTTGCCTTGGCTTTCATGTACTTCTTGCACCCGTGAATTACATTTTAACGCAGTTATAAAAGACATACATATTCATATATATTTAACTTATATGTATACTTGTAAGTATATACAAACATAACTCTATTATTCCGAAATGCAATCATTTCTTGTATCTCACATTATTTCACATTGAAAAATTCTCAATTTTAGATTTAACTGAACAGAGACATTCATGGTTAATAATTATTTATTCCAAAATTTTTAAAAAAAATGTTTTTATTTACCTATTAATACTTTGTTGAATATAATTAATTGCAGATATAATTGTCAGTTATTTAATTCAGATATGTAGACTTCATGTTCAATAATAGATTTTAAAATAATGTTCCTATTTGTGAATATTTTGAGTTGAAAAATCTTTTATTTTATGCTTTGAAGATTTTACTTTTTAATATGGCTTTATTGCCAATAAACATTCTAAATAAAAATTCACTAAAAGTTATAAAGTGATAAAATGCTTATAAATTACATTGATATTCTCAATTGGGAACATTGGATGCAATATATTTCTTGTAATAAGAGCAATAAAGATTACATTTAGATTCCTCTACCATAGAATATAGGAAAATAAAAGAATGAACTTATTTCAAAATGTCTAAAGATTTTACATTATAATATGCCTATCACAAAGTTACATAAAAAATATATATATATAAGGCAAATAGATGGTTAATGTACCTTTTAGTTGTCACTATGGAAAAAAAAAATGTATGTTTCTCAAGATACATATTTTTTATGTAGCTCCTTTTGGATAAATTAGGAATTGACATCCTTTCAATATTTGAGCGCAATGTTGATAACAATAAAATTTATATCAGTTGTATTGAATGAATACTTAATGATACTGTTTAGCTGTTTAAAAACAAACTAGAAGATGTCCTAAAAATAATGTTCCTATCATATTCTACTTAAATGATGATCTATAACAAAAATATACACATTTATAGAATTTAATTGCTTCAGGAACAGATGCTAATAGTATTTAATTCAGAAAAAAAAAAAATCTAGTTTTTTCCACATATCGTATGATTGCTGGTAAATTATTTATTTTTACTAGTAAACACTAAAGCATAAGTTGCAATCTGGAACATGAAAACAATTAGCGACTGCTTTTTTAAATGAAAAATAAAAAATTATGACAAAGTAATGTTATCTTTATAGACCATAAGCATTTATTATTATTTTTTTAATTATTTGATTATTTTCTTGAAAACAACAACAAAAAAATATGAAAAGCAGTTTCATTTTTTATTAAATTCAATAAATAGTTTTCTTAACTAACATACTCATCATTTAACAATTCTAATACATAGATATCCAAAATAATTTATATTGCATATTCAGGAAACCAGGGCTTAAATTGCGCTGGAGCCCAGCTTTGGTACTTCTACTTTTAGTAAATATTTAAATATTGGTCAGAATTCACCGGAGCCCAGTGCAAGCACTTCCAAAAAACTGAAGCCTGAATTACCCTTTCCTTTTCCTCCCATATTGAAGCTTTTGCATTCTTTTCTATCAAAACACTATTTGTGACATAATGTATTCACACATACGAAATTGAGATGAAATGGGCTCAATTTTTATATCATTGTATGTAATTATTAGTTAAAAGAGATTATATTTATTGTGAAAATATCCATGATGATGCATTAAAATAGAGAAAAGAATTTGTGCATATATATAAGATATGTCTATTCCTGAAATTATCTAAAACTCGATGAAAATATAGGAGTAAAATTTGAACATCCATTGCTTTCCAATACTGTGATTCTGAATGTTATTCCTAAGCAGACTGATCAGAATTAAGGAGAAACCGAAATCGCCTTTTTTTTTATTCTAGTGATATTTGCAGATTTATCGGGGTGCTATTCAAGAGAGCGAAGGGGGGAGGGACACACTACAGTTATTAGTCCCTGCAGGAAGCATATTTTGATTATAAATATAACATTGAAAGTCCCTAAAAATATCCTATATATTCCAGAAATTATCATTTTTTTATCCTGAATGAGTCATAAAATGTCTAAAAGAAATCTTGCGATTATCCTAAAGACAGTATAAAAATTCCTCAAACTGTCTTACTTAATCCAGAAAACATCCTACTTATTTCAGAAAATATCCTATTTTTATCCTTTATGAGTCATAAATTGTCCAAAAGAAATCTTATGATTATCCTAAAGACATCCTAAAACATCCTAAAAGACAAAAAACATCGTAACAGTGTCTTATTTATTCCAGAAAATATCCTATTTTTATCCTTTATAAGTCATAAATTGTCCAAAAGAAATCTTATGATTATCGTAAAGACATTACAAAACGTCCTAAAACTGTCTTATTTATTCCAGAAAACATCCTAATGATGTCCTTAATATTTCATATACATTCAAAGGGTATCCTGTAAGTGTCATATTAATGTCCTAAAAAAACCTGCAAATTCCGAAAAACGTCCTATTATTGATACCCAGAAGATGTCACCAAGTGGGACATTATGACTGCCCGAAGGAGTCCTTAGGACGCCTGTAAGAAAATACAGGATGTCCTCTGGGAATCAGAACATCCCACATATGACAACTTCTGGTTTTCATGAGGATGTCATTGTGTTGTGTGGGTTGTGGTGTCTAGTAGCAACTTTTAATCAACTTGGAATTTGGAAACAAAAAAAAGTTAAAAATCGATACACCCTAATATATATATATAATTCGAATAATATATAATCAATTTCGATGAAACAAATTGTGTATATTAAGTTCACTAATGTCTCAACCGAGTTCGTTGGCCCTCTTGGGCCGCCATTTTGTTTCAAGATGGCGGCCATTTAAAAATTTAAAACTAAAATAAATATACAAAAAAGTTTAAAATTCAAATTTATTTTTTGACCTTGATACAAGGATTCCGGAATATTTTTTGTTTTACCTCTATCTTAAAAAAAAAGGCTGAGATACAGCAGTTTGAAATTCTAGGGTAGCAGACATTTTGAAACAAGATAGCACATTACAAAAATCCAACGATTAATTTATAAGTTTTAGTGAACGCGACTTCTCGCAAATTATTATCTTTCATTGTTGTAATCATTTTCCCAATCATACACATAAAACTATATATTCATATCTGTTAGCGCCAAATTCTTGCCAAACTTGGCGACATTTGGCGAAATATCGCCAAATTTGGCGACCGAAATAAGTCTTCATAAATGAAGCCAACTTGGCTATAGCTCAATAATTTGGCAAATTTATTATTCAAATTCAGTATTAATGAATGTTCTGTAATTGGTTTCTTTGCATTTTAGCTTACTGTTTCGAGTAACATTAGCTAAAATTTTAAAACGAAGATATAGGAAAGCTACCTTTTCCTCCCGGTACAGGCCGGAAGGACTTTTTAAATATTGAATAAAACCATTTAAATTCATGCATCTATGAGATACATACTCAGAATTTTACAAATATCCCAAAACAAAATGTTTAAAATAAAATTTATCAAATAATATAATAAAATCACTTGTTAGCTTTAAATAAAGTGTAATTACTGCTTAAGGTGATAAAAACATAACACAAAAGGATTAAAAATACCTTTTAATGTATAGATGACATATGTTTCATGCGCTTTAACGGCAACTTCTTCAAGATCAAAATGATAAATAAAGTATTTTCGCAGATTTAAATTGATCAAACTGGAAATCGTGAAAATTATTATTTTATTGCTTTCTTGAAACGAGAACATATGCAACGAATCATCTTCTTTTGAATTACCTAAAATTTGGTACGCGATGATTTATAAATTAAATAAAAAGAAAAATGCCTAGTTAAACTGATGGCATTGAGCTCACAGTCTATTTCTGCATGAAAAACCCATTTAGCTAAATTAAGGGGGAGATTAGCCCCCGTTTTCCCCCATTTATATTTAACCAAGGAACCTCCAAATCTAGTCATGGAACTGCCTTATCACAATGAACCTCTATACCAATACGATTTGAAGCAAATCGGATAATTTCGCATGAAAAACCCATTAATCTAAATTAAGGGGGGTTTAGCCCCCCGTTCTTCCATTTATACTTCACCAATGAACCCCCATAACTTATCAGGGAAACGCCTTATCAGAATGAACCTATATACAAAAAATTAATCAAATCAGATATTTCTAACAAGAGTTATCGCGTTGCGTACATACATACATAAGTACGTACATAGAGAACCTGTGGGCGCATTAGCTCTCAAGCTTTGATAGCCTGGGAGCTAAAAAAAAACAATAAAATAATAATTTTCCCGATTTCCAGTTTGACTAATTTAAGCTCCTGCATGTGATCTCGTGATTTGTGTTTATCATTTTCAAAAACTCTGCGAAAATATTTTATTTATCATTTTGATCTTGAAGACGTCGTCGTTTGAGCTCATGAAACACATGTCATGTATATATTAAAAGGTATTTTTAAGCATTTTGTGTTATGCATTTATCACTTTATGCAGTAATTACACTTTATTTAAATAAAATTTATCTTTTAGAGTAAACAGAACAATATTTCTAAGTTTGTAAAAATAAAAAGAAAATGGTGGGATTTAAATTATTTAACTACTTTATGCGAGTATCTTATAAATCAAGAAAATAAAAAGTTTTAGTTCGTTTAATTAATGTCTTGATTTAAAATTAATACCGCATTGATCCCAGTATACGATTTATTTGATAGTTTAAGCCATTTAAGTTCCCCCTTTTTCATAAGAGTTGATGCAGTTGAGATTAATTTGGAGTTATTAAAATGTTCAATGAAATAGAAAAATAATTTTAAAAAAATCGCGGGGAATTTAGGTAGAAACCACTAAAGGAAAAGAAATTATTAAGTAATTTTAAAACGGTACAGTAAAATTATTCAAGTATCCAATTTATTTGAAAATGATTTTGTAAGATATTTTGGCATATATGCCATATACGCACCATGTTGGCGTGATTTCCCTTCCGCCAAGTTGGCGGAAAAAATAAATTGTTGTTTATTTACTTTTATATTTCATTTTAATTCTAAAAATTATTTTTATTATGTATATCAATATTTATTTATAACAAACTATTATTTATTTATCTTTATTTCTGTTTTTTTAAATAATAAAAGTTATTTCATTTGTTACGTTATTTTATTTTTATATTGAAATAAAAAATCATGTGCAATTATTGCATGCTATTTCTAATATTCAAAAACAAAGTTTTCGCCAAATTGGCGTGTTAAAAAATCGCGCCAACGTGGTGCGTATATGACATCTCTGCCGATATTTTATAGCTTTATAAAACAAATACAAAATATTGTTATTTCATTTTTGTAAAAATGATATAAAAGTTTCTTTATTTAAAGCCATTTTGTTAAAATATGAACTTAGTTAATGAGAAAAAAATATTTGTATGATTTGTTATAGTGAGCAAATGATTTTCGCATTGAATCCAAATAAAATTTTAAGATGATTATACTAGAAAAAAATATTTTTTTCTTATATACCTAAAATAAATTTTAACAAAACTCAACACCGACTACAAGGGATTGCTGCTTACCTTCATTTTAGATAATAATTTTAATTTATTTGATAGTTTAAGCCATTTAAGTTCCCCTTTTTTATAAGTGTTGGAGCAGTTGAGATTAATCTGAAGCTATTAAAATGTTCAATAATATAAAAAAAAAATAAACTGCAGGAAGTTTAGGTAGAAACCACTAAAGGAAAATAAATTATTAAGTAATTTTAAAACAGTACAGTCAAATTATTCATGTATCAGATTTATTTGAAATTTTGAAAATGATTTTATAAGATATTTTGGCACCACGTTGGCGCGATTTACTCCCCCCCCCCCCCACCACCACCACCAATTTGGCATAAAAAAAATAATAAATTGTTGTTTATTTACCTTTATTTTTTATTTTAATTTTATAAATTATTTTTTATTACGTATATCAATATTTATTTATATCAAACTATCATTTATTTATTTTTATTTCCTTTTTTTTTAAATAATAGAAGCTTTTTCATTTGTTACGTTATTTTATTTTATATTGAAATAAAAAATCACATGCTATTATTGCATGCTATTTGTACCTAATATTCAAAAACAAAGTTTTCGCCAGATTGGCGGGGAAAAATCGCGCCAACGTGGTGCACATATGACATCTGTGCCGATATTTTATAGCTTTATAAAACAATCGCAAAATATTGTTATTTCATTTTTGTAAAAAAAGATATAAAAGTTTATTTATTTAAAGTCATGCTGTTAAAATATAAACTTAGTTAATGAGAAAAAAATATTTATTTGCATGCTGCATGATAGTGAACGAAGGATTTTCTCCAAATCTAATTTTAAGATGTTTTACTAGAATAAATATATTTCTTTATATTAAATAAATTTTAACAAAACTCAACACTGACTTCAAGGGATTTTTGCTTACATTCATGTTACTGTGACGATATTTTATTGTTATTCAGATTACAGTTATGCACAATTTAGTTTATATTTACAAGAATCCGATAATTCTATTTCAAGTTAAGGTCACGTTTACTTATAATTCCCTAAAAAATTACGTCAACTTTGGGATGTTTTTTGAGACAGTAGATAGGACTTATAAACATTCTATTTTTTTGTTGTTGTTGTTGTTTTTTCACAATTTTTCAATATATTTTTTAAAGAATTAAATCATATTTTCTTTTTCAAAAAAAAAAATAAATATGGTGTTAAATATGAATTACTTCAGAAGTTTACAAAATATCAGAAAGTAAAATGTGTAAAATAAAATTTATCTTTTATACTAAACAGGTTTTATTCCTTTTCATAATATTTCTACGTTTCTAAAATAAATAAATAAAGGGTGGGATTTAAAATATTTAACTACTTTATGGGAGTATCTTATAAATCAAGAAAATAAAAGTTTTAGTTCGTTTAATTAATGGTCTTGATTTAAAACTAATACCACATTGTTCCCAATATACGATTTATTTGATAGTTTAAGCCATTTATGTTCCTCTTTTTTATAAATGTTGAAGCAGTTAAGATTAATCTGAAGATATTAAAATGTTCAATAATATATAAAAAAAGAAACTGCGGTGAATTTAGGTATAAACCACTAAAGGAAGAGAAATTATTAAGTAATTTTAAAACAGTACAGTCAAATTATTCATGTATCAAATTTAATTGAAAATTTGAAAATGATTTTATAAGATATTTTGGCACCACGTTGGCGCGATTTACACCCCCCCCCCCCCCACACCCGCCAATTTGGCAAAAAATAAATAAATAATTGATGTTTATTTACCTTTATTTTTTATTTTAATTCTATAAATTATTTTTATTACGTACATCAATATTTAATTATATCAAACTATCATTTATTTATTTTTATTTCCTTTTTTAAAATAATAGAAGCTATTTCATTTATTACGTTTTTTTATTTGTATATTGAAATAAAAAATCACGTGCTATTATTGCATGGTATTTCTAACTATTATTCAAAAACAAAGTTTTCGCCAAATTGGCGGGTTAAAAAATCGCGCCAACGCGGTGCGTACATGACATCTGTCCCGATATTTTATAGCTTTATAAAACAAATTCAAAATATTTTTATTTAATTTTTTGTAAATGATATAAAAGTTTCTTTACTTAAAGTCATTTTGTTAAGTTATGAAATTAATCAATGAGAAAAAAAAGACTTATTTGTATGATTCATAATAGCGAACGAATGAATTTCCAAATGTATTCAAAAATGTATTGAATTCTTAAAGATGATTTTGGTAGAATAAATATTTTTCTCTTATATTCCACAAATAAATTTTAACAAAACTCAACACCGACTTCAAGGGATTGTTGCTTACCTTTAGGTTACTGTGACCATATTTTATTGTTACTCAGATTACAGTTATGCACATTTCAGTTTATATTTACTCGAATCCAATAATTCTATGTCAAGTTAAGGTCACGTTTACTTAAAATTCCAAAAGAATTGAATCCCCACCAGTGGCTGAGAGGTTGTGCTCTCGAAGCTGGTAGACGGGAGGTGCTGGGTTCGATCCCAATCGCGCCCGTCGGCCTAATCGTTCGTAGTTTTCGTGGTTTTCTTCGAGCCGTGGATTTATCCATGCGTAAATACGGATTAGGTTCCCTTAGAAAGACCCCCACGAAGGGCACTCCCCGCGGGCCTATATCCCTAGTGTAGATAATTGGCCGTCAATAATCAACCCAACCCATAAAAATTGCGTCAATTTTAGGATGTTTTTTGAGACAATAGATAGGACTTATGAACATTTTTTTTCACAAATTTTTAATATATTTTTTAAGAATTAAATCATATTTTCTTTAAAAAAATGAAAAAATAAATAAATATGACGTCAAATATGGCGGTCTGAAAAATCTCCTGTTTAAAAACATGTCTGATCTACATAAGTTCCAGTTTATACAAAACATGGTCTGAAATCAGAAATAACAATTAGAGAAAGAAAAAAAATTAAAAATTCGGAAATTATCGCTAAATCATACACAAAAGTGTAGTGGATAATTGTTCAACTTGTTATGTTTCATTGTGGTGTTTGCTGTCAACAAACATGTTTATAAAATTGATAGACTCACTTCCCAGTTAGTTGAAAGGCCTGAAAAATCTCTTGTTTGTAAAACACGGCTGATCTGCATAGGTTTCAGCTTATTCAAAACATGGTCTGTAATCAGAAATGGAAATGTGAGAAAAAAAAAAGAAAATTAAAAATTCGGAAATTATCGCTAAATCATACACAAAAGTATAATGGATAATTATTAAATTTGTTATGTTTCATTGTAGAGTTTGTTGTCAACAAACATGTTTTTAAAATTGATAGACTCTCCTTTCATGTTCATGTAGTTTATGTTTCAAATATGTATAATTTTTATGTTTATGGAAAATCAATATCTGGCACCGGGTATTAAAAAGATTCAGAAAAAAAAATCAAAATTGTTCGTGTTATAAAATTTATGGTATATTAATAGGAGAAATGTAATGAAATTTATACACACTTGTATTTAACATAACTTTTCCGTGCTTTTTAGTTTCGTGTATATTCAGTAGAATTATCTAAAATCTCAAAACCAAGCGATAGGGAGGCTATCTTTTCTTGCCGATTTAAACCAGAAAGACTTTTCGTAGTTTAGTGCAATACATCGTCTACTCGCATCCAGGTAACCCGACGATTCACAAGCAGCTGACTTACAACAGAATGACGAAAAATAAAGATTTTTTTTTTCGTAGTGTGATAGCGAATTTTGAAGCATTAACATGTAGGAGATATAAGAAAGTTTTGTGATTGGCATAACCGACTAGGTACTCTTGCATATATAAATTCAATTATACAGATGAAAACGATTAATTAAAAATGGATAGCATGCTAAACCGATATCCCGGTTTGAAAAAAACTGATTCATACACTCTAAAAACCACCCGGAGACGTATCCGAAAGTCAGTGGTGGATTTTTTTTTTATTAATGCTTCTTAAAATCTCGAAAGTATATTGTATTCTGAGGTTTCTAAAGATAAAGAACATTTTTCGGAAGTATTACGAAACTCGGAAGAGGTTGCTGCATATGTTCGTTTGTGGTTATATAATATTTTTACAGATTAGGAAATACTGGTCTTTTATAGATATGAAATCAGTCTTTTTTTTTACAGTGCAGACATTCCAAATCTTTTCGTGCAAAAATGCTCTACATCTGAAGAAGTTTTTTTTTTTTTTTTTTTTGAAAGATCTAAACTTTATGAATTTAATCGCATTATGTGTCATTTAAAATTCGTGTGCGATTGTCACACCTAATATATATGTGAACCCACAAAATACACATTCATAGAATCAATATAAAATATTTTCCTAGGAGTTTTTTTACTTATTTTTAAGGAGAATTTTTGGATCAGTGGCAAGTTAAGAAAATATTCTTCACATATGTAAAAAACTGACATTTGTTCGTCCTAATGATATTAAGAATCACCTAGTGATACTTATTTTTCATTTAATCGAGATAAAAATTTTATTTAACTCATTGTTGCATACTTTAAAACTGGCAAATCTCCAACAATAAATCTGCTTCTTTATAACTAAAAAGGTCACACGGAATGAGAAAAAAAATCTGTATAAAAATTTTACTTATTTTTTAACTATAACCTGTTCACTACAGTCCAAAACAAAATAAGTAAAGTATTTTTATACTCTTTTTTCAATTACGAATTAGACCAAGAAGTCTAAAAATAATAATTAATAAACAAAATTCCATTTAAATAGCATTTTTGTGGGTTTAGAAACATTTTAGTTAATGCGGAACAACTTATCGGCATGCAGAAGGGACATCCAGTTGAAGATATCTCAACAAGAAAGTTAGGCGTTGTGGTGCTATCTCAGTGTTTCTACTGATAGATGTCACAGAGTAGCATAAGCTTTCAGTAGGAACTGTAAAAAAATAGGCTAGATAGGTAAAAAATAACATTTTTGTCCACTGTAGTGGACAGTATGATACAAATGGTGTCTTACACCCTTGTGTTACATTGTCATGTAGTTGTGTTACATTTTCAAATTGTTGTGTTGTTGCTGTTACACCCTTGTGTTACATTATTACATTGGTCTGTTACATTATTACATTGTTTTCTTACATTGTCTGCTTGTAAGTTAAAATGAAATGAGAAGTAACATAAAAACAATTACCTTTAATAAAATTAACCTGGATATTCCCTAAATCCTCGAAGAAAATAAAACAAAATCTTCAATGATTTATAGTACATTTTAATCTTCTAAACATTCATAATAGTTTAAGTAAATAACAAATTTGAATAGCGTCTCCTTTTATTAAGAAACTTTTGAAAGGTGGAAGACACCAGAAAATTCAATACTACTGGAAAATCGACATTTTAAAAATGTTGTTATTAGTTTTTATTAGTTATAATTCAGATGCTATTATTATTAGTATTCTAAGCGTTTATATACAACTTGCATGTTTATCTAATATAATCCAAAATTTTACGTTTTTTAGGGAGATTTTTCGTAAAAAAGTTATTTATAGCTTTCAATCAACATAAAAACATTGTGTCATTTACAGGAAAAACAACCCAATCGCAAACAAATCCAATGTTATAATAGCGTATAGTGGTGGATTAGGATTAGGGAAGACTACTCATAAGTTTCTATTACTTTCATTTCTTAAGAAAAGAATGTTATGTCTGCTGCACACAAAGGTTTTGCACGTAAGATTTTATGTGTAAAAAACTTAAGAAATGAATAAGACACATAAACTATGAATGTATATCATATTAGGCTGTATCAACTTTTAAACCAAATCATGTAGCACTTTCTTACCCTTATTGTTGAACATAAAATGTTATTTAAGAGAATATATATCTCTCTATATTCTACAATCATAAAGGCTTCTTTCTACCATTTCTAAGTCATATAAATAATGATAGAAATGTTGAGATTTTTGGCATCTTAAGGAATTATTTTAAGCTAAGCCTTAAAACCAATAAATCTGTCCACAAAAACAAGATTAAGACAAGAGTAGTGTCCGGACAGTTCAGAACAAATCAAAACCTTTTAAGGAAGGGGACCACAGCCTTGATATCAAACCCAGAAATGGCAATCAAGCCCAGAAAGTGAATTTTGACCACTTAAAGAGAAAAAAGGAGAAAAATACATTCCCCACAATTAATTTTGATGCTAAAAATTAACAAAACTACGCATTCAAAAATTTATAATTTTACAGAGGGATATATATCATCTTAAATAACATTTTATGTTCAACATAAGGGGTGAGAAAGGGTCAGCTACATTATCTGGTATAAAAGCATTTAAAAGATGAAAATATTTTTGATGCAGCCAAATATATACGGTGAATGTAAATATGTAAAATAGATGTAGGTAAGCATGAAATTAAAGTAAGGCTGTTTGAAAATATTTTTTTTAAATGTAATGTGTGGGATATTTAGCGCTAAGTTCAGTAAATATATATATATATATATATAATTATTGATATTAATCCCTTTTGCCTCTACATAAAAATATTGAATAAGGCAAATTGGTTCATATGTTTTTTATAATTTATTTATTATAATCAACTCTAATCTTCCTTTCTAATTTTATATGTTATCCCACAAATTGCCGTTTCGTTGGACTAAAGGGATATTTCGTTACCTTCCAGCCAATCACTTCATTTATTTCTAGATATTTATTTTGAAAAGATGACACTTTGAATGCATCTATAATAAAGAATAAAATTTTATCCTATCAACATTAAAAATCTGCATGAAATACTTATTCTTAATTCTGCGAAGAGTAGATCTTTATTTAATTACAATGTCTGTTTCCAAATTGCAATTGATATGGGAGGTGATTTGAAAATAATTCCTTTGATAAAATTAGCTTGAATATTCATTGAATGCGTAAGAGAGGCGAAGAGTTCCAAGAATTTCCAGGAAAAAGAATTTATGATAGGTATAATGAAAATAAAATATTGTCCGTAAATGGATGTTTTAATTAATGCAAAATACCCTAGGATTAGAAATCGTAGAAATGTTTATTTTCTAGGAAAATTATCTAAATGGAAGTTTCATAAATATAGACTTTCCTGTATTAAGAATAATAGAAGAAAAATATGTATGGTTATTTTAAAAAGATAGATAAATAACAGATTAATAAATCAAACATATATTTAAAATTTAAATTTAAAAATAAAACAAAGGAAAATGTTTTGCCGTATATTTCTCACAGTAAAAATGCCTATAACCACGTATTAAAAACACCCAAACATGCCTATTTTAAAGTGTTTTTAGCATGTTTATTGCTATCGAATAGATTATGATGCACTGAAAAATCTTGCATCTAAATATTATAGTATGACCACTAAAACTCTTTTTCGAAACGAAAATTGTAAAAACATTATAGTATTTTTAAATTAGATTATAGTAAATTCAGTTTACATTTCCATAAATATCTTTCTTACAAAAGATTTTATTAAGAAATCTAAAGTATACAGCAATTATGATATAGCACAATTAATACAAAATTGTGTTTGAAAATAATTTCGAGAATAAGCAGTTTATCAGAGTACCATTGCATAAATCCATGTTTAACTTGATGCTTCTAATTTTTATAAATTTTGAAGAAACTTTTATGCTTTTATATAGGATATATATATATATATATATATATATATATATTACAAAATTTAAATTTTTTCCGCAATTATTCTATAAAATTTGTCCATTCAATAATATTCGGTATATAACCCAGCTTATTAAAATAATTCTCATTCTTAAAATAGCCTTTTACTATCCATATGTAAAGCCAATTATTCCTAATCCACTTAATAATATTTATTCGAATGTAGTTATTCTAAAAATGGCGATAGCTTTTTTAATTTATTCTTTAAATAGAACATCTTTATTTTAATCCATTATTAAAATTCATTAGTATTATTCCCGTGTGGTCAAATTGCTATAACTTCTTTATTTAAATGCTAAAATATCGTATCTCTTAAAATATTCCGCTCAAAAAACCTTATTTCATAAAGTTATCCTATTATTAAATATCAAATGTCTATTAAAATATTTCCGAAAAACTTTAATTCTTTCTTTTTTTTTCCCTTTTATAAAGATTCATTTTCTTTTCTTCTTATTATTTTTATTACGTATTAAATTCGAAGTTTAGCTACAGCCTCAAAAACAGATAAGCTCGTTTGTTGATATGACAGGCATCTGGTACGAGATTATGGAATATTCTGGATGGGCGTAGAAAGTTTTTGTATTTTACAACAAAACAAATCCACCGGAAATATTGATAAAGTTCCAAAAGAGACCTTTTGATTCGATAGAAGTGGGTCACGTGACGTATTCTGTATTATTACGCAAGCTAGTTTAAAAACACGATCATCCTGATTCGGAGAGGATTTTTTTTTCGACGCTGGTGTTTGCTAAAAGAATCGGGACGGATTCTAGAAAATAATGGAACGTTGTATTTTTTTTTCGTTTAGCGTTGGCTAATGAGCATTTTCCCTGAAGAGATGTCTTAAACTGGAAATAAAAGGTTCTTCGACAAAAATATGGACTGACATTTCTTGTTGTTGATGATACCACCCGGCCGCCTGATGCGAACTAAAAGGGAAACCAATAACATCGCTAACCCTATTTATCACGAGCACGACTGCCTTTTTCCCGGATTTGAACTTGGAAACAGCCTCAAAACAGATAAGCTCGTTTGTTGATATGACAGGCATCTGGTACGAGATTATGGAATATTCTGGATGGGCGTAGAATGTTTTTGCATTTTACAACAAAACAAATCCACCGGAAATATTGATAAAGTTCCAAAAGAGACCTTTTGATTCGATAGAAGTGGGTCACGTGACGTATTCTGTATTATTACGCAAGCTAGTTTAAAAACACGATCATCCTGATTCGGAGAGGATTTTTTTTTCGACGCTGGTGTTTGCTAAAAGAATCGGGACGGATTCTAGAAAATAATGGAACGTTGTATTTTTTTTTCGTTTAGCGTTGGCTAATGAGCATTTTACCTGAAGAGATGTCTTAAACTGGAAATAAAAGGTTCTTCGACAAAAATATGGACTGACATTTCTTGTTGTTGATGATACCACCCGGCCGCCTGATGCGAACTAAAAGGGAAACCAATAACATCGCTAACCCTATTTATCACGAGCACGACTGCCTTTTTCCCGGATTTGAACTTGGAAACACGACATTAATATAATAAGTCGAACAGGATGCTGGTGATCAACAGAAAATTTGTGTAGTTAAACGTGAAATTTGCCGATTAGAAGAATATGTTACGAGGACGTCTACGCCATTACAGCACGTTTACGTCTGGTGTTTTGTTATTTTGTACTTTTATAATAAATTAAAAATGGTCAAGCCTAAAAGAGAAAAGAAGAGGAAAAGTTGGCCTAAGTGAAGTTGTTGCTAGAGAATATACTATTCATCTTCATAAGCGTCTTCATGGTGTTGGTTTTAAAGGATTGCGAAAAAGCAGAACTTTTGTGTTATCAAGAAAATTAAAGATTTTTAGATGTGTGAGACTTTCCTGTGAAATATGCTCAAGAGTAACTGTAAGTTGGTATTTTTATTTATTGGTATCTTTATATGTTGATATTTATTAGTTTATGTTATATTTAAAATGTTTTATTTATTTAATAGTCTACCTTGAAATTTAAAGGTTTTATATACTATGTTATACTGATTAAAATTTTGTTTTTAAAATTTATTTCTGTTGCAAATATTTAAGTGTTGTTAAGGTTAATTAATTTATTTGATGATTTCGTGTGATACGTCATTGTAATATTATAGACAGCGGTATAATTTATATTTTCATGTTTTAAGAACAGATATTCTTAAAAGAAAAATTCTATTATTTTTAATATGTTACTAATATCTGATCTGTATTTTATAAAGAGACAATTTTTATCCTAAGGGAACATTCCTGGCACCATGCCAAACCTAAGCTACAAAACAGCTATTATGAGGAGAGAAAAAAAAAATCTGTATGTTGAATAATAAGTGACTAGTGGTTTGAATTGTAGTAAATTAATGAGCCACTGAAAGATTATTTATGATGTAAATATGTAAATAGAGTGTTAGTATTTTATTGTTTATTTAAACTGTGAATATATAAAACTAAATTTAGTATGTTATTGTTTATTTTCATTTAATGTAGGATTTATGATGCATTTACCAACTTGCTAAAATATTTAATATAGAAACTTTGAAAATTTTTGATGGTGTTATAATATTAATAAAGTGTTTAAATAAAATGCTAGGTCAGGTAGAAATTAGATTACTGGAACATGTAGACATTTAGCACTATGTTAACCTAGCTGAATTGCGCTATTAGGTAATTTGAATTTTAATAATCTTAAGTTCACCAATGGGGAATTTTTTTACACCTCATTTGTCCATAGCTTAGGTAAAAATAAGTTCATTATTTACCAAGTCCTCAGCAGTAATAAATTTACTAGAATTGAATACTCAGAATCATTATGATGTGATGATAGAATTAATACGTGATGACGATCAATATGAAGATAAAGTCATGTTTTCCTTGATGACAAATAATAAAAATATTTAGAAGAGAAATTGGAAAATGTAGGTAAGTTGCATTCAAAAAATTCATGGGGTATGTAATAAAATTTTGTTGATGATGTTGCTCTTCTTGTTCTTTTTGCTGATGATACAATTGTTATTATTATTATTACTATGATAAAAAAATTTATTCTAAGGTAGTTAATGCAACATATTAAATTTAAATTTAGCAAAAATGATAAATAAAATTTAGGAGATTTTTATGTATTTTATTGAATAAATGTTCTGGTTAATGCTTAATTTGGATTCACGAATTCTTATAATTCTTAAAAATTCAATAGGGAAGGTTTTAATTCAGTTATGTTTCTGTCAGAAGTGTATATAGGGTCTTAATTTGGAGACATGGAACAATTCGCAACCTATTTTTCACCAGATAACTTCAGACTATTTCATGAGCAACCCAAACAACAATCAAAATCACCACAGACATCACAATCACCATCACAAAATCAAACTAAAGTAAAAACAATAGAATAAATTCTAATTCTTTAAATATCTCTTATTACTCTAGTTTCAACATTATCAGGTATGTCTTTGGTGTACAACAGAGATATTACCCATTTTTGAAAGTTTAATATTTTAAAATTTAAAATAAATGTCACAGCTTTTATTTCAACATTGTGGTTATATTTTAGCCTGATCAACTAAAATATTTACTTGTTTTTGAGAGTTTTTGAGGTTGAGTAGACACCTTATGCAGGCATAAGATGTGTATTTTGATTTTAGGAATTGCCAAATTGATGTTGAAAAATAAAATTAAATGTTTTAATTCTATATCAAAATAAACTATTTTTACTTTATTTACTTTTTCTTAAACCAATTGTTTCAAAAATTTAATATTATGTTATTTACTTCCATAGATAATCAAATAGTAACCGTTTATAAGTATTTCTATAATTATATAAATGATTGGATAGTGATGATGTGATTTTACAGTGATTGCTTTGGTGTGACAATAGAAAATTAAGTATCTAAACTAATTGCCTTTGTATTCCATTTCTCAGCTAAAATTAACATCTTTTATTTGTTATTTATTGTCTTTATTTATTCTAAGTTTGCCAAAAAAACAACTCTCTGCATTTAGGATATGAATACTTATAACTTAACAGTATAATTTTTTAAAAGGGTATCAGAGGAAAAAATTATTGTAAGGAACTAATGGTTGAGAGTTCAATTTCTAAATATTTAGATTTAAATTTATTTGGATTTTGAAATTATTATATATATATTTTTTGTATACTTTCGACTGGCAAAAATACTTTCTTATATAATTAAAAAATAAGAAATTTATTTATTTGCTATGTAATTATTTTATCCTCAACCAATATTTTTCCTAACAATAAATAAACAAACTGTGATATTTTCTTAAATTATACTGATGTTATTATATTATTATTTCTACTATTGAATTATATTATGAATTACTACATATGTTGAGAAGTATTAGTTATATTGAAAGTTATTATTGTTATGTTTATGATGTGAATTTTATTATAGCATTTATTTATATTATTGAAGAGTTATATTATTTATTAGTGAAAAAATGTTTGACAAATATTAGTTAAAGATGGTGGGATCCCAACAGAAATATAACAAATCCCACAGGAATATAACAAAGATAACATATTCCAAGTACAATAAACGACCAAGAGATAATTTGACTTGTTTATTATGTGAGAAAATTAATGTGATACTTAAGAGAAGATGTTGTGACAAGTGCTAGCATTATAAAGTCATTATAAAGTATTGGTAAGAATGACTACAGTTTTAAAATTTTGATGGAGTAATGTCTTTATTTTCAGCCTTTACATAAAAACTGTATTTTTAAGAAAGGGACTGCAGTAACCATTTTTATTTTAAAAACAAAATGAGGACTTATCACGATCCAAGAAAGAGACTGAAATAAAACAGTTGGATCTAATGAACTCAAATTTGAATTAAGTCTAATTTTTTTTTTTTTAAACTTTGGTTTAACAATTTGCTAGTGACTACTTATTCTAAAGCTTGTGAACTTGGTAAAAGCAAAATTCTGTTACTATTATTATCCTGTTTTTCTTGTTTATTAATATTTATTATTTATTGTTATTGTATTTTTCTTGTGCACTTACAAATGGTAAGTGAGATTGTAACCATTTCTTGTATTATTTTACAGGGGAAATGCTCGTAGCTTTATTTTTATTTATCTATTAATTTTAATTGATTACTATTATTTTATTTTTGTTTTTGTTTTTGTCTTCCAGTTCTTCAGAAATTCCCCATCTCCTTGCTGGCAGTCTCTAAATTTATACTAGCCAAAATTCAAATTTCTAAAGTATTAAATTTATATTGTCTGAATTTATAGTTACTTAACTATTAACTTCATCCAAAATCTTTAGGGAGGGGGGATAATATTACAAAATTTAAATTTTTTCCGCAATTATTCTATAAAATTTGTCCATTCAATAATATTCGGTATATAACCCAGCTTATTAAAATAATTCTCATTCTTAAAATAGCCTTTTACTATCCATATGTAAAGCCAATTATTCCTAATCCACTTAATAATATTTATTCGAATGTAGTTATTCTAAAAATGGCGATAGCTTTTTTAATTTATTCTTTAAATAGAACATCTTTATTTTAATCCATTATTAAAATTCATTAGTATTATTCCCGTGTGGTCAAATTGCTATAACTTCTTTATTTAAATGCTAAAATATCGTATCTCTTAAAATATTCCGCTCAAAAAACCTTATTTCATAAAGTTATCCTATTATTAAATATCAAATGTCTATTAAAATATTTCCGAAAAACTTTAATTCTTTCTTTTTTTTTTCTCTTTTATAAAGATTCATTTTCTTTTCTTCTTATTATTTTTATTACGTATTAAATTCGAAGTTTAGCTACAGCCTCAAAAACAGATAAGCTCGTTTGTTGATATGACAGGCATCTGGTACGAGATTATGGAATATTCTGGATGGGCGTAGAAAGTTTTTGCATTTTACAACAAAATAAATCCACCGGAAATATTGATATAGTTCCAAAAGAGACCTTTGGATCCGATAGAAGTGGGTCACGTGACGTATTCTGTATTATTACGCAAGCTAGTTTAAAAACACGATCATCCTGATTCGGAGAGGATTTTTTTTCGACGCTGGTGTTTGCTAAAAGAATCGGGACGGATTCTAGAAAATAATGGAACGTTGTATTTTTTTTCGTTTAGCGTTGGCTAATGAGCATTTTCCCTGAAGAGATGTCTTAAACTGGAAATAAAAGGTTCTTCGACAAAAATATGGACTGACATTTCTTGTTGTTGATGATACCACCCGGCCGCCTGATGCGAACTAAAAGGGAAACCAATAACATCGCTAACCCTATTTATCACGAGCACGACTGCCTTTTTCCCGGATTTGAACTTGGAAACACGACATATATATATATATTTAAGCAATGTATGGCTAATATGATGATGAAACATCTCATTTCATTTTATTTGTGGTATTTAGGCAATTGGGACTTGATAATTCTGTCTAAATTCCACAAATTTCATTTCATTTAATTCCATTTATTAAATTTTTATTTAATTTCTTATTCTTTCAATGTTTTTGATTCCATATTAAGTGTGTTGGGGAATCTTATTTCATACTTAATTATTTCATTGTTTAAGTTGGTGTTATGATAATGTTTCATTTATGGTCATATATATATATATATATAAGCATATATATGTATATATATATATATATATATATATATATATATATAAATGTATGTATGTATTTATATTTATATATATATAACGAATTTAAATTGAGTATTGTAGAATATTAAGCATTATGAAAAGTAAGATTTAAAAAAAATGGCATACAGAACTGACATTGAGCTCAATGATCTGCAGTAACATAATTAAGAAAAAAAATATTTTTCACTTTACCTTTGTTGTTATTTAATGTAATAACTTATAATTTTATATTTCTAATAAATTATATAATAACTATCGTTTAAAATAAATATTATACGACTCTATAACATGCGCTCAATACCCGAGAGGGGAGGGATGGGGGTAATAAAATACATTCGGACCATAAAATGGACTGGCAACATCCAGAATATTAATATCTGTGAGTTTCTGAGCTTATATCAATTGGAAAAATGCGGTAGTCATATTTTATGCACAAAAATTCTTCTAGCGTTCCGGCTATCTCTACATTAAAAGGTTTTCGTAAGCTTTTATATGTTCTGTTTTCTCACTTAAACATATGCATCTTTAGTCAGCCATTATATTTACATCACATTCTTTACTCATAATGGAAACTGTCGGTTGTGTTTTAGCCATATAGCGCGTACATATGTGATTCATTCACATATTTTTGTTTATTAATTTGGTAAAATATCCTAATATTAATAATGAGTATAAAAATATTTTTCATTCTTATTTGAATAAATTTACTACTTTGTCATATCACGTAGAAATATTTAAAGTAAAAATAAAATCTTTATTTTAAAGTTTGAAATACATACGCAGTTTTTTAACGCAAGAAAAAAACATTATGCGTTTCAATCTTCATGTTTAAGCTGTTTCTTTTACATATAATGACTGTAAATGTCATAAATTTGTTTTTTTTTTAGAAACAAAAATTGCTTAATAACTAAAACATCTTCTTAAAACACCATCAACACTTTTAAAATGCGCTAAGCCTTTCGAAAGATCTGTCTTTCGAAAGACTTAGCGCATTTTAAAATTTTTGATGGTGTTTTAAGAAGATATTTTAGTTATTATTGTTTCACACCACTTTCAACTTATTTTATTTAAAAATTGCTTATTTCAAAATATTTTATTAAGAAAAAAATATATGAATCCAAAAAACGAAAGTATTTTTATAATTGTATTTTTGTAATTACTTTAGAAAAAAAAAGATTTGAAGAGATTTGTTTCGCATAACTTACGAAAGAAACAACGGGTTTATATTAAAACAGCATTAAATATCATAAAAAATGTAAATTAAATTAAAACATAGCATGTTTTCATCATTGTTGATCAAGCTAAAATTAAAACATGTTTTTACCTAGATTTTGTTATGTAATATATCGTGAGATGAAAGAACATTAAAAAGGACAAAATTAGAAATTTTTATTTTTCTAAAATATTTAATACAACGACGTAAATTCATGTATGTATGTGACACATACTCAGAATTTTACGAAATATCAGCAAAAAAGTGTAAAATAAAATTTATTTTTTGTACCAAACAGCATTTTTTTCTTTTACAAATATTTCTAAGTTTGTAAAAAGAAGAAAAAAAAATATGGTGGGATTTAAATTATTTAAGTACTTTATGGGGGGAGTATCTTATAAATCTAGAAAATAAAAAAGTTTTAGTTCGTTTAATTAATGTCTTGATTTAAAACTAATACCACATTGATCCCAGTATACGATTTATTTGATAGTTTAATCCATTTAAGTAACCCTTTTGTATAAGAGTTGAAGTAGTTGAGATTAATTTGAAGATATTAAAATGTTCAATGATATAGAAAATTTGAAAACGCTGCAGGAATTTGGGTAGAAACCACTAAAGGAAAAGAAACTATTTAATTTTTTTTAAACAGTACAGTCAAATTTTTCAAGAATGAAATTTATTTGAGAAGGATTTTATGAATCAGATTCTGCATTTATAAAACGATTATAAAATATTGTTCTTTCATTTTTGTGTAAAATTAAAGATATTTGCTTAGTTGAAGTAATTCCGTTAAAAAATTGACTTAGTAACAAAAATAAAAGACTTATTTGCGTGCTTCATAGTGCTGAATCAATGATTTTCTAACTGTATTTATCCAAATTCAATATTAAGATTTTTGTTTTTTTTTCGTTATGAAAAATATCTTTAATTCGTATATTTCACATATAAATTTAACAAAAATCAAAACTGATCTCCAGAGAATGTTTCTTACATTCGGGTTATTTCGACAATATTTAATTGTTACTCATATTACACTCATATGCACGTTTCGGTTTACCGGAAATCAAAAATTTTATTTGAAGTTAGCCCGATATCCAGTCCAAAACCGATGCACCTCAACCGCATATTTCAATCCAATTGCCACAAAAAAAACAATTGTAACCATATTTCTAATTATAATTTCATCTTTTATATCAAACAATAAACATATACATATACAAATGCATATACTATTTATATTCAAATATATTGTTTTTTTGTCTTGAATAATATTGTGGGTTTAAAAAAAAATACCGGGGCGAAACCTGACACGCAAGAGTAGAAAACATGAGTAAGACGACCCGAAACCGAAACAAAAATATTAACCTGACTCGATCCGATCCGAAACTAAATTAATGATAATCAAATAGCTATTAGTTTTATTATTATTATTATTAAATCGTAGATAATAATCTTAATGTGGTTTTAGGGAATGGTTACATCCTTAGAGAATTCTTTACCTTATTTAATCGCGGAAATTTGTGATTAAATAAGGTGAAAAATACTATAAGGATTTATTGGTAGCAAACAGCATATGATTTGGCAGCTATGCGTCATGATTTTTTCCGAAAACTCTGTTATTTATGCTAGAAAGTTTGATTCAAATTCAATAGAAACTCTTTGGTCGGCATAATATTGTTGCCGCCATTGCACTTGTTTTAAATTGCATTTAAATCAGTAGAATTTATGCAAATAGTAAACTTTTCTAATGAAAATAAATCCAATTTAATCGAAGTAAATGATATTTTCTTCCATATTTCTGATCAATGTTGATTCTCATAATATGAGACGATCAAGAGCACTAAACCACTAGCATTAAAATCAATAAAGGAATTTAGTTCCAACTGCATATAAATTTCCATTAAAATCGGAATTAAAAAATGAATCGATTTTTCAATTCACTATATATACACTGCTAAAATTAAAATATATCGAAATATATATATATATATATATATGTTTACAAATGCTGATAAATATTGATTGATCAGGTTTCAATATATATTTGTAGGATTTTGTCTTACAATTACATTTTATTTCTATCGGTTCAAATTTTCTTTTATACCGATCCCGGCCGAGCACCCATAATTTATAGGATTTGGTCTTATAATGAGTTAAATATTGACTTGGCTTATAACGAAAAATGAATACATCTATTCACTTTCCCATTGTAATCAATATTTCTTACATACTCGAACAAATAATACGGTGTGTTGATCACAACAATTCATCAACATCAAATATATAACACATTCACCCATATGAATAAATATTTGAAATCACCTAGAATTCTGGTACAAACTCTTTGTTTGGCATATAACTGATTTCCAATCTTCTTGATAAGATAAAAACTATCCAACAGTCGACTTTTCTTGCTTTTTTTAAAAATCCTGCTTTCACAAGAAGATCCTATAACCATTCTTGCTTAACTGATTTCCAATCTTCTTGATAAGATAAAAACTATCCAACAGTCGACTTTTCTTGCTTTTTTTAAAAATCCTGCTTTCACAAGAAGATCCTATAACCATTCTTGCTTAACTGATTTCCAATCTTCTTGATAAGATAAAAACTATCCAACAGTCGACTTTTCTTGCTTTTTTTTTAAATCCTGCTTTCACAAGAAGATCCTATAACCATTCTTGCGATCTCTCTACGCCCCTCGTGTTATGTTTTTATTTTTCATATGATATCGTGTATCTATTAATTGAATGATTGAGTCTGTTATCTTGTATCGTTGATAATATTAATTTATAGACGGATATTATATATTATCAAATATATAAAATGTATAAATAATTATTATTATCAAATTATTATTATTATATATTATCAAATATATAAAAATTATAAATAATTATTATTATCAAATTATTATTATTGTTTATTATCAAATATATAAAAATTATAAATAATTATTATTATCAAATTATTATTGTTATTTATTATCAAATATATAAAATATATAAATAATTATTATTATCAAATTATTATTATTATTTATTATCAAATATATAAAATATATAAAAAAATTCAGACAAACAAAATAAATATTTACTGAAGAGGAATTTCCCATAATTCTGCTGCACAACACTACAATCGCTCCTTTCATTATTGGGCTGTGAAATGACAAAAAGCATGACAATTTTCACGAGATTCAAAACAAAAAGAAATTCCTTTGCAAACAATAATAAAAGAAAAAATCAAAAAAAGTGTATCATTAAAAAAATACTTACTTCGAAACACAATAAACATTTTAAATGCTGCACATATTGAATGTTTGAAAATTACAAAATCGTTTTATCACTTATAATTTATGTATTAGCATCTGTAATTTATATATTAAGTCTTAAAATTCCAATTAATCGAACAGTAGACATAATTTATAATATTTTTCTCATAGTTACTCTATTTATTCCTACATAGTTAATTTACAAAATTTACAACTCCAGCAAAAGTTCTTCGTGTATCTAATAAACTGACTAACTTTCGTCCTAATGAAATTAGACATCAATGATGCCCAATGTTATTAACTCAAGAGGAAATCTTTATTTAATTACAATGTCTGCTTCCAAATTGAAAATGAAATGGTAGGTGATATGAGAACAAATTCCTTTGTTAAAATTAACCTGGATATCTGATGAAAGCAGAAATGTGCAAATTCACCAGTGCTTGGTAATAAATTTTAATCCGCAGAAGCAGAATACAAACTGTCAAAACTACACTTTTAAAAATACAAATAATCTAGAAAAAATAATATAACCACAAACAAAAATATAAAATAACGTCTTCCGAATAATCTACTACTCCGAAAAACATACTTTTTCTTTAGAAACCTCAGAAACCAATGTGTTTTCAATATTTAAAGAAGCACGAGCAGGCTTCAAAGACCGAGCTATGCTCGGTCAAAATTAGCTTTGAGTTCCAATATCATGACCCATGACCAAAATGACCCACTAATTAAATTTTCTCGAACATGTGACCAAGCCCAATTGTCTTCTCGTGCCCGAAACCCGTAGGATATAAAATTTAGTCAAAATGGTCTGAGCCGTTTTTTAGATAAAATTAGCTTGACCCACAGTGATCCAAAAATGACCCACTAATCGGATTTTCCAGAGCATGAGACCTAGCCCAATGATTTTCTCGTGCCCAAAAACCGTAGGATACAAAATTTAGTTCAAATCGCCTGAACCGTTTTTAAGATAAAAATAGCTTGACCCATAATAACCCATAACCAAAATGACCACTAATCAAAATTTCTCAAACATATGTCCCAGCCTAATAGTCTTCTCGTTCCCAAACACTGTAGGGTACTAAATTTAGTTCAAATCCTCTGAGCCGCTTTTACGATAAAAAATAACTTGCCCATAAATAACCATGACAAAAATGACCCACTAATCGAATTTTCTCGAACATGTGACCCATTCCAACAGTCTTCTAGTGCCCTAAAACCATAGGATGCAAAAATTAGTCTAAATAGTCTGAGCCGTTTTTTAGATAAAATTAGCTTGACCCTTGATGTTTTTATAGTGAATGAATGAGTTTTTACAAATGGGAGTATCCGTTTTCAGGATGATATCAATTCTGAATTAAAATTTTTCATCTGCGGAATTGAGTTTATTTATGCAATAGTAACAACATAATCTGAATTTTTATGTTTATGTTATTAATTTATCGTGCTCGTCTGTAAAACATGTCTGTTGACTATGACAGTGTTTCTTTGAGAACTGATAGCTTCTCAAAAATCTATATTCTATGTTGAGAAAACTCATTAATGCACAATAAAAACTACCAGGAAACGTTTCCGTACATCAGTGGGAGCAAACAAAACTTTATTTTTCTAAATTATATATTCTAATACGAGGAAATGTTGTGTGTGGTTATATATATATATGTATATGCAAATTTTATCTTAAAAACGTCTCTAACGATTTTGACGAAATTTTGTATTCTAAAGTTTAAGGAACCAGAAAATCATTGGGGTAAGTCACATATTCGAGAAAATGGGATTAGCGGGTCACTTTCGGTCACCATGGGTCAGGGTCAAGCTAATTGTATCTAAAAAACGGTTCAAACGATTTTGACTAAATTTTGTATCCTATCATTTTCAGGCTCGAGAAGACTGTTGGGCTGGACCACATGGTCTAGAACTTTCTATTAATAAATCATTTTTGTGTCAACGCGAGTCAAGTTAATTTTATATAAAAAACGGCTATAACGATTTTGATTAAATTTTGTAACGTACGAGTTTCGGGAACAGAAAATCATTGGGCTAGGTCACATGTCCAAGAAAATTCGATTAGTGGGACATTCTTGGGTCAGAAATGATTGTCAGAATTGTCAGAAATGTTTCTGACAATCAGTGACGGTAAAAGAAACTTTTTTTTTATAAATGCTTCATCAAAATCTCGAAAATATATTGGTTTCTAAGGTTTCTAAACATAAATATCCCTTTTTGGAATCATCCGAACCTGGAAGAGATTGTATTTTCGTCCATGGTTATATTTTCATAGATTAGGTGATACTCATCTATTTACAGTGTAGACATTTAAAATATATTTCTGGAAAAATGCTCTGAAACTGATGAAGTATTTTTTTAAACTTTAAAAGATCTAAATTTTATGAATTTAATAAAATTATCTGTCATTTAAAATTCTTGTGCTATTGTCATACCTAATATATATATTAATCCACAAATTACACATTCATGGAATCAATACAAAATAGTTTTCTAGGAGTTTTTCTACTTTAAGTAGATGTGTTGGATCAGTGACAAGTTGAGGTAACTCGCTTCATAAATATAATTAAATGATAAATGTTCGCCCTAACGATATTAAACATAAGCTAGTGATACTTACTTTTCATTAAATCAAAGATAAAGTCTTTATTTGATTACATTGTCTTCTTGTAGACAGTTAAAATGAAATGTGAAATAACAAAAAAACAATTACCTTTGATAAAATTAATCTAGATATACGATAAATGCACAAAAAAAACTTATTATTCAATGTTTTATACTCTATCTTAATATTCTAAATAAGGTAAAGCTAGGAGAGTCTGCGCACAATTCAAAAGAATAACAATAAAAAATCTAAATATTAATTTTTTGCTAAACTATCTATGGATAATTTTTACTTCATTTGTTTTTTTATGCATTTCCATTGCTATTTTGTTGTTATGTTGTAATTTAATAGAACAGTTGTAATAAAACCAAGAAAGTTATTTTGCGCAATCTGTCCTTACAGGGTTGGTGTGATTATGCACATGGGTAGGAGAGATTGTTACTAATAATAACTACAATTAAATTGTTAACAATAATAATTACACTTAAATGACATTGTTGTAAGGTTTTTGTGAACAAATATGATTGTATTAAGAGTGAATATTTCAAAATAATGATTAAAGAATCGGAAAAAGGAAATATTAAAAAAATTTAATGAAAGGAAAAAAAATAAGAATCAGAAAAATCAAGTCCAGATAAGATTAAAAAATAACATTATGTTACTTGATAACACGTTTAACTTAAAATTAGCCCATTTTAATTTTTCATTTTTTCAATGCAAATATACCAATAAGCTGCGTAATCTCTCCTAGCATGGAAACTAATGGAAACAATGTGCCATCTCTCGTAAGTTGCAGATGCGCAAATTCTCCAATTTTGCTAGGTGAGATTGCGCGGCCTTTTATATAAGCATGGCCGCTACTAAAACGAACCGTTGATGTTCACATTGTTAGTCTAGATTAGTAGCTTATGAGAAATCGTTTAAGTTGAAAATATTTTGTACTACTGACATTGTATAGAAATTCTGATGAATAGCTATTGAAATTCAAGCACTTATTTTGGGAAAACAAAACAAAATAGCAATGCTTTATCTCAAAACAATCAACGTGCACTTTCAAGTAGACACTCCACTACTGAAGTTATAGAACTACTTGGAGTCTCTGCACACTCACTGCACTCCATCCCCCCGAAACTCTATGTGCGCAATCTCTCAGACCGCGCCATCTTTCCTGGCTTTACCTTATTCATAATAATTTAAGCAAATAACAAGTATGAATACTGTCTCCTTTTGTTGAAAAAAAATCATTTTTGAAAGCTGAAGACACCAGAAAATTTCACACTGTTGGAAAATTGACACCTCAAAAATTTTTATATTAATTTTCATCAGTTATAATTCACATGATATTATCATCAGTAACCTATTCATTTACACACAAATTGCATATTTATCTAACGGTATCTATAATTTAACGCTTTTTAGGGAGATATTTTGTCAAGAGTTTGTTATGGCATCCAATAAACTTAAATTATCTAGTGTCATTTATGGAAAAAATACTGTAACAAAAATAATCGTAAACAAATCCATTGTTGTAGCGCATCTTGCATGGTGGGTTAGGATGACGGTAGAATACACATAATTTTACTTTCATGTTTTTAAAAGGAATATTATGTCTGCTGCACACAAAGGTTTTGAACGTAACATTTTATGTGTAAAACGTAAGACGCTTAAGCTATGAATGTATATCATATATCTAGATATATACGTTGAATGTAACTATGTAAAATAAATGTATGTAAGCATGAAATTAAAGTAAGGCTGTTTGGGAATATGGTAACAAAATATAATATACGGAGCATTTAGCACTAAGTTGAGTCAAAAATGTATATGTATTTATTGATATTAATCCATCTGGTCCGTGCATAACATTGAATAAAGCAAATTAGTCTATATGTTATTTATAATTTATTTATTATTATCAACTCTAATATTTTCTTTCACCTGTAATATTCCTTTCTAATTTTATATGTTGACCCACAAATTGCCTTTTCATTGAACTGAAGAGATAATTTATCACCTTTCAGACAGTCACTCTATTTATTTCTAGATAGTTATTTTGAGAAGATGTCACTTTGAGTGCATCTAATAAAGACAAAATTTTATCCTAGCAATATTAAACATCTGCTAGAAATACTTATTCTTAATTCAGTCAAGAGAAAGTCTTTATTTAATTACAGTGTCTGCTTCTAAATTGCAATTGAAACGACAGGTGATTTGAAAATAATTCCTTTGATAAAATTAAGTGGGGTGTTCAATGTAGGCGGTAAGAGAGGCAAAGAGTTCCAAGAAAAATAATCTATGTTAGAGGTCCGTAAATAAAATAAGATCCGCAAATGGAAGTTTTAATTAATGGAAAGTACCCTAGAATTCAAAATTCTGTAGAAATATTCGCCATTTAGAAAAATCAGCTAAATGGAAGTTCAATAAATATAGCCTTCACTCTATTAAAAATAATAAAAGAACAATATGTACGATAATTTGAAAAAAAAAGAGAAATAAATAACTAATTAGTGAATCAAATTTAATTAAAAAAATAATTTAAAAAATAGAACAAAATAAAGTAAAATATCTATAAAGAACACTTCTATAGAGAACACTCTTTCTCAATTGCCAACCTTTATATATTTGTATACTGTTACCTCTGAATAGTGGACACCTCCGAATTGAGGGCAATTTCTTGGGTCCTCTGGTGGTCCTCTATTGAGAGGTTTTACTTATTAATTTAGAAATTGATTTAAATTATATTTATTAAATAAATTATATTTATTAATTAAGTTAGAAATTATTTAATTAATTTCAATAAATGAAATTAACATGTTAAATCCAAGTAATTAAAATATTTAATTAAATTTTACAAGGTTAAAAGTTAAAGAAGTAATGAAAAGTTAATTAATATTATCTGATGTACTAAGATATAGAATAAATCGAATAATTAGTAACTATAAATTTGATTCAATAAAAAATCAAGTTCATATTATTCACAAAAAATATTATGTACTCCAAAATCAGTGATGAGTGGGCGCAAGCACTGTGACTACCTAGGTATGTTCTCAGGAAAATCATTTTAGGAGGTTCCTCTGTAGGATGTTTCCTGGAGCCTTAATCCTGAGGAAATACTTAAATTCTCTTCCTCAGGAAATCCGGAGGTTTTCGGTTGTTTTTCTGCTATGTAGGTAAAATAATGTTGCGGCTCGCAATGCCCCATCCATCGCTACTAATTATCCATCGCAATTAATTAATATATAAATACATATATATTACAAAATTTAAAAATTACCCTATTAAATTTATTTTATAAAAAATTCCTTTTATTAATATTTCATTTACAACCCTAGTGTATTAAAATATTCCCTTTCTTAAAAATATTCCATTACTGTCCTTATTTAAAAGACTTTTTATCCTAATCTACTTAAATTAATATTTTTTTTCCCATCAAATAAACTGTAAAAATTACATTTCATAAGTTTATTTCTTCTTAAAAAACCCATTTTCTTAAATTATTTATTATATTAAATATTTCCTATTTATTCCGTATTTAAATCTATTTTATTTATTTTAATCTGTGTAAATTAACAATCCCCTTTCCTAATAGTCTAAAAATTAAATTTTAATTGTTTTGTTATCGAGAAACTTATATTCTAAATACGCAAAAGCCGAAATTATTCCATCACTTTTTCCCACGCTTTCATTTTTCGACGACATTCTAGAAAATTTTTCCCGCCAAAAACTTCTGAGAGACGCATCCCTTCAATACTAATTCATAGCTAAAATATAGTGCTAGACGAAATTGAGAACGTATTGATCAAAATAGGTCACGTGTAGCGGAATTGTTCTTTCGCGCTCCTAACTTAAAATGAGCTGACGGAGGCAGGGAGTAAGAATTTTCCGCCGAATTTATTGTCTAATAAAAATGATAGGGGCGTGCAGTAAGAAATCATATATCTTGTAGAGTTCTAATGTTGTTTAACATGGAGATTTTCTAAGATCATCGTTTTGGAGAGAGAGAGCAATCCCCAGAAATTAAAATGATGGAGTTTAAGTAAATAGTTTACATCGCAACAGTTTTCTTTTTTCGTCTATTTACACATCGGCTACTAACTACTTAAATTTTATGACACGACTGCATTAAATTATGGGATGCTTGACATGTTTCTTTCATCGACCGCTGGATGAATCTAAAATGTAATAGAATATAACGTAAGGTAAAGCCAGGAGAGATGGCGCACATAGAGGTTCGGGGAGAAGGAGTAGAGTGAGCGCGCAGTGTCTCCAGGTAGTTACACAACAGCAGTAGTGGAGTGTCTACTTGAAAGTGCACGTTGATTGTTTTGAGCGTCTAAGATAAAGCATTGCTATTTTTTTGTTTTTCCAAAGTAAGTCCTTGAATTTTTTTAACTATTCATCAGAATTTCTATACAATGTCAGTAGTACAAAATATTTTAATCTGAAACGATTTCTCATAAGCTACTAATCTAGACTAACAATGTGAACATCAACGGTTCGTTTTAGTTGTGGCCATGTTTATATAAAAGGCCGCTCAATCTCTCCTACCGAAATTGGAAAGTTTGCGCATCTGCTACTTAGGAGAGATGGCGCATTGTTTTCATTAGTTTCCATGCTAGGAGAGATTACGCAGCTTATTGGTAACCTTGCATAAAAAAATAAAAATTTAAAATGGACTAATTTTATGTAAATGTGTTATCAAGTAACTTAATAATATTTTGTAATCTTATCTGGACTTTCTTTTTCTGATTCTTTTATTTTTCCCTTTAATTAAAATTTTTTAATCGTTTTTAAAATTATTTCCTTTTTCTGATTCTTTAATCATTAGGTTGAAATATTCACTCCTAATACAATAATATCTGTTCACAAAAACTTACAACAATGTCATTTAAGTGTAATTATTATTGTTAACAATTTAATTGTAGTTATTATTAGTAACAATCTCTCCTACCTATGTGCGCAATCACACCAACCCTGTAAGGACAGATTGCGCAAAATAACTTTCTTGGTTTTATTACAATTGTTCTATTAAATTACAACATAACAACAAAATAGAAATGGAAATGCATAAAAAACAAATGAAGTAAAAATTATTCATGGACAGTTTAGCAAAAACTTATTATTTATATTTTTATTGTTATTCTTTTGAATTGTGCGCAGACTCTGCTAGCTTTACCTTATATATTAAATAAATTTTCGAAAAAATATGAATAGTAAGAAATCAATTTTTTTATATAGAAATTGATTTCTAGTAGCAGTAAATATGCGAATCTAAGATAACAGCTCATTACGCTAAGTAGTCTTGAGTTATGCTTAAAAAAAATACCCACATTGAAATTTCAACGATTACAAATGAATTTAACATTAGGAGTTTTAAACTTTAAACCTTCCTAATTCGTAAACTATTTGGCCGAATGAAGTCTTGTTCGGTGTCCTAAGGTATAAATTACGGAAGAAGTTAAATATTGTCAAAATTAAATGTTCGTATAAAAAATTCAGAGTTCAGTACAATTTAGGTATAACACAACCCCTAAACTTAAGTTTTAACAAAAAATGAAATAAAAAAAAATCCAGTTAAATTAGCTATTTGAGGTTGTTTTCTTATTTTTTTTCGGATGGCGAAAATTTGGAGAATAAAATGTATGGTGTGTTATTTTTTATTTTCTTTCTTTCCTTCTTTTTTGGTGGACTGCATATAAAATATTTTTGCAAGGAAAATTATTTTTCTTTGTCATTTATGATTTATGTATTATTATGAAGTGTAATTTATATGTATGTTAACCCACAAATTGCTCATTCAATGCACCGAAACTATAATTTGTTATCTTTCTGACAATTACTATTTGCTTCTAGATAGTTAATTATCTGTTTATTTCTAAACAATTACATTGGGAAGGTGACAATTTAAGGAGAAATATTTAGCGAATGTTACAAATTTTCTTACCGTAACATTAAACATCAGCTAGCAATACTCAAGCGCAAACTTTTATTTAATTACAATGTCTGCTTCTAAATTGAAAATGAAAGAAAAGTAACGTGAGAGCAACTGAAACTGACAAAATTAGTTGCAATGACCAATAAAGGTAAGAATAAACATAGTCACCAATGCTTTAAAATATAGTTTAACATTCTAATTACATATTTAATAGTAAAGTAAGTAACAAATTTTAGTGTTGTCAAATTTTAATTGCTTAACACTAGAACCGCGGGAAGTTTTACTCAAATTTTATAAAAATATTTGACACCAGAAACTTTATTTAAAACTATTTAACTTATTTATTTAAAATACATTTTAAGCAGCGTATATTAAACTTATTTTAAGAAACATTTTTTTGGTTTTAATCAACATCTATTCATTTGGTAAGGATCAAAGTGACGCGTTATCGCGGTTCTAGTGTTAAAAGGCGTATAGCCAACAGACTGAAAAAGTATCCCAGCCAGGACTCGAACCCAGTTCATCAGTATAGCACACTGACTTTCTACCAGCTGAATCACTTTGGAACGATACCAAGCTTGGCGCTTTTCACTATCACATGTTGGAAAGGCTACAAGCGCAACACAAGATGAAATATTTTTCTGTGAGCCACCAACACTGGGGCAAACATGACACTAAAGAGAATCCAGCATCGATGATTGAATAAATCTATTTAATACTTAGAAATTTTTCTATAGAAGTGAGAAAATTTCTATATTAAAATTTCAAAGTATTAAATACATTTATTCAATCATCGATGCTGGATTCTCTTTAGTGTCGTGTTTGCCCTAGTGTTGGTGGCTCACAGAAAAATATTCCATCTTGTGCCGCGCTTGTAGCCTTGCCAACATGACATAGTGAAAAATGCCAGGCTTGGTATCGTTCCAAGGTGGTTCAGTTGGTAGAACGTCGGTGCGCTATACTGATAAACTGGATTCGAGTCCCGGCTTGGATACTTTTTCACTTTGTTGGCTATACAACTTTTAAGCAATTAAAATTTGAAATATCATGAATGCAAGGCGTGAGAAATTTTCTATAGAAAAATTTCCACGTATTAAATAGATTTATTTAATATAGTCCCTCTAAAAGCCTATGAAGCTCAGGAGCAAAGAAATATTTTAAATGTTTCAAAGATAAAACTTTAAATTTTATACAGTAATTTTTATCATGTATAATTTGAGTGTCATTATGATTTGTAATTTATGTGTTAAATATTTCATATTTATCTAACTGAATCTATAATTTACCAATTTCATGTAGTTATTAAATGAGAGAGATCTTTAACTGATAGAATTCCTTACTGCTTTCAATTGTAAAAACCTCGTGTTATTTTCGTTAAAAGCGCTCCGATTATGAAAAGTTTCATTCTTGTAAAACATTTTGCATTATGGATTCGGATTATGAAAGTTTTACATTGGAAAGAATTACCTTCATTTCTTTAAAAATTAATTTCTTTGTTTTGTTTATTGTTTGTGTAGAAAGTTGTTGTGCGTATGTTTGTATGATTGTTATATTATATATGTAAATATATAAGATGGATGTAATTATAGCTGTAAACAAGCCTATAAGTAAATGCTGCATGTACATGGAAACAACGTATCCTATATGCCGTATTTATTAAGAAGTTAAATTAAAAATTTTATTATTTATTAATATTAACCTTTTTGGCACATACTTCAAAATCTTTCAATAAGAAGAATTAGTTTCTCGTTAATTTGTAACATATTTCTTATTATCAATTTAATCTTTTCTGGGACTGCCATTGCTAAAATGTTGAAATGAGTGACACCGGAATTTACGAACAAATTTGTTTTCAAATAAGAAAAAAAGCTGTATTTTGCATACATAATGAACGTAAAATATTATACCAAAATTCTGGTGCCATTGTAGCATTTGTAAATTATAATTAAGCGGTTTCATAAACGTACCGTCGCTCTTAAAGGGGTTAATGGATATATTAACAGAGGTGCCAAGCTCTCACTAATCTTCCGTAATATGTGGGTTAATTTGACCCAGGTTTAACACGTTTCAGTCCAGAAATTTTTTTAAGAAATGAAATTAAATATATTCCACGTAGAAATCTGAAATTAAATAAATAAGGATTCATCAAATAAATTTTCTGGATTGAAAAATTGTTAAACTGAGTCAAATTAACGCACATACTACGGAATAGTAGTCTGAGCTTGGCACCTCTGTATTAACACACAAATTGTACATTCATAAGACTGAAGCCATAATTTAATACCTTTCTGAGAATCACTCTATTTATTTCTAGATAGTTATTTTGAAAGGGTGGCTAATTCTAGTAAAGATCTTTGTGAATCTAATAAATCTAGGGAATCGAACCCGGGCATCACGGGTTACAGAGCATAGATGAAAACCATTTTACTCTAACTCTACTATAGATTTTATTGTATTTAATATATTTTTTTAGATTGTCCGTTAACAGCACCAAAAGCATTTTCATATAAAAAAATATGATAATGTATTCTAATAAAGTTTTTTGGAATTTATTAAAAGCGATACTTTCGTATTAGCCGTATGCCAGGAGTTGATAGCCGAAGAAATCGTCAAAGGTTTCTCTACTTACTGCAACGTTTTTGATTTTAACATTTTCAAATGTTGAAGCTCATGGTTCCATTACATGGCTGTTAAATCTGTGTTTTATTTATATTATATTAATTTTGTTTATTTATTTATTGAGGAAGTTTTCGTTCTGAAATATTCTGGAATATAGCTCGAAAACTTAAAAAACGTTTTTAATAATCTAAAAAAATCAAAACTTTAATAATTTCACATTTTTTTGTGATTTATCATTCATACGTTACTGTTATCTCCAATTTACCCCTTAACACACAAACTGTCACATCTATCAAGCATAATATTTTCTTACATTTATTCTAGTGTATATTTCGATACCTATTTTGAAAATTAGACACCTTTAGGAACGTTATTCGTGATTCTATTAACCTGGAAAATTTTCATCCAAACAATATTAAACATTCACTAGTAATACTAATTCTTGATAAAGTCAAGTGTCAATCTTTATTTAATTGCTTCTGCTTCGAAATTGCAAATGAAATGATAAGTAATTTGAAAACAATTAACTTTGATAAATGTAGCTAGACATCCAGTGAAATCAGGAAATAAGTAGATTCTTCAATCATTAGAATAAATTTTAATCCAAATTAAACAAGATACGTAGCAGTCAAAATTGATTTTATACTTACCTCTGTAGCGATGAAATATCCCATATATGTGATTGCCATTTCAAGGGATTTCAGACTTTTGTATCATTTTATTTAATCAGTCTAAAACTGCTTTTAAAATGTAAATTGTACTTGAAACTTGAATAAGAGATTTAAAATTTTGCATTGCAGAATTAATTTGTTAATTTATTTAATCTTTTGAATGTTTTATGCAACTTCCGTCAATTTACGCATAATGATCGAAAATGTTATACGAGAATGATATGTAATATAATAATAAGAGATTCATGAAAGCTGTTGAATAGACATTTATCTGACATAACAGGATATAATGAACATTGATTTTATATTATCCTTTATTGTTTTTAGCAATCAAATGTCAGATGTATGATTGTATTACAAGATATTTCAGATTTATATCATTTAATCTGTACAAAGTACGTTCAAAATTGAAATCATATTTGAAGTCATAATCAGGAATTTAAAGATTGACTTTTAGGGGAGAATGAATGTATTTGTTTTATTTATTCTTTTGTATGTTTAATTTTGCTTTTATTATATTTGAGTAATAATAAAAAATATAGTAACATATTCAAAAGAATTATAATAATAACAGTTTCGTCAAACTTTTCATTAAGTATTTGCCCGAGATAAATTTGATGCAAACAGTCAAATGTGATATGATATAATTCTTTGATAATTGTAAAGATAAACTGGTAAATGGACTTCAAGACATTTTAGACTCTTATAGTATTTCATTTAATTTATTCAAGGAAGTGTTTGAAGATCAATATTTCATATAATGTTAAAATAAATAATTTTAAAGTTTATCCTACAGAGTCAACTTATTAATTAAATTTCTTTGTATGATTTTGATTGATGTATTTTCTCATATAGTAAAAGAAAATAATGTGTTTTTTAAGCTATATTTAAGGAAAGGATAATACATCCTCGCCAAACTTTACAAATAAATCTTTTAAAATTCTATAGATACCGTTAATTTTTTATATTTTTATTTGGCTTATGAACTGTACAAAAAATATATTATGCCCATTTGATGTAAATGTACTTTTTCCCTTTAACGAAAACCAAAATCTAAATTTTCCCAAAATCAAATCTAATTTTTTTATTTTGTATGTATTTTTCACAAATCTAGAAAACCGTACACACTCACCAATCACAATCCTCAAACGTACTCCTACTCAAACTGTTACGGGTTATGCAAATTATTGGATGTTTAAAAGAAAAAAAAGTTGACTGCAAAAGAAGTAGATACTACAATTTAAAATAATTTAAAACAATTCATGAAGACGCAAATCCGTCTTAATGGTATTTTGTCACATATAAAAGTAACACGTTATTGTCAGCCATAAATGCCCATTTAATTTACCAAACGAGTTAAATTAAAAAAAAAAAATAGTTGAATACTTACAAACCTATCTGCTTATTTAGTGTTTATTATATAAAAGTGTTTCAAAATAAGGGCCCTATTAACCTTTGAAATTAGGAGAAGCACAGTGTCATTTAGGGGCCCTTTTGTATCCTGGGAAAAATGTCTAAAATACACATGCATAGAAAATGATTTAATGCTACAAATATTAATTCGGGGTGACGCTTAACACAATACACCTATCATCAAACAGCTAACAGTAAATAAATAATGCAGTTATAAGTAAATTGTTTGCAATGTTGCCACAACAGGCTTAACAGACTTAACGGAGAAAAACAGTTTCATTCATTCCACTATCTGGCCAAAATGACCAAAAATTTGAAATATTTTCGTATTTGAGCAATGGTATATTTATATCCAAACAAGTGCGATTAATTGTACCAAATATTTTAACGTAACAACTTTTTCCAACTTTTGTAATAATATTAAATTTGGTTTCTTATAAATATATATGTTGTTATGTCATGTATTAAAGTTTAAGAGTAAAATATATTCATTTAAATATTTCCTTTAACACATGACATACATTTGTTTTTACCAACCCCAAGCCTACGTTAAAGTACAAACGAAGTCCATTTCTTCACGAGGTTTTTCAGATAAACACGCGATTCAACCACGATCTATCGCTGTGCTTTTGGATCGCTGTTAATCACTTTTACTCTCGGCGCAGAGCTCTCGTCTGACGATCGCTGCTCTGATTGGTCGTTGTTTGACGTCATAGTCCGTGAAGCCAATGGAGTTTTCGCGTACGTTTTTTCTCTTTACAGAATGGCAGCAACTGTATGCAAATTTTTCCAAAACAGACTGGTATATGTAGCAAGACAAAATGTGTGTATTCGCCTTTGCCTTCCTTTGCCTTGCCTTGCATTTTTCTACGTAGCTTGCTTGGAAGCAGCATTTCTTCTGACATGTGACTAATTACGGCGTCGTAGCTTAGCTACGTTTTTTAAGGCTGCTGGCAGTTATTTAGTTTATTGATGAAAGTTTATTTTTTGCTTTTATTCTTCTTTTGTTCAGCGAAGCAATCCTGACGTTGGATTGTTATTTGTATATTAGTCATCGATGAAATCATCTTGTTGATACTCCTGCTGTACTTCTTAAAGTCTTCCACATTCATGCATTTCCAAAATTAGATTCCACTGCGTACTCTGCGTACCTTTACTTAAAGTATAGTTAATTTATTGTGAAAAGAGAACAGGGACCAGGATTGTACCAAATATTTTACCGTAACAACTTTTTCCAACTTTTGTAATAATATTAAATTTCGTTCCTTATAAATATATATGTAAAATACTATAGAATATATTTGTTATATATATGATTGTTGGAAGTTCATTTACATGAACAGTTTCTAACCACGATATTTCTTTTGTTTTAAGCAACCTTTCACAATAAATAAATAAATAAATAACACTTTTTAAATGTTTTGTAAAAGAATAAAATGCAAATTGAAGACCCCATTTTTCAGTCACTTTATGGCCCCTCTTAAATTTTAGATAGGAATCTCGTGCTGCATGTGCCTATTCAGTAATCAGGCCCTGTTCATAATCTATGCTTGACGCATGATTTTTCGTTCTTGCTTGATATTTCACGAATTTTCAAAAACCATGTCCAAATCTTGTTTCTGTGCAACAGCATTTCCTCTCTGCGCCAAAGTAAGAACCTTCGCCGTCATTGAAACATTTTTCAATATCTCTAGCTTTGTAAAAGAGTAAAATGGAAATTGAAGAGTCCATTTTCAGTCATTTTATGGCCCTTCTTAAATTTTAGAGGAAACTTTCGCTCTGCATGTGGCTATTTGGTATTCAGGCCCTGTTCATAATCTATTCTTGTCGCATGATTTTTTGCTCTTGTTTGATATTTCGGCGAGATTTCAAAATCCTTGTCCAAATCTTGTTTCTGTGCAACAGTATTTTCTCTCTGCGCCAAAGTAAGAGCCTAAAGCGTCATTAAAACATTTTTCAATATCTCTAGCTTTGTAAAAGAGTAAAATGGAAATTGAAGAGCCCATTTTCAGTCATTTTATGGCCCTTCTTAAATTTTAGAGGAAACTTTCGTTCTGCATGTGGCTATTTGGTATTCAGGCCCTGTTCATAATCTATTCTTGTCGCATGATTTTTTGCTCTTGTTTGATATTTCGGCGAGATTTCAAAATCCTTGTCCAAATCTTGTTTCTGCGCAACAGTATTTTCTCTCTGCGCCAAAGTAAGAGCCTAAAGCGTCATTAAAACATTTTTCAAAGATCTAGCTTTGTAAAAGAGTAAAATGCAAATTGAAGACCCCATTTTTCAGTCACTTTATGGCCCCTCTTAAATTTTAGATGGGAATCTCGTGCTGCATGTGCCTATTCAGTAATCAGGCCCTGTTCATAATCTATTCTTGTCGCATGATTTTTCGTTCTTGCGTGATATTTCACGAATTTACAAAAACCATGTCCAAATCTCGTTTCTGTGCAACAGCATTTCCTCTCTGCGCCAAAGTAAGAACCTTCGCCGTCATTGAAACATTTTTCAATATCTCTAGCTTTGTAAAAGAGTAAAATGGAAATTGAAGAGTCCATTTTCAGTCATTTTATGGCCCTTCTTAAATTTTAGAGGAAACTTTCGCTCTGCATGTGGCTATTTGGTATTCAGGCCCTGTTCATAATCTATTCTTGTCGCATGATTTTTTGCTCTTGTTTGATATTTCGGCGAGATTTCAAAATCCTTGTCCAAATCTTGTTTCTGTGCAACAGTATTTTCTCTCTGCGCCAAAGTAAGAGCCTAAAGCGTCATTAAAACATTTTTCAATATCTCTAGCTTTGTAAAAGAGTAAAATGGAAATTGAACAGCCCATTTTCAGTCATTTTATGGCCCTTCTTAAATTTTAGAGGAAACTTTCGTTCTGCATGTGGCTATTTGGTATTCAGGCCCTGTTCATAATCTATTCTTGTCGCATGATTTTTTGCTCTTGTTTGATATTTCGGCGAGATTTCAAAATCCTTGTCCAAATCTTGTTTCTGTGCAACAGTATTTTCTCTCTGAGCCAAAGTAAGAGCCTAAAGCGTCATTGAAACATTTTTCAATATCTCTAGCTTTGTAAAAGAGTAAAATAAAAATTGAAGAGCCCATTTTCAGTCATTTTATGGCCCTTCTTAAATTTTAGAGGAACTTTCGTTCTGCATGTGGCTATTTGGTATTCAGGCCTTGTTCATAATCTATGCTTGTCGCATGATTTTTTGCTCTTGTTTGATATTTCGGCGAGATTTCAAAATCCATGTCCAAATCTTGTTTCTGTGGAACAGTATTTTCTCTCTGCGCCAAAGTAAGAGCCTAAAGCGTCATTAAAACATTTGTTTATATCTCAAGCACTGTAAAAGAAAGCATATGTTTCCGAAAATATGACAAAATTTAATGCGGTTAAAGAAAATAATAATATAACCCCTTCCGAATTAATCATGTCTCTGAAAAGCGTTCTTTAACCATTCTAAACTTCAGAAATCATTATAGAGGGTCTCCGTAAAAGAACTCCGGTGTTTTAAAAAATAATATCGAGTTAACGGTATGAGTTAGGTCAGGTCAGTTAATTTAGAAGAAATCAGTAGCTCATCAAATTTTATCCACATCAGTTTCAGTTTGTTTTTTTCAACACTAGGTAGCGCTGTGCGTCATTGACCTTGAAGTAACGTAGCAGACGCTTATTCCCTCATTATATTCAGTTAATGCGATTAACTCCATTAGACATTTTTTCTGGGGACATGTCAAGAATCTTGTTTACGCTGAGCAGATTCAAGATGTAAACCATCTCAGGCAAAGGAAAATCAATTGTGTGGCAATCATCACTTCAAACATGTTGGCCAGGACATGGGAAGAGGTTGAATACCGTTTGGATGTGTGCCGTGAAACAACCGGGACACACATTAAAATCTACTAAATTGTAAAAATCTTGATATATTTACCTTTAAGTACATATGTATAACATTAACCTAATTTTATGATTGAATTAAAAAATTTTGCTCCAAAACCCCGGAGTTCTTTCATGGACATTCATATATTCGACATTTAAAGAAGTATTTTTGTAACAAAGTATATTTTTCTGCCCGTTATTTTTGAAAAAGTTTCCGGGTAGTTGTTAGAGTGTATTAATCACTTTTCTCAACAGGAAATGCGGTTTTACGGATGCTATTACACTATTGTGCGAATTAATTGGGACAAACACAAAAATTTTCACAATTGTTGTTTAATTGGTATAGGTTAACTTACATGCACGGTATAGCAATCTAATACGAAATATGTCCTCCTCTAACTTGGATGCGATCCTGTACACGCTTTGGCATGAATTCAACTGAATTAGAACATATATTTTTGATCTCGTCATCACGAAACCAAACTTTTATAACATTCTCAATCATTCTTTTCTTTGTTGAGCAGTCCATTTTACTCTCACGTCTCTTTACAATGCTCCACAAATTTTCAATGGGATTTAAATCCGAAGAATTACCAGACCAATCCAAAACCGTTAATTTCTGTTCTTGCAAAAATTTCTTTGCTAACTTAGAATTATGGCATGGAGCAAGATCTTGTTGAAAGATACCGACACCACCAGCGAACGTTTGCATCGTAGGCACAATTTTTCTTTCTATTACAGAGATGTATTTTTTAGAGTTCAGGATCCCTTCAACTGGTTCTAAACTGCCAGGCCCTCCAGAAGTAAAATAACCCCAAAACATTTGTTTCTGAGGATGCTTAACTGTTTGTGTAAGATGTTGTTCCCTGATGGGTTCTCCATCACTTCACCTGACAAATCTTGGTCGAAACCCTTGTACAAAAAAATACGTTTTGTCGCTGAATATAATATTTTTCCAGTCTTGTGCAGTCCAGGATTGATATTTCCTGGCCCAATCCAAACGTTTTCTCTTCATTGCACGAGTTAGTAACTGTTTTTTGATTGGGTTTCTTGCAAATCTCCTAGCTTCAATAATCCTTCGTCGAACTGTCGATGAATCCACGCTCACACCAGTAGCTAATAATTCTCTCTGAAGATCTGTACTTGTTTTAAGAGGATGCATTTTACTATTTCGTGCAAGAAATTTGTCTCTTCAAGATGTGGTCTTGCACTTGCATTCACATTTACTCTTTCGTTTTGGAGACACTGTCCCAAAATTCTTTTGCTAAATTATCCTATCCTAGAAACACTGGATTTTCCTCACAGTCATAAAGGTATACTGTCTAAGGGTAACGATTCTAGTCCTTTTCCTGGGAGTGATATCCATTTTTAAATACACATCAGAAGCAAACAATTCACGCAATCAACCACTTCTTACAGCAACTGGAGCGCAACTGAAGGAAAATATTTTCGACGTGTCGTGATTACGTGGTCAAACCGTTTTAGACTAGTCAAGGATAGTCGCGCGTTGTAAGAAAATGCAGTTGTAACCAATTTGAGACAGACAATCCCCGTGAAAGGAACAATTTTCTTTAAAAACATGTTTGTCCCAATTTATTCGCAGTGTAGTGTAATTCTCAAGAAAATATTTTCATGTTCAACAGACAAACATGCTAAATTAACAGCATTATCATTAACATTAACATTCATATATTTATGTTATACTTGGGTGCAAAAAAGTCTTGTGACGCTGCAGAAAATTTTTCACTTCCGAACTGATAACATCCGAAAAAGCGATATTTTGCATCAAATATACTGACTAATATACAAAAAAAAACTACTTGGAAATATTTCTGAAAATTACGGGCAGCAAAATAACTTTATTTCTTTTTCAAAACTCGGAGATATATTATGTTTTGATGCTTCAGAAGATAAAGGAACAGTTTTCTGAATCATGGGTCACTCGGAAGAGATTTTATTATTTTTTTATAAACCGTATGAAATTTTGTAATATTTTCGGAATAAGTTTCCTTTTTTAATAGATACATATTCCCCGAGAGTCGACAGAAATATTTCTGCTACTGGATCACAGGACGCTTCATAGAAAAGACATTTCCAGCATCAAAATAAATTAAATCAAATCGCATCTGAAGTGCTGATAAAAAAATCACCAATACATGAAAAATAAGGTTTTTCAGACACAATTAATGGCCATTCACCAAAATTTGGGAAAAATTCGTTTTTGCTAAATATTCGATGAGTCGCCAAAAACGGATTGCTTTACCATGTTTTAGGGCAAAAGGGGGCATTTTAGGATTTTTCTTCATACAAGGAGTCGTAACCTTGTAACAAGTGATTGTATCGACATAGAAATGATGTCAGTCGATTCCAAATAAAAAAAAAACCTTTAAACAATATCCCATTTGACCTATTTAAAAAAAGTTGAGTCACTCCCTAAAGTTAAAATGCTTCTTTCCCCCCTCCCCCCCCCAAAAAAAAAGGAAAAAAAGCTTTATTTTTTGATCTGATCTTTATTTCTAGTGCCAAAAAGATGTTCTTCCCAAATTTTCATTAATGGCCACCAGTGGTTGCGGTAAAATGTTATTTTACTTATTAAAGTATAATTTTCGACTTTTTATTCATAAAATTTGTCGTAATTTTGTAACAAATGATCGTATAAACTTGCAGATGATTTCATTTAATTCCCAATTAAACAATACATGTTAAATACTCCACTCGGCCTACTTAAAAAAAAAAGGTTGAGACCCCCTGCGTTAAAATTCCTCTTTTGCCCACCAAACCGCAGTAAAACAACTTTATTTTTGAGGAAACTTATCGAATCTTCATTTCTATTGCCAAAAAGTAGTTCTTCCAGAATTTTTATGAATGTCCAGCAGTTGTCGTCTATTACTTAATGTTTGGACTACTTCGCCTGTACTATAAACACATCTTCTAATCTAAAATTTAACGGCACGGAAATACGTTTCGGCCTGATTTTCATTAACAAGGCCTATTTCCACATTAAAATAACAAAAAACATACTGTGGTAACGTGAGACGATGTATATATAATTAATACGATACACTATCGTTTGAAACGAAAAAGACTTTATTGTAAATTAACATTAAAAAATAAAAATAAAAATGAAAAAATATGATAATCATATCCATGCTGTAAAATTACAATGTCAGAAAAACCAAAATTCTGACGTCCGCTCAAAAAAGAACCTCACTCCAACTTGTTCAACATCCAACATCTGTCTATCGTATCCTATCCTAGCATACTTCTTCTCCGGAAAACTGGTCTTTTCTCTATAGGGAAAGAAACGCCCTCTAACCTCCTATGATTGACAGTCCCCTTTAATCCTATACTTACCAAGTTAGAATTTCCACTTCATAGGGGCTTAGTTCTTTTGTATCCAAAAGAATTGCTTTTACATTTCTTATCCACTCATTCAGAGAGTATTGCTTTCAATACAACGCATTTATTCCAGCCTGGCTTATCTCAAGGTGACAATCAAATTCACCATTCAATAGAATTTTTCTCAAAAGAGATCAATCTATCAGATTATTTTCATTCCAAAGAGATTATCCCTTTTCTACAAGTAAGGGATTAGTTGATTCACGTCAACTCATCACAATGCCAAACATTTAAATAATTTCTATATTATTAAATTTTCTTGTTTACACTGTTGTATGGGTTAAACAATTTGTATAAAATATTTAAAGGATTTAAAACTTTGTGTATCTCATTAGCTATAAATTATGAGAATCTTTAAGTGTATTTTACAATAGGCATCTTGTAGCACTAATTTCAACTAAAAGAAAACATTTGTTTAAAATAATATATTTGTAAAAATGCAAAATATACATATTTAAGAAACTCTTTAAAAGAAGATACTCGCAGAATAAAGAGTGAACGTTTGATTTAATTTTGTATACCTTGCAATCAATGAACGTTTTAAAACAAACAACACTATTACGCTTTCAATAAAATGTCTACCCAGATGTCACTATATCTATACTCGAAGTTTATACACACCTAAGCATAATTCATATAAAATGTTTATTATGATGAAATTTTACAAATATTTGATTGGTAAATATTTGCAGTGATAAATGTTTATTTTGGCCTCTTTCATATCAAAATACAAAAAGGGTTTAAAAAAACGAACCAGACAAGTTTTACAATTAACATAATGAGTGTAAATTTTTAAACGAAATTAAATATAAAAAGATTTCAGATATTGTTAGAATTTTAATTACCAAAATTATTGAATTTTTAAATCAATTTCCTGTTGCATTACCATTATACAAACAAAATCATATTAAAAATGATTCTATATGTAAAGAGACTGCCCTAATTAAAACTTTCTTTTAAAACTTTCGAAACTAATTTTCTTTTATACATGTATATATGGATAAAATCTTGGTATATCTCACGTTAAAATAAAAGTACGAAAATTAAAAAAAGGAATTTCATATTAACGGAAAAGTAAATTAAAAGTCTTGAAAACTTGAAAACGGTATCGCAAAAGCGAGCACTTTTCATTACTTTTACAAGATTTAATATTAATATTACTTAAATTCATTGAAATGGAAATGTTTCGAAATAATTTCTAAAAGTATTTTGGACACTGGAATTTTGCTTCAGTGATTTTTAATTAAATTCGATAATAATCCAGCTTTAAGGGGAATTTGAAAATTAAATTAACTATTACTGTAAATTTTCTTTACAGTAGATATTCTTCAGGAATTAAAAACTGATATTTAGCAGAGGAAGTACTATCTTTTAAATATAAAGTCTGGTAATGTTTTTCTAAAAATCAAACTAAAATTAAGAATCTTAAATCTATATATATATATATATATATATATATATATATATATATATATATATAACCTTGAAAGCGTTTCTTATTTTAATTTGAAAAATATATAGCAAGAGAGAATATGAAACATGTGATAACGTCTGTATGTGTTCAGCTGTTTTATTATTTTTTAAATCTCAATTAATTATGATGACTTTTAAATTATTAAAATTATATTGCAATTATCATCTTAAAGTTGCTTATTATTTGTCTTGTTGTGTAAAAAAAAATGCTTATAGAATTCAAATTGTCAATTAGTACTGTTACAAGTATAAAGCGTATGAATGCTGATTTTAATGTACAGCGAATATTAATCAGGATTCAATTTTTGCATGACAACTGAAAAAATTGTAAAGCATGGTTTATAAAGCTGGGCATTAGAAAAGGGCCTGGAAAAGGGCCATAGCTGCCAACTTTTATGCTTTTTTGTTACCACTAAAATTTAATTGTATTTTTTTCTTATTTAATCGCCAAAATTTCTAGTAAATTTTATTGTGACAAAAAAGCATAAAGTTGGCAGCCATGGCATGCATTTTTTTTAAACTAGTACTTGTATTTAATTATTTCATGATTTGATTAAATATATCCATCATTATTTATATATATTAGTCGCGCCTTTTATCACTAAACATACAGGGAATTTTACCCAGGTTTTATAAAAGAATTTCATGCCAGAGTTTTTATTTAAAACTATTTAATTTTTTTATTCACTTATTTCTGTGTGATTCATATTTTATTTATTTTATAAAGAAATTTCTAATACAAGTCGAAATATTTTCGTTCGGCAATGGTCAAATGACAGGTGGTTGGTATACTTAGCGTTAACCATGTCATGCGTGGCAACCTCACATGTAGTTCGACTTAAAAACCTGTATCCCGAATTGCACATATAAGCCTCATACACTATATTGCCAAAGGTGACCGGTCACTTGCGATTTTAGACGTTTTGTTAACTATCTAGAAAATTACATGAGGAATTAACCTGAAACTGCAGGCGTGTAAACAGTATAGTATAGGTTATATATTTCCACGAAGATTTTTTCCCGAAACCCCATAGGGGACTGTCAACAAATTGAAAAAGAACGAATATCTTTTGGATTACCCTGTAAAAACTAATATAGCAAAGGCGTTCAAACTCGAGATTATTAATAAGTGGCTTATTGTAATATACTGTGTTCATTTTTATGAGGATAGCATGTATACGTGTAGAGAAATTAAGGTTTTTATAAAAGCAGTCCCAAATTTCGCCAAGTTTTTTGCTTATGATGTGCAGAGTTCTTAATATAAAAAAAAGTTATTTTGAGAAAATATGTCAAACAACATTGTACATAATACTCTGCAATCAGAATTAAAAAATAATAAAAATTGGATGAAAAATGAGCAGGTTTACTAAAAAATGCTTCACTGCACATGCGCGAATGCAATCAAAATATAATATGCATAATGTATTAGCTAAGTATATAGAGCAACTTTTGTGAAAGTGTCAAAATCATAGCTTGAAAATTCTGAAAATTATCGTCGATAAAATAAGCTCGAAACCAGTTGTTCCCAAAAGGAAGCAAAAAGATAAGGGGTTGTGTCAAATATCTGTTGATTAGTGCCAAGATAGCGTACACAATATTGCACGTACTACTATATTTGAATACAACCCCTCATCTTTTTGCTTCCTTTTGGGAACAACGGATTTCCAGCTTATTCTATCGACGATAATTTTCAAAATTATCAAGCTATGATTTTGAGACTTTCACAAAAGTTGCTCTATATACTTAGCTAATACATTATGCATATTATATTTTGATTGCATTCGCACATGTGCAGTGAAGCATTTTTTAGTAAACCTGCTCATTTTTCATCCAATTTTTATTATTTTTTAATTCTGATTGCAGAGTGTTATGTACAATGTTGTTTGACATATTTTCTCAAAATAACTTTGTTTTATATTAAGAACTCTGCACATCATAAGCAAAAAACTTGGCGAAATTTGGGACTGCTTTTATAAAAACCTTAATTTCTCTACAAGTATACATGCTATCCTCATAAAAATGAACACAGTATATTACAATAAGCCACTTATTAATAATCTCCAGTTTGAACGCTTTTGCTACATTAGTTTTTACAGGGTAATCCAAAAGATATTCGTTCTTTTTCAATTTGTTGACAGTCCCCTATGGGGTTTCGTGAAAAAACCTTCACGGAAATATATAACCCATTCTATACTGTTTACACACAGGCAGTTTCAGGTTAATTCCTCATGTATTTTTCTAGATAGTTAACAAAACGACTAAAATTGCAAGTGCCCAATCACTTTTGGCAATATAGTGTAGTTCAATACTGTTTAAGAAATACCTCAAAAGATAATCGAGACAATTCCTTTTCGAATATTCGAATGGAAAATAGGCCACTGAAAATTTTAACTTTCCGAACACATAATGTAAATCAGAGGTGATTGTGTTCCGGTATTTTGTACACTACAGAATTTATATAGCAACTTTTTCTTCTTTAATCCATAAATTTTGATATGACATACTAAGAATATTACTGTATAAATTTAGTGGTGTACAAAATACCGAAACCCAATCACCTCTATGTAAATAAAATATTACAATCAGAATTTATGTGTGTGTGTGTGTGTTTGTGAACACGATAGCTCCCAAACGGTACATCCGATTAAGCTCTCATTTAGCGAAAATGTTATAAACCACAGCTGCAAGACCTATATAGATTTTTGTACAAATCAGGCGACGGATTAGGTATTGAATGTATTGTTAAACCATTCTGAAACAACTTTGAGACTGATTCTATAGGGAATATCTCCAAAGAAATGTGACAGTGAATAAGTGTTATATATAAGTGTTATATAGTGTTATATAAGTATTATATATATATATATATATATATATATAAGTGTTATATAAGTGTTATATAGTAATGTATTGCGCGGATGCAAAGAAACATTACTAAAAGAATCGGTAATAAAAGAATCGGTAACGTCTACAGATTTAAAACGGGAGGTGCTTTCAAACTCAGCTGATTCTAAGCTAAAACCTTTTTGGTAGGGCACTCCGTTCTGTTGAACATGTCAGTTATACATCAGCTCGTGTGAAATCGCCATAATCAGAGGTCACAAGTAAAGAGACGAGATGATGAATGTGGTGAAGTTTGGAAATAGTGACGGATAACTTTTTTGGTGATGAAAGTTTAGCGTAACATGCCTCGATGAATATGAGGCCGTAAATGACAAATAATAATGCTTTGAATTTGAAAAGTTACATTTTAATACAACTGTCTTTTTTTCAGTCATATAACACACTTTTGGCTGTTATAACAAAGTTATCCTGACTAAGTGCGACAGACACAATTCATTCAGATAACTTTTAGGCATTAGTGATTAGCATCCAGTCTGCGATAAATAACGCAGCTCAATAGGTTAAACCAGAGGAGTCCGGATACCAATAGATTTGTGTCTGCCGTACTTGTCCAAGATATCTTAGCTTATAGAGCGTTGGTAGAAAAAACTGAGATCCACCGCCAGGCGCCAAGTGGCGCCAGTCAGGCACGTCAACCGTCTCACCCAAGTCTTGAGGGACTTTTATCACGCACGACCGGGAGAGTCCACCTGTATGCGCTGCGACTGGTGGGAGCCCCACCACCTCCTGACCACTCTTATTGAACCCAAGTGAATGACGACATAGGTCTATGCGTTTGTGGATTCTCAGCCCTCTTGAGAAACCACCACGTTACACTTGGGTCCCCCAAAAGCTTCTGTGCTGGACACCCAAAAATGAATCAGGTACTAGTTCTTAAGTAGGATTTACCCGACCTGTTTTTGCTCTACCAGAACACGAGGGACAATCGTTGGTGGATAAGGCAAAAAAGCCCTGGGTTCGAGTCCTGAGATTGACAGATTTTTACTCAGGTGGGAAATATATTTAAACTTCTATGATTTCTAAATATACAATGAATTCAAACAACAAAAAAATTAATATAATTCTTCAAACAAATACAAATCGAAAAAAAAAAGTTTTAATATACTCACTACGTTTTTCGGCTACATCGAAGTCTTTATCAAGTCAAATAATAATATACTACAGTTGTACGATAATTTAATTATTTGAAACGCTATCCTTCACATTTTTATAGTAAAAATGAGAATTATGGCGTTTCAAATCATTTCATTATATATCATGCAATTGAGGAATATTATTATTTGTATTGATAACGGCTACGGTGAAGCCGAAACATGTAGATAGTTTATTACAACATTTTATGTTTTCTATAATTTTTATTTAACATGTTTAGCAATTACTGAAGTACAATGGATTATGGTTTGATTATTTTACCAATCAGTTTGATTCTGTTATATATTTCAATGGATTATGCGCTGTTTTGCGTATGATAAAGATTGTAGAGGTCCAAGGTTTTCGCTATAGGACATATTGAATACGTTAGATAGAACGTAGATATTTTGTCGCACTGTATCGCCTTCTATCTCTCTCTGTATATAAATATAAATATATATAGAACTGTCAACTATTACGGACTCTTACTACCACTATATTTTAAGTAAAATTTTCCTTAATTAAGACTGTTAGATTTTACTGTTATGATGACTGTTAGATTTTACTGTTATTAAGACTGTTAGAACTGTTTAGATTACTGTTAGATTTTAAGCTAATAAATAAGATAAATTATATACTTAATCCGGTTACACAATCTGTGCTTGCGCTTTCTCACCACATTTTATAAATAGTTTTCGTAATTTATTTAGTTGTACAAGCTTTGTAGACGACATAGATTAGAATAGCAGGATTCACCCCTGATATATGTAGTATATGTAGCATATATAATATTTTATATGTACCGGGTGTCTTAAAATGGAATGACTTATTTTAAAATTCAATAATTTACAAACAGTGTCGAATATTTAAAATATTCCTCCAGGAGAGTAATGTTGGATGTCAGGAGTTATTGTTACTGTGATTCCTGGTTTTAATTTCAGATAACAGTGATAGATGGCGCTAAAAGCAATAGAAGCTCAGTCGAGGCCAAAACTGAAATGCCCGAGCATTGATGGAGCTGCGAGCAACCTACGTCCAATCGAGGCAAAAGCAGAAATCACCCAGCATTGATGTGAAGGAAGGAAGTTAAATATATGAACTGGGTCTTATTCGCCAATACAATCTTGTTTTTAAGGTACCCACTCATATATTTAACCTCCTTCCATCACATCAATGCTGGGTGATTTTTTCTTCTGCTTCGATTGCCCGTCTCTTGTTCGCAACGCCATCTATTGCTGGTAATTCGAAACAAAATCAGGAATCACAGTAAACAAACTCCTAACATCTTATACTAGCATCCGTCAGGTCGAAATGCCGGAACATTCAGTAGTATAAACTGATATAATTAAAAGATAACATTTCTAAATAGAAAAAAATTTTTTTTTTATGTTTACTGTTTAATAGTATAACAGGAAGTTTGCAATTACATCTATTGAATCTTCATTTTAAAGTAATTACTCAGTCATCAATTGCCTCCGGTAATGCTCAAATACTAATCTATCTCCAAGTGTCACTATTTTTCGAATTTGGTCGAGCGTATCCTTTGCAAAAGGCACTTCAATTAGAACATCTTCTAAACGCGAACTCTACTTAAAGCGACATAGCGATAACACCTTTGGCTCACAGCATTTTTTGACAAAGTTAAACTCTGGTATTTGTGTATCGTGACAGCGTTTTCAATTGTTATACGCTAACGAGTTCGTGCATGAGACCTTTATCCTCCAAAATTTAGAAGTAGATGTGACAAGTAAAAGCATTTCAGTTAAACCATTACAGTCTGTGTTAAGCCTAGAGGCCAAAGTCCTGGGCCATAATAAATATCACAATTAAGTAGAAAGGCTCTAAAAAAAGCGAAAACGAATTCAGAGAATCTCATAATCTTAAAATATGACAATATTTCCGTAATCGTGTTGTTTTTATCATGATTACAATACACTAGTACAGAAAGTAAAAAAAAACAGGTTAATAATGTACCACGCTCACGTCAAACAATGCTAAAACAAAATACGCCAATTTTCTTCAAACTCGATTACAGAAATTTCCCTATACAAATATATATACAAGTGAATATAAATATGTATACATACATATGAATGCATGCATACATATTTATTAATACGTACATACATACATATGGATACATACATAAATATTAATACGTACAGTCGTGGAAAAAAAACTGCACACCTCCCACTAACTCTGCAACAAATTGTAGTAGAAGGAAGTGACTGGTACCAAACGATTGGAAATAAAGTCTACTTTTAAATTATATATCTAAAATTTGCCTAAGGGGCCATCTACATATTAAAACAAGCCTAAAATTTATTTTTTTCAATGGCAACACCCACTTTTGACATGATATTTTAAATCTTCGGTTCAAACTATGCCTAGATACAAAATTTTAAGTCATTTGGATGATAAGTTTTCGAGTTATAAACATTCAAATTTTAGAGCCTCTAATGTTAAATTACATTTTCATATTTTTATTAATATCTCCTGAGATTATAATTCTAATGTGTTAATTTTTTTTTGGTTATAATACTAAAAAGCCCAAACATAAATATGTCAAATTTGTAATTTTTATAATTTTATAATATGAATTATGAATTATGAAATTAATATTCGAAAAAATTATGAATTGCAACCTACAATTTTTTTGATGGATTTATATTTATTATGTCTTGCTTTATGTGTATTCAAAATTTTAAATTTTTCTACCAAGTAGTTTTCAAATTACGCTTAAAAAACGGCAAGATGCTGCTTTAAGGGGCCGTCTATGATGTGCATTAAAGCATAGTTTGAACAGGGATGGGAGCGCTCCGACTCGAAATCCCGATTGACACCACTAAATTTTAATAGTATTTGTTACCTTATTCAAGAACAAAATTTCTGAAATTCTTTACGTTGGAGAATACTATTAAAATTTAGTGGTAAGAATCGATATTCGGGTCGGAGCGCGCTCATCCCTGTTTGAGAAAATATTATACTCAAAGGCTGGGATTAAAACAAGATTTTCTCAAATCTGTTAAATTGTTTGCAATATTACACTAAATGGTTGTTAGATAAAGTATTAACGCGAAAGTATTTGTTACTTAAAAATGCTAATTTAAACTTTTATTAACTTTTCTATATCAATCAAAAATTGTAATCTTTACAAATATGTATGGATGTTCAGTTTTTATTCCATTAATAACGAACTTAAAATAATTAAACTTTTTCTTCTATAACTTTCGTATTTAGATCTATTCGATTAAACAGGCTAATTGAAAAAAAAATGCAAATTATTTTTATGGTTTTCTGATAGGCAAGATTATTTCCCAATCGCTCGCAGTGTGCAAACAAATCTAATAATAATAACAATAATAATAATAAATGGCAAACGATAAGTTTTCTTGCCAAGAGGCATTAATGAGGTAATTGTAAAATTTCAAATGAACTACCAGAATAGGTTTAATCATAGAATTATTAACCCTATTCCGAAGGAAAATAACGAATGTAAAGTTATTAAGATGTCTTTATAACATAGATTTAGTTTTAGGTCTTCAAATAAATCGGAATATAAATCCTGCGACACCCCCCCCCCCTCGCTACTAAAAAAAAAGCAATGTCTGGATTTATTTTCAGACTAAAAAACAATTTATCTGCGTTTTTTTTTTTTTTTTTTTTTTTTTTTTTTTACTTTGATTTCTTACGCTGCTTTATACTATTTTTTTTTTTTAATTCTACATTTTGTATTTGTCACTATTATTCACGTTTCTGACAATAAACTAAAAAAAAGGCGAGTTAAATAGATGCAAAATCTGCGAAACAGCATTATAAAAGCACCTGTAAAATTCCAATAACATTTACATATTCTAAAACTATTTTAATTACAAATAATCTTGTGGTTTTTTAACCCCTTCGTGAAGTGCGTCTATTACAGAATTTTTAATAATTTACCACCGGTTTTTTAAAACAGAAATTTTCGTCTGATTGAATCGTGGAAATGCTACGATATAGTAAGGCAAAGCTTACAATAAAAAATAACTGGTGGGAAAAATTGAGGATTCTGAGCATCTTATGCGTCACGTATACGTGTCACTTGTCCCCAAGGGGTTAAAATTGGATAATTCAACAGTTGTAAACATTATTTTACCGCATATAACAATAACCGAAACTTATTAACTGAGTAAAAGGGTCATATCGGTAAAACATAATACATTAAAAGAAGTGACATTCTGCAGCATTTCAACAATCGAGAACCGAACTTCAATTTAGATACAGCCCCTTAAATATGCTCATTATAAAGTAATTAATTTCTCAGAAACTAATCGTAGGAATTTAATGAAATTTGGTATCTAGGCATAGTTTGAACTGCAGATTTCAAATATGTTGTCAAATTTGAGTATTGCTATTGAAAAAAACAAAGTTTGGGTGCGTTTTGATATGTAGATGGCCCCCTAAGCAAATTTTATATACATCATTTAAAAGTAGACTTTATTTCCAATCGTTTGATACCAGTCACTTCCTTCTACTATAATTTGTTGCAGTGTTAGTGGGGGTTGTTCAGTTTTTTTCCACGACTGTACATACATACATATGAATACATACATACATATTGATACGCACATACATACATACATATTAATACCCACATACATACATACATATGAATACATACATACATATTAATACGTACATACATACATATCAATACATACATACAATACATATGAATACATACATACATATTAATACGTACATACATACATATCAATACATACATACAATACATATTAATACGTGCACACATACATATGAGTATATACATACATATTAATACGTACATCAGGGGTGTCAAACTGATGCCCGCCTGATGCCACTAAAATTTTATAGTAAATTTTTCGTTGTCTAATCATCGAATTTCTGCGATTCAAGAAGAGTCGACTATTTCTTTTAAAATTTAGTGCTATCAGGCGTGCCACATTTTGAAACCCCTGACGTCGCTACATACATACATACACATAATAGATGCATACACGACAATAGATTTTTCTGGATTTCTTTGGTTATTATCCGTTGGCATGCGGAGAATGCGGTAGTATCCAAATTCATATTCGATATAATTTATTTTTTTATTTTTTTACGTAAAATTCAAATAAAATTACATCGATTTTGAAGTTACAAAGGATGTAAGTCAAATATGGCTTGCTATCAATTCGCCCTTTCAAAGAAAAAAAGTGGTCATTATCGTTACGTAGAAATAAAACTTCTAAACGTCAATCTAGATCATAAGTCACAAATGCGTGCGTCAGTAACGTTGACGACATAACGATACGGACAACGATGAGGTTCAAATACATAAGTTACAACGATGGGGTTAATGTGTTAATTAGTAATTCAAACAATCGCATTGTTATCACTACAGAAAAATTGTTAATTTTGGGGCTGACGTTTTAGGACGTTAGGGTTGACGAATATTTTTGATTTTCAATGCTCGGCGAGATTTTAGCACTACACACTTAAAGTCCAATTCTTTGGTCAATAAAACTATTATTTTGAGCATAAAAGGGTAATGTTTCACGGGAAGCCGGATCTGTGCTCCGACAATAACCATCGTAAAAAGATTTTTTTTAATATCTGCCATCATTTGCAAGTTTTTGAATTTCAAAACCAGTCAGTATATGTATATACATATATACACTATATGGCCATTAATGACTGGCAACTTTCAATTTTAGACATTTTGTGGAATAATTAAAAATGTACTTGTCAGATTCTTCTGGAATTTTAGAATTAAAAAGAACAGGTTTGACTTCATATTTATCAACGTCGATTTGATAAGGAGGACAAAGGGGGCCAAAAAAATTAAAGAAAAAATAATACTTGGGATCACCCTGTAAAATAAAATGCACGCAATGATCTATCGCTACAGAATATACATAGGCAGACATTGTACAATATGTGTATTCATTTGTGTAAGAATAGCATGTATATTAATAGAGATATAGCGATTTTTTAAAAAAAATAAAAAAATTCTTGCATGTTTTTTGCTTATAACATACAGGGTTTTTAACCAAATTTAACGCCAGTTTCAGAAAAATTGACAAAATATAGTAGAAACAATATAGTGCAATTGAAATGTAAATGTATTAAATATTTAAGGAAATATGGGCAGTTGTATAAAATATTTTTTATCTGCTCATGCGCGAACGATAAAAAGGAACTTTTTGCATAATTTAATAGCCAACTCTATGCAGCACCTTATTAAAAAAAAAAATCAGTCAAATATCGTAAAAATTCAGAGAGATATCGGCGTTAGAGTGAGCTGTTTTTTAGTTTCTCCCTAAAACTCGCTAAATGATAAGGGATTGTCCACAAATTGTCATGTTTAATTTTTATACTATCTTTCATTTTTTATTGATACTTTAGTTCGCCTTGGAAAACTTTATTGCACAGGTTATAATACTTTTGGAAAGGATCTTTTCATTTTGATAATTCTTTTTGTTGTTCGAATAAGCTCGTTAGGGTAGTTTTTCAAAGAGAACTAAAGTATCATTAAAAATTGGAAAATAGTATAAAATAAAAAATGACAATTTATGGAAAATCCCTTATCATTCAACGAGTTTTAGTGAGAAACTAAAAAACAGCTCACTCTAACGCAGATATCTCTTTGAATTTTTATGATATTTGACTGATTTTTTTTTAATAAGTTGCTCCATAGAGTTGACTATTAAATTATGCAAAAAGTTCCTTGTTATCGTTCGCGCATGCGCAGATAAAAATTATTTTATACAACATCCCATATTTCCTTAAATATTTAATATATTTATATTCCAATTGCACTATATTGTTTCTACTAAGTTTTGTCAATTTTTCTGAAACTGGTGTTAAATTTGGTTAAAAACCCTGTATGTTACAAGCAAAAAACATGCAAGAATTTTTTTAATTTTTTTAAAAAATCGCTATATTTCTATTACTATACATGCTATTCTTACACAAATGAATACAAATATTGTACAATGTCTTCCTATGTATATTCTGCAGTGATAGATCATTTGGTGCATTTTATTTTATAGAGTGATCCCAAATATTATTTTTTTTCTTTAATTTTTTTCGGTACCCTATTTGTCCTCCTTATCAAATCAACAATGATAAATATGAAGTCAAACCTGTTCTTTTGGATCCTAAAATTCCAGAAGAATCTGACAAGTATATTTTTAAATATTCGACAAAATGTCTAAAATTGAAAGTTGCCGGTCATTAATGGCCATATAGTGTATACATATGTGTGTGTGGAATTATGAACATTGTAGTTATAAAATGTATTGCCTTCGTAGGACGATTTTAATTATTATTATTTTTTTAAATATTCGAAGAAAAAAATAACTTTGTGTCAACAGCTTGAGTATAGTTAATCTTATTCATGGTCTTTATCAAATGAATAAATTATTTACTATGTATCTTTCCAGAAATTTTAAAAAAGCACTGAAGTATTAAACAATAATAAATATGCATAAAAACTATAAGAGATTTGTTTGTATAATGAATCGATTATGAATTTTTTAGAAAAAATAATTTCATTCAGAAGACTTTAATGTATACATTGTAGAAAATTTTAAGAAGAAAATTTATCAAACTTTTAAAAGTGTTAATAAATTATCCTTTAAAAATATTTCTACGAAGTATACTAGCGACAGCTGCTACTTTTTTACCCTTATTAATTCATGTATGTATTCTTATTTTTTGTTTATTACGAATAAGCTATTTTTTCTGAAAATCTGTGATATATTTCTGTCAACATATTTTCAAAAAGAATGTCTTAAAATATAGATAGTTGTTGATAAAAGAAACAGCTTTTACATATTCATGAGAATAGGAAATGGGCGAAAATAAAAGAATACTTATAGAAGCAGTGGTTATTTTTAGTTGATACTTCAACATTTTGTTTTCTTTTTCAGTAAAAAATGCTGTATGGAAAAGAGTTTGATACTTCTTGATTTATTATCTTAAAAGGAAAATATCTACTTTATACAAATTTAACATTATAAAAGTCTGTCAAACAAACGTATAAGGGTACATCTGTAACGATTTTTCGAATCCATATGAAGGAAAATAACTCTGGCTGAATGTAATATGTAGATTTTTTTTAAATATATAATTTATCTTAAGAATATATTAAAAATATTTATCATTTTACATTTTTGATACAAAAAACGCATTTAACGTTACATAGACTTTTAATTTAAAACAAGAACGTAAAACCATGTATCAATCATAAATTATGAAATACTTCACAACACATTCGTAGTACGGTAATAAATCTCTACACTTTAATAAGCGATTTAGAGCGTGGCCAGACGGACTGACAGACAGACAACCCGAATTCGTAAATACTTTTCAACTATATTTTAAAGTGTTAAAAACGTAAACGTCTTTTATAGTTTGTTTAAATACAAGTGTTTTCAAGTGTTATTTTATTTATATTTTGTATAATAAAGTCAAAATCCAGAAACAAATGAATAATTTCTATGTATAAAAAAATAGAAGATTTCAATAAAATTTAAACTTGTTAAGGTGCAAACAGACAGAGGTATAACATGGCGCTTTCTCTGAAGTGGTAAAGCGGTCCCTTTCGTCTCTTACGACTTTCTTAGCATGTCTAAGGTTCAAAGGTCAAGCAAAGGAGAATGATAATAAGTCATCAATGCCTCTTTCATTTGTTGAAACTCCCCTTCCTTTTGTTGAAAACCACAAAATCGGTCCGAAAAATGAAAAGTCGCATTATTTATAGTTCTCTCATGCAGACATGAAAGCCTGTTTTATAAACAATGCCTTAATATGAGGCACATCAACAAATATTAATTTTTTTCTTCAAACCCCAAATGAAATAAATGTTAATACGAAACGTATAAGAACTTCGGGTATTATGGAATAGTTAGGTAATATGGAATGCTAATGTTTCTGTTTGAGGGCAATCAAGGGGCATCAAGGGGCAATATAATAAACTACTTAAGAACTTTTCCAGAATGCCCTCAAAACGCGCAGTTCGTCGATTGGCGCCAGTGCGCATTGTGTGAATAAATATTTGCTTTTGGGTATTTGCAAAGTTTCAGGAGATATTTTTTCAATATTTTTTATTCATTATTAGAAGTTAATATTTTTCCATTGAAATTAAACATAATGTACACCGAAACGCGACCAGTTTATGATGTAATACTCGTTCTCTAGTTTGCTTTTCACATCAATAAATATAGAGTAATTTTTCCTCAAACCGGCGGTGTCGAATTATATGGAATACCAGTACAATATCATAATACTCCATGATTATGGTGGCACAAAGACAAATCCTTATATTTGTGCAAATCTGATATATGAACTGAAGTATATCAGCCGACTACCTAGAAATTATATTTTGATCATGCTCTCTTGATACCATTACATCTGCTTTTTTCCAAAATCTGTTCGATTTCTTCATTTTAACCCCTTATTGCATATTTCCCGACTATCTAATTACCCTTAAAAAAAGTTTCGCATTATTACTTACCCATCATATATAGTATAGGGTAAGTCTTGTAATCGTTTTGAAAATAAATTTTTTTGACGGATTTACACGTTTCAGACACTGGAGATTCCGAAAAACATATTTTTAGAAAAACATTTTTGCCGCCCGTCTGTCTGCGTGTTTGTCTGTAAACGATCTATCTCCGGCTGTACTGACTGGGGTTGCCGCGGCCTCTTATAGTATTGAAGGGATCACGAACTACGGCAACTAAAATAAGCAGTACATTATACAAATTAATAAAAAAAGACTTTTTAAAATTTTAAAATAGAAACATTAGTACAAAGTGCTATGCTTGATAGAAAAAAAATGAACTTAAAACGTAAATCATAAGCTAAAACCTTTAACAACGTTTTAACGCACAAATAAGAAAAAAAATGGCACAAAAAATCACATACGGCCGTTTCGAGGATTCATGGATCCCCTTCCTCAGTGCGAGGAAAAAAAGATTAAAATGGGTTCATAGAACCCTTCGCTTATAGTCCCGAGTACTGGTTTGATTGAAAAGGCCGAAGCAAGAGTTTATATATCTTAAGATATATAAACTCTTGCTTTGGCATTTTCAGTCAAGCTAGTAATTTTTTTTCCGCACTGAGGAAGGGGATCCAAGAATTCCCAAAACGGCTGTATGTGATTTTTTGTGCCATTTTTGTTCGTATTCTTTTTCTTATTTGTGCGTTAAAACGTTGTTAAAGGTTTTAGCTTATGATTTACGTTTTAAGCGTTATGTGATTTTTTGTGCCATTTTTTTTCTTATTTGTGCGTTAAAACGTTGTTAAAGGTTCTAGTTTATGAATTAAAATTGGCACAAAGTGTTTGATTTATGCTTGTTAAAACCTAATACAACAATACTGTTTAAACTACTTCATTAAGCTAAAACATGCCCGTGAATAACGCTGACTTCATATTTATGGTGGCAATACCTGACTAAACACCTGATACCTGACCCTGGCAACACCTGATCTGTTTAGTCTACTAATAAAACATCTTGGAAGCAAGATGATGTTCACAGATGATGAAAAGATTCAACTTGAAGTCCTAATTTGTCTGAAACAGCAACCCGAAGAATGTTATGCAACTGGTGTTGGGGCACTGATAAAACGGTTATATAAGTGCATAAATATTGGTGGAGAATATGTTGAGAAATAAAAATAGTTTTGAAGTGAATATTATTGTAAGTTATTATTTAATTATCTTTTGTGATTTACTTAATTACGTTCCCTCGTATTAAATGTAAAATATCCATTACAGTTTTCAATTTAGAAAAAAAAAATTCTTCTATATTCTGTAAGACCAGGTTGGGTCCTGTGTTTTTTTCTAACGAGAATTTTTATTTTTAAATTCTAAATAAAAATTAATTTGAAATTACAATATGTCAAATATTTAAAGTTAATTTATTAATTTCGTTGATGGATCACTGTTGATGTTTATCGATTGGGTGAGTTTTTCTGAATCATTACTCCTTTCATTACTTTTCAAATTACGCTCTTATTTTAAAACAGAAAGTTAAAATTTTATGTGAAATTCTCTTTTACGTAATACGTAATTTATTATAATGGAACGGTCTTTATCCGTCTTCATCCATCATATATAAATGACACTAAACTATAAACCAAGTACACTGACATTTCAGGGGAGTTTTAATCAGGAATTAAATGTTGTGTGAAACAAAAGTGAGTCAAAATGAAGAACAAAAATAAAGAGGTAATACATCATTTTATGTTTGAATTAAAGAGGAATATATTTTTTTATATATACAAACTTGTACCGATTGTTATGTACTTTATTTTGTGTTTGCTAGTGTAGAAATATAAATTTTCCGAAGGCAAAAATAGATGGCGTATATGAGGGCGTGGGGGTTAGACTGACAGTGGAGTAAGTCAAAAATTAGAAAAAAATCTAGATAACCATATTTTCACTGAGCGTATATCAATTTTTGTTCAGTGCGACAGCCAAATAAGTCACAGTTCGCTTAGAGAGTCGCTAGAGGCCAAAACAATATGGACCACATAATGCAACGTCAATACGATAAGTTTCACTAAACACTTCATCTCTCAAATTACTAAATATTGACTTACTCCACTGTCATCCTAATCCCCTATTATATTGTAAATAAAGACAACTGGTTCTTAGTCTAGGAATATATACAATAACAACAAACGGAAATCTAGAGTAATCTCTTACGAGTTATCCGCCATTCTATAAAACGTCCTTTATCGTAGACCTCATATTTTATCTTAACCTTAGAAAGTAAGATAAATTTGATAGTTAAAGAAGTATTTATTAAAAACAAATTTCTGTCGCTGCCACAGATTTTCGTAAACGTTTCCAAATAGATTTTATAGTGTATTAATCCGTTTTCTCAACCCAGAATATAGGTTATTCGGATGCTATCCATTCTCAAGTAAACAATTTCTGGTTCAACAAACGTATTTTACAGGCAAACATGACAAATTAATACCATTACCATTAACATTATTTTTTTATTATTATTTTCTTATTCTTCCATATATAAATTTAATTTTGCAGCTAAAAATATCGAATTGAGAATGAATAGTATACTAAAACCGCTATTGCGGTATGAAAAAAATGAATATTACACTGTAAAAATTATTCTGAAACGTCTTCGAAAATTAGTGGCAGAATTTTTTTTTTTATCTTGAAATAAAATTGTTTTAAAAAATTATTTTTTAAATCTTGAAATTACAGTGACATCGAAAAAGGTGTACAGATTTGAAGAAATCATAACTATAAAAGTAATTAAGTAAATGGAATAATATTCTTTCCAAGGTACTCGGAAATTATTCAAGATTTGTTAGATGTAACTGTTTTAAAGCGTGACTTTAGACGATGTAAAGAATAGATGAAATCCACACATTCGCAATTTTTACTTTTGGCTTAGGCTAATCGTGTACATAGTGGATCCTTTCCAACTAAATCGACGATGTTGAAGAACTTTCTAATTGACATTTTTCCCATACCTCCAATAGTTTTAGATATACGATCACTTTCCACTCCGGAGTCATCGAAAAGGTTTAGACAGCATGAATGCCTTGTCCATTGTGCAATTGCTTTTTCCCATACCTCCAATAGTTTTAGATATAGGATCACTTTCCACCCCGGATTCATCGAAAACGTTTGGACAGCATGAAGGCCTCATTCACTGTGCAATTGCTTCTTCGGTTCGTCTGAAGGTCAAGGCTAAGAAGTAATTGCATCTAAAATATCTTGGATGATTGCCGAGTACTTTCCAAAAAATATTACTGCGTTTCCTCAATTACTTTTGGAGTTTGAATTCTTTGAAATGTGTTCAAGCTTTTTAAATGGCTCTGTATATTGGTTATGAAGTTTCTAAAGTTAAAAAAAACGCTTTTTTGAATCTTGGGTAACTCGGGAGGTGTTATTATATATTTCCGTACGTGGTTATATTGAATTTTCGTACATCAATAATCATTTGTCTTTTTTGACACTGTAATTTTCTTTAAAATAACATTTTACTTATTTTTTAAATTTTATTTTTATGTTTACAATTTTCTGTTAAAAAATGAATTGCTACCATGTTTAATTTTATTTACATTTACTGTAGTTGTGAAAATATTTGTTATTTAAAAAAAAATAGGGACAATGATGATACCATAGAATAGATCATTAAGTGTGATTTTTTAACAAAACAATTTTTTGCAGCATTATATAACACATAGAAAACATACTTAGCAACAAATATTGTATGCTGAAATTCCAGGTTATTTAAAAATTGAATTAAATGAATGTATGGAGCAGAGACGTATTTAGGAAAGAGAAAGGGGTACGTCATCATAATAATCTTCTTTAAAAGTAGATTTCTAATTTATTAACCGCGATAATAAAGCGAAGGTTTCTATTAAAAATTAGTGATTTTTTATTTTTTCCATTACAAAAAGTGGTATGATAAAATCTACTGGCACTTCATCCCAGGAACAATCCAGCTATGGAAAATTATTATCTGCATTATTTCACGTTAAAATTAAAAATAAATTAATTTTCTTTTAATTTTAAATCTGCTACCGGTGGCTAAACACTTTAAATTAGACCAGTTTGCGTAAAATGATTAAAATTACAAGGGAATAAAATTATGCATAACATAAATTTATTTCAATAAAATTTTACTTTAATCAAAAAATTTTCAATTTCGTTCACATTGTAAATGATGTCAAAATATAAATGTCGATCGTATTAACAAAAGCAAAAGATGCGCTCACTTTTTGGAATTTCCAAGAAGTATGGTACAAGTATTTAATTTTATCGAATTTCTATTTAGTATTTAAATCGCAGAATATGTAGCCATCACATCGCAGATTTTGCATTATTTTCCTCTGATTGAAAAAGGCAAAAAATTCTTTTAAATAATTGTGACAGAACTGGACTCTGATGGCACCCTGGTGTAATTTCCTTTCTTATCTCTAATTTTAAAAAATTCCTCTATTAATTATAGAATCAATGCAAATAACATATTCCATTAAGTGGGAATCTCTTATGGAACATTATCTTACTTTCATTGAAATTTATTTGGATGGTTTCTTCTTGATATAATCTTGCCAGGGTTGTGGTTTTTCTATTATACTTAATATCAGCTATATGCTCCTTATTCATATAAATAAATTTTCTGCTTGTCATGCCAATATAGTAAATCTTTTATCTGTCTTTTTTAATAAATGAAAGTAAGAAAAATTTCTCCTCCGATCGATAATATCCATCCATTATAAGAGAAACCATAGAGATTGTAACGCGTAAAAATACAATATGAAACAGTGCAGCATTATTTAATTTACCAAAATGTGTGGTTGCAAATATGGAAATAAACGTCCAAGTAAAAAATAAAAAATAACGTGCGTGATGTAAAAAAGTAATGAAAAATTAAATGATGGCGTATCAAATAATAACTTGACAGGCCGAGCAATTGTACAATATACTTATTTGTTTTGATAATGGCTTCGTCAACAGTCTTATAAAACTTATTTTACTGTTTATATATATATATATATATATATATATATATATATATATATATATATATATATATATATATATATATATATATATATATATATATATATATATATATTTACGCTTCTTAGTAATTAAAAGAAGCATACTATTCCAAGGTGTTATAATCTGTTATATTTTTATGAAATTTTCCTTTAATAAAATTTTGCATTAATTTAAATCATTTATGTATAATAATCTTATTTAAATTATAAAAAAAATACTGTTATAACTTTACGCAACTTCTCTTTACATAAAAAAAAAAATACTGTAGTAATTTATGCAAATCAAATTTCATATATCCCATTAAACCCAATATTGTAAATGACTATTTTTTTATCGAACTTCATCGATCATATCTAACTGACACTAAGTAATACATCAAGTACACTGAAAAGGCATTTTCAAACTAGTTTTAATGTTAACAGATGTGCAGATTTTTTTTTTCAAAACGGAAATTTGACCGAATTAAAAAGAAAAATAAAGAGGTAATATATCAACTTATGTTTGGATCAGACAGTAATTTGTTTTTTTGGAAAAGGACACATGTTGCTCATTATTTTAGTTCATATTTGTTATTGTAGAAGTAATAACGTTGTGAGGAGAAAATATATAGGTAACATATGATTTCCTTTGACTAAAGTTTTGCTTTAAGAGCCTACACAAATCAAGGTAAGACACCCGCAAACTAAAGTTAAACCAATTACAGTGTTGTTTTTCAAATGTCTCGCTTGCATTTCATTTTTGAAAGATTATTTTTAAGGTGGATTCCCCTAAAATGGCTAAACTAAAGTTCAGTCATTTTACCTGCTATCATTTTGAAAAAATGATACGACCACCGTTTTTCCATGTTTCACAAATCGTGATTTTCTTCAATTTAAAAATGCTGTTATGATAAATTAAATAATTTTGGTTTAAAATAAATAAACATGATCTCATTAATTCTTTTTGTTATTCATAAGTGGATTTGAAACAGAATTTTTCATCAAAAATGAAATTACTTACACAATTAACATTGCAATTTAAGTTTTTATTTAGAAAAAAAATGTAAAACCATTTTAGAGTTTAAAAATTTTGTTAAAACAAATTACTTATCGCAATTGTAACAAATAAAAATGCCTTTATCTTGGTCTTGTATGATGCACGTGACATGGCCACCTGGGTGGCCATATCAGAAGCAGGTCAGCATTCAGGAAAATCGTTTGATTTTCAACAACCCGTAAAATAATAAATATACACAATCTACGACCCCACCAATTAATAAAACATTAAAAACTTATCAGAGTATGATGATATTCTTTAAAAAATTATTTTAAAAACGTGCGTAAAAAATGGAGACTTATCAGATAAAAAGAAGAAGAGATTACGCCAAAAACATAAAATAGGAAATTGGCGTCAAATTCCATAATCTAGTTGAATGGCAAGTGATCGCATGATACAATAGGAGACTCCTTAGTGGTATGCTCATGTCATTTAGTGAAATTTTTGGTTAAACAACGTATAATAGAGGGATGGGTGAAAGAGGAGCGCCTACCTTATTTAATTATTTTATTTATTTATTTATTTATTTATTTTGCAAAGGATTGTTGAGGTCGAGCTCTAACAGGGTCGGGCCTTTTTACTTTTTCGATTGTCATTTCAGATTTTTCTTTATGAGATCATTTTATAATTTGGAACCCGTTCCGAAAGTTAAAGTGTTCTCATTGAAAATAAATGCAAATAAAACCGAAAAATAAAAAACTTAACTCATTAGATATTGACCTGTGCTATCCTATACCAAACAAAATCGTTTAAAATTATTCAAATTTAAACCAGAAATTTAAAATAGACGCTTACGTTGGTTTAACAATAGCTTGCAAATGCCTTTTGTGAATATTGCAGGCTCTTATTTTGAAGTGATTGAAATTCATTTATATTTAAAATTAAAAAAAGAAAATATCTACGATATGTCATTTCAGTTTCTTTCTCCTTGTTTAGAAAACCATTTTTTTTAGGTAATAATAATAATAATGAGGATGAAAATATTTCAAATATCATACGGCATTGGTGCGATTTTTTTGTAAAACTATTTTTATTCAGTTTCATCCATCATATATAGATAACATGGAGCCATATATCATGTCGTCTGAAAAATAACTGTTGGATTGGTTTAAATAAAAAAATGAATGATGCGTGAAGAATTAATTTCACAACTGATCTGAACTAAAATTTATAAATCAGTTTATTTACCCATCATACGTAGTATACGGTAAGTCTTGTAATTGTTTTGAAAATCGAAAAATAAAAATTGACGGATTTACACGTTTCATACACTAGAAATTCCGAAAAACATATTTTTAGAAAAAGTCTGTCTGTAAATACTCTATCTCCCGAACAAATTGTGATAGAAACTGGAAATTTGGTATGTACTTAGTACCTAATAATGAGAGAAAGCCTATTGAATTTCCGTAAGCTCGATTACCCGGAACTATTTTTTTTTTCGTACTGTCGAAATATTTGTTCTGACAAAAGGTATATAAAAATTTTCGAAATTGTTTATTTTAAGGAGTAAATATAAAATACAATAAAAAAACATAAATTTTGCACAAAGAATGAAGTCGATCGGATAATAAGTTGCCGAGATATTTGTAATCCTATTTTCCACACTTTTCGATTTTCCATGACACTGCATTTCATTCAAATTTCAATTCAGAGATATATTTTAATTGGAAATGAGACGCTTCATCCGACGCAGTACACTGTTAGTTAATAGTAATAACATTTTTGGAGTTATGAGGATGTTTCTTTTACGCAATTCAGTAATAGAGCATTTGGAGTTTATGACGTCATCAAGCCACGACTTTATTCGAATTGCAATGCATTTTATAAATAGTTTACACGTGTTTAATTTTCATATTTTATATAATGCATATCAATGATGGGTAAGTTTTAAGGTGGTCCCCAACGACTACTTATATTTGAATTAAAGAATCTTTTGCTAGAGGTTAATGAATAATTAATTTTACAACAGGTAGTGTACTGATATGAAAGTTTCAAAGAAAAATATGTAGATGACAAGTAATTTTAATTCAAAAATTGGTTTGCTCCAAATTTTTAGCTTTAGAGTTATTTTAACGTTTTTTTTTTTTTTATAAAAAGTAATTGACTGTTGCATCTAACTTCATTTAATTTCCCCGTGCTTCAAAAAAATGTTTTTTTTGTACTTTTTTAATCTCCAATTTTTTAATTTTACAGTTATTTTAAGGTATTTTTATAAAAAGTAATTGACTGTTGCACCTAACTTCAATTAATTTCACCGTGCTTAAAAAAAATAGTATTACAGGACACAATGCAAATAAAATATTCCATTAGGTACACTGCAGAAAAGATAAACATTTATTAATCTATGAAAATATTTTATAACCATAAACGAAAATATACAATAACCTCATGGGAGTTACGATCCCGAAAATGATTCTTTATTTTTAGAGACCTCATAAAACTATATATTTTCTCGATTTAAAGATGATTTTATAAAAATTAAGTTTGTTTTGATGCCATTGATTTTCGGAAATGTTTCCGAGTATTTTTTTATAGTGTATTAATCATTTTTTTGAACTTGAGATATAGGTTTTGCGGGTGCTACCACTTTTCAAGTAAACATTTTCATGTTTAGCAAACATGTTATATATGTCACAGTAAATACCCAAAATCAGCCAAAACCAGAATTAACTAGAGAAAACGCGTTCTAACTGAGAGTTATAGTTAAAACGCATTTTAACCGATTTATTCCAGTTAACGCGTTCTAACCGATTTATTCCAATTAGAACTCGTTCTAACTTAGACCGCTAGGAAAAACTCATTTTATTCGGCTTTTGACTGATATGTTAGACAATATCATATGTATCTATCAAAAAATATTTATATAAATCAGTTAAAACGAGTTTTAACGCGTTAGTTAGAACGAGTTAGTTAGAAAGCGCGAGTTAGAACGCGTTCGAACCGAGAGTGCTATGACTAATAGTAACATATATATATATTACTGTGAAAACTCGAAATCAGTCAAAACCCGAATTAACTAAGAAATTTGCGTTCTAACTGAGAGTTACAGTTAAAACGCATTTTAACTGATTTATTCCAGTTATAACACGTTCTAACTTAGAGCGCTAGGAAAAACCCATTTTATTCAGGTTTTGACTGATTTGTTAGACAATATTATTTGTATCTATCAAAATTTATTGATATAAATCAGTTAGAACGCGTCTGAACTGATTTATTCCAATTAGAACGAGATCACTAAGACTACTAGTAAGATATTTATGTTACAGTGAAAACCCGAAATCAGTCAAAACCCGAATTAACTAGGGAAAACGACTTCTAACTGACAGCTTCAGTTAAAACGCGTCTTATCTGATTTATTCCAGTTAGAACGCGTTCTAACTTAGAACACTAGGAAAAACCAGTTTTCCCTAGTTAAGTCGTGTTTTGATTGATTTCGAGTTTTCATTGTAACATATATGCAAACATTAACAGCATTAACATTATTATTAAAATTAATGTTGTTTTTTTACTCTTGCATGTATCAACTTCATTTACGCTGATGAAAAGAAAAAAATTAATTATGAATTGCTCGTATCCTAAAATTCGATATTCTGAATTGGGAAACCTGACATCATAAAAACCACTCGTAAACGTTTTTGAAAATTAGTGGCAGCAAAATATACTGTTTTTAAGAATGCTACTTTAAAACTTGATAGTTTCTAAAGATAAAGAACACATTTCGGAATCGTGGAAGAGGTTACTGTACAGGATGTGGAAAAAGTTTTAGATAGGCATAAAATTCATTATTTTTGAGAAAAACGTAAATGTTAATAATTTATTAACAAATATGGTACTTCTCTATTATCCCGTCGACCTTTTTTTTCATAACAAAAAACTATCGACAAACTGTAACGCCAAATAAACGGGAGAACGTTGCCATTGGAATATCAAAATAAATAAAATATAAGAATTTAAGGACACAATTGTTTTTTTTAATTAATGAAATAACCAATAAATCAGTAAAACATAATGAAAAATACACGCAAATGTCGAATTAAAAAGCACTTGATGACATAACAAACACGTATAATGCTTCTGACATCAAGTAAATGGGACTGCATTTTTGGCGTTTATTAGAGTTTGGCGATAGTTTTTGTTATGAAAAGTGGTCGACAGGATAATAGAAAAGTACCATAAATATATTATATTTAACATCAGATAAATGGAAACGCACATTAGATCTCAAAGTATCCGCCTTTTTCTTTGATGCATGCTTTTAGCCTTTATGAGACATCATTGACAGGGGCACGAAGTATCTCATCGGGAAGATTGGTCCATTCCTTAATCATTTTTGCATTCAGAATATCCAAGCTTTGATAGGAAGTAGCCAAGATCTTTGCCTTCAAAGTTCCCCAATTGGAAAAATCAGTTGGATGCACGTCGGGCGAGTTAACAGGCCATTCATAAGGAAAAATTAAGTCAAGAGTATTGCGTGCTCGAGGGACTAGTGAAATTGCTGAACTTGCTGAAATACCCAATTTCACTCAGAAAAGTGTTTTTTTTTTTTTTTTTAGAAAAAGACTTAAGCACTTTCTGCAAAATCTCGTCCTGTTAGTAAAGCCATTCAAAGCTTTTTCCGCACCCTGTATATTTTCATACGTGGTTACATTGTATATTTTACATTAAAAAACATTTGTTTTATTTTACAGACGTACGCTTTTGTTAATGGATTTTTTTTTTCAAATTTCGTCTATTTTATCTAAAAGCACTAAGCGATAAATCAATTACACCAAAATGAAAAGTATGTGTTAACATTAATGATGAGTTAACAGATGTGTGCTAATACAATTCATAAGGGAAATAAGTCATATTAAAAATAGAAATAGAGGTGATACATCATTTTATGTCTGAAATTAAAATGTATGCGCTACTATCTAATAAAATTATTTATTTCAAGAATTTTTGTAAAAAGATATTAACCCATTTTTTAATAAATATAAATATTAATAATAAATAATAATAACGATAACAATAAAAATAAACATTTAATGAATAAAACTTCACTTACATTTTTCCTTCTTAATGTATTGTGTTCTTGTTGTAGAAAGAGAAACAGTGAAAATATAGTATTCCATTCGGTACGATTTTGTTTATGGAATGCGTTTTATCCAAGTTCATCCATTATATCTAAAACCATTAAGCGATAAATCAAATAAATCTGAAACTGTGGGTTTACATTAATCATGAGTTAAATGAAGTGTGATAATTCATTTCAAAACGGAAATGAGTCGAAATTAAAAGGGGAAATAGAGGTGGTACATCATTTTATATTTGGAAATAAAATATATGTGCTACTGGCTGCTAAAATAATTTTTTTAGTAAGTTAGTGTAGAGCTATTAACTCATTTTAATAAATATATACATGAACAATAATAAAAAAATAATCACAAAAATAAATATCTAATGTATAAAACGTCACTTTCATTTTCCCTGCTTAATATATTGTTCTCTTGTCGTATAACTAGAAATAATCATAATATAATATTCCATTAGGTACGATTTTGTTAATGGGATGTTTTCTTTAATCCTAGTTCATCCATTATATCTAAAACCATTAAGCGATAAATCGAATACATTTAAAACTGTAAATTAACATTAATCATGAGTTAACTGATGTGTGATAATTCATTTCAAAACGAAAATGAGTCAAAATTATAAAGGGGAATAGAGGTGATAAATCATTTTATATTTCAAATTAAAATATATGTGCTACTGGGTGTTAAAATATATTTTTAGTAAGTTAGCGTAGAGATATTAATCCCTTTTAATATATATATATATATATATATATATTAATAATTGGGCTGTTTAATAGCCTCTGCTTGTTAACTAGGAGAAGACCCTTTAAATGCCTCAGAGGAGGACTTAAAGGAATCGACTGGGAGCAGGGACTTGATGTCCAATCCGCACCTTCCATCGGTGCAGCCTGTTAGTACCCTTGCCTAGTGCATGGGGAACGAACGCGGATGGGCTTCCTCCAACCCGCTTGGCCAGCGTGGAGGAATTTGGCCACCTCCCCCCTTATTTTACCAAATCTGGGGGAGACCTACATCCAGCAGTGGATTGAAAACGGTTGATGATGATGATGATGATGATGATATTAATAATTAAAAATAACAATAATAACAATAAAAATAACATTTAATGTATAAAACGTTTTTTGAAATTTCCGTGCTTAATATATTGTTTTCTTGTCGTATAAATAGAAACAATGAAAATATATATTCCATTAGGTACGATTTTGTTAATGGATTTTTTTAAGCAAGTTAATCCATTATATCTAAAAACATTAAGCGATAAATTAAGTACACCGAAAAGAAAATTGTAGGGTAACATTAATCATGAGTTAACTGATACCTGATAATTTATTTGAATGAGGAAAAAATGAGTCAAAATTAAAAAGCGAAACAGAGATGATACATCATTTTTATGTATGAAATTAAAATAAATATGCTATTGGCTACTAAAATAATTTATTTTACGTCAGTCAGTGTAGAGACATTAGCCCGCTTTTAAAAAATATAAATAATAATGTAAAATAACATTAACAATAAAAAAAAAAAACGTTTAATGCATAAAAATTCACTTATTTTTATTTTTATTTTTATACATTTTTTGCTTAATATACTGTTTTCTTGTCCTATAAATAGAAACAATGAAATGATAATATTCCATTAGGTACGGTTTTGTTAATGGAATGTTGTATTTATACAAGTTCATCCATTGTATCTAAAAACATTAAGTGATAAATTAAATATACCGAAGAGAAAGTTGCGGGGTAACATTAATCATGATTTTACTCATGTGCGATAAAATCCATTCAAAATGGAAATGAGTCAGAATTAAAAAGAGAAATAGAGATGATACATCATTTTATGCTTGTAATTAAAACATTTGTGCTCTTAATGTTGAATTATTTACTTTACGTCGGTTAGTGTAGATATATTAATAATTTTTTTCAGAGATTTATTTCTTTCAATTCATTGCACTTAAAAAAACCTCTTTCTAACATTCATCATCTATCATTAATGCCTGATGATATATTTGGAATTTATTGTTCAAATATTAGCTGTTTTTTCTCTGACAAGAAAACTCACCAAATGAGAAACAACGCAATCAAACGAAGTGAAATTGCATTCACTGAAAAAAAAGACAAATGTTTATTAAACAAATAAAATATAATATACCAGGAATACAAATATACAATGACCTTTTCCAAGTTATCCACAATTCTGAAAAGTGTTTTTCATCTGTAGTAACCTCAGAAACAAAATTAATATCGTGAATTAAAAAAGAATGTTTGAAAAAAGTTTTTTTTCTTACTTTTTTCTTCTGCCACTCATTTTCGGGAACTTTTGCGTTCGTGGCTATATTATATTTCCGTAAATTAAGAAATTTTCGTATTTTTTTAGCGTGTGACGACACCAAATGTCGTAATTAGTCTTTTAGAATTAAACAAAAATTCTGAAACTATTTTCGAGTTTTAAAGAAGAATTTTTTTAAATAAAAGCTTCTTTCTGTTGCGGATTTTTGAAAAAAAACTTTTGTAAGTAATTTTTAGATTGTATTAATCAGTTTGCTACACCTGGAATGTTGGATTATAGGATGCTTTCAGTTATCAATTAAGCATTTTCAGCAGCGTAATTGGAGTTATACATTCAATAGCTACAAAATGATATTAATGTCAATATTATTGTCAATGTTAATGTTAATGTTAATACTTAATTTATTATGTTTGTCTGAAAAAAAAAGCTTTGTTGAAAATGAAAATGTTTACTTGAAAATTGATTACATCAAAATCTATACTCTGGGGGTTTACTGATTAATACTATAAAAACTACACTCAAAAAAAAAAAAAAACTTTTGTTTTAACATATATTATATCTACAGTACTTTTAACAGAATATCTTAATTTTACGTAAAGTACGGATTTTCTCTGTTACCCATCGCAGATATCGTTTTTGCCCTCTGGTGGATAGTTTTATAGTCATCCAATTCTTCGCTTTTCACGTGTAATGCCAACGCCTCGATAAGAAAGCCGTGACACGCGTCATCAGAACGTCATACCAAGCAGACAAACCAAAGAAAAAAATTCGAACAACTTGCATGTTTCGATTTTATTGTCTCACAGAATTAATAATTATTGTTTACGACTAATAGTTAATAATTTCACGAGCCATCGAAAACGAAACATGCACGTTGTTCGACTTTTTTTGTTTTGACTGCTTGGTATGACGTTTTCGTGACACGTGTCAAGGCTTTCTTATCTAGGGGACGTTGGTAATGCCGGTAAAGTTATTCGTCTACGATCTTTGGATCCCTACTCTAGACTAGATTTTAACAGATTTTCTCAGTATAAAGTACGGGAGTAATCTGGTAGCATAACTGTCAAATATTCCCCGTGAAATCTACAGGGTTTTTTTTTTTCGTGCACTCGTAAACGTTTCCAAAAACTAGTGGCAGCAAAAAACACCTTTTCTAAATAATTTTTTAAACCTCGAAAATATATTTATTTCTTTAACGCTTTTCGGAATTATTGGTAACTGTTGTTATATATTTTCGTTCGTAGTTATATAATATTTCTGTAGATTAAGCAATATTTGTCTTTCTTTACAATGTGGGACAACACCAAATGTAAAATTAGGCTTTATGTATTATACAAATATTCAGTGTAATAGTGCGTAGTTACAAAAACAAATTAAATAAATTATTGTGTTTGCATATTCAACATTTTGACACGGATTCGTATTTTTTAAATTTTTAAATACCACTACATCAAAAAAATAATATTTTCCTTTTAAAATTGGAAATTTATACCATTATAGATGGTAAATATTACTAAACGGAATTTATAGTATGATACTTCAAAACTTAAGTTTGCAGAAAATTCTGCTAAAACGGATTAAATAAGTTATTTTTTCGAGGAGAAAAATACAGATAACATGTAACGTCATTCAAATAGATTTTGCTTTAACTATTTTAAACGTCCTTTTTATTTTAAAATTTCTTTTTGAAGTATAAATATGTTTTATTCTGTCTAATTTCACTTATTTGTTCCCTGTTTAAGAAATGTGATTATGTTGTATAGAAGCAACGCAAATATCTAATTTCATTAAATGGAGTCTATTAATAAATTTTGTTCATAAAAAGCTGTAGCCATGATATATAATTGAGATTAAATAATAAATCAAATACTCTAAAAATAGTCTTTCAGACTAGTTTTTATCAGTAGTTAACTATTGTGTGAAAACGTAATTTAAAATGGAATATAAATAAGTACTTTTCCAGTATAGGGGCCTTGGCGATTCTTTTTAAAAGCTTGACGAAATTTTGACATTAGAAACTCATATTTGTTGCCAAATAATATAAACATCTATGAAAACAAATATGATATACTTTTATGCTTATATATGTATATATATTATTATTATTGCCATTTTATATACAATTGATTCCTGTTTGCTTATAAAAATGCATAAATAGCTTCTTTTCACTAAATAAATTATATAAATATTGAAAAAAATTGCCTCCCAGAAAATATATATGAAAAATTCCCTTCTCTTGCCAAGGACCTTATAGTAGAAAAGTATAAGTACCTATAAATAGGATTGGAAAAGAGAGATAAAGAGGTAATAACATCATTTCATATTTAAATTAGAGAAGAATTTTTTATCTTCTCTAAAATGCTACCGGTTGCTAAGCTAATTATTTTAAGTTATTTAGCTTATAAATATTAACATTAAAAGCGAAACAGTATGGATCATATATCATTTCCTTTCAACAAAATTTGCTTTCATTCAAATTTTGTATTTTCTTTTTTGTATCATAATTATATAACGAAATCACTCATTATCATTAAACTAACGATTATATGTTTAATGTGATAAAACAGAACGCATAAAGACTTATAAAAAGCTTTTATTATATACATCGGCATGTTTTGAAAGCACAAATAGCGATATTTTCAAGATCAAAAATGAAAATTAAACTATTCTCGTAAATTTTCGAAAATAAACTAGATAAACATAGACACGTGATCATATTTATAATAAAAGCAGGTGCTTAAAAAATGGTCAACTGTAAACGTGAAAATTAATGTTTTCTAACTTATTTTTATTTGTACAGTATCTCGTTTCAAATTTCACGTAATTCAAAACAGGCTGATTCATTGCATGTGTTCTGACTTTGCATATAGATTTCTATGGATTCACGGATAAGGGATGGGAAATAAAGTCTTGATGAATAAATTATTTTAATTTTATTATATTATTTTATAATATTTTATATTTATAATATTTTGCATTATAATATTTTATTATATTGCTTCTTTTGTATGTTAAATTTCTTCTTAAAGCAATGAATTTTATCTAAATTTACTTACTTTCTTCCTGTTAAAGATAAAAATTCCGTTAAAAAATTCGTTTAAAGAGAAGATTCTACTTCTTTGAGACAAATTTTTCGATTTTTTTTTTAAATTTTGCATTTTTTGCATCCTTTAAGTGTGAAGATTGTTTCTCTAAAAAGCAGTTTCGTGATATTCCAATTCCCTACAATCTGTTTTACTCGTTGAACGCAACCCTGAAGGAACCAGAAAACGCTTTTCCGAGGTATATTGGGTCTCAAAACCATTTCGAAAATATGTTGATAAAAAACATCTCGAAACCATGTCGAAACTCGAAGTTATGTCGAAAAATACCATCTCAAAATCATATCGAAAGGGTGTCGAAACTTTTTTTCTCGAATCCATGTTTTCAAAATGGGCGAGTATTTTCTCAAATCCATGTTTTTCAAAGTGGGCGATCATTTTTCTCGAATCCATATTTTTCAAAGTGGGCGATCATTTTTCTCGAATCCATGCTTTTCAAAGTTGGCGACCATTTTTCGCGAATCCATATTTTTCAAAGTGGGCGACCATTTTTCTCGAATACATGTTTTTCAAAGTGGGAGACCATTTTTCTCGAATACATGTTTTTCAAAGTTGGCGACCATTTTTCGCGAATCCATATTTTTCAAAGTGGGCGACCATTTTTCTCGAATACATGTTTTTCAAAGTGGGAGACCATTTTTCTCGAATACATGTTTTTCAAAGTGGGCGACCATTTTAATCGAATCCATGTTTTTCATAGTGGGCGACCATTTTTCTCGAATCCATGTTTTTCAAAGTGGGCGACCATTTTTCTCGAATCCATGTTTTTCAAGGTGGGCGACCATTTTTCTCGAATCCATGTTTTTCAAAGTGGGCGAGCATTTTTTTCGAATTCATGTTTTTCACAGTGGATGACCATTTTTCTCGAACCCATGTTTTTCAAAGTGACCGATCATTTGACTCGAATCTATGATTTTAAAAGTGGGGGACCATTTTTCTGGTATTCATGTTTTTCAAAGTGGGAGATCATTTTTCTTGAATCCCTCTTTTTCAAAGTGGGCAACAATTTTTCTCACATCCATGTTTTTCAACGTGGGCGACCATTTTTCCCGAGAACTATTTGACCGATTTCCGAGGTAATCATTTTTGCTGGATCTTATACCATTGAAAAGTATAATTTCTATTGAATAAATATTTTTCGAGCTCGCAAAAGATTTTTTTGAAAAGGTGAAACAATGAACTTTTTAGTTCAAATAATCGCCATATTGCCCAAAATTAAATTTGTAAATTAAAACTTGTTATAACGTAATAAACTCCGAGGAATTTAATTCCCTTTTATAAATTAGCTACAAAATTTGTGTCAGATGAATGTTGCCGAAGAAAAACAGCTGATGGCGCGCTCCCGCAGGTACTCTCCGTCGCAAAAGGCGCATTATTATTATTTTTTTCTACACATAGAAATGTAAATATATATATGAAATTTCAATAAATATAATGAAAAATGTTCGAAAATAATATTTATTTTCTTTTTAACCAAACACAAATTGTAAGAATCAAGGGAAATTTAATCCAAAGAAATAGAACCCTCTTTCCCTTAATAAAAACAATGCAAGTACCATATTCCATTAAGTGGACGATTTTAATGGAACGTTTTTGAACAAGCTTCATCCATCATATATAAATGACATTAAGCGATAAATCAAGCACACAGAAATGACATTTTTAGACTCCCTTTAATCTAGAGTTAACTGATATAGAGAAGATTCGGTTCAAAAGGGAAATGAATCTAGATTAAAAAAAGAAAATAAAGAGGTGATACATCATTTTATGTTTATATTTGAGAATGGAATATTGCAACTGGTTGTCAAATATGATTTTTTTTCATTAGTTAGTGTACATATTATTGCTTCAAAGAGAAATAAATACAAAACCGATATATTTTTTTTAACATTTTTTCTGTATTTTTTTTATACTAAAATTTCTTTAAACTAGTCAAATGTTCCAATTCGAAAACTTTCTTCTTTCTCATATACGTTAATACAGGGTGCGTCAGAAATTCGAGTAAACTTTGAAAAAAAAAACATAATAAAAGAATTAATGCTCGGAAAAAATTTTGGTTTGCGCGTATATGATCAGAGGGACATTGAATATTTTTTTTTCATTTATATATATATATATATATATATATATATATATATATATGTAGGAATTCAGTTTAAACACTTCATTTCCTTTATGACGTACATGATCAGCAAATTAACAGACGCTCTAGTATACTAATATTATCCATGATTTAAATGCACGAGTTATAAAAAGCTTAGATCGCGAGATCAGAATATCTTCAAAATGGAAAAAGAGCCAGTCTACTCATTTTTGTTGTGAAGCAAGCATGAAAATGAGAAATAGCCAGTAAAGGCGCTGTTAGGCCTAGTTGGACTATTGGAAAATAAACATATTGTATATATTGGGCGAAAAGTGTATAAGTTGAAAATAAATTATGAGTAAAGTATTGTAGAGTTATCTGTCTAGGACTGTATTAAAGCTTATGTTTTGTTATTAACGTCTAGTCGTTCATATTGTTCCAGTAAATCAACTATTTGCATATCATCTTCTTACAAATATATATATAAAAATATTCCAAAATTAGCCGAAAAAGGACGCTCACACGTCATACTGAGACGTTTTGTGTAAATCATTACGGTCCTCCAAACTCCCCGTTTCCTCAAAACGTCGTACTAAATTCAGTATCTCATTCGTTGAAATAGAGATATTTGCGCCTTCAGTACTTTCTCCGTGTGAAACTTTTGCAATTCTATACTTGTGTATCCACCATTCTTGTAGAAAAATTTAACCACCAACGTTCGTTCTGGTAAGGATAACATGTTGCCGAGATCGACCGACGAATTCATTTCTAGCCAGGTGTTTTTTTTTTGTTGTTGTTGTTGTTTGTTTTAGCCTGATTTGCGTAAAACTTCTCGATATTAGACAACCTGAACTTAGTAAGAGAAGCGCCATGAGTGGCAATAGACCAGGGATGAGATTTCTCCGCTTTTTTGAATACCAGTATAATCTTACAGAAAATGTTTTTTATTTAATCGGAACATTCTGCGAATTATGAGAACAACGTTTTCTCTAAGATTATACTGGTATGCAAAAAAGCGGAGAAATCTCATCCTTGCAATAGACTCTGATTCGTCCAAAGCCCTTTTCAACCGCCGCGGGCTATCGACTACAGCGCTATCATAGACTTTGTACAGGAAAAAAGTAGACAGTTTTTAAATCCACATCATTCATAATATTTTCATGTTTGTTTAGATTTTTAACGCCTATTTTCAGGTTCAGAAATAATTATATTTTCTATATAAACAAAAATATTTCTAGGAAAATCGCAATTTTCTTTAGAAAATATTATTTTTTCCTCCTGAAGTTTCGTTTTCATTCTTTCAGCGCGAACAACATTATTACTTTCTCTCATTATATTTTAATATACATAAAAAAAAACTCGGATTAGTTTTATTTCTATAAGTAAAGTGTATACATATCCTGCTTTATTTCGGCGAAAGCGCATCTCAAGTATTTGTTATTAACTTTTTTTCGTCGTCAATGTTCAAAATAGGTATTGGCGAGGATCGAAATAGCGCCTAGCACCAAATCCTCATATGACTTGTGCTATTTCTAATAAAGTTGCTTTACTGCTTTTGGTTAAGTCGTTATGGTGTAATGGTTAAAATATCCGTCTGTTAAACCGAAATTTGCGTGTTAGATGTCCATCGTTTCATTTCTCTCTTTTTTTTAAATTAATTTATTATTAGTTACTCTGAATTTTTTTAATTAATTCTTGTTAATAAAACTAAGTTATAACATTTTATTATATATATATATTTTTTTTTAATTTATTTTCAGTTACTCTGATTTTTTTTATCGATTCTTCTTAATGAAACTAAGTTTTAATATTTAATATCACCTAAGGGCTATATTTTAATAATTAAAATGAAACATATATCTTAATACAATAATAACATCGAATAAAATTACATTAAAAAAATATGTTGCAACTTTAATAACGTAAACTTATCCAATTACCAGAAATTAACCTATTAAAGTATTCATTTTTATAAAATTAAGTATGTTACTTCATGCATAAAATACGTATATAATTTTCTTTTAAATGGGGGGTGGGGTGGGTATAATATATATTTAATTAGGACTTTATATTTTTTAATTTACGTGCTGCAGGTGTAGGGGGTTCTAAGAGAATCAAAGGTGGATATTTTAAGAAATACTCTTATTATTATTATTTTGTTGTTGTTGTTGTTACTGCACAATTCCAAATAGAGCAATTGAAAAAAAAAATTACAGCTAAAAAAATAAGTGAATTCGCCCTCCCCATTCGACAAATAAATCTCTGTAACAATCGTCATTGTGCTGGAAAATAAAATTTCATGCATGCCTATCTGAAAATTTCACGCATTTATGTACAAAAACTACATCGTGAATGTGTGACTCCGTGAAATATATTTAATTATACATTATTTTTATTTATGTCTTATATCCTTAGCAAAAATTATGCATGCAGATGAGCAATATACATACATACACTTTTTTCTCTCTCTCTTTTTTTTTTTTTTTTTTTTGCTATGCATTTCAGGAGTATAGCATAGGAAATAAAGCAAGTTTCTTATGTAATGGTTAATAAAGTACATGCTTATATTTTCTTCCAAATATATGAAATCAATTGTAAATCTTAACGTCAAAATTACCCCCCCCCCCACTTCACAAACACACACACTAAAAAAATTATATATATGAACACTTTTCTTCTAAACGCAGTTCATGTTATATAAATTAAAATTTGCATAAATAGATGAATAATTTTTAATTACATTTTGTCTTTCAAAATGTATTGTAAAACTAACTGTTTGGCTAATATGTTGCATATAAATTTCATGGGATTTTTGAATTGTTTGAGAAAAACAAATTCAATTTTATTGTATATTTAGGTAATATTATTAGTATAATTTTTATTAAATGATAAATTCCAAGTAGGCACACCTAGCCCCACCAGTGGCTGAGAGGTTATGCTCTCAAAGCTGGTAGACGGAAAGTGCTGTGTTCAAACCCCTGTCGCGCTCGTCAACGTAACCTTTGGGAGTTTTCCATTGTTTTCTTCGAACCTTGCCGTAAATACGGGCTAGGATCTCTTAGAAAGACCCCCACGGAGGGCACTCTCCCTAGGACCTATATCCCTCGAGTAGATAATCAGCCATCATAAATCAACCAACCAATCAACCAACCAAGTGAGCACAGTTCCTCAATAAAAATGCATGTTTCTATCCCACCATAAACGCAAGGAATATTAGAAAATTGTTGGCATGAGGTGTTGCCATGAATGGTTGACATCATTATGACGTCATAATGATGCGGGCAACAATATGGTTAAAATGTGTGAGAATTATAACAATGGAGCTACTTCAATTAGAATTAAACAATCGCAATTTAATAATTCGACTTGAACCATACATATAAAGAGAGTTAAATAAAACCTTTTAATAAATATCGCAATTAGTTCAACAATTGGACAACTTTCGAAAAGCTCTTCCTAACAATGGATTTTACTTTCATGTACAGTGCACGCCAGACGAGTAGATTATTTTTGAAAGAAAGCAGTTTTGTTTCCGATAACACTGTAAAATAACAATCGCATTTAATTCAACAATAGGACAACAATTGGACAAATTATTTCTAACAATGCATTTTCTTTGTGTATCAGTATTAAAGTTTAGCTCATATGAGTAGAAGCTTAAAGGATAATTAATTTTAATTTATAGAATAAATTTTTGGGTCGGAATCTGCTTCACATCTCCATTATTCTACATAGTTTCCGATGAATATGACGGCTGACTAGACTGTTCTATACTTAGTTCCTCCAATTTGATGAAGAAATCTTACTGAATATTAGGTAAGTCCTACCTATTTTGTTTTATATTGTATCATGTCTCAAGGGTCAGACTATGAATTAATATGTTACTTAAACCTCCAAATATGTTTTTGTACTTATCTGTTATTTTGGTCTTGGTGAGATAGAGAATATATATATATATATATATGTGATTTCAGGCAACGTATTCGCTGTTTATACACACAAATAATTACTCCAGTATTTATACAATTTATTTATTATAAAAAAGTTACTTATCTGTTATTATATACAGTCAGAAAACATTTATATAATACTTGTAATCAGAAGCATCTTCGTTAAATACACACATAAACAAACATAAAAGTTCTTCGCTTATGTTTTCGTAGCTTCTTATATCATTTCGTAAGATATAGCAATTTCTAAAGTCTGATTTGTGCGAAGCTTTTTTTAAAAACGACGGCAAGGCCCTTATATCACAGATGTACCTGTGATATACATAGACCTGTTGTGGATATTTAAGGGGATATACCTAATATCAGATGTACCACTAGTATACGTTTTTTGTAACATCATTTCATAATAGCATGTCACGTTTCACTGAAACATACAGATTTAATTGGCAATAAAACACAATTTTGCAGCATGTTTCAAACAACAATAACAATAAAAAAATTATCTTACCTTTATTTTAAATACCTCAAAAGGATGTCGGAATCGCAAAGTTTATTAGATTTTTTCTAAGTGTCGTATCTTTCCTTCTAATCAGAAAAATTGCCAAATCCAATGCACTACTCTGTGTCCAAGATTTTCAAGTATAAAGAGAAAAAAAAATTACTTTTAAGTAATAGTTTTCAGTCGTTTTGCAATATCTTGATAAAAGGTTACAATAATCTATTATTTGTGTTACTTATTTCTCGAAATTAGTCTAGGCGGCGTATTTGATTTTGTGCTTTTATGCCATTTTTACTAATTCCTCTCGTTGTTTTCCAATTGTGCTGTTCCATTTTTCAAGTACATCGTACTGTCCCTTTCTCCTAGAAAGCAAAACTTGTTTTACCACTCGCTATGCATGCAATCACATGAGTGTTTTAATTGATTTGCACTTTAATTGAGAAATTTCAGCAAACTGCAGCAACAGAAATAATTCATTTAAAACTAAAGAACGTTCAATAGTGAAATATTTTGTTTCAAGAGGCCTCAGTACCTCGAAATTTTTTTTAATTGATGAATAAAGATTCTTTAAGAGATATTTTAGGCTAAAATAAACGTAAAGGACATTTCTGAATTATTTTATTCACCTTCGTCTACCTGACAGCAACAGCTATTATTGCAAACGTCTGTTACTTGTTTTCTGTAGTAAACGAAATATTTGAATGTATTTGCTTCTGTTTTTATTAATTCAATTATTACTATTTTAAAATTTCTAAGGTTTTGTATAAATGTTTGCGTTATTGTTTGAAAAAAAAAATTGAATAATGTAATAGTTTTAAAGATCTTTTTCGAAAAATGTTGAAAACGTACAAAAGACTGAAAAATATATACATGTATATTATTACAATTGTCAACATCCTTTTTACAAAACACAGAACAATGAATATGTTATCATACGCAAGATTTTTGAACCGGCTTCAAACATAGTACATTCACATTCTATTAAAAATTTTGTTTGATTAAAAATTGCATTTAATTAAAAATTAAATCAGCATTTGTTTTCATAAATGAAAAAAAAGGTTTTTCTCAAATCCATGTTGCCACAAAAATAAAATATCGTATTATAGCGTGCTCAACAATGATCATAAAAAATAAATAGTACAAAAAATATAAAGTGCGGCTCCACACGGGTGTATTTTACATATATGATTAAAAAGTAAAATTCTAATTCAAATGTTTATACGGATTAATGTTTATACGATGTTTAAACCAAGACACCATCCATAGATAGAAGGAGTGGTATTTCTCGCGTAGCCTAAAATGTATGTTTTGTTATATTAAATTAAATTCTATTTTATATGTATTCAATTTATTTTTCTTTCTTCTGTGTTTTTCCCGAAGCGGATGATGTCATCCTAATGTCTAATGCAGTTAAAATACGATTGTTATTTTTTTTTCTCGCATGTCCCTTTCACTATATTCGATCAGTTTTTTACTGTAACTTTGATGTAATAAATGAGATGATATTCTAGCTTAACTAATGTTTTCAAATATTTTTTTTTCTTTAATTTTTCTTAAATAGTTTAAATTTGCATCTAAAAAATATTAGATATCGCTAAAAAATATTAGAATGCGGTGTGAAGCCTCTTGTGGGTTCTTTATATTTTTGCAATTATTTTGTAGTTTAATATATTACATATGTATATTATCAACAGTAAGTAAAATACGGTATTTAAATTATTATTGACAACATTTTAAAATCTACTGAGTTTGAAATGTAATGTGTTATACAAGAACAAAGAATTAAGGCATTAAAACGGATGGCACACATAAATTATTGGAAAATGTCACAGTGAATGTGGTTGCGCTTTCGCATGACATTGCCGATCGTGTTCAGGTTTCACATGGCCATTGTGCTGGAAGACACAATTGAGGTAGTGCACAACGTGCTCAATTGCTGAATGTAATGCATCAGGAGGGATGTTTCGCACATGTTGTGATATGCTGTAAAGTCATCGAGGTTTATGACACCTCCGCGTTACACAATATTACACAATACATTTCATACTCAAAAGCGCCGTCTGTCGGCGATTATTGCAATTAATTTTTTTTCTTCCATTCTTCTTCCCCCTTCTCGAATAGTAAGTGTACCGATTTTGGTTACATTCCGGTTATTCCTCCAAGCTACAGTCAGCTCCAAATAGAGATACTTATATTATAACCACCCGATATATATATTTTTTCACTTATATTTTCTAGTTAGAAACGTCTTTAACCTGGATAAAATTAACTCACATTGTACAGAAGTTTAGTTGAAAGTTGGCATGTATGCGAGTAGCTTCATTCGTCTGCAGCCTTTGCCAAGGCGTTTTTAAGTGATAAAAGTTTAGTTGTTACTTAGTTAACCATACATAAAATTTATGTTGTCGACATCCATTTTTCTAAGAAAATGCAAAACGCAAAACTATAGATGAGATACCATATGAGAGGATTTTGAAAAGGCTTCTGACATAGTACACTTAAATTTCGTTAAAACAAATTTTTGATTAAAAATTGCAGTTAATTAAAAATGAGATCGGTATTGTTTTCATAAATGAAAATAAAGGATTTTCTGAAATCAGTGTTGCCACAAAAATAAAATACCACATGCAGACTTGCCAAGTCTCCGGCTTTTTGAACACCAGTATTATGTTACAGAAAATGTTATTATTTTAAATTGCAGAATGTTCCGATGACATAAAACAACATTTTCTGTACTAAAATACTGGTATCCAGAAAGCCGGAGACTTGGCAAATCTGCGCATTATATCGTGCTCAACAATAATTATTAAAAAATGAATAGTACAATAGCAATAAAGTGGGATATTGTTGCTGCACGAGTTTATTTTATATTTATGATTAAAAAACAAAAATGAAATTCAAATGCTCATTTTTTTTTCTTTGTTGCTTGTTTTTTTTTTGTTTTTTTTTTTTTCAAAATAGTTGATTTTATCTTCTAATGCAGTTAAAATACTACTCATATTTTCTTTTTTTCTTTTTCAATTTTTGCTGTAACTTTGATACGAGAATAAATGAGATCATGTTCTGGCTTGAGTAATGTTGTTTGCAGATTTTTTTAATCCTTAATTTTTCTTTAGAAGTTTAAACTTGCATCTAAAAAATATTAGATTTCAGTGCGAAATTTTCGCACGGGTCCACTGGTTCTATATAATTCCATTCTGTATTCAAACATATTTGTCGTGTATAATCTATACTTATTGCAATACTTGTTATATTAATGTGTCTTTGCAAGACAAGGTACTTCTCTATTATCCCGTCGATCACTTTTCATAAAAAAAAAAAAACGATCGCCAAACTATAGGACATTACGCCAAAAAATGTGTGATTGTGATGTCACATTCACTTTACGTCAGATGCGTTATACGTGTTTAGTATGTCATCAAGTGACTTTTAATTCTAGATTTATCTGTATTTTTAATGATGTTTCACTGATTTATTAAGTATTTCGTTAATTAAAATAAAAATTCTGTCATAAAAGAGCGATGCCTTGATATGGAAAGAGAGAAAGCATTGAAAGAATGTCGCGATGTATAGTTACGTACAATAAATAGATCAGTTTCAACTGGCGTCACAAATATTTATTGACCAAATCAGAGACTGAATACCAACGTGGCACACTTCCGCCAGAAAAAAGAATAGATGTTCTTTCCTTATTCATGGCAGTAATTTTGCATGGATATGTCGTTTTAATAAGAGAAAAAATTCTATTAAATTTTACTGGTGGAAGTGTGCCCCGTCGGTAATAAGGTCCTGGACCAACTGAGAGGGATGATTAAGAAAAATAACGTAAATAATCAAGTATCCAACTTTTTCTTTTCATTAATATATTGTAAAATTTTATTGCAGTTACTAATAGTTAACAGTTTGGTGATAAAAGTGTGATTTTTTTTGAGATTTTTCAATGGCAACATTCTTCCATTTATTTATTGGCATCGGCTTTATAGTTTGTTTATGAAAACGCGGTCGACGAGATAATGGAGCAGTACTCAAGACAATTTCTGAGTAATATATTTGAATGTTGCAGGTATTTCAATGCATAGCTCTAAGATTGCACTAATCTAGAGGTTAGTTTTCAAAGAATAGCTTTCAAAACTTTCAATAGTTCATAAAATTGGATTTACAGGTGAAATGGCCTTTTATTTTGAAAAGCATCTTTGAAAAAACAAAATTTACTTTCAGAATGATATATATATTTTTGTATTAAAATATAACAAGAGTCTTATGAATATTATGCTCTTCGCAAAAAAAATCATGAAACTTATTCATGATACATATAGAATGGACACCGGCGTCAGGTTTAAATGTATATTGAAATGCGGTAGAAATTTCTAACAAAATTTCAAAATTTTTGTAATTGTTTTTTAAATATTAAAATAATAAGTATTTTACAAGTGTTATACGTTGTTAAGCATAAAATAATATATACGGTAAAACTATACAGTGTTTACAGTACAGTACAGTAAAACAGTACAGTTACAGTACAGTAAAAACTTACAGTATTTTATATGTTTTACTGTATTATTAGAACAAAAGTAATAATGTAACGTTATATGTTACCCGTAAGGCATGGTGACGTCACGGCGACGTCACTGTGAAGTCACACTGTGACTTTGTGACCGTCGTCGTGACGTCACGTGACGTCGATGTGAAGTCACTGTGACGTAAATGCGAGGTCGTTATGGCCGTTTTCAAGGCTTTCTGTGACCTCACAATGTGACTACTTTGTGAAGTCACCGTGCGACTTCAATGTGAAAAATGTGACGAATCTGCATCGGATAGGGTGACCAGATTTTACCCGAATCCTATACGGATTGTTCGGATCAAAATTTTTTTATGGTTCAAGTTTGTGACGTTTGCGACGACACTGCACCGGGTCGGGTGACCAGATTTTACCCGAATCCAATCCAGAAACTTCGGATCGATCTTTTTGGATTTGTTTTGCTACAGAATAGATTTAGATTAGTTGTCGAGTGACCTGATTTTCGTGAACCCGATCTGACCCGAGTCGGGTATAATGTTTTTACTGTAAGTCTTGTTTGGAATAGAATCTTGCATAAGACCGAGTAACCAGATTTTATCAGAAATTGTGTTACCATACAATTTCTGATGTCGGCTCGGATCTAGAGTCATACACGAATCCGGTTATATACTTCTTGAACATGATTGAATGTCAACTTGAACATGAATGATGGTTGACTGAAACTATATTTTGATTCAACCCGTATTCTTATCCTAACCCAACAACAACAACAACAAAAAATCTGTAAGCCCACAACCCGACCGAACCTGATAAATGATTTCGCATAGATTCGGATAACAAGATTTCACCAAATACGGATAAGATCGATGATAAGGATTGGATCGGCAATCATTTTTATTGATGCAACTCGTATTCAAATTAAAACTTTGCATCTGATTGAGAAACCGGTTAACACGAAACTTTCTGACACATTTATGAACAAACTTTTAAACGCATGGCACTTGCATGCCTGATTATTAAAGCTATTTGGAATGAATAGCGTTTTCCATTTTTAGATAAATGTAATACTTAAGATCAATGTCGGTCACGTTTTACCCGTTTCTGACGCTGCGCGTCGGAAATTTGTTTCAAAACACCGACTTTGATAGTGTTTTCTGAAACATCATCTGCCGTTACCAAAAAATGGATAACGCCATTCGATTATATATAGGGTAGATGTGCCAGTAATGGACACCCTTAAGGAATTTCTTTAACAATTATTTTTTAATTAATAGTTATAATTGTTATATTCAACATTTTTTAATATTATATTACTCTACCAACAATATTTAACCATGCTCATAGTCACATTTCCCAATGTGAATCTAAATTTAATTGTAAATAACAGAAATAAATCAAAACACCCTAAACTCCAGTAATGGACACCTCACAAAAAGTAATAGATAAATGATATTATGATTGCATTTAAAACTAGTGCTCGCGATTATACGTTTATATACGTTTAAACGTATACGTAGTGAAGCCTTTTTTCCATATGATTTCTATTAAAAATCGTTACCGGTTACAATACGTTTTATACGTATTATACGTATAATCGCGAGCACTATTTAAAACTAGAATTTAAAGATAGCATATTAATGAAATAAATAAAGCTGAATTTTTGTTGGTTATTTTTTTATAAACCAAAAACATTGAAGGTGTCCCATTACTGGAAGGCGGTCCATTACTGGCACATCTACCCTTTTCTGAATAAGAACACCTGCCAATTTCATGTATTTCCGAATAAAAATGAATTCAGAAATATGCCAGAAATTAGCTATTTTGGATTTGAGAACAACTTTAAAGAAAATATAAGTATACATTTTCAAATAAACATTCTGAAAAATTTATATTAGGAATCAATTTAAATAATAGATATACCTATTGTGCGATATTATTAAATAATAAACATTGTATCAAGCAGTAAAACAGTTTTCGTTGTAAATGAAATATAGAACTTAAGATCATAAATGCCAAAAAAAAAATTTATATTTTTTTTTTCTTTACAAATTATTTTATTTATAGTTTTTGATAGAATACTAAATGCAGAACTTAAATATCAATTTTTACAGTAAACACATTCGATAACACAGCTGGAAAAATTACCTTAACTAAACAGTTATTTTATTGTTTCATCAATATTTATTATTTTTGGGCATCTAACATTGACATATCTCGACAAATAAATTATTCAATGCATTAAAATGTCACATTTTTTTTTAAATATACCGGAAAATTATTTCTGGAAACCTACACTAGCAACGAAATTATTAAATTGCAAATCAAATATTAATAGTTTTAAAAATTGCAATGTTTTTAATTATAATGAATAACTATGAAAATTGAACTAAGAAACGCAAAACATTAAATAAATGCCTCCTTTTACATAACACTTTACATTTAGAATACATATTGTTAGTAAATTCTTTAAGCTTTTTTCCAAATAGTCTATTTAAAAAAATTTAAAACATTAAAGATAAAATTTAATACAAGTGATTTTTTAAAAGAAAATTTAAACATCTTAATTTTTAAATAATGCAATATTAAATGTACTAGTACTAAACATGCACTATTAACAAAACTGCGAAGACATTAAAAGTTACCTGCTGATCTATAGGTAAAGGTGTTATTGTTGAATGCTCCTTATCTGCTTCCCTTTCATTGAAAAATTAGACTGTACATCCACTACAATAATTTTCAAATTATTCCAGCAGAGAGGTGTGTTCATAGATCTGAGAAATCAAATATCACTCAGGCCTTATGAATGCACCCGGCTAGACACAGGCAGATGTTAAAATGGATGGTTTACTTTAAAATGGAGATTGTTCACTTTAGAACGTTAATTTACTTACACAGTATAAATCTACAAACTTCAAAGAACCCAACACACGCTAATCCTAGCTTCGAATCAGAAAAAGTCGTCTGCCTTCAATATGCGCGCGCAGTATTGTTTAAACACAACAAAATAACAGCTAGCAGATGTTTCCAACTTTACCGCAAATGATATAAAGAAAATAATTTAAATAAAGACATTTCAAAACCTTTATAATTTGTATGGCTGAAAAATGAACTTCTAATGATGCTATAATATTCTTTTTTTATATGAGAGATTTTTGTTTTCTTAGAAATAATCTGTGAAAATTTACATTTTTATATATTTTTTAATCCATTGCATTTGCTTTAGACGTCAAAAGTAAAGATAAATTTTAAATAATAATTGATTTAATAGGCTTTATAAAGTAATTTCGATATAAATTTAAATTGCAATCAAATTTCCTAAGTACAATTTTTTTATTTTTTACACTCTATCGAAAAGAGCAATATATTTAATAGAGGTGACATCTTACTAAGCACTGGCCAGTTTTGGATAAATTGCTATAGGAATGACATATACTTTATATCATGTTTTTAATTCATTTTTGCTCGGAAATACACGAAATTGGCTCGTGTTTTGTTCAGAAACTATGTTATTGAAAAACCTTTTCCATTTTTTATTAAAAGCAGAAGATCTTTCAGAAAAGAATGTCAAAGTCGGCGTTTTGATTTGAATATCCGACGTGACAGTGAAAGACAGGAGAAAAACTGGTCGTCACGTGACACGAATTGCTTATAACTTGATAAATAACTAAATTTCTATTTAAGGATTTTTACCTGTGTATTATATAGTATATTTTGTTAAATTTCATGAAAATGGTAATGAAAATTGTAAAAAATTATCTGCCTCATATATGTAGACAGATATTTATTTATTATTTTATTTTGGAAATACTCAATATATTTAAATAGTGTGTGACAATATTTTTATTAATGATTTAGGTACATGACATAATTCAAATCTATATTTTATGAGTTTTTTTTTTCCAAATTCACTCTCCGATCACACCGTGAAGTCACAGAGTGTTGGCATTTTGGTCATAGTTTTTACGTGACTTATGTGACTTGCAGTGACGTCATTGCAACGTCACAAAAATTTCTAAAGCTGTCAAAAAGTAGTTTTCTTTATGTTATAAGATGTTCTAAAGTTTATTTTAAGTTTTCTTTAGATCTCCAAGACGTTCACATTTTGGTCACAGTGTGACGTTACAAAGTGGTGGCATTTTGGTCACAGATGTGACGTGACGTACGTGACTCACATTGACGTCACAATGACGTCACTGTGACTGTGCATGCTATGCGGGTAGTTTGTCATACATCGGCGTAGAATCAGCTTTATCTGAGTATTCAGTAAAACTCTTTCATTGGAATCTCAAAAGGATGAAGATAGGATAATTTAGATTGTTTTTTGAAGTATTAAATGTAGCGAAAAATTCGTTATCATTATGCAATTGCTTGTTAATGAAGAGCAACGATTGTAGTTTGATTACAATCTAATTGTATTAAAAATTCGTTAAGTTCCATTTTTATATGTTTTACTGTATTATTAGAACAAAAGTAATAATGTAACGTTATATGTTAGTTTGTCATACATCGGCGTGGAATCAGCTTTATCTGAGTATTCAGTAAAACTCTTTCATTGGAATCTCAAAAGGATGAAGATAGGATAATTTAGATTGTTTTTTTGAAGTATTAAATGTAGCGAAAAATTCGTTATCATTATGCAATTGCTTGTTAATGAAGAACAACGATTGTAGTTTGATTACAATCTCATTGTATTAAAAATTCGTTAAGTTCCATTTTTATATGTTTTACTGTATTATTAGAACAAAAGTAATAATGTAACGTTATATGTTAGTTTGTCATACATCGTCGTGGAATCAGCTTTATCTGAGTATTCAGTAAAACTCTTTCATTGGAATCTCAAAAGGATGAAGATAGGATAATTTAGATTGTTTTTTGAAGTATTAAATGTAGAGAAAAATTCGTTATCATTATGCAATTGCTTGTTAATGAAGAGCAACGATTGTAGTTTGATTACAATCTAACTGTATTAAAAATTCGTTAAGTTCCATTTTTATATGTTTTACTGTATTATTAGAACAAAAGTAATAATGTAACGTTATATGTTAGTTTGTCATACATCGTCGTGGAATCAGCTTTATCTGAGTATTCAGTAAAACTCTTTCATTGGAATCTCAAAAGGATGAAGATAGGATAATTTAGATTGTTTTTTGAAGTATTAAATGTAGAGAAAAATTCGTTATCATTATGCAATTGCTTGTTAATGAAGAGCAACGATTGTAGTTTGATTACAATCTAACTGTATTAAAAATTCGTTAAGTTCCATTTTTATATGTTTTACTGTATTATTAGAACAAAAGTAATAATGTAACGTTATATGTTAGTTTGTCATACATCGGCGTGGAATCAGCTTTATCTGAGTATTCAGTAAAACTCTTTCATTGGAATCTCAAAAGGATGAAGATAGGATAATTTAGATTGTTTTTTGAAGTATTAAATGTAGCGAAAAATTCGTTATCATTATGCAATTGCTTGTTAATGAAGAGCAACGATTGTAGTTTGATTACAATCAAATTGTATTAAAAATTCGTTAAGTTCCATTTTTATATATTTTACTGTATTATTAGAACAAAAGTAATAATGTAACGTTATATGTTAGTTTATCATACCACATTAAAGTAAATTAATAAATACCAATTCTTAGAAAACATAGTTTTGTTTAATTTGAAGTGCACAAAATTTTTTTGTCTTCTCAGTCAGAATAATAGAAATATTTATGTTAGGTGTATAGGAAAGTATTTATGTTAGGCCTTCTTTTTTGGATATACGATTTTAGCTAATCTTACACGAAAACGATTATATAAGTATTCGTCAATACGGAATTTGAATGGGGATTTCACCAGTTTATCCAGCTGTAGTTCAGTTGGCTTCATTGCTCGCGAACTATTGGAGCACATTTTTGCGATACTTCGCTACGTGTCAGTAATTTTGACGTGACGGATATGAATTGAAGCGGATATGAATAAATAGCTTCATTTGTACATGAATTGGAACAATGGTTACAACAAACGTACGATAGATGCGAAACTTTTACACGCAACTTATATTGTGAAGCACAAATCTGTGCATCCCGAATGCTGGCATCATAATTAAACTTGCAATAATATGGATAAAATGTATGAGAATTACAACAATGAAACAATTTTAATTTAAAAAAGTTCTTCCGGCCTGTACCGGGAGGAAAAGGTAGCTTTCCTATATCTTAGTTTTAAAATTTTAGCTAATGTTACACGAAAACAGCAAGTTAAAATGCAAAGAAAACGTTTACAAAGGATTCGTTAATACTGAATCTGAATAAGAAATTCGCCAAATTATTGAGCAATAGCCAAATTGGCTTCATTTATGAAGACTTATTTTGGTCGCCAAATTGGGCGATATTTCGCCAAATGTCGCCAAGTTTGGCGAGAATTTGGCGCTAACGGATATGAATATATAGTTTTATGCGTATGATTGGGAAACGATTACAACAATGAAAATTTTTGTAATGTGCTGTGTTGTTTCAAAATGTCAGCCACCCTAGAATTTCAAACTGCTCTATCTCAGCCATTTTTTAAGATAGAGGTAAACCAAAAAATGCATCCTCGTATCAAGGCCTAACACTTAATTAAAAAATAAATTTAAATTTTTAAATTTTTGTATATTTATTTTAGTTTTAAATTTTTAAATGGCCGCCATCTTGAAACAAAATGGCGGACCAAGCTGGCCAACGAACTCGGTCGAGACATTGGTGAGCTTAATACACACAATTAGTTTAATCAAAATTGATTTATAAATACGAGCGTTATCGTATGACATAGGTCAGATATATATATATATATATATATATGGAGATATATATATATATATATATATATATATATATATATATATAAATCAACATTTGAACGGAGGGTGGTTTTGTGGTCTGGGGGTCATGATCGGTGAAAATATATCGACATTTTCCGGAACTGCTTTCCTCCGAACGGCTGCAATAGGTAGCTTTATACTTTTTTGTATTGAAAGCTACCTAATATACACGCTAATTGTATGGGGGTAAATTCAAGATTTGGGACGATGCTTCGGAGTGTTATAATGCGAAGAAAAATGATTTTTTTTAAAAATGATATTGGCTTGCTTTGTCACAAAGTGTTCCAAATTTTTTATCAATAGCTTAGTTGGAAGATGGTGAAATTAACAATGCAAGATATGAATCATACATAGAAAACGATTTAAATTAGACTTTGTAATAACAATCGTGTTTAATTCAACAATTGGACAAACATCGGGAAGCTCTTTCTAACAATGGAATTTTCTGTCACGCGTCGATAGTAAAGTGAGTAGTAAACAATAGACGAGATAAGTAGGTTATTTTCAAAACAATGATTTTTTCTTTTCTACAACAATGTAAAATAACAGTCGCATTTAATTCAATAATGGGACAGCAATCGGACAAGTTATTTCTAACAATGAATTTTCTTTTTTTGTCAATAGTAAAGTGCATGTTGGAAGAATAGGAGCTTGAGTGATAGTAAATTGTAGTTTCGGGAAAGAATTTTATAACAGGAAAGCTGATTCTCACTTCCATTCTCGAGTAATATGTGCTAGGTTTCTGCAAATGTTGAAGAGTTTGTAGCATCTTTGTAAATGTGCGTCCCACAGTTGAATATAACTCCCCGTCTGACATGACGATTGGATGATTAATTTATACCATTAGAAGAAGAATGTTACTGAGTAATGGGGTGAGTTCTATCTACCTTGTTTTATATTGTATCATTTTTAAAATTTCATATTATGAATTAAACTGTTACAGAAAACGCCATATATCTTTAAGTACATCTCTGTTGTATGGACATGGTAAGATCTAGAAAATGGCCTTTGGAAATAACAGAGAAGGTTTTACACATACATTCTGGAAACGTATTAACTATTTCATACACACAAGCATTGTTTTCAATATTTATACAAATTTTCTAATATAAAGTAGCTATTTATCTGTTATCATATACAGTCAGAAGAAATTTATCCAATACGCGTAGTCAGAAACCATTTTTTAAATGCATACATAAAAAAGCATAATTGTCCACTGATTTTGTTTTTATATCTTCTTATAACATTTGCAAAGAAGTCTCAATTTCTTAAAACTGAATTCCACCAAGCATTTTAAAAAACGGCAAAACCTTTATAACAGAGAAGTACCTAGGATTTTTATAAAGACCAGAGATTCATATTTAAGGGGATCTAGTTCCTTTGAAATGAACCACTACAATTACGTTTTTTTTAATTATTTCATAGCAGCATGTTAGAAAATCTTTACACAAAAATTAACTTTAACCTTAACTGGAAATATAATTTTAGAGCATGTTTTAAACAACAAAGAAAAAAACAAGCATTTTCTTAACCTTTAGTTAACACGCTTCAAAATACTCTTTGCAGAGCAAAGTTTATATACCCTCTGTAAGTGCAGAACATTCATTTTTGTCAAATACCCTCCCCAAATCACATGCACTGGTCTCTATAAAGTGGTTTCAAATAGAAATGGAAAAAAAATTACTTTCATGCAACAGGGTTCCATCGGTTTGCAGTACCTTGGTAATCGATTACAATAAGATAATTTTTTCATAGCTTTTCTTTAAAAATAAGACTAGGCAGTATATTTGTCATTGTGCTCTTTTCCTAATACGCCTTATGTATTCAGTTTGTGCTGTTCCATTTTCTGAGTATGTCATACTTTCCTTTTTTCCTAGAAAATAATTACCTATTTACCCCTCGCAATATGTGATCAAATGCGTGTTTTAATCAAATGTCTCTGGATTCGCCGATAATTCAGTAATTATTTATCACTACAAAAACACACAATCACAATAAAAAACTCACTAGCGAACTGTAATCTTTTTACTAATTCACAATACTAAATAAAAATGGTCGAGAGCCAAGATTTACACAACCTCTGTGATCGGCGTCTCACAACCAACTCACAAGTTTTAAAACATTTTTCATAGACGGCGCTTCTAGCGGCAACATACCGCCGGGCCTTGAATGTTGCTAACATTCAATAATATAAATGCAATATAAATCAAATACAATCTCTAAAAGAAAATACAATCTCAAAAAACACAATTTCTTCTCAAAAATACTACACTAATTAAAATACTAAATTTACAATTATAAACACAAGAATGTAATACACTGCAGGAAAAATATATAGTTTAATAAAACAAAGGTATGAATTTAAGTAGTTAATAAACCCTCATTCACATATGGCTAGAGTTGCAAAAGCGAGAAAAAACCCGGTTTAAACCCGGGAGTAAACCAGATTTTTTGGTAATAAACTTGGTTTTTTGGGAATAACCAAGGTCTTTTGGGAACAAACCGGGTCTATTGGAAATAAACCTGGGAATAAACCGGATTTTTGCAACTCTAAATATGGCAAAACAACAATTTTTGTGACTGGCCTTTTATATGTGTCATTTTTATTTTTCAAGGTGACAACTCTTATGATATTGTCTTGGCCTGGATGAATTTTAATAATTCGTGCTAAATGCCATTTTAAAGGGCAATAATTATCAGAATTTTTTACTAATACTAAATCTCCCTCTTTTATCTCTACCCTTCCCTTGTACCATTTAGGTCTATTAAAGAGCTTGTTCAAATATTCTGATGACCATTTTCTCCAAAGATGTTGTGTTAATTTTTGAGCTAATTGCCATCTGATCAATTTCTGTATAATTTCGTTCTGGTAAGGCCATTAAAGAGGAACCAATAAGGAAGTGAGCAGGTAATACAGCTTCAACATCATTTGGATAATTTGAAAAGGAAAAGAGTGGCCGAGAATTAAGAACTGACTCAATTTGAGTAATAAGAGTCAAGAGTTCCACATAACTTTAAATAGTTTTACCTACAACACGTTTTAAATGACATTTAAGGGATTTGACATTTGCCACCGACAAACCTCCAAAGTGAGGAGTTGAAGAGGAATTAAAATGCCAGTTAATTAATTCATTAGCTAAATAGATTTCTATTTCCTCTTCACTTTTATCTTTAAATAAAGATCTCTCTTTATCTCTTAAATCTTTATTGGCACCAACGAAATTTCGACCATTATCACTATGAAAGGACTGAAAGGAATTGACTGAAAAGAAAGTTTCTCTAAATATTTATAGAAACATGCTAGAAGGAGAGGAAAAAGGTTACGCAATATACACCAACATAAGAAGAACAATAATCTTTTATACGGAGGTGCATTCATTTCTGAAGTAAAGTGAATGCCTATCCGTTGATTCGCAGCTGCATGTTCTTACATAAGTTACGGATGTGAAAGTAGAAGTAACAAAATTTTTTTGCTACACAATATGCAATATTATTCATAATATGGATATTAAATATTTATACTAAGGTTTATTCATTTCTGGCGGAAACTCTACGCTTCTCCGCTGACTTAAAAGAAAGTTTCTCTGAATAAATATAAAAATATTTTGTAAGAATCAGAAAAAAAGGATTTCTATCTACACAGAGAGAAGAAAGAAGTTACTTGTTTATGCAGAGGTGCATTCATTTCTGATGTAAAGTGAATGCCTCTCCGCTGACTGAAAGGAAAGTTTCTCTGAATATTTATGGAAACATGCTAGAACAAAGGAAAAGGGTCACACAATATACACCAACATAAGAAGAACAGTAATCATATATAAAGAGGTGCATTCATTTCTGAAGTAAAGTGAATGCCTCTCCGTGCATTCGCAGATGAATGTGTTTATAATTTTAGGAACGTGGAAGAAGAAGTAGAAAACTCTATTGCTACACAATTTTCAATAAGCTTCATAATATGGATATAAAATATTTATACTAAGGTTTTTTAAGTTTCTGGTGGAAAGTCTACGCTTCTCCGCTGACTGAAAAGACAGTTTTTCTGAATAAATATAAAAATATTTTGCAAGAATCAGCAAACAGGATTTCCATCTACACAGAGGGAAGAAAGAAGTTACTTGTTTATACGGAGGTGCATTCATTTCTGATGTAAAGTGAATGCCTCTCCGCTGACTGAAAGGAAAGTTTCTCTGAATATTTATAGAAACATGCTAGAAGGAGAGGAAAAAGGTTACGCAATATACACCAACATAAGAAGAACAATAATCTTATATACGGAGGTGCATTCATTTCTGAAGTAAAGTGAATGCCTCTCCGTGGATTAACAAATGAATGTGTTTGCAAATTTTTTTACTGGAATTAATGTGTTTTCATAAATTTATACTGGATAAAATCCGAAAATAGGTTTTGCATCACACTCCAAGCGAAGAAGTTACATGTTTATGCGGAGGTGCATTCATTTCTGATGTAAAGTGAATGCTTCTCCGTTGACTGAAAGGAAAGTTTCTCTAAATATTTATAGAAACATGCTAGAAGAAAAGGAAAAAGGTCACGCAATATACACCAACAAAAGAAGAACAATAATCTTTTATACGGAGGTGCATTCATTTCTGAAGTAAAGTGAATGCCTCTCCGTTGATTCGCAGCTGCATGTTCTTACATAAGTTAGGCATGTGAAAGAAGAAGTAACAAAATTTTTTTGCTACACAATATGCAATATTATTCATAATATGGATATTAAATATTTATACTAAGGTTTATTCATTTCTGGCGGAAAATCTACGCTTCTCCGCTGACTTAAAAGAAAGTTTCTCTGAATAAATATGAAAATATTTTGCAAGAATCAGAAAAAAGGATTTCCATCTACACAGAGAGAAGAAAGAAGTTACTTGTTTATGCAGATGTGCATTCATTTCTGATGTAAAGTGAATGCCTCTCCGCTGACTGAAAGGAAAGTTTCTCTGAATATTTATGGAAACATGCTAGAACAAAGGAAAAGGGTCACGCAATATACACCAACATAAGAAGAACAGTAATCATATATACGGAGGTGCATTCATTTCTGAAGTAAAGTGAATGCCTCTCCGTGCATTCGCAGATGAATGTGTTTATAATTTTAGGAACGTGGAAGAAGAAGTAGAAAACTCTATTGCTACACAATTTTCAATAAGCTTCTTAATATGGATATAAAATATTTATACTAAGGTTTTTTAGTTTCTGGTGGAAAGTCTACGCTTCTCCGCCGACTGAAAAGACAGTTTTTCTGAATAAATATAAAAATATTTTGCAAGAATCAGCAAACAGGATTTCCATCTACACAGAGGGAAGAAATAAGTTACTTGTTTATACGGAGGTGCATTCATTTCTGATGTAAAGTGAATGCCTCTCCGCTGACTTAAAGGAAAGTTTCTCTGAATATTTATAGAAACATGCTAGAAGAAAAGGAAAAAGGTCACGCAATATACACCAACATAAGAAGAACAGTAATCTCATATACGGAGGTGCATTCATTTCTGAAGTAAAGTGAATGCCTCACCGTGGATTACCATATGAGTTTATTTTCATAATTTTATACTGGATAAAATCAAAAAAATTGATTTGCATCATCCTCCAAGATAAGAAAGAAGTTACTTGTTTATGCGGAAGTGCATTCAATGCTGATGTAAAGTGAATGCCTCTCCGCTGACAGAAAGGAAAGTTCCTCTGAATATTTATAGAAACATGCTAGAAGAAAAGGAAAAAAAGTCACACAATATACACCAACATAAGAAGAACAATAATCTTTTATAAGGAGGTGCATTCATTTCTGAAGTAAAGTGAATGCCTATTCGTGGATTAACAGACGAATGTGTCTCATAATTTTATACTGCAATGAATGTGTTTGCATACATTTATACTGAATAAAATCCGAAAATATGTTTTGCATCACACTCCAAGAGAAGAAAAATGTTACTTCTTTATGCGGAGGTGCATTCATTTCTGAAGTAAGGTGAATGCTTCTCCATTGACTGAAAGGAAAGTTTCTCTGAATATTTCTAGAAACATGCTAGAAGAAAAGGAAAAATATAACGCAATATACACCATCAAAAGAAGAACAATAATCTTTTATACGGAGGTGCATTCATTTCTGAAGTAAAGTGAATGCCTCTCCGTGAATTCGCAGATGAATGTGTTTATCATTTTAGGAACGTAGAAGAAGAAGTAGAAAACTCTATTGCTGAACTCCGAAAATAAGTTTTGCATCATACTCCAAGAGAAGAATGAAATTACTTGTTTATGCGGGTGTGCTTTCGTTTCTGGTGTAAAGTAAATGTATCTCCGCTGACTGAAAGGAAAGATTCTTTGAAAAATAAAAGGAAAATATTTTGCCATATACATCTGCCGACGAAGAAAATTAAATTTTTATGCGGAGATTTATTCATTTATTTTTTAAAATGAATTCTTGTCCGTGGATTCCCAGAAGATTTCACTGCGTAATTTTAGTGATAGGCATTAAGAAATGGTAAAAATCATTTTGCGTCACAGGTAAAGGGAAATTTTAGATTAAATATTTATGCTGATGTGCGTTCAATTCAGGTGTAAAATGAAGGTTATTTCGCTGACTGAAACGAACGGTTCTCTGAATATTTTTAGAGACATGGTAGAAGAAAAAGAAAATGTTCACGGAACATGTGCCAACATAAGAGGAAAACTATTTTTTTATGCGGAGGTGCATTCATTTCTGAAGTAAAGTCAATATATCTCCTCGGATTCGTAGATGAATGCGTTTGCATAATTTTAGGGATGTGGAAGAAGAAACAGCTGACTGAAAGAAAAGTTTCTCTAGATGAATATAAAAACATTTTCCAAAAATCAGCAAACTGGATTTACATCTACGCAGGCAGAAGAAAGAAGCTAATTGTTTATGGGAAGGTGCATTCATTTCTGATGTAAAGTGAATGCCTCTCCGCTGACTGAAAGGAAAGTTTCTCTAAATATTTATAGAAACATGCTAGAAGAAAAGGAAAAAGGTCAAGCAATATGCACCAACAAAAGAAGAACAATAATATTTTATACGGAGGTGCATTCATTTCTGAAGTAAAGTGAATGCCTCTCCGTAGATTCGCAGATGAATGTGTTTACATAATTGTAGGATCGTGGAAGAAGAAGTAGAAAACTCTATTGCTACACAATTTTCAATAAGCTTCATAATATGGATATTAAATATTTATACTCAGTTTTATTAATTTCTGGCGGAAAGTCTATGCTTCTCTGCTGACTGAAAAGAAAGTTTCTCTGAATAAATATAAAAATATTTTGCAAGAATCAGCAAACAGGATTTAAATCTAGACAGAAGGAAGAAAGAAGTTGCTTGTTTATGCGGATGTGCATTTATTTCTGATGTAAAGTGAATGCCCCTCCGCTGACTGAAAGGAAAGTTTCTCTGAATATTTATAGGAGCATCCTTTAAGAAAAGGAAAAATGTCACGCAATATACACCAACATATAAAGAACAATAATCATTTATACGGAGATGCATTCATTTCTGAAATAAAGTGAATGCCTCTCCGTAGATTCGCAGATGAATGTGTTTACATAATTGTAGGATCGTGGAAGAAGAAGTAGAAAACTCTATTGCTACACAATTTTCAATAAGCTTCATAATATGGATATTAAATATTTATACTCAGTTTTATTAATTTCTTGCGGAAAGTCTATGCTTCTCTGCTGACTGAAAAGAAAGTTTCTCTGAATAAATATAAAAATATTTTGCAAGAATCAGAAAAAAGGATTTCCATCTACACACAGAGAAGAAAGAAGTTACTTGTTTATGCAGAGGTGCATTAATTTCTGATGTAAAGTGAATGCCTCTCCGCTGACTGAAAGGAAAGTTTCTCTGAATATTTATGGAAACATGCTAGAACAAAGGAAAAGGGTCACGCAATATACACCAACATAAGAAGAACAGTAATCATATATACGGAGGTGCATTCATTTCTGAAGTAAAGTGAATGCCTCTCCGTGCATTCGCAGATGAATGTGTTTATAATTTTAGGAACGTGGAAGAAGAAGTAGAAAACTCTATTGCTACACAATTTTCAATAAGCTTCATCATATGGATATTAAATATTTATACTCAGTTTTATTAATTTCTGGAGGAAAGTCTATGCTTCTCCGCTGACTGAAAAGAAAGTTTCTCTGAATAAATATAAAAATATTTTGCAAGAATCAGCAAACAGGATTTAAATCTAGACAGAAAGAAGAAAGAAGTTACTTGTTTATACGGAGGTGCATTCATTTCTGATGTAAAGTGAATGCCTCTCCGCTGACTGAAAGGAAAGTTTCTCTGAATATTTATAGAAACATGCTAGAAGCAGAGGAAAAAGGTTACGCAATATACACCAACATAAGAAGAACATTAATCTTATATACGGAGGTGCATTCATTTCTGAAGTAAAGTGAATGCCTCTCCGTTGATTCGCAGCTGCATGTTCTTACATAAGTTAGGGATGTGAAAGTAGAAGTAACAAAATTTTTTTGCTACACAATATGCAATATTATTCATAATATGGATATTAAATATTTATACTAAGGTTTATTCATTTCTGGCGGAAACTCTACGCTTCTCCGCTGACTTAAAAGAAAGTTTCTCTGAATAAATATAAAAATATTTTGTAAGAATCAGAAAAAAGGATTTCTATCTACACAGAGAGAAGAAAGAAGTTACTTGTTTATGCAGAGGTGCATTCATTTCTGATGTAAAGTGAATGCCTCTCCGCTGACTGAAAGGAAAGTTTCTCTGAATATTTATGGAAACATGCTAGAACAAAGGAAAAGGGTCACGCAATATACACCAACATAAGAAGAACAGTAATCATATATACGGAGGTGCATTCATTTCTGAAGTAAAGTGAATGCCTCTCCGTGCATTCGCAGATGAATGTGTTTATAATTTTAGGAACGTGGAAAACTCTATTCCTACACAATTTTCAATAGGCTTCATAATATGGATATAAAATATTTATACTAAAGTTTTTTAAGTTTCTGGTGGAAAGTCTACGCTTCTCCGCTGACTGAAAAGACAGTTTTTCTGAATAAATATAAAAATATTTTGCAAGAATCAGCAAACAGGATTTCCATCTACACAGAGGGAAGAAAGAAGTTACTTGTTTCTACGGAGGTGCATTCATTTCTGATGTAAAGTGAATGCCTCTCCGCTGACTGAAAGGAAAGTTTCTCTGAATATTTATAGAAACATGCTAGAAGGAGAGGAAAAAGGTTACGCAATATACACCAACATAAGAAGAACAATAATCTTATATACGGAGGTGCATTCATTTCTGAAGTAAAGTGAATGCCTCTCCGTGGATTAACAAATGAATGTGTTTGCAAAATTTTTTACTGGAATTAATGTGTTTTCATAAATTTATACTGGATAAAATACGAAAATAGGTTTTGCATCACACTCCAAGCGAAGAAAGAAGTTACATGTTTATGCGGAGGTGCATTCATTTCTGAAGTAAAGTGAATGCCTCTCCGTTGATTCGCAGCTGCATGTTCTTACATAAGTTAGGGATGTGAAAGAAGAAGTAGGACTGAAACTGGATAAAAAATTTGATTTGCATCGTCCTCCAAGATAAGAAAGAAGTTACTTGTTTATGCGGAGATGCATTCATTGCTGATGTAAAGTGAATGCCTCTCCGCTGACTGAAAGGAAAGTTCCTCTGAATATTTATAGAAACATGCTAGAAGAAAAGGAAAAATGTCACACAATATACACCAACATCAGAAGAACAATAATCTTTTATACGGAGGTGCATTCATTTCTGAAGTAAAGTGAATGCCTATTCGTGGATTAACAGACGAATGTGTCCGCATAATTTTATACTGCAATGAATGTGTTTGCATACATTTATACTGAATAAAATCCGAAAATATGTTTTGCATCACACTCCAAGAGAAGAAAAATGTTACTTCTTTATGTATTCATAGAGAAGAATTCTTAATTTTATTAGAATGAATATTTGAATATTTATAGAAACATGCTAGAAGAAAAGGAAAAAGGTCACGCAATATACACAAACATAAGAAGAACAGTAATCTTATATACGGAGGTGCATTCATTTCTGAAGTTAAGTGAATGCCTCTCCGTGGATGAACAGATAAATCTGTGTGCATAATTGTATACTACAATGAAGGTGTATGTATAAATTTATACTGAACTCCGAAAATAAGTTTTCATCATACTCCAAGAGAAGAATGAAATTACTTGTTTATGTGGAGGTACTTTCGTCTCTGGTGTAAAGTAAATGTATCTCCGCTGACTGAAAGGAAAGATTCTTTGAATAATAAAAGGAAAATATTTTGCCATATACATCTGCCGACGAAGAAAATTAAATTTTTATGCGGAGACTTATTCATTTATTTTTTAAAATGAATTCTTGTCCGTGGATTCCCAGAAGATTGCAATGCGTAATTTTAGTGATAGGCATTAAGAAATGGTAAAAATCATTTTGTGTCGCAGGTAAAGGGAAATTTTAGATTAAATGTTTATGCTGATGTGCGCTCAATTCAGGTGTAAAATGAAGGTTATTTCGCTGACTGAAACGAACGGTTCTCTGAATATTTTTAGAGACATGGTAGAAGAAAAAGGAAAATGTTCACGGAACATGTGCCAACATAACAGGAAAACTATTTTTTTATGCGAAGGTGCATTCATTTCTGAAGTAAAGTCAATATATCTCCTCGGATTCGTAGATGAATGTGTTTGCATAATTTTAGGGATGTAGAAGAAGAAACAGCTGACTGAAAAAAAAGTTTCTCTAGACGAATATAAAAACATTTTCCAAAAATCAGCAAACTGGATTTACATCTACGCAGGCAGAAGAAAGAAGCTAATTGTTTATGGGAAGGTGCATTCATTTCTGACGTAAAGTGAATGCCTCTCCGCTGACTGAAAGGAAAGTTTCTCTAAATATTTATAGAAACGTGCTAGAAGAAAAGGAAAAAGGTCAAGCAATATGCACCAACAAAAGAAGAACAATAATATTTTATACGGAGGTGCATTCATTTCTGAAGTAAAGTGAATGCCTCTCCGTGGATTAACAAATGAATGTGTTTGCAAAATTTTTTACTGGAATTAATGTGTTTTCATAAATTTATACTGGATAAAATCCAAAAATAGGTTTTGCATCACACTCCAAGCGAAGAAAGAAGTTACTTGTTTATACGGAGGTGCATTCATTTCTGATGTAAAGTGAATGCTTCTCCGTTGACTGAAAGGAAAGTTTCTCTAAATATTTATAGAAACATGCTAGAAGAAAAGGAAAAAGGTCACGCAATATACACCAACAAAAGAAGAACAATAATCTTTTATACGGAGGTGCTTTCATTTCTGAAGTAAAGTGAATGCCTCTCCGTAGATTCGCAGATGAATGTGTTTACATAATTGTAGGATCGTGGAAGAAGTAGAAAACTCTATTGCTACACAATTTTCAATAAGCTTCATCATATGGATATTAAATATTTATACTCAGTTTTATTAATTTCTGGAGGGAAGTCTATGCTTCTCCGCTGACTGAAAAGAAAATTTCTCTGAATAAATATAAAAATATTTTGCAAGAATCAGCAAACAGGATTTAAATCTAGACAGAAAGAAGAAAGAAGTTGCTTGTTTATGCGGATGTGCATTCATTTCTGATGTAAAGTGAATGCCCCTCCGTTGACCGAAAGGAAAGTTTCTCTGAATATTTATAGGAACATCCTTTAAGAAAAGGAAAAATGTCACGCAATATACACCAACATAAAAAGAACAATAATCTTATATACGGAGATGCATTCATTTCTGAAGTAAAGTGAATGCCTCTCCGTTGATTCGCAGCTGCATATTCTTACATAAGTTAGGGATGTGAAAGAAGAAGTAACAAAATTTTTTTGCTACACAATATGCAATATTATTCATAATATGGATATTAAATATTTATACTAAGGTTTATTCATTTCTGGCGGAAACTCTACCCTTCTCCGCTGACTTAAAAGAAAGTTTCTCTGAATAAATATAAAAATATTTTGCAAGAAACAGTAAAAAGGATTTCCATCTACACAGAGAGAAGAAAGAAGTTACTTGTTTATGCAGAGGTGCATTAATTTCTGATGTAAAGTGAATGCCTCTCCGCTGACTGAAAGGAAAGTTTCTCTGAATATTTATGGAAACATGCTAGAACAAAGGAAAAGGGTCACGCAATATACACCAACATAAGAAGAACAGTAATCATATATAGGGAGGTGCATTCATTTCTGAAGTAAAGTGAATGCCTCTCTGTGCATTCGCAGATGAATGTGTTTATAATTTTAGGAACGTGGAAGAAGAATTAGAAAAATCTATTGCTACACAATTTCAATAAGCTTCATAATATGGATATAAAATATGTATACTAAGGTTTTTTAGTTTCTGGTGGAAAGTCTACGCTTCTCCACTGACTGAAAAGACAGTTTTTCTGAATAAATATAAAAATATTTTGCAAGAATCAGCAAACAGGATTTCCATCTACACAGAGGGAAGAAAGAAGTTACTTGTTTATACGGAGGTACATTCATTTCTGATGTAAAGTGAATGCCTCTCCGCTGACTGAAAGGAAAGTTCCTCTGAATATTTATAGAAACATGCTAGAAGAAAAGGAAAAAAGTCACACAATATACACCAACATAGGAAGAACAATAATCTTTTATACGGAGGTGCATTCATTTCTGAAGTAAAGTGAATGCATATTCGTGGATTAACAGATGAATGTGTCTGCATAATTTTATACTGCAATGAATTTGTTTGCATACATTTATACTCAATAAAATCCGAAAATATGTTTTGCATCACACTCCAAGAGAAGAAAAATTTTACTTCTTTATGCGGAGGTGCATTCATTTCTGAAGTAAGGTGAATGCTTCTCCATTGACTGAAAGGAAAGTTTCTCTGAATATTTATAGAAACATGCTAGAGGAAAAGGAAAATGGTCACGCAATATAAACTAACATAAGAAGAACAGTAATCTTATATACGGAGGTGCATTCATTTCTGAAGTAAAGTGAATGCCTCTCCGTGGATTAACATATGAGTTTGTTTGCATAATTTTATACAGGATAAAATCAAAAAATTTGATTTGCATCATCCTCCAAGATAAGAAAGAAGTTACTTGTTTATGCGGAGATGCATTCATTGCTGATGTAAAGTGAATGCCTCTCCGCTGACAGAAAGGAAAGTTCCTCTGAATATTTATAGAAACATGCTAGAAGAAAAGGAAAAAAAGTCACACAATATACATCAACATAAGAAGAACAATAATCTTTTATACGGAGGTGCATTCATTTCTGAAGTAAAGTGAATGCCTATTCGTGGATTAACAGACGAATGTTTCCGCATAATTTTATACTGCAATGAATGTGTTTGCATACATTTATACTGAATAAAATCCGAAAATATGTTTTGCATCACACTCCAAGAGAAGAAAAATGTTACTTCTTTATGCGGAGGTGCATTCATTTCTGAAATAAAGTGAATGCCTCTCCGTAGATTCGCAGATGAATGTGTTTACATAATTGTAGGATCGTGGAAGAAGAAGTAGAAAACTCTATTGCTGCACAATTTTCAATAAGCTTCATAATATGGATATTAATATTTATTCTATGATTTATTAATTTCTGGTGGAAGGTCTACGCTTCTCCGCTGACTTAAAAGAAAGTTTCTGTGTATAAATATAAAATTATTTTGCAAGAATCAGAAGAAAGTATTTCCATCTACACAGAGAGATGAAAGAAGTTACTTATTTATGCGGAGATGCATTCATTTCTGATGTAAAGTGAATGCCTCTCCGCTGACTGAAAGGAAAGTTTCTCTGAATATTTATGGAAACATGCTAGAAGAAAAGGAAAAAGGTCACGCAATATACACAAACATAAGAAGAACAGTAATCTTATATACGGAGGTGCATTCATTTCTGAAGTAAAGCGAATGCCTCTCCGTGGATGAACAGATAAATCTGTGTGCATAATTGTATACTGGAATGAAGGTGTAAGTATAAATTTATACTGAACTCCGAAAATAAGTTTTGCATCATACTCCAAGAGAAGAATGAAATTACTTGTTTATGCGGAGGTGCTTTCGTTTCTGGTGTAAAGTAAATGTATCTCCGCTGACTGAAAGGAAAGATTCTTTGAAAAATAAAAGGAAAATATTTTGCCATATACATCTGCCGACGAAGAAAATTAAATTTTTATGCGGAGATTTATTCATTTATTTTTTAAAATGAATTCTTGTCCGTGGATTCCCAGAAGATTGCACTGCTTAATTTTAGTGATAGGCATTAAGAAATGGTAAAAATCATTTTGCGTCACAGGTAAAGGGAAATTTTAGATTAAATGTTTATGCTGATGTGCGTTCAATTCAGGTGTAAAATGAAGGTCATTTCGCTGACTGAAACGAACGGTTCTCTGAATATTTTTAGAGACATGGTAGAAGAAAAAGGAAAATGTTCACGGAACATGTGCCAACATAAGAGGAAAACTATATTTTTATGCGGAGGTGCATTCATTTCTGAAGTAAAGTCAATATATCTCCTCGGATTCGTAGATGAATGTGTTTGCATAATTTTAGGGATGTGGAAGAAGAAACAGCTGACTGAAAGAAAAGTTTCTCTAGATGAATATAAAAACATTTTCCAAAAATCAGCTATCTTCAGGATTTACATCTACGCAGGCAGAAGAAAGAAGCTAATTGTTTATGGGAAGGTGCATTCATTTCTGATGTAAAGTGAATGCCTCTCCGCTGACTGAAAGGAAAGTTTCTCTAAATATTTATAGAAACATGCTAGAAGAAAAGGAAAAAGGTCAAGCAATATGCACCAACAAAGGAAGAACAATAATATTTTATACGGAGGTGCATTCATTTCTGAAGTAAAGTGAATGCCTCTCCGTGGATTAACAAATGAATGTGTTTGCAAATTTTTTTACTGGAATTAATGTGTTTTCATAAATTTATACTGGATAAAATCCGAAAATAGGTTTTGCATCACACTCCAAGCGAAGAAAGAAGTTACTTGTTTATGCGGAGGTGCATTCATTTCTGATGTAAAGTGAATGCTTCTCCGTTGACTGAAAAGAAAGTTTCTCTAAATATTTATAGAAACATGCTAGAAGAAAAGGAAAAAGCTCAAGCAATATACACCAACAAAAGAAGAACAATAATCTTTTATACGGAGGTGCATTCATTTCTGAAGTAAAGTGAATTCCTCTCCGTAGATTCGCAAATGAATGTGTTTACATAATTGTAGGATCGTGGAAGAAGAAGTAGAAAACTCTATTGCTACACAATTTTCAATAAGCTTCATAATATGGATATTAAATATTTATACTCAGTTTTATTAGTTTCTGGTGGAAAGTCTACGCTTCTCCACTGACTGAAAAGACAGTTTTTCTGAATAAATATAAAAATATTTTGCAAGAATCAGCAAACAGGATTTCCATCTACACAGAGAGAAGAAAGAAGTTACTTGTTTATGCAGAGGTGCATTAATTTCTGATGTAAAGTGAATGCCTCTCCGCTGACTGAAAGGAAAGTTTCTCTGAATATTTATGGAAACATGCTAGAACAAAGGAAAAGGGTCACGCAATATACACCAACATAAGAAGAACAGTAATCATATATACGGAGGTGCATTCATTTCTGAAGTAAAGTGAATGCCTCTCCGTGCATTCGCAGATGAATGTGTTTATAATTTTAGGAACGTGGAAGAAGAAGTAGAAAACTCTATTGCTACACAATTTTTAATAAGCTTCATAATATGTATATAAAATATTTATACTAAGGTTTTTTAGTTTCTGGTGGAAAGTCTACGCTTCTCCGCTGACTGAAAAGACAGTTTTTCTGAATAAATATAAAAATATTTTGCAAGAATCAGCAAACAGGATTTCCATCTACACAGAGGGAAGAAAGAAGTTACTTGTTTATACGGAGGTGCATTCATTTCTGATGTAAAGTGAATGCCTCTCCGCTGACTGAAAGGAAAGTTCCTCTGATTATTTATAAAAACATGCTAGAAGAAAAGGAAAAAAGTCACACAATATACACCAACATAAGAAGAACAATAATCTTTTATACGGAGGTGCATTCATTTCTTAAGTAAAGTGAATGCCTATTCGTGGATTAACAGACGAATGTGTCTGCATAATTGTATACTGCAATGAATTTGTTTGCATACATTTATACTGAATAAAATCCGAAAATATGTTTTGCATCACACTCCAAGAGAAGAAAAATTTTACTTCTTTATGCGGAGGTGCATTCATTTCTGAAGTAAGGTGAATGCTTCTCCATTGACTGAAAGGAAAGTTTCTTTGAATATTTATAGAAACATGCTAGAAGAAAAGGAAAAAGGTCACGCAATATACACAAACATAAGAAGAACAGTAATCTTATATACGGAGGTGCATTCATTTCTGAAGTAAAGTGAATGCCTCTCCGTGGATGAACAGATAAATCTGTGTGCATAATTGTATACTGCAATGAAGGTGTATGTATAAATTTATACTGAACATAGTTTTGCATCATACTCCAAGAGAAGAATGAAATTACTTGTTTATGCGGAGGTGCTTTCGTCTCTGGTGTAAAGAAAATGTATCTCCGCTGACTGAAAGGAAAGATTCTTTGAAAAATAAAAGGAAAATATTTTGCCATATACATCTGCCGACGAAGAAAATTAAATTTTTATGCGGAGACTTATTCATTTATTTTTTAAAATGAATTCTTGTCCGTGGATTCCCAGAAGATTGCACTGCGTAATTTTAGTGATAGGCATTAAGAAATGGTAAAAATCATTTTGCGTCACAGTAAAGGGAAATTTTAGATTAAATGTTTATGCTGATGTGCGTTCAATTCAGGTGTAAAATGAAGGTCATTTCGCTGACTGAAACGAACGGTTCTCTGAATATTTTTAGAGACATGGTAGAAGAAAAAGGAAAATGTTCACGGAACATGTGCCAACATAAGAGGAAAAATATTTTTTAATGCGGAGGTGCATTCGTTTCTGAAGTAAAGTCAATATATCTCCTCGGATTCGTAGATGAATGTGTTTGCATAAATTTAGGGATGTGGAAGAAGAAACAGCTGACCGAAAGAAAAGTTTCTCTAGATGAATATAAAAACATTTTCCAAAAATCAGCAAACTGGATTTACATTTACGCAGGCAGAAGAAAGAAGCTAATTGTTTATGGGAAGGTGCATTCATTTCTGATGTAAAGTGAATGCCTCTCCGCTGACTGAAAGGAAAGTTTCTCTGAATATTAATAGAAACATGCTAGAAGGAAAAGAAAAAGGTTACGCAATATACACCAACATAAGAAGAACAATAATCTTATATACGGAGGTGCATTCATTTCTGAAGTAAAGTGAATGCATCTCCGTGAATTAACAAATGAATGTGTTTGCAAATTTTTTTACTGGAATTAATGTGTTTTCATAAATTTATACTGGATAAAATCCGAAAATAGGTTTTGCATCACACTCCAAGCGAAGAAAGAAGTTACTTGTTTATGCGGAGGTGCATTCATTTCTGATGTAAAGTGAATGCTTCTCCGTTGACTGAAAGGAAAGTTTCTCTAAATATTTATAGAAACATGCTAGAAGAAAAGGAAAAAGCTCAAGCAATATACACCAACAAAAGAAGAACAATAATCTTTTATACGGAGGTGCATTCATTTCTGAAGTAAAGTCAATTCCTCTCCGTAGATTCGCAAATGAATGTGTTTACATAATTGTAGGATCGTGGAAGAAGAAGTAGAAAACTCTATTGCTACACAATTTTCAATAAGCTTCATAATATGGATATTAAATATTTATACTCAGTTTTATTAGTTTCTGGTGGAAAGTCTATGCTTCTCCACTGACTGAAAAGACAGTTTTTCTGAATAAATATAAAAATATTTTGCAAGAATCAGCAAACAGGATTTCCATCTACACTGAGAGAAGACAGAAGTTACTTGTTTATGCAGAGGTGCATTAATTTCTGATGTAAAGTGAATGCCTCTCCGCTGACTGAAAGGAAAGTTTCTCTGAATATTTATGGAAACATGCTAGAACAAAGGAAAAGGGTCACGCAATATACACCAACATAAGAAAAACAGTAATCATATATACGGAGGTGCATTCATTTCTGAAGTAAAGTGAATGCCTCTCCGTGCATTCGCAGATGAATGTGTTTATAATTTTAGGAACGTGGAAGAAGAAGTAGAAAACTCTATTGCTACACAATTTTCAATAAGCTTCATAATATGTATATAAAATATTTATACTAAGGTTTTTTAGTTTCTGGTGGAAAGTCTACGCTTCTCCGCTGACTGAAAAGACAGTTTTTCTGAATAAATATAAAAATATTTTGCAAGAATCAGCAAACAGGATTTCCATCTACACAGAGGGAAGAAAGAAGTTACCTGTTTATACGGAGGTGCATTCATTTCTGATGTAAAGTGAATGCCTCTCCGCTGACTGAAAGGAAAGTTCCTCTGATTATTTATAAAAACATGCTAGAAGAAAAGGAAAAAAGTCACACAATATACACCAACATAAGAAGAACAATAATCTTTTATACGGAGGTGCATTCATTTCTTAAGTAAAGTGAATGCCTATTCGTGGATTAACAGACGAATGTGTCTGCATAATTTTATACTGCAATGAATTTGTTTGCATACATTTATACTGAATAAAATCCGAAAAAATGTTTTGCATCACACTCCAAGAGAAGAAAAATTTTACTTCTTTATGCGGAGGTGCATTCATTTCTGAAGTAAGGTGAATGCTTCTCCATTGACTGAAAGGAAAGTTTCTCTGAATATTTATAGAAGCATGCTAGAAGAAAAGGAAAAAGGTCACGCAATATACACAAACATAAGAAGAACAGTAATCTTATATACGGAGGTGCATTCATTTCTGAAGTAAAGTGAATGCCTCTCCGTGGATGAACAGATAAATCTGTGTGCATAATTGTATACTGCAATGAAGGTGTATGTATAAATTTATACTGAACATAGTTTTGCATCATACTCCAAGAGAAGAATGAAATTACTTGTTTATGCGGAGGTGCTTTCGTCTCTGGTGTAAAGTAAATGTATCTCCGCTGACTGAAAGGAAAGATTCTTTGAAAAATAAAAGGAAAATATTTTGCCATATACATCTGCCGACGAAGAAAATTAAATTTTTATGCGGAGACTTATTCATTTATTTTTTAAAATGAATTCTTGTCCGTGGATTCCCAGAAGATTGCACTGCGTAATTTTAGTGATAGGCATTAAGAAATGGTAAAAATCATTTTGCGTCACAGTAAAGGGAAATTTTAGATTAAATGTTTATGCTGATGTGCGTTCAATTCAGGTGTAAAATGAAGGTCATTTCGCTGACTGAAACGAACGGTTCTCTGAATATTTTTAGAGACATGGTAGAAGAAAAAGGAAAATGTTCACGGAACATGTGCCAACATAAGAGGAAAAATATTTTTTAATGCGGAGGTGCATTCGTTTCTGAAGTAAAGTCAATATATCTCCTCGGATTCGTAGATGAATGTGTTTGCATAAATTTAGGGATGTGGAAGAAGAAACAGCTGACCGAAAGAAAAGTTTCTCTAGATGAATATAAAAACATTTTCCAAAAATCAGCAAACTGGATTTACATTTACGCAGGCAGAAGAAAGAAGCTAATTGTTTATGGGAAGGTGCATTCATTTCTGATGTAAAGTGAATGCCTCTCCGCTGACTGAAAGGAAAGTTTCTCTGAATATTAATAGAAACATGCTAGAAGGAAAAGAAAAAGGTTACGCAATATACACCAACATAAGAAGAACAATAATCTTATATACGGAGGTGCATTCATTTCTGAAGTAAAGTGAATGCATCTCCGTGAATTAACAAATGAATGTGTTTGCAAATTTTTTTACTGGAATTAATGTGTTTTCATAAATTCATACTGGATAAAATCCGAAAATAGGTTTTGCATCACACTCCAAGCGAAGAAAGAAGTTACTTGTTTATGCGGGGGAGCATTCATTTCTGATGTAAAGTGAATGCTTCTCCGTTGACTGAAAGGAAAGTTTCTCTAAATATTTATAGAAACATGCTAGAAGAAAAGGAAAAAGGTCAAGCAATATACACCAACAAAAGAAGAACAATAATATTTTATACGGAGGTGCATTCATTTCTGAAGTAAAGTGAATGCCTCTCCGTAGATTCGCAGATGAATGTGTTTACATAATTGTGGGAAGGTGGAAGAAGAAGTAGAAAACTCTATTGCTACACAATTTTCAATAAGCTTCATAATATGGATATTAAATATTTTTACTAAGGTTTATTCATTTCTGGCGGAAACTCTACTTTTCTCCGCTGACTTAAAAGAAAGTTTCTCTGAATAAAAATAAAAATATTTTGCAAGAATCAGCAAACAGGATTTCCATCTACACAGAGGGAAAAAAGAAGTGACTTGTTTATATGGAGGTGCATTCATTTCTGAATTAAGATGAATGCTTCTCCGTTGACTTAAAGGAAAGATATATAGAAAGATTTATAGAAACATGCTAGAAGAAAAGGAAAAATGTCACGGAATATACACCAACAAAAGAAGAAATAAATTATTTTATACGGAGGTGTATTCATTTCTGAAATAAAGTGAATGCCTCTCCGTGCATTCGCAGATGAATGTGTTTATTATTTTAGGAACGTGGAAGAAGAATTAGAAAACTCTATTGCTACACAATTTTCAATAAGCTTCATAATATGGATATGAAATATTTATACTAGGTTTATTAATTACTGGTGGAAAGTCTACGCTTCTCCGCTGACTGAAAAGACAGTTTCTCTGAATAAATATAAAAATATTTTGCAAGAATCAGCAAACAGTATATCCATCTACGCAGAGAGAAGAAAGAAGTTACTTGTTTAAGCGGAGGTGCATTCATTTCTGATGTAAAGTGAATGCCTCTCCGATGACTGAAAGGAAAGTTTCTCTGAATATTTATGGAAAATGCTAGAAGAAAAGGAAAAAAGGTCACGCAATATACACTAAAATAAGAAGAACAATATTCTTATATACGGAGATGCATTTATTTCTGAAGTAAATTGAATGCCTCTCCATTGATTCGCAGATGCATGTGCTTACATAAGTTAGGGATGTGAAAGAAGAAAGATCAAAATTTATTACTACACAATATGCAGTATTATTCATAATATGGATATTAAATATTTATACTAAGGTTTAGTTATTTCTGGTGGAATGTCTACGCTTTTCAGCTGACTGATAAGAAAGTTTCTCTGAATAAATATAAAAATATTTTGCAAGAATAATAATAAAGGATTTCCATCTACACAGAGAGAAGAAAGTAGTTACTTGTTTATGCGGAGGTGTATTCATTTCTGATATAAAGTGAATGCCTCTCCGCTGACTAAAACGAAAGTTTCTCTGAATGTTTATGGAAACATGCTAGAAGAAAAGGAAAATTTCACGCAATGTACACCAACATAAGAAGAACATTAATCTATTATACCGAGGTGCATTCATTTCTGAAGTAAAGTGAATGCCTCTCCGTGGATTAACAGATGAATGTGTTTGCATAATTTTATACTGGAATGAGTGCGTTTGCATAATTTTATACTGGAATGAATGTGTTTGCATAATTTTATACTGGATAAAATCCGAAAATATGTTTTGCATCATACTCCAAGAGAAGAATGAAATTACTTGTTTATGCGGAGGTGCTTTCGTTTCTGATGTAAAGTAAATGTCTCTCCGCTGACTGAAAGGAAAGATTCTTTGAAAAACAAAAGGAAAATATTTTGCCATATACATCTGCAGACGAAGAAAATTAAATTTTTATGCGGAGGTTTATTCATTTATTTTTAAAATGAATTCCTCTCCGTGGATTCCCAGAAGATTGCACTGCGTAATTTTAGTGATAGGCATTAAGAAATGGTAAAAATCATTTTGCGTCACAGGTAAAGGGAAATTTTAGATTAAATGTTTATGCTGATGTGCGTTCAATTCAGGTTGTAAAATGAAGGTAATTTCGCTGACTGCAACGAAAGGTTCTCTGAATATTTTTAGAGACATGGTAGAAGAAAAAAGAAAATGTTTACGGAGCGTGTGCCAACATAAGACGAAAACTATTTTTTTATACGGAGGTGCATTCATTTCTGAAGTAAAGTCAATATATCTCCGTGGCTCTACTAGATGAATGTGTTTGCATATTTTTAGGGATGTGGAAGAAGAAACAGCTGACTGAAAGAAAACTTTCTAAAGATAAATATAAAACATTTTGCAAAAATCAGCAAACTGGATTTCCATCTACGCAGGCAGAAGAATGAAGTTAATTGTTTATGCGAAGGTGCATTCATTTCGGAAGTAAAGTGAATGCATCTCCGCGGATTAACACATGAATGTGCTGGCATAATTTTAAAATGGAATGAATGTGTTTGCATAAATTTATACTGAATAAATACCGAAAAAACCTGAAAACATATCAGATATAATGAAAATATAACAAATGAATTTGTTTGCATAATTTTATACTGGATAAAGTCCAAAAATTTTTTTTGCATCATCCTCCGAGAAGAAAGAAGTTACTTGTTTATGCGGAGGTGCATTGATTTCTGATGTAAAGTGAATGCCTCTCCGCTGAGAGAAAGGAAAGTTTCTCTGAATATTTATAGAAACATGCTAGAAGAAAAGGAAAAAGGGAACGCTATATACACCAACATAAGAAGAACAATAATCTTATATACGGAGGTGCATTCATTTCTGGAGTAAAGTGAATGCATCTCCGCGGATTAACAGATAAAGGTATTGGCATAAGTTAGGGATGTGAAAGAAGAAGTAACAAAATTTATTACTACACAATATGCAATATTATTCATAATATAGATATTAAATATTTATACTAAGGTTTATTCATTTTTGGTGGAAAGTCTATGCTTCTCCACTGACTGAAAAGACAGTTTTTCTGAATAAATATAAAAATATTTTGCAAGAATCAGCAAACAGGATTTCCATCTACACTGAGAGAAGAAAGAAGTTACTTGTTTATGCAGAGGTGCATTAATTTCTGATGTAAAGTGAATGCCTCTCCGCTGACTGAAAGGAAAGTTTCTCTGAATATTTATGGAAACATGCTAGAACAAAGGAAAAGGGTCACGCAATATACACCAACATAAGAAAAACAGTAATCATATATACGGAGGTGCATTCATTTCTGAAGTAAAGTGAATGCCTCTCCGTGCATTCGCAGATGAATGTGTTTGTAATTTTAGGAACGTGGAAGAAGAAGTAGAAAACTCTATTGCTACACAATTTTCAATAAGCTTCATAATATGTATATAAAATATTTATACTAAGGTTTTTTAGTTTCTGGTGGAAAGTCTACGCTTCTCCGCTGACTGAAAAGACAGTTTTTCTGAATAAATATAAAAATATTTTGCAAGAATCAGCAAACAGGATTTCCATCTACACAGAGGGAAGAAAGAAGTTACCTGTTTATACGGAGGTGCATTCATTTCTGATGTAAAGTGAATGCCTCTCCGCTGACTGAAAGGAAAGTTCCTCTGATTATTTATAAAAACATGCTAGAAGAAAAGGAAAAAAGTCACACAATATACACCAACATAAGAAGAACAATAATCTTTTATACGGAGGTGCATTCATTTCTTAAGTAAAGTGAATGCCTATTCGTGGATTAACAGACGAATGTGTCTGCATAATTTTATACTGCAATGAATTTGTTTGCATACATTTATACTGAATAAAATCCGAAAAAATGTTTTGCATCACACTCCAAGAGAAGAAAAATTTTACTTCTTTATGCGGAGGTGCATTCATTTCTGAAGTAAGGTGAATGCTTCTCCATTGACTGAAAGGAAAGTTTCTCTGAATATTTATAGAAGCATGCTAGAAGAAAAGGAAAAAGGTCACGCAATATACACAAACATAAGAAGAACAGTAATCTTATATACGGAGGTGCATTCATTTCTGAAGTAAAGTGAATGCCTCTCCGTGGATGAACAGATAAATCTGTGTGCATAATTGTATACTGCAATGAAGGTGTATGTATAAATTTATACTGAACATAGTTTTGCATCATACTCCAAGAGAAGAATGAAATTACTTGTTTATGCGGAGGTGCTTTCGTCTCTGGTGTAAAGTAAATGTATCTCCGCTGACTGAAAGGAAAGATTCTTTGAAAAATAAAAGGAAAATATTTTGCCATATACATCTGCCGACGAAGAAAATTAAATTTTTATGCGGAGACTTATTCATTTATTTTTTAAAATGAATTCTTGTCCGTGGATTCCCAGAAGATTGCACTGCGTAATTTTAGTGATAGGCATTAAGAAATGGTAAAAATCATTTTGCGTCACAGTAAAGGGAAATTTTAGATTAAATGTTTATGCTGATGTGCGTTCAATTCAGGTGTAAAATGAAGGTCATTTCGCTGACTGAAACGAACGGTTCTCTGAATATTTTTAGAGACATGGTAGAAGAAAAAGGAAAATGTTCACGGAACATGTGCCAACATAAGAGGAAAAATATTTTTTAATGCGGAGGTGCATTCGTTTCTGAAGTAAAGTCAATATATCTCCTCGGATTCGTAGATGAATGTGTTTGCATAAATTTAGGGATGTGGAAGAAGAAACAGCTGACCGAAAGAAAAGTTTCTCTAGATGAATATAAAAACATTTTCCAAAAATCAGCAAACTGGATTTACATTTACGCAGGCAGAAGAAAGAAGCTAATTGTTTATGGGAAGGTGCATTCATTTCTGATGTAAAGTGAATGCCTCTCCGCTGACTGAAAGGAAAGTTTCTCTGAATATTAATAGAAACATGCTAGAAGGAAAAGAAAAAGGTTACGCAATATACACCAACATAAGAAGAACAATAATCTTATATACGGAGGTGCATTCATTTCTGAAGTAAAGTGAATGCATCTCCGTGAATTAACAAATGAATGTGTTTGCAAATTTTTTTACTGGAATTAATGTGTTTTCATAAATTCATACTGGATAAAATCCGAAAATAGGTTATGCATCACACTCCAAGCGAAGAAAGAAGTTACTTGTTTATGCGGGGGAGCATTCATTTCTGATGTAAAGTGAATGCTTCTCCGTTGACTGAAAGGAAAGTTTCTCTAAATATTTATAGAAACATGCTAGAAGAAAAGGAAAAAGGTCAAGCAATATACACCAACAAAAGAAGAACAATAATATTTTATACGGAGGTGCATTCATTTCTGAAGTAAAGTGAATGCCTCTCCGTAGATTCGCAGATGAATGTGTTTACATAATTGTGGGAAGGTGGAAGAAGAAGTAGAAAACTCTATTGCTACACAATTTTCAATAAGCTTCATAATATGGATATTAAATATTTTTACTAAGGTTTATTCATTTCTGGCGGAAACTCTACTTTTCTCCGCTGACTTAAAAGAAAGTTTCTCTGAATAAAAATAAAAATATTTTGCAAGAATCAGCAAACAGGATTTCCATCTACACAGAGGGAAAAAAGAAGTGACTTGTTTATATGGAGGTGCATTCATTTCTGAATTAAGATGAATGCTTCTCCGTTGACTTAAAGGAAAGATATATAGAAAGATTTATAGAAACATGCTAGAAGAAAAGGAAAAATGTCACGGAATATACACCAACAAAAGAAGAAGTAAATTATTTTATACGGAGGTGTATTCATTTCTGAAATAAAGTGAATGCCTCTCCGTGCATTCGCAGATGAATGTGTTTATTATTTTAGGAACGTGGAAGAAGAATTAGAAAACTCTATTGCTACACAATTTTCAATAAGCTTCATAATATGGATATGAAATATTTATACTAGGTTTATTAATTACTGGTGGAAAGTCTACGCTTCTCCGCTGACTGAAAAGACAGTTTCTCTGAATAAATATAAAAATATTTTGCAAGAATCAGCAAACAGTATATCCATCTACGCAGAGAGAAGAAAGAAGTTACTTGTTTAAGCGGAGGTGCATTCATTTCTGATGTAAAGTGAATGCCTCTCCGATGACTGAAAGGAAAGTTTCTCTGAATATTTATGGAAAATGCTAGAAGAAAAGGAAAAAAGGTCACGCAATATACACTAAAATAAGAAGAACAATATTCTTATATACGGAGATGCATTTATTTCTGAAGTAAATTGAATGCCTCTCCATTGATTCGCAGATGCATGTGCTTACATAAGTTAGGGATGTGAAAGAAGAAAGATCAAAATTTATTACTACACAATATGCAGTATTATTCATAATATGGATATTAAATATTTATACTAAGGTTTAGTTATTTCTGGTGGAATGTCTACGCTTTTCAGCTGACTGATAAGAAAGTTTCTCTGAATAAATATAAAAATATTTTGCAAGAATAATAATAAAGGATTTCCATCTACACAGAGAGAAGAAAGTAGTTACTTGTTTATGCGGAGGTGTATTCATTTCTGATATAAAGTGAATGCCTCTCCGCTGACTAAAACGAAAGTTTCTCTGAATGTTTATGGAAACATGCTAGAAGAAAAGGAAAATTTCACGCAATGTACACCAACATAAGAAGAACATTAATCTATTATACCGAGGTGCATTCATTTCTGAAGTAAAGTGAATGCCTCTCCGTGGATTAACAGATGAATGTGTTTGCATAATTTTATACTGGAATGAGTGCGTTTGCATAATTTTATACTGGAATGAATGTGTTTGCATAATTTTATACTGGATAAAATCCGAAAATATGTTTTGCATCATACTCCAAGAGAAGAATGAAATTACTTGTTTATGCGGAGGTGCTTTCGTTTCTGATGTAAAGTAAATGTCTCTCCGCTGACTGAAAGGAAAGATTCTTTGAAAAACAAAAGGAAAATATTTTGCCATATACATCTGCAGACGAAGAAAATTAAATTTTTATGCGGAGGTTTATTCATTTATTTTTAAAATGAATTCCTCTCCGTGGATTCCCAGAAGATTGCACTGCGTAATTTTAGTGATAGGCATTAAGAAATGGTAAAAATCATTTTGCGTCACAGGTAAAGGGAAATTTTAGATTAAATGTTTATGCTGATGTGCGTTCAATTCAGGTTGTAAAATGAAGGTAATTTCGCTGACTGCAACGAAAGGTTCTCTGAATATTTTTAGAGACATGGTAGAAGAAAAAAGAAAATGTTTACGGAGCGTGTGCCAACATAAGACGAAAACTATTTTTTTATACGGAGGTGCATTCATTTCTGAAGTAAAGTCAATATATCTCCGTGGCTCTACTAGATGAATGTGTTTGCATATTTTTAGGGATGTGGAAGAAGAAACAGCTGACTGAAAGAAAACTTTCTAAAGATAAATATAAAACATTTTGCAAAAATCAGCAAACTGGATTTCCATCTACGCAGGCAGAAGAATGAAGTTAATTGTTTATGCGAAGGTGCATTCATTTCGGAAGTAAAGTGAATGCATCTCCGCGGATTAACAGATGAATGTGCTGGCATAATTTTAAAATGGAATGAATGTGTTTGCATAAATTTATACTGAATAAATACCGAAAAAACCTGAAAACATATCAGATATAATGAAAATATAACAAATGAATTTGTTTGCATAATTTTATACTGGATAAAGTCCAAAAATTTTTTTTGCATCATCCTCCGAGAAGAAAGAAGTTACTTGTTTATGCGGAGGTGCATTGATTTCTGATGTAAAGTGAATGCCTCTCCGCTGAGAGAAAGGAAAGTTTCTCTGAATATTTATAGAAACATGCTAGAAGAAAAGGAAAAAGGGAACGCTATATACACCAACATAAGAAGAACAATAATCTTATATACGGAGGTGCATTCATTTCTGAAGTAAAGTGAATGCATCTCCGTGAATTAACAAATGAATGTGTTTGCAAATTTTTTTACTGGAATTAATGTGTTTTCATAAATTTATACTGGATAAAATCCGAAAATAGGTTTTGCATCACACTCCAAGCGAAGAAAGAAGTTACTTGTTTATGCGGAGGTGCATTCATTTCTGATGTAAAGTGAATGCTTCTCCGTTGACTGAAAGGAAAGTTTCTCTAAATATTTATAGAAACATGCTAGAAGAAAAGGAAAAAGCTCAAGCAATATACACCAACAAAAGAAGAACAATAATCTTTTATACGGAGGTGCATTCATTTCTGAAGTAAAGTCAATTCCTCTCCGTAGATTCGCAAATGAATGTGTTTACATAATTGTAGGATCGTGGAAGAAGAAGTAGAAAACTCTATTGCTACACAATTTTCAATAAGCTTCATAATATGGATATTAAATATTTATACTCAGTTTTATTAGTTTCTGGTGGAAAGTCTATGCTTCTCCACTGACTGAAAAGACAGTTTTTCTGAATAAATATAAAAATATTTTGCAAGAATCAGCAAACAGGATTTCCATCTACACTGAGAGAAGAAAGAAGTTACTTGTTTATGCAGAGGTGCATTAATTTCTGATGTAAAGTGAATGCCTCTCCGCTGACTGAAAGGAAAGTTTCTCTGAATATTTATGGAAACATGCTAGAACAAAGGAAAAGGGTCACGCAATATACACCAACATAAGAAAAACAGTAATCATATATACGGAGGTGCATTCATTTCTGAAGTAAAGTGAATGCCTCTCCGTGCATTCGCAGATGAATGTGTTTATAATTTTAGGAACGTGGAAGAAGAAGTAGAAAACTCTATTGCTACACAATTTTCAATAAGCTTCATAATATGTATATAAAATATTTATACAAAGGTTTTTTAGTTTCTGGTGGAAAGTCTACGCTTCTCCGCTGACTGAAAAGACAGTTTTTCTGAATAAATATAAAAATATTTTGCAAGAATCAGCAAACAGGATTTCCATCTACACAGAGGGAAGAAAGAAGTTACCTGTTTATACGGAGGTGCATTCATTTCTGATGTAAAGTGAATGCCTCTCCGCTGACTGAAAGGAAAGTTCCTCTGATTATTTATAAAAACATGCTAGAAGAAAAGGAAAAAAGTCACACAATATACACCAACATAAGAAGAACAATAATCTTTTATACGGAGGTGCATTCATTTCTTAAGTAAAGTGAATGCCTATTCGTGGATTAACAGACGAATGTGTCTGCATAATTTTATACTGCAATGAATTTGTTTGCATACATTTATACTGAATAAAATCCGAAAAAATGTTTTGCATCACACTCCAAGAGAAGAAAAATTTTACTTCTTTATGCGGAGGTGCATTCATTTCTGAAGTAAGGTGAATGCTTCTCCATTGACTGAAAGGAAAGTTTCTCTGAATATTTATAGAAGCATGCTAGAAGAAAAGGAAAAAGGTCACGCAATATACACAAACATAAGAAGAACAGTAATCTTATATACGGAGGTGCATTCATTTCTGAAGTAAAGTGAATGCCTCTCCGTGGATGAACAGATAAATCTGTGTGCATAATTGTATACTGCAATGAAGGTGTATGTATAAATTTATACTGAACATAGTTTTGCATCATACTCCAAGAGAAGAATGAAATTACTTGTTTATGCGGAGGTGCTTTCGTCTCTGGTGTAAAGTAAATGTATCTCCGCTGACTGAAAGGAAAGATTCTTTGAAAAATAAAAGGAAAATATTTTGCCATATACATCTGCCGACGAAGAAAATTAAATTTTTATGCGGAGACTTATTCATTTATTTTTTAAAATGAATTCTTGTCCGTGGATTCCCAGAAGATTGCACTGCGTAATTTTAGTGATAGGCATTAAGAAATGGTAAAAATCATTTTGCGTCACAGTAAAGGGAAATTTTAGATTAAATGTTTATGCTGATGTGCGTTCAATTCAGGTGTAAAATGAAGGTCATTTCGCTGACTGAAACGAACGGTTCTCTGAATATTTTTAGAGACATGGTAGAAGAAAGAGGAAAATGTTCACGGAACATGTGCCAACATAAGAGGAAAAATATTTTTTAATGCGGAGGTGCATTCGTTTCTGAAGTAAAGTCAATATATCTCCTCGGATTCGTAGATGAATGTGTTTGCATAAATTTAGGGATGTGGAAGAAGAAACAGCTGACCGAAAGAAAAGTTTCTCTAGATGAATATAAAAACATTTTCCAAAAATCAGCAAACTGGATTTACATTTACGCAGGCAGAAGAAAGAAGCTAATTGTTTATGGGAAGGTGCATTCATTTCTGATGTAAAGTGAATGCCTCTCCGCTGACTGAAAGGAAAGTTTCTCTGAATATTAATAGAAACATGCTAGAAGGAAAAGAAAAAGGTTACGCAATATACACCAACATAAGAAGAACAATAATCTTATATACGGAGGTGCATTCATTTCTGAAGTAAAGTGAATGCATCTCCGTGAATTAACAAATGAATGTGTTTGCAAATTTTTTTACTGGAATTAATGTGTTTTCATAAATTCATACTGGATAAAATCCGAAAATAGGTTTTGCATCACACTCCAAGCGAAGAAAGAAGTTACTTGTTTATGCGGGGGAGCATTCATTTCTGATGTAAAGTGAATGCTTCTCCGTTGACTGAAAGGAAAGTTTCTCTAAATATTTATAGAAACATGCTAGAAGAAAAGGAAAAAGGTCAAGCAATATACACCAACAAAAGAAGAACAATAATATTTTATACGGAGGTGCATTCATTTCTGAAGTAAAGTGAATGCCTCTCCGTAGATTCGCAGATGAATGTGTTTACATAATTGTGGGAAGGTGGAAGAAGAAGTAGAAAACTCTATTGCTACACAATTTTCAATAAGCTTCATAATATGGATATTAAATATTTTTACTAAGGTTTATTCATTTCTGGCGGAAACTCTACTTTTCTCCGCTGACTTAAAAGAAAGTTTCTCTGAATAAAAATAAAAATATTTTGCAAGAATCAGCAAACAGGATTTCCATCTACACAGAGGGAAAAAAGAAGTGACTTGTTTATATGGAGGTGCATTCATTTCTGAATTAAGATGAATGCTTCTCCGTTGACTTAAAGGAAAGATATATAGAAAGATTTATAGAAACATGCTAGAAGAAAAGGAAAAATGTCACGGAATATACACCAACAAAAGAAGAAATAAATTATTTTATACGGAGGTGTATTCATTTCTGAAATAAAGTGAATGCCTCTCCGTGCATTCGCAGATGAATGTGTTTATTATTTTAGGAACGTGGAAGAAGAATTAGAAAACTCTATTGCTACACAATTTTCAATAAGCTTCATAATATGGATATGAAATATTTATACTAGGTTTATTAATTACTGGTGGAAAGTCTACGCTTCTCCGCTGACTGAAAAGACAGTTTCTCTGAATAAATATAAAAATATTTTGCAAGAATCAGCAAACAGTATATCCATCTACGCAGAGAGAAGAAAGAAGTTACTTGTTTAAGCGGAGGTGCATTCATTTCTGATGTAAAGTGAATGCCTCTCCGATGACTGAAAGGAAAGTTTCTCTGAATATTTATGGAAAATGCTAGAAGAAAAGGAAAAAAGGTCACGCAATATACACTAAAATAAGAAGAACAATATTCTTATATACGGAGATGCATTTATTTCTGAAGTAAATTGAATGCCTCTCCATTGATTCGCAGATGCATGTGCTTACATAAGTTAGGGATGTGAAAGAAGAAAGATCAAAATTTATTACTACACAATATGCAGTATTATTCATAATATGGATATTAAATATTTATACTAAGGTTTAGTTATTTCTGGTGGAATGTCTACGCTTTTCAGCTGACTGATAAGAAAGTTTCTCTGAATAAATATAAAAATATTTTGCAAGAATAACAATAAAGGATTTCCATCTACACAGAGAGAAGAAAGTAGTTACTTGTTTATGCGGAGGTGTATTCATTTCTGATATAAAGTGAATGCCTCTCCGCTGACTAAAACGAAAGTTTCTCTGAATGTTTATGGAAACATGCTAGAAGAAAAGGAAAATTTCACGCAATGTACACCAACATAAGAAGAACATTAATCTATTATACCGAGGTGCATTCATTTCTGAAGTAAAGTGAATGCCTCTCCGTGGATTAACAGATGAATGTGTTTGCATAATTTTATACTGGAATGAGTGCGTTTGCATAATTTTATACTGGAATGAATGTGTTTGCATAATTTTATACTGGATAAAATCCGAAAATATGTTTTGCATCATACTCCAAGAGAAGAATGAAATTACTTGTTTATGCGGAGGTGCTTTCGTTTCTGATGTAAAGTAAATGTCTCTCCGCTGACTGAAAGGAAAGATTCTTTGAAAAACAAAAGGAAAATATTTTGCCATATACATCTGCAGACGAAGAAAATTAAATTTTTATGCGGAGGTTTATTCATTTATTTTTAAAATGAATTCCTCTCCGTGGATTCCCAGAAGATTGCACTGCGTAATTTTAGTGATAGGCATTAAGAAATGGTAAAAATCATTTTGCGTCACAGGTAAAGGGAAATTTTAGATTAAATGTTTATGCTGATGTGCGTTCAATTCAGGTTGTAAAATGAAGGTAATTTCGCTGACTGCAACGAAAGGTTCTCTGAATATTTTTAGAGACATGGTAGAAGAAAAAAGAAAATGTTTACGGAGCGTGTGCCAACATAAGACGAAAACTATTTTTTTATACGGAGGTGCATTCATTTCTGAAGTAAAGTCAATATATCTCCGTGGCTCTACTAGATGAATGTGTTTGCATATTTTTAGGGATGTGGAAGAAGAAACAGCTGACTGAAAGAAAACTTTCTAAAGATAAATATAAAACATTTTGCAAAAATCAGCAAACTGGATTTCCATCTACGCAGGCAGAAGAATGAAGTTAATTGTTTATGCGAAGGTGCATTCATTTCGGAAGTAAAGTGAATGCATCTCCGCGGATTAACAGATGAATGTGCTGGCATAATTTTAAAATGGAATGAATGTGTTTGCATAAATTTATACTGAATAAATACCGAAAAAACCTGAAAACATATCAGATATAATGAAAATATAACAAATGAATTTGTTTGCATAATTTTATACTGGATAAAGTCCAAAAATTTTTTTTGCATCATCCTCCGAGAAGAAAGAAGTTACTTGTTTATGCGGAGGTGCATTGATTTCTGATGTAAAGTGAATGCCTCTCCGCTGAGAGAAAGGAAAGTTTCTCTGAATATTTATAGAAACATGCTAGAAGAAAAGGAAAAAGGGAACGCTATATACACCAACATAAGAAGAACAATAATCTTATATACGGAGGTGCATTCATTTCTGGAGTAAAGTGAATGCATCTCCGCGGATTAACAGATGAAGGTATTGGCATAAGTTAGGGATGTGAAAGAAGAAGTAACAAAATTTATTACTACACAATATGCAATATTATTCATAATATAGATATTAAATATTTATACTAAGGTTTATTCATTTTTGGTGGAAAGTCTATGCTTCTCCGCTAACTTAAAAGAAAGTTTCTCTGAATAAATATAAAAATACTTTTTAAGAATCAGAAAAAAGGATTTCCATCTACACAGAGAGAAGAAAGAAGTTACTTGTTTATGCAGAGGTGCATTCATTTCTGATGTAAAGTGAATGCCTCTCCGCTGACTTAAAGGAAAGTTTCTCTGAATATTTATAGAAACATGCTAGAGTAAAAGGAGAAAGTTCGCGCAATATACACCAACGTAAGAAGAACAAAAATTTTTATGCGGAGGTGCAGACATTTCTGAAGTAAAGTGAATGCCTCTCCGTGGATTAACAGATGAATGTGTTTGCATAATTTTATACTGGAACGAATGTGTTTGCATAAATTTATACTGGATAAATTCGCCAAATTATTGAGCAATAGCCAAATTGGCTTCATGTATGAAGACTTGTTTTGGTCGCCAAATTTGGCGATATTTCGCCAAATGTCGTCAGTTTTGGCGAGAATTTGGCGCTAACGGATATGAATATATAGTTTTATGCGTATGATTGGGAAAATTATTCAACAATGAAAGAAAATAATTTGCGAGTAATCGCGTTAATGTGCTATTTTGTTTCAAAATGTCAGCCACCATAGAATTTCAAACAGCTCTATCTCAGCCATTTTTTAAGATAGAGGTAAACCAAAAAATGCTAACACTTAATTAAAAAATAAATTTGAATTTTTAACTTTTTTGTATATTTATTTTAGTTATTAATTTTTAAATGGCCGCCATCTTGAAACAAAATGGCGGACCAAGCTGGCCAACGAACTCGGTCGAGACATCTGTAAGCTTAATACACACAATTAGTTTAATCAAAATTGATATATAAATACGAGCGTTATCGTATGACATAGGTCAGATATTTATATATATATGGACATATATATCCTAATCATAATCATAATAATATTATAAATCTCATTGTGTGCAAATGTTAGGCTGAAGCCAGCGTCAAAATGGAGCATTTAATGATCATGTATCTTTGCATATATGTTAATTATAACCCTCATTTGAACATAGGCTGTTTTTTGTTTATTTTATTTAAATATTTTTCTTAATAATTCAAAATTGTTATTTTCATAGAGAATAAATGGACATTTTTTCGTATAATACTTTAAAATGGTTAAATTTACTTTACCGTTGCTAATACTTTATCATTGCCAAAACTAATTCAAAACCCAGAATAATAATTTTTACTCAACAATTTAGTTTCAATTGAAAAATTTTCACGTGAAAAATGAAAATGAAATCAAAAATCAACGAATTAAAATGAAGATTAAATAATATTATTAGAAATAAAACGTACTTTTTTTTTAGTTTTTGATAATAATACAAGGTTTCAATATACGTAACCATAGGAAACAGGCGAATATGACGTCAAATATCGAAAATAAAGCGGATATGCTTTGATTGGTGAAATAAAATGATCTTGGGTTTTTTTCTACACTTTTTTTATTTTTTTTTTATTTTGTATGGTAACAATACTTGGTGTTTTACCGTCTGCTTATGGCTAATATAACTATACCGTATTTTTTATTTAAATTTTAAAAAAGTAAAAAGAAGTTTCAAAAGAAAATGGTTAGCAAATATCAATAATATGCTCCGCAGAATTATCCATGTCGAAAATGATGTCATGGATAGCGAGAAATATAGCTATTTACAATCTTAAAACTAAAAGAAATAACTCGATTACCTAAAAAAATGACGAATGTTAATAATTCCATTTTTGTTGATAAAACCTAATAATTTAATATTATTTCGTTAAAGTAACATAATTTCCCCTATGCCAGTACTGAACGTATTTGCCTGGAAAAGAAAATTAACAAGAATTATGTCATTAAAAATGGATTTCTCTGGGGGAAAAAGAGACGTCATATTTGAAATAAAACGGGAATTTTCCAATAAGTTTTAAAATGAGTGTGAACCAGTTCCTTACATTAATAATACAAGGATCAGTAAGTATAGAAAGTAGATGAGTTTCACGCCATATTTATAATGAAAAATTTAAATGTTTGTTTTTCTATACTGATTATTGAGCATGAGTATCCGTTATATACAGATGAGAGTTTTCTGCAAAAAATCGCATCATAATTTTAAGAAAAGGACTCCATATTTGTGCATAAAAAAGAGAAATAAAACAGATCAGTTTATTTTTTACACCATTTTCTCATTAAAACTGAAAAACAGAACTTATTTTCACTTTGAATAGATGGTGAAAACAAAATCTTGATTTCATTAAATTATCCGAAAAATAAAAACACATTTTCACATATTCAAACTTCATGAATCAATTTATTCTGGAGAACAAAAATTGCCTATCAACATACTGTCATTTAGAAAACAAGATTTGTTTCAGCTATACGTTGAACCAAGGAGGCAGAATTGAATTTAAAGAAAAATAATATACTATTTCCAATTAATGTTTTTTTGAAGGATGGCTGTTAAAACGTTTCACAAAGGCCTTAAAAGTAAAATTGTTTATCAGGTAAAATAGACATTTATTTTTACCCAATTCGTCTATTTCCACGATTTTATTTGGTCCTCCTTTTGCATTGGTTGCAATTTCATTTTCTCGATTATTTGGCACAAAATTTCATTTTTTTAAGACTGAGGGTCAAGGTCCCTATAACAAAAAATACTGTATTGTATCCTATGAAATGTGATAAATAGTTAGTTAATTGAATTGTTATTAACGTTTTTAATTTTCGGGAGTGAAATATTTTGCTTAATTAATGTATTTATTCTTCTTTTAATGTTGCGTGAACGAAGTCACGGGTAACAGCTAGTAATATTATAAATCTGATTGTGTGCAAATGTTAGGCTGAAGCCAGCGTCAAAATGAAGCATTTAATTATCCTGTTTCTTTGCATATATGTTGATTATAACCTTCATATGAACATAGGCTGATTTTTGTCTATTTTATTCAAATATTTTCTTTAATAATTAAAAAATTCATTATTTTCATAGAGAATAAATGGACATTTTTCCATACAATTTAATCATTTAAATTTATCGTTGCTAGGGCTTTGATCGTTGCCAATAAATAAAAACACGGTAAAATATGTTTTCCTCAACAATTAATTTTCAATTGAACGATTTTCACGTGAAAACTGAAAATTAAAAATAATTAAAAAGAAGATGAAATTCCGTGATATTTGAAACAAAAATATGGGGTATTTGTTATTATACATGAAGTATGAATATCGGTTACATTAAAAAGATCTTTTTCGGTCAAAAAATGCGTTATAATTAAAAGGAAAATGAACAGTAATTATATTATTAAAAATAGATTTCGCTTGGACCATGGAACTATGAAAAGGAACCTCCTCGGCTTGGACAAATATGTCGTCATAAATAAAACAGGTATTTTCAAATATTCGTAATAATACAAGGAGCATAAATATCAATGTATAATGAAAGTAGATAGATAATGGACGTAATATTTAAGATGAAAAACTAAAATATTTTTTTATCGATACTGATTAATAATTAGCTTGAATACCAGTTACATACAAATGTGAGTTTTCTGCTAAAATTTACGTCCTGATTTCCAGAAAAAAAAATTAACAAGAATTATGCCATTAAAAAGAGATTTCTCTGAGGAAAAAGTGACGTCATATTTTAAATAAAACGGGAATTTTCAAATGTGTTTACAAGGAGCGGAAATCAATTCCTTATATTAATAATACAAGGATCGGTAAGTTTAGAAAGCAGATGAGTTTCACGCCATAATTAAAACGCAAAATTATTATTATTATTATTATTTTATCTATACCGATTATTAAGCAAATAAAAACGTATTTTCACACATTCAAACTTCATGAATCAGTTTATTCTAAAGAACAAAAATCGTCTGTCAACATATTTTCATTTAGAAATAAAGATTTTTTTTCAGTTATAGATTAAATCAAGGAGGAAAATTTAAGCTTCTTGCATTTAGGTCTAGAATAATTGGTCCCTATTCAGAAGAATTGAATTTAATGAAAAAGAATATACTATTTCCATTATCTTTGAAGGATGGCTATTAAAACGTTTCACAAGGCGTTAAAAGTAAAATGGTTTACCAGGTAAACTTGACATATGTTTTTACACAATTCGCCGATTTCCCATTTTATTTGGCTCGCCTTTTTTCATTGGTTGCAGTTTCCTTTTCGTGATTATTTGTCAAAAAATTTCACTTTTTTAAAACAGTTATGTGAAGGTCTCTATAACATAGAAATACTGTATTGTCTCCAATGGAATGTGATAAAGAGTTAGTTAATTATTTACGTTTCTATTTATCGGAAATGAAATATTTTGTTTAATTAATGCATTTATTCTTCTTTTAATGATACGTGAACGAAGTCACGGGTAACAACTAGTATATATATATATATATAGTTGTTACTACAAAAATGAATGGATAATGTTGATATATATATATATATATATATATATATATATAAATCAACATTTGAACGGAGGTTGGTTTTGGGGTCTGGGGGTCGTGATCGGTGAAAATATATCGAAATTTTCGGGAACTGCTTTCCTCCGAACGGCTGCAATAGGTAGCTTTATACTTTTTGTATTGAAAGCTACCTAAAAGGTCACGCAATATACACCAACATAAGAAGAACAGTAATCTTATATACGGAGGTGCATTCATTTCTGAAGTAAAGTGAATGCCTCTCCGTGGATTAACAGATGAATGTGTTTGCATAATTTTATACTGGAATTAATGCGTTTGCATAATTTTATACTGGAATGAATGTGTTTGCATAATTTTATACTGGATAAACTGCGAAAATATGTTTTGCATCATACTCCAAGAGAAGAATGAAATTACTTGTTTATGCGGAGTTGCTTTCGTTTCTGATGTAAAGTAAATGTCTCTCCGCTGACTGAAAGGAAATATTCTTTGAAAAACAAAAGGAAAATATTTTGCCATATACATCTGCAGACGAAGAAAATTAAATTTTTATGCGGAGGTTTATTCATTTATTTTTTAAAATGAATTCCTCTCCATGGATTCCCAGAAGACTGCACTGCGTAATTTTAATGATAGGCAATAAGAAATGGTAAAAATCATTTGCGTCACAGGTAAAGGTAAATTTTAGATTAAATGTTTATGCTGATGTGCGTTCAATTCAGGTGTAAAATGAAGGTCATTTCGCTGACTGAAACGAAAGGTTCTCTGAATATTTTTAGATACATGGTAGAAGAAAAAGGAAAATGTTCACGGAACATGTGCCAATATAAGCGGAAATCTATTTTTTTATGCGGAAGTGCATTCATTTTTGAAGTAAAGTAAATATATCTCCGTAGATTCGTAGATGAATGTGTTTGCATAATTTTAGGGATGTGGAAGAAGAAACAGCTCACTGATAGAAAAGTTTCTCTAGATAAATATAAAAACATTTTGCAAAAATCAGCAAACTGGATTTCCATCTACACAGGCAGAAGAAAGAAGTTAATTGTTTATGCGAAGGTGCATTTATTTCTGATGTAAAGTGAATGCCTCTCCGCTGACTGAATGTAAAGTTTCTCTGAATATTTATAACATGCTAAAAGAAAAGGAATAAGGTCACGCAATATACACCAACATAAGAAGAACAAAAATGTTTTATACGGAGGTACATTCACTTCTGAAGTAAAGTGATTGCCTCTCTATTGAGAAATGCTGAATGAAAGGGAAAACATTCACGAAACATACATCAATATAAGAAGAACATTTTTATGCGGAGGTGCATGCAAATCTGAAGTAAAGTGAATGCTTCTACGTTGATTCGCAGATGAATTTGCTTGCATAATTTAGGGATGTGGAAGAAGAAATAGCAAAATTTATTACTACACAATATGCAATAATCTTCATAATATGGATAATTAATATTTATATTAAGGTTTTTTTCATTTCTGGTGGAATGTCTACGCTTCTCCGCTGTCTGAAAAGAAAGTTTCTCTGAATAAATATAAAAACATTTTGTAAGAAACAGCAAACACAATTTCCATCTATACAGAGAGAAGGAAGAAGATGCTTGTTTATGCGGAGGTGCATTCATTTCTGATGTAAAGTGAATGCATCTCTGCCGACTGAAGTAAAATTTCTTTGAATATTTATAATAACACGCTCGAAGAAAAAGAAAACATTTCGTCATATACACCTACAGAAGAAGGAAATTAAATTTTTATGCGGAGGTGCATTCATTTATGATTTAAAATGAATGCCTTTTCGGCGATTCGCAGAAGATTTCTTTGTATAATTGTAGCGATATGCAAGAGGAGATAGCAAAAATCATTTTGCATTACAAGCGAAGGGATGCAGTAATACAGGAGCAGATTAAAGGTTTATGCGGAGGTGCATTCATTTCTTGTGTAAATTGAATGCCTCTTCGCTGACTGAAAGAAAAATTTCTCTGAATATTTTATAGAAACATGCTAAAAGAAAAGGAAAAAGGTCACGCAACACACACCAGCATAAGAAAACAATAAACTTTTTATACAGAGGTGCATTCATTTCTGAAATAAAGTGAATGCATCTCCGTAGATTAACAGATGAATGTGTTTGCATAAATTTATACAGGATAAAATCCGAAAATATATTTTGAATCACACTCCAAGAGAAGAAAGAAGTTACTTTTTTATGCGGAGGTGCATTCATTTCTGATGTAAAGTGAATGCCTCTCCGCTGACTGAAAGGAAAGTTTCTGTGAATATTTAGAGAAACATGATAAAAGAAAAGGAAAAAGGTCACGCAATATACAGCAACATAAGAAGAACAATAATCTTTTATACGGTAGGTGCATTCATTTCTGAAGTAAAATGAATGCCTCTCCGTTTACTTAAAGAATAATATTTCGGCATAACTTTACAGGTATGAAAGGATGATTCGAAAAAGGTAGAAGAAAATGTATTTTGTTTATTTAATAACTAGCAATCTACGCCCGCTACACTGGTCAATTTCTCTTAACGAACTTGTAATCAAACAAAATATTGACATTTCATATTTCACTCTTATATTTTAACAGAATAATTGGGCTACTATAATTTGGGACTCATGCCAATATACACGTCAGGACACGTCGCTCTTATCATTATCTTTTTATGCGTGAAGGTTTCGCTATGGTACTCCATTGTGAAATTTGGTAATTTTTTAAATTCAATATTTGAAAAACAGCATAATCATTAGATTTGAAATTTATATCAAGAAAAATACATTTTTTTACCTTTCAAACGCTGTTTGTCTAACAATTTTCTGACAAATACTTTTCGAGCTATTATTTTTTTCAGTAAGTTCAAATGTTCCATTTTCCGAGATTTATCTGTGGCAACATATAGCAAAAAACCCAGTCGTCAGCAATGTATAGCATTTTATTAAAGAGGCTGTTGGAGCAGGAATTTTCACCATCAATTTGCCACCATCACTTTTGAAATCGGTTCTGTAGCTCCAGAGATTCCATAGAAATTGTAATTTAGAATGTTTTTAGGGCGCTTTTCGCTTATTTCACCTTTTTAAATTTCAAATTTTTTTTAATTTGTTCTTAGAGAGCATCTACATCTTATAAGTAACTACAATGCCAAATTTCATATTTCTAGCTCTTTCCGTATAAAAACATTGCAATTTTAGAACGTTTTTAGCTTCTGCACCCATTTGGGATTAGTGGCACCGACATAAAATATAGTCTATGTTGGAGCAGGGATTGTCACCACCAATTTGCCTCCATCAGTTTTGAAATCGGTTCTGTAGTCCTAGAGATTCCATAGAAATTGTAATTTAGAATGTTTTTAGAACGCTTTTCGCTCGTTTCACATTTTTAAATTTCGATTTTTTTTATATGTGTTCTTAGAGAGCATTTACATCTTATAAGTAACCACAATACCAAATTTCAAATTTCTAGCTACTTCAGTAAAAAGAAAGTCGCAATTTTAGAACATTTTTCGCTCCTGCACCCCCGTGCGGTTAGTGGCACTGACATAAAGTATAGTTTATATTGGAGCAGGGGTTGTCACTATCAATTTGCCACCATCTCTTTTGATATCGGTTCTATAGTTCCAGAGATTCCACAGAATTTAGAATGTTTTTAGAACGCTTTTCGCTCATTTCTCCTTTTAAATTTATTTATTTTTATTATTATTTTTTTTGTTTGTTCTTAGAGAGCATTTACATCTTATAAGTAGCTATAATGCCAAATTTCAAATTTCTAGCTTCTTCAGTGTACAGAATATCGCAATTTTAGAACGTGTTTCGTTCCTGCACCCCCCTAGGGTTACATATTATTATCTAAATAATATTCTTTATACAATTCACAAATTTTCATAATTATTATTTAAATCTTAATGCTATTTAAAATTGAAATTAATTAAAAAGTGTACAATATAATCTGGCTTATAACGCACCCTGGTGCAAAACACCTCCCATTTGGGACTGTATTTTTTTTCAATTCCTACTATTAGCTCACACTCTCTATATATTTTTATTTTTCCTCTTTCAAATTTTCAATCGTTAATAAAAAAAATTCTATTCATCCTATCAAGTTCAAATATATTTTATTAAACTTGTACTGGATGACAATTGATGTTAATACAATTTTTTCAAATATTAATTCATTAATTAAATTTAATTAATTAATTTTAATTTTATATTTCATTTCTGTTCAAAAGTATAGACTCACTCCATATTTATAGTCTCACCTTCACACGTAAAAAGATAATGGGGCTGTTCACGGGCGAAGATCAGGCGGCTCGCGGACGAAGGAGACTATAAATGTGGAGTGAGTCTATACTTTTGAACAGAAATGAAGTATAAAACTGAAATTAAATAATAAAATTTAATTAATTAATCAATATTTGAAAAAAACTGTAGTATCGTTAACTGTAACATCGCTATGGCACTTTATTGTGAAGTTTGGTAATTTTATAAATTCAATATTTGAAAAACGGCATAATCATTTGATTTTAAATTTATATCAAGAAAAATACAATTTTTTTTAACTTTCTAACGCAGTTTGTCTAACAATTTTGTCAGAAATACTTTTCGAGCTATTAATTTTTGGTATTTTAGCTATTTATTTTTTATTTAATTTTTAATACATTTCAAAAATTTCTCTTATGTAAGATATTTAGCAGGATATAAATTTAGGAATAAATACAGTCAGTGGCGAAGCGTGTAGATCGTTGGAAAAAACATTGTATTTGATCTGAGTAGGAATCGACTTAAAAAAAAAGTTTTTATATTACTTGTTTTTGTTTCAAACTGAGCATTATATGCCGGATTATACTGTAATTAAACTTATTTAATTAAAAATTAAGCTGTTATAAACATATACATTTATTTAATTTAAAAGTAACAAATGTAATAAAAAATATAAACAAATTTTTAAATTTCCCCTTTTTATGGGAATACATATATAGGAAGCTCTCTTCATTGTAAAAAAGACCAATGTTTCAGAATCTACCCTATTAAAATCCGTGCGCGTATCTATCTATTTAATCTCAAAAACTCGGAAACCACAGGGCGGAGGGCTACAACATTTGGCACACGGATTGCTGGTAGGAGGCCCATGAACGATTGGGTCAAAAAATTTGAAAATCTTAAATAGATTTTTCCTTATGTTTTTGACGAATGTTTGCCTTTTTTATGTTTAACCCGTAATCGCGCGACTCCTAACCTGTTGTAAATGTTTACTGCAATGTGCGATGTACATTTTACATACGCCACGCTGCAATACTAAGAAGCTGTAGATGGTATTACGATAATTATTTTACCTCGCATGCAAATAACCAACTAAACGTTTTATTCTATTTATTCCCTTATTCCAAAGATATCGTTTTATCGTCTGCTGCCATAAATCTATCACCAATCATATGTCATAATTATTATCTATATTCATAAACTTTAGTTTGGTTGTAGTCATTTTTATTTTTTATTTTGGTTTTAGAATTAAATTCATGAACTTCTGTGCCCAGAACGAGTTAAACAGCTAGTCTAGGAAAATATAATAGAACAACAAACGAAAGTATACAATAACCTCTTCCAAGTTTTCGATTCCGAAAAGCGTTCTTTAACTTTAGAAAACTCAGAAACCATACATTGTTTTCGAGATGTATAAATGCATTTTTAGTAAATAGTTTCTTTTGCTGACTCTGATTTTCGGAAACGTTTACTAGTTGTTTTTATAGTATATTAGTCAGTTTTCTCAGCCTGGAATATGAGTTTTTCGGATGCTGTGAAATCTCAAGTAAACATTTTCATGTTTAACAAACACATTTTATACACAGAAATGATACATTTACAGCAATAATATTAACATTAAATTTAATATCATTTTGTTACTCTTGCATGTATAAATTCAGTTACGCAGCTGAAATATATATATTTCAGTTTGAGAAAAAATATTAATATTCTACAAAAATTACCTCGGAAACGTTTCTGAAAATCTCACGCAGCAAAAGAAACCTTTGTTTATATAAATGCTTCTTTAAATTTCGAAAGTATGTTGGTTTCTCAGATTTCTAAATATAAAGAACGCCTTTCGGAGTTGTGGGTAACTCGAAAGATGTTATTATATATCTTCGTACGTGGTATATTATATTTTCGTAGATTAAAAAAACATTTGTATTGTTGTTGTTGTTTTTTACAATTATTAGTAACTTTATCGCCGGTTCCCAATTTGGTTCGCTGCGCCTCTGGTTTATTGAAATACTTCTGAAACAAAGGGAGCATTTTCTGTCTATAAATTTGGATTAAGATGTTCCTGTATACTCTTGAAAATTACTGTTAGTTTCAATTAGTTCTGCTTTTAAATGTTTTTGAAGACACATCGAAGATTTCCAGAATTGCTTAGAAATTTTTGAGTAAACGTGCATTCTACATCTAAACACGTTTCGACTTTTTTTTTTATATAGAAAGATTTTCTTTCATTCCAAAACATTTTTATCATTAAATGTATTCTATATATATTAAATACGTGACACTGAGAAAAATGTCAATTTCAAATCTGAGTAAATCGTTGTTTTTATTTTGTTTTGAAACTTGTTGTTTAAAATATAACGATCCAATGCTTCCCATTCTGAAATACCAGAAATACTCAGAATATTGAAACACGGATATACTTAAAACTGTTCATATAGACGTCAGTTCAGATTCAAAAGTGATTAGAATCAGTTCAAACTCATTTTTAAAAAATGGCAACACTCACAAATTAGCACATATAGAAGTCAGTTCACACTTATTTGAATGAAATGAATATTTCCATTTTTCAAGAGAAAAATAATTATGATAATTATGGCGTTACTGCGTTAAAATGTGTCAAAAATAAAATTTAGTCAGTTAAATCTCAATATCCAGGGAACGCTTTTTCATTTAAGAAATATACTGATAACAATCGAATTGAAAATTTGTATAATTCATATGTCCCTTTACCCGAATAAATAATAAAGTTGTACAATCTTAACCACCAAAATTGACCAAATCTATCCAAAATCCTGTTAAAATTTTCCAATTTTCCCAAGCAATAAATTAATGAATCCTATACAAATATCAACATGTGTCCGAATCATCCGATAAATTGCATTTAAAATAACCTTCTCATGTGATCTGTATGTGAAGTGTAAGGCAATGGACTCGCAATTAGTAAGACTCGGGTTCGATACTGGCTCTGGATAAAGCGTAAATTTAGTTTTTCCTTTCATAGTCGTAAAAAGAACCAGCGATTGGCAGCACTAGTGCTTTTTTTCTAGCTGTTGTTTACTGTTGTTTGAAACATGGACATACTAAAATATAAGCACATGATGTTTTATTCTTGAGTGTGTGCATGTTTTCAGAAATGACTATATACATGTTTCAAACTCGAGTAATTTTGATTCGGAGCTATTTTAACAATGCGACATCATAGGTGCCAACCTCTCATTAATATTCCGTAGTATGCGGGTTAATTTGACCCAGTTTAACAGTGCTTCAAATCAGAAAAGTTATTGGAAGAATCTTTATTTGTTCATTTTCAGGTTTCCACTTGGAATTTATTTAATTTCATTTCTTAAAAAAAATTCTGGTGCGAAACGTGTTAAACCTGGGTCAAATTAAACCGCATATTACGGAATATTAATGAGAGTTTGGCACCTATGCAACATACTCAGATTTGAGTATTTTGCTCAGTTTTGAAAATGCCGTTTTTAGAGTGAACGAACGCATCTGTAAAATTACCTGATTACCTTAGATCAGAGATGAGATTTCTCCGCTTTTTTGCATACCAGTATAATCTTAAAGAAAACGTTGTCCTGTTAAATCGCAGAATGTTCCGATTAAATAAAAAAACATTTTCTATAAGATTATACTGGTATGCAAAAAAGCTGAGCAATCTTATATCTGCCTTAGATGATATTTTGGATGAACTGGCATATTTAGCAACATAATTTAGAATTCCACATTATAACAAATATATTATAATAAAATATTTCATAATAAAAAGCACCATCACACGAAATATCCTTAGACATCTAATTATTAATTCCCTTTGAAACAATTGTTAAAATATCTGTATATACATATAAAAATGCATATTAGTATAATAAACAATTTCCAAAACTGAAATCCTGGTTTAATCTCGCGTTTCTTAAAAATATATTTTAAAATAAGTCTTTTTAATTTTTCTCATAATTTCAATGTAAATCCTCCCATAGTTGTTTCTGCATTAAGAAAGCATTAAGATTTTGATAATATTTACCGTGACTTGCACAACTCTGTCTCTTAGTATTTACTAATTCCATGAAATAGTTCTTTTGAAATTCAAAGCCAGATAATCCTATTCCATCTAATTTTATATTTATTATTTCATTAGTTTCTTTATTTAAACATTTACAGGTAAAATTAAATATCTCTGAATTTGTCAGTTTGCGTTAGTTATTCTTTCACAGCAAAATATATATTTAGAACTGCAACATATCCCAAAATGTTGCAGAATAAAATACGAATATAAGAAAATATTTCCTTAGAAATGTAAATTATGCCTTCCGAAAAAAATATCTCCCAGTAATTATTAAGATAATGTGCGTTTTAAAAATATTTAACACGCTTTAAATATCATTAATCACGCATTTTTAAAAGTAAATGTACTCTAATTTAAATTTTCGGAAATGAAGGCTTTTTACATTTTTCTTAACAGAGAAAATAATCTCTCTATATTTCTTTCTAGATATAGAAAAGATTACGGCTTTAATAACATTCACTGTGAGTTTTACTAATGGAACTCTTCTTGTTACTCTTTTGAAATAGGTAGCTTTGGAAATCCTTTGAAATTCAAATATAAATAATCCTGTTTAATCTTATTTGTAATAAAGTTTCATGTCTTTAAACCATGCTTATTGTTTATGTATTTATTTATTTATGGAAAAGCACATTTTTTTTTAATGAGCAGCCTCTTCTGAAGGCTTAGAATGTTTTGCTTTTCTGTCGTCCTGATATTTATTTACTGTATAAGGAAATATGCGTGTGTTACCTCAGTTAACCCATTTATGTCTAGCGTACCTTTATCCCAAAATCGCGTACCAAAATGTTTATCACTCAATCACTTATCATTTTACACTGAAAATCGACTTTTTGCGTTTTGCTTTACATTGGTTTTGTATACATCAACTTTTCATTAACAATTTACTCTTAAAAACATTTTAGGATTTTTGTACTTTTTTTGAGTTATAATAATTTAAAACTCCACCCTGATATAGATCCTAGCTTCATGCACCATTTTTCATTATAAGGAAAATACCCAAATTCACAAAAATAGTCGTATATTAATCTTACACATGTTTTAAGAAAGTTTTTATAGCTAAATAAATGTTTCATATTTGAAAAAAATATAAAATGACTTAAAATTGTAAATATTTAAGATCGCGGAAGAATGAAAGAAAACATGGGGTCATTCGTGTCTAGCGTCTTTGTTGTTGTTTTTTTTGGGGGGGGAGTGGCACTAGGTAAATGGGACGATTTCGGGATGCTTCAGTAAAAAAAAACATGCTTTACAAAAAATAAACTTACTGACATCATACTTGCTTAGAACTAATCTCAAGATTCTATTTTTCCAAAATGAACATGGGTGGCAACATATTTTAAAGAATTTTTTTGTCTTCTTATGTGTTATTTCCACAATTGTTACTGATTTTAACGAATTGAAATAGCAAGGCAAAAAAGGAGAGCTATTTTTTAATCCACATGTATATATTTCATGCATATGTTTGGAAATACTTGAATTTAAAACGTGTTCTCGAAAATTCAGAATTTTTAAATTTAAGTCAAACAAATGATGGTTTACCTATTGCCCCCCCCCCCCAAAAAAAAAAAGAACGCTAGACACGAATGGCTCCACGTTTTCTTTCATTCTTCCGTGATCTTAAGTACTTACAATTTTAAGTCATTTCATTTTTTTTCAAATATGAAACATTTTTTTTAGCTTTAAAAACTTCTGTAAAACATGTGTAAGATTAACATACGACGATTTTCTGTGAATTTGGTTTTGTTTTTTCCTTTTAATGAAAAATGGTGCATGCAGTTAGGATCTTTGTCAGGAAGGAGTTTTAAATTATTATAACTCAGTAAAGTACAAAAATCCTAAAATGTTTTTAATAATAAATTGTTAATGAAAACTTGATCTATGCGAAACCAACGTAAAGCAAAACACAAAAAGTCAATTTTCAGTGTAAAAGGAAAGTAATTGAGTGATAAACAAATGTTCTGAATAAAATATGAGAAACAAATTCAAGAACAACTTGTACGTTTACAATATGTGTTTTGTGTTTTATTGATATTTTCATTGAAAAAGAGGATCCTCTTAGGAAATCGTAATAAATATGTGCACTAAACTTATTCTGACTAAAGATCGGTACTTTGGGTAGGTGATTCCTGATTCCTAAATGTTTTTGCTTTTTACACTTATGTATTTATCTTATCAGTTCTTGTTACTGCTCTTTAAGTGTTAACTAGTTGTTTATTGCCTCCCGTGCGACAACGAAATTAAAATGCAGTTCGCTGCGCCAGTGAAATTACATAGCATTAGTTTTACGAATTCCTAAGTGTTTTATAACTTATTGAGATGTAGCGGGTAGACCCCTTGGGGAACAAGCAGGTATGACGGCCTCCATCATTATATAGTTGTTAATGAAACGAAGATAAAATGTCCTAACTATGTAAATGAAGTCACTAGAAAATGTAGAAAATGTATGGTTGAATTAGATGAAAAATGTTTCCAAGAATTTCACAGCAAATAAAATTTTCTAAAATTAATATCAATGTTTAATTATTTTACATTTTGTATAGCAAATTTAATGTTTTAATTGTACTTTTTTTATTTAATATCACATTTTTTATCAGTTGTGAAAATAAATTATATGCTTGAAAAACCTATACCCTCTCATGCCTAGCGTTCCAAAATTGGGACGTTTATATTTTATTATACAAATTATTAATTTTTTTTACATGTATTTTTTTTTATAATTGTTCTTATTAATTTTACAACAATTTCGAACCGCTACAAAAAAAAAAAAGAAGCGAAAATAAATTCAGAGACTAATGGGTTAATTATATTTTGGGGATAGAAACTTGAAAAACCCCGTTAAATGTACATAAATCAAGTGAAACTAAAATGACTCTGTAGAAAAATAAAAAAATCAATCAATTAACGTCACTTATAGTGTTTGCGTAAAGAGTTTATTCAACATTACAGCATTTTTTTATGTTTTATCGATACATTTTCTAACAACGCATTATTTTATTATAAAAAAATAACTAATTGAATAAAAAATGTCAATGTTTCGAATATAAAACATTCATTAAAAATATAAACGCCGCAAAAAATAGTATCAAAATCTACTGGTTACCAATCGTTTTGATTGGTGAATTTTTTTTTTTTTTTAAACAATCTCTATGGCGAAATTCCTTATTATAGAATTATCTTTATATCCTCTGTACCCTAACAAACACAAAAGGGGTGGTAAGAAACCCTGCTTTTACTATAAACATTTTCTTAGAAATGAAGAAGTGCATCCTATCTGCTATAACTGGAAATACAACACGAATACCCCCAAACATGCGAGATTAGCTCAAAAATCCAGTATAGACAGTCAAGTTTCATTTTCAATTACGTAGTAAAGTATTTTCATCGCGAGAAGTTTTGAAAGTTTTCACTTATTTTGTTTCTCTGCATATGGGGAGGCTTTTTTTATTCGCATCTTCCACTATACGTCTAAGGTTGTGCAATGCCGTAATCATAGTATAAATTTCTTCTTCAGTTGTTAGATGATAGAACATAGTTTTTTTTTTTCCCTCAAGATGGTCTTGCTTTCAATATGGACATAACCAGGTGAGGATAATAATAAAAGAAAACTGCCCAGTTAAACTGACGGCATTGAGCTCACAGGCTATTCACACTAACTGTAAATCATATTCTTATTTCAAAGAATTTGAAATAAGCCCTCGAAAAATGAAGAAATCGACAATATATTAAGAGGGGGAACCATCCCCCGTTTTTCCTTCTTATAATTAACCAATGAACCCATAAAACTAATCAGAGAAGCGCCTTACCACAATGAACCTATATACAAAATTTGAAAAAAATTTGATAATTCTGCATGAAAAATCCATTTACAGTCGAAGCACCTTATAACGAAATCGAAAGTGCTCCATAGATTTGCTCGTTATAAAGTGCTTTCGTTAAAACGTTATAACGAATTAGTTCGTTATATAGTAAAAAATCCAACTATCCGGATTAATGTGGTCTGAACGTAATCTGATTATGCATAAGTCCGGATATTGGAGACAATCATAAAAAAAGTCTGTTTATTTCTTTAAGATCTCTTAACTCGGGAGAAGTCGCGCATACCCAGATAATGAATGTTTTTTACATTGTCACCAATAAATACATTTAATAATCGTCACCTTATTCAGTCTGAGACAATTGTTACAAATTCTATGATAATGTAAATTGTAGATTACTTTTCGAAAAATAGTGGTGACAATTGTAAAAACCGTACGCACCCTGGGGTATGTCATACCCCATGCGACTGCTCCCGGGTTAAATTTGTTTTTGTTTAAAAAAAAAATCTAGATCTCATGTATTCATATTAAATTAATGCTTCACAGGAAAAATTACTTTTACTAGAAAGAGTGAAAAGAAGAAAAGCGTTGATTTAAAAAGAAATTTCAAGATAATTATATTTTTACGAATGTTATACGTACAATTCATATCACAAAATTTTTATTTTGTGATTATTGATCTGGATGACTGGATTTCAGATAATTAGAGTTTTGTTGTATCATTTTAACGGTATATGTATAGTATATATTACTATGCTACACATGAAAAAAACAACAACTGGGCAAATTAAAAAATATATATATTAGGGATTTAATTCTCTTAAAGGAAACTTTTACATACCTATATTGGTTTGAAGAATGAAGTTAACAAGCTCTGCTTTCATTTCTTTACAGCATTATCTAATAATGTAAGCTCTATTTTGTCAACATACATATTAATTTCATTCGCTAACAAGTTTTTATTACGCATGTAACACACAATTTTCTGTAAATACTCGAGTGCATCAGATGGTAAAAGTTTCTGGCAAATTTCTACAAATCCTTTTTGCTCACTGACACTGCCATCAGACAACTCATATTTAATTTTTTTTTGCGCTATTCTCTTTATTGAACATTATAAAGTATTGATCAAAGTTATAAAGTGATATGCTTTTTCATGCAAAATACTTCCACTAACGGGATTTTTTTGGATCTTGCATCTTTAAACCATGAAAATAATACTTTCTCCACATCTGCATATTTTGCTGTACGTAAACGTTTAAACGATAAGAAAACTGCATCCTTTTCGAAAATTTTAAGAATTTTTTCTCGATTTTTCAATATTGTGCTGCGAGTGCTAATCCTAAATTTTTCGCTACATCGCTTTTTTTTAACATAATTCTGGGAAGCATTTTATAATTTCGATTTTCTCGTCTAAACTCAACCATTTTCTTTTGTCAGACACAGCCAGCGTACAGAGTTTTAAAAATTAACACGCCATAAATTTACAGGCAAATCAAATGTCAATGAAATCAGTCATCGAATAAAAAAGAAAATAATACAGTTCTGCTAAGCTGTCGTCTTTTTGTCTGTCTTAAAACACTGCCCCTCCCCCAAATCTCTCGTGGAAGTATTGAAAATATGTGATTGGCCGTAGAGAAAAAGATTGAAGGTTACGGCATGGGGGGAAAAAAACTAGTAATTAGGAAAAAAAAATATTTTCCGCGTTAAGTTAAAAAAAAAAAAAAAAAAAAAAAAAAAAAAAGTGAAAAATTCGCTATATCGTTTTTATTGCACTGTTCATGCTCGAATTCTTTTCGTTATATCGTGCTTTTCGTTATAAATATTTCGTTATATCGTTTCGAATTCAGTATTCTTTAACATGCAGACCAACTAAATGGTAATGAACATTTCGTTATATCGTGCTTTTCGTTATATCGTAATTCGTTATAAAGTGCTTCAACTGTATCTAAATTAAGAGGGGGGTTAGCCCCCCGTCCCCCCTTTATACTTAACCAAAGAACCCACAAAACTAATCAGAGAAGCGCCTTATCACAATGAACATATATATAAAATTTGAAGAAAATCGGATAATTCTGCTTAAAAAACCCATTTATCTATATAAAGGGGGGTTAGTCCCCCCCGTTCCCCCCTTTATACTTTACCAGTGAACCCCCAAAACTAATCAGGAAAGTGCCTTACCACAATGAGCCTATATACAAAATTTGGAGTAAATTGGATAATTCTGCATGAAAAACCCATTTATCAAAATTAAGGGGGGGGTAGCCCCCGTTTTCCCCCTTTACACTTCACCAATGAACCCCCAAAAGTAATCAGGGAAGCCCCTTACCACAATGAGCCCATATAGAAAGTTTGAAGAAAATCGGGTAACTCTGCATGAAAAAAATAATTTATCTAAAATAAGGGGGGAGGATTAACCCCCCCCCCGTTACCCCCTTTATACTTAACCTATGAACCCCCAAAACTAATCAGGGAAGAACCTTATCACAATGAACCTATATACAAAATTTGAAGAAAATCGGATAACTCTGCATGAAAAAAATAATTTATCTAAAATAAGGGGGGAGGATTAACCCCCCCCCCCGTTACCCCCTTTATACTTAACCTATGAACCCCCAAAACTAATCAGGAAAGAACCTTATCGCAATTAACCTATATACAAAATTTGAAGAAAATTGGATAATTCTGCATGAAAAAACCATTTATCCAAATTAAGGGGGGTTAGCCCCCCGTCCCCCCCCCTTTATAGTTAACCAATCAATCCCCAAAACTAATCAGGGAAGCGCCTTATCACAAGGAACCTATAAACAAAATTGGAAGCAAAACGGTTATTTCTGTCAAGAGTTATCGCGTTACGTACGTACATACGTACATACATACATACATACATACAGAACGGGCGGGCACATAAGCTCTCAGGCTTTGATAGCCTGTGAGATAAAAACCAAACGTTCATACTACTAACAAAATGTACAAACATTTTAAAATATATTTTAAGACCTCATTCAATATCATCCAATAAATAGAAGATGAGAACAAGCTTTTACTTCTTTTCTTTTTCTACTGAGATATTTCTACTTCATTCACTAGATCAGTATTAACTGCCAATATGTTGTTTAAAGTATCATCTCAAGACAGTTTACTAATTATTCAATCCCTTCAAAAAATCTACCAGATACTGAAATTTGCTCCTGCTCACCATAAAACCATGTCTTCATAAGACGTTTCTCTTTAAAGATAATTAGAATCGACAAAAGGAACTCACAAATAGAAAACAGCTTGGACTTGAACGAGGAAGAACGATCTTTAAAGCTCAAGGAGTTCAGTTTTCAGTATATAGTCTTAGACCTACCAATCAGCAGAGAATCAAACGTAAACAAATGAAATTGGTAAATCTAGACCGGTACCTTCAAGAAAGTTCTCTCATATTTCATGACTCCGACTTCTAATAACAGAGGAAGGCCCAAGAAAGACGACCGCTGCCTGTATGGTCTTCGAAGCATCATTCAAAAGTGACTGCCGAGCGAAACAGTGAATTATGTACATAATGTACGAAATGTTTTATACTATGTCATCTGGAGAAAAAAAAAATTATTTTTACATTTGTGGCTTCTGTCATTACAGGTTTTACGACAATATTTTTGTTTTTTAATGATGATTCTAATACGTGTTAAATTCGAGGAGAAAAAAGGATTTTTACATTTGTGGCTTCTGTCGTTACAGGTTTTACAAAAACATTTCCTTTTTTAATAATGATTCTAACACGTGTTAATTTCGAAGTTCTTGATAGTTTAGTACACATTCACCTATTACAAAGGGTTTTTCTAATAACTTTTCAATGCTTAGTGTTGACGTGGCAATAAATTCTTATATCTTCATGACTACACATTCATTGCATTGGAAAAAGAAACGTGGTCTATATTACACGCATGTTTTTATTGGAGGCGTTTTTTACTGTTTATGTAACGCTCTTTATTGAGGGGACACAAATAACATCAATCAAATAATTACTGCAGACATTATAAAAATATGTTTATTAAAGCATCCAAACATAGAATAAACAAAACACAGTGTAATTTTGGATATTAGTTGCTTAAAAGTTTTGGATATTAGTTGCTTAAAAGTTTTGGATATTAGTTGCTTAAAAGTTTTGGATATTAGTTGCTTAAAAGTTTTGGATATTAGTTGCTTAAAAGTTTTGGATATTAGTTGCTTAAAAGTTTTGGATATTAGTTTCTTAAAGTCTATGTTACCGAAACTTCCTATATTATTACGGAGTGTAAAAAGATTTGAGTAGTTAATAAGGATATGTGGACGCTAATTTGTCTTCATTCACAGCCGAAGCTAAAACGTAATCCATATCTTTCAACGGGGCAAAAAGAGGATTCTATTGTTGGCGAGAGTTTAGCAGGTTTTCACCAAGAACCTAGAAGCACTGAGAACTCTGCGAAAACCTTTTGCTCACTTTGTATGTACCAGCCACCAGTGACGCATCGTGTTTTTTAAAAAAAGCTGCTAGGTGGCTTCTATACACAATATTTAATAATTATATTTATTATTTTAATATGTTAAGTTATTTACATCTTTTTTTACAGCTTAATTAAGTTTTGTACAGTGACATATGTCTTTTACATATCACACCTTAATATTGCCCCTATAAAGAAATGAAAAATAAAGGGATTCTAAATAAATGTATTAATTTAGTAAACCGAATATCATTTCAGGTTTGTAATAAACTTCCCCTTTAATAGATATAAAGTTAACGTCATTGCTTTCAAAAAGAAGATTAAAAGATTAATTAAAATAGTGAAAATGAATCTATTTCTAGTCATATGTAACCAAGCAATTAAACTGGAAGATTAACACATTGTATAAGAAACCTTTCTTACTAATATGGAATTATTGCAACAAACGCGGATATTATTTCAAAGTGATGGTTTATTGTTAGGTTTCATAAGAACCTTTTTGAAATATACATGCACTACTGTAAGCACATTAATCTAGTTTAATAATACTGGGTATTGCTTCAAGCTTATAGAAAATCTACTTGATAAATATAGAGCTAATACAATTCCTTTCCACGAGACGAATAAAATATTAATTATTGTATCACATCCATTTATACTCTTATGCAATCAAGCGTTTGATTAGTACATTGCATCATAAATCTTTGTCGGGAAAATGGAACATTCTCATAACACACTGCTTTGATGCGAGTAATATACCAAAATATATTATGTTTCAAAAGAAGCTTATTGAATCGTACATAAGCGAGTATCCAATTGTTTAGCCTTCAAGAAAACTTAAATGTTATTTTAGCAAAGCGTTTAGATAATTGCATCTCTTCATAACCATTGTGTTGTATTACCCCACTAAAAAAAATCTGAAGATTATCTTTAAAAAATATCTGTAGAAAATCTGTAGGTATTTGGCCCACTTTTTTTCAAATCTTCAAAATATCTGCGAAATGTCTTAAAAAATTCTGCAGATTTTTTAAAGGTGAAGTTAAATCTGCAAAATGTCTTCAGATTTCTGTAGAATTTCTGAAGATAGTGGCACTTTCTTAAGATAATCTTCAGATTATTTTTAGTGGGGTAGTTTTCTTTCATCAAAGAACTACTTTTGAAACATCTTTTAATTATTGAAAGACAATATAAACTTGCCACATCTTCATATTCGGTTACAGGTCAATTTTATAAAATGATTTATTGAATCAGTCGTCTTTCATTTAAGAATTTCAAAATTTTCAAGTTAAGAAGGATATTTCTTTTAATACTTATAAAATATTGAATTTATTTGCCAAATTTTTCCCAATATAATATTTATTATCAACTTGGGTGTTCCTGAATTTCAGAAATATACACGTAAATGAATATTACCAAGTTTCAACCCCGAACCAACATTTTGCTTTTTTTATCCGGCTCTTTTATCATATAGATACCAACGTTAATGTAATATATACAGGGTGCAAAATGTTATCTATCGCCGACATTTAATTTCTCAACCGTTGGTTGTAGACATATAGTTCCAATAACAAAAGTGTTTAAAATGAGGTAAATATTCATGTTGAGGCGTTAATAAAGTACAAAAATCAGTTTTATAAAAATTACGAAATCTAACTTTTTATACGGTCCCCCGGTCCCTATAATTATATTTAGTAAATGTTTGCACCTATCATAACAAATACAACACAAAAAGTTTGACTTCTGTACGATAAAAATTGCCACAGTTATTAAATTTCAAAGCTTGAGATTTTTCACATGATTTTGTCTTTCATTCAGGGATCAGTTAAAAAATGAATTAGAGTAATTCGAGATCGAAACCAGGGTGCAATGTCCTTTTTACGGCAAAACAACCTTTAGCCGGTATGGTTAAATCGGTGTATCACCAAAGAGGATTATTTCATCTAATAATTTGAGCTGACTTTCAGGGGTCGTATACAAAACGAAGAATGAAATATTGAAATTAAACAGAAAAAATAAATATCAATTTATTATCATATTAGAAAACGGTCTACTATAAAAAATGAATACATCAAATACCAGAATCTACTAGAGATACTGCTCAAAGTGTTCTCCATTGGTGGCAATGGACAATTGAATGTGTAACAGTACTGAGTCCTGGACACGTGGGAGCATAGCAGGTGTAACCGTGCGACAAGCAAAGATGATGCGCTGCTTCATATCAACCAGGGAAGTAGGCTCAGTCACATACACCTGTGTCTTGATGTATCCCAGAGGTAGAAGTCCATGGATGAGATAACCCTCTTTGGTGATACACCGATTTAGCCATACCGGCTAAAGGTTGTTTTGCCGTAAAAAGGACATTGTACCCTGGTTTCGATCTCGAATTACTCTAATTCATTTTTTAACTGATCCCTGAATGAAAGACAAAATCATGTGAAAAAAGCTCAAGCTTTGAAATTTAATAACTGTGTCAATTTTTGTCGTACAGAAGTCAAACTTTTTGTTTTGTATTTGTTATGATAGGTGCAAACATTTACTAAATATAATTATAGGGACCGGGAGGCCGTATAAAAAGTTAGATTTCGTAATTTTTATAAAATTGATTTTTTTACTTTATTAACGCCTCAACATGAATATTTACCTCATTTTAAACACTTTTGTAATTGGAACTAATTGTCTACAACCAACGGTTGAGAAATTAAAGGTCGGCGTTAGATAACATTTTGCACCCTGTATATATTTTTTTTCTGTAAAGTAAATATTCTGACATGATTTTTTTTTATAATATAATAATTAAATGCATACGAAAGAGAATAACAAAATAATCTAAACATTAATATTTCTTAATAACAAAATCACGTTTTTTTTTTTTTTTTTTTTTTTTTTTTTTATACATATATAATATGACAAAGTTAGTTGCCAAAACTTACATTGGTTCTAAATTTCATAAAATTACATACGATAATGGACTTTTTAAATTACACAGAAATGTACTTAAAATTCTCTGACTGTAAACAACGTCTTACACTTATCCCAGAAGACATCACATTCAAAACGCTGTATATGATTTGCTGATAACAATTAAAAAAAGAGGAAGACAGAAGTGAAAATTGCTTTCGGAATTTGAATACGAAGCTCTAAAACTAGAACATCAGATTGTCTAATGTTTTGTTTATTTGTCACTTTGTTTGTTATTTTCATTTACATATTGCCTATCGAAAGAAAGAGTGGCATACTTTAAAAAGGATTTCTTTTTCATGTACAACCGTTGTTTGTAAAAGTTGGCACTCACAGGGTTTTTAAAGTCTATTTAAACAGTTTTTCATAATATATTACCTATTTTCAGTAATTGCACTATAAATTAAACCCAGATAGAATTTGAAAGATTGTTACCAGGAAACCACACCGTTAGTGTAATAATGAAAACAATCTAACTAAGCAGCAATCGAAAGAACATTATCAAACGTGTTTTTTGACGCATAAATCATTTACCCTCGTCTCCCCGTTATCGAGATATAAAGTCTTCAAATTTGATAATTTATTGACTTAATAGGATGGAAGGAGGAGTCGATAGGATTGCGGAAGGAGTCGTCACTTTTTCAACGTAGCAACATCATCAAACTACAGTCACATGTCCATTTCCACTTTAGTACGCCCCAATTCTCCGACATGATTTGCTATGCTTGGTACATGTCTGGATTAGTGCAAACTCGGCCACTTCCATTTGAAACGCTCTTGTAATTTTGTTTTTCGAAGGAAGTTGATGATTGCTATCATTGTACTACATTTAAGTTCATGAAATGTTATTGGTGCCACAATTTTCTACGCTTCAATCATTTTTGGGGGGTTCAGTGTCATATTTGTCAATAGCATTTATTTTTGCGGGCTTCTTTCAATTTTATATTACTATATCTAAGTATGTTTTGTATTTCATGTTAATCTGATTATTAAAATTTCTGAATCAAAACCACACCTTTTTCCCTAACTTAAATAAATAAATTAGCAAACTTTAAGACTTTATATCTGAATAACGGAGAGACGAGGGCAAATGATTTATGTGTCAAAAAACGCGTTTCATAATACTCTTTCGGTTGCTGCTTACTTAGAATTTTTTCATTATTACACTAAGGTTTGTTTCCTGATTAGATCCGATTTGATCAAAGGTCTATCTTATTTAGTTATAATTTTATTTGATAAATATCTACTGTTACAAGGTATTAAGGCGTGTCCGTGGATAGAAACGTAATATTTGCTAAATAGCTCAACAAATAGCAGTAAAACAAATTGCAAAAGAGAAAGACAATTTAAACATAGGAATGCATTTCTATTGATATATGGGTCAAATATTTATTATTTTTTAACTTACTGCGAAGAAAACTATAACAAAAGGTCACATCATCAGTTCTGTGGACTAGATAAAAACAAGTAAGGACTGGAAAAGATTAAAATTAAATTGAATACCTTGTAATTTTAATTACATAAAAATTAATTCAGCGACATGATTAAATTCAGTTTAATACTAAGTGTGTTATAAATAATTTAAGAAAAGTGTCAGTTATTTTACGGTTTAAAAAATTTTATTCGTGATTCCTATTGCTTATTTATTAATTGTTTTACTTATGTAGACATTTTAGCATTAGAAGCATATATGAAAAAAGAATCAATACGAAAACAATTATATTCAATAAATATAGATTTCTTTTGCGGATTGAATGTCAGAAAGAAAAAAATAATAGATTATTGTATTAAGCAAACAAAAGAAAGTAATAAAGGCAAACATCCTTAACTTCCTTTTTGTGGCCAGATTCACAAAAGAAACTATCTTCAACTAGAAACACTAACTTAATTACGTTTGCCTTTTATTCTATTTATTTTCGGACAGAAAGTTTCGAAAGGTGACATGCCAGAAAAAGTTTTCGATAAATGAAAGCAAACTACAATAATAATTCATTGTGAAAGTAGGCATTTGTTGGTGGTATTTATTGTTGAAAATTAAACCTAGTACAATTCAAATTTATTTTTGTGAAAAGGAACCGTTAGAAAAATAACTAATTTTAATGTATATTAATAATATGTCCTATAAAAACAGTGAATAAATGATTTTTTTTGTTGTTAGTTAGGCAAATAGGAGAAACAAATGGTGAAATGTTTGTTAAAGAAATGATAACTGTAGTATCTCTTGTAATCAATGTATCGAAGGTATGTACAAACCAGAGTTTAGCTCAAAAATTTTAATCATTTATTAGTTTATATTTTGTAATATTATGATTTATATTTCTGATAAGTTCCGTTTTCTTCATTATAGAACAAAAATTCAACTTTATTTTTTATAATACATACAAATTATAAAAACTAAATAACTACTTATTATTAATCTAATAATCTAATAATATATAAAATATATTTCAAACTTAATTCTGTATTTGTTTGTTTTAATATTTATTATTAAACATTTACCCACAAACATCTGCAATTGCTGATACTTTTTACATTAAAAAGTGTAATACATAGAAATTGACAGAATGATTGTATCCTCCCTTTTATTATATAATTTTTTAATAATGCAAATACTGTTTATTAAGATATATGATTTGTTGTCTTTAAATATTTTTTATAGTATTAATATATTTTTTAAATATATAACACAAAAAGTCGGAAGATAGGAAATCTATAATGCTATTTATTCCCTTTACATATTTTCCTTACATACTAAATTAACTAATACATATTACTTTTTCTGCGTCCAATTACGTGGATTAAATACTCTCGTACTTTGAAAAAACTTCAATTTTTTATATAAATCTTATGTTGGCGGTTGTAAAAAATCCTCTTTCATCATTCACTAGATGTTTATACTTTAATCATAAAGGGAAATATATATTTATACATCTTATACTGCTTATACGATGTAGGGGAATGTAAGATACATTGTTATTAGAAGCTTCTTGAAGCTAGTATTTTAAACACAATTTAATGAGACTTTGAGTATTTGTCTAAACACTCTGAACTTATACTTATGCGATAATATCTATATAAATATATGGTTTGTCTATCCTATTTTTATTAATAAATGTTTTTCCAGGAAATCATAGGGTCTTACACAACCCGCGGGGTAACACCGCATAAATATGTTAATCTCAGAATTTAAACATGATAGAATAATTTTTGAAAAGTTACAAAATACTTCATTTCACAACTTTAACCGAGCATCCTTATAATACGATTTATATTATAAGTCTGAGAGTTCAATATTTAAAGAGAGAAGGGTAGTTATCTTCGTTAGAATTTAAAATATTGCGTGAATTTCTTATGCCCACGTTCATCAGTTCGTGAATGGCGCAATAAATTCATGGAGACAGACGCAGTATTACATAAAGCAAGAAGTGGACGAAGAACAGAAAAAGAGAAAAACGTCGACGATTATCACGTTGACAAGCATCATGCAACCAGTTGTGTACATATACAAAAATATACAATATACGAGCATAATCATAATATTGTGTTGCTTTCCATACATGTAACCATTTGTTTTTGTAATAAAAGCTTGAATGCGTAAAGACTCTTTGACACTTTATATGTATCATATTTTATAATACAAGCAAACATTGTTTGTGTGTGTATGAAAATGTTATCTAAAAAGCGGTTCTAAGGATTTTGACTAAATTTTGTAACCTACCTTTTTAGCGTACGAGAAGACCATTGGGTTATGTCAAATGTTCGAGAAAATTTGGTTAGTGGATCATTTTGGAGTCACTACGGGTCAATGCTTTTCAATGAGAATGAAAATTTAGGCTATGTCACAGGTTCGAGAAAATATGGTTAGTGGGTCATTTTAGAGTCACTACGGGTTAATGCTTTTCAATGGAAATGAAGGTTGAAATAGAACTGGTTTTTAAGTTGTTGAACAGTTGGCAGTAAACAAAGTCGCAAAGTTGGCAACATTTCGCCAAATTTGGCGAGATGTTGGCGAGATTGGCGATGTTTGGTGGAGAATTCGACTTTCAATATTACCAGTGCCAAAACACATGCTTGGCGCCAAATGAAAAATTATCGCCATGTTTGTGACTTTTCGTCAAATTTTGGCAACATTTGGAAAAAAAATTGTTTTTGAGAATCTGAAGAAATTTTCTAGAAATTCCCGAAATACAAGCCGAGATACATGATTGAACCAATCAGAATCCATATAACGTTCTCGAAAACAGCATTCAACCAAGCAGAGTACATACAGACGAGTATTTCGATCGTTTGGTCCACATGACCAGAATAACACTGTACTCAAGCAAGGTTGCACTATGTAGTTCAGTTGTATGTATCAGTTTCCCGTGCTCCCAGCGCTCGCCATCACCTTCACATAAGTTGGAGAGGCAAACATTCGACTTCGTAGACGTGGAAAAAAAGAGTCTTCTTCTTAATGCACTGAATGCACAAATACGTTGCTTTATCACGTGTAAAAAGAAGTCTTGCTACTAAAGGAAAGTGTGCGACGAAGTAGAAATGTATTTTATAAGTTTGCTCTTTCGTTGTTCATATGTAAGTACTGTAAAATTTAAAAATATGTATATAGTTTTAATATGGGTTGTTTCTGTAAATAATACTGTTATAAAATAAAATACTTTCCAGCAATAATACAGCGAGGAATTATTGTTATAGCGAGTTGAACAAAAAGCTAATTTTAACCGAGCGTAGATCAGTCTTCCCCGCTGGTGTATATATATAAATTTTTGACACAACAGAATGTTAGAAATATTTTAACTAACATGAATTAGGCGTGAGATCGGTTTACCTCCAAATTTTGTTTCCTAACTTAATAATACTTCTTCAAAACATCTCATAGAAATAAAAAAGAATAACCTTACCGTTTGGTAGCTTCATCACATCAATATCCGTGTAAACCGTAATGAAACGATGTTGTTTACCACTGTGTGAACGTAATATTTTTCGTATATCCAATGAGAAAGAAATTATGCACATTTATTATATTGAAGAATACTGCTGTAAAAAAGTATATTGCATAATAGTGTAAGTGGTGCACTATGTAGAAATATTCATCACCACACATTGTAGAATAAGAAAGATATTTAATACCAGTTAAAATGAGAAGGACATTTTACACCCTCTTAGGCGGGTGTCTAGGCAAGAAGTGAAGCAAGAAACATATAAACGAATTATACACGTCCTTTGCTCAAAAGCAGGTTACATTTAATTGGTTAAATACGTAATAAACATCATTATCTAAATGGTTAATTTTGTATTGTTAAAGTCAAATCAAGTGTTCATAAAACACAGAAAGGCTCATTAAAAAGTCAAGCTAAACAGTCTTTATAAATATCTATCACTGCTCAGGACAAAAAATGTTCTGCATATGGCGAATGAAGAAAAACAGTCTCTCCAAATAGGCAATAAATCCGTTTCACTGCTGTCAGTTATCCAGTCCAGATGTAAGTTTAGATGAAGTTTTCTTTTTTTCCTCTTTATTTTTGTTTCAATAGATCGTAAATAGGAGGCTTATTAGTGTATAACAAGCAACACATTATTGGTTGGAGTACAATGCTAGACCTCCCGTTTAAAACCGGACATGTTACCTATGCGCTAGTAATGCTTGATTACATAGCCGCAATATGTATCATTTATCATATTTTCTAAGTGATATTCCGTATAGAATCGGTAGCGAAATGATTGAAAAAAGGATTAAAAATGGATTAAATATCAATTTCGTCGGTCGATTTCTACAAACATTGGATAGTTCGTGCGACAGTGGTTTATAACGTATTCACAAATTGAGAGCTCAGTCCAGAGTACTGTTTGAGAGATATCATGTCCGCTCATAACACACACGAAAATTGACATTACAATACTTTTCTTACTACTTTTTGAATTATTCAATTTTAGCTTCTTTCATGACTTTTGAACAACCCTTTAGGTGAAACTATAAAGTCTAATCTTAAAAACATTACTTTTATTAATACTGTGTACACAAACAAAGAAAATGTTAGAACATAATTTCTTTTATCTTTACTTTTATATATTTTTTTTCTGTTTTAAACACCTTTAAAAAATAAGTAACTAAACAAGAAAACATTTAACAAAAAATTTCCAGAGCAAGTTTTTCTTTTTCTTTTTTTTTTTTTTTTTTTTTGCTTTATAGAATAGATTTATGAAAAATTAAAAAATATATTTCACGAAAATAAAAATGCTTATAATTCTTACAAAATGCAAACGAACAAAAATGAAAAGATAATAATAATAATAAAAAAACCTTTTTCGTAAAATTATAATCCTGAATCAGAAATTTATTCATTCATGCGTAGTTTTATTTTCTTTATATAAAAATGTATTAGTTGTAATATTTGAATTTTCGATCATATATACTGATTTTATTTTAAAAGTTAATAAAATGAAATGAAAATCTTACTGAAAAAACGAATTGATATGAAAATTAAATAAAAGTGAGACATTTCTGATTTAGAAATATATAATTCACTAACACGTAACGGAATGTATTTCGACGCAATAGCCATTTTAATTTTAAATAAGGAAAATCTACATTTTCTATCAAAACTAATAAAATAAATTTTTCTCTCGGTTATTATTTTAAATAGTTTAGATCTTTATTAATATTATTTGCAAATGAAATTTCCAAAATAATTTCTAAATTATGCAAGATCACATATATGCAGTGTTCTTTGACAAACACTGTAAAAAATGACCAATGTTTCTTATTTTATGAAAATATACTATAACCACGAACGAAAATATAATATAATCTTCTGAGTTATCCGAAATTCTAAATAGCGTGTTCCATTGTCTTTTGAATCCCTCGAAACCAATACATTTCTAAAATTTAAAGAATCATTTATAAAAACAAAGTATTTTTCGCTGCCCGTATTTTTCAGAAACGTTTCCGAAGGGTTTTTATAGTCCATTAATTAGTGTCCTCAGCCCGGAATATCTGTTTTTCGAATGCTATCAATTCTCAAAAAAACATTTTAATGCTCAAAAAATATGTTTAACAGACAAACATGCAAAATTAACAGCGTTAACAATAACATTAAATTTAACATTATTTCTTTACTCTTTCATGTATAAATTAATTTATGCAGCTGAAAACGTTTACTCGAGAATTGATAGCATTCGAAAAACAGGTAATCCAAGCTTAGGACACTAATTAATACACTATAAAAACCCTTCGGAAACGTTTCTGAAAAATACGGGCAGCGAAAAATACTTTGTTTTTATAAATAATTCTTTAAATTTTGGAAATGTATTGGTTTCTGGTAATTCAAAAGACAATGGAACACGCTATTCGGAATATCGGATAACTCAGAAGATTATATTATATTTTCGTTCGTGGTTATAGTATATTTTCATAAAATATAAAACATTGGTCATTTTTTACAGTGTACTTTGAAATTGCTTTAAAAATAATTACACGCTGGTTATTTATTAAAGAAGTATAACGATGTTCATATTTAAGAATATCTCAATTTTTCAGGATATTTCACAACTTAAATGCAACATAACATGTTTCTATTTAACACTCCAACAATTGAGCTGGACCTCACAGATCTGGATCTCTCAGATACCACGCGATTGTTCCCGTAAGTTTTTTGAATTTGATTAATATTCTGAGTTTTAATAAAAGCTGTTAAAAATATGTTTTTTCGTCTTATTTAATAATTACCTAACAACTGATAGCGACATTTTTGAAAGTAAACTCAAATTTTGGGTATGGATCTCATAGATCCAGCGCGATTGTTTTTGTAACTATTAGGACGGGATCATTGGAGTGTTAAGAGACTTTATATGGGTCATAAGCACATAGTTATTTTTCTGTATATTCCAATGTGAGCTACAGAAACTAATATCCCAACACCCAAGAACGCATGAATGCAATTATACGCCATCCCAAAAAAGCCCAATAATTATTGACACATTGAAAGAATTCTTTAAAATATATAAAACCGCAGCTCTCACTAAACTATGTTATCTGTAGCGATGCTTTATTGTGTTGGATTTTTATGCAGATTTAGTGAATTTGTAGCAAATCGGAACATCCAATGTTAATATACTTCGTTAATTGCTTAAAAGTATTAAATAAAACAGTGCAAAAATTTTATATACAAACTGTGTACATGTTTCAACTGGATCGAAGCCATTTTAAAGATACCTTAGATTATTCTACAGATGCGTGGCTCATGCATCTACCTACACGATGTATACAGATTTAGAGTTTTAAATATCAGACAGTTCTACGTTGAAGCGTTGATATTGTTAATATTTGTGATAGAAAATTAGCATAGTTTTCACACAAACTTAGTCCATATTTATTTATTACCAGAGAATGTACTAGAAATATAATGAAATGTTGGTATATTATCTATTATATTATAGTACACTGATGTCCATAATTTAAATACAAACTGTCTATATGTTTCGGCTTCACCGAAGCCTTTTTAGAGAAAATTTAGACTATTTTACAGATGTGTGATTCATGCATCTGTGCGATGTATACAGGTTTAGAGTTTTAAATATTAGCCAGTCTACGTTGTAGCGTTGATCTTGTTAGTATTTGTGATTGAAAATTAGCATAATTGTCACACAAACGTGGTTTCATATTTATTTATTACCAGAAAATGTACTAAAAATATAATGTTCGTATATTATCTATTACATTATAATACACTGATGTCTATAAATTAAGAGAAACATAAATGCTAATTTTTGGACTCAAAAGTTAATTATGAGTGACCAAAATAAGATGATATAGACGGCAGGCGTAGCAAGTAGCTACTCCCTTAAGAGTACATAAAATAGATTTGTCGTTACAGTTATGTCAGAACTGGTTACAGTGTACGTTATGTATCACAATCAGTGCAGTGAACTAAAATGTAACATTTTTTATAGTCTCATTTCTCTCAAGTAACTGTCTCTCGTCAATGTTTCTCTCAAGTTACCATCTCTCCTCAATATTTCTGTCAAGTAACATTCGTCTTGTGACTCTACTGTGATGTCACCATTACTTTTCTGTGACGAATTATTTATCTCAAGTAACTGTCTCTTGTCAATGTTTCTTTCAAGTAACCTTCTTTCGTAAATATTTCTGTCAAGTAACCTTCGTCTTGTGACTTAACTGTGACGTCACCAATACTTTTTGTAACAAATCACCAACTCGCGTCACAATAAAGTCAACATTGTGATTCTCGAATGACTCGTTCAGTAACACCATTGTGAAGTCACCATAACCATTAGAAAATTATGTAATTTATTCTCTCTTATACTTCGTTTACAGGGACAAACAAAAATAAAACACATGAAACTTGTCATCACGATAACGTCCTAAATACTGAACCAATTCCAACCTAATTAGCACAGAGTATTGATATTGCAAGGATCGTAGATAAGTTCTTTAATCAAGTATGTTGCTTATATAGTTCGTTTACAAAGACATACAAAAGTTAAACTGCGATTTCAAAAAATTTTTAACATTTTTGTTTTAATTGTATCATATCTCTCCATTTCTATTTGGTAATCCTAATTTAAAATTTTTCTTGAAATTAACTTTCTTGCACAACTATTCAATGCATTTTCTTTAAGTGTGAATTCATTTTTTTTCAGTGTGAATTCTTCCGGTTCACACTGAAATTTCGTCCTTTCAGTGTGAATCGGAAGGACTTTTTTCAATAGTAAATTCAAAAATCTAGTATAATTGTATTTTTAACTCATTTTATGTCTGTTTTTTTAGATAATAAGAGATTTTTTTAAGTCTTTTATTGTTATAAATCAGGGATTGAAAAACATGAATGGCTTTTTCTTTATTATTGATTAATATTATTATCTAAAATGTAAAACAGAGCATTTATAAAATATTACATACATTTTAAGGAATAAATTTCTAACCGTAACATTTTCTTTCAGATAATAGAATAATTAAATGTAAATTATATGTTAACTGTAAGTTACTTTAAGAAACATAATGAAGTTAAATTGCCTTAATTGTAAAATCACAGGAGATGAAAAAAGGGTCTTTTTGTAAAAAATAGCAAAAAAAAAAAAAAAAACTTAAAGTCTTGGAAGTTGGGATATTTTTTAAGTACAAAATTGTACTAAGTAGATGTTACAAAAGAAAAAATAATAACGAGATGCAAATGAAACATATATATATATATATATATATATATATATAGAATGAAGAGAAAAACAGAGTAAAGAGAAAAGTAACATACCTAATTTGGATCTAAAAAAAAAAGATGAAGAAGAAGAAGGAGGAAGGGAAAAAAAAGAAAAGTGGTTTCGAAATTCACAAACTAAATAGCATTGTAAAAAAAGATAACAAGCTGCATTTCCTTCAAAATTTCGGAAAGTAAAAATAAATGTTAAAAAGTTCCTAAACAAAATACGATTGAAAATTAAACTATAACAGCAAAGTAAATCTTTGGAAATTTTTTGAAGACCAGATAATTTAAAGCATGTTCAAAGGAATTTTTTTTCTTTCTTTTCTTTCTTTTCTTTTTTTCTTTTTTACTTTCTTCAACATGCATCGTATGTTTTGATACAAAGCAAAAGTAAAATCTAAGAAAACTAACGAAAGATTTTAAGCATAAGTGTTTCTTTTCCTGATGTTACTTAGAAAATTTTAATTAAAAAAATATATTGAACATTTAAAAGGAGTTTTTACAAACCTTTCGTATAGGAATAACAATTCAGACTTGCACTATACTTTTACTACTAGTTGAAATTTGATTATTTTTAAGTGAAGCTATTTTTTTAATTGCTTACCAAAAATAAATATGTTCGTATTAATTTTTTTCTTATTTATAATATTTTTTTAAAAAAATTAAAAGACTAATTATTCTTGAGTTTACGAAACCTATGTAGCATGAAATATAATTAAAATTGGATATTTTAAATCCTCATAAATTTCTAAAATCAACTTTAGAGATATATAAATTAAATTATCGTGTAATAAAGCTTTCTCTTTATCTATGCAAGTACTTCTGTTTTGACGCAGCAAAATTTTCTGCTTTATCATTTTTAAACAGCAAGTTTTTTGGAAGAATAAGATAAATTTATCAATATACTAGCGGCCCTCCCTCGCTTTGCTTCGGGTTAACCTTGAAAACCTTCATCTCTTTGTGTTTTCTGTAGACCTTTTTAATGTGTACAATAATTAGTACATTATTTTGATAAATCTTGTAGGGTTCAGCCTGCGTTTGCAATGTATAAGCGGAAAAAATGAAATTATTTACGACATCACATTAAAAACCTCAAAAATAACAGTATTTCTCCACTATTTAATGGATATACATATAAACCTTCCTCTTGAATCACTCTATCTATTAAAAAAAACCGAATCAAAATCCGTTGCGTAGTTTTAAAGATTTAAGCGTACATAGGGATATAGGGACAGAAAAAGCGACTTTGTTTTATACTATGTAGTGATATTATGTGTAGCACTATACTTAATTTATACAATTATTATCAAAACATATAAATCGCTTGAAAAAAGTCTGAAGAAAAACAAATAAATAAAATACTTTCATTTATGCGAATAATCACCGAATATAGTATTTAAAATGTTCTTGAACGTTGATAAAATAGAAATATCATTAAATACACTAACAATGTAATTTATAAATTGAATGTAATTGATGTGTATTAACTTTGTCTACAAGGCTAAATAACAAACACCTGGTCACAGAAAGTGGGGGATGGATGATGAATGAAAAACAATGTTCATGATAGTGAAACTGACTAGTGAGATACTCAATATAACTGTTCACTATATGTCCTCCTACACCCATATCCTGCAGTAATTTTAAAATCTATTGAATGCTAAAGTTTCCGTCATAATTTACTGCAAATCAGAGAAGAAAATAACTGAATAAAATTTGGTTCTTTCGTGTTATAGCGGCACCACAATTATGATTATGTAAATATTGCAGTTAAGATTTCACGAAGATCATAGAAAAGCTTATATATGCCTCATATATACGAATATATAGATCTATAGTACTCATATATGTCCCATATACATCATTATATACACAGTATGCACGTCTTATATGCTATATATACATCAATTACATACATCATATATGACTATAACTGGGCAAGATGCGTCACAAAATGTTATCTATATCATACATTAATATAATAAGATATTAATATAATGTGATTATATGCTTTATAATTTGGCGATAAATCTTGGTCGCTTGGCGAATCATCCTCGTGGACCGCTATAACACGAAACTACTGAAAAGTTTGATTTAAAATGAATATTGGTGCTATTTAAAATTTAATTTAGAGTAAAAGGTATACAAGTAATTGTACTATAAAATAATTAATTTATCCTGCAACATTCTGTGGGATTAGTTTAAATGTCAATTTGCTTCTAATTGAAATGATTATGGTTTCTATTGAAAAAAGATAATTAAAAGCAAAAAAAAAAAAAAAAAAAAAAAAAAAAAAATGGTTATTTGTTTAAAAAACTTTACATATTTTATCTATGTAGAAGAAACAACTGAGTCATTCTTTTTTTTTCTTCGTGAAAGTATGTTCTTATCAATTTTACATTCGAAATTATGAATAAGTAATAACAATAATGAATTTAATTCATTTTTATAGCTACCAAACGAAATAATGCAAATTTTCACTAAGTACGCAAAAAAGTGAAATTCTTCATATGAATTTCTTACGTAGGGGATAAACCACAAACGTGCACAGAACCCCGCCACTGGTAAATTTAATTATTCTGTAATAGTGAGGTTATGAAATCATGATTATTAACTGTTTCAAGATGAAAGTCTATTTTGCTTCCTCCATATGCAAAAATAATAGTTAGAAAATTGCATTTGAATCTAATTTAGACACAACATAGACATGTTTTAACACGTTGACGCTACAGTTGCGGCTATAGCCGTCAAAGCAAAGTTCACAATGTGGGATGACGGCTATAGCCGCCCAAAACGAAACGGTCGTTTTTAGACACTACGGCTATAGCAGCACAAATGTGCATTTACCGGCGTACAAGTAGAAGCCCAGTGTCATGTTTTGGAAACAATTTTTTTAGGTTGAAGTTCCTTTTACATCTGTTATACGAGTTGCAGCTTCAGTATGCACGTGCAGGGTGGCTAATGGTCAGGGAAAAATACAGTAAAAAATGATAATTACCAGTATATTCTTATAGAAAAAATTCAAATTAATTATTTGATCGAATAATAAACATAAAATTTTCTATAAAAATATACTGGTGTCTATCACTTTTTTTCACTATATTTTTCCCTGACCACTAGCCACCCTGACGTGGTTATGAAGGGAGTGTGCAACCTAATTAAAGGTTCTGAATTAATCAAAATTAAGTTTATTTAAGCAGAAAGAGTAAAACTATACTTCTCATATTCCAAAAATTACAAAACATATAGTGTCAATTTTCGAACTTCACTATTTCCTACTGTCCGTCAAAGTGTTAATAGTCTTAGTCTTACATCGCACCCACTGGTCCATTTTTCGAATACCAGTATTTCCGAAGAAAAATCTTTGTGGTAGGATCGTAATACATTTTTAAAAAATAATAATTTATCGGGTTGTATTTTATGCACTTTGAAAGAGAAACCTAAAACAAGCTAATTTTTTGTAAAAAGGATATTTTTCCACTGTGGAAGACTCTGCGATTTTTTAAAATATTTTTTTTTCTAAGTTTGGGACAATTTGGTTTTAGAAAATGGAATTTGTTGCCAAATGATGTAAATAGCCAAGAAAACAAACTTAATGTATTTTTATGCTTTTTATATATCAATTAATATATAATAAATATTTTATTTATAAACTAGCAATCCACGCCCGCTGCGCTGGTCGGTTTCTACAATTGAAACTTGAATCAAACGAAATATATCGTTTAATTTGACCTTGCATTTGAAAGCAATCTGTATATTTACGTGGAATATCCTTCCACATTACTGAAAAATGACGCGATTGCGCTATTATATTTTCTAATGTGCAGTCAAAATTTTAGCTGTTAAGGACCAACTCTTTTATTTGGTCATTTACAGTTAAGGTTTGCTAAAGAATGATAAAACTATATGCAATATACTAAAACCATCACTAAAAATTGTTAAACTAACAATGCAAACGAATTAACTAAAAAATCCATTCAATAGAAGTTTTTATAAAGGCTAATCTTTGATAATCGGGTTCATCTGATTATAGAACTTTTCCACATAATTCTAAAACTTACAGAACGATATAAAATATACTGAAACCATCCTTATAAATTATCTACTTAACAATGCAAGTCGCAAAAAATACACCCAGTAAAAACTTTCAAAAAGCTAATCTGTCGGAATCGGGTTCACCTGACTATATAGCCTTCACACATAACTGTTTGACTAAGCAACATAGAACAATATGTAGTTCATTAAAATCATTCCTGAAATAGTATGTAACTAACAATACAATTCTCATCAAAATCGGTCCAGTAGAACTTTTCCATAAGGCTAATATTTCATAATCGGAATCAAATATTGAAAATGCTAATATTTGATTAAAAAAAATGGTCACCCGATTTTTTAATTTTCCCCTATAATTCTAGAACCAAGCAACGTAGAATGATATGTTATACAATAAAACTTTCCCTAGAAAATTATCTAACAGTGTAGGTTCCATCGAAATCCATTCGGCAAAATATTTTAAAAAGGCTAATCTTTCATAATCGGATTGATCTGATTGTAGAATTTTCCATAATTATTTTATAACTAAGCTACGTAAAACGATATGTTATACAATAAAACCTTCCCTGAAAAAATTTCTTACAGTTTAAGTTCTACAAAAATTCATTCAGCAGAACTCGAGTTATCATCAGCCGGAAAGAAATTTCATATATGTAGAAGTAAATCGAAGTATATTGCCATTAATAGAGTTTGCATTTGAATAAAAAAAAGGTACTTTTCGGTTAGCCAGGCGCCAATGATATATGTACATATATAAATATATATGTATATACATATATATATATATGTATATATTCATGCATATAAGTGTATATATATATATACATATATATATATATGTATTTGTGTAGATATATGTGTATATATATGTGTATATATATACATGTATACATATCTATCACTGGCGCCCGGATAACCGAAAAGTACAAAAAAAATACTGCAAAAATGCTGTTTACACTTGAAAAAATACCTTTTGACTTAAAATCTCTTATCAAAACTGTTTTTCTTTTTTTTCTTTTCTTTCTTTTTTTAAAATAAAATTAGTAACAGTTTTTTCTTTTATTTTCCCAGATGTATAGCCATTTCAATTCTTTCTGCAAAAAAAAAAAAAAAAAAAAAAAAAAAAAAAATTTTGCTTAAAATCAAATTGTTTGGGGTCAAAATAAAAATAAAAATCGCCAAAAACAAAAGATAAATCGCCAAATTTTGTTTCAATAGCAATCTTGCACCTTGAATAATTTTTTAAGCATTACGAACATTCCTAATCATGTTTAAATTAAATATTTTCGTTTTATAATAGTATCTCTCATCAAAACTCTTTTTCTTTTTTTTTCTTTCTCTTTCTTTTTCTTTTTCTTTTTTAAAATAAAATTCGCAACAGTTTTTCTTTTATATTTCGAGATGTACAGCCTTTTCATTTCTTTCTGCAACAATAATGGTCGCCAAAAATTTTGCAATGGTAACCTTTTCGGCCAAAATAACAGAACTTTCTATCATAATTCTGTAACTAATGTACGTAGAACAATATGTTATATACTAAAACCTTCCCTGAAAAATGATCTATCGAACAATGCAAGTTCCATCAAAATCTATTCAGTGGAACTCGAGTTATAAGGGAACGGAACGAAAGTTCCGTTTGTGTTTTATATATATAGTAGATATATTTATTATTATGATTTTTATATACAATTTACTTCTGTTTGTGTATATAAATACATAAATGGCTTCTTTCTATAAATAAATTGTATAAATAGTTAAAAAAATTGCTTGTACATTTGGAAATGCAAATAGTTTGATAGAAAATTTGTTGCCAACTTTTCTTCTCTTGCCAAAGCGATTTTCTCTATTTCACAAAGAACCCTATACTGGAAAAGTACCGTGAAAAGTTGTATTCAGCAAACGAACCGCGAGCAGCCCTGAATCTTGTCGAACTGCAGCCGCATTATTTGATTTGTTTTAAATGTAAAAAAGTGCTTTGTGAAGAAAAGCTGAAACGTTTATGAAATTTGAATATCACTTCCCAATATCTGAATGATTCTTACTAAACTAGAAAATTTTACCTTATCTTCGGAAACCACCTGTAGAAAATACAAGAAAATAAAATTATGAATCCTAGAAAACAAAGTGTTTTCATATTTACGCTAAACGTTTCTGAAATTAAACGGCCTTTTTACTCAATCCTAATTTCAAAAACGGCACATTTCTGTTAATTGTTTATATAAACATATGTATTTCATTTTACAATATGTATACATTTGCTCAAAATATGTAAAATTACCTTAAACCACAATAATAAGTAAATACACATTAGCGAGTAAATAATGATGTTTTGTCAACTAGAAGTTTAGCTGGGTTGAATGTGTTCTCAATTAAAATGATAAAGTCTATGCAACCTATTTCTAGGCCAGTTTACCGAAAATACCGTAAATTACACTCAATGTTGTATATCGCTATACGCAGAAAGTCCATTGTTAATCTAATTAATCACAATAATCTAATTAATATTTTTATCCTGTAATTTATAGTTTCTATGATTCTTTCTTCCGCCAGTGTCCTAAGTTTTTTTATCCAGATATATATATATATATAAAACACAAAAACAGCCTGAGTTTAATTAATAAAAATCTTCACTGGAGTGACTTTATTCTGGACTCAGTGATAAAGCAATTTTCTATTTAACTAGTATATCGAATACAGAACGAGGTACATGTTACAAAAATTATTATCAGGTGCAGAAGCGGCTATTTCCTAATAATTTAGCTAACCTTTCTTAGTTGGATATCCACCAGAGATGGGTTACTAGCCTACTGTGGTACGTTAGAGCGACACATTATTGTCATTGTTTTCTATTTTAATGTTCTTTTAAAGTTTTATTTTTATTTTTTTAATTTTAATTTTCCGCAAGTAATCTAACATGGTCTCACCAGGCTAAAATTTCCCAGTGTAAAAAACGTAAATGAAAATTGTTTTATATAAAAACTCTAATAGATTTTTTTTTCCATTTAGTATATTTTATTAGATTGCACCGTAACATCAAAAGTCAGTTTTATGTAAAATTATCAATTATGAATTCAAATAAATTTTGAAATTATTAAAAGCGATGCTTTCATTTTATCTGCATACCAGAAGTTAATAGCCGAGTAAATCGCTAAAAATTTGGTACTTAATTAGCATTTTTGATTATTTTTTCTTTCATTCGCTTAAATAGCATTTTTCATTCTGAGAATTACAGTGTTTAAACACTTAGTTATATTACATATCTGCTAAATTTGTGTTTTAATTATATTATATTATTTATTTATTTATTTATTCATGACCCATTATTTATCCACTTAATTTCTGTCAAAAACCGAATTCAATTTATCCAACAAAAGGAATTATTTACACCGTTCAAATATTTACATCGTTTAATGCAGATTTTAATTAGTGTGGACCATGAACATTGAAATAGATAAGGACTTCTAACTAAATAGCTTTTCGAAGAAGATAACCGTTCCACGAAAAATACATTTCAAATAGTCTTTTCTGTGTAGGATAGCTGTCCTATACGTCACCAGTTCGTCTGCTTCTCCATTTCTTCAAATAGTCTGCTTGACATTGCATTACGAAACATTGTTAGTGACAGTTTCTGTTTATTGTTTGTAGGTGGCTCTACCTTAGCAGGGATGTTCACCGGTTGCGCAGAGCCCCATGCGCAAGTACCATTAATTTTAAAAGTCGCGACAGGATATTAACAATACTTCGTTAGAAGTCCTTATCTACATATTTCTATGTTCATCGCGCAGACAAACACCTTCCTTGAAATTCCTCGCTAAGAGGAGTTCACTGTATTAAACAAATATTTTTTCAGTCTTTAAAAAAAAAAAAAAAAAAAAAACGAGTCCTGTAGCAGCGAAAGGACATAGAAAAGACAATGCAAGAGTCGCTTGAATGTTTGTTAAATAAGTGTGAGACAAAAGAAAACAGCCCTATGCTCGTGAAAAGTTGTCAAATTTATAGCAGAAGTAAAGATTATTAAATAGCATATACAAAAGTACCACGTGATGCCCCATGTATTCTGCAATATGACAACGACAGGGAATTATGTAGCAATATTATTGAGGACTTGAAAATAACTTGAATGCAGCTTAAGATCGTACATGGCAAACCTACATATTGTCACAGTTAAGATAGCGTTGAAACTGTCAATGAATACTTACTCCCAGTCAAAGTAGAACTGCGATGACCAACCAAGAGATAGTCAGCAACAAGATAGCACTGACAGGAAAACTCAAGACATCGAAAGTATGCTGCAACCAGTCTGCTTCATGGAGACACGGTTCGTTTTCTCTAACAAAAATCTCCGAATGAAACTGTAAAAGTGTGTGCTGTGTGTTAAAAAATTGCAAATTCAACCAGTAAATGTAACAGTTTTTCCATTCGTCTTGATTAAAGTCTCTTACATGAAAGAAAAAACTGTACCGAAGGTCTGCAAGTTGTGTCAAATTGAAATAAATATCGAAAAAGAGGAAGATTAGTCGCTTGATTTAATTCAGCTGTCCTCATGGGAAAAAAAATCGGTGATGAATTTTTCCGGTTACGAACACTGAATGGCTGGTTGGCTGGTTGATTTATGACGATTATCTACGCGAGGGATATAGACCCTTGGGGGGGTGCCCTCCATGGGGGCTCTTTATAAGGGATCCTAACCCGTATTTATGGCAAGGTTCGAAGAAAACCACGGAAAACTCATAACGGTTAGGTCGACTAGCGCAACAGGTGTTTGAACACAGCACCTCGCATCCTTTGAGAGCAGAACCTCTCAGCCACTGGTGGGGCCACTGAATGGCTCAATCAAACGGCTGTACTCTTAGTCTAACTGCAACATATCTGAGCAGGAACAAATTTCTGTTGAAGAATTCTGAACTGGACAAAAGTTTATAAAGTGCTCAGTGTGATTATAAAAAATAGATATTTCATAAAGTTTAAAATTAAAGCACTCTTGTATTTTTTGTTTTGGATAACGTTTTTGTAATATTTGAAAGCAACATCCAAAATTTTTAACATCAGACCAACTAATATTTTTATTATATAAATAAAATTAATTTTTGTTCTCATATTAACCAAAATTAATATATTTTTCGCTTTGTATAAAGTTCTGTGATATTTTTTTAAGCAGTGTGTTTTTTATCAGCAAGCCTAAACATCTTAATTCTTTATATAGCAGGGTAGCCAGCGGTCAGGAAATTTCTCAGGGAAAATACCAATATTTCCGTATAGAAAAATTTGTCTTATATAATCGCTCGATAAAATAAGGCAATATTTTCTAATATTCCGTTTTCTTTATTACTTATCAACTTAATATAGCCGTAATAAAAATGTATTTTTTAAATACTTTAAATACTTATCATCAGTCCTTTTATAAAACAACTTATATTTTTATCAAATGCCTAGGTTGAGAAACCAAAAGTTGATGTTTTGTTTTTTATCTGATTTACTTAATTTCACGTTTATCATGCATCAAAGTATTATAGTAGCAATATATTTTCTTCTCACGTATGCTTCAAATACACAGATTTGTATCTAGCATTTTAAATGTTAAATGTATCAATATTTTTTTTAATAAAGTAGATGAGCGTGGTTTGCATTACAAGTGCTTGTCATCATAAAAGAATGTAAATCTTGCCATTGTCACACCAATGTTTACTAAAATTTTCCAGCTTAATTTATTATTATAAATAAAAGATATTTTTCTAATATTAAAAGTACTTTTTTGACTGTTGGTAATTGCCATGTTTGAAGGTAAAAAGTAAATAGCTACTTCGTTTTAATGATATGATTTCATGATAGTTTCAGATATTTGTTGATAAACTGCATCAAGAAGTATTTCAAAATGTATTACTAGTAATCCACTAAAACAAATTTAAAATGTGAATTTATATGTTAATAAACGCTTAAAAATGTCAACATTTTAAACAAATGAAATACATAAATATCTGTATTCAATAAATGCATCCAGCAATACAAAAGAATACGAATTTAGAGTAGTGGTATTTATAGTTATGATTAACGATCATAAGTTATTCACAATATTGAATGACACTTCAATAGATGTGGAAAATAGTTACGTGACTACGGACAATTACCACATTTGAATCCAAACAGAAAGATAGATATTTCTCTTTGATTTATATATCACTTACTGTTTAGCTGATGTCAAATGTCACGAACAGTTCCTTACTGTATTATTTAACATCATTTAAACTTAAACTTAAAATAGGAAATACTATAAAACATTGATTTGTCAATAAATGTTTCAACTATCAATATTTTTAACAAATACAAAAATCGAAAATATCATTTATTGAATTTATTTATGGTTACATAGAAAAGAATTTACAGAAGTACATAATGAAGATTCACACTTATTATGATTTGTCAGCTTGATTTATGTATCCTGAAGGACAAATCCATTGATGTTCAAAAATGTACGTGACTACGAATAATTACCGAATTTGAATCTTCAGGACGATATATTTGCTTTGATTTAAAAAATTATCAATATTTCAACGATCGAACTTGTAAAGAACTGTTTAAGTGTCCATTATTTGTTTAATTAAAAATTTCATTTAAATAAGAAATTGTAATGGTTCATTTGTTTTGCAATAAAATTTTAAAATATCTATATTTTTAACAAATAACGTGCATGAATACCTTATTGAACTAATCCATTCATCATTATAATTAGTGGAATATTCAGTAGTGAAATGAGAAAATCCGGTTATATGATTTGATTTTCTGTGCTTCATTTCTTTTAAATAATGAATATATGCAAATGTATATGTTAAAAGTTTTTACGCGATTTTCGACAATTACAGTTTTTGAGCAAAAATGAAACAATTCATATTTTTCTCTCTGATGTATGAAACATTGAATTTTCGACAGATCGTATATTTCGAAACCATGTTTAAAAATATTTTTTATAATTGCTTTCCTTAAATTAAGTAGAACACTTTTATAGATGTTGCATTTTATTTACAAAAGTTGCCTAAATTAAAGTTTATGAGCTCAAAGGGTAAATCGTTATATAAATCATGATAACATGAATTTTGCACTACAGGCAAAAATCGTGACGATAAGCGGCGCTGTAAACATGCTAAAGATGATTTTACAAAACGGAGCCTGTGAAGAATTTAGTACTATGTAAATGCCAGAACTAAAAGACAAATCAATTATTAGACTACTTTTGCTACCTGAAAAACAATAAAACCGCTGCACACTGGTTAAGTTTCAATATTTAGAGCGAAAAAAAAAATTGCGAATTACCCTTTTTCCTACACATCATTTAGATTTTATAATTAAAGAAGCATAAAAAATTCATAATATATAAACTTTCTTTCCAAATAATAATAGTAATTGTGACCAACGTTGCCTAACAATATCAGACGTGTTATTTAATTAGAAATTTAATGTTGTTCATTGTGTTTCTTTTTCTCAAATTACTATTAAAAAGGTTATTCTGTTCTGGCGAATTGTATTTTAAAATAAATTTGTAACTATAAATCGGTAAGTAATTTTTGTATGATGCCTTTTGATTGATTACCTTTAGAATTGTAAATTTGTACGTTCATAATGAAATACGAAAAATTGCACGTCTCTAGATATATTAATATACGTATTGTTTATTCTTTAAAGTACAAACATTTCAATTTCAAGTTTTGAAGTGCGTTTAATTTCTAGTGGAAGTAAAATCAATATAAAAGATATACAAAGTTTTTTTTTTTTAATTACGATTTCGTGGTGGGGGGAGATAAAAATAAGATAGCTAGGTATTTGATTATTTCAACTAGCGAAGATGCTTGCAATACTTTATATTGTCATTACATGCAATTGTATCGGGAAATATTATTGATAGAATATTGTACGTGCAAACATTCCAATAACTTTTTCGCCTTATGAATGCAGTCCTACCTACTTCACTGTGAATAGAATGAGAAATGTTGTATAGTGTAAAAAAATCTCTCAAACCGGAATATTGGTTCTTACATGATGCTATAAATCCTCAATTTAACATTTTCAGGTAAGAAATATAACCCCAAACGAAAATATAACATCTCCGTTCTTTATCTTTAGAAATCTCAGAAACCAATATATTTTCGTGATTTTAAAAAGCATTTATAAAAAAAAACAAAGTTTCTGTCGCTGCCACTCATTTTCGGAAACGCTTTCGAGTACACGATTTAGTGTATTAATCAGTTTTCTCAACCCGGAATAGCAAGTAGCGTCCCGCAAGTATCCCCTCAAGTAGCGTCCAGAGTGTTAAGTTTATAGAATAAAATCTCAAGCGATTGGACCAAGTTTTCACATTGTGACAAACAGCTGGTTCGAGAGTCCGATGGTGCTTTTCATAAAAATAAAGTAGTTTTATTCAGCCCTTCTTTCAATCATAGTCCTTGAACTCTCTACATTCAGCACAATGGTACACAAGGCATTAACAAAAGCAAAAAAAAAGAAAAAATCCGTAGAAAACTGCTGTGCTTCATGAGAATAATTCATTAGATTTTCTTAAAATACAGCGAGTCAAACAACTCGCTGATGTTATATAAGTTAGTTGAAAAATTGAAAATACAAGATAAAAGAGGCTTCTTAGCTCACGCAGGTATTTTTTTAGCTAGATCGTAGAGATACAAAAGAGAAAAACGCATACGGCAAAGGTTCTAATCCAATAAAATGCCGTGCTAGCAATTTGGCGTAAGCATCAAATCTGAGTTAAATAGTCCTCAAATAAAATATTTTAAAAATTGCATTGCTTAATGTATCGAACAAAAATTCAAATTGTATTCGGAAAAAGTCCCGGTTTCTTTTTCTTTTACAAAATGGAGAGTATTTTTTAAACAAAATCAAATGTTCCTAACAGAGAACATGTGGTACACCTTTTTCCAAATAATAAGGAGTAGTAAATAATTTCTGCTAAGCGTTTCTACTAAACATACATTAGCTAACATATCTAATAAGTTTAATAAATAAACTTGGAGAATGGACTGTTGTGTAGGGCAATAAGGCTTAAGTTAATTAAGTTTGTATTTTAAATGACATAGAAGTTCTTAAAAGAAAATATTGGGTAATCGGGTTGTCAGATTCACCGTTATTTCAAAATTTTGAAATATTTAATTTTGATGATTATGGACCATATAATTAGAAACAATTACAAATTCCAATAATGAGCAGTTCCGAATTTATTTTTAAAAAATCTTTAAACTTCGTCATTAATGAAGTAATTACAGAAAAGTTTCCGGATTATTCTATCGATTACCGACAAAGCCAAAGAGGAATTCTCCAAAGTGCATTAATGGTTAAAGTTTATGATGCTCAATTTAATTTAATAGAAATTCATGTGCAATGAACACACTTTAGTGAAATGCATACATAAAACTTGAATTTAAGAAATATGCTGATGATATTTAAAAAAATTCTTTAATGCCATCTTCCTTATTCGACTATGCTTCTTTTGTTAACTGTTTAAGAGTTTGGAGATTTTACTGAATTGAATTACCAAACAAAAAAATATATTGATCAGTAAAATAAGTTAATTTTAGTATTTTAAATATTATTTTTTTTTTAAATAAATTAAAGCGTTAATAACAATATTGACTAATACCTGCTTCCTTCCTTTCGATTCAGTTAAATTATTAACAGTTAAAATGTGAAGCTTTTTCTAAAGAATGCAGCTTAACAGGCAATCCAAAAGTAAACAAAAAAGAGAAATTTTTGATAATTTGGAAAGTATGTACTGTAGCACGATGTCGTTTTTATCAGAAATGCAGAAAAATTAAGGTCCATACACTACTTGTAATTTCCCTTATTTCAGATTGGAAATGTTCTATTTAACATTCAAATCGCGGAATTTGTAATCACCTTATTTAATCGTTAATTAATCATTTTTCCTGTTACATTTATCCGGTTTCAATTTTCAGAATTTTTCTTTTCCTTTCTACTTCTCTTTCGCAAATGTCTCGGTATAAAGGGAAGTAGCAAAGGACCATCACGCGAAACGCCGCGCTCCGCGAATTCTGTGGTGGTCTCCCAGCCCACCCATCCCCGACTACCGTTGTATAATATATTGATTAGTAACATTAGTTAATTTTAGTATTTTTAAATATTCATTTTTAAGATAATTTAAAGCGTTAATAACAGTATAGGCTCCTACCGGCTTCCACAGCGCTCGGACAGCATCTGTCCGAGAATACATGCAAATTTGGACAGATGCTTTCCGAGCCCCCGTGTAAGGGTTAACAGTTAAAATGTGTATCTTTTTCTAAAAAATGCAGCTTAACAGGTAATCCAAAAGTAACCAATAAAGGTAAATTTTCGATAATTTGGAAAGTATGTACTGTAGCACTATGTCGATTTTATCAGAAATGCAGAAAATTTAAGGTACATACACTAGTTGTAATTTTCGTTATTTTAGGTTGGAAATGTTCTATTTAACATCCAAATAGCAGAATTTGTAATCACCTTATTTAATCATAGAATTTGAAATAATGTTTGCGATTAAATAAGACGTAAAACTTTATAAAAAAAATTGTGGTAAAAGTGTAAACATTCTAAAAAAAGGCACAAAATTTTTTTATTAACGAAAATTATACTGTCGGAATAGGTACATTTACCACAAACAAAATGACACTTAAATTCTCTCGGTACATAGGTGCACAGCAATCTTCGAAACGCAGCCACACTGTAAAAAAAAAATATCTGTTGATTTTACAGAAAAAAACCTGTTAGCTAGGACGCCAGTGAAAAACAGTTTATTTTATTGAAATAATCTGTATTTATTACGAACTTGCGGGTAAAATCTGTTAAAATAACAGAAAGTCTGTAATAAAGACAGATTTTTTGGTAAAAGAAACAGTTTTTTATTGTCGTCCTGATTGACATATTTTTCCTTACTGTACAGTATAGCTAATGTTCAACGTTTTTGTCTTGACCTAAAGGGTCCTCAGATATGGCGCTATAACATGCACAGCACTGTACATGATTTTAGTTGTAATTTAAATCACATGACGTTTAAATAACGACAAGCAGCAATTCTGGATCCATACATAAATCTACTTAGTTCTGCCCACTTATATGTTTCATAATTCTGGTTATTGTTCTGTGAAAACTAATATGTTGCAATTTTTTTTCCTTTATTACCAAGTTCGGCTGAAGTAGAGTTTTTATATCGGCGAATACAAAAGAAGTTCTTAGATTAAAATTACATTAATTGTCTATGCATTTCGTTTTATCGAATTCAACAAAGAAAAACATTTATGTGTATATAAACGTTAACAAAAAGTCTCCTTAAGCTAGTCGATAATTATATATATATATATATATATATATATATATATCTTAAAGATTGTTAAAGAGTGATACATAATTCCAGTCACTTCTATTTTTGACAAATGTGGCTTATTATTTACAAAAACTAATGTAGTATATTACAATTTTGGAATTTGACTCTATTACCCAGTTCAAAGGAATTAGATTTTATACCGTTGAATAGAAATTATATTCGCAGAAAAAATTACATTCCTTGTCTGTGCTATTATCGAATTTAAAGAAAAAGCGACTTTCCTATGGATGTAAACTCTATAACAAAAACGGCTGTTTATGCTGATTGATAGCGATTTTTCTCAAAGGCTACTAAAAGAATAGCACGTTTATGACTACTCACTTATATTTTTGAGAGATATGATTATTATTTGTAAAAATTAATTTTGAATACAATTTTTGAATTTGACTTTATTACCAAGTTCGGACGAATTAGTTTTTATATATCGTTGAATAGAAGTGAAATCCATAGAATGAAATTTCATTTCTTGTCCTTGCATTTCGCTTTATTGAATTTAACAAAAATCCTTCCTATGGATGTAAATGGTAAAAAAAGCCTTTTTAAGATGGTGGTTAGCACTTATTAACACTTTCCAACATAGTTAAAAAGTATTTAAGAATTCAGTTTATCTGTCTGTCGGTCTGCCGTCTGTCTGTATGTCTGTTTCCGGTCTGCCTGTCTGTCCATGCTCAAACTCGCGTAAATATGTTCGGATTGCAATGCAATTGATATACATTATTAAGGTTTACTATGACATGTTCCGTATTGAAAATTAAATGCGTAGAAGTTATACTTTTTTACAGAGACACCCAAAAGAATTCCGATATATTACGGTCTATGGCGAAAAATCATTTGCTGTAATTATATGATGTTACACAACTTCAAACATATTCAAATTAATATATATCAATGAGGTGCAATACAAGAGGCTTAATACGGATAGCTCCTTTATAGGTACACTCAAAAGAATTCCGTTACCTTACGGTCAATGGAGAAAAATCGTTTGCGGATTATTTGTATGATGTTTCACTATTTCAAACATATTGAAATTGATATATATCACTAAGATGCATTACAAGAGGCTTACTGTAGAATAGTGTGCGTATAGCATTAATTCTTCATTTTCAGGGGCACACAAAAGAATTCGGTAATGTCTGTTAACATAATTTCGGAAGTACTTTTTTAGTTGATGAACCCGTTTTTAAATTCAACTAATTTTGTGTACATTAACTTGGTGTATATAAATTCTACAGATCGTATACAGGGCAGTGCAAAACTTCTCGAACACAATTTTATATTCTGACTAAAATTCCAGGAAGGAAATTTTAAACTGTTTCCCAACTAAACTACAATTTAACATTCTATGTAGTATATATACAAATCTATAGATCATATACAGAACTGCACAAAAGAGTTCGAATATTTTTCCGAATATTGTTGTGCGTATTTGTTACGAGCTTGCGGGTGAAAACTGCCAAAATAACAGAAAATCTGTAATAAAGACAGATTTTTCCATAAAAGAAACAGTTTTTTACTGTCATACCGACAGGCGTTTTTTCTGTAAAAGCAACATTTTGTATTTAATGCTTTTATCTGTAATTTATATAACACGATGTTAAAATAACGACAGGCAACATCTCCAGATCCATACATAAATCTACTCATGTTGGTTGGTTGATTTTTTGACGGCCGATTATCTACTCGAGAGATATAGGTCTTAGGGGGTTGTGCTCTCTGTCGGGGTCTTTCTAAGGGATCCTAACCCATATTTTTGGCAAGGTTCAAAGAAAACCACAGAAAACTCCGAACGGTTAGGTTGACGAGCGCGACAGGAGTTTGAACCCAGCACCTCCCGTCTACCAGCTTTGAGAGCAGAACGTCTCAGCCACTGGTTGGACCAAATCTACTCAGTTATGCCCACTTATATATTTGATAATTCAGGTTATTATACTGTAAAAACTAATATGTTACAATTTTTTTTCCTTTATACCAAGTTTGTCTGAATTAGAATTTTTATATAGTTGAATAGAAAAGAAATGATGAGATTAAAATTTAATTAATTGTGCATACATTTTGTTTTATCTAATTCAACAAAGAAAAATTTCTACACAAAAAAAAAATAATAACTAAAACGGGTACAGAAAAATATGGCTATTATTTGCAGAAACAAGAACTAATGTAGTAAATAGCAATTTTGGAATTTATCTCTATTTCCTAGTCCAGAGGAATTAGGTTTCATACCGTTGAATAGAAAATAAATTCGTAGGATAAAATTACATTCCTTGCCCTTGCATTTCCTATTATCAACTTCAACAAGAAATACTTTCCTATAGATATAAACGGCATAACAAAAACGGCTGTTTATGATGGTTGATAACGATTTTTCTCTATCTTAAAAGCTATTAAAAGAATAACACATTTATGTCTACTCACTTATATTTTTGAAGAAAGTGAACGAAATTCTATTTGTAAAAATTAATTTTGGATACAATTTTTTAATTTGACTTGATTACCAAGTTCGGACGAATTAGTTTTTATATATCGTTGAATAGAAGTGAAATTTACAGAATGAATCTTCATTCCTTTGTCCATGCATTTTGTTTTGTCGAATTCAGCAAAAATCCTTCCTATGGATGCAAATGATTAAAAAAGAATTATCCTTAAGTTGGTAGATAACACTTTTTTTTCTATCATACAGATTAATAATAAATAACACATATATCTGGTTACTTATATTTTTGGAAAATATGGCTGTTATTTGTAAAAATTAATTTTGAGTACAATTTTTGAATTTGACTTGATTACCAAGTTCGGATGAATTAGTTTTTATATTGTTGAATAGAAGTGAAAGTCACAGAATGAATCATCATTCCTTTGTCCATGCATTTTGTTTTGTCGAATTCAGCAAAAATCCTTCCTATGGATGCAAATGATTAAAAAAGAATTATCCTTAAGTTGGTAGATAACACTTTTTTTTCTATCATACAGATTAATAACAAATAACACATATATCTGGTTACTTATATTTTTGGAAAATATGGCTGTTATTTGTAAAAATTAATTTTGAGTACAATTTTTGAATTTGACTTGATTACCAAGTTCGGATGAATTAGTTTTTATATTGTTGAATAGAAGTGAAAGTCACAGAATGAATCATCATTCCTTTGTCCATGCATTTTGTTTTGTCGAATTCAGCAAAAATCCTTCCTATGGATGCAAATGATTAAAAAAGAATTATCCTTAAGTTGGTAGATAACACTTTTTTTTCTATCATACAGATTAATAACAAATAACACATATATCTGGTTACTTATATTTTTGGAAAATATGGCTGTTATTTGTAAAAATTAATTTTGAATACAATTTTTGAATTTGACTTGATTACCAAGTTCGGATGAATTAGTTTTTATATTGTTGAATAGTAAGTGAAAGTCACAGAATGAATCTTCATTCCTTTGTCCATGCATTTTGTTTTGTCGAATTCAGCAAAAATCCTTCCTATGGATGCAAATGATAAAAAAAAATTATCCTTAAGTTGGTAGATAACACTTTTTTTTCTATCATACAGATTAATAATAAATTACACATATATCTGGTTACTTATATTTTTGGAAAATATGGCTGTTATTTGTAAAAATTAATTTTGAGTACAATTTTTGAATTTGACTTGATTACCAAGTTCGGATGAATTAGTTTTTATATTGTTGAATAGTAAGTGAAAGTCACAGAATGAATCTTCATTCCTTTGTCCATGCATTTTGTTTTGTCGAATTCAGCAAAAATCCTTCCTATGGATGCAAATGATAAAAAAAAAATTATCCTTAAGTTGGTAGATAACACTTTTTTTTCTATCATACAGATTAATAATAAATTACACATATATCTGGTTACTTATATTTTTGGAAAATATGGCTGTTATTTGTAAAAATTAATTTTTAGTACAATTTTTGAATTTGACTTGATTACCAAGTTCGGATGAATTAGTTTTTATATTGTTGAATAGTAAGTGAAAGTCACAGAATGAATCTTCATTCCTTTGTCCATGCATTTTGTTTTGTCGAATTCAGCAAAAATCCTTCCTATGGATGCAAATGATAAAAAAAAATTATCGTTAAGTTGGTAGATTATTTTTTTTTTCTATCATACAGATTAATAATAAATTACACATATATCTGGTTACTTATATTTTTGGAAAATATGGCTGTTATTTGTAAAAATTAATTTTGAGTACAATTTTTGAATTTGACTTGATTACCAAGTTCGGATGAATTAGTTTTTATATTGTTGAATAGTAAGTGAAAGTCACAGAATGAATCTTCATTCCTTTGTCCATGAATTTTGTTTTGTCGAATTCAGCAAAAATCCTTCCTATGGATGCAAATGATTAAAAAAGAATTATCCTTAAGTTGGTAGATAACACTTTTTTTTCTATCATACAGATTAATAATAAATTACACATATATCTGATTACTTATATTTTTGGAAAATATGGCTGTTATTTGTAAAAATTAATTTTTAGTACAATTTTTGAATTTGACTTGATTACCAAGTTCGGATGAATTAGTTTTTATATTGTTGAATAGAAGTGAAAGTCACAGAATGAATCTTCATTCCTTTGTCCATGCATTTTGTTTTGTCGAATTCAGCAAAAATCCTTCCTATGGATGCAAATGATAAAAAAAAATTATCCTTAAGTTGGTAGATAACACTTTTTTTTCTATCATACAGATTAATAATAAATTACACATATATCTGGTTACTTATATTTTTGGAAAATATGGCTGTTATTTGTAAAAATTAATTTTTAGTACAATTTTTGAATTTGACTTGATTACCAAGTTCGGATGAATTAGTTTTTATATTGTTGAATAGAAGTGAAAGTCACAGAATGAATCTTCATTCCTTTGTCCATGCATTTTGTTTTGTCGAATTCAGCAAAAATCCTTCCTATGGATGCAAATGATTAAAAAAGAATTATCCTTAAGTTGGTAGATAACACTTTTTTTTCTATCATACAGATTAATAATAAATAACACATATATCTGGTTACTTATATTTTTGGAAAATATGGCTGTTATTTGTAAAAATTAATTTTGAGTACAATTTTTGAATTTGACTTGATTACCAAGTTCGGATGAATTAGTTTTTATATTGTTGAATAGTAAGTGAAAGTCACAGAATGAATCTTCATTCCTTTGTCCATGCATTTTGTTTTGTCGAATTCAGCAAAAATCCTTCCTATGGATGCAAATGATAAAAAAAAAATTATCCTTAAGTTGGTAGATAACACTTTTTTTTCTATCATACAGATTAATAATAAATTACACATATATCTGGTTACTTATATTTTTGGAAAATATGGCTGTTATTTGTAAAAATTAATTTTTAGTACAATTTTTGAATTTGACTTGATTACCAAGTTCGGATGAATTAGTTTTTATATTGTTGAATAGAAGTGAAAGTCACAGAATGAATCTTCATTCCTTTGTCCATGCATTTTGTTTTGTCGAATTCAGCAAAAATCCTTCCTATGGATGCAAATGATTAAAAAAGAATTATCCTTAAGTTGGTAGATAACACTTTTTTTTCTATCATACAGATTAATAATAAATAACACATATATCTGGTTACTTATATTTTTGGAAAATATGGCTGTTATTTGTAAAAATTAATTTTGAATACAATTTTTGAATTTGACTTGATTACCAAGTTCGGATGAATTAGTTTTTATATTGTTGAATAGTAAGTGAAAGTCACAGAATGAATCTTCATTCCTTTGTCCATGCATTTTGTTTTGTCGAATTCAGCAAAAATCCTTCCTATGGATGCAAATGATAAAAAAAAATTATCCTTAAGTTGGTAGATAACACTTTTTTTTCTATCATACAGATTAATAATAAATTACACATATATCTGGTTACTTATATTTTTGGAAAATATGGCTGTTATTTGTAAAAATTAATTTTTAGTACAATTTTTGAATTTGACTTGATTACCAAGTTCGGATGAATTAGTTTTTATATTGTTGAATAGAAGTGAAAGTCACAGAATGAATCTTCATTCCTTTGTCCATGCATTTTGTTTTGTCGAATTCAGCAAAAATCCTTCCTATGGATGCAAATGATTAAAACAGAATTATCCTTAAGTTGGTAGATAACACTTTTTTTTCTATCATACAGATTAATAATAAATAACACATATATCTGGTTACTTATATTTTTGGAAAATATGGCTGTTATTTGTAAAAATTAATTTTGAGTACAATTTTTGAATTTGACTTGATTACCAAGTTCGGATGAATTAGTTTTTATTTTGTTGAATAGAAGTGAAAGTCACAGAATGAATCTTCATTCCTTTGTCCATGCATTTTGTTTTGTCGAATTCAGCAAAAATCCTTCCTATGGATGCAAATGATTAAAAAAGAATTATCCTTAAGTTGGTAGATAACACTTTTTTTTCTATCATACAGATTAATAATAAATTACACATATATCTGGTTACTTATATTTTTGGAAAATATGGCTGTTATTTGTAAAAATTAATTTTGAGTACAATTTTTGAATTTGACTTGATTACCAAGTTCGGATGAATTAGTTTTTATATTGTTGAATAGTAAGTGAAAGTCACAGAATGAATCTTCATTCCTTTGTCCATGCATTTTGTTTTGTCGAATTCAGCAAAAATCCTTCCTATGGATGCAAATGATAAAAAAAAATTATCGTTAAGTTGGTAGATAACACTTTTTTTTCTATCATACAGATTAATAATAAATTACACATATATCTGGTTACTTATATTTTTGGAAAATATGGCTGTTATTTGTAAAAATTAATTTTGAGTACAATTTTTGAATTTGACTTGATTACCAAGTTCGGATGAATTAGTTTTTATATTGTTGAATAGTAAGTGAAAGTCACAGAATGAATCTTCATTCCTTTGTCCATGCATTTTGTTTTGTCGAATTCAGCAAAAATCCTTCCTATGGATGCAAATGATAAAAAAAAATTATCCTTAAGTTGGTAGATAACACTTTTTTTTCTATCATACAGATTAATAATAAATTACACATATATCTGGTTACTTATATTTTTGGAAAATATGGCTGTTATTTGTAAAAATTAATTTTTAGTACAATTTTTGAATTTGACTTGATTACCAAGTTCGGATGAATTAGTTTTTATATTGTTGAATAGAAGTGAAAGTCACAGAATGAATCTTCATTCCTTTGTCCATGCATTTTGTTTTGTCGAATTCAGCAAAAATCCTTCCTATGGATGCAAATGATTAAAAAAGAATTATCCTTAAGTTGGTAGATAACACTTTTTTTTCTATCATACAGATTAATAATAAATAACACATATATCTGGTTACTTATATTTTTGGAAAATATGGCTGTTATTTGTAAAAATTAATTTTGAGTACAATTTTTGAATTTGACTTGATTACCAAGTTCGGATGAATTAGTTTTTATATTGTTGAATAGTAAGTGAAAGTCACAGAATGAATCTTCATTCCTTTGTCCATGCATTTTGTTTTGTCGAATTCAGCAAAAATCCTTCCTATGGATGCAAATGATAAAAAAAAAATTATCCTTAAGTTGGTAGATAACACTTTTTTTTCTATCATACAGATTAATAATAAATTACACATATATCTGGTTACTTATATTTTTGGAAAATATGGCTGTTATTTGTAAAAATTAATTTTTAGTACAATTTTTGAATTTGACTTGATTACCAAGTTCGGATGAATTAGTTTTTATATTGTTGAATAGAAGTGAAAGTCACAGAATGAATCTTCATTCCTTTGTCCATGCATTTTGTTTTGTCGAATTCAGCAAAAATCCTTCCTATGGATGCAAATGATAAAAAAAAATTATCCTTAAGTTGGTAGATAACACTTTTTTTTCTATCATACAGATTAATAATAAATTACACATATATCTGGTTACTTATATTTTTGGAAAATATGGCTGTTATTTGTAAAAATTAATTTTTAGTACAATTTTTGAATTTGACTTGATTACCAAGTTCGGATGAATTAGTTTTTATATTGTTGAATAGAAGTGAAAGTCACAGAATGAATCTTCATTCCTTTGTCCATGCATTTTGTTTTGTCGAATTCAGCAAAAATCCTTCCTATGGATGCAAATGATTAAAAAAGAATTATCCTTAAGTTGGTAGATAACACTTTTTTTTCTATCATACAGATTAATAATAAATAACACATATATCTGGTTACTTATATTTTTGGAAAATATGGCTGTTATTTGTAAAAATTAATTTTGAGTACAATTTTTGAATTTGACTTGATTACCAAGTTCGGATGAATTAGTTTTTATATTGTTGAATAGTAAGTGAAAGTCACAGAATGAATCTTCATTCCTTTGTCCATGCATTTTGTTTTGTCGAATTCAGCAAAAATCCTTCCTATGGATGCAAATGATAAAAAAAAAATTATCCTTAAGTTGGTAGATAACACTTTTTTTTCTATCATACAGATTAATAATAAATTACACATATATCTGGTTACTTATATTTTTGGAAAATATGGCTGTTATTTGTAAAAATTAATTTTTAGTACAATTTTTGAATTTGACTTGATTACCAAGTTCGGATGAATTAGTTTTTATATTGTTGAATAGAAGTGAAAGTCACAGAATGAATCTTCATTCCTTTGTCCATGCATTTTGTTTTGTCGAATTCAGCAAAAATCCTTCCTATGGATGCAAATGATTAAAAAAGAATTATCCTTAAGTTGGTAGATAACACTTTTTTTTCTATCATACAGATTAATAATAAATAACACATATATCTGGTTACTTATATTTTTGGAAAATATGGCTGTTATTTGTAAAAATTAATTTTGAATACAATTTTTGAATTTGACTTGATTACCAAGTTCGGATGAATTAGTTTTTATATTGTTGAATAGTAAGTGAAAGTCACAGAATGAATCTTCATTCCTTTGTCCATGCATTTTGTTTTGTCGAATTCAGCAAAAATCCTTCCTATGGATGCAAATGATAAAAAAAAATTATCCTTAAGTTGGTAGATAACACTTTTTTTTCTATCATACAGATTAATAATAAATTACACATATATCTGGTTACTTATATTTTTGGAAAATATGGCTGTTATTTGTAAAAATTAATTTTTAGTACAATTTTTGAATTTGACTTGATTACCAAGTTCGGATGAATTAGTTTTTATATTGTTGAATAGAAGTGAAAGTCACAGAATGAATCTTCATTCCTTTGTCCATGCATTTTGTTTTGTCGAATTCAGCAAAAATCCTTCCTATGGATGCAAATGATTAAAACAGAATTATCCTTAAGTTGGTAGATAACACTTTTTTTTCTATCATACAGATTAATAATAAATAACACATATATCTGGTTACTTATATTTTTGGAAAATATGGCTGTTATTTGTAAAAATTAATTTTGAGTACAATTTTTGAATTTGACTTGATTACCAAGTTCGGATGAATTAGTTTTTATTTTGTTGAATAGAAGTGAAAGTCACAGAATGAATCTTCATTCCTTTGTCCATGCATTTTGTTTTGTCGAATTCAGCAAAAATCCTTCCTATGGATGCAAATGATTAAAAAAGAATTATCCTTAAGTTGGTAGATAACACTTTTTTTTCTATCATACAGATTAATAATAAATTACACATATATTTGGTTACTTATATTTTTGGAAAATATGGCTGTTATTTGTAAAAATTAATTTTGAGTACAATTTTTGAATTTGACTTGATTACCAAGTTCGGATGAATTAGTTTTTATATTGTTGAATAGTAAGTGAAAGTCACAGAATGAATCTTCATTCCTTTGTCCATGCATTTTGTTTTGTCGAATTCAGCAAAAATCCTTCCTATGGATGCAAATGATAAAAAAAAATTATCCTTAAGTTGGTAGATAACACTTTTTTTTCTATCATACAGATTAATAATAAATTACACATATATCTGGTTACTTATATTTTTGGAAAATATGGCTGTTATTTGTAAAAATTAATTTTTAGTACAATTTTTGAATTTGACTTGATTACCAAGTTCGGATGAATTAGTTTTTATATTGTTGAATAGAAGTGAAAGTCACAGAATGAATCTTCATTCCTTTGTCCATGCATTTTGTTTTGTCGAATTCAGCAAAAATCCTTCCTATGGATGCAAATGATTAAAAAAGAATTATCCTTAAGTTGGTAGATAACACTTTTTTTTCTATCATACAGATTAATAATAAATAACACATATATCTGGTTACTTATATTTTTGGAAAATATGGCTGTTATTTGTAAAAATTAATTTTGAGTACAATTTTTGAATTTGACTTGATTACCAAGTTCGGATGAATTAGTTTTTATATTGTTGAATAGTAAGTGAAAGTCACAGAATGAATCTTCATTCCTTTGTCCATGCATTTTGTTTTGTCGAATTCAGCAAAAATCCTTCCTATGGATGCAAATGATAAAAAAAAAATTATCCTTAAGTTGGTAGATAACACTTTTTTTTCTATCATACAGATTAATAATAAATTACACATATATCTGGTTACTTATATTTTTGGAAAATATGGCTGTTATTTGTAAAAATTAATTTTTAGTACAATTTTTGAATTTGACTTGATTACCAAGTTCGGATGAATTAGTTTTTATATTGTTGAATAGAAGTGAAAGTCACAGAATGAATCTTCATTCCTTTGTCCATGCATTTTGTTTTGTCGAATTCAGCAAAAATCCTTCCTATGGATGCAAATGATTAAAAAAGAATTATCCTTAAGTTGGTAGATAACACTTTTTTTTCTATCATACAGATTAATAATAAATAACTCATATATCTGGTTACTTATATTTTTGGAAAATATGGCTGTTATTTGTAAAAATTAATTTTGAATACAATTTTTGAATTTGACTTGATTACCAAGTTCGGATGAATTAGTTTTTATATTGTTGAATAGTAAGTGAAAGTCACAGAATGAATCTTCATTCCTTTGTCCATGCATTTTGTTTTGTCGAATTCAGCAAAAATCCTTCCTATGGATGCAAATGATTAAAAAAAAATTATCCTTAAGTTGGTAGATAACACTTTTTTTTCTATCATACAGATTAATAATAAATAACTCATATATCTGGTTACTTATATTTTTGGAAAATATGGCTGTTATTTGTAAAAATTAATTTTTAGTACAATTTTTGAATTTGACTTGATTACCAAGTTCGGATGAATTAGTTTTTATATTGTTGAATAGAAGTGAAAGTCACAGAATGAATCTTCATTCCTTTGTCCATGCATTTTGTTTTGTCGAATTCAGCAAAAATCCTTCCTATGGATGCAAATGATTAAAACAGAATTATCCTTAAGTTGGTAGATAACACTTTTTTTTCTATCATACAGATTAATAATAAATAACACATATATCTGGTTACTTATATTTTTGGAAAATAGGGCTGTTATTTGTAAAAATTAATTTTGAGTACAATTTTTGAATTTGACTTGATTACCAAGTTCGGATGAATTAGTTTTTATTTTGTTGAATAGAAGTGAAAGTCACAGAATGAATCTTCATTCCTTTGTCCATGCATTTTGTTTTGTCGAATTCAGCAAAAATCCTTCCTATGGATGCAAATGATTAAAAAAGAATTATCCTTAAGTTGGTAGATAACACTTTTTTTTCTATCATACAGATTAATAATAAATTACACATATATCTGGTTACTTATATTTTTGGAAAATATGGCTGTTATTTGTAAAAATTAATTTTGAGTACAATTTTTGAATTTGACTTGATTACCAAGTTCGGATGAATTAGTTTTTATATTGTTGAATAGTAAGTGAAAGTCACAGAATGAATCTTCATTCCTTTGTCCATGCATTTTGTTTTGTCGAATTCAGCAAAAATCCTTCCTATGGATGCAAATGATTAAAAAAGAATTATCCTTAAGTTGGTAGATAACACTTTTTTTTCTATCATACAGATTAATAATAAATTACACATATATCTGGTTACTTATATTTTTGGAAAATATGGCTGTTATTTGTAAAAATTATCTTTTAGTACAATTTTTGAATTTGACTTGATTACCAAGTTCGGATGAATTAGTTTTTATATTGTTGAATAGAAGTGAAAGTCACAGAATGAATCTTCATTCCTTTGTCCATGCATTTTGTTTTGTCGAATTCAGCAAAAATCCTTCCTATGGATACAAATGATTAAAAAAGAATTATCCTTAAGTTGGTAGATAACACTTTTTTTTCTATCATACAGATTAATAATAAATTACACATATATCTGGTTACTTATATTTTTGGAAAATATGGCTGTTATTTGTAAAAATTAATTTTTAGTACAATTTTTGAATTTGACGTGATTACCAAGTTCGGATGAATTAGTTTTTATATTGTTGAATAGAAGTGAAAGTCACAGAATGAATCTTCATTCCTTTGTCCATGCATTTTGTTTTGTCGAATTCAGCAAAAATCCTTCCTATGGATGCAAATGATAAAAAAAAAAATTATCCTTAAGTTGGTAGATAACACTTTTTTTTCTATCATACAGATTAATAATAAATTACACATATATCTGGTTACTTATATTTTTGGAAAATATGGCTGTTATTTGTAAAAATTAATTTTGTGTACAATTTTTGAATTTGACTTGATTACCAAGTTCGGACGGATTAGTTTTTATATCGTTGGATAGAAGTGAAAGTCACAGAATAAAAACTTCATTCGTTTGTCCATGCATTTTGTTTTTTCGAATTAAAAAAAAATCCTTCCTATGGAGGTAAACGGTAACAAAAACTTCTTCTTTAGTTGGTCGATAACACTTTTTTTTATATCTTACAGATTAATAAAAAATGACACATGTATCTGGGTACTTCTATTTTCTATGGCTATTATTTGTAAAAAATAATTTAGTAGATTACAGTTTTTGAATGTTACTTTATTACCAAGTTCGAGTAATCATTTTTATATCGTTGAAATAGGAATGAAATCCATATATTAAAATTACGTTGTATAATTTTCCATGCATTTCGTTTTAACAAATTCAACAGAAACTTTTCTATGGATGTAAACTGTAAGAAAAATGACTTAATATCTGATCGATTAGACTTTTTTATATCTTATAGGGAATTAAAAAATGACACGTATATGTAGTCACTTCCATTTTGTATGGCTATTAATTGTAAAAATGAAATGTAGTAGATTACAATTTTCCGATTTTATTTCATTACCAATTCGATTGAATCAGTTTTTATATTGTTGAATAAAAAATAAATTTATAAAATCTCAAGCCTTCTTCATGCATTTCGTTTTATTAACATCAGCAAAAGACTTTTCTGTGACTGTAATCGGCAATCAAAAACATCTCCTTCAGTTTTTTTTTTTTTTTTTTTTTTTTTTTTTTTAACTGACAGACTATATTTTTAAGAAATGTAGTAATTATTTTACCGTAACTAATTTAGATTAAAATTTTTGAAATTCACTGTATTACCATGTTCGAATGAATTTGTTTCTCTAACTTTCAGAAGGAGTATGATTTATAAAATAATAAAACATTGCATTAAGTTAACACCATTAATATAAATTAACATTACACATACATTAAGTTGATGCATTTTATTAAATTTTAAAACATCCTTTGCGCAGATGTAAACGGTTATGAAAGTGGTTATATTTGCTTTTATATTTTCTAGACTTTTGAAAATAATCATATAGATTTCTGTTTTCAACATCTTTTTTCTATGGATTTACAAGACGCACAACAATGAATGAGATATCATTCGAAATGTTTTTTAATCGAATTCTGACATAGTACATTCACATTTCGTTGAAACATCTTTTGTGATTAACAATTGTAGTTAGTTGAAAAAATTAATCAGCATTTTTTTGATAAATGAAATGAAAGATTTTTCTCATATCAACGTTCCCACAAAAATAAAATATCTCATTACATCGTGCTCAACAATTATTATAAAAGAAATAGATTGTACAAAATATGATAAAGTGGGGCGTACGAGTTTATTTTATATTTATGATTTGAAATCAAAACTCTAATTCAAATGTTTAGAAGAAAATGACATTATCGATCGATCGAAACAGTGGTATTTCGCGTGTAGCATAAAATTTTTGCGCTGTTTTATAAAACTAAATTATATTCTATTTTATATGCATTATTTTTTTCTTTGTCCCTTTTTTTACCGAAAAAGATGACGTCATCTTCTAATACAGTTAAAATACGATTGTTAATTATTTTATTCTCGCGCGTACCTTTTGCTATCTTCCATCATTTTTTACAGTAACTTTGACTGAATAAATGAAGTGATATTCTGGCTTTACCAGTGTTGTTTGCGGATATTTGTATCATTAATATTTCTTTAAAAGTTTAAGCCTGCCTCTAAAATAATATTAGATATTGCTAAAAAATATATTAAACTGCAGTGCGAAATCTTCGCACTAGTCCACTGGTGAGCTGTAAAGTTACTAGCCCTCTAGTGGCTGGCTGTATAATATATCCTCTCCCGCCCAGCAATTTTCAGCAATCTTTAAAATATCTGTTTTTGTTTTTGTTGTTGTACATCCCCTTAGGCCAGAAGGGCAAGACCAGGTCCATTTTATTATACACTCTAAGGAAATCCAGAACCATCAAGGGATTATCAGCAAGATCCTGCTTGGAGAACCGCAGGCACTCAAGGATATGATCAGGGGAGGCCTGCTGAGTGAAACACTTAGTGCATATTTCAAAGCACTTGATGTCCTCAAAAAATTTTATAGTTCAAAGGTGCCCACTATTAAAGCGAGCAAGAGTGGTATGTTCCTGTCTGTTATAACCAAGAGTAAAAAATCCAACCGGTCGAATACTGTGGTACCAGTGGTGCTCTGGTGGAACATTCCAAGTGATCCTATTCTTGCTTTTTGTTCTTGAGTAAATCTCCAAATATGTGAGGGGTGCAAATGGCACCACAACATCACATGCTAAAGCCTGCATGCCTTGGACAAGGTGTCCGCGATCTCATTTCCCTCAAGATCGACATGGGACGGAATCCACTGTAGATGTATCCGATGAGACAAGGAGAGTTTAAACAACATAAAAATATTTTTATGTTGCTAATGAATTTATCTAACCTCATCCGATCCTGAGCTACAGATATGACTCCTGGTTGCAAGCATTGATCATTCCTGAAGCATCATATTCACTGCCCAGTGTCGCGTGGGAGGTATGTCTCTGGCAGAGAACTACCTGTTATATAATTTAGAGACTTTTACCATTGTAAGTCTCTTTCCACCACGTCCTCTGTCGCGTTTTCCGGTGGTATCAGCTCCGGCTGAAATAATTTTTTCTGAGATCTTAATATAGGGAGAGGAAGGGATATCTATGCTCTACATATCCGGTTCCCAGTCTGAGAAATCCCTCTTAGGCATTCAAATAGCTAATAACTTAAGGAATATGAGACATTTAGGAATTGTAAGATTTTAATCTCCATTAAAATGGTATGTAACGAAATTTTAAACACTTGAAAAATTTCTGTCATTAGACTAATTTAGAGCATCATAATGCTTCTTTTTCAGATAAGCAATAAATGTAAGTAAACTACTAAAATGCTTAATATACTTTTGTTTGCGAGTAAGGTACTATTAAAGCAAAATAATTAGGTCTATAATGTTTAATTTTTCAAGTTAATTAGGCTTTTTTTCATAGTCAAATAAGTTGGAGCAAGTATGATTTAAAACTACATATCAAAAAGAATACATAATTAAATTCTGTCGTTAATGGTTGCATTTGTTTTTTATATATTTTCAGTAATATTTCTCGTATTTCAGGAAGTTATTTAAAAAATACTGATATATTCAATTTTAAACATCTGTTAAGTATTGTAAAATTTAAATAAATATCTATTTATTTTCTGAATATCCAGAACTCCCAACATTTTTGAATTTTCCTACCACTAAGAATTAATAGTAAATTTTGTGTGATTTAATCATCGGACTTGCAATTAAATATAAGAATAAATTTCTATTACATTTTAATGGTAACAAAAATTGCGTGCAATTTTTTTTTGAGATTTTTAATTTAGAATGATTTTTATCTTTCATAAAAACTATTAAGAAAATAAACTTAAATTACAATTTGGAGCCAAGTTATTGAAAAACTTTCTTTAAAAAATACATTTTATTATTAAACTTAAAATAGTTTCTTTTGAGGTACGTTAATATTTCCCTCACGTTTTCTTTTGCATCGAATTATAACTATCGTCTAGGGACAGAAAAAAAAACTTTCCAGTTTATCTTATAAACAAAAATGTTATTTTATATAGGATATCAAAGAAAAAGAAAATATAATATTAAAAAATTTCCCTGTTGTAAAAATGTTTTGTAAAACAATCTGCATTTATTTTCATTTTATCCTTTTCCTTTGTAAAAGTTTTTTTTTTTTAAAGAAATACATGCTTTAAGATAAAAATAAATTAAAGCGTATATCCATATTGCATAGAGCCAAACACTGTAAGATTGAAATATGTTGATGATAATTTCGACATATGTGAGAAATTTAAAGAAAAATGAAAAAAGAATGTGTTATTGAGTTAAATTTTTAAACTAATAAATAAAAATTGTGGAAAATACTACAAAGAACTGTTTTTTATTCAAATTTGCATTTTTACTTGTAAAATGCGAATGCTTCGGTAAAAAATACATTCTGTAAGTTTTCTAATAAAAATTTTGTGGAGGAATTTATTTCAATATCATAGATTAAACATATGGATAAATCTAATATTTATGGGCTCTAATTAGGTAACTATACACCATAGCTGCGATATTTACGCTATCTTCCTACCACTAAAATTTTATAGTAAATTTTACCTTATTAAATCGCCGAAATCACGTGATTCAATAAGACGAATATTTTCATTAATTTTTAGTGGTAACAGAAAAGCGTAAAAGTTGGCAGCTATGCTATACACTGTAAAACAAAATCTGTTGATTTTACTGTACAAAACTCTTAACCAGAACGCCAGTTTAAAAACGACTTATTTTACGCACCAGAAATATCTGCAAAACGTTTATTTTACTGCGAAATCTTTTAAAATGCAGTGATATCTTACTTATACGCGACGTTCAGTAATTACTTTTTCACACCACTATTTTAAAACAGTAAAATTCGATTTATAAATTCTGCGATTTAAGAAGCCGAAAATTACCTTATAAAAAAACTGATGCGGAAAAATGCTTTCCGTGTATCGCGTATAAATGAGAGATCACTGTAACAGAAAGTTCGTAAAAAATACAGATTTTTTTTCGCAGAATATCTGTAAGATGTATTTTGTACTGGCAAAATCTGTTAAAATAACAGAAAGCTTGTAATTTATTTGTCTATGTGTTTATTTACCTCGTAATTTAAGCAGAATTGCACACATACACTGTTTGTTACAAACTACTGACTCCATAATCTAAAGAAACAATGTTGCAATGCACTCCAGTGATGCCTATAAATTCCATTATATTCGAAGTAGTGTAATATGATTTGAATAAAACGCAAACGATTTTTCGCTATAGACCATAATGTAATGGAATAATTTTGTGCGCTGCTGTAAACGAACTATACAGAAAACTTACTCCATATTCTATAGAACGAATGTTGTAGTTTACCTGAATAGGGCTTATCGATTTCATTATATTTTCTGTATCGTAACATCATTAAAATGTACCGCAAACAATTTTTCCCCATAGGCCGTACTGTAACGGAATTCTTTCGTCTGTTCCTGTAAACGAACTATATTAGATACATTTTTAATCTTCAATACGGACATGCTATGATACCATATATGAATGTCGTTGAAATCCAAGTAAATTTAGGAGAGTTAGAGTACAGCGGACAGATGGACAGACAAACCGAAGTGTAAACACTTTTCAACTATCTCAGAAAGCGTTAAATTTATAAATGTTGTAAAAAATAAAAAATGAAGAAAAAAATATATACATTTAAAATTTCAAAAATCAATTCGAAATTACATTTTTTAATGAAAAACGTATACAGTGACGCAATATAAGCAAATTATATATTTATTATACTTATGGTCTCGAATATTTTATTATATTCACATTTACCAAAAATATCACAGTCACATTTTATGACGATCATGGGTACTTGTCACGATATGTCACGTTATGTGAGATCGCAGACAAGTCACAGTTAATATTGCGATATTCGCGACTTGTAGTGAAGTACCAACAAAACACATGCTACTACTCTGGCTTCATGAATAGGATTTGTTTGTAAGACATTGAATTTAATTGAATGTCTATATACAAGGTGTTCCAAAATTTGACCGACAAATTAAGAGGAGTGATAGAAGGCATCAAGGGGATTAAAACTTACCATAGAACATGGGGTCTCAAACCAAGTTTAGTGGGATAAAATCGCAAAAATATTTATGAAGGGTGTGACGTAAAGTGGAAAAAAAGGGGCAATAATAAGTAGAAAAAACATTTATTTAACGTAAAGTATGATTACAATACTTTACAATTCAACGTCAGAAAGGAGACAACGAGACATTTTTATACGAATATGTTTTAACGCTTCCGGAATCCTTCGTCCTATAAATGTTTTTTCTACTTATTATCGGCCTTTTTTGTTCCACTGACGTCAGATCCTTCATAAATATTTTTGCGATTTTCTCCTACTAAACGTGGTTTGCGACCCCATGCTCTGTTGTAAGTTTTCATCCTCTTGATGCCTTCTATCATCCCTCTTCATTTGTCGGTTGAATTTTAGAACACCCTGTGTATTTTAGAATATGATTCTTTACTCATTCAAAGTCTGCATTTAAATAGAAGTAACTAAAAGTAACGTTTAAATATTTGTTTCAAATGTATAAATAGTTATTTATCTTAATAAACTATTAATCTAAACAATGAGCGGTTACATTGAAGAAAAAATATATCCACCCAAGTATATTTAGGATACATAACAAGTATAAATAAATCTTAAATATTTGCTTTTAATATTTACATTTGATTTTAATAATGTTTAACTCATAAATATAAAACTTCTTGAATATTTAAGTATACTGTTTCTCAAATAAAAGTATTTGTGATATAAATAATTTACATAAACTGCACCACAACTGCTTCGGTTACTCAAAATACTGAATAAATATTTTTTAATTATTTTCTTTTTTGTTTAGCAGTATTTTTTTTTTCTTTTTTTTTATTTTGTCTTTTCTTATAAAAATGAAGAAAGCAGTTTAAAATTATAATTTCATCGATATATTAAAAAACTTTCGAATACAAAACTAATAATATTTATATTAAACGTAACAAAATTTATTTTTATATGTGTTGATATTTTCTTCACGTTTTTATTATATTAAATTATCTTTATCGTCTAGGGATACAAAAATTTTTTTCAATTGTCGCGTAAACAAAATTTAATTTTATACATGCTATCAATGAAAAAATGTGCAAATAAAAAATATCTGAGGCGTTTTGTTTTTCAAGAAGTAATATGTTTTCATTTATAATTTTTTTTTCTTTGTAAAAACATATCTTGGCTTTGAAAGGAATACATTTCAAATGAAAAAAGTATTTTATAGAAGAATATTTACCAATTGTATTAAAATAAACAATGTGCAGATTAAATTCCATTGATGATATTTTTTGCTTGTCTTTGGAGGGAAACAGAATAAAATTAAACGTATAAGAGATTTTGTTTAGGCGCAATTGTGTCTAAGATTTATAAAATCGTTTATATTTTATTTTTGTGTTGTAATTATTTTTGTATGTTTTGCAACCGTTTCATTATAAGTTTCTTCATTGGTACGGGTGAGAGAATATGAATGCTACTATTTGCGAGAATAGTAATATTGGCCTATTTTAATAGCAGAATTCATAGAATCTACAAAGCAAATTTTACTTTTCGGAAAATCTGGTGTTCAAATTACCTTAAAGGTAGCAATCCTTTGTATATTCTTGTCTTAGAAGACAAAGCAAGCGTTTCTGGTATAGACATTTAATCGAATGTTAAAAACAGCGGCATTGCTATTGTTATAAGGAGTAATCTTCATTCAAATTTATTTTTCCACTATAAGATTACGCACGCTTCCCTAGGAAATAAATCTTTATTTTCTGTCTCTAAATTATCGTTAATGAATTTATTTCTAAGCAATTCATTAAAAAATATCAATAACAGAAATATTTACTCTAATTTATTAAATGAAATACTGACTAACATTATTAGAAGTGACGTGTCTCGACCTTGATTATAAAAAACATCACGGTGCCAAATGTGATAAAATTTAGTGTAAATACTGCTTAAAACCTTGGGTAGGTAGCTTCAAAGAATTGATCTCAGACTTATAAAATTAAAAATAATAACTAAACCTGCGATCCGATAAAAAACGATACCTACTGTGGCCAGATCTTTTTCTTGACAATGGGGCCTGAGGTGCTATACAGTATATGTCCTGTTCAGGTGGTTAGCCGAATACGGGACACGAATTTTTAGTGCCCTAGCAAGCCTCAAACCCATTTTATCGAGCCCGCACCGCCACTTGAATGCTGGGCCTGCGCAATGACATAAAAATGGTGGCTATAGTAGGCGGATTTTTATCGGCGTCTCTACGGTCCCACGAATTTGAACACCAATACTTTCTAAAAGTTTTCTTCACCTTATTTTTCTGAGATCAAATATGTCAAAGAAAACTTTTAGAAATTACTGGTGGGTAAATTCAGGGGACTGTACAAACGCTTAAAAAATTGGCCTGCGACAGCCGCCAGCAATTTCTAAAGCTGCTGTCGTTTTAAACCTTTTTTAATCCCTTAGTGTCCTGCGTCCCATGCATGAAATTTATTCGATTTGCACCACTTTATATTAAGCAGTTATCATTAATTATTTAATCCCTAACTGCCTAATAAATAAGAGAAATATTACTTTTCTTTATTACTGGTACAAAATGAATTTGACGGAAATGAATGCACGCGCCTTTTAAAGATACATATACGCACCCATGGTCCCGAAGTGGTTAAAAAGCGTTAAACTTGATAAATGAATTATTTAAACCTGAAACAATAATTGGTGGTAGAAATGAATTATTTCAACTTGAAACAATAATTGGTGGTAGAAATGAATTATTTCAAACTGAAAAAATAATTGGTGGCAGAAATGAATTATTTCAACCTGAAACAATAATTGGTGGTAGAAAGGAATTACTTCAACCTGAAACAATAATTGGTGGTAGAAAGGAATTATTTCAACCTGAAACAATAATTGGTGGATTGAAATATCGCTAAATAATTCCATGGTAGCTCTGTTTATTAACCCCTTAATCGTCGTGCCCGAGACATTCACGGGCAGCCTAGGCTACGCCTGTTTTATTCAGATTGTTTCATTACCACCAGTTTTTTAAAATAGTATAATTGGCTTTATTCTCGCATTATTTTATCTGCCTATTAAATAAGGCGAATATTTCTACTTAAAAAAAACTGGTGGTAATCAAGCAATCTGAATTTTAAAAAAGTAGCCTACACTTTTCGGGCGCGACGATTAAGGGTTTAAGCTTTTTTTCAGTGATATAGACGGTTTAACTTTGTGTTATTGTCAGTACTTCATTACGCCAGAAATTATTCATTGCGTTCCATTACATTAGTTTTGATGCTAGGTAGTTGAACCATTTATTTTGTACAGTTACACTGAATATTTTTACAGTGCACCGTCAGTATTTGAAACTTTAAAATTCCCTTTTTTAAATGATCTGATGGTCATTATACAATGCTTAATTTTTAGGGGTTTTAGTTGTATCCATGTTGTATGATAACTATGTCTATATGTTTCAGTCATCCTGTATATCAATATATTAACTCTTTTAATAAACAATATTAGACATTTATTTATGTCACAATATTTTTAGATTACATAGTTTATTTTAATAATTCCTTACAACATAGTAAGTTCAAGCGTGTTTTCATATGCTTTAAAAGGATAAATATTTCCTAAGAAATGCTGCGTTTATAAGCAAATTTACTCAGTATATTTCTCTACTATTAAGATTTTCATATATCCTTGTTACTTCAAGTTTAAAATATACATATGCTTGCCTGTAGTTACTGATTGTATAAAATATATTTAAATTTAATACGTAAAATAAAATTCGCATTCACTTTTGTCAGTTTAATATTTTATTTTTGTATGAAAACGAAACAGATTTATCTGATAAACAGTTGAAGATTTAATATAAAGTATTCAAAATGGAATCCTTTTATATGATAATATGTCATTTTAGATAATCGTTTTAATTATTTTCCTATTTATATGAATAAAAAATAAATTTATTTTTTGTTTCTTTTTTTAAATATACTGGAGAGTCGTACACAATGAGAGGGTTAGTACGCTTGTACCGCAGTTTTTATTAGAATTTTTCGCCTTATTAAAATGCAGAAAATAATTACAAACCCTGCAATTAAACAAGGCGCCTACACTTTCTGTTCTTTAAACATTAAATAGAAAGTTTGTATTAAAAAAATTGTGGTGAAAGCGTGCGAACCCTGAATGAGACAGATTTTTAAAAAAATGTTAATTAAGAGGTAGATATTATAGACTGACGAAAGTTTAGTCATTGCATATATAAATTTCATTATCAGGACTTTTACATACAGCATGTACTAGCATACGGAAAATTCTTTCAAAAATCCTAGAATTTTCTTTATTGCCACATTTTATTATTCATAAAATTCTGAGTTAATTAGTAAAAGAAATAGTGTACAGTTTTTTTTCTAATTTAGAGTATTCAGGATGGTATATATATTTTTTAAATCACAATTTTACTTACCTGATATTTGGCCTTTTTTTATATGCACAAGCTAGTTTAAAATTCAGATTACTTGATTGCCACCACTTTTTTTGAAGTAGAAATATTCGTCTTATTTAAGAACAGATTTAATAATGCGTAAATAATGCCAATTGTACTATTTGAAAAAACTTCCTGAGAATTAAACAATCTGAATTTTTTTTAATGTAGCCTACACTGTCGGTGAGGGTCTCCGGTGTGTTAAAATTTGTTTACAAACCATTACCCGTGAAGGTATGGTTAAGCATTTAAAACTGGTTAAGCATTTAAAACAATTTCGGGAGCGACAAAGTCATTTAACAAACCATATTATCATGGCTATCACTGGCAACAATTTTTGTAATCTGTTTGCACCACTATTCATAAAATATAAATTTTATATTATATTTCTCTTGCAGTGTAATTTTTCTTCTATTTTTAATTGTTCATTCTTATTTCGTTAATACTACATTTCACTTTTCCCAACGCCTCAATATTTACAAGACACTTTACTCACAAATAGACTGGGCGTAAAGTTGACCGCAACTCGTAAGCCCCTTAACCGACATCACCTGTTCGGCAACTGTTCAGTGCTGTCAGATTGGAGATTTTGTCCCCATTTTGAGTAATTTTGAACCTTCAGGGGAATTTTTTGGGGACAAGTAATTCGTGGGGAAATTGTTGGAGACTATCAACATTTTTAGGAGAAAACTTGGGGAATTTCTTCCATTATTTCACCTAAAGTTTACTTTTAGCCATTTGGCAAAACTGGATCTGTCCCGAACTCAATTCTGATTTGGAAAATGAAAATCATGAAGATAGAATATCTACTTTCTATCTTCATGATGAAAATAAAATTCTGAAATCGGAAATATCAAATCAGAAATATCAATCATTATTCTAGTGGTTGTGCTTGTCGCTCGTTGTTTATAACATTACAATTTACACGTTTCTTTTCATCATTTTAAACTATTTTTGTACGTTTTCAACGTTGTGACAACGGAAGTTCTATTATTACTTTTTATCTCAGGTTTAAATTTAAACTTTTCTTAACTTTTACAATGCAACCAATTAACAAATATAGTAAGCGAAATTCCGAATAATTTATATCACAAATCATTGTTGCCTTTTTTTTCCTAAACTAAATGTCGATTTGAATATAATATTTTTTTCTTGAATTTTTATCAAAACAAATTGTAATGGAAGTAGATAAGAATTTATATTTAGATATTTGGTAAACATATATAAAAATGAAACGACTGGACTGGATGATTTTCCGCTTTCCGTTTTCAATCATGAACTGCTAAAGATTCAGAAACTATGCTTAGTAGGTTGCATAGATGGAAGATTTTACAATAACCAATTAAATATAATTTTAAAAGTTTTTTTTTTTTTTGTAAATGGTGAAATATTTAAAAAAAGGCTTGATTTTGGGAAAAGTTTTGAGCTGAAATTAGTTAAATATTTTTTATAGTAATAAATTGAAAACTGAAAAATTACACTTTTGAGTAAAAACTCTGTTGGCGACTTTTTCCGAAAAAAAAATCACTGATTTGGGGAAAATTTCATAAATTTGGGGGAAATTCACTTTCGACTGTCTGGCAACACTGTAGGTGCTATTAAAATTTATTAAAATATTTTTGTTTTGAGAAAGTGGTGCGAAATAAAAGTAAAATTATGAGGATTTCAGCTCACGAGTGTCACGAGCGCGACAAAATTTGTTACAAATTTTGCCCAAGGATGTATCGGGCACGCCGATGAAGTTTCAAATGGAAACATGAATGGAAACTGGAGAAAATCACTTTAAAAGTCACCTGAATTTCCTCTCACAATTGTCTTTACCTAGTACTATGTGAGATAGTGATAATTTGTGTGTTTCACAGACACATTCAGTGATCTGGTAGGTGCCATTATTGTGAATGAATTTTTGAGCTTTCATGCATTAACCGTTGTATTGCAGCATGCTTAATAGTGCCCAATAACTAATACATCGAAGAACTGGAGTTTGTAGCAGCTATGCGGTGGTAAGATGAGAATAGTGCCCTTCCTCTATCTATGGGTGCTCATGCCTCAAGGACATAAAAACATCTCAAAGTAACAAAACATACAATACATATATATAAAGTAACAAAACATACAATACATATAATTCATTATAAAATAGATATATTGTTAGACACTAAAAAGGGGAGATTCCGGGGTCGGGAAAACAGAATGCGAACTGTATGCGTAGAAGAACTGGAGTTTATAGCTGCTATGTGGTGGTAAAATGAGAATAGTGTTCTCTATCTATGCATGCTCATGCCTCAAGGACATAAAAACATCTCAAAGCAACAAATCATACAATACATATAATTCAATATAGAAAAAATATAATCTTAATGACACTCAAAAGGGGAGTTTCCGAGGTCGGGAACACAGAATGCGAACTATGCACATAGAAGAACTGGAGTTTGTAGCTGCTATGTGGAGTTAAGATGAGAATAGTCTCCTCTATCTATGGGTGCTCCTGCTCATGCCTCAAGTACATAAAAACATCTCAGAATAACAAAACATACAATACATATAATTAATTATAGAATAAATATAATGTTAATGACAATCAAAGTGAGAGATTCCCGGGTAGGAAGCACAGAATGCGATGAAAGTTTGTGTGTTGATAGAGTACAATTGCTAGACAAATATGTTAAAGTCATGGAATGCGATAACCAAGCAATCCTTAGAAAATATGTCTCAAAGTTTACGTTACAGAATATAATCCGATAAATTATATCCAGCGGTAAGTGGCCCAGCAGCATGGTCGGCAGATTTCACTTCTCTTTTTTTCTGTAAGATGTAACTAAGTAGAAGACATGTGCCCAACTCAAAACGTTGCAAAAAAAATCATGTGTGTAATTAGTAAGAGATTAAATTCTTGATAGAATTATGAAAAATTAGATTTATTATACGTAATACCTATAAAATGCATCCAAATTGCTAAACTAAAGTAGCTATTATGAGTACTGTAGGTTTTACATGTGTCAACAGTGGCGTAGCCAAGGGGGGGTCCAGGTGGTCCGGACCCCCCCCCGAACCCCGAACGAAGAACTGGTTTACTGAATCATAGATATAACAATATTAAAAACTGATAAGACGGAATCGCAATTAACCAATGAAAAATTCCACTTTAGACAGGCCTTTTTGTCTTAGAAAAGGTATGTCTTTCGCCGACGCTATGAAATTTTTCCGTTTAAGACAGGTTTTTGTCATAAATACGTCCCATTTTGTCAGGTATCCTCCAAAACTGTTAAAACGTATCCACTCTATAGTATACTTCTGAAAAGCATAGATGTATTATAATAAAATCTGTGAAGATGAGAGCTATCGTAAACAGCAAAAGTTCAAGGTTCAACGTAAACAACACTACATATTTATACCTTCTATGATTTGAAACCTATCTAAAATGGAACCTTTTCTGGTTGTGATTCCTTGTTGGCAGGTTTCCTGTGAATACGGAATCCTCTTGTAAACGAAAACATTTCATGGTCTCGATGACGGAAGGATGACTATACAAGTATGATATGACGGAAATCTATCTACAACGGATTTTTTAAGGATACCTGACGATTCCGTTTTCATAGATTTTAATGTAACTAGATTAAACGCAAAACTTCTTCTACAGAGATTTCGATGGGACCAACTGTTGCCAACACTTACGGGGAAAAGACAAGTTTAGATTAGACGAATGCAATAACAGCAAATTAATCAGAGTTTTGCGACCCTTATCTTTGTTCATTTTATAATTTTATATCGAGCAATGTTATCATTTACTTTAAATCTGCTTGCTGGAATTTAAAAAAAATTAACTTTATTCTTCGACTAGATATTTGTGAATTCTTATTCAACATTACACTGCCACTTTCAAAATACCTGCATCTGAATGGGATTTGTCTTCTGCTGTAAACCATGCTGAAGACGTCCTTTTTCAACTTTATGTAACTTTACATTAATCAGTAAACATTCAAGAGGATACTGGTGTTTAAAAGTTTTCTGACCTGTTCAAGAGAACACAGTCCTTTGCTAAAGAAAAGTCTGACACAATTTTCTTTAGTCACACATATTCTTTGTCAAGTTGACCATCAGATACATCTGGTTCAATGTCCAACCTGAAGAATATTTCGGGAGATCAATTTTTCCCTCCTTTTGATACTTTTATTTCTGATCTCGTTATTCGTTAATCATTAAAGAAAAGAACAGAGGAATATTGAAAGAGTTTGACGTTCTTCTGGGTTTGTACAAAATAATGGTAATTCTTGTTATTAAACTTTTCAACTTGAGCTATTTTTAATAAACTCTTAATGGAATATTACGTTGTTGTATATTATTTTAAAGGGCAAGTATTTACCTACTTATTTAGTATTATAATTTTGTTTTTCGCTATTGTACAGGGATATTTAAGGCAGTTGTAGAGCTTTGGAAAATTTCGTACGATAACCAGCGGAAACGGCTTGTATATCAACCACACTACAGCGTTGAATGCAGGAGAGCGGGGGTGGAGCATCCACTCCGGAGCATCGAAATGACCCCTCAAAAGATCTGAGATTTTATGCTTATTAATAATCTAGGAGTGCAATCTTTCTCCTTCCTTGAACTCCACAGTGTACAGGAGATTAAGGAGAAAAATGGTACCCTCCGCAGAAATACCCCCTGGAGAAGAAATGTCTGAATTCCACATTACATTTGACCGAAGTACGACTTGTGAACTCACAGTTTAACATTGTTTTCAGAAATTTCATGATGGCAATGAGAGTTTGAATATGAAGGTCGTAGGTGGCATTCGGTTATTAACAATGAGAAATTGAAAGCAAAGGTTGAAGCTAATCTACGTACCAAAAGTCTGAAAGATTGCTGCTGAACTTGGAGTACGTTCTAAAATTATTTCCAACCGCTTAAAATAAATTGTTTGAAAAGTAAAATAGCAGAAACTACCATTATTTTTTACACAATCTAATACTTTCCAAGATGTGCTAATCCATCGTAATAATTTTTTTTATAAAAATTTAACATCTTTTAAGTCGACCAGATATCGGAAACAACTATTCAGGTCGAATATTTACATCAAAAGCGGTGAAACTTGAAAAAGAATTATGGCTGTTTTAGACAATTGTAACAAAATTATTTTTCCCAACATCAACTATATTTGTTGCGTGTGTTTGTTACATTACTAGTTTCTGTAGCCGAAATTACAAGATTTTTTTCTTAAAAATTAAAAACTTATCTCAGAAACACCCATGGTGAATCAACGGCTGACGGCATTGGCAATTGTGTCAACTCATTATTCATTATACCTATTGCAGCACAAGTTCTTAATTCAATGACAGGAAATTAAGCATGAAAATTGAAAAAAAAATTTCAACCAAATGCTGTATTAAACTTAACCCTTTGATCATAACTTTAACGTAATCAAATGTTTATATTATATGAAACTTGATTTAAATGCATTCTTCAGTGCGTGCTCAGTTTTTTATATCATACTGTTTGTAAAATCTTTTTATTTGGTAAATATTAATGTAATTCCATTGTATTATTAGCCACAGTTATAGAGATTGATCTTACTTTATTTTACACATGCTATTTTTTTTAATTAAGAAATTGATAAGGAAATATCTAATTTCTTAAAGTTACTCGAAATATTTCTATTGCATATATACACACCCGGTCAATCCTGTCACACTATATTTCAATCAGTTCGTTTCTATGGGATCCCGAAACTTTTAAGTTTGAGATAGGATTCCGTTATAGAAAGTTTCCATTTCACAGGCTTTACTGTATTTATAAGTAGGATAAAAACTGACAAGACGAAATCGGAATCACAGAAGAACGGTGAAAAATCCCGTTTCAGGCAGGTTTTCAGCAGACTTAATTGTATAGTTATCCATATCAAGGCCATGTAATGCTTCCATTTAAGACAGGAATCTGCTATAGACAGGTTTTACTATACATATTACATACATAAGTTATATTTTTATATATACAGCAAATTCTGTGGAAACGAAATGTGCCTATAACGGAATGCTGCCTTAAACAGAAATATTCATTCGTCAAATAGAAAAGAGTGACATACACCTGCTAAGACGGAAAACTGTCTAACACGGAATTTTTTACCACTCTTTGCAGTATTATCTTGGCAGGTCTTACTATATATATAAGCTGAAGAAAAAATTTGGACCCCTCCCGAAAGGAAATCCTGGCTACGCCACTGTGTGTCAAGCCGTTTTTTTTTCGTTTTTTTTTTTTCAAAATAATGAAAATATTAATAGAAACACAAAATAAAAACCTTACTTAGTATCATATTTTATTTACACAGCATTGTATTAATATTTAGAAATGTTTTTAAAATTTTTAAATACCACCATGAAGAATATTCGATACCTCGTGCGAAATCTCTAAACTTGCATCCTTTCCTTAATTAAGTGCTTACATGCTAACGCTTAGTATGCATGCATTCATCCATGTTACAACATGCGTGAATATTTACGTGTAAAAATATTTAATGCATGCAATAATTATAACAACTATTTTTCAGTAAAAGTCAATAACATTGGCTAATGAGGAACCTTTCGTAATTCTGATTCAACACGCTTTAACATTTCTTTAGATGAATAACAGAACTACATAAGTTTGTAAAATAAATAATGTGTGTAACTGGTCATACATTAAATTTTTGCTATAATTATGAAAAGTTGGATTTATTATACGTAATACTTATAATATGTATCCAAAATTTGAAATGCTAAACTAAAGTAGCTGTTATGAGCACTGTAGGTTTTTCCTGTGTCAAGCCGTTTTTTTTTGTTTTTTTTTCAATACCTCATACAAAATCTCAAAGGCATGCATTCATCCATCTTACAACATGCGTGTATACTTACATATAACAATATGCAATAGTTATAGCTCTTGCATGTATTATAATTGCAATACATGCAATAGTTATAACAACCCCCTTTTCAGTAAAAGTCTGTAACATTTTCTAATGAGGATTATTCCTTAATTCTGATTCAAAAACCTTTAACATTTCGCTAGAAGAATAACAAAAAAAATCGACAACATATTCATGAAGACAAATATTTCTATAACAACATTTTGTTTAATTATCGTGGAGAATATATCATTAATGGTACAGTGTTATTCCGGTAACTGTCAACAATAAGCATCTTAGTCACTCAAAATCCAAGATGCAAATATATTATATATATTGGTGCCAAAATTAAAACTAATTCACATCGATTGACGGAGGCATAAATTTAAAACGTATTAGTGTAAAATTTCATTTAAAATTTTCTTATCTTTCGTAACCAGAAATAAATAATTAATTGTTTAACCTCTTTTCGCATGTCAAATCGAAACTCGCGTTTTAAGATAAACAGTTTCTCTTACGTTTATGAGAATCAATACATTTTCTTTGGAATAAAGTAATTATCCTTTTAAGTTGCGTAATATATTTTTTATTTTTTATATTCTTTTACATATTTTTATCTTTTATATATTTTTTTATAATCTTTATATATTTTTAAAACTTTTCAAAATTATAAAATAAATTCTGTTACGGATTTATCCATAAGCTTTAAAAAATTAAAATTAAGATCTTACAGAGAGAAGCACAAGAGCCATTAAATTAATAACGGGATTTTTTTCTTATTATTGAATAGTTTAATGTAAAATATACTAACTGACTATTAAAATGTATAGAGTATCTTTGGTTCTTTTCTTTTCTGTAGATTGGACCGACAAGAAGCTTTCCCCTTAGATCAACAAAAATAATTATTTACATAAACAATTCTCCTGTCAATGTTAGTGAATATGATTAACCCCTTAATACTAGAACGACCGGAAACTTTACTCAAATTTTATAAAACTAATTCACACCAGAATTTTTATTTAAAACTATTTAACTTATTTATTTAACATATTTCTGATAGTTTTATATTTAATTTATTTTAAAAAGAAATTTCTTGTTTGAATCGAAATATATTCATTTGGTAGCGGTCAAAATGACCGCTCATGGTCGTTCTAGTGTTAAGCACCACGACGTACGTGTGTACGTAATGAACATCTCTATCTGAAATACCAGAACGTATGTGCGTTCCTAATGCAACCCGGTATACTAGTCCAGGTTGCCAGTTTGGCCATTTTTTAAATTCAAAATTTTGAAATTATCCCAGAAAGTTTTAGTAGTAATTTGTATTTTAAATACTGACTTTTTGTGATTATATAAATTAAAATCATTCTTCTAAAATTTCCGGTATGGATTTTTGTATTTTTGAATTTTTTCTGTATTTTTGACGAAATTTAACATGGTATTCAGCATGCTATCAGTAAATTGAATATGGTGCTTAAGAGGTTAAGCCGGTGCAAACTTCCAACGGTAAATTTGAATAGAAATGTTTACGTTATTTAAACGCCTTAATCTGGCAAAAAATCTGTCATGAAAAAGAAAACGTTTTTATTCTGTTTTACTTCATGGAAGTTTTTCACGTTAATTAGTCCTTGATCCCATGTTAACAAACTAGTCATCCATCTTGTGACTACATCCGCAAGTACATTAGTCGCAACTGGTAAGAACTACACTATTTGTGAACTCCTTTTTATTTATAGATCTATGCGTGATTATACGTGTATGCTTCATGAAGTATGGCTGCACTAAATAGTTCGCACACAAGAGTGTGCGTCAAATACATTCACTTGCAAGGGGACTACCTGAAAAACGAATGATAGGAATGAACTGTAAATTCATACAGAGTTTAAAAATCAGTGTAAGTCAAAATTCATAACTCTTTTGAATATGAATTTATTCATAATTTATTCATAATTTATTCATTTCTCATTCGTTTTTGAATTAAACAATGCCTAGTTTATATTTAGGCATCGATTTCTCTCGTTTAAATGGAGACATTTCTAGCATATGATTTTTTGAGTAAAATATAAATTAAATTTTAATATGTGGATTTTTAATAATAGCAATTTCAAATTTTTGAACCATCCCAACTATATGAAGATTTGAGAAAATTTTCGGGTTAATTTGATCCACAGATCTCCAAAAAAAGTGGAAACAATAGGTCTAACCGTTTGAAAAGTGAATGTCTGTAAAGTATTTAATATCTAGAAGAGACTTATATAATTAATACGTATACGTACCCTTCAAACTATGCAAATTAATAATTACATACATCATCATAAGGTATATAAACGAACATCTCAAAAGCAACTGGCAGCATATTTTATTCTTCATATTAAAATTAAACGAATTTATATGAAATTAGGATGGAACAAAGGTATGATCATTTGCATAACAAATTTCTGAACATATTTCCTGCAGTAATTATAACAACTATTTTTCAGTAAAAGTCAATAACATTGGCTAATGAGGGACCTTCCGTAATTCTGATTCAACACGCTTTAACATTTCTTTAGATGAATAACAGAACTCCATAAGTTTGTCAAATAAATAATGTGTGTAACTGGTCATACATTAAATTTTTGCTATAATTATGAAAAGTTGGATTTATTATACGTAATACTTATAATATGTATCCAAAATTTGAAATGCTAAACTAAAGTAGCTGTTATGAGCACTGTAGGTTTTTCCTGTGTCAAGCCGTTTTTTTTTTCAATACCTCATACAAAATCTCAAAGGCATGCATTCATCCATCTTACAACATGCGTGTATACTAGGGTGGTCACAAGAAATCAATTTTCGAATTTTTTCGGGGGGACCCCCCTAAAAGTTGCCAATTGGCTGAAAAATGAGATTGGCAAAGTTTCAGCTCATTTGGATAATGTTAACCCGTGCCTCATTGAGGTCAAAGTTTTGAAAAACCGCGATTTTTCGCTAAAATTTATAGTTTTTCCTTCATAAAATGAATAAAAAAGAACATAGAAACTTAATTCTGGTCTCATTTCAGAAAAAAATGTTTTTGAATTGAAGAACCAAACATCTTTTTTTTGTAAAAAATTATAGTTTTAAAAATATACAGCATTTCTTAGAACCAAACATGTTCCGAATTCTAAAAATTGAATTTTTATGAAAATGTGAAAAAACGTTGTAACATGCCATTTGATCTGCTTTTAGATTAAGATTTCTGTTTTTTTCATTTTGTACATAAAAAGGGGTTTAGTTTAAAAAAAAAATCCAAAATAAATGAGAAAAACCGAAATTATAAGAAATAAAGAGCAAAGTATTAAAATGAGAACAAATAATGTTCAAATGCATTTCATAATTAAATTTGCGTTATAAAAACGAGTCATTATAAAAGAATTAAAATATTATCACATTAAGGTTGGTAAGGGCTTCGATAATGTGACTTTTGAAGAATCTGGAAAAAAAATTCTGCATTCAGATACAATTTGTAACAGAAAGTGCTTTTGTTCTTCGTCTTTCGTTAAACAGGAATTGAAGTCTTGGATTAATTTTATTCCTCTTTCAGCTGCGTCATTGACAACCTTAAAACAGACCTTAAGGCAGATGGAACAATACAGTACTATATAGGAATGACAAACAGAAAATTTAAAACAAGAATAAAAGAACATATGACAGACATCAAACATGACAGAAGAACCACCGCTTTAGCCAGAAAATATAGTAAGGAGCTGTTGCAAATAGATTTCAATAATAGTAAAATAATTTTTCAATCAAGAGCTTATTTCCCATCCATTATCCGTGAATCTATAGAAATATATTGGCGAAAAGATTGCATTTGTAACGAAACCGTTTCCTTTGAATTTGCTAAAATTTGGCACGAGATGATTGATAAATGGAAAAGCAATAAAAATAAAAATAAATAATAATTTGTTCACGTTTCCCAGTTTTAGCCAAATTAAGCACCTTCTAACTTTGGACATGCGATCTCGTGGTATATGTTTTACTATTTTCAAATATGCGAGAATTTTTATATTTATCATTAAGGTCTGAAGATGTCACCGATAGTTGTGAATGAAACATATGTAATCTACATTAAAAAACGGGTATTTTAAATATTCTGTGTTATTTTTATCACTTTAAGCATTATGGGACTTTAATTTAAAGTTAACAAGTGATTATATTATATTATTTAAAACCTTAAAACCATTCACCATTTTTTTTTCAAATAATGTTTATTTTCACACCATACATCGGGATCAGTACTTAAAAATCGCATGTTAATCTCAAATCTCCTAAAAAAATTTACAGTTTGAGATGAAAAAAAAAATCTACTTCTTTATAAAATAAATATCCTACTTCATTGAAACCTATTGTTGCTCTTACATCCTTATCTCATCATCATCATTTTCTTCTTCAAATGAAATTAATTTTTCAGCCATACTTATTTTGGTAGTTTTTTCCAAAGTATCATCGAAAAAAGAAACTGCAACTTGCTCCAAGTTAAGATACCAAAGATGTTTTATCATTTTAGAAAGCGCTTGGTCTGCAACCTCTTTATCAATTTTTCTGTAGTCAACAAATGATTTTAATAATTGTAGGTCTTGATTGGGAGCCAAAGCCGGAGGAGGAGCATTGAACCCCGCTTTTACATATATACGGTTTATAAACAAACAAATGTCTCTAATATCTTCTTTTTCTAAATATGTTAATGATAATTTACTTCTGAAAAGATATATTTTGAGAGAATAAAGGCCTTAGCCATCCATCTGGCGTGAAGAATAGCGCCAGGTAATCTGAAAAAATGTCTTTTGGTGGAAGATGTCCTATAAAATTTTTTAAAAGTTGTATAAATTCTTTATAGTCATCCTTGGGGTGTCTACGTTTTAAATGTTCGATAAGAAAACTTCAGACGAAAATTAATTTCGTCTGAATTAAGTAAATATATCTGATATTTTCATCTTCAATAGCAGTTTTGTATTTAGTCTTGTGCAGCTTAGACCACCCAGTCTGAATTTCTTTTTAATATATGGGTGTGGGGAAGTGGTTGTGCCCACTTTACAATCAAAAATTGTTCTGAGAATAATTTCTAGAATATGGTGGCAACATGGTAAATAGAGAAGATTTTGTTCTAATAATTGCTGCATTTAGACGACCTGTGTTTACTGCAGTGGTATCAAAACACATTGCCTGGATTTTATCAACTACCCCACCCCCCCTTCTTCAATTGCTAAAAATACAGATTTTGCCTAGGTTATTATTCCCATACTATTTTCAAGCTGAGGAACACCTATCAACTTTTCTTCATCCTCACAGCTAATTAATACCGCTACCCTCTCTACATTTTCTTTATTCAAGAAATATATAAGTAGTTTTCCATCCCAGTGAACAACAGCTCCCTCTAAATCAGAATTTTTAAATCTGTTTTTTATGAGCTCAGTTCTTTTTTTTTCGAAATTATTGTCTTCGGAGTCGTATTGCACTTCTACTTAAAATTAAAGTAATTGGATTATGACATAATGCTTCTGCCGTAGTTGAAATTATTTTAACTGCGTCTCTATCAGATATGCTACACCTATCAAACAGTAAAGATATTTTTTCCGTAATAATCTCTTCGGTACCTTGTGAGTACAGTAGAACTCCAATTATCCGAATCAATTGGGACCGGACCCCATTCGGATAATCAAAAATTCGGATAATTGGATTTTTTTTCGAAAAAGGGTCTATTTTAATTAATTACTGTATGTATGTTGAAAATAGGAGAAAAAAAACTATTTTTAATCAAAAAAAGCTTTTAATTAATTAAATGAAAAGGGAACACTTTTACATGTTAAGCGTACATACAAGTGCTGTACAGTATGTATGTACCGTACTGTAAATGAAAGTCATTGCTTGCAGAACATCTCGGTCAAAGTAAGCTATTTGACAGTCCTCATCCGTTTTCGGGCAGCCAAGTCGCGCATCCGCTTGACAGTGAGAAGTGCATGTTGTCACATTCGGGCTGACGCTCCATCCACTTCAATGCAGTTTCAAAGCCGGCAAATGCTTCACTAGCTGATGGACCAGTGTCTGCTTCAACTTCAACATTAAGGTCATCTTCTTCCTCGACACATTCTTTTCTCGTACTTTCAATATGTTCATCATCATTTAGAATTTGAAACCCAGGGTCTGACGAATCACACACTATTCACTCTCCTGTATCTTCAGCACTTACTTCTGAACATCCAGGAATTTTCAAAACAATGTTTCTGAAATCCTCAAGTGGCACATCATCCTCATCTTCTCCTGTTTCTTCCCTTAACTTTTCTTCACCTTCTTTTTCCTTTTTCTCCTTTTCCTTCTCGTCAGTATGTCTTTCAACTTGTTCCACGCACGTTTTAATGTGACTGCCTTAACCAAGCTCCAAGCTTCCGCCAGAATGTAAGCTCAATCTTTCAAATTTATTTTTTTGTAGTTAGCCAACACACCTTCTTCGTCTTTGCCCTCTACAAAAATTTCTTTAAAAGTTGTGTTCTGTAATGAGGTTTCACGGTTCGCCTACACTAGCCTCGCGGAGGGAAGGTTAATAGCGCGCTTAGACAAAATCATTATTTTGCGAATCGAAGTACGTTTCCGATTTATTTTTTTTCTTTTGAAATTTTGAAATCGATTGGGATAATCAGTGATTCGGATAGTCGGAGTTCGGATAATTGGAGTTCTACTGTACTTCCTTTTCTTCCAATCATAGTAAAAAGGAGGGATGCATTTGACGACTGCTGGTTGTCAGAAGGTTTCGTCGATGATAAAAAGAGACTTCTTAAAGATAGAAAGAAACAAAAATTACCTTTTATTAAAAATAGAGTTTCAGAGGTTCGTGTTAAATGCACTTTAACTGCAATACAAATTCAGGAGCTTCTTCTTTCGAGGCGCAAAAAAGTTTTGTTGAAGTAAAAGTTCAAGACAACAACATTTTTTATCAAATAAGACAATAATCAGTGTTTTAGGACAAATGGTTTTCACTTAATGAAGAAAAAACTGCAATTTTTCACCAAAAATCACAATTTTTCAATAATTTAACCTCGATGAGGCACGGGTTAATATTATTCAATTGAGCTGAAACTTTAACAATATAATTTTCTAAGTAATTGGCAAATTTTAGGAGGGTCCCCCGAAAGATAAGATGAAAAAAAAAATTCCCATGTAACTTGTGACCACCCTAGTGTATACTTACATCAGTACAAAAACCCTTAACGGGTTAAAAGTGTTGACGCAGCACTTTCTTTTGGCTCTATGAATTTTAAATATTGGTCTTAAAAGCAATGATATCAAATTTAAGTGACGCTATGTTAATAATTTTTTTTAAATCATAATTTTCTTTTTAGTTTTATTTATGTTCACAGGTGCAATTATTATCTTAATATGAAAAAATATATAAAATTTATTCGCTGATGCTTTTTCATTCACATCTCTCATGAATTCAAAATATGGGTTTTAAAAGAAATGATATCAAAATTTGAGTGACACCTTGACGTTAATTTAATAGGACTCTTTTAAAATTCAATTTAAATTATTTTTGGTTTGTCTTCTAAAGTATATTTACACATACAAACAATACTTTTAATTTTTCAATACACTTTTAAATATATTACTTTCACTGAGCCTATATTATGTATTGAAATGTATTTATTTCAATAAATTGATTTATCTTCTGTGCCACGCTATCCAAAATCATAAGTAAAATTTATGTAAATGATTATTTTGCGTCATAGTATCCAAACAAAGGGAAATGTATGCAAGTGGATAATATGACGCAAAATAATCATTTACATAAATTTTACTTATGATTTTGGATAGCGTGGCACAGAAGATAAATCAATTTATTGAAATAAATACATTTCAATACATAATATAGGCTCAGTGAAAGTAATATATTTAAAAGTGTATTGAAAAATTAAAAGTATTGTTTGTATGTGTAAATATACTTTAGAAGACAAACCAAAAATAATTTAAATTGAATTTTAAAAGAGTCCTATTAAATTAACGTCAAGGTGTCACTCAAATTTTGATATCATTTCTTTTAAAACCCATATTTTGAATTCATGAGAGATGTGAATAAAAAAGCATCAGCGAATAAATTTTATATATTTTTTCATATTAAGATAGTAATTGCACCTGTGAACATAAATAAAACTAAAAAGAAAATTATGATTTAAAAAAAAATTATTAACATAGCGTCACTTAAATTTGATATCATTGCTTTTAAGACCCATATTTAAAATTCATAGAGCCAAAAGAAAGTGCTGCGTCAACACTTTTAACCCGTTAAGGGTTTTTGTACTGATATCATTACTTTTTTGCGGTTATTGATGAAAATGTCAATTAGTCGAAATTAAGTATAGGGTATAAATTAATCATTAGTATAAAATTTTAAAGAAATGCTAAAAAAGACCCCTTGGACCCCAATAAAATATGAGGGTGGTGGCGCAGGGAGAGGAATCCAAGACTCAACTTTTAAATTATACAGCGAGAGAGTAACACAATTAGAAGGATGAAAATGCATGGCAAAACCCGTTTGTTCCATCTTCCTCCGTCCAAGGGCGCAATCTTTTCTATACAAACATAGCTGAAAATTTTCAGGCTGTCGATTCCGAGTCAAATGAGCCATACATCGTCGTGATCGGTCCCATAGAATCCGATAGGGAAATGCCCCTGGTGGTGAAACTTGGAACTAAAATCAATATATCCTGTCAATGTCGAGTCGAATGAATCAAACTGCATTGTGATGGGACCCATAGGACTTGAGATAGCTGCAAAATCCGTTAGTTCCATCTTCCACCACCAGGGGGCGGACTCTGTTCCATGCAAACATAGTTGAAATCTTTGAGGCTGTCGATTTCGAGTCGAATGAGCCCTACCTCGTCGTGATGGGGCGCATAGGACCCGAGATAAGAAAGCGCCCCCTGGTGGTGAGACTTGTAACTAAAATCTATATATCCTGTCGATGTCGAGTCGAATGAATCAAACTGCATTGTGATGGGACCCATAGAACTCGAGTTAGCAGCAAAATCCGTTAGTTCCATCTTCCACCACCAGGGGGCGCTCTCTGTTCTATACAAACATAGCTGAAATCTTTCAGACTGTCGATTTCAAGTCGAATGAGCCATACCTCGTCGTGATCAGGGCCATAGAACACAAGATAGGAAAGCACCCCCTGGTGGTGAAACTTGTAACTAAAATCTATATATCCTGTCGATGTCGAGTCGAATGAATCAAACTGCACTGTGATGGGACCCATAGAACTCGAGATAGCAGCAAAATCCGTTAGTTCCATCTTCCACCACCAGGGGGCGCACTCTGTTCTATACAAACATAGCTGAAATCTTTCAGGCTGTCGATTTCAAGTCGAATGAGCCATACCTCATCGTAATCGGGCCCATTGAACACGAGATAGGATAGTGTCCCCTAGTGGTGAAACTTGGAACTAAAATCGATATATCCTGTCGATGTCGAGTCAAATGAATCAAACTGCATTGTGATGGGACCCATAGAACTCAAGTTAGCTGCAAAATCTGTTAGTTCCATGTTCCACCACCAGGGGGCGCACTCTGTTCTATACAAACAGCTGAAATTGTTGAGGCTGTCGATTTCGAGTTGAGTGAGCCATACCTTGTCATGATCGGGGCCATAGAACCTGAGATAGGAATGCACCCCCTGGTGGTCAAACTTGAAACTAAAATTGATATATCCTGTCAATGTCAAATTGAATGAATCAAACTGCATTGTGATGGGACCCATAGAACTCGAGTTAGCTGCAAAATCCGTTAGTTCCATCTTCCACCACCAGGGGGCGCACTCTGTTCTATACAAACATAGCTGAAATCTTTCAGGCTGTCGATTTCGAGTTGAATGAGCCATACCTCATCGTAATCGGGCCCATAGAACACGAGATAGGATAGTGTCCCCTAGTGGTGAAACTTGGAACTAAAATCGATATATCCTGTCGATGTCGAGTCAAATGAATCAAACTGCATTGTGATGGGACCCATAGAACTCAAGTTAGCTGCAAAATCTGTTAGTTCCATGTTCCACCACCAGGGGGCGCACTCTGTTCTGTACAAACAGCTGAAATTGTTGAGACTGTCGATTTCGAGTTGAGTGAGCCATACCTTGTCATGATCGGGGCCATAGAACCTGAGATAGAAATGCACCCCCTGGTGGTCAAACTTGAAACTAAAATTGATATATCCTGTCAATGTCAAATTGAATGAATCGAACCATGTTGTGATGGGACCCATAGAATTCGAGTTAGTTCCAAAATCCATTAATTTCCCCTTCCACAGCCAGGGGCGCACTCTGTTCTATATGAACATAACTGCCCTTGGTGGTGAAACTAAAATCAGTAAGTTCTATCGAGGTCGAGTCGAATGAGCTAAACTGCATCACGATTAGGAATGCACAACCTGTAGCCCGCAGAGACCATACATGCCAACCTATCCAAAAATTTCGAATTTCCTTAATAATTCGTGAGAAAAATGCGCAAATTTTGTCCATAGATCGTAGGAAAATATGAATTTCATCGATCAGGTGCATAAAATTATGAATTGCATCGACTGGATGCAAATTTTGTCGAATGGGCATGGAAAAATCACAAATTTCGCCATTTTGTCGCTAGAAAAAAAAACGCAAATTTCAATAATCGGTCAACAGAAACCAGAGATGCCAAAATCGGTAATTCTGGAGTTGTAAATTTCGTCAATCACTCAAAATCTGGAATTTTGTAAATCAGTTGAAAAAACCTGCAAATTTTGTCGATAAGGCACTTAAAATCGCAAATTTCATGGATCGAGCAACGAATTTCATCGAATGGCATGGAAAGATCGCGAATTTCAATGAACAGTCGCGGAAAAAATTTGCAAATTGTCCCTAGATTGTGGGAAAACATTATGAATTTTGTCTATCGGTTCTGCAAAATTATGAATTTTGTCGATAGGCATGGAAAATCGCAAATTTCGTATATTGGGCGTGGAAAAATCAAGAATTCCATCGAATGTTTGTGAAAAAATTGTAAATTTCAACAAACGGTAAAAAAAAAAATGAAAATTTTGCCATTGTCTAGAGAAGAAAAATGTGAATTTCATTAAATGGCCGACGGAAAGCATATCAGTTGAAAATCACGAATTTTGTCAATATCAGGCACAGTAAAAACATGAATTTTGTGGATCGGGAGAAGGAAAATCGTAAATTTTGTTGAACGCATGCATAAAAATCATGAATTTTGTTTATCGGGCATATAAAAATCATTAATTTCGTCAAACGGATCCATAAAAATCAAGAAAGTCATCAATCGGGTGCGTAAAAATCTTGAATTTCATCGATCAGGCGTGTAAAAATATAGGACAAAATTGCCATTCGCCAATCGGCGAGTAATACTGAAAATTTGGCGACGACTTTACTGCCACCACTGGTCAAACTTAATAGTCCCAATTGCGATGATTGAATGGAAAAAGATTTTTTCCCCGCTGTCGCTCGACAAATTTCGAAACCATTTGGCGAATTTCGCGATTTTTTCCCTGAAATTATTTGACGGATTGTGACTTTTTTTCTTCTCGAAGCCATTCGACGATATTCGAAAAAATTTTCCCCTGAAACCAGTTGATGAATTTTGCGATTTTTCTGCTATCGATTGATGAATTTCGTGATTTATCGACTATCGATTAATGAATTTCACGACTTTTTCCATGAACGAACAAATTGTGCACCTTTTTTTCCACTGCTATTCGACGAATTTTGCAATTCTGTTCCGCGATTGTTAGACAAATTTCACTATTTTTCTCCCGAGATCATTTGATGAATTTTGTGATTTTTTTCCCCGAACGTATTTGACGAATTTCTCTAATTTTTTCACGACAGTTAGACATAATTAATTTTTTTCCTGCAATGCCTGATTTCTTTCCCGAGACCATTTGACGAATGTCGCGATTTCTTTCCCAACACTATTTGACAAATTTCGCCGTTTATTCCACAATCGTTTGACAAATTTCTTAAATTTTTCATCAAGTATTTGTAAATTTGTTATTGGTCATTGCTGAAAAACAGGAGTAAAAAAATCCATGTACTGGTCAGTGGTCACTGAGAAAAAAGTTGAAACCTATACATAAAAGTTGAACCTATACATAAAAATCATGAATTTTTTAGAACGGGCACATAAAAATCACAATTTTGTCAAGTAGCCGCATAAAAATCGCAAATCCATCTAGTGGGTGCATTCTTCCAAATTTGCAACCGAACAGTGCTGTATGTATGGATAATGCTAATTATCCCCCCCCCCTACCCAACATCTCCTCGAAACAAAATTCTCTCTGTGCTACTGATGGTGGTCCTCGACAACCCAACAATTTTTTAAGTGGCCCTTCGCCTAAAAAGATTGGGCACCTCTACTATCAATTAACAATAAATTAACCTATCGCTTGTGTCATGTATTCATGAGCGGTGATTGCAATGCAAGTTCTTGTTTACAAGAATAAGACTCATATTAGGTATTTTTTTATTTATTTATTGTTTGTTTACTTATTTTGATTTGATTTTCTTGTCCTTTTAGAAATTGAGTTTAGATTGTTACTTAAATGGTGAGATGATTGCCAATTACCTGTTTTATCGATAAAAATGATACAAGGTAAGGAAATTGCATCGTGTCGAGTGAATATTTAGGAAGTATTTTAAAACCCGCAGACTAAAGAAGATTTGTGTTTTACTTGTTAGCTATATTTTGCAACTCTCCAAATTACTGCAATGTAAATATAGTATGAAGTTAACTTTCCTCTGTTGTATAGCTAATTTTATTGGAAAAAAACCCTGAAAATGCATTGTTGTAGTAATCAATTACTAGATGGAACCCGTCAAAATTTGACGGCAAACAACTTGATACTACCATAAAAATAAAATTTATAGTTGCTTTAACTTGACAAATTTCATAGTAGGGAGCATAATATAATTAAGCGGTTACAGACCTTTCCATCAATATATCACATGAAGGGTGTGTGCAAAATTTAGAAAGCACCCCTTGGGGGGGGCAAAGTGGGGAGATGGACACCGGAGATGCATAATATGATTAAGTGGTCACAGACCTTTCCAATGATATATAACATGAGGGTTGTGTGCAAAATTTAGAAAGTAAGGGGGGAGGGGGGGTGGGGTCAAAGTGGGGAGATGGACATCGGAGATGCATAATATGATTAAGCAGTCACGGATCTTTCCAACAATATATGAGATGAGGGGTGTCAACAAAATTTAGAAAGTATCCCTTGGGGGGGGGGCAAAGTGGGGAGATGGACATCGGAGATGCATAATATGATTAAGTGGACACAGACCTTTCCAATGATATATAACATGAGGGTTGTGTACAAAATTTAAAAAGTACCCCTTGGGGGGGAGCAAAGGGGGGAGATGGACATCAGAGATGCATAATATGATTAAGCAGTCACGGACCTTTCCAACAATATATGACATGAGGGGTGTCAACAAAATTTAGAAAGTATCTCTTGGGGGGGGCAAAGTGGGGAGGTGGACATCGGAGATGCATAATATGATTAAGTGGTCACAGACCTTTCCAATGATATATAACATGAGGGTTGTATGCAAAATTTAGAAAGTACCCTTTGGGGAGGAGGGGGGGCAAAGTGGGGAGATGGACATCTGAGATGCATATGATTAAGCAGTCACAGACCTTTACAACAATATATGACATGAGGGGTGTCAACAAAATTTAGGGGGGGGGGTAGTGGCGGGATGGACCCCGGAGATACATAACATGAATAAGTGGTCAAAGACTTTTCCAGCGATATATCACATGAGGGGTGCGTGCAAAATTTAGAAAAGTGTCTCACTTGGGAGGGGGGGGGGGATGGACCCCAGAGATGCATAACATGAAAAAGAGGTCACAGGCGTTTCAACTTGCAACTTTTTTCTTGAAGGCATTTGACAATATTAAATTTTTTTTTACCTAAGACAATTTAACGATATTCTTAATATTTTTGCACAATTCGTCAAATGTTCATGGAAAAAATCATGAAATTCGCTAATCAATAGTTGATAAATTATAAAATTCAACAATCGATAATGGAAAAATCACGAAATTCATCAAATGGTCTGCACACTGATGTGATGATCAAAAGGGTTTTGAAGTATAGGACAAAATTAGCTTTTGCCAAACAGCGAGTAATACTGAAAATTTGGCAATGGACTTTATTGCCACCACTGGTCAAACATAATAGTCACACTCACCAATTACGATGATTGAATGGAAAAAGATTCTTTTTCTCTGCTGTCGCTCGACAAATTTCGAAACCATTTGGCGAATTTTACGATTTTTCCCCCAAAATTTACGGATTGTGATTTTTTTGCTCGAAGCCATTCGACGATATTTGAAAACTTTTCCCCCCGAAACCAGTTGATGAATTTTGTGATTTTTCCACTGTCGATTAATGAATTTTGCAATTTTTCCGCTATCAATTGACAAATTTAGCAATTTATCGACTATCGATTAACGAATTTCACGATTTTTTCCATGAACGAACAAATTGCGCACTTTCTTCCCGCTAATGTTTGACACATTTCGCCCTTTACAATTCAGCCAATGAGTTGAACGTTGTTTCTTTCCAGAAATGTCAGGAATGAAACAATTATTCTTTAGGATGAATTCCCTTCGTTCGATGCCCCATGTGTGCGATGCAGCAACGGACGTCACAGACTTTTTAGGGCACCTGCAGACTAAAAACATCTAACCAATCTTCGCGGGTGAAAAAATCCCAGATTTCGTCAAATGATTGAGGGAAAAACACTAAATTCATCAAAGGATCATGGGAAAACATGACTTTCGTTAAAAGACCACAGAAAAAACATGAATTATGCAAAAGGATCGCGAAAGATAAGCAAATTTGTTCAAAGAATCGCTAAAAAGGAAATTTCACCAAAAAATCACGCTTTTTTACTAAATTTAGTCTAAAAATTGCAGAATAAAATGAATTTTATCAAAGAATCGCTGGAAAATGCGAATTTCGTTAAGGATCGCGAGAAAAATGCGAAATTATTCAAAGGATCACTGAAAAAACATGAATTTCGTCAAAGAATTTCTGAAAAAACATGAATCTCGCCCAATAACAGAAAAATCATGGTTCATAATCATTATATCATACATTATCAAAAAAGGAAATTTCACCAAAAAATCACGCTTTTTTACTAAATTTCGTCTAAAAATTGCGGAATAAAATGTATTTTATAAAAGAATCGCTGGGAAACGCGAATTTCATAATCGATCATTAGAAAAATGCGAATTTCTTCAAAGGATTGCTGAAAAAACACCAATTGCGTCAAAGGATTGCTGAAAAAACATGAATCTCCTCAAAAGGAAGCAGAGAAAGTGCAAATATCGTCAAAGGATCACAGAAAAACACAAATTTCGTCAAAGGATAGCAGAAAAAACGTGTATTTCGTCAAAGGATTGCAGTTAAAACATGAATTTTGTCAAATGATTGCTGAAAAAACACAAATTACGTCATAGGATCGCTGAAAAAATCATTAATTTCATCCATCGGCACATAAATATCATGAATTTCGTCTATCGGGGGCATAAAAATCCTTAATTTCGTCGGTCGGGTAGAGAATTTTTTTTTTCATCAATCGGGCGTGTAAAAATCATGAGTTTCATTTATCGGTCACCTAAAATACACAAAATTCTTGATACGGGCACATAAGAATCAAGAAATCAGTTGATCAGGCACGTACAAATCATTAATTTCCTCTATCGGCACATAAAAATCACGAATTTTGTCTATCGGGTGCATAAAAATACTTAATTTCATAATCTTTTACCAAATTTCGTCTAAAAATTGCAGAATAAAATGTATTTTATAAAAGAATCACTGGGAAACGCGAATTTCATAAACGATCATGAGAAAAATGCGAATTTCTTCAAAGGATCGCTGAAAAAACACGAATTTCTTCAAAGGATCGCTGAAAAAACATGAATCTCGTCAATAGGCAGCAGGGAAAGTGCGAAGATCGTCAAAGGATCACGAAAAAAGCAAATTTCATCAAAGGACCACAGAAAAACACAAATTTCGTCAAAAGATAGCAGAAAAAACGCGAATTTCGTCAAATGATTGCTGAAAAAATCATTAATTTCATCCATCGGCACATAAATATCATGAATTTTGTCTAACGGATGCAGAATTTTTTTTTTCATCAATCGGGCGTGTAAAAATCATGAGTTTCATTTATCGGTCACCTAAAATTCACAAAATTCTTCAAACGGGCGCATAAAAAGCAAGAAATTAGTTGATCAAGCACGTAAAAATTATTAATTTCCTCTATCAGCACATAAAAATCATGAATTTGGCAATCGGGTGCATAAAAGTACTTAATTTCGTCAGTCGAGTGCAGAAAAAAAAAATCGTCAATCAAGTGTGTAAAAATCATGAGTTTCATTTATCAGGCATGTAAAAATCATGAAATTCTTAAATCGGGTGCATAAAGATCATGAATTTTGTAGGACGGGCACTAAAAATCACAAATTCATCAAGTGGGTGAGTGAAATCACGAATTAGTCAAGTGGGCACATAAAAATCACAAATTTCTTCAATTGAGTGCATAAAAATCGTAAATTTTGTCCCTCAGATGCAGAAAAATCATTAATTTCATCGATCGGGTGAGGAAAAATCCTGAATTTTGTCAAACAGATGCAGAAAAAACACAAAAGGAAAAAAGAAAATCAGAAAATCCTGTATTTGTCCAGTTTTTTTCATATTTTTAATCGCCAGTTTTCTAAGTTTTATCGCCGAGTGCTTATTTTCACCTTTAGGTGGCAATAAAGTCAATCGCCAATTTTCAGTATTGCTCGCTGATAGGCAAGTGCTATTTTTATCCTGACAAAATGGTTATCGTATCAATGGATGGAAAAGGAAAAGTGTGTAGTGTATATAAATGAATTCTGCATTGACTGTCACCTTGTATAATGACAATTGTGTACAATTTATCGCATTTGATGGAGTTTTTAAGTTTCAAGTTTAGATTATTATATTATTAGGTAATTTTTCATTTTATCTTTATTTTATTTTATTGAATCATTGAAGGTAAAACAGATATCTATTTCTGTGTTCATGATTGAGTTCTTTAGATATGTTTTGATTCTTCGTATATTGTTAGCAAAATTATTTAGTGCACATAATATAATTGTAAAGCATGCTTTATATACATTCTGGTGCATTTTATTAGTTGAAATTTGTTACATTTTTCGAAATGATTGTTGAATTTTGTCATCTTTTTTCCCGCAACCAATCAATAAATTTCATGATGTTTTATTGGTGATTGGTTGTGGGAAAGTATTGTGAAATTCAACAATCATTCAAGAAAATGTAACAAAATTCTACTAACAACAGGAGCCTCTAAACAAACCAGTTCAAAATATGCATTCATATACATTAGATGCTGTACCATCTGTCCATTTACATATTAAAATGTGTACTAAATGATATAAAACATTTTAAAAACTGAAATTTTACACTTACATCTTAATTGTAAGTTTCATTGTTTACATGAGTGGATTTTAAGGAGTCTACTGCATATATATATACACATATACTAAAATTATCTATCTAAATCCATTTGAATCATTGAAAGTTTTGTTAAGATTTGATCGTATTTCAATCTTTAGAATGCTTTTCTATTACCCGACATAATACCAATAAATTGTCATAAGAAAGTTCCAAAACCTTTAAAAAAATTGCCAACAAACCAAAAAATTCCATGCAAAACACATCCATACACACTATCATAACAAAATCATCAAAATGCACAGGTGGTAAAGCTGTTTAGAAGCTCCTGTTTATAGTAGAATTTTGTTACATTTTCCCGAATGATTGTTGAATTTTGTGATCTTTTTCTCGCAACCAATAAATAAATTTCACGATGTTTTATTGTGATTAAACTATGAATTTTGTTATTTTTTTACATATAAACACAATTGCCGACTCAGCAAGTTTCTGGATTTGTCCATGTTAGTGAAACTTTTTTTTTTTTCATGCAACTGCTGGTCAAATTTTTAATCAATTTTTACAGCCGAATGCAACTATTAAAACATCTGTAGTATTATATTCAAAAAGGTAAATTTCAGCTTTATAAATCCTAATAAAAACTCGACCATTACTTTTTGGTTTAAGAAATTTAAAGTAGCAAAATATACATACGACATATCCAAAGAATTCAATCATGAACACAGAAATACATATGTGTTTCTATGTTCATAAGCTCAATATAACAAAATAAATAAAGATAAAATGAAAAAATACCTAATATTTATAGTAATCCAAACTTTGAAACATGCTGCTTACGATGACTCCCGACTAAAGATCTCTAGAGGCAGGAAATGCCCTCACCTCATTGGCTGAAACAAATCTGTCTGTAGAGAGTAAAAGCCTCTAGCTGATTGGCGGACTGCTCGCGCATGCCTATAAAAGTCAAATTCGCATGAAAAACGAAATACCAGGTTAGCTTTAAATAGATGGATTTTTGCAGTTGTGTAAATTCTGTCATAACAATTTTCAACTAAGGGAAATCTTACATTGGACATTTAATCACAGTATTTTAAATAAGAAAACTTAAAATATTTGCAAATTAAAGAAATGAAAAGAGATTTTGTTTAAAATTACATCTAAAGATTTTTTTTTTTTTACAAAAAATGCAAAATTCGCCAGTCATTTGGGAAATTATCACAAAATTCTACTAATAAAATGGGACTGTAAACAAACCGGTTCAAAATGTGTCCTTTTTAAAAATTAAATTCCATCCCAGCAGCCCTGTTGTTATGTTAGTCGAGCACTAGCTGATCGACAAAATTTTTTAATCTCGCCAACCTTTTTTTTCTGACCAATCTTTAACATAAGCTAATAAAGTATAGCCAACATTTTGACATTGCTATATAGTATCTTAAAAAACTTACTTAAAAATAGCTGAAATATAATCTTGATAAAATACGTAAACACAAACATATCAATGCAAATAACAAAATCTCATGTAATCGGGTAGGGGAGACCGGTACACAGTGGACCACTTTTTCAGTTAATTTTTTTTTCTCTTTAACAGACTGACCAATCTGTATGAAAATATTTTTGAATATTCCTTAAACCTTCTTACATCCATCATAATTTTCTCACAACATAGTTTTCAATACATTAAAAAAATATATATATATACACTGGTCCACCCACCAGGGTACAGTGGACCACTATTAGGTATTATCTAAAATATAATATAAATCTATTTTTCATTAATCTAATTCTTTTTTGTTGCCTCTTCATTCGCATAATAACATAGTAATATAAATTTTGAAACAAAAACAAAAAATTAATTATATTTTGAAAATAATAACAGATTAATACAGGAACAATTGCAATTTAGTTGAAGTTATTACTTAAGTACAAAAAAAATCAGCTCACAATAAAATTTGCAAATGAAATTCCAAAATACTTATCAGTAAGATTGAGCCTGGAATTTTGAAGAAATAATTTTGGGTCTGCGAGCAACATTATGAAATCATTGACATCAACAGCAGATTCATCTACAGTTTCGGGAGAAATAAACTGATTTCCATTCAATTTGCATCTCATGAATCTTACTTGAATAGAATGATCAACAATTAGACTACAGTTATATTTATCAAAGGCAGTAAATACAAAACAAAATATTTCTTACTATGTTAAAAAAAAATTTATTTTTATTTGTTTACTTTATTTTACAGTTAATTCTACTTTAAAACAATCTTTCTTTATAGAAAACAATTATTACATATTTTGAACATTCTGCATTAGAGGAGCAGAGTGGATTGTGGACCACTGTGCCCCAGGAGTGGGTGGTCCACTGTACCCCATGTTGAAGTTCAATAAATAATCATATTAATATTGTTTATAGCTTTCTTTTAAACATAATAACTTTAAAGTAAAATAAAAACAAGTATCTTAGCTTTTCAAAAAAGCTGTTTTATTTTATTTATCTACAACCTTTAATTACTAAAAAAATAAAAATATGATGATGAAAAATTTTACTTTTAGAAGCTCAAAACAACAAAGCAGGATAAAATAGTTCAATCTGAGCTAAACATACTTTCTGAAGGCTATAAATAATCATTGCAGTGCTGTTGTCTATTAGGATAGAAGAGAAGCTTAAAAAAAATTTAAATAAATAAAATATTAGGGGGGTGGTCCACTGTGTCCATAGGTTCACTGTGTACCGGTCTCCCCTATATTAATGATAGGCTTAGTCAATAAAAAAATGTTAAAGTAAGCCATAACATAAATTAGAAACATTGTATTTCATAATGAAAACATCGTATCTAATTTTATATACATAAAAGTGAAAACTTACGTTATATAAATTCCCTATATAATATACCAAAGTTTCATCACAATTAAACGTATTTCAATCACACTGAAATAAAAAGTTTTAGTTATTAAATTTGTGTGAGGTGAATGATGGGAAAGTTTGATTTGGAGAGTTGGAAAATATAGCTAACAAGTAAAAAACCAATCTTCTATCATCATCAGATTTTTAAAAGACTTCTTTAAAAGATTCACTGATTATTTTTAACGATAAAACAGGTATTACTATTGACAATTATCTCACCATTTACGCCACTAAATCAAAAAACAATTTCTAAAAGGACAATCTAATCAAAATAAGTAAACAAACAATAAATAAATAAATAAAAAATACCTCATATGAGTGTTTGAACTTTGAAGGTGGGGAGGGGGGGGGCTATGAGACCTATAGCCGCAGGGCTGTCTTCTCGAATGATCCAAACCGTATGAGTGTTATTCTTACAAAAACATCATTCGAGACTCGTTGAAAACAAACAGATGATTGATTTGTTGATTAGAGGCTGTTTCAAATTAACTGATAAAAAAAAAAAAAAAATCTGAATCTTTTTTTCCTTTAAAAAATGACAAATTAAATATATAAATAACAATTAAATTGTATATATATAATTATAAAATATTTCAATATTTTAATCAAGGAATCTAAATATTTTTCGACTTAATGAAGATTTTGAAATAAGAAATTCTTTATTATAACAAAAAAGAAAAATATACAAACAATAATTTAATTTAATACATATATATTACATATTAAAAATTGCATTAAAAACTGTTTTCGTATTAAAAAAAAAAAGAATCTAAATAGTTTTTCAGCGATATGGATATGCTTTAACGTTTAACTGTAACCGTAATAGGCAAGAGCTTCCTTATTGCGCTGTAATAAAAAGCAGTGAAAAGGCTGAAGATCTATAATGTTAGTCTACCAGAAAAAGCATAAGAAAATAGTCCGATTTTAAAAGTGGATTATATTGAAAACAAGAGTTTTCCTACGTTAGCGCAATATCTTAAACGCTTCATCTAAAACTGATTAATATAATATATTAATTTTAAAAAAATCGTTCGATCCATTTTCGAGATAACAACTCTGTGCCCATTACACCATTACATCTTGCATTTTCGCTTAAAAATTGGTTTCCAGATCTCAAAATCTACTGCATGTAGAAATCTATAAATTTCAGGATAGAGTTAGGCCATAGATATAAGACTAATGTGGAAAAATCGAAACGGTATGCCTCATATTTATTGAGATATTAAATGTCGGCGTTTCGATTTTCCTTTGATGTCCTGCTAGCTGTATATATGAGAGTGACGGAATCTTCGGTTTTGGGCTTACGGTTTTCGGTTTTTCGCTGCGTCACTCAAGAGACTACCGTCTCTTATGATATAACAATATGCAATAGTTATAGCTATTGCATGTATTATAATTGCAATACATGCAATTGTTATAACAACCCCCTTTTCAGTAAAAGTCTGTAACACGTTCTATATCTTAACATCTTATGCATGTATTATAATTGCAATACATGCAATAGTTATAACAACCCCCTTTTCAGTAAAAGTCTGTAACACGCTCTATATCTTATTATTTCGTCTTCAATTTAACATAAGGCATTTCAGTTTTCGAGTTGCTTCAAATTTAATGCAGTCGTTTATGTTAAAGATCAGAAAAATATATGTTTGGAAAGAAAAACCTATTTCATTCACATATAAAAATGAGAGTGGCTCGTAGAATTCTCGGGCTCACAAAAAAAACACAGGATTTTTGACAAAATTTCATGTATTTTCTCAACGTAGTCCCCTTGCAACTCAATATATTTGAGACAAACTCTTGTGTACGAATTGTCTAGTACAGCCATAGTTCATGAAAATCAAGAATAGCATACACGCATAATCAGTTGAGCTATAAATAAAGATTAGGTGACAGGTAGTGTAGTGCTTATCAGTTGAGAGTAATGTACCTGAGGATGTAGTCACAAAATGGCGGCTGCTATTTGTTTACATCTGAACAAGGTCTAATTGACGTGGAAAACTTCTAAGAAGTAAAACCGAATAAAAACTTTTGTCTTTTGACAGAAATTTTGTTCGAATAAGGCGTTTAAATTACGTAAACATTTCTATCGAAATTTACTGTTTCCCTGGCATTAATCATATTCACTAACATTGACAGGAGACTTGTTTATGTAGTCACAATATGGCGGAACCACAGGGCCGGATTACGACCGAAGTTAGCTTCCACCAGTAAAAAGTACAAATTATGCTTTCAGAATTTCAGATGCGAATTTTGAATCGCTGAATAAAAAAAAATCAGTAAATGAACGCATATAAACGCTTTGAATGCAAATGGGAAACACACATGTAAAACACCAAATTTTGAAATCAGTTCTTCTCGAATACTTTTTATATTTTTGAAAGTCAATGTTTTATTCTTTGTTTTTTGGATAGTTGGGAGAAAGATTTGAAACCTTTATAATGGGATAAATCAGTATATAGAAATTTAAAGTTTTTCAATGTCAAAAGCAGAAAGAAAAAAAAGTTTCTTTAACTGATAATGGGGAGGCTTTAATGAATATAAACTCTGTAGAATATCTAAATTATCAACGAAATACTTTATCTAAATGAACATAAAATAGCATTTAAAATGCACCTGGAAGGAAAATTTTATTTGTCGTGTTTGCGAACAAACGAAATTCATTTCAAATAACGGCGGTACAATGTTTCAGTAATTTGCACAGTATGAAACTTTGTTTAGACTTTGTGTCTTGGTTGCTATTTCCTCTGGATTGGTTGGTCACTTAATCAATTTGAATTTTAGATTTCATGAAAAATAGTCTTTTAAATAAATATTTTAAAGAATAATACAGGGTGAACGCAAATGATGGCTCGATTTAAAAAAATCATATTTTCGAAACTACTGCACATATTACAATAAGTGATACATGAGTTTAAAAAGAAATATGCAAAGTTTTTTCTACCATTGATAAACAGATGGCAGCACATTCATTGATCGCGAGTGATGGTGATTTACGCTTAATCACATAGACACAAACATCCCCAGACCTAACACCATTTTATTTCTTTTTGTGGGGTTACGTCAAAGACATTGTTTAAGCACCACCAATGCAGAAAACACTGCCAGAACTTAAAGAACGCATTTGTGCGGCATTCAGAACCATTGACAGAGTGATGCTACAAAATGTTTAGAACGAACTGCATTACAGATTGGACGTATGCCGTGTAACAAGAGGGTCACACATCGAACATTTGTAACTGAAAACAAACTTGGTATATTTATATTTAAATTCATGTATCACTTATTATAATATGTGCAGTAGTTTTGAAAATATTATTTTTAAAAATCAGGTCCATCATTTGTACTCACCCTGTATAATTTCCCATGTTTTCAGAACCTAACAGGAACTGCTCAGACGAGGAGGGCAAGTCTGTTGAGAATAGTTGTCCGCTCCCAGTACCTTTATAAGGATTTTAAAATATATCCAAATTAAGCTGAAGCTGAAGCCGTCGGTAAGCTCGAAAAAGCCGGAGTGAAAAATACAATGGCCTTGGTTCAGAAAAATAAACCAGTGCTTTTTACATACTAGGCCAAGTGGCCAACTCTGTCAGATCAGTGAACTCCACGAGACAAGGGGCAGAAAAAAAAGTAAATTCACATAACAAAGCCCATCTGCTAAAGCACATAGTCCCCGCGCGACAGGCAACGGGTGCGGAAAGTTGTGCTTGTTGAGCTGTTAAAAAAAATCAACAGTTCTTAGATAGGCTTGTTCCAGTAAAAATAGTCCTAGAAGACTAGAACAGAAAAATAAATGCTAGAGATAAAAAAAATATATATCAATTTTCATAGGCACATCAGAGCCAAGACTACTAGTTCAAGCCCTGTCCCGGAAAGTGTTCATGCTCGAATTTTTTTCAGTGCTTTTCGAGCTTAGGTGAACTGTGAACTGGGATCAAAGTTAAAAGTTTATGCATTCACTAACTGAAGAAAGGAAAAACACTCACTATTTAAGAAGAAAGAATGTACTCTAAGTTTCTTAACATGTTTTTTAATCCTTTAAAATCAGTTTGAAAGGGAATTGAATTGTTGTTGATGGAATATATGGAGAAATATTCTAACTGATTCTATATCATTTGCACGGTCAATGTTAGTAATATAAAGAAGCCTTTGGATATTCCTTGTATGTTCTCGATTTCTGTTTGCAGGCCTTTTCCCGAATTACTGGAAAACAGAACTCTTGCCTTTTTGCCGTACATGTACAAAAATATTTCAAAAGAAAAAAAGGAGTCTTTTTTGGAGATTTCTACTGGTGGTTGGATATTAAAAATGTTATTTTATAGATATTTCTAGGGACATGAAACCACAAAACTTTGTCACGAGGGAGTAGTTAGGCTTAATACATCTTTCTGTGTAAGAAGAGTTTTTAAATGAAAAACATAATTTTAAACCAATTCTACAATTTTTGAACAATTTTTAACTGCTTACTTTCGTTATCGAGCTCGAGCGGGGTTGGGCTCCGAAACAAAGAGCCCGAAACTCATCTCTAATGCACATCTATCTTGCACATTAGGACTAATACATACAAAAAAACCTTGTGCACAATCTAATATATATATATATATATATATATATATATATATATATATATATTACGCTATCGTACGTGGCACATAAATAACAATTATTTGTTAATTATTTAATGGCAACGTATCTGATTGGTTATTGTGTAAAAGTCCTTTGGCAGGATTTAGGCAATTTTTTTTTACATTTATCTGTTTCGTGCTGCCATCTACAGGAATAAAAGCGAAACAAAGAACGATTTCTTGATTATAGTGCAAATAAATTGTAATTAAAATTTGTCAACTTTAACAATTAAATAGATATAACACATTTTCATTTGAAATATTGATTTTTGTAAGCATTTATTATTTATAATTTAAAAAATACAATTAAAATTTAAAATGTAAACCAAGCAATGAATTTTAAAAAGGGATTTTTAGTAAAAGGGGAGAAATTAAATTTAATAATTTTCCCTGACCGTTTAATTTTTTAAACGTAACTGTTATACTTTTGAAATTTTACCTGCTTTTTAATTTTTTTCCAAATTTTTAGTATAAATAAATATTCAATCTTTTCTTTTTATGAAGTCTACTAAGCCAAAAGATTACGATTTAAAAACTTTTCACGCGCAAGGCAAGACACATTGATTTCCAGTAAGATAAAGAAAAAATATTCTTGAAAGCTTGATTTCAGAGTCGGTATTTTAAATAATTGTTAAAATGGTTATAATCAAGTTTCATTAGTTCAGAAAACTTATGTTTAAAAAATCCAAAACAATAAAGAAATTCACTTTCAGCGTTAATGTCAAAAGTTTTTTGTCTTCGTTACTTGAAATCAATGTATTTTGTTTTGAGTAGAAAAAAAAATACTCCCAAGTGATTTTGACACACTCCTTTGTTTTCATTGAATTGCCATATTTAGTTAAAAATTTAAATTGTATGCAAGGTTTCGGCTTAATGGCGTATTCCTCAGTTTCAAAACAGATATGTATAGTTCATGAATATTGTCTTTCTTTTCAAACTTAGAAAGTGGTGTAGTTTTCTAAAATCAGGCGTACGAAGCACTATATTTAAATTGAAGGAATTCTGAATATTCATACAAAACTCCCTGAAAGGAAATAAAAACAGTTATCTCAATGCAAATATAAGAGCATGTCAAAATCACTTGGGAGCAAATTTAACTTTTACATCTAATAGCAAAAATTTTGATTTCGTGGAATGTTGACACAAAGTTATAGATATTTGCATTGCTTAAAAATTCTTTTAAAAGCATTCTTCATTATGTTTTATTTTCTCTGGGGCAATATCTTTTACTGAACATAACCAATTTCAGAAAGCGTTTGTTTCAGTTTACAAATTATTTAAATATACAAAGCATTTTCAGCTGCGCAATTTAATTTATATATGCAAGAGTAAAAATATAATATTATTTTAAATGTTAATGTTAATGCTGTTAGGGTAATGTTAATGTTAATGCTGCAGGGGTTCGGGGGTCCAAATTCTATTTATTTTTACTATTATTATTATATGAACTTTTTTCCTGAAATGGTAAATGGTTTTCTATAAAGATTACCTTTCAAATAAGAAATATTTGAAATTTCTTTTTCAAAATTTAAAAAAATTAAATTAATTTTTTTTAAATTTTTGTATAATACAAGAACCACTTGCCCTATTTCACTGCCTTTGACACTTGAAAAATTTATAATAAATTTAAAATTATAAAAAAAGAGGATTTTTAAGAGTCCTATATTTTCAGAATTTTCATCTGAAATTAAAAATTCTGAAGACAATTTATTAAAAACCGAATATAAAAACTCTGTACAAATTTTCATACACATATCTTGCAAAAAAGTTTAGATGTATCCTTTTAAACATGACAAATTATGAAAAATCCTTTATGAGATAAACGGACTTAAAGTGTTAGTTATGGGCGGGATAGGACTGATTGTTCAACACAAAAATTTTTGTCTTCTGACGTAATCATCGAAATACGTGGTTTTCTTTATTTAAATTATTTAACTTCGTAGTATTTTATTATAAAAAAATGTATTTATTTATTTTTTTTTAATTTTGGACCCCTTAATCGATTATGATGTTTGACTGTAAAACATGTTTTCTGAATATAAAAATGTTGACGTTAATACAGATATCATACGAAAAACCTATATTCCGCGCTAAGAAATCTGATTAATACACTATAAAAACAAATGGAAAACGTTCCTAAATTCAGTTGCAACAATATATATATACATATATATATATTATAAATGATTCTGCAAATCTCGAAAATACGAGAGTAGTTTTGTTTTTCAACCTCAGATCGAACCGCTAAACATCCGAACAAGTGATAAGAGGTAAGGATGCGCCGTGGGCTATTGCCCATTTCCCTAACTATAGATACTACCAACGTCAGCTCCTCATCTTCAGCTGCATTGTAGGCCCGTAAACTTGGTTGTTATGATTGATTCTCCCGCCAAGTGTGAGTTACGTTGTGTAATCCGATTTCTTCAAACGGTGCAGCAGAAAGTCACCATAGAACGACTCAAGTGTATGGGAAAAATTGTTTCAGTGATGTACAGTGCTGCTGTAACCAAACAGCAGTTGAAATGGGACGTGTTTGATCACCCGCCGTATAGCCTCGACATAGCGCCGAATTATTTCTATCGCTTCACTGAATTAAATAACTGGCTATGAGGCAAAAGTTCCCAGGTGAATGATGAACTTCAAGCCACCGTTTAGGTTCATCTCACATCACTGACGCGAACGTTCTTCGAAAAGGGAAACGGCAAGCTTGTTCATGGATATGACAAATGCCTCAACTTGCTTTTCTGCGCAACAATTTGTGAATGTCAGCAACTTTGCTGCAGCGTTCAGAAACATCGTATGACGTCATGGATTTTTCTATTGACATTTGCTGGTGTATTCGAGTGGCAAAATCCAAATCAAAGAACATTTTTTTTTAACACTTGTCTACTTATTCATTATTAGATTCGTGTTTTAATGCAACATTTCTTTTTTTTATATGCTTTATTTAAGGGAGTTTTATATCTGCTGGTTTGTTGTTATGGCATAGCAAATTAACATTGAAATTCTTTTACCGTCATATAACGAATAATACTCGTATGTGCTTAAACTAACATTTTAGAGAATAACACAAAACGTTTTCTTGCACAATCAAATAAGTGTGTAAAATGGAGGACAATAAAAAATTAAAAATTTACATACGTTTCCTTACCTATTTTTTTATTGTACTCCATTTTATATTTTATATATAATTTACGTGTGAAAACAAATTTATATTTAGACCAGGTCAAATTGACAGAATGCTTCGGAAAATATTGTTAAGTTACAAACCCTGTTTATGCATTTCTATTTAGAAAGTTTATATTTAAATTATCGATTTTTTCTTTCAAAAACCATATCGTGCTACTGTCTATATCTTTCTAAGTATTGAATGCTTATGTCTTTTGCAACTCTTGGATAACACTGCATTTATATTTCAATATTTTTATTTAGTCGTATCTATAATCACCAGCGGTTATTATTGATGAGAATAGATGTAGTTGGTGCAATAAATTAATTTGTAACCATTTTCATTCTTACATAATATACATCATCTCATAAATGAATAGGAAATCAATATATCTTTTTACTTACTTGGGTTGCGAAAATATGTTTTATTCTGAAACGAACTTGGGATTCGTTCGCTCATTTGTTTAATTTCACGATACATTAATTTACCTCCCTTGAAAAACGCTAATGAATTTGCAGTGTTTTTCGGTGGAGTATACTTATTGCTCATAAGTTAGTTCGTTATTACTTAAAATTTATAAAAACTTCAGAGTTTGAGATATATAGATTTTTTTTATTTGTTTTTGTAAAAAAAAATAAATTTATCCATTTCTCTTTCTTATATAATGTCTTCTCACAAACGAACATGAAATCAATATTTATTCTTTTCTTAATTGATATAGATTTCATTATTTGCGGGAAAATATTCCGCAGTGACCGTAAGATTCGTTTCGTGTTTGTTTATTTTCGCAATAAGCTATTTTGCTTTCAGCGAAAACTACTAATGATCGTATCTTATGCTAAAGTATGGCTTAGATTTTGTATAATTAACGTGGTATGCAAAAAATGTTTTTATTATTAATTTAAGGAATAAAACCAAAATTATGTTTCTTACCTATGAATAGGAAATCAACATTTCGTGTTATTTAATTGGGCTAAATTTGCAGGAAAATGTTTTATTTTGAAATGCAATTACGACTCGTTTGTCATTTTTAGTGTCATATTATTGTCATAATACACTAGTTCAACGGTTCTTAAACTGCAGTCCGTTGTCCCCTGGTTTTTGCGAATTTGAGTATGAAAAATATAATAATAATGACATTTAACTCCAATTAATTTATAAGCAAATGTGGGCCATAAAACAAAAACAGAGAATTTATAAGCCAACGTAGAAAACAAATGTATGAACTCCGTCTGTATATTTTATTTTTATGCATGTCCACTTTTATATGCGTGCCACTCCAACATTGATAATTTTTGTTCTTTGAAATTTTTCATTTTCGGCCTAGTCCCATATAAGTTGCATTGGGATCCAAAATTGAACTATTCATCTCTCTATGTTAGAAATGAATTTCCCTCTCATTATATTGAAAATTTTGTTATACGTCTGAAGTATGCGAAAGAATGTTTTAGACTAGAACGCTTCCCATTCAAAGTGAGAAAATGGGTAGATACGAGAACTAGTAATGAGATGGGCTCAGCCCGAGCCCGAGCCTGTGCACGACACGGGCTCGGGCTCGAGTTTTATACCCGTCTTCGGGCCCGTGCGGGCTCGGGCTAATTCTTTCTAAAACTTGACAATTTTATTTATTCTCATATAGAAAAAATATAAATAACTTTATTTTTCTCCTAAAAAAATACATAATATTTTTCAAGTCATTTTAATGCATTTTTAGCCAAAATGAATAGAAGAAATGTTTCTAGTACATTAGAATGCTACTTTAAAAAAAAAAGCGATATTTGCAGATTTATGTGTGGCACTGACACGACGCAACGCAACGACTGGGTGATACAGCACCAGTGGGAAGAATCGCGAAAAATTTGTTGCTCGATTTTCGTTTGTGGCAGGCTATTTTTTAATTGGAACGTTTATTTTAATTTATTTTTTTTAAGATCGAACGCGAAATGAATATTTTCTTTTATTTTTAGTCAATCAGCATTAACTTAAGGTTTGCAAATTTTTAGTCTAATATTGTGTTCGCGTCATAATCGCTCCTTATATGAAAATAACGTTAGTGAATCTATTTTTCATAATGAACTCTGTTCTTGCTAAAGCTCTACTCTGCATATTTCCAAAGTCACTTCCAATCGTAAATAGATATTATTTTCATGTAGTGTTATTCCGATAGAAAGCAATCAAACAGCGTTTCCACTTTTCCTGTAAAAGCATAGGATCTTTCAGATAGCGGTGTAAAATTTTTAATTTAAGCTGATTTTCAGAAACACGAAGTATTGTTTCAATTAAGTAATCAATTATAATTTACGATTTTACGATATACACCTTTCATGAGAAGTAGGAAAACGCTGTTCGATTCTTCTGCATAGAAATAGTAATTTCTTTAAATTTCATGCATTTATTCATAAAACTCACTTCGTTAATGTGTCCATCATACCTGCTTGTTGGGAGAGGAAAATATGAGAATCTTTTAAGTAAGTATATTTTTATTTGCTAAAAAACTTTTCTTTTGATAAGATTAAATGTAAATTTCTAAAAAAATAATTATGCTCTGGTGATTAACAGTTATTTTCATGTATAAAGTTTTTTAAAAATGGGATATTACTTTTAAAACAATTTTTAAATATTATGCAATTTTTTTCTGTATCGGGCTTGGGCTCTGATGACACAAAATGTATCGGGTTCGGGCGGGCTCGGATTCAAAATCGTCAGGCTCAGGCGGGCCCGAGCTCCGAAAAGGGAGCCCAAACTCATCTCTAACGAGAACCAATTCATTCTTCAAAAATTAGAGAAATGAAAACTTTGACACATTCAGAGCAGGAACAACTTGAAGTAATATTGTGCGATAGATTCCTGAATATTGCTTTCCAGCAGAATAGTCATCCTTATTTTTGGTTTAACTTGAAAAGAAACTTGATGCACTATTAAGCTTCTTTATTTATGTATTGAGTCATCCGGAATTTCTGTGGTATACTTCTGTTGAAATAACATTGAAATGATTGAAGATCACAAGAATTTACAAATATATTACAAAATAGGTGAAAGTAAATCTTTCACGTAAATTATTAAACTAAAGTTTTATTCCAGAAAGTCCAGTGCGAGTTTGGTATTTATTGATTCAAAATATATCAAAAAATCGCAGGACTTATCGGTTGAAATAAAACATAAAAAAGTTGCTTCTAACAATGATAAATTCCGTAATACATAAATTACTTATATTCTATTCTAAAAATAGGTAGGTAACCTGTTTTAATTAAATAAATTCTAGAACTATTTAAATCAATTGCTTGTGTGTATGGGACAATGAATAAGTTTTCAAAACGTATGTGAAAAATATTCTGCTATTTTCTGCTCTGCTTTTTTCTATCTATCCAAGGTCTCTATAACAAAGAAGCACTGATCTATCAAAACGGAAGTTTTGAAAAAACAAAAAACTGAACATTGAAGTTAACTTTGCTCCAAGTACATTTTCTGTCTTCTGATGGATGTTTTCTTCTTTATTTTACAGCACATGCTCACTGAAGTAATGAAGTAGAAGGGATGGTTATTGCTTCCATCAAACTGAATTTTCTATCTGTTGTGCGACATTATCTTTATCGTACTTCTCGGAATGTTTCACCTTTTGCCACAAAATAACTGAAAGTTTATTTCACTTTGATATTGAGTTCTAACGAACTAAACTGAGTTCGCAAAAAAAAGAGATTTTCAAGATTTTATGTTGGTAAATGATAGCGGAAAATTACATTTTGCATACGGGCGTGTATTCGTATTGTATCTATAGGAGTGTATTCCAGACAATTTGCTACTAAAATTATGTTTCAATTATTTATATTCATATTGAGTTCCAATGAACTAAACTGAGTTCCTAAAAAAGAGAGATTTTCATGATTTTATTTGGTAAATGAGAGGGGAAAATTACATTGTATCTATGGGAGTCTCTTTCCAAAGAATTTGCTACTGCGTAAAATGGCGAGGTTCTTAAAACAGAGAGCCTTCTGTATATTGCATTTGACTATAATACACTATCCTAACACACGCAACCTCACATACGTATTTGAGGTAAAGAAGCTGGCTACACCTCAACCCAGATAAGACAGAGCCTAAATTAACATATGGTCGAACTTCCACTACTTTTTCTGAATAATAATTTTCGCCTTAAAAATTCTGCGTCTATACTAAGGGGACGATTACTATTAAAAAATCTGACGTAAGGGGAAATTAGCCTCAGCATTAAGGTGGAAGCGTATAAGTAAGAAGAATGATGTCACAATTGTAATAACATCCTCAAAAGTAAAAGTTTAATGGTTGTTGATGAATTGTTTTATAATGGTAAATGGAGACGGTACACTGACATGTTGTGTTTATAAGTTTTGCAGCAGACCATTTTAAATTCATTTAGCTTATCGTTTAGCTATACATTACTTACTATTTTCATCTACACTTTGTTTTATAAAATGATTGTGATCATTATAATTTAAGTTTAGTGGTTGTTATATAATTATATTATCTAATAACCCTACATATATTAAGATAAATTTAAAAAGAAATTTAAGAAGAATTGAAATCAAAATTGGAATCAAAATTGTCTGCATTAACAGAATTTACCTCAGCATTTATGTTTAATATATTCTATTGATATGAAAATTTAGGAGAAAAATATGCTTAGAGTGTTAAAAAATAGTTTTGCCTGTTTTATAAATATGTTATTGTAATAACGTAATAATACTTTCTCCACTATTTTCACATACATTATTTTACAAAGATTCTTTTCCAAAATGTGTAATGTATGAAACAGAATGTGTATAAGACGTTTTACCTCTTAACATCTTCGTTTATACATAAAGCTAAAAGTGTGTTTTTGTTTTCATTGTGCTGCTCTGCTTCCACCTGATGACGGTAAATATTTTCTAATTAACAACTAACTAAATTACTCCTACTTGATAGATTAAATCCTTCCTTTCAAAAAATACTAATGAGATCTGTTAAGAGGTAACGAAAGTTATAGCTTTATATAAGATATAAGAAATATTATAGGGATAGTAGAATAATAAAATAACTAGCATTAGTTCTTTTGCACATATTTTATCGCAATAACTTATAATCCTTTATGTACGATACCCTAATTCAATTATTTATATTAAGGGGTTAAATCAAGTCATGCGATAGAAAACATAGTGTTTTTCGTAATAATTTCCATTGGAAGTTTTTGTTTTCTTTGACTTTATTTTTATTTTAAAATACGATACATAAATATAATTTATATATATTTAAAAAATATATACAGTGGTGGCCAAAAGTGTGGACATTTTTTGAAAGTTTCATGTTTTTCAACTTTGTGTGCTTGTAGAATATATTAATTTTCACTTAAATACAAACGTTTGTATATCAAATAGAAGGTAATTGAATGTAGAATTTAATAATAAAAACAGTATTACAATATCTGTATTACAAAAAAAGTTATACAACTAATAGTAAGATCTATCTTAGATTTGCATTTTTTGAAAGTGATACTTATACAATCAATACTTAGTAGGATAACCCTTATTTTTTAAGACAGCTTCACAGCGTCTTTTCATCGAGTGAACGAGTGTTTGGAGTTCATCTTTCGTAATCACATGGTGCCAGGAATCAATTATAGATTCAATAAGTTGTCTTTTATTGGATGGACGTTTTTTTCGTACAAGAATTTTCAAACGTCGCCACAAATTTTCAATTGGATTGAGATCAGGGCTGTTTCCTGGCCATGGTAATATATCTATGCCCTTATTTTGAAACCATGCTTTGCATACTTTTGCTGTATGGCATGGAGCTGAATCCTGCTGAAAATAAATGGTGCGTTGTTGGGGAAGAGATCCGTGATGGAAGGTATCGATTTTGGTTCCAGGACAGTTTCGATGTATTTTTTGGCATTCAGAATGCCATCAATCACTTAAATTCTGCCCACACCATCTGCAGACATACTTGCCCAAATCATGATATTTGTTGGGGTTTTTGTAGTTGCTTCAATGCAATCAGAATGAAGTGCTTCTCCTACTCTACGTCTCACGTATTTTCTACCATCACTACCAAAGAGCGATATTTTACTCTCATCGCTCCAGATTACTTGCTTCCATTGATTTTCTGATCATTTAATGTGTTCTTTTGCCCACTTAACTCGTTTTTCACGTTGCTTTTGATTTAAATATGGATTTTTCCTTGGAATTCTACCTTGTAGTCCAAATCCTGATAACCTTCTTCTTCTTGTTCTTGAACTTACTGCAATACCCGCTGCATTCATTTCACATCTAATGGCATCTGATGAAATTTTTCTATCTCGAAGGCGTAACCGTTTAATTTGTCTATCGGCAGTAGCACTTAAGCATTTTTTTCGGCCTGATTTGGCCTTATTTTCCACTGATTTCGTTTTTTTCATAACGTAAACAGAACTTTCGTACACCAGAACAAGTCACTGAACCACCAACTTGTCTTGCAATTTCAGCATAAGAGAGACCATTTTCTCTCAATATGACAATTCGATTCTTTTTGTAGATGTCCAATTAGTTCTTCTTGTTGATGACATTGTTTAAAATTAGTTTAATTAAAAAAATGGCTTTAAATATTCAAAAACAGCAATACTCTATTTAATTGTACTAGTATGCATCATTTCGCAAAATATTTCCACAACAATAACTCTTTTACCATCCAAATAACCTAAACTATAGTTACAGACATTTGATAGGTCCTCAGAACAGTGTTTGTAATTGGCTAGTACGCTTTTATTACAAAACACTTCCTTATTCAGAACGATTTGTGTTTGTTTGTTCTACTAAAATGAGCATAACTTTTTTTTGTAATACAGATATTGTAATACTGTTTTTATTATTAAATTCTACATTAAATTGCCTTCAATTTGATATATCAGCGTTAGTATTTAAGTGAAAATTAATATATTCTACAAGCACACAAATTTGAAAAACATGAAACTTTCAAAAAATGTCCAAACTTTTGGCCACCACTGTATATATTTGCATTTATTGCTGTTCTTCTGATAGGTATTTGTGCGTGTGTGTGCGCGCATTACACTGACCATTATAGAGTAAATTTGGATTACCTGAAATTAAAATATTTAACGTTTTTTAATTAAATAATGTTTATTCTAGTGAGTAGACAAATGATTTCATAAAAAACACTGATTTTTTGTTTTCAAAATGGCGGCTAACTGCAGAAAAGTTCAATTTTTATCTTTAAATAAATCGGTCAAGTGCGAGTATAACTCGCGCTCAAAGGGTTCCGTACATTGAATTTATTATTACTATTTATTAATTAATAATTTCCTACTAATCCTAATTTTTTCCTATTTTAGTTAAATAGTAGTAGGTAATGGAACTCCGTCTATGGAATATTTTTCCAGTACTTTCGACGATATCTCTGAAAACATAATACCTAAAATTAAAACAAATGTATTTTTGAGTTTGATGTTACGAGATCTTTCGAACGATATCCTATACAATATATATAAAAAATCTATTTTTCAAGTAACTGAATTAATATATCGGCCAAATACTGGAAATTGTTTTTTGAAAATCATTATTTAATATCCTTGTACGATTTTTCGTCGATAGATATCTCGAGCGTTCGTCAACTCCCCCGCTGACTGCCCGAAAAGTAAAGTTTGTGTTTAACGAAAAGATCCGTTTTTATCAAAAACTATGTTACCTAGGAAAATCTCTATAATTTTCAGCAAGGTTTACATAAGCGTCTACTGCCCCTAATTTTTTCATATTTTTAGTTTCAGTAGATTCGCAAATAGAGGTGGGACATATTTTTGCACTGCATTTTCGACGATATCTCTAAAAATATAATACCTAGAATTAAAACAAATATATTTTTGAGTGCGCTATTACGAGATCTTTTACACGATATACAAAAAGAAAACTGTTTTTCAAGTAACTTAATTATCCCCTATATTTTAGCTAAACACATTTGTCAATGGCTAATAACCTAAAAATATGTGGGTAAAAAAAGTTTTCTAACATTCCCAAGTTTGAACTTTCTACGTCCCATAGTGTACGAGAACCACGGCTCTGACAGACGGACAGGCCGACACAGGAGGGATCTTATAAAGGTTGCGTTTTTACTTTTTAAGTGTCAAAAACGAATAAGTTTTGATCGAAAAGAAACTCCCTCGTTCAAGCACTGCATAATTACACAAGAAATAAAGCTACAAAAATAGAAATAAATCGAGTATGTCGTTTTTGAGTAATCATGCTCTTGTGTCCGATTTCAAAAATGCACTTTTGTGAGAAACGAATTTTAAGTTATATTACTATGCAATATAAGGACTGCAACTCATTAATAGACTCTGTGAACACCTTCCCTTCCTCTTCATGTGTGACCCCCTTAGTATACTCCGTCTATGGACAGTCACACGTGTTACAGTCACATCATACCCAAAATTTGACTTCTTTAGATAGTGTCAAAGAAGCTTTTCAGGTACTGGGCAATTTCACGACTACAAAATGAAGTCTTCGTGACGTGTCACCAAGTGATATCATATAAAAGCCACAGATGGACACTTGACAAACTTATTAAAGTACTAGTTTAAAAAATGCTGTAATATATGTTTTATTTTATTACGATAATTTCCACTCGAACGCAAAAATAAAACTATACACATTGCAGAGAATGGTTTACGATTCCTTTTCCCCGTCATATAACAACAGATTTTGGTACTATGAAGGCATGATCTTGACCAAAGAGTGCACTTTAATTTAAATGGACTTTTTTTATTATTTTCGATTTATTATTTTATTATTTTATATTTTATATTGCACTTCATTTTAAATCAAGATTTGCAATTCGTATCCGCCAAATATTCGATGAGAGCATGATACATTGAACAGATCACAAAGAATCGCAAGAATAAAAGAGCAGACTCACACTTTGCAGACAATTCTTCGTCATTTTCCACTTAAATTCATCTACTTTTATATAAAATATATTTATAAGAGGAGGGAAACATAAACATGGGTCGCATGGTTAGATTAGATTTTTTTAATGAAAAATAGCAAACGGCATTGCAGAGTTTTGTGATTTTCGATTACACAGGTTATCTCTGAAACAGTACTATTTTTCGATTTGTGATGACTTTCATGAGATGAATACAACGTAGTAGTTTAGGTATTAAAAGTACAAATATTGCGTATTGTATTCAAATAAAAAATAACAAAAATACAATGCAATAATGTAAGTAAATTAAAACTTTAAATTGTTGTCTGTAGAAATTATATAAACAAATATTATCTTGGTTGTAACTGTGGGAATTATACTTTTCGTTAAGTCTAGTTTTGTCTAAAATCCTCTACACCAATCAAATTTGGTTGATTTTCTTTTAGAAATATTTTATATTTCTGAGCTGGTTACAACATAGAGTGTCTTTTCTAGACAAAAGTTGAGATGTTTATCTCAGGTTATTCATTAACTTGGTGTTAAATTGGCTTTGTGCATCTTAAGACCTCGTGAATTTTACAGAAAATATTTAGAAATAACTTCATCGCCAAAACGGTGGAATGTTGACTCGTCGTATATGGATTTTTTTTTTTGTTCAACTCTATCTACTTTTTCAAGTGTATAATAACCAAATAACTGAAGTGTAATGCTCGAAAAAGCAGAGCATTCGTCCGGTCCACCACTTTAGAAACGGCTGTTTGCATGCCACATATACATGCACATCAGTCTAAATTATGGAAAGTTTTCTAGGTTTGGGTTACTTGATAGCAGGTGGAGGAGGGAAGTTCCAGGAGGTTTTACGTTTCCGGTACCGTTCAACACTGTGGGGAAACTCCACCCCCTCTTTCTGTCGTAGGTTAAAGCTTTGTTTCCCTAATAAGCTTTCGACTTACGAATCCAAATAGATTATTTCAGTTCATTTTTCTTACACAAACTTCCACCCATAGCTACGTTACACTTATAGCAATTTTTCACTTGTACCTTTACACATGGGTGAAACATTGCTGTAAAAAAATTATGTAATGACACTAAATCTTCCTTGCATGATGCTTTTGGTTAATATTTAAAATATAAGAATTCTATTAAATGATGCGATGCATTATTACAAGTCAAAAAAGGAGATTTAAACTATCATTTCTAAAAAAAAACCTTCAATCATCAGTATACAATTGATAATCCACTTTCAGTTACCTTATAACTCGTTTATATAAAGAAAAAAAAGATTTTTTTTTTTAAAATTAAGACCATACTATTATTTGGAACATATTTGAATTTATCTTTTCCTTCCCTTTCATCATATATTTTATTGTTTTGAAAGAGTGTTTTTTTAAAATTTATACTAATGTATCTTAAGAAATATAGCATTTCGTCTGTAAAAGAAATAATTTTAATTACAGAAAATAATGTTCTAGAAACACAATATGTTTGAGAAAAAACTAGATACAATAAAGGTTTATACTAATTAAAGTAACAAGAAACTTAAATTAATACGTAATATAATTTACATTAATGCTTAACTTAAACGACATTTGTAAAACCTTTGTAGTCATAATAATTAATGACTTCATCGAATTAAATTTTTTTATCCACTTTGCTAATCCTGCAATAATTATACTTCAAACAGAATGTGTAATTAGAAACAGAAACCCACAAAACAAATTTTCTTCGTGAAAAATCTCTGCCGGTAAACAGATATACAAATTGCTTATTATTATACCTTTAATTATTTTGATTCTAATTAACGAATACAAATACTTTATATTTTAAAGCAAGTTTTGCATTTTCATCTATTTCTACTCCTCTCGCTGCACAAGATACTAATAAATAAAATTACTAATATGCGTCTACAAAATAATAAATTATTTTTTTACGTTTTAGATACATCTTAATCTACGTTTATAGATACATCTTAATATGAGAAAAGAAACATTCTGCAGACAATGTTCTTTATTAAAGCTAATATACAAAACGATAATATAACGTTTTGAAAATTACATTTTCGCAGAACAGTGTTTATATATTCAATTAGACTTTATTAAGTTTACAAACGCCTTTTATTGAAAATTAGATCTTTGGTTTTGTTTAACATTTGATTTAAACTTCATAATGAAGTTGATTGAAGTGGATACTATGTAACAAATCTATTCAACTTCTATATTAAGTTGCATAAAAATTATAAGATTATACTGATGAATGATACCGAAACTGTAACTAATTACTAAAATGTCTCTCTTTTGAGGAAATGCACAATATTACATTATAGAATAGGCCCAAACTACTCGATTGTCCCTCAGGTTACGATTATATAAACGTCTTCTAATGTACTATTTCATTATAAGATTTAAATTAGAATTTCAACATCTACAATGTATAAGGTAAAGCTAGGATAGTCTGCGCACAATTCAAAAGAATAACAATAAAAAATCTAAATATTAATTTTTTGCTAAACTATCCATGAATAATTTTTACTTCATTTGTTTTTTATGCATTTCCATTGCTATTTTGTTGTTATGTTGTAATTTAATAGAACAGTTGTAAAAAAAAACAAGAAAGTTGTTTTGCTCAATCTGTTCTTATAGGGTTGGTGTGATTGCGCACATGGGTAGGAGAGATTGTTACTAATAAAAACTACAATTAAATTGTTGACAATAATAATTATACTTAAATGACATTGTTGTAGGGTTTTTGTGAACAAATATTATTGTATTAGGAGTGAATATTTCAACCTAATGATTAAAGAATCAGAAAAAGGAAATAACTTTAAAAATGATTAAAAAATTTTAATTAAAGGGGAAAAAAATTAAAAAAGCAGAAAAAGCAAGTCCAGATAAGATTACAAAATAACATTAAGTTACTTGATAACACGTTTAACTTAAAATTAGTCCATTTTAATTTTTCATTTTTTTAGGCAAATTTACCAATAAGCTGCATGATCTCTCCTAGCATAGAAACTAACGGAAACAATGCTCCATCTCTCCTAAGTAGTAGATGCGCAAACTCTCCAAGTTTGGTAGGAGAGATTGCGCGGCCTTTTATATAAACATGGCCGCTACTAAAACGAACCATTGATGTTCACATTGTTAGTCTAGATTAGTAGCTTATGAGAAATCGTTTAAGTTAAAAATATTTTGTACTACTGACATTGTATAGAAATTCTGATGAATAGCTATGAAAATTCAAGCACTTAGTTTGGGAAAACAAAACAAAATAACAATGCTTTATCTTAGACACTTAAAACAATCAACGTGAACTTTCAAGTAGACACTCCACTACTGCTGTTGTACAACTACTTGGAGTCGCTGCGCGCTCACTCTACTCCTTCCCCCCGAACCTCTATGTGCCCAATCTCTCCGACTGCGCAATCTCTCCTTGCTTTACCTTATAAAACACAAACGGAAATTTCGTTACGTTCCTTTATAACTCGAGTTCCGCCGAATGGATTTTGATGGAACTTGCGCTCTTCCATAGATAATTTTTCAGGGAAGGTTTTACTATGTAACATATTGTTCTACGTACATTAGTTATAGAATTATGGTAGAAAGTTCTGTTATATTGGCCGAAAAGGTTACCATTGCTAATTTTTTGGCGACCATTATTGTTGCAGAAAGAATTGAAAAGGCTATACATCTTGAAAAATAAAAGAAAAAACTGTTGATTATATAAAGAAAAGACAGAAAAAAAGAAAGAGAATAAAAACAGTTTTGATGAGAAATAATATTATAAAACGAAAATATTTATTTTGAACATGATTGGGAATGTTCGGAATGCTTAAAAAATTATTCAATGGGCAAGATTGCTATTGAAACAATATTTGGCGATTTTGATTTTACTTTTGACCCCAAACAATTTGATTTTAAGCCAAAAGGTGTTTTTTTTTGTTGCAGAAAGAATTGAAATGGCTATACATCTCTAAAAATAAAAGAAAAAACTGTTATGAATTTTATTTAAAAAGAAAGAAAGAAAGAGAAAGAAATGAAAAGAAAAAAAGAAAAACAATTTTGATGAAAGATAATATTAAAAAACGAAAATATTTAATTTAAACATGATTGAGAAAGTTCGTAATGCTTAAAAATTATTCAATGGGCAAGAATGCTATTGAAACAATATTTGCCGACTTATCTTTTGCTTTTGGCCATTTTGATTTTATTTTTGTCTCGAAACAATTCGATTTTAAGACAAAGGGTGTTTTTTAAGTGCACGACAGCATTTTTGGAGTTTTGTTTTTGGTACTTTTCGGTTAGCCGGGCGCCAGTGATATATATACATGTATATATACACACACATATATATACACATATATCTACACATATACATACATATACATACATACATACATATATATATATATATATATATATATACACACTTGTATGCATGAATACATATATATTTATATATGTACATATATCACTGGCGCCCGGCTAACCGAAAAGTACCTTTTTCTATTCAAATGTAAATTATATTAATAGCAATATACTTCTATTTACTTCTACCTTATATATGAAATTTCGTTCTGGCTGCTTATAACTCGATTTCTGCTGAATGGATTTTCATAGAACTTAAATTGTAAGTTAGATCATTTTTGAGGGAAGGTTTTATTGTATACCATATCGTTCTACGTTGCTTAGTAATAGAGTTATGGGGAAAAGTTCTATAATCAGGTGAACCTGATTATGAAAGATTAGCCTTTTGAAAAAGTTCTACTGGACAGATTTTGATGAGAATTGCATTTTTAATTAGATTCTACTTCAGGAATGGTTTTAGTGTGCTACATATTGTTCCACGTTGCTTAGTCAAACAGAAGTGTGAAGGTTATATAGTCAGGTGAACCCGATTCCGAAAGATTAGCCATTTTGAAAGTTTTTACTGGGCGTATGTTTGGCGACTTGCATTGTTAAGTAGATATATTTTAAGGGTGATTTTAGTATAGTTCATATCGTTCTATGTTAGTTTTAGAATTATGTGGAAAAGTTCTATAATCAGATGAACCCGATTATCAAAGATTAGCCTTTATAAAAACTTCTACTTGATGGATTTTGTAAGTTAATTTATTTGCATTGTTAGTTCGATAATTTTTAGTGTTGGTTTTAGTATATTGCATAAAGTTTTGTCGTTCTTTACCAAACCCTAACTGCAAATGACCAAATGAAAGAGTTGGTCCTTAACAGCTAAAATGTTGACTGCATATTAGAAAATATAGCGCAATGGCGTCATTTTTCAGTAATGTGGAAGGATATTCCAGGTAAATATACAGATTGCTTTCAAATACAAGGTCAAATTAAACGATATATTTCGTTTGATTCAACGTTCATTTGTAGAAACCGACCAGCGCAGCGGGCGTAGCTTGCTAGTTTAATTTAATTGGATTTTGCATGTAAGGTATCAAATATAAATATATTCCAATTAAATATCGAGTTATGAAATAAACATTTCATTAAATGCAACAAAATGTTTAAACATTAAAGTGTATTTTCAACGGCGAAATTTCATGTTTTTCATATACAGTAGAAGCTCGATTATCCGAATTCCGGTTATCCGAATATCGGCTTAAGCAAAGGACTTTTTTTTATTTTGTTTTTAATATAAAAAAAAAATATTTTTAAACAAGCATGCTGTTTATGAAATAAATGAACAGCATCAACTTACTTATTTGGACCACTGCGTAAATGCAGGCATTTTATTGCATAGACACAAACAACACTTCATTTCTTTACAAATTATGTTGTGATTTTTTTTTCAACTTCGTATTATTTCAATGCTGCCTTATTACGTATTTACTTTTTAAAGAACAACATATCTGACGCTGTCGCATCTTTCTGCACTTCAATATTTTGAAGTGCCAGTAACATCAACTCTTTTCAACGCGTTGAGATCTTCATACTTATAAAAATCCGTTTGCGCTTTTAAGTGTTTACTCTTCGTAAATAAAGGTTAGAGGAAATTAAAATAAAACACTTGTAAACAGGAAGGGGAAATCACATAGAATACGAACTCTTGCGTCTTGCTGCACCTGTAAACACGTTACCTGACTATGAGGAAGAGAGAAGGGTGTGTAGTACCATCTGGTAGAATAAAATAAGGAAGCCTCCCGGTTATTCGAAAATTCCTATAGAACTCCGGTCAACCGAAAATCCTTTGGTGGTATGCTTTTCGGATAACCGTGGTTTTACTGTATTTCAGAATCGGAAGAATTTGGAGTATCTAGCAGTTCTTCTTTCCACAATATAGAAAGATAATAAAGGTTATTTTCCGGAAATGCGATATAATGTTTCGTGAAATGTATTGGGTACTTAATGTATAAACTAAATAGTAAATTCAAATCCCAAATTTAGTAACATTTGGCAGAAATTGCATCTCATTCAATAAAAAAAAATTAACTGAATAAATTTTAATGTAGTGTAAATGATAGAAACATATGTAACTTATTTTTATACAGAAATATATAATTATAATTTAAATTATTTTCGCAAAACGAGTTACTCAAACCTTTATGCACGATGCAAAGTTAAGTAATTACAAATAATAATGAAAATTCACTACTTATTCGAGTATTTCTCGTTTTTCAGAGCTTCAAATATTTATATTCTAATTTTTAAAAACGCATATACTCAATTCGAAACGATACATTGATTTTATAAAACTTCATTTTAGGAATGCATCCATGTTGAATCACTGTACCAAATAAAATGTAAAAATTCTGAGATGACTCAAATTGACTTTAAGTACATTTTAATGAATTTCGGGAATTCAGATAAATTTCTGACACAACGGAAACAGCTGTATTCGAACATTGGACCTCCCGTTTCGAAAATAGAGACGGTACCTCTGAGTCACTAATTACTGCCGCAATAGTACTAATGATACTAAATATCTGGTGGTTACCCTTGATAGGAGACTTACCTGTAATAAACTTTTTTTTAAATATTAGAAGCAAAGTCGTTGGTATCTCTAATCACTTTCACCTATCCTCAAAAGTAATAATCTTTATATTAAAAATAAAGTTATTCTATGCAATGCATGCATTCGCTCTATCCTCACTTATGCTTGTCCAATCTGGACTTTGCTAGTAACACCAATATGAATTACCTTTATAGAGCCCACAATACAAATCTTCGAATAATCAGGAATGGTCATTGTGACCTCAGAAACACTACTATCCGCAGGGATATCTGCACCACCTATTTAAAAAAAAACGCATATGTTAACTTTCCAAAAACTGTTATAAAAACTAACAACTCTAACGATATTATCGCAGAATTGCCAGACTATGAGGTCTCCGACCCCAATAACCGCACATTCCTAAATATGCTTTAATAATAGATGGAGTTTTCCTCTCTCTTCAAATAAACTTAACTCTCTTGTCTTTTATACTTGTATTAAAAAGAAAAAAAACTTTTTTTAGTCTGCTAGTGGCATTTATTTTTCCTAAATTTTCTTATTTTTTTAACTTTTAAACAAAATGAATGGTCTCTCTAAAGGATCTTTTTTCTTTTATGAGATGGGTTCGACTCTCGGTAGGTTTTGTCTGTCATCTTGGATCTAATGGAATTTTTTTTTAGTTCTTTATTATTAAACTTCTGTTTCTTTATTATATTTTAAATATTTTAATTTTATTTTTGTTTTAACTTTTTATATTTCTCACGGCTCCCTATTTGCCTCGCAAATCGCTCACATTTTTCAAGAAATGGTCTCTGGGAGGACATATGTCCCAATCCCGTAATCACTACACATATCAGGAATCTTACTAAAGTTTTGTAAAAATATTTCGTCAACAGAATTTTCATGCATCTTTTCTGTTTAATTTATATTTATTTCATTACTATATTTCTAGTTCAAATAAACATAATTTCATTTTGTACCAGTCAAATAATCGTTTGTTGGCATGTTTAGTGCTAAATATTAAATTTGAGTCAAATGTCCAATTCCCAATAAAAACTACTTTGAATTAAACAAAAATACTGAATAAATAAACATTATTCTGAAAAAAAAGCACTTTTAAAAATTAATAACATGCCCTAAAACATCATCATCTTTTACAAATGCTTAAACTATTAACATTGTCTTCAGAATATTTCTACTCTCATATTAAGGCACTTCTATAAAAATAAATTTATTAAATGGCACTAATTTCAGTCCTGCTGAAAATTTAATTGGAAATTTAGGTAAATTTATTATATTGTAGACGTTAATTACTAATTTTATTTATTATTATCTTAGGCAAATAAACAAGAACAAAAAAAATGGCTTAATGTGTTTTTATGCTTTAATTAGAATCAGAATAAATAATGGAATAATAACAAATAATTTTTGAATCTGTTTAACGCCAGACATTTTTCACAAAGAAACTTGTTTTGTGAGTTTCTGTTTCTATACTTCATATTCTGATTGAAATATGTTTATTATAGGAATAACAAACGTGGGATGGTGTTTAATTAAATAAAGTCATTAATTTTATGTACATAGAAAGTTTTTACAAATATCTTTTCAGTTAAGCATGAATGTAAATTACATTAGGCATTGATTTAGGTCTGTTGTTATTTTAATGAATGTAAACTTTTATTATATTCAATTTCTTCTGAAAGAGATTGTGTTTCTAGATTATTATTTTCCCTAATTAAAATTATTTCAATAATAGACGAAATGTTTAATTTTTTTAAATGCCAGTTCTACAGTTATAAAAAATACGCTTTTGAAAAATCAAAATACATAATGCAATTTAATGTAATAATGCACCACATTATTGAATATAATTTTTATATTTTAAATATAAAAAGAACCAATGATGTAGGGAAGACCTAGTGCAATTACATAATTTTGTTACTGCAATGCTTCACCTATGTGTAAGGGTATACGTGGAAAATTGTAATACATGTGACTAAGCTATGGGTGGAAACTTTGTGTAAGAAAATGGAACTGAAAACATCTCTTATGACTCTTAAGCCGGAGGTTGAGTGTCCCTGGTCCATTCAGTAGGTTCCAGTAAGGCCTGGGGCGATAGAGTCATGAACTCTTCCCCGTGAACCGGACGTGAACAGACCCTTTTCGTATCTATGAGCGGGGACCTCTATTCAGCTGTGTCCGGATTTCTCAGTTAGCAAAGCGGATGGGTAATGTCCAGTAGTGGATGAGTGCCCTAGAGTGCCCACCAGCACCATACAGGTGTCTTACTTTCACCCATTTAACTTGGCGACTTTGTTTATTATTATTATTAAACCACAGACAGGACCCTACCTGCCGGGCATTATGCCCAGCTTAACGAGTTTGTATACCTGGCCGCGGGGCGAAATTCGTCTAATCTCCTCATAGCGGAGATCCACCTTATTAGCTCCCTGGGTGTCCTTGGCTGCAACGCTATTTCATGAGAGTAACTTAGTTACTGTGTTGGCCGGTTCTAGTTTGTTATTAATTATGGGTTTCTGGGTATGTTGTCGAATAAGGAGAGGGGCTTGCTTTCGGGCCATATTCACACTGACTATGGTTGCTAATATAGACAAGTTAATATAATTTAGTTTAAATATTTGTGTTTCCGCTATGTATTACATCTTGTCTGTAGTGTTCTGTAGTGGTTTGCTACAGTTTCTCTGCTTGACGGCTCACGGCCTCCGCTAAAATGGCAGATTTAAAAAAAAAAATTTTTTAAAAGACAGCGACTTTGGTTATAGTATTTTCTGGGAGATTCGTGAGTCTGAATTCCTAAGATGCACAAACCCAGATTATCTCTAAGTTAATGAATAACCTGAGGTGAACGTCGCATTTTCTGTCTATAACAAATACTGTAAGTGGAAACTCGCACGAAAATGTAGAATTTTTATAAGAGAGTGGTATTCAAAAATGATTGTTATAAATGATTTCAGACAAATGTCGACAACAATAATATAATTCCCACAATTACAGCCAAAATCATGTTTATTTATATAATTTCTACAGACAAGTATTTAAAGTTGCAATGTTCTTAGATTATTGCATTGTGATTTTGTTGCTTTTAGTTTCAAAACAATACACTACATTTAATTCTTAAATTATTCAGTTTGCATTGAGTTCAACTAATTAATATTTTTCTCATTCAGTTTTTTAGCAGTCAGGAAAGTCATTACAAAACAGCAAATGGTATTTTTTTTACAAAAAACTTGTCTAATCGAGAATCGCCATGCTGTTACGCATATTGCTATTTTTCAGAAAAAAATTTAATCTCAACATGCGCCCTGTGACTGTGTCGCCCTCTCTTAAAAATACACTTTATACAAAAATAGATAAATTTAAGTTGAAAGTGATAACGAATTCTCATCGAATTGTGAATATGCTCTTTTTCATTCAGCTCTCATTTGTCTAATATACTTTTTACAACTGTCTCAAAAGCTGTATAGATTTCCGTACAAATCACCCGAAGGTTTATGTGTTTAAACCCAATTTAAATCCTTTTCAAAGAATTTTGAGGCTGATTCTATAGGGAAAATCACCAAGGAAATGTGCCAGATTATTGAATTGATTTAGAGATACCAACGACTTTGCTTCTAATATTTAAAAAAAAGTTTATTACAGGTAAGTCTCCTATCAAGGGTAACCACCAGATATTTAGTATCATTAGTCCATGGAAAAGTAATATTAATGATATTAATATGGTTAGGATAATAAGTTAATTTTTTAGAAAAATATATAGCAGCAGTTTTTTTTGTTCAGTAAGTCTATTGTTCATTAAGCGCCATTGAGTACACGAGCTTATAGAAACATCAATTTGTTTTTGAAGAATTTTGTAAAGAGTGTATGGGTAACGTGCAGAAGCTACTTTTAAGAAAAATCTACCACAAAGAAATATTTTTGTAAATTCTGGTACCAGTGAATATAAAAATAATCGCCAGGTCTAGCCCGTAATCAAAAGGATAATTTTAACTTCAGAATGAAAGTAGGCGAAAGCAAGGTTCGTACGGGTGCTGAAATTTAGAGGAAATTACCAATATTTTCTTATAGAAAACTTCGCATAATGTAATCGCGCTATTACAAGCCGGGTTTTTCTATAAGAAAATACTGATAATTTTCCTGAAAATTCCAGGACCCTGAACGAACCCTGGAAAAGGATACTATGAAACAAATTACCGTATTTACCCGCGTATAAGTCGACCCCCAAATTCGAGATGAAATCACATTTAATACCAGTAATTCAGAACTCTTTTCTACGCCTTAAATAATTTAGAATTAAATGAGATTAAGTAAGGCGTAGAAAACCATTCTGAATTACCGGTATTAAACCTGTTTTCGTTTCGAATTTGGGGGTCGACTTATACGCGGGTAAATACGGTAATTCAACCATTGTATTCAAGGTACATCCGAAATGATACGATTGTGCCGATGAATGATAATGATACCCAATCTGTAACTAATTACTAAAATGTCTCTATTTCGATGAAATGTACAATATTACATTTTAAAATTGGCTCAAAATACTCATTTGCTCCTCAGGTTACAATTGTATAAACGTCTCCTAATGCGTTATTTAACTGTGAGAGGTAAATTAGAGTTTCAACATTTGATATAATTTTATCTTGTATGTAATGTGACAAAATATAAATACATAGAAGTTAAATATCAAATTTTGAATTAAACATTTTATTAAATTCATCAAAATGTTTAAACATTAAAATATACTTTCAACGGCAAAATTTCAGCTTCTTCATATATTTCAGAATGGAAATAATTTTGAGTATCTAGCAGTTTTTCTTTTGATAAAATATTGGATTATTCGGATTTTTTTTTTCGTTTGGGAAAACCAATTCGTACCGGAAAATTCTGCCCGTCAATTATTAGACATTAGATATCGGAATTGATCCCTACTAATTAAATGTAAGAATTTTCCGGTTCGACCAACTTTTCGAAACGAAAAGAACTTTCCGAACAACCCAATAGAAAACCACTAAAAGTTATTTTTTGGAAATACGATATACTTTTGCTAAAATTTTATGTGTGCTTAATATATAAACTAAATAGTAAATATACATAATTAAAACCTTAAATTTAGTAATATTTAGCAGTTTCTCATTCAATTAAAAAAAAACTGAATAAAACTTAGTGTTAATGTAGATGATAAAAGTGTGTGTAAGTTATTTTTGAACAGAATAATATAATTATTAATTAATCCTATTTTGAAGAAGTATTTAGTCTGTTATTTAGGCATTGTTGAAAATAAGTAATTACAAATAATTTGAAAAATGAACTAATTATTCGAGTATTTTCTCGTTTGTGAGAAATGCAAATACTTGTCTTAATTTTGAAAACGCATATACTCAATTCAAGTACATACGTCGATTTCACATAACCTTATTTTTACGACTGCATGTATGATATATCACTGTACCAAACAAAATGTAAAAAATATTATGTGATCCCACTCTGTTTTACGAACATTTTATTTAATGCCAGGAATTCAGAAAAATCCTGACACAATGGAATCGTCTGGATTTGAACCCCTAGACTTCCGTTTGATATGTGGAGACGTTACCTCTGAACAACTAATACTTGACTGTTCTCTGTAATATTTATAGGGTGGTATATACTCTGGTACTTTTCCCTGTAGAATCTGTCGCTAAACGCTTTGAAAATATATCAATACCTATTCCGTCTGCCGTTTTGTACGAAAGTTTATACAGTTCTCGAGACAGTCGTGTACAACATATTAGTCAAATAGGAGTTCAATCGGAAATATCTAATGGAAGCTATTATGTTCACTCATACACACACATACAGTCTGATTACAATATAGCTATGAATATGAATTCACTATATGCATTGAGATTAATAAAACGAGATATATAAACAGCTCGATATAGCCTTCACAAACTATCACTCGTGTATACGAATATGATTGTTTAAACTAAATACTTCAAAACTGTACAAGCGATTTTTTAAGTAATGTCTCTTGAAATAATAATATATATTGAATATATAAAATTGTATAATAAGAAATTATGTTTATCGAAAAAGGTATTTTAACACATTGCCGAAGGGAGACATGAACTTGCATAGTGGCGGCTCATCAGGGGGTTGACAATCATTTACAACGAACATGATAAACTAAATATCTCCTTGTTTAATCGTAGAACAGGGGTGGCCAACCTTTTCTCCTGAAAATCATTCGACACCAGTTTTCTTTAAATAAAAAAAATTAATCTAATTTAATCACATAATTTGGCTCTTTATTTAAGGTAAATAGTTTTGTTAAGAAATAATGTTAGCTCTGTGGCATGCATGCCACTGGTTAGCCACGCCTGTCGTAGAACATTCCACGATAAGATAAGGTCAAATTTGATACACAAAAATTCTTGAAACAGTTATTGAAGAGCCATCACTGAACTCACGCATTTTGTATATGTGTTATTCTGCCCACGGGCTACACTTTTGCATTTTATGTGTTACAATGTTTCTCTAAATACATACACAATATTCGGATTTTTACAATTAGAGCACTATGCCTATAAATCGATTAGATGATTAGAAGCAATAATATTATTATATACATTCATTTATAATATAAAAATGAACAGAGAAAATATTTTTGTTAATAAGCGTAACATGCAAGAGTAATGCCCATAGGCCTTCTTGTTTGAAGACAAAAACAAGGCGTCACTAATGTGTTGAATACGTATGGCATAGCTGCAAACTGCTATGATTTTAGGTCACCAGTCTTTTTTAAAGGAAAACTTCGACTTATTTCATTGCAGAACACATTGATTAAATAAGGCAGATAATGCTTTTTTAACCGTTTCAGGGGCAAAGTACTTATGTTTCTAAATTGGTGAAATCATTGAGTCACACCGGGATTTAACAACAAATGTATTCCCAAATAAGTGAAAGATTTTCTTCACGTATATTATAAAAGTTAACTTTGATTCCGAAATTCCGGTGTCATTGTGGTATTTGGGAATTAAAATTAAGTGGGATATATTACATCCCCCCCCCGCCCTTCAAGCGGTTAAAAAACCTATGACTAAGAGAAAATATTAAAATTTAAAGTTATGCGTATGGTTATCTACATTTCAGTATGTCATGTGTAATTTACTTTTTTTTATGATAAAAATTTGCTTAGAAAAACGGACAGGTTTAGATTTACGTTTTTGAATATACTTTTTTTAAATGTGAATTCTAAAAATATGTGTATGTAAATGTCTATCTAAATTCAGTACTCATCCTCTATATACATATTTATACATAAAATATTTCTGAGTACGTCTCAATTCGTTTCGACTTTATATATATATATATCCCAAAAAATTCGAAATTCCATGTCGATGATTTTCATATATGCAAGTTTTTGTTTATGCATATTTGAAAAATGTCTTTCAAAACATTCCAGAAAATATCCGTAAGCAATGCTACAGCAATATACTAAGTCCATTTATTGCAACATTTTTTCGCTAAAACCTTTTTCGAAAATAAAATGCATCCTATGTTTCTGTATATGATAGTATAAATATTTAAATAACTATTGTAGTTTGTCGTCTGATATAGACTACCATTATTTTCGTTTTCAGTTTATCTGTCTTGTCTCTCTCTTTCTTTTTTTTTCTTTTTAACATTTACTTAGTTTTCTAAATAATTATAATATTTTAAACAGAATACATATTTCTGTAAAAACTGCATATTACATTTTCGTAATTTTGTAAAATAATGTTATATATTTTTTTCAAAACTACAGACTAACGTACCGTATTTACCCGCGTATAAGTCGACCCCCAAATTCGAAACGAAAACAGGTTTAATACCGGTAATTCAGAATGGTTTTCTACGCCTTACTTAATCTCATTTAATTCTAAATTATTTAAGGCGTAGAAAAGAGTTCTGAATTACTGGTATTAAATGTGATTTTATCTCGAATTTGGGGGTCGACTTATACGCGGGTAAATACGGTAATTAAATATGTGTAATACTTTGTTTTCCTACAACAAATGTTAATTTAAGAAAATAATATTCTTGAAATATAATCTGTATTTGGATATAAATTTGTACTAATTAAAGCAACGAAAAATTTAAATTACTGTATTTTCTGTTAATGGAAGTTTCTGAAAGTTTTCTAATCATAAAAATTCATGTTTGTTTCTAATTAAAATTAATTTTAGGTTTGGGATTCCTACATTAATTATTTTCAAACTGAATGTATAGTATATTAAAAAGAAATGTACAAAACATTTTTCATTATGAAAAATATCAACCCTTCAAAAAATGTAAACGTAAATTTTATTCTACCTCTATTTCTGTTGATTCTAATTAAAAGATAAAAATGCTATATACCTTAAATTCGAGAATTGTTTTGTGCCTTTACTTTCATTACCTAAAATATACCGGCGTGAAAAATTAAAGGAACAAGTATGGCAGGGGATAACTACTCATTAGAAAGATAGTCTAGCTCTTTCAGTGCGAGCTTTTTTTCCGATACTAACATGTGTGCGTAAAAGCGACATCTATCAGTTATTTTTTTTTTTTTTTTTTGTCAAGTGAATTTGTGCTTGTCGTAATCTGCAGTTCGTGGCTTTCGCTGCAGTTTTACGTCAATATGGGCATGCTGATCAATCTGCGGGGTATAAAAGTGGGACTGAAAATTGGTTAGAGCGGATTTTGCATCGAATCCTGGCTCATCGAGGAAAACAAGACTGGAGTTTTCGCTTTTTGAGACTTAAAGCTTGAATCGACGCCACGTGCCTAGGATATTACTGCCATGCTTTAACTGAGAGATTCCACCAATTTTACAAGCAATTTCGTCATCGTTTAATAAAGTCTTTGCGACATATCTTCAAAATGCTGAATAACCTATTTCTGCAAACAATAAATTTAAATAAGAGTAAAAGGCATGTGATATAAAATGTGGTAGAGATGCGATTGTGGTACAGTTATGACTTTTTACAGATAAGTGGAAGAAAGGGAGAAAAATGTGTGCACACCATTGACAAAATTGTAAGCTTTGCAGGTTTTCGAACTTACTATCTTTCTACCATTTTCCCAATTAAGCGACCTTTCCCACAATATATCTCACTCCTCCTTCCACACGCAAAATCGTTACTTTTTAATATAGCATCCAAATAAAAATACCATTTTTTATTTTAATGTATGTATAATAAATTACTGTAAATGGATTTTTATAAATGCTTCAAATTTCTTTGCAAAAATCTCAAAAATGCCTTAAATTTCAGGCATCAAAGTGGCGTTACCCCTTAAAATTACATGTTATATAAAAAAGCAATTATAAAATTTCTGATTTTATTTGTAATGTAAATATTTTAAACTGCATAAAATCAGTGCATAAAAAGACGACGAATCAAAAAGAAATTTACATTAGATATTTAATGAACAGCAAAGCTATATTATTTCCTCAAATTAATAACATAATCATTCAGCAAGAATAATACATTAGATTAATTTTAATACAATTATTCAAATTGGTAAAGAAATCACATGTGTGAGATGTAATCTTCTCAACTGGGCGAAAAGGTCCGGGCCAGGATTCGAACCCGTGAGACCTTGGCTGAAGGTTGGTTGGTTGGTTGATTTATGACTTCCGATTATCTACTCGAGGGATGTAATATACTCCCCCCAATACGCCCTAGAGGGGAGTGCCCTCCGTGGGGTCTTTCTAAGGGATCCTAACCCATATTTACGGCAAGGTTCGGAGAAAACCACGGAAAACTCCGAACGGTTACGTCGACGAGCGCGACAGGGGTTTGAACCCAGCACCTCCCGTCTACCAGTTTTGACAGCAGAACGTCTCAACCACTGGTGGGGCCTTGGCTGAAGGTGCCAATGCTCTACCAACTGAGCAATCCCGGATAAACAATACATGGATTAATACATGTTTAGGACGGAATGTCCTAACAATACAGGTTTGTCCTAATCATACATGTTTTATGTAATATTACAGGTTTAGTTTTTATTTTTATCTGTTTTAATCATAATGGTCGTAACGTAAACGCTTTAAAAAGCATACCTCCATTATGTTATGTGTGAAGTATTATAACGAAACAGGGCCGATAAAAAAAAATTATTTTAAATTTTGCATTATTTTTTAATTTGAAAGATAAAAAAGTAATTAAGTAATTTGAAATTAATGATCGTTGTAGCCATATCTATAAAACTTAAGTGTTGCCTGTTTCATAGAATATTCTCTCGAAATATACACACCCTTTATTTATCGCATAAAACTATTGCATATTTCAACTAAACAAATATGCAATATTGCCTTTCATATAAAAAAAACCTGTCTTCAGAACAAAACATTATCTGAATTATCGTAGTTATTAATACGAGCAAAGTGAGTTATTTGTACTAAGCATTTAGGATAATTAACTTCGACCTAGCACATTAAATAGTTACTTACTTAAGCTTAACAAATATGCAATATTATTTTCAATAAGAAAAATATAAATACCATCAAAATACCGGATATTATCTGACATTCGGTAGCTGTTAATATGAGTAAAATGATCTCTTTGGATTAGGCGTTCAGGTTAATTAACTTCGAAATTTTATTATAAGAGATAATACATCCCTTCGGAATCTTATTTTCATTACATTAGTTTTCAAAAGACGTTATTTTTGTAATACTGATTTTTAAGTATATTATCTTTAATTACTTCTTCTTTAATGGTTCATAAGACACAAGTTTTATAAAAAAAAACTTTAATTATGATGCAGAGTTATGGCAGTTAATAGTGTCTCGACCAGAGTTTATTAGAACGTTAATAACGAATTTATTTTTATTAATTTTTAGAAGGTATTTACTTTATAATACGATGCATTAAATTTAAATTATGAGAAAATAGTGCTTTCCTCAAATTAAAATATGAGCAGTATAATTATCTATAATTATCAGTAACTACATATTCAAACAATAAATGTATTGATTTAAAATATACACAGTGAATTGAAGTACTGAACACTAAGTAAAAATATACTAAGAAAAGGCAAACTAAAAAGACACGAAAATGCTCGGTCTTGCGACTGCCATCAAGCTACCATACTTACAAAGAGAGGGCCAAGCTTTGTAATCACGAATTTGTTTATTTTATGTATGTTGTAGAGTAAAATCACCTTAGTCTAATGTTGAACGGATTTTATACAACGCCCCTTAATTATCGGGAAATAGGGGGTCTAATATTATAACACAACTAAAATACTTACTTTGTACAGAAATAACTGTGTTGGTCGTAGCTCAGTTGGTATGGGTTGGGTTGGGTTGATTTATGACGGCCAATTATCAACACGAGGGATATAGGCTCTAGAAAGACTGCCTTCCGTGGAGGTCTTCTTAAGGGATCCTAACCCGTATTTACGGCAAGGTTCGAAGAAAACCACGAAAAATTCCGAACGGTTAGGTCGACGAGCGCGACAAGGGTTTGAACCCAGAACCTTCCATCTACCAGCCTTGCGAGCAGAACCTCTCAGCCACTGGTGGGGCCAGTTGGTATGGTATCTGCTCGTTAATATGCAGGGCCGGGTTCGAAACCGCTGAGTTCGCGCAACTGTACCACAAATTTTTAACAGTTTTCTTCGGTTTCCTTAACTGCGAAAAAATATTGCTAATTCTGTGAATAAACGTGATGGTTACGAATTCCGTGTTTAAAAAATTAAATAGAAACTTTCTTATCATTTATAGTGGTTCCAGACTTCTTACAAAATATAAGGAGTGTGCGAACCTTGGACCGGAACGCTTTACGTTTATTTTCTTATTTTTTGCTTTATAAATATAATTGAAATTAAAATTTAATAATCGCAATTAAAAATTATAATATTGTACATTAATTTTAATATTAACCTGTTTATTTTTTATTTGTAACTAAACCGTGCTATAAAACTTCATTAAACGGTTAATTATTTCTTTTAAATCACTTATAAAATGTATTTCATATATGCTTTATCGATGCGATGGTATTGAAAATTGTGTCAATTTGTGATTTTAAAGAAACATCATTTATATATTGCCTCAACAAGGGAAGTAAATGCGATGATAATACTACTGTTTTTAAAGTAAGAAGCATAATTATATTAAAAATTAGCAAAAGAATTAAATTACATTTTTTTTTTGCAAATTAAAGATTGTAGTTTACATGATGTTATTAATAAAATAAGGTATGATTTTGTAACGATTATGGAATTTTTACTAGTTAACAATCGATCCAATAAAAAAAATATATCTTTAAATGATGAAAAATGTTTAATAATGGTTTAAAAATCAAAAATGCCAAATAAAAGTTTAAATATGTGAAAATTATAACTAATGTACGATATTAAAATTTTTAATTGTGAGATTACTAAATTATAATTACAACTGTGTTTATAAAACAAAAAAAGATAAAAATAAACATAGCGCATTCCGTTCTCGAACCCGTGTACACGGATCAATGAGTAGACGCCATACCAACTGAGCTACGACCAACGCAGTATGTTCGTTACAAAGTAAGTATTTAAGTTGTGTTATAGTATTAGACTCCCTATTTCTCGAGAACTAAGGAGCGTTGTAAAAAATCCGTTGAACCTGAGACTAAGCGGCTTGTACCCTACAACATATATAAAAATAATCAAAATCTTTGATTACCAATCTTGGCCCTCCACTTGTTAGATTCCTACCTTCAGTTCACAGATTTGCCTACTTATTGTATTGTTTTGTTGCTAAACGGCTCTAGGTTTGGTGGTTGAGTGGTTAGAGCAGGGATGTCAAACTGTGGGCCGCCGGATACCAATAAAATTTTATGTAATGTTAGCTTTATCTAATCATCAAATTTCTGCGATTCAACAAGCCCACTACTTCTTTTAAAAATTAGTGGTATTTGGCAAACAACTGTTTGACACCCCTGGGTTATAGCGATGCATTTTAGTGAAGATCAGGGATGAGATTTCTCCGCTTTTTCCCATACCAGTATAATTTTACAGAAAATGTTTTTTTTATTTAATCGGAACATTCTGCTATTTAAGAGGACAACGTTTTCTGTAAGATTATACTGGTGTGCAAAAAAGCGGAGAAATCTCATCTTTGTTCTAGATAGCATGAGTTTAAATCATACGTCTTCGTTTTATTCCCAACCTTTCTTCTAGATATTTATTTTAAAATGCTTTATCGGTTAAAATATTCTATTTTGAGGTTTTTTCTTCTATTTATGAATGTTTTATCGGTGAAATATTCTATTTTAGTTTCATTTTCAACTTTTTTATTTGAAAATATTTTATTGGTTGCTTTATATTTTTCATTATTTTTAATAAAAGTAAATGTTGATCTTAATAAAAAAAAAATAAAGATTTATTTTTATTTTTAAAACAAAATACTTACATCAACATTCTATTTCATAATTTTTTTCTACTTTTTACATTTTTAAATATTTCTGCATGAAATATTTTAATAAAAGTTAATTTTGATATTAATAACAATTAAATTTATTTCTATTAATGAAATAAAATACTTATTTAAAAACGATAAAATATGCTGAAAAGTTTACATTAAAGCGCCTTTTTTAATATTTAAAGTTTCATTTAAGTGCAATGTTATCAAATACATTTTTTAAGCAAGGCAAATTTAAAGATGTAAAAAGGCGGGAATCTAAGCATGGTCACGTGAGGTTTGCCCTGAGACACTTATAAGTGATCACTACTTTTGTCACGTCTTTTCAAATGGCGAACATTTTCAAAATTATACTTTGTACGAACTCAGATGCCTTGAATACGTAATATCATATTTACTTTATTTATATTAATTTTTCATATTGACTCTGTACATAGAGTACACATATATCTCGTATACATAATATGGTATCTATTTTATTCATATTAATTTTCTCTCCTGACTTTGCATGTAGAGCACTCAGAAACATTGACGCAATATCGTATCTACTTTATTTATGTTAATTTTCTCTTATAATGTTTGTACGTAGAGCACTCAAACACCTAGTATGCACAATATCGTATCTACTTTATTGATATTTAATTTTCTATAAACGATTTTGACTGGAATTATATAAGTTGTGAAAATATCAGAATTTTTCTATCTTCTTTAAAATCTACATGAAGTCAAAAGTTTTACAGTCTATATAATCAATAAAGTGAAATTACATGGCTCATAGAACCGTGTCTTTAAGCATGTACCTAAGGAATATTTTCATTTTTTTTCCATTTTTAAAAAAACCTTTCTGCATGTTGGGCTTTTAGCTTAGAATGAAAACATCTGATAATAAATTGACATATTCTACTTTCAGTGAAAACTTTGTGAAGTAGGGAAACTTTTAGTCTAAACAAAAAGTGGAAAAAGTAATCAAAACTTTCACAAAGAAAACTAAATTTTATAGGAAAAATATTTTTGAAAATAATACATCCATTTTTTGTATACATTTAATTCTGTTCTAACAATTCAAAATGCGATGATCTTAAGATCCCTTCAAGCAACTGGCAGCAGTATTCTATAAAAATATTCCTTAAAAAATATATATATTTTTTTTATTTTGATAACTCAGCCTATTGGATAAGTTTATACATTTTATTAAGTTTGAGTTGAATGTATAAACTTATTGCAGCGGGTATATGTAAATACATCTGCAGAGAAATACATTTGTGTAAGAACTCGACAAAGCAAGAATAATAAATGGAACATTAGAATTATTTCATCAAATAAAATTTTAGTTATTCTTTTTAATCAGCATAAATGCTGTGCAATACGATGCGTATACACATAGATAGATATGTAGATCTAGATATTATTTTAAAAATATATCAATATAATTATATCAAACATTTTAGGATTAAAAACATTAAAGTAGTTTACAAACACATAATTTCTTTATTTGTTTAAAATACTAGAAATGTAAAAATACTGAGACGTTATTTATAAAATGGTGAATAATGCATTACTAATTCATTATTGGAGACACTTGACGAAAATATTTTTAGTCTTCTTAAATGTCTGATAAAATCCCTAATATTTGTATTCTTAAAAACAAATTTGAAAATACATTTTGATGATAATTTCTCTGTAAACATTTAGATATATAAATAAACGTATACACATTGTGTATAAACGAATACAACGGAATTCCTTTATAACAAAACACACATATAAATATTTTATAAAGCAAGAATAATAGCCACCAAAAGAAAGAATTATAATCATATCAAATAAAATATTTTCATTAAATAAAATGTCGGTTAGTTTTTTTTAGGTATGATAAACATCTCTTAATGAATAATGATTTTTTAATGAATAAGTGAAAAATAAAAATTAACAAGGGGATTGAAAATACTAAAATAAAAAACTATGAGTGAGTTATAGAATCTTCAGAGTAATTTCGTACGCACAATTAATAGTAAATACATTTATTCAATGAATAAATAATAAGATTGCTGGGATAATGCCAGAAAAAGAAACTATTTCCTGATAACATTCTGAAAAACGCAAAATGATTAAAATATAATAAGATAACCAAAGGGATGAATTAAAAATTAATAAAAAGAGACATAAATCTAAATAAATCATCAAAACAACTCACAAAGGAAAAAATAAGGCGATAATGCAGCTGGATATAAACTTATTATGCAATAACATAGCTAAAAAAATACATTTGAAATAGTTCCAATATATTAAGGAAAACATTCGGAAAAAAGACAATAAAGTAAGTCCATAAACACATAATAACTTTATTTCTTATAATTACTGGCTTAGAAAAACAGTGACAATTCTTATAAATGAATAGATAACCATAACTGCAGAACTTTGGCATATTTGCTTAGGCTTCTAAAACGTCTGGCAAAGCTCCAGTCAATGATATATATAAAAAAAATGGTAGAGCGTTTTTATGTAAAATGTTCTGTAAGTGCTTTGATACAAAATATTCTGAAACATAAATATATTTTAAGAAATAGAATCGTATTCATGCAAATACAGTACCGTAAATCTAGTAAAAAAATATATAAATGATTTATGTTTCAATTGTAGCTAAAGTTTTACAGCTTAAGCAAACAAAATATCAAAATTTTATTTAGAGCAATCTAAAGATATTTTAGTTTTTTTTAGTAAATTTAGATGCTAAAGCAGTTTGCATTAGTTTGTAGAGTTCAGAAATCAATCATATTATACTAAACTTTAAAATATTATCATGTATTAATACTTTTAATACTGTAATCGTAATACCTGTAAAATTTATTTATAGTCGTAACATTTTACATTAATTTGCACTCTTTGTTGCTAGAATCTAAAACTTGTTAACAAATATACATATGTTTCTTTGTTTTACACTGGCATCTTTAGATTTATATAAGAATAATAATACAATACAATAAAACAGTAGGATAAAATAAGTAGGATAAAACAAAACAGACATAGGCATTTTTAAAGGTAAAATAATAAGCATGATAATGACTATTTACATAAATCAAAGGAAAACTGCCTGTACATCTTAAATTGATTTTTTAAAGCCAAACACAGATACATAAAATAAAATTAATAATTTAGTTTGCTTAAAAGTTGTTTAAATAAATAAATAAATAAATATTTTTTAAGAAATAGATAAGAAAATCATTTATTTTTTGGTTATAATTTGATTTTTGGTTTTCTAAAATCATAATATGTAAAAATAAGTTTTCATTTCATCAAAATTTCTTGAAAAACATAATTCTTCCACAATATTGTTTTCCCCATATATTTAAATAAAAGATAATTTCAATTTTCAATTTCAATCTGAAAATGACGACAAAAAAAGAAATCTAATAATCCCTATCGTTTTCCCTTTTCTCACTTTTATACACAAAATTGGGTTAATTTAGTCGCCATCTTTACCGAAATGTCATTAAAAATTAGAAAAAAAATTAATATCTCGAAAACTAATTCAAATTTTAAAATTCTTAGACCCCTTTGGGCATCCTCAGATCAACGTGGATAACTGGTTTTAATTTAGTCGACCAGCGTCCCATATTCTAGAAGAAATAGCTCTGAAATACTCGACAACATACATTAATTTAATCAGTCGTTTAATCAGTCGATTCATAAATTTGTTTCATTAGGATTTTATATATATATATGGTAGATATATATTTACATCACTCATGTTAACCTATTACAAAGATATTCAGTGTTGTGAAATATTTTGCGGTTTAAACTCCTATAAATATTATGTCAAAATAGTCGGACATATATTTTAAATGTTTTCAGGTTTGCATGGATTTTTGAGATATTAACTGAGTCTATAAAACAAAATAGGTAAAATTAATAATCTGATATATCATATATGGAAAATTGTGTTTTAACCCTTTCATGGGCAACATACTTTAGTTGATAAAATATTGAAATGGTTGAGTAACACCAGGATCTACGAACTAATTTACTTGAAACTAAGTAAAAGTTATTTTTTATTTTTACCCCCTACCCCTCGTGTACATTATAAATGCAAAATTTAATTCCAAAATTCTCGTGTCAGTGTGGCATTTTGGAATTAAAATTAAGAGATATATATAACATGCATGCGCCTTTCAAACGGTTAAAGAATAATGATATTTTATTATGCGTTTTTACATGATGGAGCAAATTTTTTAAATATTTTTAAAAAGCTAGTTATATTTACCTTTAATATAACGCATAAAGTCCTTACAAATAAACAAGTAGTTAAAATTTAAATACATTTTTCGTATAAGAGCAATTAATTCAGAATGCCTGAACTGGTTTGTTGGGAGATATGTTTCTTTGAGTGTTTAGCAAATACATTTAAATTAACTGTAAGAAAAATTAATATATCACGATGGTAATTGGAAATATGCGTCAGCTGCCAAAATATATTCGTAAACTAGTAGTTAAAATGGGAACATCCAGTAATTAAAATGAAATGATACATTTCCAAAAATCGTATATTGATGGGAAAATTGTTATGCTAATGGTGAAATCGTAAATTAAACTTTTCCAATCATTTAAAGTCTGTATGAACATTGTAATTACTTTTCTAAATGGGCTGCTTTTTTTTAAGTAAAGATGAAATTTGTAAATAAAAATTTATTTTGTTTCAACTGTTAGAGAAATGAGGAAATAAAACTGATAGCCTGAAATATTTGTCATCTGACAAAAAGAATGTGAAATCTTCACTGTTAAAATGCAGTGATATACTTGTAAAATTTGTGTAGGTATTCAAGAAAAAGTATTATGGCATTGTTGAAAATTCCAAACCAAACTTTTCTCATAATTTTGAAGTCTATTTAAACAATACAAAAATTCGAAATAGATTTGCTCTGAAAAATAAAACTCACAGATTAAATTTGTGCATTGTATTTCCTTTTGTTTCGTAAGTTTTTTGCTTTGTAATTTGAATGCGTAGTTCTTTATTCTATTTTAAATTGACATCCTCTTTGTAAAAAGTAAATTTTAGGTTTTTCAATAAGTTGAGGATATGGTTTGAATCTCTTAATTCGTTGCATTGAAATGATAAGATTCTAATTGCTTCAACTACTGTTTTAACAAAAAAATGAGATGCATATATCACACACACACCCTTTCTAGCAGCAATGCACTGAGAAAACAATTAAATTCTTTAACACTCGAAATATTTGTTTAAATTCGTAAATTGGGATTTTGAGTTTTATTCAAAACTACTCAGTAGACAATTTCATTCAATTTTAGACTATTTAACCTATAAGAATCATGAATGGACTTGAAGCCGACGTCACTAATTGTCTCCCTCCCCTCTCCCATGTCTTCTACCGCCTTGATGTCTTTACCTTTCAATATATCTTTTAACACTGTGTATTTCAAACAATTTTAGTCTATTTCGTTTATAAGAATCATGAATGAACTTGAAGCGGATGTCAGTAATTGTCTCCCTCCCCTCCTCCATGCCTTCTACCGCCTTGATGTCTTTACCTTTCAATATATCTTTTAACACTGTGCATTTCAAACAATTTTAGACCATTTAGTCTATAAGAATCATGAATGGACTTGAAGCGGATGTCAGTAATTGTCTCTCTCCCCTCCCCCATGCCTTCTACCGCCTTGATGTCTTTACCTTTCAATATATATTTTAAAACTGTGTATATACACTGTAAACAAATTTCGTAAATTTTCAGTAGATGTACCGTAAATTAACGGTACTTGTGCCGTTTTCACTCTTTACGGTATGAGTACCGTACTTCTAAGGAATATTAAGCGTAAAAAACCGTTTATGTGCCATTTCGATTATAAACGGTATTTATACCGTAAAATGGTTGTTTTTCAGTAAAAAATCGCTATTTATACCGTAAAATAATTATTTTTCAGTAAGGAAAATGCTGGTAGACCCGCCGCGGTGTACGGCAACCCCTGAAGTCATGCTCTTTCTCTTGTTACGTAATGCGTGCTGGCCTGAGGAGAGGGGTACATATACTTTAGCCGGTACATATACTTTAAATATTTTACGGTACATGTACCGACCTGTTAAATTACTGTCTATATACTGGTCACAAAGTTGCCAGTATATGACTGTAATTTTTGACCAAAATTTTTTACAGTATATATAGCTGTGATACAAACCATCATTTTCCTCATGTAAATTTTGAATGCATGAGCCAATTCAAGAGCAACTACCACGAATGAAAAATTTATATTAATGGGAGTCACAGCTTTTGAATCTATTTGGTTCAAAACTTACAAAAGGAAAATTGCATCTTCTATCACATATATATAAATGCGACTAACGCAGGAAAAAAAAATGTCCAATGAGTCGATCGTCCACATTCGGGATTTGTTCTTTGTATTTTGCGCTTATCTGTAGTCAGGGTGCCCTTCGAATTCGGATGGGGCATTTTACGATGTTTTTGCAGTCGAATCGTTTCACTCCAGCACAACGAATTGTGGAATTGAAATAGCATCAATAAGCAAGTTTTTGTTAAAATATAAAACTGTCCCACTTATATTACTTTACCTTTAAAATTTGGTACCATTAGTTTTATGCATAAAATAGGAATACACAATAGAATAATGAATTTTTTTATGTCCAAAAACCACGTATGAAAAAACGACGTATATCTTTAATTCAAATATTTTTTTTTTCCTTACAGTATGTGGGGACAAGTACGTGATAACCTAATAATATAAAATTGTTATTTCTCCTAAAAGAAATATGTTTTATAGGTTCAAATGCAACAAAGTGCCACATAAGTATTTCTCGAAAAACAAAAGTGCTATCCTAATATACAGTTTTCCCCAGATGACTTCTGTAAGATTTTAAATTCAGTTCTGAAAATTTTCAATTAACGTGCATGAAATTTTAATGAATGTCAATTTATTCATGTAGTTTTGGTGGGTTTTATTGCAGAAAATACAAATGAAACTTGAAACAAATTTGTTAATCATGTTAATTTCTTTTTAAAGAAACATAAGATACAATGTTTCAAATCTATAAAGTGCCGCTAAAGTGTTTCACCAAAACGGAATAGAAATTCATTTAAGTGTACATTTTTCCCAGAAGGCTTGAATGTACTTTAAAATGAACTCTTACATTTTAAATTACGATATAATCGTGAATTTAGATACAAAGTTTGAATTGTTTTTAAATCGTAACATTATTACAAAACTTGAAACATATTATTCTTTATTTAAATTTTTTATTATGATTTTGTCTTATCCATAGCATTAGATTTGAAAAAAATGTTAACAATACAACAACTATTATTTTGCTTTCGAAATTTATATATTTTGTTTAGTAAGAATCTATCAGTTATTTTAACATTTATGTAATGTATTTATTGTCATATAAAGCAAGTTTCATGGCAAATGAAATAAATTGCTTCAATGATAAGGAGTTACATAATTTCTTTTGCATACATGTTTATAATTAATACTGCAGTAAAACACTAATTAATCCGAAATATATTGAGATGTAAAGCTATGTATTCAATCGTAAAAATATAATTTCCTGTATAATTTCCTAATACATTCCTGTTTAAACCAGTGTTAACCTGTTCGGGTCTGGCGGGACATGTATTTTCATTCACTATTACTTTGTCTTAATAACTATTTATTTTAATCATCTATATATATTAATGATAGAAAATATCTATAGATATACAGTAATACCTCGGTTTTTGTTGACTTCGGTTATCGTCGGTTCGGTTTTCATCGATTTTTTCCGTGAAAAGTTTGTTTCAGTTTTCGTCGGTTGCCTTGGATTTCGTTTATTTCCTGTGTATTTTTGTGCTTTTTTATTGATTGCGAGTGCTCCATCATGGAACTAAAGAAAGTTTCTTGTAAGAAACTTGTTTAATAATAATGTCTTGCCCCATTTTAGGCAAATCTTAAAGAAGCAACAGAAAGAGACCACTTTGGACAGCTTTTTTGAGCGACATAAGTCATCTGACTCTGAAGCTAGTCTTACTGCCAAAAGACCAAAAAGGGAAGTGACCCCAGATACAGGGGCTTTGATGCCATTCGCTAAGAGCACTATATTAATTTCTTACGGTTTTTAGTATTAAACACTATACTTATTCTCTATAAAATGTGTTTTTGATACGTATTTTGTAGTCTTTAGAACGAAGTAATTGGATTTGCATAGATTCATATGGATATAATTGACTCGGTTTTCGTCGGTTTTGTATTTCGCCGATTGTTTTAGGACGGATTATCGACGAAAACCGAGGTATAACTGTATTATTATCACTTCATTTACGTTTCACCATTTAATAATAATAAAAGTTTGCTTAAATCCCTTTACACCGTTGGCGATTTTTTTTCAAACATATGTTTCACTCTTTAAATTTAAAATAGGGGCAACTTTTTCAAATGAATGATTTATGATAAAAAAATTGAAAAATACTATAACGTTGGTATGTCTGTTTAATCCTGCTGAATACATCAACATTTACCTAACTTTTTCAAAAGTTGATCCTTAGCCATTGCCATATGTATAGTACTCAAAATAATTATATTTGCTAAATTTGTGTAAATAACATATTCGTTAAATTTCTTTAAACTAGGGGTGCCAAACTATGGCCCGGCGTATACCAATAAAATTTTATGGTACTGTTAGCTTTATTTAATCATCGAATTTCTACGATTCAAGAAGACGACTACTTCTTTTAAAAATTAGTGGTATCTGGCAGGCCACAGTTTAACGCCCCTGCTTTAAACCATAACATTTGTGATTGGGATAAATACTTTTAAATGTATTGAATTAAAAGTTCTTTTGTGTATTAAACTTTACATTTAAAGGAAATTTTGGAAGTTTATGTATCGATAACTTTCAGAGGCTATTTACGGTCCACATCATCATCATCAACAACAACAAACTTTGTTAAACATGTGCAAATCACACATCTAAATGCATTTGAGTACAGTACTTTTTCAATTGTTGTTGTTTGTAGAGAAAGTGATCCTGTAAAAAGATAGGGGTAATATGTGTTGAAAATATACCGCTTACCTATTTATAAAACAAAAGCGCTTTTAGAGACATTTTAATGTCTTAAATGAACATTTTTGATTATCCGAATTATCCAGATTTATAGAGATTGCGTCTAAAACGCACTAATCCGGAGATTTAGAGTTTCACAGGATTTTAATGATAACTAAATAATGTTGTTTTGCATTTATATATTTAAAACGCAAGGCCGATTTTATCGACAGTTCGTGACAGAAAACTACTGTTTCAATCTACTTTGTTTAGATTTTAAATAAAAGATTTTAGATTATAGATACGTCAAATTGAATATTTGTGACAATAAATCTGAGTAATTAGCAAAAATTTACTATTAAATATTGTTTTCCAAGCATGCGCAGTAAGATATTCCAAAATTTCTTTAAATGCATGTTTTATATATTTGGATACTTCTTTAAACTAAGCCAAAGAAGCATGCTGATTTGTTTATTCCGCGATATCGTGTGTTTTGGCGTTTATTATTGTTATTATTATTGTTACACTCTTTTTATTTAACTTAACTTAGATTATGTATAAGATGGAATTTTGTAATCGATTTTTCCCTTTTTTCCTAGTATATTAGAAATATGATTAATTATGTGTAAAGGCGTGTTTCCGATGACAACACAGCATTTTAATGATTTTAGATTTTAATTATAATTTAATAAATTAAGTTTAAGACTTTTTACGTTAGCCGTGTGCAGGAGAAAAATCTCCAAATATTATTCATGTTTACCAGTTTATATGAGTTACGACAACAATAGAGTTAATAATCCGCCAAACCACGATCTCGAAAATAAACCAACTGGCTGCAAAACAGCAACAGTGAAATATTTTAAACACAACAAAATACAAAATAATTATAAATGAAAAATAAAGAGTGTAACATATATATTTGTACTACGCTTTTATCAATTAAGATTTTCATATTAATTAAATTATGATTATAGTTAGAGAAAACAATTTAGAAATCCTGCATAGATAGTTCAAATAGAAATACTTTCTTTCTTTCTTATTTAGAAAAAAAGAAACAGGTAAAAATTATATCTTTTTTTAACAAATTCACTAGTTTGCTCGACAAACGTAAATCAAAGCGGTAAATTTTCCATAATTGGGCACATGACAAAATAATGAATTGTAACGGTGAAATTTTGTAAACCAACATGATTTGCAGTCATAATTAAGCGTGATTTTTTAAATAAACATTGAGTGTTTATAAAGTTTTTTTTAAAACTATTTTTACTTTAAACTTAAATTTATACATATACTTATTATTATTATTTATTATTATTATTATTATTATTATTATTATTATTATTATTATTATTATCATTATTATTATTATTATTATTATTATTATTATTATTATTATTATTATTTATTATTATTATTTTTATTATTATTATTATCATTATTAATAATGAAAGGTACACGTAACAAGATAGACGGTGATTATCTCTTTTGCACTGTTTCGTATTGCGTGTGTAATAAAAATGATCGAAATTCGGTTAAAAACTCCTTCAAAAGTCAGTGGTAGTTTTCTAATTTACAGAACAATAATTAGTTGCGACAAAGACAATAATAATTAAAAAATCACCAGATAGGGCGTCAAGTTTTGGCGCATACAGACTATTAATATATATATAAAGTGTTTTTTATTAGTTTTAAAACCATTAACGTAATTTCTCCAAAGAAGCGCCGTTATTTATTTAGTATCAAGTTTGATATTTAGCATCACACGAGCAGGAAATAATCTTTGAGTTCCAATATCACGACCCATGTCCAAAATGACCAACTAATAAAATTTTCTAGAACATGTGACCAAGCCCAATTGTCTTCTCGCGCCCGAAATCCGTAGGATATAAAAATTAGTCAAAACAGTCTGAGCCGTATTATAGATAAAATTAGCTTGAGGCAAAATGACCCACAAATGACCTACTAATCGAAATTTCTCGGACATGTGACTCAACCCAGTAGTCTTCTCTTGCCCGAAAATGGTAGAATACAAAATTTAGTCAAAATCGTTTGAACCATTTTTTAGATACAATTAGCTTGACCCTGGCCCATTGTGACCCAAAATGACCCCCCAATCGAAATTTCTTGAACATTTGACCTAGCTCGATGGTTTTCTGGTGCACCAAAACGTTAGGATACAAAATTTTGTCAAAATTGTTAGAGCCGTTTTTAAGATAAAATTTGCATATATATATATATATATATATATAACCATACACAAGATTTCCTCGAATTAGAATATATGATATCTTGTTATTTGCAATGTTGAAAATGCGCATTTATAAATTATAAGAGATTTTATGAAAAATTCTATAATTTTTTTCATTTGACCGTTAGAATTGACAGTCCCAAACTGTTTCTACTGTCTAATTCACAATTTTAGTCGAACTTTACTTTTACTTTAAATTTTGTTTCGTTTTTCATTATGATGTTAAGTATTTGTATCAAGCAATAGTGTTTTTTAATGCTTTGAGTTTTGAATTAAGTTATACTACAAATGAGAGGCTTCTTATCACGATGACATAGATGGAATGTCTGGTCATTAAAAAAACATATCCCAACTGCAAAAGCTATAACAAAATTTACATAAAATATTCAAAAAACATATAAAAGAAAAAACATTAAAAAAAAATAAACAATTAGAAAAACGCAAAAAAGTTCTATAAAAATTAGCTTTCCTTTATCAACAGCGAAAGTGAGATGCTACCATTTTGAGAGCAGAAGAACGACTGCAAGAAAATAGAAGAAAATGGTATGGAACTGGAGGGGAGACGATCAATAAAAAAAGAAGTATCCAGTAATTCAGCCACCGATGACAAGTTGACACGGCAAATATAAAATAAGAATGTGTAATATTCAAATGGTAAAGAAAGAATTCGGGAGGGAAGAAATCTATTGAAAATACAATAAATTAATTAATAACCAATTAATTAAAATAAAAACAAATTAATTTAAGAAATTGAATTAAGCAAGCATAATTTTTATATGACGTAAATGTTATTACAAAATATTATATGTAAACTATGTAGAAAACGTGATAAATTATATGTTTAAATTTCTCTACAGAGTCTCATCTTTCGATCCCCCATGCTAGTGTATATCAAATATATTCAGTCTTGTGAAACATTTTACAAGTTTAGCTCCCATGATTATGATGTCAAAATCATCCGACATATATTCTTTATGTATATAGGCTTGAACGAACTTTTGAGATTTTTGTTGATTTTAAAGATGAAATAGGAAAAGTAAACAATGTAACATATGATACATAGAATGCTATGTTATAAATGATAATATACATTTAAGAAGCTTTGTAAAACACGGTCTAAGGTTAAAAAAACTTTAAAAATAAAGTCATATTTATTTTCCACGTTACGTGTAACGTCTTTATACTTTGACCAGGATTTAAAGTTTAAACAAATATTTTAACATAAAAATCAGAATCATGTCTGAAAATTATTTAGGGTGATTCACTCAGTGCTGCACATATTAAGTGTAAAAAAGACTGTTAGAAGAATAAAGGTAATGCTGTAATCGGAGACATGTGTGAACTGATTGACATTTGTTATAAAGAAGTTGTAGAGAAATATTAAAAATGTAAACACCCGCTTGTTAAAAAATACTCATATACAAAAATCGTGTTTTGTTGATGAAAAAATGGAAAGTGGATCTTCAAAAGTTAAATTTGCCTATCGTTTTGATGTATGTTTACCCTGACAATCCAGTGCCATTCTGAAAACTTAGTGGATATCGTATTCAGGATGACCGATACCCTCTGGGTGATTAAAATTGACCTGAAGACAGATGCAGGATAGTCTCTGCATGTCAAAATGCGTGTCTTGTAGCGTGCATGGCAAGGCAATCTCAGTTATTATGCAAATTTAAGGTTTAAAACACTTTTATTTAAACTATGACGTTAAGGAGGGTGGCAGAGTCACACTTGGCAAGTTTTAGCCTACATGAATCAGCGACCCACAAAATTCATTCACTAACTTAATATTCACTAGAAATGACTAGAAGTTTTACTAAAATAACAATGTTTACTTACATGAAGAATAATGGCTGTTCATTTCACTACAAAATCCAGTAGAAAATCAATGCTTTAAGCTACAATACAAGAAGCACTCACGAAATTGTTAGTTCAATCTAACTTCTAATACACTAACAACCCGTGGCTGCTGAATAACTGTTATTCAAACTATAACTCTAAGGAAATTACCAAATGGGTAACTTTAACTCAGCTGAACTTCATTTCCGTTGACACGGGTTGGAAGCACAACTCTAGCACCTCAGCACAGGTCTTGTTAACCAAATCCACCGAAAAAACCTTTCGCTTCAACTTACATATCTTGCAGATAGACCAGCGAAGCGAAACTTGCATAAACTTACAGCAAAAGACAGGAACCACAAAGTTCGAAGGCTTGGTACATATTTGGCAAATTAGAGTAAAAGACAGTATAGATGTCGCTGTTGCGCACACACGTTAGATGTTGACATCACGTTGGCATTCAAATCTGTAGAATACCTTTATAAGAGAGTTGCTAGTACACTACAACCTATAGATGTTTCTCGCATGTCATTTTATGACGTTTCATGAACAATATTAGGATGAAAAAAGGCTGAAAGAAATTAAGAAAGAAACATAAAGCACATGTGCGTTCTATAAGATAATCCACAAGAATTTCTAAAGAGAATATAATTAGATAATTTCTTCTCTATATCCTTTGATAGCTAATAGATAGTTCTCATGGGATATAACAACTACTGCATCTCTGTGAGCATTATAGGATGTCCATAGGACGATTGAGTTTGTTTGGATAAATATTACTAAAATTTTCAAAATAAATATTTTAAACAATATTTAACGAGTAAATTACATTTGCAAAGTTGATTTTATTAAACAAAAATGTTTTGGATGAACTCATTGATAAATGTATTTTGGGGTTAAAAACGTTTAATAGTTAAATTTCAGTCAAATAAAAAAGTTAATTATTATTGAATTATAAAATATATCTCACTTTCGTGTAAAACATTTAATACTTGAATTTAAAATTTTAAAATATTTTGTTTTATGCATAAAGTTTGAAGACACGATAGAATAATAAAAATTGTTATGTATGAAAATTTTTAAAAATATGCCAGGGAATCATGTATCTTATTAATTTTAATAATATTTATTCTTACATTGTTGAAAAAAAGCGCTTGACACAGAATTTATGTTTTAATTATATTTAAAGGAGTTAGTTTTGCAAGTCCCAATGAAACAAAGTGCCACTAAAGTATTTTCTAAAAAACTAAAATCTTGAAATAACACATATTTCCCAGATGATTAAAAATCAACTCTGCCAAGTTCTTGAAACACACACAAGGAATTTTAATGATTGTGAATTTAGCTGTCAAGATTTTGTTATTTTTAATTAGATATTTTAATTTTTCTTATCAGAAACATTTTCTACAGCACCACTAAGTTAGAACGTTGAGATTGTTTCACGAAAAAAAAAGTTTAAATGTAGACTCCTTTCGCCTCCCCCGAGATTGTTTGAAATGAATATTTAACATTAACTCTGGATTTTGAAATTAACATATAATTTTTTTTTAACATTGAGCTCTTAGATACAAAATTTTTACTGTTTTCAATTCCCACCCTGAATGTACAATTTCAAACAGTTTGTATTTTACCAGACTGTTTACGATCATTTTATTCACATTAATAATTTATAATTGATTGTGGTGGTTAGTTATGCGGTTATTAACATTGTAAAAATGTAAAATATTTTGTTTTTATAATTTCTTGTCGGAACTAACTACTTATTTTAACATTTATGAATGCATTTATCGACATTAATAGAAGATTCTCTATAATGTAAAATAAAAATTACATAGTTAAAGCGTTAAAAACGAAACTGAAGCAATATTTCACAGAATATAGTATAAAATATTTCAATATTCATGATTTTAAAGAGTGAATTTTACGTAACAAAAAGTTTCTATGTTTGTTTATACGTTTCCGCGAAGAATTATAATTATAAAACCGTATAATATTGCACTTTTAAGAAAATTTACATCGAAACCTGAACATAAATTTTTATGTATAATTGTATTATAAATAAATGCTGGAAAAGAAACATACGTACTTAAAATAACATAGATGATAAGTATAAATGTAATATCGATTGATCGTCGGTATGTTATGAGTGTGAGAAAAAATATATATAAAATCTAACAGGTAAAATTTTTAAAAGATTATAAATATGATTAACTTGAGTAATTTGATTTTTCCGCTCAAGAGTTTCGCACTGCGGCCCACAATTTCTCCCATTAAACAATGCGAAGGACACTGTTCGAAAAAGATCCTTTCACGTGAGCTGAAGTTGAAAACCTCTGATTTATCCAATCTAAGGACATTACTGATAGACGAAATCAAACATTTTTTGTGATAAGTTATGTGTGGAGCCGAATTTATGAGAGAAAGATTATTCATACAAAACAAACCTAAGCGAGGGATACAAGAGAGAAAAAATATTGTTAGCCTACTAATAAACTTAGGAATTAAAGCAACATTTTAATATTGTATGAATAATAAATAAAGTGAAACATATTTATAAAACAAAACGTTTAATACTCGTATATAGTCCGATTTTAATACTTATTTATTTTCCTTTCAGAGATATACTTGAAACTTTATCTTACCCTGGATAAAAATATGTTAATTCAATTAGGTTCTAAAATCATGTTTTTATAAAGTTTTTTGTAATAGAAATGACAAAATATTCAACTATTGTTTTGTGTATAAGTTTTCGGCAATTTCCTGTTAGGTTATTTCATATATTTAACATTTCTTTTAAATGTAAAAATCATAATAATCGTAAATTTTAAGCTGTCAATATGAGCGTTTTTTATTTTTTGGTTTAAAATGTAAAAAATGACATCTATACAAAGAAAGATGTATAAAATATGCCTCTTCAACTTTTAAACTTATCAAGTTGAATTTTAGATTTTTCTCTTTTGTTTTATGCTTTTAAATTCCCTTTACATTTTTTCACGAAAAAATAAAAGATGAAATATGCAAAATTTTAGAAGAGCTTATGAATATATATCTTCCTTCCTCTTCAAAAAAGTTCAAACAATGTGACATCAAAACTTTCAATTTTAAGTTTCGAAAAAAAAATGACTTTTCTATTAAGGAAATATCGGAAAAATATTATTGAAAAGTTTAAGAAGTATATTTTCCACTCTGAAAGTGAAAGAAATTTATTTGTTCATAAGAATTTATTTTTAAGTTATTTGATTTTAAATTAGTGTTTAAGTATTTTATCAACAAGGGAAAATCATATTTTTGAAGACAGAGCATGTTTTAAATTCAGATGACATGGACTTCTTTATATGATTCACGTATTCAACTGATTTTACAACATTTTGGTACAAGAACAAGTAGTTATTTTGCCATATAACCTTCGAGGTTGTCAACTTAAAAGAAGGCTATGGCAAAGATATTACTCAAACACAACAATTTATTTATAGCAATAAACAGGGAAATAGCTGTGGGACTAATGTATATAATTAAAAAAGCTCAATTTTTACGAAAGACTAAGAGGGGGGAAATCCTTTTTCAAAACTTTTTTTTTAATTTAACTCACTTAACGCGGATCCAAAAGTCCTCACTGTTCCTTTTACAGGGCCCTAAGAGATTCACTTTAGAAGACACTGTGATTATAAAACGACATTACATGAATTCCGATTGCTCTCCATTTGAACTGCAAAGCTCTACGTAATACGAAACTGGCAAAGACTCAGAGCCGATGATTCTATCCAAAGCGCTATTTGGGAACACCACTTAAAATTAAAATGTGCCTCAATTTGCACGAGACAAATAACTAGCCCGGGTGTGATATGTATTTCCAATCCATTTATTCCATATCCAACAGCACTATAATAGCTACTTAACAACCACAGTTGCCTAATTAACATACCATTGGAAAAAGCACCGTGACAAAAAAATTTCGCAGATACATACTTTGCGAAACTTAAAGAAATGACAGAAAAGGTCTTTTTTACTCACAAGTTTTAGATGTCACGACACCACAATAGCAAAGGAAATATGATTAATTAGAACCTCCCTTTTACGGAAAAATCTTTGACTTCTTATTTGGAACACACTTAAATGGCAATTTTTGCTATAAATTATTCGCTTTTCAAACAGTTGTTATATAAATATTTTGGTTGAAATTTAAAACACTTTTGATGTTCTCTTTCATCATTAAATTCTAGTTAATTCTTTTATAGTTTTGGTAAAAGTAATGCATTAATGGAAAGACATAAACCATGAAACAGATTTTTCTAAAATGTAAGTTACTAAAAATAAAATAATTTTTCTTCAAATCTTTTTATAAAAGTTGAGTTACTTAAAAAAGTAAATACGTAACATAGTCATATTAAAGAACTTATTTGAAAATGTCAAACTGATTTAATTAACAAAATCATGCAAATCATGAAATCGCAGCGGATAAGTTTTAAAAAATCAATTCATCGTAAATCATTTTATGATATCATAAATATCTCTTTTTATCAATTTCTGATTTATGTTTTCGATCAAGATATAAGCACTTTTATAAAAAACTTAATATAACTTAAATGAAATATGATTTTTCACAATTTTATTCTCGACTTTTTTGTTTTTTCAAGTAAAAAACTTTGAACTGACATTTGGAGGACATTATCAAACGAAGTTTTCTTTATAATATTTGAGCTTTTTGAGACAGATGATAGATAATATTAAAAACTGAAATATTAAATCCTTTTGAGAGACATTTGGAACATTTCAGATTTTTTTAAGGAAACACACGAGAGTGAAAAAGTAACCCTTCAAAATGTTTTTATTTAAAGCTGTCTTGGTTGTTACATTAAAAATGAAGTAACATGAAGATAAAAACAATATTGTTATAATGGCTATTATGGGATTGTTTTGTATATAAAAAGATGCGTACTTAATAAACCTGTCATAATTTGTAATTAGTAAAAACAATTGTGGTTTAAGCAATTAGTATCATAATAAATTATTAATGACTATGCAAAGATCTTCAAACATATTTTGAATTCATTATAGATACTTATACCGAATATCTACAACGATAAACGTTAAAGCGTTACAAGATGATTATAAACAAATATTAGTTTGGCTTTGGTACAAGATGATTTACAAGGATAAAAAATATGTATATAATCATTAATCCTACAAGGTCACTTAATACATGAAATATTTGTACAAGTGTTTGAAAACAACATGATATTTTCAGAAAACTAATTAAATTTATAAGTCAAGTTTCAGAATACCTGTTATCCTTAACCGACAGAGTAAAAAATGTCCCAAGCCATGTTTCCATCTTGTGCTGCGAATGTAGCCTTTCAGAAATATATAAAGAGTGAGAGATGCTGAGTTGGGATATCGTTCCTTGCAGTTCAGTGTAGAGCTTCAGAGCGCTGTTCTGGGGTCCCGGGTTCGATTACCGGCTTGGGACATTTTTCAATTTGTCGGTTTAAACGCTTAATTTAGCAATGGAAAATCCACTTGTATGCTACTCATTTGTTTTGGGCAAATTTCGCTCCTGGAAAATTAATTGAAAAATTACTTGAAATTCACTTGTACCTCTAATCTTCAGAATACCTCTTAAAGACAAGAAAATCGAGACTAAATTGAAGGTGATAGATAAAGGTATATTAACTCAGTTTCAACTCGGTTTACTTATAAAACCTACTTATTTCTCACGCGGAATTTGTGCGAAAATTAAAATAATAAAATAATGTATATTATACAAAATAAATTATTCATTATATAAAATGTAGAAGAATAATTAGGGGAGAGTAGGGTAAAATCATGTAGGCGAGTCAAACCGGGTACCCTGTTTTCTCGTGCTGCCGTGTTTACTCGTGCTGTGATGAGTGCTGCCAATAACTCATAACAGGTCACACGACACTTTGATAGGAAGACTTTCATGTGACATTTTGATGCCAAGTAGAAGTGTGTACGTCAGGCTATCCAGCAGAATGACCAGGTTGATTGTTGATCGTCTGTTCCTGAAAAATCGGGTACCCATTGTTTTCCATTGAATTCTGCAATAAATTGTTTCTTCACTGAACAGGTGGTGAAGGATTAATACAATGTTCAGTCTGCAAAGAGTAAGCACATGAGGAGTGCAGCAGATATGAGATGTAAATGCTGATAAAGCCATTACATGACAACAATAAAAATTTCTTGAAAACCTGATTAAAAGTTACTGACCATAAAAAATACATATGTTTTAAAGTTTGAATCAAAATTTATTACAGTAAAGCTTTTTGTTACTGCAAGTGTAAAAGTTTTATTTCAGATTAGTACCCGGTTTTACTCTTTCCTCAAAATTCGTAGTTGTTTCAGATAGCCCTAGAAAACGCTTTTTCGCAAGTATAGACGAATTTGATTTTGTCAAAAGGTGTGGTTTTACAATAGCCCAGATGTCTCCAAAGACTTTTTTGTAATATTCCGATTCTTCCGCCCTTGTACACATTTCTAGACAAAGGAAAACAGTTAAGTACCCAGTTTTAACCCAGTTAGTACCCTTTCCCCTATATGTTTTTAATTTGAATTGGAACTGACCATGCACCTTCACTTTATATTATAATTATGAAGTTTTATATTTTGCAGGATTATTGACAAATAAATTAATTATTGCATTCATCGTATCTCAGCTACATTTATCAAGGGGGGGGGGGAGGATTGAGAATTATTTTGCTTTTTATTTAAATTTCTATGAAATTCTTTATGACATGCGTCAAAGTTTTCTAGTACTAGACTTGTAATTTTTTTTTTATATAAAAAATAATTGTACAAATTTTAAAATATTTTCAGAAATTAACCTTGCATTGTGTTTAAAGATTTTAAAGTGAATACGCTTTATACGAGGACCAAATAAAAGAGACTCTTACTTTTTCAAAATTTCAAAATGAGTAATTATTCAAAATAATTTAAAAAAATTAAATGCTATGTATTTCGTATGCTACTCTTTATTCGAAATTTCAAAATAATAAAAAAAATACTTTAAAAGTTCTTCAAACATAAAAAAGAAGAATATTTAATCAAATGTAAACCTTTGAAAATTTAATAAGGATAAAAAGGAAACCTTCTTAAAGTAAATGCACATAAAGTATGTTTTTGTATAATTACTTTTATATATTTCGGTACAAAATCCAATGAAAGTTCGTTAAAAATATGTTTTTTTTCTGTAGACAAAGGTATTTAAATGATATCATAACGTAAATTTTCTTTAGTTTTATAATAAAAGAATCTCTAGTCGAACGTCGAATACCAACTACATAATAAAACATTAACAATAAATCATATCAATAAAACATTATAATGCAAAATGTTTCGGAAAATTCTCATTCTTCTTCAAAGCATTAAATTAACACATAAAGCCCATTTCTAAGTTATCGTATTGCTGAAGTTAATAAATGCCATTTTTACACGTCTTTATATGTTTTTGAAAAATAAGATAACTGTTGCTTAAAATTAGAGAGAAATAATTCTGTGTTTTACTTCATATATATCAGCAATATCCCAGAAAAAAAATTCATAAAAACGGAAGGAAATAAAGCACTATATATATTTTTTATACTCTACAAAATGTAGTCATTGATGCATCTACGCATTTATAAAATATTTTACACAAATAATAAATGTTATAAAACTCGGAGTGTAAGATAATTGAATGAGAAAATTTTTCAATTAAATACAATGTGAATGTAGAAACGGAAGGAAACGTTCATTAAGATGAATAATTAATGTTTTAATTATTTTTACATTTGTGTAAAACAAAATTTAGATTAAACTCTGCTTTATCTATATTTAATGGCATCAAAAATGTTTAATATGTTCTAAATCATCGTACAACTTCAGTGTGTAGAAAACTTTTAACTATAATTTGCGTTGTAATTTATCTGAAAGATTTTAGTTTATTATATTATTTTTTGATGAAATAAAATAATAAACTTCTTTTTAACTTTCAAATTGTACCATTTTAAAAATATTAAAGTGATTTAAAACGGCATTAAATGAAAACAAAATCAATTAAATAAAACTCCAACAAAAATAGGTGTTTGATTTAATTTTTTGAAGTTTTAACATCTCGTATATAAGCAATGGTTAACATGCCATATTCGGACTAATTTTCCTCCGATAACTTTATTATTTTAGAAGACCTTTCTTAGTTTTATTTTTAATTAAATGGGTATTAGTTTACAAAACAGAGATATTAATTACCATAGTCATAAATTGCAATATTCAGGGGGGGGGGGGAACCTGTTTAACATGCATAAAAGAATTGCCATAGTTTTTGTAAAAACTCATAAGATAGAAAATAATATATATATGTATATAGAAAATATATGTTTATGTATATATTAAGTCATGTATATAGAAAATAATGCACAGATTTGTTCAACCTACATTAAATTAGTCATTGATTTTCATTAATTTATAAATCACATGGAGCATTTTTATGTATGACTTTCGTACGTATTATTCTCTTGATAAAATCCTTTTTTAGAATTAATTAGTAATATCATATTTTAATCAAAATTTAAAAATTAATAAGGCATTTAAAATCAGACACTTAATAAAATACAAAACGAAAAACAACACAATAAAACGATCTCTATGATTTCAACTTGTCTACATCTCGAAATGTCTACTGTATCAATTGATTTTATTATGTGTTTTTGGAATGTGTTTTAGTTTAGTATTTTATTAAATATCTGATTTTAAATATCTCTTTAATTAAAAAATTATGTACATAAAATATATATAGTATACTTTAAAATACGTGTACATATAAAATGCTTGTTTGATGTCAGTCATGATTTATACATATTTTATATAAACAGAGAAAATTCTAAATTTAAACGTCCGCCATCACTTTATTTCGCTTCGCTCTGAAAAAATATAAATTTATATATGTAGAACTTGTGGAGAGAACAAAAGTTTTATTAAAATTATAAAATGAATATATATTTAATAGTTGCATAATAAAAATAATGACAATTCTATGTAATGAATTGCAAAATCGACCATATTCACATAATGTATAATATGTGATTTTAAAATGCATACACAAAAATATCTCAAAAGGTAACTTAAAACTAGACTGTATCGATTAACTATATATAAATAAGTTTAACATACACTGTAAAAAAAGTCAAATGTTTCTTAATTGTTGTGGAGTTTTGGGGTTCTTTCTAAAACACAACTTACTTAAACTTAAAAAGCTCATTTATTACTCAATCTTCACTTGACAATTAAATATTTAGAAAAAAATAAGTATACCCTGATTAGCTCCACTGAAATCTGTTGCCATGGAAAAGGTAGCAAATTATATTAAACTAATCAAAATATCAAAACTTAAGAATCCGAATAGGTTAATACAACAATGATAATTTTGAACTCATCATTTTAAGACAATATTAAATGTAGTAAGGGGCAACAGATTTCTAAATCAAGTAGCATACTGGATTGCATAAAGAACACCCAACTCCACTCCAACCCGATCAAGCTCAAATCTCCATACACATTAAATTAACAAAAGTGTAATCATCATATAATTTGGAAAAATGCAGACAACCTGAAATTCCTCCAATATGAGGACCAAAAGGGGAAAGAGTTAAATCCGTTAATAGAATAGGGATATGATGATGTACTAAAATTTTAGAACAACCATAGAGATTCTGAACAAGATCCGATCGGTTAACCAAGAATCGTATAGTGGTGTATAATGACTGGATATTTTTTTTTTTTTTTTTTTTTTTTTTTTTTACTTTTTAAAATAAAACAATTTTGGTGTATATTTTAGAAAAACAATGTTTCTGAAAGAGGAGAGTTAAAGCTTAATTTAACATTTTATGAAATTAAATTTAATATTACTGTTTCACTTATTAATCTATCCATCCTTAAATCAAGATCAAAAATACGATTGTATAACATTGAGTGAACTTCAATTTATGTTCATTAAAACAGTCAGTTATGAATTTACACTTAAGAAATTTTAAAGTCCTAATTAAATAAAGTTGAATTTTCTCTCCCTTTTTTTTTTTAATTAATCACAGAAATGCTAGGCCATTCTTATAGGTCTACTGTGAATATAAAAAATTAATTATTTAGAGATTTATACAAAGAAAAACATACCATCTTTGATAATAAACAAAAAAAAAACACAATTTATTTGAACATTTAAAATAATGAAGCAACTAAGTTATCAAAAATAATCTTAATAAAACAATATAACAGCTGATCTTTTAAGTTGAAATCACTCACTGGTTACTTTTAAATTACACATCATATTTTTAAAATTACCATCATATTACCATTTAATGGTCGTTCAAACATACAAACATTATATATTAACCTACAGACTATTTCTGTTCATAATGTTTATTCTTATTGAAATTATCCAAAGATATTCATTTCACTTTTAAACTCTGGTATAGCAAACATATTTTTTTTTTTTTTTTTTTAAAGAGGTACAAATAAATAAAAAGAAAAACTATGCAAATAGTACTTACAACAGGTAGAGAGTTCTACAATTTTAGTCAATGGGCACTTAGGAGCATTTCCTCCTTTTTCAAAATCTGATGAAGCACTTAAGCTGGAGTATTCAGGCTGGGGAAAAATTCAGACGTGGTTTCAAGCTAACATTCATCAATCCTCTCATCTCACTGCATCACTTGCCATCAACTACTAGGTCCATCATCTAGTCCGGAGGGGAAAATCGTTCTACGGTCCAGAACTTCACCGTCGGAGTCAGTAATTTCACCTTCCTGAAGCATGTGTTTTATTCGAAGATAGCCATCACCGTAAGTCAGAACACTACGACTTCTAACGACCGGTTTAGTTCAATATCTATGATCACTTCTGATGGTTAAGAAGTCATAATCTTGGAGCGCCACTACGCCAAAAGAAATAGGCTACACATATCTTCTTCTTAATTTCTCGTTAACAGTTATAGATCCGCAATTCGAAAATGCCCTTATAGCCTCTTTTCATCATAACATCATGATTTAGGATGGTTAATGTAGGGCCATCAATGCCCCACTCTCAAAAAAAAAATCTTCCAGAAACCTGTCCGCCTTCAACAACTTCGCGATCCAGCCCACAGGCCAATCTTCGAGCCCCGTAATAAGTCGAATTTTTTTTACGAGTCAAACGACAGGTCTCTTGGCCAAGCAACAAGTGTCGTAAACATTCATTCTCCCGCGCTGCTTGAAAAACGGGACCGATCCACTCTGCCAGGGGTACGGGAATGGAAACAAAAGGAAAAATGGACTCATCGTGAAGACTACAGCTTGCCGCTCCACTCTGCCGGCCGCTTCATGGGGGAAGGAAACCATGCATCACCCCCATGGCGTGTGCTGAAGGGGGGTCCTGTTAGCCTCTGTTTACATGGGCGCCAGCTATCCGCCTGATAGCAGAGCCAATTGAAGCCTGACGTAAACTTACAAAGCCTAATTGCGTGTATAGTACACTCATAAGATAACGTAATTCTTATACAGGGCGGTCGGTCATTCTTATATCAAAGTCAGACTAGATGACTCCAAATTTTCCACCTGTGCAGTCTACTGACAAAACATCCCTCCCTTGCTGTCTGCTTTTCGTATTTGAAAAACAGGAAGCTACGTTAGACTATAAACGTTGAAATTACTTTGCAAAAAGAAAAAGAAAGAAGAAAAAATAAAAACTGATTTTATTATAATTATTACAATTACTTTTATTTATTTAAATTTTTATTAGAAACAGAAAAAAAGAGTGCTTTTAAATAAATGTTGAGAAAGTGATTTAAATAATTAATGTAGATTAAAAAAAAAAAATTTGTTGAAACCAACCGTAACAAGATTGCTCCCCCCGGCTAATTAAAAAAAAATTTTTTTGAGAAAACAAATTATTTTTTTGAAAGGTAACTTGGTACCACATGGCATGCTGGGACCTCAACACTGAAAAAACTGACCCACAAACACAGATCATACATCGATCCGGGACGGGATCCAGAGAGTTCACCGCTGAAATACCACCCTGACAATATATTCCGGATATATACAACCAGAGCTCGCACATCCGTAGAAACCATTACCTAAAATATTACCTGAAACATGACCATAAAAGAGTACTACCAGAGGAGGGACCACAAGGCTGATTTTACCACTAAAATGACCAAGATATTTTCTGCACCTGTAAAAGAACACATGTTCCACCTGATTGTGAAACCTCACTTCCCTACTACTGTCATTCCTACGCATAACTGCATCCTTCCTGAGACTTCTGGCAACAGAACTGTAAATAATACATAAATTGAATTTTGAAAAAAAAAATTATCCGAAAAAGAAGAGAAGTGCCCACTGATTAATTGTCACTATACTGCTTATATACATAACTTCAATAATTGGCATCACAGTATATTACAACACTATCTATTAATGTAAATAAGTACTAGTAATATCATAGTTACAACACTGTAAATGTCAATGAAATTTGTAAAACACATATTAATTCTATTATACAAAAATACACAAGAGCAACTGGTGACACACAAAAAAAAATATATACATATACATCTGTAAGACACAAATTATGGTATCACAGACCATGTTAGAGAATTACGCACACAATTGTAACAATTTTATATGAGAACACATGTTTGTTTTCGAACACAGTCTAATGATTCGGGATATTATGTAGATTTTACAAATGCACGTACAAGTAATGTGCATGGGAAAGAGTATCTCTGCCTCTGTGCTACTTATAGCAAAAAGCAGTTTCGGGCCTTTTGGGCACTACAGGGAAAACATTCCACAAAATAAAATAAAAAACAGGGGTGGTGACATATATCACCAGGAAGGAAAACACACATTCCACAAAAATAGGAAGTAGAATAAATAAAATAGTTAATTTTAGCACTTTTAGCCACACACAACAACATACAGGCATGTACATGAGACAGTATGTACTAGAAAAAGAAAAAGGGCCCACACTCCTTAAAGTTTAAGCTCAAATAAAACCACAAACTGTATAGTAAATAATAAATCTATCTAGTTAAAATGTAGAAATTAAAATAAACACATACTTAAAAAGTTATATACAAAACACTGATGCATTAAAAAAAACTGAACTAAACAGATCTACCTCGGCAAAAGGGCATACAAAACACAACATCCTAAAAAAATTTTAAAGTAACAAAAATTACATTCGTTTCTTTTTTTTTTTTTTTTTGCAAAAATATACCCAAAATCTACAAAAACGGGGTGCGGACGGGTATATACCACATAATCTACCATAAAACAGACAAAAACCTTAAGTATAGGCATAAAAAGGGTTAAAAATGCCTACATGAGAGTATCAACACACAACCAAAACAAACCTTTAATACGCTAGAAAAACTAAGTTCAGTTTTAAAAATGTCAAAAAAAAATAATTAAATATACATACACATTAACTAAACTATAAATAAATACAAATAAACAAGGTAAAATTGAATAAAAATGCTTGAATAACGAAAAAAGGTAGTTAGTATTTATAACTCGGACGGTCTCTTCTATCCCGTAGCGAATAGTCGGTTCTAGAAATCGATATTGAACGACTACTTCTATTCGATTTAGCAGCTGGACGAATCGATGAACGAGACCTGCGCGAATCGCTGTGCTCAGCAGTTGAACTGCTTTCTGCCGTGGCTGAATTTTTACCTACGCGCATTTCACTGCCTTCTGCCGTTGCTAAATTTTTATTTACGCACATCTCGTTATTCTCTGCCGCTGCAATCTCCGGAGAAATGGGAGGTGGGGGAGAGGGATTTATGATTTCAGTCGCGTCGCTGTCTGTTTCCTCCACTTCCGGCGCTACCGGAGTTTCGTTATTGTTGACGTTCACTACTGCTGGTGCGCGGTTACTATCATATGGTGCCCAGGGAATGAATCGGTTACGCTTACACCTGCGTACAGGAGGAGAATCGCGCGGTTGGTGTGGTGAATCGATGGTCACGTTTTCAGTCGATCCCAGGCCAATTGTTTGTTTTGGTTTACTGGACCAGATGGGGAGTCTGTCTTTGAAAGAAGACAACCTGTCAACATGGACAACCTGACAATTTTTGGGATTAGCAACTAGCGCTATTTTAAAATTAACCTCATATAGCTTCTCAATTATAGTAAAAGGACCATTATTTTGCTTGCTTAATTTTTTTGTATTACCAGGGGCGACTGTGGGTGTAAATAACCACACAAGATCTCCTATTTTAAAATTTTTATCAACAGCTGTCTTTTCACGGTATTTTTCCTGCTGCTCAGAAACTTTAATTAAATTACTATGTACTTCAGTGTATACTTTTTGAAGAGCTGGGATTAAGAGTTCGCAAAAAGAGGGTGCATCATTATAATTAAAAGAAGGTGGTTGAGAAAAGAGATTATATGGTAGATTCATATTTCTGCCATACATAACTGCAGCTGGGCTAAGTTTAGTTGAAGAGTGGACAGCTGAACGCATAGCTAGTAGTGCAAATTTGAGTTTAGTGTCCCAGTCAGATTGATTTTGGTTGACTATGTGACAAAGTGCATTTTTAAGAGTACGATTCTGTCTCTCCACTTGCGAGTTGCCAGCCGGGTGATAAGATGAGGTCTTAATATGATTAATACCAAACATTTTATATACGTGCTCTATCGCATCTGAAATTAGATTCTTCGCGTTGTCCGTCGTAATAAAACAGGGCGCACCGTAGCGTGATATGAAATCAGCTAAAGTGTCCGCAATGACATCTGAAGTGGTTGAACTAACCGCATATGCTTCTGGCCACTTAGTAAATGAATCTATATATGCGACAATATACTTATTTCCCGAAAAAGTTTGCGGTAAGGGTCCAATGAGATCCAAATGAACCTTGTTCATGGGAAACTGGGGGGTCGGCATACGTTGCAGAGGGGCGAGCTGGTTCGCTCTATAAGCTCTCTTCTGCTGGCAACTAATACATGACTCCACTAGATGCTTGACATCTGACGACATTCCTGGCCAATAGAAGTGCTCACGAATGCGATCAATGGTCTTTTGAAAGGCTTGATGACAAGCCGCTAGGGACTCATGTGTTAGTGCAAAAACTTGAGTAACCAATTCTTTTGGCACGACTAACTTTACAGGTTTATTCAAAATAGCTGACTCCCTTGTATCCTCACAAACTAAAATGTCATCTCTAAAAAAAAATTTCATGTATTTAGGAGCAATTTCTACACCTTGGTCTAGTTTTCTTGCAATCTCGCAGCATTTCTTGTCTGATTTTTGTAATTCACCAATTTTTTCAAGTAGATTAGAATGAGGCATAAAAGTAACTTCCTTTTCGACTTGTATACAAAAATTACAATTAACAGTATCATTGGAGTTATCATTGTTGACATACCTCGAAAGGAAATCTGCGACACTGTTACACTTACCTTTAACAAACTTGATTGTAAAATTAAAGTCTGAGAGAGTGCAGATCCATTTAGCCATGCGAGATGTAGGGTCGTGAATTTTTAACATAAATGTTAGAGGCGCATGGTCTGTATAGATGAAAAAATGGGTATTAGCAATGTAACATTTGAAGTGGGCAGTAGCCCAAACTAAAGCTAGTAATTCCCTTTCAGTGGTGGAGTAGCGGGTCTCAGCATCTTTCAATTTTCTGCTGGCAAAGGCAACAGGATGGAGCATGTTATTTTCATCTAATTGTGATAACACTGCCCCTAATGCTTCGCCACTGGCATCAGTATATAAATGGAATTCTTTCTCAAAATCAGGGAGTGCAAGACATGGTTTTGAAATAAGAGCCATTTTAAGGTCTTCAAATTCTTTCTGTGCATCTTCATTCCACGAAAATTTTCCTGTCTCTTTCGTTAAGTTGATTAGATTTTTAGCTCTCTTAGTAAAATCTGGTATAAATCTCCTATAGAAAGATAGAGTTCCAATAAATGACCTAACAGCCTTTCGGGTAGTTGGAGGTTTAAAATTTTCTATTACGGCAATATTTTTATTGATAGGTGATACTTGGCCACTACAAATCTCAAAACCTAGATATTGTATTTTATTCGAAAGGAAAGTGCATTTACTGGGCTTAAGTTTAAGTTTATGCAGTCTTAACCTTTCAAAGACCATGCTAAGCTTCTCAAAATGAGAATTAACATCACTGGAGGCAATTACAATGTCGTCGATATAAACAAGAATTCCAAGATTGCCTAAATCACCGAAAATAGCATTCATAAGTCTTTGGAAACTGTTACCTGAATTTGAGAGCCCAAAACAGTTACGGGTCCACTCAAAAAGTCCTTTGTGGGTGATTATAGCAGTTTTATGCCTATCCTCTGGGCGAATAACCTGTTGAAAAAACCCACTAGTTAAATCTAGCGTTGAAAAAAATTTAGCCCCACTTAAAGCATCAACAGAGTCGGTAATGTTAGGTATTGGGTAAGCATCTTTAACAAGATTTTTATTTAATCTTCTGTAGTCAACAGCAAGTCGATAGGAACCGTCTGATTTCCGAACCAGAATAACCGGAGAAGCAAATTCAGACATGGAAGGGGAAATTATGTCCGCCTGTAACAAAGTATTAAGTTGGTCTTCCATTTCTTGACGTAATTTGTAGGGGACTCTATAAGCTTTGCCTTTAACTGGTTTATTTGAAGTTAAGTTAATTTCATGCGGGATTGTATCACAGCCGGGTAAATCTAAGACCGATGCTGCAAATACATCTTTGTTTTTGTCTAGAAAATTTTGCATTTTAAGTTTTAATGGGGGTTCTAAATGATCTAAATTAATTTCAGAGCTCCAAGTGAGATCAGCGTGATCAAAGTCACCAATTGGAGGGGCCAAATTTATATTATAGGTTAATTTATTATCAGTTACGGGTATATTTGACTGGTCTACACATTTTTGAATTTTGGCAACAAAGGTTCCTTTATTTAAATGAATACTATTGTCTGAAAAATTTGCAAATGAGATATATAGGCCATGTTCTTTAGTGCAAATGGCTCTGGAGGTAAGGAGACCTTGATTTAAATTTTTCGCCAAAGGTTCTAACATAACAATATCATTTTCCTTAATAAAATTTTCCTTATAACTTTTAACCTGGGCTAACATTTTTGACTGCGGGGGAATTGAAATTTTGCTACATAACACAGCGAAACTTATATTTTTATTTTTATTGGTTTTATCACTACTGCTATCTTCATTGCTCTCCTCCTCGACTTCAGGTACCTTATCCTCTATACTTACCAAATCTTCACTTTCATCAATATTACAAATTTCAGTAGTCTCTTCAGCTAAATTACCCTGAGTTACCTGACTCGCTGCTGAAAGAATGTTGTCGACACTTTGAATACTTGAAAAATTTTCAGTGTTATTACCCTCAGAGCTACCGCCTGATGTTGTTTGCATGCAAAAGTTCTGCGCAACACTTTCAACTTCCTTATCCGACTCAGTTTGAATGACTATCTCAACATCTTTTCCCATATTACTCAACTGCGGGTCCTGAACTACCATATTTTCACTACTATGATTCCCATTTTCAATATTAACTGAGTCATGAACTTTCTCACATGCACAATTTTCAGGAGGGCTATTGGCATTACTACTTTTTGAATTCTCCCCTACTTTGTTGACACATTTTATATTTACAGAATTATTTTTAACACAATCATTATTTATACAATTATTATTAGAATTTACACTATATACAGAGTTAGAAATATTTACAGAATTAGTAGCAAGACAAGTATTACACCCTGAAGTATTACTTGGGGTTTCTACGCTTTGTTTACATTGGCCTGAAACTGGCACTTTAAGAGCGACAGCATTTGTATCACAATTTATACTTGCCCGGTACTCTTTCAAAAATGGCATTCCCAAAATCATATTAAATTCCTCTGCTAATTTACCTTCCACTACATAGAATTCAGCTTGACATTGAACATTATCAAAAACAAATTTTAAAAATACTTTCTTATTTAGGTGAACTTTCTCACCGGTGACAGTCATAATGGGGATATTGCAATTCTCCATTTCAAAATTCTCTAAACAGTTACAATCAGTACCACTCAGGAGATTAATTGCAGAACCCGTGTCACATAATGCATTTAGGCAAACTTTATTTATGTAAATTCTTGCAGTTGGTAATGTATATGATTGGGGCTGAAACATACTATACACAGTTGGGGGGTCCAGGGGCCTGTTGGGGATCGACTTGACCACATCTGATCCGGCCACTAATAGTTTAAAGCCTCACTTTCATTGTTAGCTACTGGGGTGTTATTTACCGCCTGCTCTTCATTTCTGTTCGCAGCTGTGCTCCTATTGTTTTGGTAATAACCACCTCTTCTTCCCCTATATCCGCCTCGCTGATTGTGGTTCCCTCTAGGATTTTCACCTCTGTTTCTATAATTTTGCCCACGGCTCCTGAAATTTTGACCACCTCCCCTTCTAAAATTATAGTCGACAAAATTTAGTGGACAATCTCTGGCATAGTGGCCTTGTACGGAGCACCTATAGCAGGTTACGGGTCTTACCTCTTGGTTTTTCTCCTGTACATCCCTAGCCCTAAGATCAACTAAACTGTCTATCTTAGCTGCTAAAACATCAATTTGAGATTTTAGTTGGTCTATCTCCTTCTTTTGTGAGCTATCTTGCTGAAAAACTGCAGCACAGGGTAGGTTTTGGGTCAAATTAGGGTTGAGAATTTCCTCGCGGTGGTTGTAGAAAGGGTTAATGCTCCTATAAGCCTTTTCCTCAAGAAGCGCAATTTTGAGGACCTCTTCTGGGGATTGTGGATTTCTCGCAATTACCCCCTTTCGCACTTCTGGTGTAAGATTGCTCAACAGCATGGAGTGTAGTAGAGCCGTTCGGCTTTTATCGACTACTTCACCCTGGATACCTTCAATTACAAGGGCTCTTAATGACATATCATATGCCTTGTCATAAAACTCCTGAACACTCATATTGGGTGGCTGTTTAAAATTTAAAAAATGACTGAGGGCAACATCTGGTGTGGCCTGTGAAGTATAACTCTCTTTTAAGATTTTTAATAGCTCATCAGATGTTTTTGCTTTGTGAATTTTTATTCGCCTAGAAGCAGCTCCTGATAATCTAGCTAACAAAACGAATTTTTTCTCCTCCTCATTCCAGTCGAATAATTTGGCAAAACTCTCAAATTTCTCAGAAAAATCTGAGAAGCAGACTGAGCTGGCCTCTCCATTGAATGGGGGAATGTTTGACAAATTATCCACTAAAGCATTTTTTCGCTGAATAGTGGCAATTGCTTCCGAGTGCTTATCAGCCATAGTTAGAGTTAGAAAATGACAAACAAACCAAAAAGAAAATGAAAAAAGGGGGGGGGGACAACTTAAAAATGAGAAAAAGAGAGGGGAAAGGAAAACCTTATAAATACATAAAACTTAAGTACAGGACTATGCTTTTTGTAAATAAGAAAAGGTTATGCTCACAAGGCATAATTTTGACTGGGAATTGTAGCTTACTAGCACAGAGAGAGAGCCTAGACCTCTTTTTACACTTGAACATATAAATAAAATTTTAATTGCAAAAACACCCAGTTGCTCTTTGATACATAAATACATACAAGTAAAAAAAATCAATAACCCAGAGACCGAATTGTTACGGCTCCATTTGTTGTGGAGTTTTGGGGTTCTTTCTAAAACACAACTTACTTAAACTTAAAAAGCTCATTTATTACTCAATCTTCACTTGACAATTAAATATTTAGAAAAAAATAAGTATACCCTGATTAGCTCCACTGAAATCTGTTGCCATGGAAAATGTAGCAAATTATATTAAACTAATCAAAATATCAAAACTTAAGAATCCGAATAGGTTAATACAACAATGATAATTTTGAACTCATCATTTTAAGACAATATTAAATGTAGTAAGGGGCAACAGATTTCTAAATCAAGTAGCATACTGGATTGCATAAAGAACACCCAACTCCACTCCAACCCGATCAAGTTCAATTCTCCATACACATTAAATTAACAAAAGTGTAATCATCATATAATTTGGAAAAATGCAGACAACCTGAAATTCCTCCAATATGAGGACCAAAAGGGGAAAGAGTTAAATCCGTTAATAGAATAGGGATATGATGATGTACTAAAATTTTAGAACAACCATAGAGATTCTGAACAAGATCCGATCGGTTAACCAAGAATCGTATAGTGGTGTATAATGACTGGATATTTTTTTTTTTTTTTACTTTTTAAAATAAAACAATTTTGGTGTATATTTTAGAAAAACAATGTTTCTGAAAGAGGAGAGTTAAAGCTTAATTTAACATTTTATGAAATTAAATTTAATATTACTGTTTCACTTATTAATCTATCCATCCTTAAATCAAGATCAAAAATACGATTGTATAACATTGAGTGAACTTCAATTTATGTTCATTAAAACAGTCAGTTATGAATTTAAACTTAAGAAATTTTAAAGTCCTAATTAAATAAAGTTGAATTTTCTCTCCCTTTTTTTTTTTTTTTAATTAATCACAGAAAGGCTAGGCCATTCTTATAGGTCTACTGTGAATATAAAAAATTAATTATTTAGAGATTTATACAAAGAAAAACATACCATCTTTGATAATAAACAAAAAAAAAACACAATTTATTTGAACATTTAAAATAATGAAGCAACTAAGTTATCAAAAATAATCTTAATAAAACAATATAACAGCTGATCTTTTAAGTTGAAACCACTCACTGGTTACTTTTAAATTACACATCATATTTTTAAAATTACCATCATATTACCATTTAATGGTCGTTCAAACATACAAACATTATATATTAACCTACAGACTATTTCTGTTCATAATGTTTATTCTTATTGAAATTATCCAAAGATATTCATTTCACTTTTAAACTCTGGTATAGCAAACATATTTATTTTATTATTATTTTTTTTTTTTAAAGAGGTACAAATAAATAAAAAGAAAAACTATGCAAATAGTACTTACAACAGGTAGAGAGTTCTACAATTTTAGTCAATGGGCACTTAGGAGCATTTCCTCCTTTTTCAAAATCTGATGAAGCACTTAAGCTGGAGTATTCAGGCTGGGGAAAAATTCAGACGTGGTTTCAAGCTAACATTCATCAATCCTCTCATCTCACTGCATCACTTGCCATCAACTACTAGGTCCATCATCTAGTCCGGAGGGGAAAATCGTTCTACGGTCCAGAACTTCACCGTCGGAGTCAGTAATTTCACCTTCCTGAAGCATGTGTTTTATTCGAAGATAGCCATCACCGTAAGTCAGAACACTACGACTTCTAACGACCGGTTTAGTTCAATATCTATGATCACTTCTGATGGTTAAGAAGTCATAATCTTGGAGCGCCACTACGCCAAAAAAAATAGGCTACACATATCTTCTTCTTAATTTCTCGTTAACAGTTATAGATCCGCAATTCGAAAATGCCCTTATAGCCTCTTTTCATCATAACATCATGATTTAGGATGGTTAATGTAGGGCCATCAATGCCCCACTCTCAAAAAAAAAAATCTTCCAGAAACCTGTCCGCCTTCAACAACTTCGCGATCCAGCCCACAGGCCAATCTTCGAGCCCCGTAATAAGTCGAATTTTTTTTACGAGTCAAACGACAGGTCTCTTGGCCAAGCAACAAGTGTCGTAAACATTCATTCTCCCGCGCTGCTTGAAAAACGGGACCGATCCACTCTGCCAGGGGTACGGGAATGGAAACAAAAGGAAAAATGGACTCATCGTGAAGACTACAGCTTGCCGCTCCACTCTGCCGGCCGCTTCATGGGGGAAGGAAACCATGCATCACCCCCATGGCGTGTGCTGAAGGGGGGTCCTGTTAGCCTCTGTTTACATGGGCGCCAGCTATCCGCCTGATAGCAGAGCCAATTGAAGCCTGACGTAAACTTACAAAGCCTAATTGCGTGTATAGTACACTCATAAGATAACGTAATTCTTATACAGGGCGGTCGGTCATTCTTATATCAAAGTCAGACTAGATGACTCCAAATTTTCCACCTGTGCAGTCTACTGACAAAACATCCCTCCCTTGCTGTCTGCTTTTCGTATTTGAAAAACAGGAAGCTACGTTAGACTATAAACGTTGAAATTACTTTGCAAAAAGAAAAAGAAAGAAGAAAAAATAAAAACTGATTTTATTATAATTATTACAATTACTTTTATTTATTTAAATTTTTATTAGAAACAGAAAAAAAGAGTGCTTTTAAATAAATGTTGAGAAAGTGATTTAAATAATTAATGTAGATAAAAAAAAAAAATTTGTTGAAACCAACCGTAACAAGATTGCATTTGTTGTGGAGTTTTGGGGTTCTTTCTAAAACACAACTTACTTAAACTTAAAAAGCTCATTTATTACTCAATCTTCACTTGACAATTAAATATTTAGAAAAAAATAAGTATACCCTGATTAGCTCCACTGAAATCTGTTGCCATGGAAAAGGTAGCAAATTATATTAAACTAATCAAAATATCAAAACTTAAGAATCCGAATAGGTTAATACAACAATGATAATTTTGAACTCATCATTTTAAGACAATATTAAATGTAGTAAGGGGCAACAGATTTCTAAATCAAGTAGCATACTGGATTGCATAAAGAACACCCAACTCCACTCCAACCCGATCAAGCTCAAATCTCCATACACATTAAATTAACAAAAGTGTAATCATCATATAATTTGGAAAAATGCAGACAACCTGAAATTCCTCCAATATGAGGACCAAAAGGGGAAAGAGTTAAATCCGTTAATAGAATAGGGATATGATGATGTACTAAAATTTTAGAACAACCATAGAGATTCTGAACAAGATCCGATCGGTTAACCAAGAATCGTATAGTGGTGTATAATGACTGGATATTTTTTTTTTTTTTACTTTTTAAAATAAAACAATTTTGGTGTATATTTTAGAAAAACAATGTTTCTGAAAGAGGAGAGTTAAAGCTTAATTTAACATTTTATGAAATTAAATTTAATATTACTGTTTCACTTATTAATCTATCCATCCTTAAATCAAGATCAAAAATACGATTGTATAACATTGAGTGAACTTCAATTTATGTTCATTAAAACAGTCAGTTATGAATTTAAACTTAAGAAATTTTAAAGTCCTAATTAAATAAAGTTGAATTTTCTCTCCCCTTTTTTTTTTTTTTTTAATTAATCACAGAAAGGCTAGGCCATTCTTATAGGTCTACTGTGAATATAAAAAATTAATTATTTAGAGATTTATACAAAGAAAAACATACCATCTTTGATAATAAACAAAAAAAAAAACACAATTTATTTGAACATTTAAAATAATGAAGCAACTAAGTTATCAAAAATAATCTTAATAAAACAATATAACAGCTGATCTTTTAAGTTGAAACCACTCACTGGTTACTTTTAAATTACACATCATATTTTTAAAATTACCATCATATTACCATTTAATGGTCGTTCAAACATACAAACATTATATATTAACCTACAGACTATTTCTGTTCATAATGTTTATTCTTATTGAAATTATCCAAAGATATTCATTTCACTTTTAAACTCTGGTATAGCAAACATATTTTTTTTTTTTTTTAAAGAGGTACAAATAAATAAAAAGAAAAACTATGCAAATAGTACTTACAACAGGTAGAGAGTTCTACAATTTTAGTCAATGGGCACTTAGGAGCATTTCCTCCTTTTTCAAAATCTGATGAAGCACTTAAGCTGGAGTATTCAGGCTGGGGAAAAATTCAGACGTGGTTTCAAGCTAACATTCATCAATCCTCTCATCTCACTGCATCACTTGCCATCAACTACTAGGTCCATCATCTAGTCCGGAGGGGAAAATCGTTCTACGGTCCAGAACTTCACCGTCGGAGTCAGTAATTTCACCTTCCTGAAGCATGTGTTTTATTCGAAGATAGCCATCACCGTAAGTCAGAACACTACGAATTCTAACGACCGGTTTAGTTCAATATCTATGATCACTTCTGATGGTTAAGAAGTCATAATCTTGGAGCGCCACTACGCCAAAAAAAAATAGGCTACACATATCTTCTTCTTAATTTCTCGTTAACAGTTATAGATCCGCAATTCGAAAATGCCCTTATAGCCTCTTTTCATCATAACATCATGATTTAGGATGGTTAATGTAGGGCCATCAATGCCCCACTCTCAAAAAAAAAAAATCTTCCAGAAACCTGTCCGCCTTCAACAACTTCGCGATCCAGCCCACAGGCCAATCTTCGAGCCCCGTAATAAGTCGAATTTTTTTTACGAGTCAAACGACAGGTCTCTTGGCCAAGCAACAAGTGTCGTAAACATTCATTCTCCCGCGCTGCTTGAAAAACGGGACCGATCCACTCTGCCAGGGGTACGGGAATGGAAACAAAAGGAAAAATGGACTCATCGTGAAGACTACAGCTTGCCGCTCCACTCTGCCGGCCGCTTCATGGGGGAAGGAAACCATGCATCACCCCCATGGCGTGTGCTGAAGGGGGGTCCTGTTAGCCTCTGTTTACATGGGCGCCAGCTATCCGCCTGATAGCAGAGCCAATTGAAGCCTGACGTAAACTTACAAAGCCTAATTGCGTGTATAGTACACTCATAAGATAACGTAATTCTTATACAGGGCGGTCGGTCATTCTTATATCAAAGTCAGACTAGATGACTCCAAATTTTCCACCTGTGCAGTCTACTGACAAAACATCCCTCCCTTGCTGTCTGCTTTTCGTATTTGAAAAACAGGAAGCTACGTTAGACTATAAACGTTGAAATTACTTTGCAAAAAGAAAAAGAAAGAAGAAAAAATAAAAACTGATTTTATTATAATTATTACAATTACTTTTATTTATTTAAATTTTTATTAGAAACAGAAAAAAAGAGTGCTTTTAAATAAATGTTGAGAAAGTGATTTAAATAATTAATGTAGATTAAAAAAAAAAATTTGTTGAAACCAACCGTAACATAATCATCAAAAATATAATATAATTACGTACAAAAATATACAATAACCTCTTACAATTGCCTACGATTAAGAAAAGCATCCTTTATCCTTGGAAACCTCAGAAGCAACTATATTTTCTAGATTTAGAGAAGAATTTATAATTAAAAAAAAGTTCCTCTTGGTGCTATTTATTTTGGGAAAATTTTCTGAGTAGTTTTTATAGTGTATTAGTCAGTTTTTTCAAAGCGGAATATCTATTTTCAGGATGCTCTGAATTATCATGTAAACATTTTCAGCTGAGTTTATATATGCAAGAATAAAACAAAACTAGGGGGAAACCCCTAAAAACCCCTACTCGCTAACGCTCGCCAACCCCCCGTGAATTGCGAACGCTACGCGGTCCCAGCTCACTTCACAAGCTCGCCCCTTTTTAATTTTGCAGTAATGCTAGCCAGAATAAGTACTACCATAAATCATTTGAACATATGAAATTGACAATTTTTTTAATGTAAAAAAGTAATTTAACTCCGTTGAAAACACAACTAAAAATGCATTTAGTTGGAGCTACTAATGAGCATATAAATCATTTAAATACTATGAATAAAGGATATTGGAAACATAATTTGATTAAAACTTATTGCACCTATAGTATTGTACAGCACGACTTATTCATAAAAAAAAAAACACTACGTAAGAGGAAGATAGTTTATCATCAATGATTGTTTAAATTTCGTTCGACATTTTATTATTCTAATTGATTATAGATTTCTGCAACAGATGGCAGCAGGTGCAACAGTTGATATTTTTACTTCAGTGACAGTTGATATTTTTACTTCTCTAAGATTTTTCATGTGAGTGAAATTCATAAATAAAGTCTAAATAAGAGTTGAGAATTCATTTGAAATTAGCAATATTACTCATAATTAAAATGAGGAATCATCTCAGACGCTTTGGATTACGTACATGCTATTTTATTTTTAATATTTACTAGCTTGATTTTCACTGCTCTGACACTGACCGCCATATTGGAGGTGGAGCTGATCTGTCTAACACAATCTAGTCTTTTCATTGGTCCGAGCTCTGGAAACTACGGTTGTTGCCAACACTAAGCTAGAAATTCAGCCCTATTTCCGCGCCACGTAAGACAAATATATATATATAGATATTAATTTAAATGCATATGTTAATTCTGTTAATTTATCATGTTTGTCTTTAAAGCATGTTTGCTGCATGTGAAAATGTTCACTTGAAAGTTGATAGTATCCGACAAATCTATATTTCAGGTTAAGAAAAGTGATTCATATACTATAAAAACTACTCGGAAACGTTTCCAAGAATCAGTTGCAGCAAATTTTTTTTTTTTTTTATATAAACGCTTTTTTAAATCAAGAAAATATATTAGTTGTTGAGTTTGTTAAGGATGAAGATCGTTTTATGAAGTCGTTGGTAACTCGGAAGAGGTTATTGTATTATTTTCTCTTTGTGGTTACGTTGCATTTTGTTAGATTATGAAACATTTTTCCATTTTTTTTTTAACAGTGTACAGTCCGGAAATGAAATCGGACTGTGCCTAAAATATCATGTTTGTTTAAGAGAAATATTGCTTAAAGGGTCTTAAATTTTACATATAACTGTGATGAAGTTCACAGAGTAGAAAAAAGTAATGTAAATGACTATTCGTTTAAAATAATAATAAAAAATATTTATACTATATCCAGCTACCAATTTCTATGGTATCTACTTTTATAGGCATTCATAGTCCCCTTATCATTTTATGCTTTCAGTTATAATTAGTCTGAATATACAAAATAACTAAATATCACCAACAAAGAATGTATATCATTTATTTGAAAAATACAAAAGCATTTTGTTCTCCGAAATGATTTTTTTAATAATTTGTTTTTTTAATCACAGGAACCATTTCACGATTCCTAGATCATGGCATCATTTACCACAATCATTTTAAAATGCTCTAGTTTAATCAAGTTGGAAATTGTACGTCAAACGTTACAAACGAGGTGCGTTCGTACTATAGCTAGTTATATAAATATTCAGATATTGATGATTTTTAATTCTGTGAAATGAATTATATCGTTTGCAGATTAATTTATGTAAAAAAATAAGTATCTCGGTCGCTTGACGATTAAACCTCGGAAGCTCCTATAACAAGAGAGCACCGATTAAAAAAAATTTCAAATTTCTTAATAAATATTTTTATTAATATATTCTAAAGTTTTGATTCGATTTTCATAAAATTTGAAATGTCTCGACAAAATTCTGAAAAGATAATATATCTTAAATTTCAAACCATTAGATTGGGTAGTTTTTGCGTTGTTATATGCGGACGGGCGGACAGACAAACGGGCGGACCAGACGACGACAATAGGTGCTAGGTATTTATATAATTACGAACGCACCTAAAAAAAACACTTATTAAGATTACGTAGAATTGATTCGTTTATTAGAAATGCTTTATTCCATGCATATCAAAAATCGTTAAATTAACAGTAAGGAGTTCGATATCTTTACGTGCAGTAACAAAGTTTAGTGAATAAAACGTCATAATTACACAATCATAGTTAAAAATTTCACTTGCATGCATTGAAATGATCTTTTTCCTTGATTATGACGTCATTTCACCACTAGAATCCTACTGTCATTACAAGACTAGAGCAAAATCCTTTTTAAAATATTTGAGTTTTATTAATGGCATTAAGAAAATGTGATTGCCTTTACATTGCTTCTGATTAGAGGATTGCGAACAGACAAGTTGAAATTTATAATATAGTGAGAAATTTTAATGTCATTGATGCACATAAAAAAAAATATTTTAGCATAGAAAACTTACTTTAACCATACTTGTTTTTAAAAAGTATATTATACAGTATGCCCACTAAAGTCCCTTGCCACCCTCTTAACTTAGGAACGGCTGCTGCTATATTCATAAAAGTGGTGTCTAGGCATAGTAAAGTAGCCATGCGCTACACAATGAAACCGCCTACAGCGCCACCTTGTGGAATTCTGCGGAGTTGGCATTCCTATCTCGAAATTGGAAAGAGATAGAAAAAAAAAAGTGATTTACAAAGTTGTAGAGTATCATCGATTTAGTACGAAAAGATACCTTGTGGACATTAATGCGAAGAATAGAACGGCTAAAACGCGCATTTGTTTTTTTGTGATTTCCTACACTGTGACGTGACAAAACGATCTTGGAAAGAAAGAAACAACCAGTTATGAAACAGCAGGTCTGTGCAATCCCGCCACAAACATTGCAGGACATTAAACGACGCTATTACGGACGCCTGTGCCAACGTGTCACCATCTATGCTCCAACCTGTGCAACGTGAAATTCAAACAAACATCCAAATGTGCATTGCAGTTGACGGTGAGAAGTTTGAAAATCTAAAATAAAGGTATATTATTATAACTAGTTGTTTTTTTTCTTTCTAAGATCGTTTTGTCACAGTGTAGAAAATCACGAAAAGACAAATGCGTGTTTTAACCGTTCTATTCTTCGCATTAATGTCTACAATGTGTCTTTTCGTACTAAATCGATGATGCTCTACAACTTTGTAAATCACTTTTTTTCCCTATCTATTTCCGTTTTCGAGATAAGAATGCTAACCTGGTGGAAAAATGCTAACTCCGCAACATTCCACCAGGTGGCGCAGTCGGCGGTTTCATTGAGTAGCAAATGGCTATTTTACTATACCTAGATCCTACTTTTATGAATATAGCAGCAGCCGTTCCGAAGTTAAGAGGGTGGCAAGGGACTTTAGTGGGCATACTGTATATACTTCTTACTTATATTTTATGTATCTCATTCATAGTTTAGGATACACGACTCTTCGTAATAATGATTCATTGGAACACACACACACACACACATATATATATGCATGTATGTATGTATATGTTACCGTGAAAGACCGAAATTGGAGAATGTCGACTTTCACCGGTGAATGTCAACAAACACCAAATACGTCGGTGAAAGATCGAATATTTCATTACATTCTTGTACATTCGGACCCTCGCTGGTGTATGTCGACAATCACAGATATACTCTGGTGGAGGTTGAAAAGAGAGGAGCTTGAATCTATTTCTCCCTTGCGGTAGCTAGCGTGTAGGTGTGATGTCACAATCCGCAAATTCAGGCCGGAGAGAAGTGTTATTGACCAGCACACGCAGATAGATCATCGAGAAGAAAAGAGGCCACTGGCTGTTTCCCGCCAAATCCTTTGTTCTGGTGGAGTCAGTCAGCGTTGTCAGTCTTATGCAAGTTTGATGGTGAGAGCAACGTTTTCTTAATTTTTTTCCGATACCCTAATTTATACAGAATGGATACTGCAGTGAATCGTGATCTTTTTCTTGAAAAGTTAAATGCATTAATTGTGGGTAAACGAGAAGACAATTGTTTTTATTTTTCTCAAGAAAAGTACTCTAAAATACTTTCTGAAGTGGTTTCTGCTAAAACTAAGTGCAACACACCTTTGGATTACAGACGATTAAAACGTTTTGACGTTTTAAAAATTAATGATGAAGATAAGTTAATTGTACCAAATTCAAATTCAAATTCAAATTCAACCAAGCAGGGTGGCCTACCATGCGGCTTAAGCTCTACAAGCCCTGCTTGGCAAGTTTATTAAAAAAAAAAAAAAAAAAATACAAATGAGGCCAATAGGCCATTAGGCTTTTACATAGTACTGAATTGAAAGTTTACAATGATATATATACAATTCAGATATGTTTTAAAAGTTTTTACAAATGATTTTAAGTCTTTGTATGATGCGGACATAGTCTATAAATATATTTTAAAAGTTTTTACAGATGATTTTAAGTCTTTTTATGGTGTAGGCATAGTCTATGTATTGAGATGTTCGGTGATTATTAGTCTACAACGTTTCTAGATTAATTGAAGTATTTTGAGCTTTGAGTTTATAGTTTTTCACTGATTTTTGTGAGCACTGTTATAATCATTTTTATTCTTCGTCATCTGAGGACTGGATGTTTCCTAATAAATGCGCTGGAGGCATCTGAAAAAGTTGTTGGTTTTTTTCCAATAGGTGTACACATTCTATGATTTTTTGTTTTAAGTTTGGAGTACTAAGGACATGATGAAACCACACCGATGTTCTCAGTGAAGCCGGTTTTTTTATGTGGAAAGCGGATGTCAGAGGGCAGTTAAGAATGTAGTGAGTGGCGTCTCCTCGTTTGCCACATGTGCAGTATGGAGATGGTGCTTTCCCAAAAAGATAAAGGTATGACGGGAATGGACCATGATTTGTTGTGTATAAATAAATATTCCGGTGTGATATTAAAAAATCTTCTGTGACTTTGGGACAGTGGCTATATGCTTTTCTTCCTCTGTGTTCCATCGTCCATTGATCTTGCCATTTAGATAAATAGTATTGTTTAAGTTGTCCTCTGAGGTATGATGGAGGTGATGGATGGAAAATTTGTTTTATTGGAGTATCTGGTTTCGTAGCTTCTTTAGCTAATCTATCTGCATGTTCATTACCTTCGACTCCAGAATGACCTTTCACCCATTTGAAGAAAATCTTTGTTGTCGTTTGCTGCAAGTTCTTTATTATTTGACCTATTAAGTAGTTGTCTGTATTTATATCCGTTAACGCCACTAAGCTAGAGCGGCTATCTGAGTTTATTGTTGCTTGACTGTATGCAGATGTTTGCAGCCAGGAGACTGCGTCCAGTATTGCCAACAGCTCTGCTTGATATATCGAGTTTGACGTTCCTAAGTGTATTTGATGTTCCTTTATTAGGTTTTGATTTTCGTATATGCAGAAGGCATATCCTACTCCTTCTTCTGTCTTTGAACCGTCCGTGTATACCTGTATTCTTGGTGGATCTTCCACATCCTCCGCCCAATTAAAATATGTACTGTGTGGTATTATTTCCGTCGGAATGAATTTAGGTTGATATAGATCCGGTTGTATGTCGATCATCGGGATGCCCAGCCTGAGGATTGCTCCTTGCGCTGCTATTTTTTCGGCCCTTAATGAAAGTGGCATTATTCCCGTGAGGACACAGAGAGCAGATGTAGCAGTTTTCTTGTATGCACGAGAGATTAATAATAAGCACTGTGCTTGAATCGCTGATAATAGTCGTAGACCATGAGATTTTTGAAGTTTAGGGTACCACGTTGATGCTGCATAGGTTGTTTTCTTCTCTAAAATTTGATTGTACCATATTTTTAGGATGGATTTTGAAATACTTCGTTGTGGGGCTGCGAATTTCATGAGGTTTTGAGCTATTGTATTAATTTCCGTTCTTTTTGCATGAAGGTGTGGAAGAAAAGAAAGTGTACTGTCCAAGACCAGACCAAGATACTTTAATGTAGGATTGTGTTTAATGGATCTATTGTATATCTTTAAAATGGGTGGACGTTTCAAATATTTCCGGTTCTTGATTTGCAAGGCTGTCGTTTTTTCATGTGTAATTTGGATGTTGTGAGCATCTGCCCAGTCCTGAACCAATCGAAGAGCTTCATTGCCTTTTTCTTCTATAATTCTTCTGGTGTGACCTGATATTATTAGGAGTAGATCGTCGGCATATGCCACTACTTTAAGTCCATTTTCTTTTAGAATTTTTAAGATTTTGTTTACGAAGATTCTCCATAGAAAAGGGCCAAAACACGACCCTTGGGGACATCCTTTTTTAAACCAGTGTAGATCTCCTGAAAGCCAGTTTGTGTATGCCGATCTAAGCGATAGAAAAGATCTCGTTATGTTTACATAGGCTTTACTTATATCCATAGTCTCGAGCTCCTCCATCGTCGCATCCCAGGGCAGGTTGTCGAATGCATGGTGAAAATCTAAAGATATGAGGAAGGTATATTTTCCGTCTTGCTTGTTTAAATCTATAGTGGACATCACTTCTTGAATTGCTGTTTCGGTAGACTTACCAAGGACGAAACCGTGCTGGGATGGTTCTAATTTTGAAGTATTATGTAATTCATGTAATATGCGTTTGAGTATTAATTTCTCGTAGATTTTCCCCAGGATTGGCAGCAAGGAAATCGGTCGATATGAGTCTCCCTCCGTTGGTGATCTCCGGCTCTTCAGGAAAAAGACTAATTCAACCCGTTTCCAAGCTGTAGGAAAGTAGTTAAGTTTTAGTAGTATATTATACATATCTTGTACTAATTGCTGGTGATTTTTGAATATTTGTCTTACAATGTAGTGATCTATATTATCAATTCCTGGGGCTTTATTTTTATTAAAGTTGTATATCGCTGTTTTTATTTCATTTATGGTAAATGGTGGAGCCGATTTATCTGGTGATGGTGGTCTTATATCTGTTATTTGTGATCTTCCATATATATGTTCCGTGAGTTCTTGATAAAAGGATTTCTTAGTATGTGTTATTGTTGTTGAATTCGCTAGAGCATAGGTCTCTTGTTTGTAGAAATCTTGAAAAGCCACTCTCATTGTTTTCCCGTAGGGATCTGTAGTTGATTGGCAGAATCGTAACCATGCATCGCGTTTGGCCTTATGGATTTGGAGCTTGTATTTGGCTCGCTCTTGTTTATATTTCTGTTTTTGTATCTGTGTGGCAGTTGGAGATTTTATTTGTCTTCTGAGTGCTCGTACATAATTTCTTGATTTCCTGAGATCCGGGGACCACCATTTAACTGAAGGTTTGTGAGTACTGCTTTTTTTCCTTAAATTGTTTTCACTGGTTTCTTGTATTATTTGCATTAGTTCTTCGTAGTGTTTGTCGAAATCTTCTTTACTATTTATTTGTTTAAAATCAATGTTTTTCTCTTTTAGACTTGAGTTTAATTGTTGGTTAAATCTTTTAAATGATATATTCTTAGTTCTGTATCGTCTTTTTGGGAGTGTCGGAGTATTTATGTTTAGATCTATTGTTATCAGACGATGATCTCCGTAGTTCATATCTTCTTCTACAGTCCAATTTTCCAATTTGGAAAACAACGGGAACGAAAGTAGCGAAACATCTGGCCATCCCTTCGATCTCTCTGTTTGAAAAGTTGGTGAACAATTTGGGTCATTTGCTGAGATTAGATGATGTTGACTCATATGTGTGATCAAGTGATTTCCTCTATCGTCATCTGATGGGTATCCCCAGAGTTAGCTGTGAGCGTTGAAATCTCCTAGATGAATGAGATGTTTACTCATACCCTTCTTATCTGTCCAATCTTGAAGATCTTGTTTTAAGTCTGCTGACGGTGGTGAATATTGATTACCTATTGTTAATACTATGTCTGGAAATATTATGTTAATAAATACTGAGTTTTGATATTGCTGAATTCTTATGTGTTGAAGATTATTATCTAATACAATTATATGACAATTATTGGATTGCGAAGCATAAGATGGCACTGACGAAGGTAATCCGTGTGGTCTTTTATTTGTAACTGCGCAATCCTGTAGGCAGGCTATTGAATAATTTTCTTCTATTACGTAATTTATAAGGTCTGAAGTTGCTGTCTTGATTCTTTGTAGGTTTATTTGTGCAATTTTGAATTTGTTCATTGTTATGATTGATGTTGTTGGACACATTGACGTTGGAATTTTTTATAAGATATGCAGCAACTTTCAAAGGAATAGTGATGGGTATCAAGGTGTTTTTCTGAGCTGGATTTATTTTGGTTGTATTCTTGACAATTTATGCAACATTTTGTTTCAGAGTCACAGTTAGCAGTGTTGTGAGAATCTGCGCACTTTGCACACGTTTCTTTCTGGTCGCAGTTTCACGACATGTGACCTAGCCGCTGGCATTTGAAACAACGTGGTGTGATTATGTATTTCCGAATGTTGCATCTATTAAAGCCTATGTTAATGGAGGTTTGTTCTAATATCTTTGCATCTCTTTGTTGAAATTCCACTATTAAATTTACTGTGTTTGTATTCCTTGTTGATTGTTTGATTTTGTTCAGGCAGAAATTTGGCTTTTCAACTCGTAGTGCTCTTTGCAATGCCGGTTGCAATATTTCTTCCGAATATTTCTCTATGTTTTTTGTTATATCTTCCTCTTCTTCGTCGCTTATTATCGGAGCTCCAAATATGATGAGTTTTTGTGTTTTAGGTTTGATTTTATCAAACTGAATTTTCTCTGTCAATCTTTCATTTCTTTTTAACTGTTGTTGTAGTTCTGTGAGGTCTTTGTCTGTATTACAGGTTACAACCAGATTACCAGCTTTTGTTTGTTTGCAGCTTAGCTTTGTGAGAACTGATGTGTTTACCTCCCTATTTAAAGCTTTTCTTATGTCTTGTATCGTCGTATCAGTGTCTTTTGATTTAACTAACATTGCTGGTTTTGGTGGAGGCCTTTGAGTTAGTATCTGAGCATATGATGTTTCATCGTTGTTTTGTTTCTGCCTTCTTTGTGTTGGTTGATTCCTAAGTGTTTTCTTTAATAATTCCAATTCTTTTGTTTGTTCACTTAGAGCTGTTTTCAAGAATACTCCCTGTTGGTTTATCTTTTCTTCTAGTCTTTTCCCCAGCTCACTTTTAATCATATCTCCCATTTCTTCTACAGATTTTAGTCTTTTTTTATCTTTTCTGAGTTGCAAACATTCTTCTCTCCAATCTGCCCTGTCTGCATACGTTTCTTCGTATTTTTCAATTAGCAAGCTGACGTGAGTCCTGATCGTGTTTATTTCTTCTTCAACTTGACTTTTGTTTTCGTCTTTAGTAAGATTCTGTATTCTTTGTAGAGCATCTTCTATTGTTCTCTGGATCTCCTGTGTTGTTAGTTGAGATTGATTCTTCTCTACTTTTTTAATTTCGTTTTCAAGATCCTTTTGTTTCTGCTTCAGGGCCTTTATTTCATTGTTACGTTCCCTTTCTGTCTCAATCTGCTTATCTATTTGTGCTTTCAGACTCGCTAATTCTTCTTCGTATTTGTCTGCCATCTCTTTCTGATATGTCATCGATTGGGACGTTTCTATTTGCTTCTCCTGGACTTGGTCTCCCTTCGTGTTCTCTTCTTTCTCATTCTTCTCCTCTTCTTCTGCTAGTCTTTTCTCCAGGATTGCTTTTATTTCTTTGCATTTGTCCGCATTTCCTCTTTGCTTTTTCTTTGTCAATCTGTCAAGTTCTGCCTTTAATTCCTTTGTTGACAGTTTTTCTAGTTTTGTGTTTTGTATACATTGAGATTGTGGTTGCAATGATGTTTTCGACTTCGGCTGAATATTTGGCGTTGTGCCAGTTTTGGTCACGGAATTATCTTTACTCATTGTTCTTGTTTTCTCACCGTTTCTATTCGCCGATGGTGTAATTTCTCTTTCTTTAAATTCTTATAAAGAAATATCCGATAATTCGCTTTCTGGGTTTTCACTTTCCGACATTGATTATTGAACTTTGTCAATTATATACTTTCTTCTACGATTGTAAGTTCTATCTCTTCAAAGTCTTGTCGTAAAATACCCTATATTTCCCTTTCCAATTTTGAAGAACTTTGTCAATTATATGTTTTCGTCAACGATTTAAGCAAGAATTTCCTATCGCCTTGCAAATGTACTACTATAATAACCTCTATAACACCAATCAAATAGATTTATATCATTAGCTAAGGAGTGGTGCGACCAGACCCTCCCGACATGCATCAAAGAAGGAAAGGGAAAAAAGGAAAGAAAAAGGGAAAAAATATGGTCAAAAGGACCATTGGAAATGACTTTGAGAAAAGAAGGAAGAAGCCAAATGATGGGATAGAAAATTTGGAATAAAAAATGAAATAAAAATAAAATAAAAAAATGAAAGAGATAGTAATTAACCAAAAGGAGAGGGGAGGGGTATAAGGCCAGTGAAAAAGCTTCCCGTGCAACTGAAGTTCATGTACAAAAGGAATTACGATACTATTAACAAAAGAAAATACGATTCTTTACAATGATACGTGACAACATGTGATAGGTGATCTGCAACGCAATAATTTGTAGACAAGAAAAACCAGTAACCACAAGAAAAGCACAACGCTTTCTAGCGGCTACAAATGAAGTTCTGTTAAGATTACTGTGGGACAAACTCTCAGTAACAAGAGCAATTCAAGAATTTCAAACCAAAACAATTTACCTTCATAAATTTAAGAATTTGAAAAAGATATAAACAGAACTGTATAGGAAAAGGTGAAACATAAAAATGAAATGGCGGGACTTAGTCTATGTATAAAATCTTAGAGGATGATATGTTACACCACGATAAAAGCTAAAATAGTAAAACAGTATAACATGTTAGAAGAAAAAGGAGGGGGGGGGGGGTTAGCCTATGGGGCAAAGCAATGTTAATGAGGGCAGTTAAAAAGAAATAGGTGTAAAAATACTGCAACTTTGAGCCAAATGTGACGATATGAAGAGAAATAACAAAACTAGCCCCTCCCTGCCCCCATAACTAGACCCCTATTAAAGATAGGTAAAAACCGAAATAGCCAAAAGAAGCATCGAGAAAAGAACCCCTAAGCACTTTAGAGCTAGAACCGGAAAAATTTTTGAGCTCTATCTCCCATAGAAAGAGAGAAAAATGGAGGAAACCGATTACCGCAGAACCAGTTGATAAAGTAATATGAAAAAAACTCTACCTTCTTGTCATAACAAGTTAATTCCCAGTCATAAGGATGATTGGGACAGGATCTCCTCAACAGGAGCTAAACAAGGATATCAAACATGGTACAGTTACCAATAGAAATAGAGAAGTTGAAAATGTTATACGCAGAACAGTAAAAGAAATGGTGATACGTAGGAATGAATAAGTGGGACTAAATCTATACATAGAGACCAAAAGAATGATATGTTACACCATTACAGCAAATAAAACGGTAAAAACGTTGATAATATTAAGAAAAAGGAGGGGGGGGGGACAGGTCTGTTGTGCTAAAACGGTGTGAAGACAAGCCACTAGTTGGATAGTAAAGAGAAATACTCAACAATTGGCTGTAAAGTGACGATATGTGTAAAAAACAAACAATTGCCCCACCCTGCCCCCGTAGCTGGTCCCCTAAATGACATAAAAAATTAAAACCAGGAGAAACAAATATACAGTATTATGTTACCGATGAGGAATTGTTCAGTATACTATATGAAACTCACACCAGAATAGGCCGGGGAGGAAGAACACGTATGCTTAAAGAGTTTCAAAATAAATACAAAAATATTACATATGAAGTTGTAATGTTGTATTTAAATTTATGCAAACAGTGTCAAATGAAACACAGTGCACCTAAGAAAGGTATTGTTGTGAAACCAATGATCAGTTCTGAGTTAAACTCAAGATGTCAAGTTGATCTGATAGATCTGCAGTCAAACAGAGATGGCGAATATAAGTTCATAATGGTGTATAAAGATCATTTAACTAAGTTTGTCCAGCTACGACCTTTGAAAACTAAGAGGGCGGAAGAAGTAGCGTATCACGTTCTTCCAATATTTTTAACATTTGATGCTCCAGCAATATTGCAATCAGATAATGGTAGAGAATTCAGTAATCAAGTCATATCCGAAATATGCGCCATGTGGAAAGATGTTAAGATAGTTCACGGAAAGCCTCGTCACAGTCAAACACAAGGCTCAGTTGAAAGGGCCAATCAGGATATACATAATATGCTAACTGCATGGATGAACGATAACAATTCAAATAAATGGTCAGAAGGTTTACCCTTTGTTCAATTTGCCAAGAACACTACATACCACGAAGGAATACGCCAAAGTCCTTATGAAGTCATGTTTGGCATTAAAGCGAAAAGAGGCATAGCATCGTCTTTTTTTACTAGCGAACAAATCGCAAATATCGAAACCGAAGAACAACTTGAAGAAAATGCCAATACTTTTGAAACCGAAGAACAGCTTGAAGAAACTGGTAATACTTCTGAAAACAATTTGAGCGGTGGCCATACCGAAAACCATATTCCAAAGAAAAATATTGAAGAGGACTTGCAATCTACCACGTCTTCACATCAAGTTCTGACTGAAAAACACGAGTTAATTTCTATAAAAAGAGCGGCCGCGAAAGAGAATCTTCTACTGCAAGCAACAAAAATGTTACGACCCTCACAAAAACAATTTCCTCCTGCTCAAATTGGTGATACTGTACGAATACAAGTCCCCGATGTCGACCGTTGTCATACAGATAACCGAAATGTGTTAGCGGTTGTTGTTGGAATAGAAGACTCCGACTTCTATAAACTTGCAAATGAAAATGGTACCCTCAAGCAGCTTTACGCACGTAATGAGTTCGTAATTTGTAAAGAAAAGTTACTTTCCATAGATGAGATTTATTTTAAAGAAATTTCGCTGAGAGAAGCAGCTGCAGCTAATTCGAGAAGCGCGGTGGCAAGGCTATACAGGCTGTCAGTGCAAAAGGAAGTGTTCCACAAATAAATATAGTTGTAAAAGCAAGGGCCTCTTGTGCAATTCAAAGTTCCATAATAGTTTAAGTTGTTGCAATAAATAAGATTTGAATCACATAATTTAGTAAGTTTTTTATTACTATTATTTTATTTTCTCATTTAGAACGTACTGTATAATTAAGTAAGTTTTTAACTTATATTATTTTCCTTTCTGATTTTGAATGTACTGTATAATTAAGTAAGTTTTTAACTTCTATTATTTTTCTTTCTCACTTTGAATGTACTGTGTGTTTTAAGTTCTTAGTCATTCCTCTCAGAAAGAGAGGCGAAAATTTTATCGCGGCTGAATTACGGAGAAAAAATTATAAATCTCGGACATGTTCAACATTCACCATTAGTGCATGGTGAATGTCGACATTTACTGGTGTAAGTCAGAAATAAGGGTATTTAGCAAATATTTCGGACATACACCAAGCGACTATGTGTTTGTTGACATTCACCGGTGAATGTCGACATTCTCCAGATTTCGGTGTTTCACCGTAACATATATATCATTTGTACAACCAACAATGTAAATCAGTTCATCAAATCCTTTCACATACATGGGAAGCATTCGCACATCAATTATATTGACATTTCTAACTCATAAATCAAAATATCAGGGGATAACGCGTGCTTCAGTATCACTGAATATGAAGCACATCAATAATGGATCGTTCTGATTGCATGCTTTGATTTAAATTCCCCTATTTGTTAAATCGTGCTATTTAACATGATTAATTGCATGTTTTTACTTATTTACAATATTTTGAATTATAAAAAATATACTAAAAAATAAAATATTTATATTTATAATTGTAAAATAATTTATTAAATTAATGTAACGTTAATAACTTCTTAAGTTAATGAAATATTAATTACTCAAGATGAATTAATTAGAGAATTTACACTTTTTTATATTGCCACGATATGAAACAGAAATGACAAAATGGATTTTACTACGAAGATTATAAAATTTCTTCTGCCTCGTTTTTCAAAATTTATTTAAAGCAAAAAGTAATCGGTTGAGCAGAGAATGGACTGTCTCGCAGATTTATTCCTTTCTGACGTACTTGAACCACTTTTACTAGTCGTTACAGTAGAGATGACTTTAAATCGTAACTTAAGACGTACAGGTTATGGATATTAAAGCTTCGGAAAGGGTTATTGAATATTTTCGTTTATTGTTATATTACATTTTCCGAGATTAACAAATATTTGTCTTTTTTTACTGTGAATGACAGTCACACAAACAGATAGATAACCAGATAGATATATATTATGTTTAACAGCATTTAATAGTATAGACACTTTTAAAAATTATTTTTTTACCATGAACACATTGCTAATATAGACTGGTCTACACTAATTTCCTATGTTTAGTTCATTTGATATCCCTTTACTTTCTGCGCATTTTTCATAAGAAAATGAGAACAAAATGAATATGTAAGGTTATCAGGAAAGTTTTTGCGGCTTTTTGATATATTTTGAATCTATAAATGCTACAATCCCACCGGAATTCTGGAATAAAACTTTGCTTTTATAATGTAGGAAACTGCTTTTACTTACTTCAAAATAGATTTATTTGTAAATTCTGGTGAGTTTCAATCATTTCAACACTATCTTAATAGACGTATACCGCAGAACTTTCTGAATGACCCAGCATCTCTCTCTTTTTTTTTTTTTTTTTTTTTTTTTTTTACAGCGCCTTTTTTCATTTGTTTGTTTTTATCCTGGAATAATTACATACGCGCATGCATATATAATACATTATTTTATTTTTTATATTAATGGAACCACTGGCAGAAACTAATTAAGTAAAGCCTCAAAATATAACAGTATAATAATATAAACAACTATCTTGGAAAGACACGAATAATATATATTCAAAGCAGTATAAAATGCCTTATGATACGTGTTCTTGTTCAAGGGCATAATCACAAAATATAAGTGGAAAAATGTGCCATATTTGATAGTCGCGATTGCTAAAATACTATCATAGAATGTATAAACTCCTACAATAAAATGCAATGAAAACCTGTAAAAATAGAAAAAAAATCCAAATTGAAGAATTATTGAAGAAATCATCGGATTATAACCGCAAAACAATAAAAGTCAGACGAAGGAATTTTTCTCAGATAATGAATAATAATCATCATCTTTTATTAAATGTATATTTTATGATTTTATTGAAGTAAAATGTAATAACTTAAATTTCACTTTATATCAGTTTAAATGTCTAGAATAATAGAGAAAAATAAAAATTAATCACTGTTTTTTTATTCAAAGAAATGGAAGTATTTTCTCACTTCAAATATAATCACACTTACTGTAAAAGTACATTCAAGCATTTTTTTTTTTTTTTTTATAAAAAGGAAACAGAAAAAAATTCAAAATAAAAATAGAATTTCGGAAGATACAATTTTAATATATTTCCATTGCTATAATAAAGTATCTATATATTTAAAACGCTAAGCTTTTTCTTTCGACAATCCGTGAGAACAAACTACTGCATCAAATTACATCATTCTTTTTTTAAATGAAAGGTATTTGGACACAGATTTGTTATCGTGCATTCGTTTGTTCGAAAATTTAATTAATTAGCCGTAATTTTCAATTAAACTTTTACATCTGCTAATGACGCCATAATCCGTTAACGCCCACTGTTGCGAGATACAGAGTTTATTCTCTAAGCTCTGTGGTTCGAGGAATAATAAATATTAAAATCACGTGGCTTTCAGGCCACGTTAAATTTCGGTAAAAATATTTATCCGCGTGTTTTATAAGCGAATAAAAATTCATATTTATTGTGACGTCACGGGAATATTGTCCATTGGGTTTATTTTATCATTATACATTATAACTTTGTTAATGCCATTTTTTCATTACCATTAAATGCAAAATATATTTTTATTTGTTAACATGGTGTTTAAGCATAAAAGTAACGTATACAAAGGAAAATACGTAAAATTTGCGCTTGTGAAAATGATGTTATGCTTAGCTTGAAATGCATTTTAACATTGATAAAAGTAAAAAGAAAAATTTACATGATTGTGTCAACATGACGTATTTTTAACTGATTTTTCAATTTTTTATTTTAAAGATTAGAACTGGAGCATTTATTGGTTGCTCCATCTTGATTGCATACCTTGATTAGATGTTACCAATTACTTTTTATAAATTATAGATTAGAAAACTTCATTTTTTAATAAAAAAAAAATCACAGAAGTAAAGGATTTCAGGAATTTTAAAATTATTAAAAATAATGTTACGGAAGGAAAAAAAACTTGAAATAATGATTGTATTTTAGGTAGAATAGACAATGTAAGACTAATATTTCATAGGAATTATTTTGGTAGATTTATTATAAATCATTAACAGTTTCTTATTAGAGCAAAGTCCTATTTCTTTCACTGTGAATTCCTCTTTCGATGTCAAAAAATGGTTTTCTACTTTTGGTCGCCAGCTAAAATACAGTGGCAATTTTTTAGAAATGTACAACTGTTGTGACAACAAACGACGCTATCGCTTTAGCTTTCATCGCGCTTACATCACTTCTAAGTACTACAAATTTCTATTTTTTACTTCATTTGACTACATTTTATAATTTCAATTCTTACATCATCAATTAGAAAAAAAATTAGCTTTCGCAATGAAATTTATTTGAAAACTGCCGCTTAATTTAACGACTTTTTAAATAATTTTCAAGCATGAAAAGTTTTTTAATTCTATCTTATCAGTGACCACCTGTTTGCTTCAATAATATAAAATTGCTCCTGGGAAAGTTGCCACAATTGAAAATAGATTTCCCTAACCATCATAAAAAGTGAATAATAATAAAAACAGTGATAAATCATAAGATCAGATTATCCATAAGATAGAGCATTTTGGCGCTAAACAAAAATCTGTCAAAAAAAAAAACTAATTTTAGTTTATGTTGAACATAAAATTGATATGCTGAATTCGTTGATGTATATGTTCCAGCAAATATCAGAATATGCTAGAAATTGCATTTTTTTTTTTTTTTTTTTTTTAGATCTATTTGTCAATTGTATAAGAGGGAAAATATTCCCGAAGGAACCGAAGAAACCATACAAACAAATTACACTTGAAAACTTAGCTTAAAGTAATGGATGCGTTTTAGAGGATATGGATTTGTAACGAACAATGATTAAAGAGCACATTTTAAAACTTCTAATTTACACATTTTAAAACTTCTTTAACATCGAATTTAGATCGTGCTGTTGGGTAGATGCAATGCTCATACGCATAAGAGCTCATTCGTATGCATTATCACAGGGGGAAGGAGGGGAGAGATAGATATGTACTTTATTTACTATGTCCTTTTATTTACTGAATATGAAATGAACGTAGAAATATACTATTTGTATGATTCTTCATAGGTTCATGATTTTTTTTTTTTTTTTTTTTTTTTGCCGTGGGAATAATGGCGATAATGTCACAGTTGTTTACGGATTGTTTGTTTGCAGTTTGCATCGGAAATAGTACTGTATTTGACTGGGAAAAAAACATTTAAAATAAAATATTTGAAAGACTGTTTCATACGCACCACTTCTTAAATAATAAAGAAGCTTATTTTATTGATATTGTTATAGTATTTTTTTTCGTCATGTTTTGACGGGTTCCATCTAGTAAAAGTTTATTTCGTAAAATAAATGGATTCTAGAGATTTAGCTGTTCTGTTTAATCAACCAAATAAACTACTCTAATGAAAAGGAATATGTTCGCAAGGGAAATTAAAGTAAGTAGGTAGAAGTTGCAATTAAATATTCTTCAAATGTAGAAAACAAAAGTGGAATTATCCTTTTTTATGTTTATTAATCTTTACTGTTTAGAAATATAATTACGACTCTAATGAAAATGAAATCAACGTTTACGCAGGGGAAATTAACTTAAGCACGTAACAGCCAACTTTTTAGCTTTTTTTTCTCACCACTAAATTTTGTATTAATTAATCATACAAATTTTTATTAATGAAGTAGATTTCTTTTAACTTTTAATGGTAACGAAAAAGCGTAAAATTTGATAGCTATGCATAAGCGATAAGAACTGTAATTAAATGTTCTTCAAATGTGGAATTATCTATGTAAAGAATATTAAACCCTACTTTTTATAAATGTGATCGGTTATATCAACCACATTACCCATGAAAAAGGTATTAGACGCTTTTCTTTTATACAAGTTAGGACTGTTTTCATTGTTATTTACGAGCATGATTTATTCACATCGGTAAGTGATTCTTCAATTAAGATTGAAAATATTTTCACAATTACTTTTTTTTAAATTAATCTTCCAGTTTTCAATTCACACTCCAGAATATGCCTCTTTCTTCATCTAAATATCTTTAAAAGATGCCAAAGACAAGTTCTGGTCCATGTATGGTCCATGCTTGGTAAACCAATGTAAGTGTTGATATCTAATAAACACTTGCTGTTATAGCTAGATACTTTTTATAACTTTCTAAACTTTCTCGTGCTAATTTGTCTACAGGTAGTTCAATATTCTCTATTTTATGTTTTTTTCATAAATTGTAAAAGTTAAGCATTGACTTTTTTTTCTTCATTTACCGTTAATTTAATAGTTTTAGAAAATGTTAGTGCCTAGCTATTTTTTATAAGGCTACTCTCTAGTGATCTATTGAGTTTTGGGATTTTGCGTGTGATCGTTCTGTTCTGAATTCTAACATTTATGCGTAAATGAGTCCTATGCTGTCGTATCTTTAAAGTGACCAAGGTATGTCTAAATCTTCGGGAATCGTATTGTCCCAGTTGTTTTTGAAATGGTATGATAATTAGATGTCTGTGGTTGTGTAGTTGCTATATACAGTGCGGTAGGCGATGGATTAGATGGATTTAGAACACATCCCACCATTAAGGTACATTGGTCCTGCATTGTGAACGTTTAGTTCACCACTTGTTGACTGCAAGCAGAGTTTTGGATTTAGCTGATTTAAATAGAATCTATGGATGTATTTCGCGAGCGTGGCAAGAAGTTAAGATTTGTATTACGAATAAATAATTTTTGGAATCCACGGGGTTCCATTTTTATTGTGATATTACAGTGATTATTGTGATATTTTATAATGAGGTAAAAGTGACTTTGTTTGGTTTCTGCTGTACGAACAGTGAGGCTATTTTGATTTGAATTAAGTAATTTGAATATTTTGGGAAAGGAGTCACCCAATCATTACTGAAATTGAGCTTTTTTTTTCATTGCCTATATTTTAATCTACACGATCCATTGCCTAATAATCCCTTATTGCTGCTTTGTGTAAACTATTGTGTTTTTGTTAAATCTGTAACCTGATTTTTTTCAGTTAAACAGCATGGAAGGATGATTCACAACTCTTATGTTTCCAAATCATCAAATAATTATTGCTCCAGTATTCAAAGCACCATATAGTGTGTGTTATTATGATAAACAAATAATTAATGAAAACCCATTAAAATATCATGCATTTGTCTTCTTTAGAAGCAGAATAATAAAGAAATGCTTGAAAAGTGAAAATTGATTTGGTAGATCTTTTGTTGGAACTGAAGCGTCAATTTAGTGAAGAAATAAATCTAAAATATAGATAAAAATGTTTAAGTGATACAAACAGAACACAAAGAGGCTTATAAAAACCTGTTAATATAAAGATTGACATATGTTTCAACGCTCAAACGGTGTCATCACCAAGAACTACAACGATAAACAAACTGTTCTCGCAATTTTTTTAAAATTAACTTGAAAAACATAAATCACGATATCATATATGTAATAAAAACAGTTGAAAATAGTCAACTGTAAAACGTAAAATTTAATATTTTTTTAAAACTGGAAAATACCTCTTGCCAAATTTTAAGCAAATCAAATGAGGCTGATTCTTTGCAAATGTTCTTGTTACGCATATGGATTTCTATTGATTCACGGATAATAGATGGGAAATAAACTTTTGATGGATAAATTATTATACTTTTGTTAAAATCAATTTTTAAAGTCTCGGTCCTATGTAGTCTAGCCAAAGCATTAGTAATTCAGTCATATTTGATATCTGCCATATGTTCTTTTAATCTTTATTAACTTTCTAGTTGTCATTCCTATATAATATTGTAATATTCCATTTGCATCATTGAAAAAGTGTTCATCAAGAAAAATGGTTCAGTCATCTTTCATGTAAAATAGTCAGAAAAAAAATTATGTAATGATGAAAAATAAAGAAATGGATAGTGAAAATGCTTATGGAACTGAGATTTTATTTTGTTTTTTATTATAAATTTAGAAGTTGGACTAATTAATATTAATTCTTCGTAAAATATCAGTTTTAGAATGATATTATCCCTTTTATAACAAACAGAATAACACATGGGCTGATAAGTTCCCGGTCTGGCACACAGATGGCGTTGCAATCGCCGAACCGATGTTTTTTTAGTAAATACTAAACTTTAAAAGGTAGTAGAAAAAATGCCATGATGATTCGCCGTGTGGATAAAACGTTAGAGTGGTTTTAGACTTTGTTGATAAACAAAAAACTGGATCACAAGAATTTCAAGAATTGTTATTAGATGGGGGAAAAAATACCGTTCAAACAAAAGCTTGGCTAGATAAGCGTTATTCGGACACTGCACCAGGTAAATCAACCATTATTGACTGGTTTGCTGAATTTAAACGTGGTGGTACGGACACCAGTGATGCACCATGCAAAAGAGGTGGTTACTCCGGAAAACATAAAAAAAAGTCTACAAAATCGTTTTGGGGAACCATAAAGTGAAGTTGCAGGAGATAGCTCAGACTCTGAAAATATCAAAGGAACGTGTAGGTTTTATTTTGAATGAACATTTGTCTATGAAAAAGCTGTTGTCAAAGTGGCTGCCGCGCGTGTTGACTTTTGACCAAAAACAATAACGAGTTCTGAGCACTGTTTAAAGCTTTTTCGTTATAAAATTATGTTATTTATTATTAAATTATTATTAATAATCATTTATTAAATTATTATTATAAAATTATTATTATAAAATTATTTTTAAAATTATTTTTATTAAATTATTATTATAAAATTATTATTGTTAAATTATTATTATTATTATGAAATTATTATTATTTATTATTTATTATTAAAGTGATGTTATTTATTAAAGTTATAAAGTTATAAAGTCATAAAGTTATAAAGCTTTGTTAAAAAGTTGTGTTTTCTTTATTAGACCGGGAACTTATCAGCCCATGTGTTAATCCCTTTTATAATAAACAGAAACAAAAAACTACCATAAATGCTTGCAGGCATATATAATATTTTTCAACAAAATTACTGCCCATTCGGCAACCATTGCTCCCATTTTCGAAACTTGTTCTTTCGGTAATTGTCATTGATCTATTATGCATATTAAGTCTGGATTGATGTTGTTTTCTAGAATACACAGTTATAAACATATTTTAACTGAAACATATAACTTTTATTATAAAGTTAATTAAAAAACATTCTTTAACACGTTTTTAAAAATAGAAAATTCAAATCAAATTAAAAAAAAAATACAAAAATCATCTCATATGCAAATTCAAAATGCAAATAATATGACCTTTGAAGGATATATAAAATACTCACTTTAGAAAAAAAAAAACTCTAAAGCTATGGTACCAAAATGGGAGATATGATGTCTTATGGGAGATATAATAAACATTTGCAATTGTGCAGCAAACTCATATCATTAAAAGCCTATTTTTTAATTGAGCACCAATTGACGTATTTTAAAGATAGTGGTTTGTCAGAAAGGAGTATTTCTTGGCGATAATGGTATGTTGCCAGATTCTTGACCAAAATTCACTCGATAAGCATTTTTTTTTTAATCCTATGCCGCAATTGTCTTGTATAAAACGATAATCTGATTTCGTCCAATTAAATTTTATTACCCGTATGTTACACCACTTTTTTAATTTATAAACGCACTCTAGTTACTTATCATTCAAAATTTTGTTCAAAATTCTTTCCACCGATCGAATTTTATTTATATTATCCCACCTAACTCACATTTATGATGGCAATCTATTGCTTATAGCTCACGTTTGAAATGCGGTTAATAATAATAAGTAAAAAGAAGTCTTATCTTTATATTTTAAATCAAATCGTGTTTAATCATATATTAAACACACCAGTCACGTATTTGACGTGTCCTGGAAAAAAATTAATGATACGATGAAGTCTTTTACTTAATAGCTTCTCTATGGTGCACTAGAATTGTAGTATAAAAGGAACATTCAAATTTGTTTGCTCGTTGCTGAAACCATTGAAGGCCTACATGTATAACGACAAGAAACAATAGCTTCGTTTTTCGAAATTACTTAATAAAACAATTGCTTAAGAATACTCCCTATTAATACTTAATCATTTTGCAATAGAGTCAGAGATAATCCTCTTTAATAAACGCTATGCGTTGCTGACGACTGGGATTTTCGATAATCGTTGCCACAGGCTAATCCCGAAAACTGAAACATTTGAAGTTACTGAAAAAATTAATAGCTCGAAAATTATTTGTCAGAAAATTGTTAGACAAACTTCGTTAGAAAGGTAAAAAATTGTATTTTTCTTGATATAAATTTCAAATCTAATGATTATGCCGTTTTTCAAATATTGAATTTCAACAATTACCAAATTTCACAATGGAATACCATAGCGAAATCTTCACGCGTAAAAAGATAATGATAACGGCCTTGTGCCCTGACGTATAATGGCTATGGCACGAGTCACAAATTATAGTAGCCTTACTATTCTGTTAAAATATAAAAGTGAATTATAATGCCACGAGTGCATGATTTTTATTTAATTTTAATATAATCATCTTAGAAACAAGGTTTTGGAAAATTTTTTTTCGAATTGGACTAATAAATTGGCCAATAGTGTATATTAATTTGAGTTTAAAACAGGAAAGGTAGGGGAGTGCTTCATATTATTTAGGTTTCCTCAGGAACTTTTTGTCAGAGCTGAAAGTTTAATGTATTAAAACGTCAGAAATTAAATCGACATTAAATCGGCAATAACTATAACGACTGTCCTTCAGTTCGTTTGGATAGATTTTCATCTAAAAATATAAATCATTCAACATTGATTGTAGGTATTTTTAAGGGCCATCTCGGGCTCATCACTGGCCCGGGCAACGCCGGGCATGTCAGCTAGTAATAATAATAATAATGCAATCTACTACTACTATTACTACTACTACTAATAATAATAATAATAATAATAATAATACGAAGAAAAATAATAAGCTAACAAAAACAATTTAATAATAATAATAATAATATTAATAATAATAATAATAATAATAATCAAGTAATAAAGCTTTTTGGTTAATTTGTATTCATTAGGATATGCGAATGGAATGGTATTGCTCCATTTCATGAATTTATGCTAACTGCTTCAATCGCTTTGTGAGACAGATAAGAAATACACTTAAATAAGCTAATTAAGAAAATTGCTAACCTGTAAGTTTAATTCTGAATATTTGGTATTTAGCTGAAATCTAATTAAGTCATATTTAACCATAGTTTGAGTTATCAATTATTAATCAAGCAGACTTATGATTTCATTCACTTTTAATAAATTAGGAATTAATTTTAAGTTTCCGTGACTGTAAATTTTCCGTAAAATAAAACGATATAATAAAGTAGCAATTTGAATGTTTCTTCAAATTAATGAGGCATAAAATTGAGTATTTCCAAGCATGCGTGCATTTAATTCACAGCTAATGACTTCGTCATCTGTCAAAAATCACGAAAGCTACATCTCTAACTTCCAATCAGAGGATTTCTTTGATATTATCTTTGAAATTTCCATCAATAATAAATGTTAAGTTTCGTAAGCGACGGAGTTACTTATTGCATTTAGTCGTAAAAGTCGTGTTATTTATAAAACAAACCTTTTGATATGGAAAGAAATCACATAAGAATCACATTTATATTTATAATTTAGATTATTAAGATTTTGGGTCGAATCTTTTAAAAATGTAATTCTGTGATGTAATCTGAATACAAAAGAACTGAGAAGTTTGAATAGAATATGTATCTAGATATTTTCATGTTGCAGACATTAAATTAATATTCTTTTTACACATGATGAGTTATTAAAATGTAAAACTAATTCATTCTAGTGATATAATATTTCATACTTTATTTACTTCATGTACCTTCATAATACGTATTTAAAATCACAGAAATAGAAATACTCACTGATTAAAGCAGCCAATATTCTAAGACAATAATGTCGATTTATTAAGAGATTAAAATTTTCTACTTATTAATTTCAGAATATATGTGAAGACTCGTCAATTAAAACTCACAATGGAGAGTAAAATAAAAGACCTGTTTAAGAATGCTTCTTATAAATATTTTATACAGTAACACTGAAGATTGAAAACTTTGAAGCTTTTCAGCTTATTTCTAAGAAGATTTCAAAAGCATATGCAAATGGAATTGCGATTCTGTACATTCGCGAACATCTGCTAATTGCTTCAAACGCTTTTATCTAGCACATAAGCCGTAAAAGGGAATAAGCCACTTATGTAAACTGCTTACTCTGTAGCTTTGCACTGAATTAAAGTGAATATTTAATTGAATCATATTCAACTGTAAATCTTTATATTAATTATTAATTAAACAAACTTATGATTTTATTTAATTTTAATATATTAGAAACTACATTCACGTTTCTATAAAATGTAATGGTTGGTAGAATCAAACAATACATACATTTGAAGGGAAGGATTAGATGAATCTCCAGATTAATTATGTCGTATTTCCGGATGGTAGGGTCAAACAATAGATATATTTGAAGTGAAAGTTTAGATGAATCTATAGATTAATTGTCATATTTCTGAGAAAGCATTTAAATTGAAACATGCATAAATTGTTCCACACAAATATTTCCTTCATCGCATGTCATAAATTCTGAAAACAGAATTTAATTTTACAAATGTATGTCTATGATGTAACCTGAATACAAAGGAACTGAAATGTTTGAATAACGAATATATATAGATATTTCCATGTCTTAGAAATTAAACTTATCTCCTCTTTACACATGAGGAGTTAAAAAAATGTAAAATTAAATCACCTCAAGTGATATAATACTCCATATTTTATTTTACGTCATGTTCCTTTGTAATACACAATGAAATTTACAGAAATAGAAATACTCCCTGATCCAAAATTAAATCATTATACTAAGACGATTTTGTCCTTTTATCAAGAGATTTAAATTTTCCAACAATTAATTTCACAATATATGTGAAGATTCAACGACGTAAACCCAAAATGACGACTAAAATAAAAGACTTGTATAAGAATTTTCGATATAAATATTTTAACAGTCGTACAAAAATATTTGAAAACGTTCAAGTGGGGATGTTTTACCACACCCACCGTATTCTCCGAAAATAACTCTTTATGATTACTGTTTGTTCCGACGCATGCAGCACGATTTAGCAGGTCACCGGTTCACTTCTTTCGAAGAAATCGAAAATTGGCTCCAAACTTCAATCGTCTCAAATGACTAGTTGTTTTTTCGAGATGAAACTCAAAAATTGCCTGAGAGTACAAACAGTAGTAGCCAGCGATGGACAATACTTTAATTAATCTGTTCATTCATGTTGTTTTAAAATAAATGCATATTTGAACACAAAAAAAGGACCGAACTAATTTTCGATATAAATATTTTAATAAAATCAAAACACTATAATGAAAACAGTGCTGTGAAGGAACTTTCACCTTGCTTAATATAATAATTAAAAACATATATTTATTTACCTAAAAAGCGATGAAATATTAGAAACACATGCACAAATGTTAGGTTTACATAATATGGTCATATTATGTAAACCTAAAATTAAGAGTGCAAAGGATTTGATTCGTAGAAAAATTGATTCAGTACCAAATTGTGATAAAACAGGCGTCTACATAATCATATTCATCATCGAGCATCAATCAGGTTTATGCTATGTTGGTTATGACATCTCGGAAATTCAGAGAATCATTAAAAGAACATTTGTCGGTTATCAAGTTCATTTAACCAATTAAAGCTTTGTCCAGATTACATCGAAAGGAAAATATAAAAATAAACTTCCACAAAGCTAAGATAGTTTTTCGAAAATCCAACCACTATTTTTCCATAATACATGAATCGAATGAGATTTTAATTAAAAATGGTAGTGTAAGCAACGGCACCATTTCCTATAATGTTCCCGCGATTTGGTTCAATATACTAGGTATTTCAAGAGGATCAACATCTGAAAATTCAGATTAAAAAGTTTTTTTCGACCCCTCTTTTAGAGAAATAGACTGGCTTTGTTTGCACTTGCGTAACATTATTTTATTTTGTTTTTGTTTTTCTACGTACGTATTCTGTTCCAGGCATAATCTTCCTCCCCTTGAAAATGAGCGCAGGTGTGTCTCGAAACATATGGGGACATATTATGTAAACCTAACATCTTTACATGTGTTTTTAATACTTCATCACATTTTAGGTAAATAAAAATATGTTTTTATAAACAATTATTATAAATTAATATAAACATTTTATACAGTAATACCGAATTAAGATTGCGTAGACTTTCTAAAGATATAAAAGTTTTCAGCTTATTTCTTATCAGAAGGATATGAAAATGGAAATGCCATTCTCTACATTTCGTGAACATCTGCTATTCGATTCAATCGCTTTGTCTGCCAGATAAGACGTAAAAGGGAATAAGCCACTTATGTAAACTGATTACTCTGCGGATTTGAACTGCATTTAAGGGAAATATTTAATTGAATCATATTCAACCGTAAATATTTATATGAATTATTAATTAAACAAACTTATCATTTTCTCCACTTTTAGTGTATTAGAAACTACATTCGCGTTTCTGTGAAATGTAACGGATGTTAGAATCTAACAGTAGATATATTTGAAGGAAAAGTTTGGATGCATTTTTAGATTACGTACGCAGTATTTCCGAGTAAGTATTTAAAACGAAGCAGGCATAGGTTATTCTATACAAATATCTACTTCATTATATGTCAAAAATTCTCAATACAGACTAACTTTTTTCTATGAGAGTATGTTTATTTCTAAAATTTTTATAGAATATTAAATGATATTTTATTTTAAACCGCTTTATTATACTGCTTAAACACACTTATTCTCTTTTAAGGAATCATATAATACCATGTGTCAAAAACATTAGCACACATATATCTCGGTTGGATCAGCTAACTCTATTTTAATAGCCTAAAACTTGTTTTATTTCATTAATAGAAAATAATAATTTACAAAAGTTGCAAATTCGAATAGATTTTAAAAACAATAAATCGGGTAATTGCGAGTATAACTCGCGGTCAAAGGGTCCCGTACACATAATTTATTAGTTAACAAACTCCTACTCCCGAAGATAATTTTTTTTAGTAGATTTCGAAAAAGGGGGGGAGGGACATATTTTTGAAGTTCACTTTCGGCGATATCTCTGAAAATATAATATCTAATATTAAAACAAATATATTTTTGACTTTGGTGTTACTAGATCTTTCGAACGATATCTATATATAGACAGGTTTTTTTTTTTTTAAACTGACACTATTCAGAGCCGTCTGTAGCTCGTTCTAATAACTGGATTGACACAAAATTTTGTGATTGGACTAAGAAAACCATGGAAAAAAAGATTCCAACAACAACAACAAAAAATTAGTTCCTATCACCGCCGATAGGGGGAAATGTGGCGCTGTACATTGAAAAAAAACATCAGAAACAGACAAAATTAATAATTTGGATAAAATGCCATGTTTTATTTATCATTTACACTTTTCCTTTCGTTGATCGCAGTTGAAACATCCATTATCACTTTTTCTGCCACCGGTTTACGTCCTCTGCCTGACCGAACTGCTAGCGAGCCTGTTTCTTCGAATTTCAGAATCATTGCTTTCAATACATAGAACACGCCATAAACTGCGCAAAGGAACGGATAAAGGTCCTTTGCGCAGTTTATGGCGTGTTCTAAGTAAACGAAGAGCGGCTGGTGCATTGTACTGGTTACAATATAAGAACTTCACAAGTAACGCGCGCTGCGGTAACGTGAGATTCATTTTCAACCTGAGCTGAAATTGTTTCTCGGTGTTCTTCGCATGCATTTATAACTTAAACTATTGGCGCTACTGTAGCTTGCGTAAGCAAAAATTTGCATTTGCATTTTTTGCCCGTATTTTATGCTAATTCCCAGTTCCATAAATGACCACAGCGCCACATTTCCCCCTGTCGGTGGTGATTGGAACTAATTTTTTTCTGTTGGGATCTTTTTTCCCTTGGTTTTCTTAGTCCATTCACAAAATTTTGTGTCAATCCAGTTATTAGAACGAGCTACAGACGGCTCTGAACAGTGTCAGTTTAAAAAAACACCCTGTATAAATATCTATAGCTATATCTATATCTATCTATCTATCTATATATATATATATATATATATATATATATATATATATAAATTTTAAGTAACTTGATTAATATTTCAGCTAAATACCGACATATTTTTCGAAAACCATTATCAGCGTTCCTTGGATGATTCTACGTCGGTAAGTACATTAAGCGCCACTCAACTCCCTCGCTGACCGCCAGAAAACTAAAAAAAAAATTTTTACGGAAAAATGCGTTTTTCTGAAAAACTATGTGGCCTAGGAAAATCTCTATAGTTTTCCTGCAAGGTTTAAATAAACTCCCACCACCCCTAAATTTTTCATAAATTTAGTTTCAGTAGACTCGTAAATAAAGTGGAGGGTGGACATATTTTGGCAGTGCATTATCCAAGATACACTGTAAAAAATTTTTGGAACGTTTCAGGAAATTATCCTGAAACATTTCGCATATTTTACCGGAATTTCGAATTTCTTTTTGTCCCACGTCAATTACGGCAAGAATTCGTGTAATATTTTTGAGAGGTTTCAACTTTTCCGTAAACTACATTCTGCGCATGCGTGCTTCATGTTTTATGTTCCATTAGCCATTTTGTTAACTAAAGAAGAATAAAAAACAGCTGCCTAGGTAAGTGGAGACAAATGCAATATGAACAAATGCCATTCTTTGTTTGGATATCAACTGATAAAGTAAGTAGCTAATTTAAATCTTTTTATGCTTTATTATTTGAATTTTCATTTTATCAATAATACGAAACTTTAAAATTTAATTGCTTAAATAAGACACTGAATAAAAAAAGTATATTGATTATTTTTTATAATGTCTAATTACGAAATAATTATTCTTTGTAATAAAAACTGAATATATCTGCCAATTGAGAAAATGCTTTTTATTAAAATGTATTGATAAGTAATATTTTTCACTTTTCTTTTGAAATAAGCTTCCTACTATTTAATACGAGTAATGCATTAATAAGTTTAAAACATTATGAAATTCATTTTTTTAAGATAAACATAATATTTAATTTTAAAAATTTCATAGAATTGCAGTATAATCAAATTCAATTATGCTGTTAAAAATTAATATTTTTAATAATTTATGAAATAAAGCATATTTAAATATTCCACAAACGGTGTTTATAATTTTTGGATTGCTTCATGTAATTTAGCCTTTTAACACTTTCCAATCTAGTTGAAAAGTATTTATGACTTCGGTTTGTCTGCCGTCTGGCAGTCTGTCCGTGCTCTAACTCTCGTAAATATACTCGGAATGGCCTGAAATTTTTGTATGTGATTGGCATTTACTATAGCATAAGTGTGTAACATTTATAGTTTTATAGTTTATGTACAGGGGGCAATCAAAAGTATTCAGTTACATTACGATCAATGGGAAAAAATCACTTAAAGTGCATTTTGATAATGTTAAGCCATTCGAAACATGATGAAATTGGTATAAAATTGTGTAGCGCACTAAAACATGCTTTTTCTAAAATAGGATGTACAAAGCATTTGTTATTCATTTACATGGTCACACAAAATAATTCTGTCACACAAGGTTCTACGGGAAAAAATCGTTTGCAATGTAATTTAGTTTCAATATTTAAAACATAATGAAATTTATATGTATTACTCAGATGCATTATAAATTGTTCACTGAATAGCATGGTGTGCATTGCGTTTATCGTTCATTTACACGGACACTCAAAAGAATTCGGTTACAGTCTTTATTCGATAATTACAGTCTATGAGTGATAAATGCGTTTTCAATTTTGGTTTGGATTTTTAGGTTTGACTAAATGTTTGCATAAGTACGTAGTGTGTATATATTCTGTTAATCACATACAGGGCTACACAAAGAGTTCGGTAAGTATTACTAACTATGAGAGCAAATTGCTTATGGGTATTTTTAATTGTGTTACGAATTTTCCTGCTCAACTATATTTAGTATACTAATAGAAGTTTGTGGAATATAAATGTCTTCATATACAGGGCTACGCAAAGAACAAGATACGTTGTCGTTTATGGTTGGTAACTGCTGGAAGTGAGTATTAAGTTGCCTTATTTGTTTTTTACCTGAATTAAATTTTAGCTTAATATGGGGTGCATACAGAAGTCTTTAGAAAATATACAGGTTTGTACAAAAGATTTCGAGTGCATTTCCATCGATTGGCGAAAATTGCTATATGTGATTTTTCTAAATTAACTAAATTTTATCATACTATATGTAGTATATATCCAAGTCTATAGGTCATATACTGGGTTGGACTATATAATTTGACTATGGAAGGTAAATACTAAAATTGGATTTTTAAATGTGTTAGATGTTTCCTAAACTATTTAATATCTTCTTTCACCTCATTTAACGGCGAAGTTTCGTTACAGTTTTCTAGATGTGATGGAAAGTGTTTCATAATCTATGCTGGACGCATGATTTTCTGTTCTTGTTTTACCCTTTAACGGATGCCGTTTGCATGGCGCAAATACCAAAAATTCACAAATTTGCCAACAAGTATTTTCGAATAGAAAATTTTGCTTTTATATTTTGGAGATTTTACACGTAAAAATTATTACAGAAAAATACTGGTTGTAAAACATCGTATATTTGACATATATCGGTGCCCTTCAAAGGATTAATGCATTTGGAATCATAGAAGAAATGTTAGTGCTACAAGCGTTTTTCTTTCTTTATTTATTTATGTATTTTTTAAATGAGTAATAAAATTAAGTCCATGTTCACCTTTTGTTATCTTTCAAAAATTTATATATTTTATTATCAGTTTTGGTACTTTCAAAAATTTATAAATTAATTAAAATGTCCTTTAAATACACCATTAAGCCTATGTTATATTTATATGTAAATTGTTTTAAAAAATCTTATCCGTTGATAGAGCCATATATTATCTTTTTTTTTCATTTAATTAATTATAAACAACGATTTTAATTAATTTTTGTCTTAAGGGCAGTTGAAATAATTTTAGAATTTTTAATGTCCCGCATTTTCTATTTATAAAATAATACTCCAACCGTTCACTGTAAAAAAATTTCCGGAAGGTTCCGGAAAAAATGGTGGCATTAAGATGCCACGGCATTTTGCTGTTGTACATGTAAAATAATTGTAATGTACTATTTCTCTCATTTTATTATGTAAAATTTGGAAAAAAAAATTAAGACATAATAGAAGTTTTATAGAAGAACGTTTATAGAACGTTTTAATAGAAGCACGTTTTATACTTATCTTTTGCATTGCTTATCGAATGTTCTAGCAAGTTTGTAAATTATTAAATCAGAAAAAAATTATTAAAAGGAAATTTTATATTTTCTAATACTTATGATTTTAATAAAGGAATAAAAATAATGTTTGCATTTTTAAAAATATAATTTATAGTTTTACACTTTATTTACTCGCGCAAATCCGAGCTCGGAATTCAGTTTTAGAAAATATTTTTTATATGTTTAGTCATGAATTTCGATTAATATATTTTTGTTGTACAGCTTCGATTTTGTTACCTGATAAATAAAAAATAATATTTTCAGAATTAAAAAAAAAAAGTTCCGAAAAAAAGACTCTCTGTGAAGCTGGAACATTTCAGTATTTTGATATGAAAGGTTCCGAAAAAAGACGTCCCGTAAAGTTGGAATGTTTCAGCATTTTGACATGAAAGGTTTCGGAAAAAAAGCGTATCGTGCCGCTGAAATATTTTAGTATTTTAATATGAAAGGTTTCGGAGTATATGTTACGGAATGTTTCTGAAAAATTGGAATGTTTCACTACTTTGTTGTGAAACGTAACAGCAAAATGCCGTGGCATCTTAATGCCACCATTTTTTTCCGGAACCTTCCGGAAATTTTTTTACAGTGTATCTTTGATAATATAATATTTAAAATAAAAATATATATAGTTTTGAGTTTGGTGGTACGAGATCTTGCACATGATAGCTCATACGATATACAATAATGTTTTTCAAGTAAGATAACTACCCCCCCCCCCTAAATTTTTGCTACACATATATGTAAATGGCTAATAATCTGAAAGTATGTGGATCAATATGCTTTATAACTTTCCCAAGTTTAAACTTTCCATGTTTCATAGTTTACGAGAAAAACAACTGTGACAGACGAACAAACAGACAGACAGGCATACGAGTGACCTTATAATGCCTGGGTGTCAAACTGTGGTCCGCCAGGTACCACTCAATTTTAAAAGAAATAGTCGATTTCTTGAATCATTGAAATTCTATAACTAGATAAGGAAATATTTCTATAAAATTTTAGTGGTATCCGGCGGACTACAGTTTGACACCCATGTATAATGGTTCCGTTTTTACTTTTTAATTATGGAACCCTAAAAAGTATATTATTATTTAAGAAGAATAACTGAAAGATCACATAATTATTAAATCATTCTATGTATGTCCATTTACTATAAAGGATTTTCAAATTTTATGAAGATATATCATGCCATTTTCATAAATCTTGCGCGCAATCTTCCACATGACCGCATAAAAAAAATGTATTTTAAAATGAATATTCCTTATGCTGAAAAAAGCCAAAATCTGATTTTTTTTTTCAAAACTTTTAACCTAATGAAAAATTTCAAAATCTGTTTTGTTTAAGATATATAAAAATGTAATAAATTTTAATACTATTACGTAGAAAGTAAGTTTGATAATTTACTCGATTTGACAGTATGTAAAAGTTTAAGATTTTTCAAAAACTTTAATTTTTATTTAATATTAATTTATTTTTCTTGAGAAATCATTAGAAGTCGACAAAACATAATTTTTTTTGTCTAGTTTTTAAAAATATGTTAATACCAAGAAATAATATTTAATTTAAATCTGCATAATTTGCTTTAAAAAATTATTAGTGTTTTGCCGGAGTTCATTTACATTTTATTATCTCCTACATCTGGGGACACAGAAAACTCATCTTGTCATGTAAACAAATGGATTATTCTGTTCATGACTTACATGCAAAAATAATCAAATGCCAGCATAAAAAATTCCTTATAATATATATCCTCTCAGTAATATTTTGCATTATTTTAATCTTCTTGTCAAAAATATATTTCTTGAAAGCAAAATATGCATAAGACAAAAGAGACTTTTTGTGATATAATTCCAGAGAGAGATTATTAGTGTCAGCTTAAATTCTTCAGTTAACAAGTGCTAATATTTGTGCTAACATGATATTCATTTTACTAGAAATAAAAAAGAAAAAAAAATCTGTCATTGTGAGATTTTATTTGAGTAGCACAGTGGTTAACATTATTAAATCCTTTTTATTTTTAAAATTACATCCATTCTATATGCTTCATATTTAATACATTTTGTCTGTAATTATATGCAACGTTTATTCACTCATATACATATATATATATATATATATATATATATACTAATATTATAAAGCAGTAAAGATTGTTTTTTTGTTTGTTTGTTTGTTTGTAGGGGGTAATCTCTGGAACTACTGAAGCGATTTCAAAAGTGATGGAGGCAAATTGATGGTGACAATCCCTGCTCCAACATAGGCTATATTTTATGTCGGTGCATCTACACCCGGGGGGTGTAGGAGCGAAAAAAGTTCCAAAATTTCAATTTTTTTTTATACTGAAAGAGCTAGAAACATGAAATTTGGGATGGTAGTTACTTATAAGATGTAAATGCTCTCTAAGAACAAATTAATAAAAAAATTCGAAATTTAAAAGGGTGAGATGGGCAAAAAGCTTTCTAAAAACATTCTAAATTACAATTTCTATGGAATCTGTGGAACTACAGAACCGTTTTCAAAACTGATGGTGGCAAAATGATGGTGACAATCCCTGCTCCAACATATGCTATATTTTATGTCGGTGTCACTAACCCCAATGGGGTGCAGGAGCGAAAATTGTTCGAAAATTTCGATTTTTTGTATACTGAAGGAGCTAGAAAAATGAAATTGGGCATGGTAGTTACTTATAAGATGTAAATGCTCTCTAAGAACAAATTCTAAAAAAAATCGAAATTTAAAAGGGTGAGATGAGCGAAAAGCGTTCTAAAAACATTCTAAATTAGAATTTCTATGGAATCTCTGGAACTACAGAACCGTTTTCAAAACTGATGGTGGCAAATTGATGGTAACAGTTCCTGCTGTAACATGGGCTATATTTTACGTCGGTGCACTACCCCAGGAGTATGCATGAGGCAAAAATGTTCTAAAATTTCGATTTTTTTTATACTGAAGGAGCTAGAAATATGAAATTCGGCATGGTAGTTACTTATAAGATGTAAATGTTCGCTAAGAACATATTCTAAAAAAAATCGAAATTTAAAAGGGTGAGATGGGCAAAATGCATTCTAAAAACATTCTAAATTACAATTTCTATGGAATCTCTGGAACTACAGAACCGTTTTCAAAACTGATGGTGGCAAATAAAGGGTAACAATCCCTGCTCCAACATATGCTATATTTTATGTCAGCGCCACTATCCCCAGGGGGGTGCAAGAGCGAAAAACGTTCTAAAATTTTGATTTTTTTTATACTGAAGGAGCTAGAAATATGAAATTTGGCATGGTAGTTACTTTTAAGATGTAAATGCTCTCTAAGAACAAATTCTAAAAAAATTCGAAATTTAAAAGGGTGAGATGAACGAAAAGTGGTCTAAAAACATCCTAAATTACAATTTCTATGGAATCTCTGGAACTACAGAACCATTTTCAAAAGTGATGGTAACTGTCCCTGCTGTAACATAGGCTGTATTTTATATCGGTGACACTACCACAGTTGGGGAAGGGGGTGAAAAAGCGAAAAATGTTCTAAAATTTTGATTTTTTTTTACATTAGTGTGGCTTAATTAGTAATTTTTGAATTATCTGTGGCAGTAAAATTTCCTCTAATGAAAGTAGGCAACGAATACCACTTGGCATTTTTCAAGAATTATGCGAGCAATGCCGCAGGTTTTGCTAGTATATATTAAATTTTTACTTAAATCATTCTCTTTTATTTAAATATGATTCTATTTCAATTATTCTGAATATCTTTATTAATTGACAGTTAAAGTAGAAGTCGTGCAAGATTTTTACATATTAGGTTTGACCAAATATTTTGTTATTCGGCAGGCCAAATATTTCGGATATTCGACAGGTCAAATAGTTTGATATTTGTCCTAACCGAATATTCGGTAGTATGACCGAATAGCCTGAATAGATGCCGAATATTTGCTGCATCTCTACTTGTCATATTACAAAATTATCTTTTCACTACTTCCCGAGTTTGTTTCTGTTCAATAAATAAAAACTTCATGGAAAATTTCAACTTTTATAACTTAACTGAAATATCATTTTTGACAGTTTTTCTTCTTGACTTTGACCTTCTTCTTACGTAAAAAGTTTTTTACAGCCATTTGTACCATATTTAAAGTGAAGTGCCTCTTTTAAATCTGGAACTTATTAAAGTAGCCGATAGTTGAAATTGAAACCATTCAAAATATATTTGAAATATATTTGGAACATTTTAGATTTTTGAACAGAAATGTAGTATCGGAAGCAAATAAACTTTCAAATATGTTTTACCAAATTCTTCCTCTATCTGTACAGTAAAAAAGAAGTAATATAAGGGCTAAGGGAAGACTCTACTTCTTTGGATCAAAATTTTGGATTTTGTTTTTCACATTTGGAACACCTAAAGTGTGTAGATGATTGCCCTAAATCGAATTCATGATATTTCAATTTCTTATAATCTTTAATGTTTTATAATCTCTTTTGCTCGTTTTGCTCTGTTTTGGTCATTTTATAATTTGTGTTGTTGATCGTTGAATATAATGTCGTAGCAACCAGAAATTGGCTCTCTGCGCGCAAGTTTAGCTCGAAGTTTATAGCTTCTCGAAACCATGTCGAAAATGCGTCTCAAAGCCATGTCGAAAACCATGTCAAAAGAAATGATGTTGAAACAGTTTTATATCTATTTTTCATGAAACCATGTTTTAAAAAATCGGGCGATAATTTTTCTTTCGAACAATTAGGCCAATTTCCTTTTGTAAAAAAAAAAATTAATTGTCTTTTCTGGAGCTTATTTCCCCGAAATATAAAATTTTATTTGATTAGTTATTTTTCAAGATCGCAAAATGTTTTAAAAAAAAAGCGACAAATATGACATTTTTAATTCCAATGACCACCATTTTTAAAAAATCAGCTTTTGAAACTAAATGTTTCTGTAAGCTCTAGAGCATTTAATGCCCTCCCATTATGTTATAACCAAATTTGTTTTTGTTATCAGAGAAAAACGATCGACCGATCAGATGTTCCCGGAGCGTGTCTAGAGGTACTTTGTGTCGCAGAAGACTTATTATTCATTTATGATGAAAAAATTTGAAATGGAAAGAAATGACAATTGTTATACTTGTGGTGAAGAATCTTTCACAAATGTATTTCTGTAATATAACATGAATACAAATAAACTTAAATGTTTATATAGAATATATATATAGATATGTCGGAGAAATTAAACTAATTATTTCTTTACACAAGTAATAGCTCTTTAGCTTACTCTCTTTACACAAATAACAGGAGCTAATAAAATGTAAAACTAATTCACTCTGATGATGTAAAAAACAATAGGGATTCTACGATTCCTATTATTCTCCATATTTTCTTTTATTTTATTTACCTTTCTAATTCGCAATCAAAATCACAGAAATATAAATGCTCCTTGATTAGAAAAACTATTATTCTAAGACAATTTTGTCGGTTTATTTAAAGGTTGAAATTCTCAACCTATTAATTTAAGAATATACGTTTAGCCACCTCAACTCAAATTCACATTGAAGACTGTAATAAAATATCTATAAAATGCACCTTATAAATATTTTATACGGAAAAACCTCATAAATATATTCACTCTGATGATGTAAAAAGCAATAGGGATTCTACGATTCATATTCCTCTCCATAATTTCTTTTATTGCATTTACTTCCCTAATTCGCATTCAAAATCACAGAAATAGAAATACTCTTTGATTAGAGAAACTATTATTCTAAGACAATTTTGTCGGTTCATTTAAAGATTGAAATTCTCAACCTATTAATTTAAGAATATACGTGTAGTCTCCTTAACCCAAACTCACATTGAAGACTGTAAAAAGAAATCTATAAAATGCCCCTTATATATATTTTATACGGAAATGCCTTATGAATATATTCCCTCTGATGATGTAAAAAGTAATAGGGACTCTACAATTCATATGCCTCACCTTATTTTCTTTTATTTGATTTACCTTCCTAATTCGCAATCAAAATCACAGAAAAAGAAATGCTTCTTGATTAGAGAAGCTATTATTCTAATACAATTTTGTCAGTTTATTTAAAGATTGAAATTCTCAACCTATTAATTTAAGAATATACGTTTAGCCACCTCAACTCAAATTCACATTGAAGACTGTAATAAAATATCTATAAAATGCACCTTATAAATATTTTATACGGAAAAACCTCATAAATATATTCACTCTGATGATGTAAAAAGCAATAGGGATTCTACGATTCATATTCCTCTCCATAATTTCTTTTATTGCATTTACTTCCCTAATTCGCATTCAAAATCACAGAAATAGAAATACTCTTTGATTAGAGAAGCTATTATTCTAAGACAATTTTGTCGGTTCATTTAAAGATTGAAATTCTCAACCTATTAATTTAAGAATATACGTGTAGTCTCCTTAACCCAAACTCACATTGAAGACTGTAAAAAGAAATCTACAAAATGCCCCTTATATATATTTTATACGGAAATACCTTATGAATATATTCACTCTGATGATGTAAAAAGTAATAGGGATTCTACAATTCATATGCCTCACATTATTTTCTTTTATTTGATTTACCTTCCTAATTCGCAATCAAAATCACAGAAAAAGAAATGCTTCTTGATTAGAGAAGCTATTATTCTAATACAATTTTGTCAGTTTATTTAAAGATTGAAATTCTCAACCTATTAATTTAAGACTATACGTGTAGTCTCCTCAATTCAAACTCACATCGTAATAAAATATCTATAAAATGCTCCTTATAAATATTTTATACGGAAATACCTTATAAATATATTCACCCTGGTGATTATAAAAAGTAATAGGGGTTCTACAATTCACATGGCTCTCCATATTTTCTTTTATTTCATTTACGTATATTCCTAATTCTCAATCAAAATCACAGAAATATAAATGCTCCTTGATTAGAAAAAGGATTATTCTAAGACAATTTTGTCGGTTTATTTAAAGATTAAAATTCTCAACCTATCAATTTAAGAATATACGTGTAGCCTCTTCAACTCTAACTCACATTGAAGACTAATAAACGATCTATAAAATGCTCCTAATAAATTTTTATGCGGAAATACTGAAGATAGAATACTCATACTTTGTAAGTATATAAAGCTTTTCAGCTTATTTCTAATCAAAAGGAAATACAAATGGAATCGAAACTCTCTACCTTTCGTGAACATCTGCTAATTGCTAAAATCACTCCGTCTGGCATATAAGACACAAAATGTAATAATCCACTTATGTGAACTGCTTACTCTGTACATTTGAATTGAATTTAGGATTAATATTTAATTAAATCAAATTCAACCGTAAATCTTTATATGACTTATTAATTGACCACACTTATGCTTTCATTCACGTTTAATGTATTTAAAACTACATTCGCGTTTCTGTAATATGTTATGGATGGTAGAATCAAAGAATAGATATATTTAAAGGGAAATTTTGGATGAATCTTTAGATTAATTATGTTGTATTTCCGAGTAAGTAATTAAAATGAAGCATGTAAAGGTTATTTTATTCCAAAACTTACTTAATCATATGTCAAAAATCCTGAATACAGAATTAACTTGCAGAAATGTATTTCTACATATAACCTGGATACAAAGGAGCTGAAATGCTTGAATAGTAAATATACCTAGCTATTTTCATGCCGTAGAAATTAAACTAATATCCACTTTACATATGAGGAGTTAAAAAAATGTAAAATTAATTCACTTTGCTGATATAATACTCTATATTTTCTTTTACTTCATATAACTTCATAATGCGTAATCAAATTCACAGAACTCGAAATACTCTCTGATTTCAAAAATAAAACATTAATCTAAGTAGATATTGTCCCTTTATCAAGAGATTGATATTTTCCACCTATTATCTTCACAATATACATGTATCTTCGTCAATTATAATTCACTATGAAGAGAAAAATGAAATACCTGTATAAGAATTCTCCTTATAAATATTTTATACAGTACTACTGATCGTATACTTCCTACTTTGTAAGAATGTAAAGCTTTTCAGCTTATTTCTAAGAGGATTTCAAAAGGATATGCAAATGCAATTTCCATTCTCTATCTTTAGTGAACACCTGCTAACTGCTTCAACCGCTTTTGTCTGGCAGATAAGACGTAAAAGGGAATAAGCCATTTATGTAAACTGCTTACTCTGTAGATTTAGGAAATCTATTTAATTATATCATATTCAACCGTAAATCCTTATACGAATTATTAATTAAACAAACTTATGATTTCATTCACTTTTAATATATTAGAAACTACATTTACGTTTCTATAAAATGCAACGGATGCGGAAGGCGGAATCTAACTTAAGATATATTTTAAGTAAAAAGTTATTAATTATGCAGTTTTCCCGAGAAAGTTTTTAAATCGAAGCATGCATAGGTTATTCTATACCAATACGTATTTCAACAAATGTCAAAAATCCTCAATTACAGAAATTACCTACTAACTCTTCTTCTATGAGAATATATTTATCTTTGAAACATTTATAGACAATTAAATGATATTTTGTTTCACATCAGAAAAAATTGAAGTATTACTCATCGAAGTGTAGATTGTTGAATGCACAATTTGTCTGCTTTAAGTAACTAATTATTTTTTAAGGAATCATATAGCATGTGTCAGAAATATTGTTTTTGGAGGTTGCTTTGACATATATATATATATATATATATATAAAACAAATTGAACAGGAGACATATTTTGTTTAATCAGATTATATAAAAATGTTGTATAAATATGTTTAGCGTACTATATAGAGAAGAAATGCACCTTTTGACGCCAATTTTTGTGCAAAATAAAAAAACCCCACCAGATTAAAAGCTTTGGCGACCACATTTGTCAAGCCTTGTTATAAGAGGTATGATAATTAATTCCAAGCTCGCATTTTTTTCTTACAGTTATCTGAATCAAAACGTGCATTTCGTCTGTATATAGTACGTTCAACATATTTGTAAAACTTTTTTAAATAATCTGATTTATAAAAAATATGTCTCCTGTTCCATTTGTCTTATATCAAAACAACTTCCAAAAATCTCTTAATATAAATCATACCAAATAATTTTGTAAAAGAGCAGCAGTCTAAAATACTTTTTGGTTATTTTAGCATTCTTTTTTTACAATTCCCGAGTTACGTTTCGTTTAATAAATCAAAAATTCGTGTGAAACTTCAACTTATATATCTTAACTGAAGTATCATTTTTCACAGTTTTTCCTCTTGACTCTGACCTTCTTCTTACCCAAAAAGTTTTGAATAACCATTTGTGTGGTATTTTAAAACGAAGTATCTCTTTTACGTCTTGAAATGTTTAAAGTAGCTGATAGTTAAAACTGACAGGTGAAATTTTTAAACTATTCAAAATATATTTGAAACATTTTAGATTTTTGAAAAAAAAATATAGTAGTGGAAAAAATAAACCTTCCAATATATTTTTATCTCTAAAATTCGTCCTCTAATGGAACAAAAGAAAAAAAATCGAAACTATGTCGAAATCGTGTCGAATCCAATATTCTTGAAACCATGTTTTTCAAATTGGGTGATTATTTTGCTCGACAACTTTTTTTCCGATTTCGATCAATTTTATTTAAAAAGGTAATTGGTTTTTTTTTTAAATTCTACCACAAAAAAATTGTATAATTTGCATTAATTAATTTTTCTTTTAACCTCTCAAAACGTTAAAAAATTGCAAAACAATTACCTTTTTTGTTCAGATAACAGCCATTTTGTCAAAAATCAACTTTTCAAACTAAATAGTTTTTTAACCCATTTATGCCTGGCGTCCCAATTTTGGGACGCTTCAGTAAAAGGGGAAAAGTGCATTTCACACCACTTTTTTATATAGAAATTTGTCTTATTTTATCGAGGAGTCCTCAATAAAATAAGACACCAGATTTCTATTTAAAAAAAAAAAAAATTGGTGTGAAATGCACTTTTTCCCATTTTACTAAAGCTTCGACGCTAGGCCATAAATGGGAAAAGCATAACAGAATTTTATTCCCTTTCATAATTTAGCTACCAAGTTTGTTCTGGTAATAGGAGAAAAACGGTCACCCGATTGGAAATTCACGGCGCGTGTCTCAAAGTACCCCCGTCACTCAAGACGTATTATTAGTTTTCTTTTACTCACAAACAATTTAATATATAAATGAAATATCAATAAATATAATGTATAAAATATTTGTAACCAAGAAAATCTTAAAAGAATCATATGGATTTTAGGCCAAAGCGGTAGGAAAATGTATATGTTTATCGACTTTTAGGATTTCTTTATTTTTGTTTACTGATACAACAGTATTTCGTAATAATTTGTTATTAAATAAATTATGCTTTAAACAATAAATGTCGGCATTTTAGACATTTACAAGAGATTGCTTTGAGACTTTTAGCTACTATGAAGGTTTGTCTCGAATGATCTTTTTATTTAAGTTGTATTTAAAAATTAGTCATTGGGCGCCACCGTAATACTTACCCATCATGGATATACATAGTATAAAATATGAAAATAAAACGTCTGTAAACTATTTATAAAATGCATTGCAATTCGAATAAAATCGTGGCTTGAGGACGTCATAAACTTTAAATGCTCTATTACTGAATTGCGTAAAAGAAACATCCTTATAACTACAAAATTGATAATCCTATTAACTAACCGTTTACTGCGTCGGAATCAGAGTCTCATTTCTAATTAAAATATATCTTTAAATTGAAATTTGACTGAAATACAGGGTCATGAAAAATCTAAGAGTGTTGAAAATACGATTACAAATATCTCGGCATCTAATTATCCGATCAACTTCATTCTTTATGCAACATTTATGTTTTTTTTATTGTATTTTATATTTACTCCATAAAAAAAATCGAATATTTTTATATATCTTTTATCAGAACGAATATTTCGAGAGTCCGAAAAAAATTGTTCCGGATAATCGACGTTACTGAAATTTAATAAACTTCTCTCCATTATTCCATACTAAGTACATACCAAATTTCAAGTCTCTATCTCAATTTGTTCGGGAGATAGAGCGTTTACAGACACACAAACGGAAGGCAAAAAAATTTTTCTAAAAATATGTTTTTCGGAAACTCCAGTGTCTGAAACGCGTAAATCCGTCATTTTTTTTTTTCTATTTTCAAATCGATTACAAGACTTACCCTATACTACGTGTGATGGGTAAGTAATAATAAAGCAAAGATCTTTTAAATATTTAATATTCATCATAAATAGTGGTAATTCATAAATTTAAAAAAATGTATTCTGTGTCAAAATAGGAAAATTTATAAACTATTACAAATTTGGCATGAGAAATTGACTAATTTTTAAATTATGTAAAAGCATTTGATAAGAGTCCATACACAGTGTTCAATAAAGTTGTAAAACTATTTCCCAAATATTTAATAATGTTTTCTGATGCAAGATGATTGGTAAAGAGAAAAAACATGTAAAATATTTACCCGAAATATATACACAGCATCAAATCTATGAACTTCCGGAATACATTCAATGTAACTAAGAAACTTTATTAAGTCGAATGGAAGTCGGATTGTCTATGAAATTATTTAATAATAAAAAAAAATATGATGTCCAGCTATTTAACCTGTAATCCCCGCCGATGTGTCCAAGAACTCTTTTGCATATTTTTCACAAAGCACAAAAAATTAACGACAGGATAAACGTGTTAATAAAGTACCTAGATGGAACCTCTGTAGGTTGAAATAGAGAGCTGTAATATAGCAAACGTAAAAATGACTATTGATAGACATTCTGAAATCTATTGATATAAATAGTAAATAAGAATGGCATAAAAAGTCGGATTCATAAAGCTGTCCTTAAAAGAAGGAAATTTGATGGTGAAACATTCTCCGTCAAGCCCATTTTAATAAAAAAAATGTATTAAAGGTAAAAATAGATTTTTCTGAAGAAATGACTCAACTCAGAGTGTTTAAAATGAAGAAAATACATAATAGACACATTTTAAAAAGGATTTTATTAAAAAATAATAATAACTGCAATAACAACAATTGAACTTGAGTCTGAAAGAAGGGCCTGTGTTCAAATTTTGTAAAGTTAGGTTATTTGTTATAATTTCATATTATACAAGTTTGTTTACTTAAAGAAAATAAAGCAATAAAGTAAAAATAATACTCTTACTTTTCTTACCCACACCCAGCAAACATTTTTTTATTAGTAAATGTTTAGCATGAAAACAAATGAGGAGGGTAATTAAAATCGAAAGATTAGCATTTGTTGCATCAGGTGCTCAGGTGCGAGAACAGAAGACAGAACATAAGAAATCAATGACAATTTTTTACCTCATTTCTGTAAAATTTTCAATTTGTAACATAGGACCTCCTTCTTCCAGACAGCCATTCAATTATAATAACGTATAACAATTTTTTTATAATACGAATTCCTTTGTTTAAAAACAACAAAAAATGTCACAAAAACATATATGAATCATTTATTAAAAACTTTTACTTTAGGTGTTTTAAAAAATATACAAAACTGTATTTCACATTAAAAACCTAGCGCTTTCGAGCCGTCCTGGCTCATCATCAGGGTTAAAACATCACCACGCAGATGCACACAGAAAACACAACTAGTCTGAAACACTGTAAAAACATCAATGTCTAAAGAAGACAAGGTCAAACCATTATGAACAGGATGGGAAGCATAGGGAGGGATGTGCCAATCTTATTCATTCTTGAACTATCTGTAAAATGTTATACCATACTTTAGGGATATTGTACGAAACTCAATCATTGCATGTTTTATTTTTCCTGGTTAAAATTTCTATTGATTCACTTATTATTGCTTCATAAAAAGAGGATATGGGTTTAATAATTTTAGCGTTATCAAAATCTATTATAATCGACTGCTCTTGTTTTAATCTGGAAAGTGCCGTTTTACTTCTATTATACTTGACATCTGCAATATGTTCTTTTAACCGAATTTTAAATTTCCTTAAAGTCATACCAATGTAGTCTTTAACTTTATAAGATTTTATCCTATTTTCAACTATTTCCATAATAACTGGGATTCTATAAATTCCTGCTAAATCTTCAATCGGTATGGGATCAATCTTCTTATGTAGTAACGCATTCAATTTAACTGGTACTATGCGTTACTACATAAGAAGCAATAATAAGTGAATCAATAGAAATTTTAACCAGGAAAAATAAAACATGCAATGATTCAGTTTCGTACAATATCCCTAAAGTATGGTATAAGCTTTTACAGATAGTTCAAGAATGAATAAGATTGGCACATCCCTCCCTATGCTTCCCACCCTGTTTATAATGGTTTGACCTTGTCTTCAGCAGACATTGATGTTTTTACAGTGTTTCAGACTAGTTGTGTTTTTTGTGTGTATCTGCGTGGTGATGAAAACATCACCACGCAAAACTAACCCTGATGATGAGCCAGGACGGCTCGAAAGCGCTAGGTTTTTAATGTGAAATACAGTTTTGTATATTTTTTAAAACACCTAAAGTAAAAGTTTTTAATAAATGATTCATATATGTTTTTGTGACATTTTGTGTTGTTTTTAAGCAATTATTATAGTACAGAGGTGAATTTAATTCAATTGAGTGTTGTGTTTTTCATGACTCAAGTTTATTTTACGAATTCCTTTGTTTCTACTGTTAAAGTTCCCAGTGGGGTTTTTTTCTATGCCACTATCCAGGCCACTACCTGCCCGGCATGAGTGCCTAGCTTGACGAGTTAGTACCTGGGAGCGGAGCGGAAATCGCCTGATCACATCATGGCTGTGATCCGCCTGACAATAGCCATGGTTGGCATCGCTTCAGTGCTCTCTAGGGGTTTGTTACAGTTTTCTTTGTTTACCGGTTCAAAGTTTCTATTTAACTTTGTTGAATTGGCAGATTTTAAAAAAGCAAAAATTGAGGAAGATAAAGTAATTGTCCTCGTAATTTACAATCTTGATCAGGTGACGAGACCTTCACCTGACTAGGCACCCCCAGAGGTATGATTCACAGCGAACTAGGAGGACTTTGCACCCACGACGGATTTTGCATGCACCAGGCTCCTTTAGCGTACATAAAGTTACATATTTGTCATCTCTTTTGGCTTGTCATGCTCATGGTGGATTGTCGCTGTAGTGTTTATCACCTTTTATTGGGGACGATTTCACATTTTGTTTTTATTTGTCTCTGTCAGGTTTTTTTGCCGTTTTTATGAGCAGACCGTTGTTGTGGGTTGTTTTGCCTATTATAATCCGTTGGGTTTTTGTCTCTTTCTTGATAAATTGATAACTCTAGCTTGTGGTAGAGCTGGTTGTCACAAATTGAAACTTGGTCTTCTTTCGAGAGTTTCACTGGTTGTTATGTCACTATCGTGGGTTTTGTCATATTGTAACTTTTGTTACTGGTGGTTGTCACATTTCTGGATGTTGCACACTCATTTTTGTTTGTTTTGTCACTGTAACTCATATGTGCGTTATAGCTGGAAATATTGATTTAATTTTCCCTTCGTAAATACGCTTAATTCGATCAGTCCATTGAATCGTAAGGTGCTGTTATCACTGTTTTTGAATTTTGTGAAACTTGTTGATTTGTTATTTGAGAAACTTGGCACACTAATGGCCATTGGTTCCGTGGCCATTGGTCCGTCATATATCTATGAGGCTGTATTCATTTGACGAGACACTTATTTTTTTCCTTATTCACTTTCTTTGGCAGGTGTGCATTGTTCATTAACCAACTTTGTTGCATTTTGTTCAGTTTTTGTTGGTTATTTAACTTCATCAGTTGGTGAAATTCAGTCCGTCACAGATGACTTCCACTTCTCATTAGTGATGAAAAAAAGACCGATTTTTTTGGTGTAGCAAAAAAGTTCTGTTACTATTTTTTTTAATATATTAGAATATATACTTAGCAAAGGGAGAGCTTTTGAGGAGGGAAATGCTATTGAGAAATCTCGCTGCTGCGAAGGTGTATTTATTGTGATATGAGATCGATGTTTTCTACTAATCATCTGATCACTGCTCTTTCTTTTGTTTGTACATTTTTGTTGTTCGCTAACTAGTTGTGGCATATTTTGTTCGGTGTGATGCGAATCAAATGTAGTGATTGGGTTAGTAAGCAGGTTATTATATAGTGTTTGGGGGTTCACAATTCCCCGCATGAGCAGTTTGGTGCGGCTTTGCGCTTTAGAGAATACAGGCGAGATTTATTTCAGCGCCCCTCCAAATGATATTTAGAAAACAAGTTATTAATATTTGTCTATGTATTTTGGGTTTTTCCCACACCTCAAATTCAGCGGCCCTGGCCGTCACTCGGCCTCGTCTTACGTTAAATTTGCCCTCAACGTTACTGTTTAGTTCACAAAAATTAAACGTTTCATGAAAACGTGTCTAAAATCTATACAATGTTAATTTTAAGCTGAAAAAATGTATTTCCAACATTTTAAATTAGTTATTGTTTTCTATGGATTTCAGGCAAATATATTTCAAATGAAGAATAGCTGAAAAATATATCCTTTCATAATTTCAAAAAGAATTGCTTTAAATTTATCTTTAAGAATGTTGTTGCACAATATTCAATAAATTACATTTTATTCAAGATTTCAGATAATACAAAAGCATGATAAATGTCTTAACAGAAAAAAAATCTCTTAAATTTTAATGAGGATAAAAAAAAAGGAAATATTTTCAAAAGACGACGGGCTGCAATATTTTGCTTAATAGTTTTTACATATTTAGGTACAAAAGATTTGGAAAAAGTTAGACGTTCAAGAAAATTTCATTATAAATTATTCTTTCTTCAATACGCTACATTATAAAAATGAGTTTAAAGAAAATTTTACACGGGAAATTTTGGAATTACTATATATATGTCTTGTATTATGTGTTGTACTAATTGAAATGTTCATATTGTAAAAGAAAAACATTACAAAATGAGATAAAATTATTAAAATATCTGACGTAAACATTGTTAAAAATTTGCAGCAAACTGTCCAGTCATTTGACCGTTTTTGTAGAAAACGGTTACATAACCGTAATTTAACTATATTCTGACCATAAAATGAGCAATAATACGTTCGGAATAGAGTTAAATTACGTTTATGTAACCGTTTTCTACAAAAACGGTCAAATGACTGGACAGTTTGCTGCAAATATTTAACAGTGTACGAAACAATAATTCTATATCTTACTGCTATTGCAAAATTTTAATTAAATTTTGTAGAACAATCTGTTGCCTCTTTTCGGTAACCAATATAACTGTCTTTCAAATTTATTAATTTTCAGAAAAAGTACAATATGTTTATTTCTAAAACAAGTTTTCTTTAAAAAACGGTCTTTTCAGCACATAAGTTTATTGTGTTGATCTTTCTTTTATATTTGTGATATTTCTTAATACAAAATAAAATAAATTAATATAAGGAAAGATATTAAAGACAAAGGTTTAAGAAGCGAAATGGAATTATTAAAAAAAATGTCGAATTATTAATCATTAAGAATACTGAAATATAAGATTATTTTTAGTAGTGTTAAAGAAAAAATGAAAAAAATTTATAGTCTCTTATGAAATATCAATAAGACTACTTCAGAAAGTTCTGATTTTTTTCGAAATATCTCTAAGATTAACCTTAAAAACTACTTTTCCTGAAAAATATTTTGATACATGGATTATCCATATATTTAAAGCTAAAGGTGAATTCTGTTTTCCATGCAAAAGTGTGTTCTATACGCGTGCGCGAGCATTCAGCCAATCAGCTAGAGGCTCTTACTGTCCAGAGACAGATATGCATTCCGGGATGTTTCAGCCATTGAGGTTAGGGCTTTTTCCTGTCTACGAGCGTTCATTCATCTGGAGTTACTTTAGCACGTTGCGGTAGGCCTTCGATGATTTTGGTAGGTAATTAATACAACTGTGGACGGTTTTTAAGGTATTTATTTTATTTATTATTTTATTTATTTGTATAAATACTTAGGTTTCCATTTTACTGTTATTTTAAATATGAATTTAGAGTCATTTAACGTTCGCAATGTCGGTGCTGATGGAAATTGTATGTTCAGAGCTTTGTCATTTTACTTATACAGTACAGAAAATAATTATTCATTCGTACGTGAAAAATATTTTTATGAATATTATAAATTCACATGATGGTAATGTCACAATGTTGGGAGTAAATGCTGGGGGTAAAATAGTTAATTTATTGTATGAGGGAGATGGACATAACGGTCACTACTACGTGTTGCTCAAAAAAAAAAACAGCAAGAGTACGATAAAAAGCGTTATATAGTTGTGTTTATATAATACAGAAAATAATTATTCAAACGTGTAGAACACGTAATACAAAATTGGACCACTTATAGTCCGTTTATTATCTGGGATGAATCTTATCGTGTTCTGATTGATAATGAAAACGATTATGTAAATATAATGTCAAAAGACAGTACGCACGGTAGTAATATTTTTATTATTATGTGTTCGAAAAAAGCAGAATCTGAGCGTCTGAATATAAATTATATTTAATAAATATGCAGGAATGTGACTAGCTTTATGTGAATGTATAATATATATAAGTTAAGAGAGTTTCTGAATTTTTAGCATTATTTTTTAACAGAAATATATTATCTCTATTCGATTTAAAATTTTGTCATTACATAAGTGTGCTATTTTATTTGTAAAGAGTATGTATGCATTATATTGTTTGTACGTATACAAATCTTTAGAATGTTAGGATTTGCAAACGCTTAATATTTGAATAATGTTTACATTATATTTGTTTGTATGTATACAAACAATATACGAGGGTTGTAAATTAAATAGTGGCAACTTAACCTTGAAACTCGCAGAAGGGCGGGCATGCGCAAATTGGATATGGGAGCGGTGAGGTGGCGCTGTTGTCGATGTGTTGAGTGCAAAAAACAGTCGATCTGATTAGAAGGGTAGTTGTTGTAAGACGTAAAAGTGTGGAGTTTCGTTTCCATCGCTCTAAAGCATGTTTTCAAAAGGTGATCAGCTGTCGTGGCTTAAAATCGAGGTTGCCCGTGGCAAAAATGCAACAGAATGCTATCGAGGATTAGTGGAAGCCTGTGGCACAAATGCTTTACCATATAGGACAGTAGCACGATGGGTTCAAGCATTTCGTTCGGGTCGGAATGAGACTGCGGATTTGCAACGCACAGGGAACGCAGTAGGGCGCTCGGTTGCTCACATCAACAATCAACACCTTGCCACTCGTCTACAACGGCTTCCCGACATTTGGCAAAAGGTTATAAGCTTTGCTGGTGATTACATAGAAGGAATGTAATGCAATTGTACTTGTAAGTTCATTAAACATTGGTTTATACCTATGTTGCCATTACTTAATTTACAGCCCTCATATGTATACAAAGAAGTATATATACAAACAATGTATAATATATCATGTAAAAATATTAATATTTACATTGTATTGTTTGTATGTATACAAATCTTGAATGTTTTAATTTATTACATTCATTTTTTACCAGTTTGCATGTCCGTTCTTGGGCGATTCATATGAAACTCATAATTTGTCACAAATTGGTGATTTTATTGATTTCGTGCTTTGCCCAAAAATGTGAAAAAAAATTTTTTTTGACGTCAGGCGAAATGAATGAGGTTATTTCGATTTATCTGTTGTATATAAAAAATGTTATATGTAAAAAAAACCTGGCCATTAATCACATTGTTTTTTGTATATTTAAAGACGATTACTTATTCTTTGGAATAATTTTTTTGTTGGGGGTTTTTGGGCAAAATAAAATACTTCATAGCTAGAACCAGTTCCGCTAATCATTAATATTTACTTAATCCTTTGACAGCTGAGCAAATGGGCAGATTTGTAATGTTTTTTCTGTTATTTTTTTTAAATGTCAAAAAAAGATAAATTTTCAAATTCGGTATAAAAAACTTAGGTACTTCTCTATTATCCCATCGACTACTTTTCATAACAATACTATCGCCAAACTGTATGATTAAATGCCAAAAATGCAGTCCCATTTACTTGATGTCGAAAGCATTATACGTGTTTGTTATGTCATCAAGTGGTTTTTAATTCAACATTTGCGTGTATTTTTCATTATGTGTATTTGATTTATTAGTTATTTCATTAATTAAAATAACAATTGTATCCTTAAATTCTTATATTTTATTCATTTATTTTGATATTTCAATGACAACGTTCTCCCGTTTATTTGGCGTTACAGTTTGGCGATAGTTTTTTTGTTATGAAAGTGGTCGACGAGATCCTAGAGAAGTACCAAAACTTAATTACGTATATGAGTATATTCCTTGACAGTATTAATCATTACTCGATATTTTAAAACTGCATCATATTTGTAGAATTATATTAATTTAAACAATGCTTCTATTGAAGTGTGAAGACCCATATACTTCTATGAAGAACCATATATTTACATAATCGTTTTCATTAGCAATCGGAACACCATAAGATTCATCCCCGAAAATAAACGGACTATAAGTGGTCCAATTTTGTAACGTGTTCTACAATATTTTTACGTACGTTTGAATAATTATTTTCTGTACTATATAAACAAAATGATATAGATCTAAAAAGACAATTTCCATCGGGATTGATTTCGCGAACGTTAAATGATTCTAAATTCATTTTTAAACAGTAAATCTGAAATGGACACCTAAGTATTCATACAAATTATAATAAATAAATTAAATAAATACCTTCTAAACACTCCACAGTGAGTTCTATATAAATACCTTCCTAGGTTTAACGCAACATGCAAGGAAAAAACAACAGGACATGATCCCAAACACGTTTCTAGAGACAGTAATAGACACTCACCTCATTGGCCGGTCCTACCAAAAGATTTTTTTGACGCATGCGTATTGGGTCGAATATTGTTGGAAAATTTGACAAAATAAGCAAACTGCTTCCAACTAGGTATTTATACACAATACAACAAATAAAATAAATAACTTCAAAACCCTTTTGATCATCACATCAGTGTGCAGGACAATTTTCTTACCGGAAATCATTTGATGAATTTCATGATTTTTCCGTTATCGATTGACGATTTTATCGCTAACGATTGTTGAATTTTGCAATTTATCGACTATTGATTAACGAATTTCATGATTTTTACCATGAACATTTGTCGAATTGCACAAAAAAAATTAAGGATATCGTCAAATTGTCTCGGGTAAAAAAATTTTGAATATTGTCAAATGCCTTCCAGAAAAAAGTTTCTTCGTCAAATGATTTTGAAGAAAAAATCGGGAAATTCACAAAATGGTTTCGGGAAAAAAAATTTCATTTTACATTCAATCATCGCAATTGGCGAGTGTGATTATTAAGTTTAGCCAGTGGTGGCAATAACATCAATCACCAATTTTCAGTATTACTCGCTGATTGGTGAGTGCTAATTTTGTCTTATATTACAAACTGTATTTACATATACTACTAGATATAATGATTACGAACCATGATTTTTCTGTTATTGGCGAGATTCATGTTTTTTCAGCAATTCTTTGAGGAAATTCGTGTTTTTTCAGCGATCCTTTGAAGAATTTTGCACTTTTCTCGCGATCCTTAACGAAATTCGCATTTTCCATCGATTCTTTGATAAAATACATTTTATTCCGTAATTTTTAGCCGAAATTTAGTAAAAAAGCGTGATCTTTTGGTGAAATTTCCTTTTTTGCGATTCTTTGACAAAATTTGCTTATCTTTAGTGATCCTTTTGCATAATTCACGTTTTTTTCTGTGGTCTTTTAACGAAAGTCATGTTTTCCCATGATCCTTTGATGAAATTAGTGTTTTTTCCTCAATCATTTGACGAAATCTAGGATTTTTTCCCCCGCGAAGATTGGTTAGATGTTTTTAGTCTGCAGGTGCCCTAAAAAGTCTGTGACGCCCGTTGCTGCATCGCACACATTCTTCCATGGGGCATCGAACGAAGGGAATTCATCCTAAAGAATCATTGTTTCATTCCTGACATTTCTGGAAAGAAACAAAGTTCAACTCATTGGCTGAATTGTAAAGGGCGAAATGTGCAAACATTAGCGGAAAGAAAGTGCGCAATTTGTTCGTTCATGGAAAAAATCGGGAAATTCGTTAATCGATAGTCGATAAATTGCAAAATTCGTCAATCGATAGCGGAAAAATCGCTAAATTCATTAATCGACAGTGGAAAAATCTCAAAATTCATCAACTGGTTTCAGGGGGAAAAGTTTTCGAATATCGTCGAATGGCTTCGAGAAAAAAAATCACAATCCGTCAATTTCTGGAAAAAATAGTGAAATTCGCCAAATGGTTTCGAAATTTCTCGAGCGACAGCAGAGAAAAAAATCTTTTTCTCTTCAATCATCGCAATTGGTGAGTGAGACTATTATGTTTGACCAGTGGTGGCAATAAAGTCCATTGCCAAATTTTCAATATTACTCGCTGTTTGGCAGGTGCTAATTTTGTCCTATACTTCAAAACCCTTTTGATTATCACATCAGTGTGCAGGACAATTTTTTTTAACGGGAGACCATTTGATGAATTTCGTGATTTTTCCGTTATCAATTGACCAATTTTACTGCTATTTATTGTTGAATTTTATAATTTATCAACTATTGATTAGCGAATTTCATGATTTTTTCCATGAACGTTTGACGAATTACGCAAAAAATTAAGAATATCGTTAAATTGTCTTGGGTAAAAAAAAAAAAAAATTAATATTGTCAAATGCCTTCGAGAAAAAAGTTGCAAGTTAAAACGCTGTGACCTCTTTTTCATGTTATGCATCTCTGGGGTCCATCCCCCCAGTCCTCCCCCACAAGTGGGACACTTTTCTAAATTTTGCACACACCCCTCATGTGATACATCGCTGGAAAAGTCTTTGACCGCTTATTCATGTTATGCATCTCCGGGATTCATCCTGCCACTTGCCCCCCCCCCCCTAAGGGGGCATTTTCTAAATTTTGTGGACATCCCTCATGTCATATATTGTTGGAAAGGTCCGTGACTGCTTAATCATATTATTCATCTCCGATGTCCATCTCCCCACTTTGCCCCCCACAGGGTACTTTCTAAATTTTGCACACAACCCTCATGTTATATATCCAGTGATATGAGAAAAGTTTTTCGGGAAATTTTCATAATAAATGATTTTTTCTTCCACGGACCACTTAATCATATTATGCATCTCCGATGTACATCTCCCCACATTGCCCCCCCCCAATGGGTACTTTTCTAGTTTTTGTTGACACCCCTCATGTCATATATTGTTGGAAAGGTCTGTGACTGCTTAATCATATTATGCATCTCCGATGTCCATCTCCCCACTTTGTCCCCCCCAAAGGGTACTTTATCAATTTTGCACACAACCCTCATGTTATATATCATTGGAAAGTTCTGTGACCACTTAATCATATGCATCTCCGATGTCCATCTCCCCACTTTGCCCCCCCCCAAGGGATACTTTCTAAATTTTGTTGATGCCCCTCATGTCATATATTGTTGGAAAGGTCTGTGACTGCTTAATCATATTATACATCTCCGATGTCCATCTCCCCACTTTGCCCCTGCAAGGGGTACTTTCTAAATTTTGCACACAACCTTCATGTTATATGTCATTGGAAAGGTCTGTGACCACTTAATCATATTATGCATCTCCGATGTCCATCTCCCCACTTTGCCCCCCCCAAGGGGTACTTTTCAAAATTTTGTTGACACCCCTCCTGTCATATATTGTTGGAAAGGTCTGTGACTGCTTAATCATATTATACATCTCCCCACTTTGCTCCCCCCAAGGGGTACTTTCTAAATTTTGCACACAACCCTCATGTTATATATCATGGGAAAGGTCTGTGACCACTTAATCATATTATGCATCTCCGGTGTCCATCTCCCCACTTTGCCCTCCCCCAAGGGGTACTTTGTAAATTTTGCACACAACCTCATGTTATATATCATTGGAAAGGTCTGTGACCACTTAATTATATTATGCATCTCCCATGTCTATCCCCCACTTTGATCCCCCAAGGGGGTACTTTTCTAAATTTTGCACACACCCCTCATGCGATATATTGATGGAAAGGTCTGTGACCGCTTAATCATATTATGCTCCCCACTATGAAATTTGTCAAGTTAAAGCAACTATAAATTTTATTTTTATGGTACTATCAAGTTTTTTTGCCGTCAAATTTTGACGGGTTCCCTCTAGTTACCTATTAAAATGTAACAGAAATTTACTGATATATCTTACTATTTAAAATACAGATATTAACGCGATTTAAAATTTAAGTGAGATGTGTCGAATATACTTCGAATATAATGAATTGTTAACTAAATACTTCCACATATATAGACATTCTCGCGTATAAATTATCTTCAGAAATGCAACTGGATCATTTGATGCAAAAGGATGTAATGGATCATTGTGATTCAATGCTTTGATTTAATTTCTTAATACAAAGTGCGGCCATTAATTAGTAGGATGGATCTAATAACTCCAGAAAAAATAATATGAAAAACATACCCATTTACTATTTTCGAAGTAGCTACCACCTCAGTAATTCACTTCTGTTCTTACAGCTGAATAAGTTTCGGAAACAACTTTTAAAGTTTTCTTTCGGAATGCTCTTTAATGTGGACGTCATCTTTTCCTTGATGGCTTTGACATCCTCAAAATTTCTTCCCTACAGCAAGGGTTTCAGTTTTAGAAACAAGAAAAAGGTCTGTCGGTCCTAAATCCGGATAGTATGCAGGATGCTGCATCTCCACGACCTCATGCTAGGTCAAAAACCACTTCACAGGGAACGAATTGTGAGGCCAGACATTGTCATTCAAAAGCATTCAACTCCCTTTCTGTTGAAAACGAGGACTTACTCTGCGAACTCTTTGTCGAAGTCTGGCCAGAACTTCTGGGTAAAACTGTCCAATGACAGTCTTATCACGAGGAACAAATTTAATGTTTATTCTATGCTTCATATTGACTTCTAGATAGAAAAAAAATAACAGCTACGTTTTAATGCGTGTTTCAATGACAACGACTTTCTTCTGAATGGCGCCGACTTCATTGGACACGCGCAGATAACAACCTTCCAAATACAAGCATCACCGTATTCTGACGATTTTCAATTTTTGTACAGTTACGTCAGTCCTGGAAATTAAAGGCCGCACCTTGTAATAATTCACATTGGTGCTTTAAAAGATATTTTAAGAAACACAAAAATTACATAATATTGCTATTCATGAAATAACTTTAAAGTACAAAATAATATTTAATTCTGAATTACACATTATAGTACATCTTTTCTAGATAAAGTTTACAGAAACAACATAATTTCAAACTAAAATATTAATTAGTAGTGAAAAAATAATTTTATTATACCTATTGTAGATGCCTGTAATAACATGGTATGAAAATAATTTAAATGAATTGATAAAGTAATTTCCGACCAAAATATTCAACCAAATTAATCACGAATAATTTATTTTATTTCACATTTTTAGGAACTACCATTAATGTGATATGATAAAAGTTTTTCGGGAAATTTTCATAATAAATGATTTTTTCTTCCATGCTCTGTATTATAAAATTTAATTTAAAGAAAATGTTATATGGAAAATTTTTGATTTACGTTATTACTTCTATTGTATTAATTGAAATATTCATATTTTAAAGAAAAACATAACAAAGTGAGATAAATTTGTAAAAATGTCTTAATATCTAAAGTTATTATTGTATAAGAAAAAAAATCTGTATTTTACTCTTATTGCGAAATTTTAATTAAATTTTGTAAAATAAACTATTTATCTTTTCGGTAAAGAATAGAGAGAAATACTGATATAAATTTTTCAAAAGTATTAATTTTCATGAAATGTACAATATATTTATTACGGAAACAAGCTTTCTTTGAAACCGTGTTTTTGCTATATAGGTTGGATTGTGTTGACCTTTGTGTCATATTTGGGATATTTCACAATTCTAAGAAAAACAGGTAAAACATAAAGAAAATTAAAAAATTAAAAGACAAAGGTTTAGGAAACGAAATGGAATTATTTTTTTCGATCTATTAATCATTAGGAATACTGAAATATAAGATATTGGCTTATGTTTTAGTTGTGTTAAGAAAAAAATAAAAAATATATAGTCTCTTCTGAAATATCGGTAAGACTACTTCAGAAAGTTCTGCTTTCCTTTCTCGAAAAATCTTTAAGATTAACTTCTAAATCTGCCGCTCCTAAAAAATACTTTGACACATGGATTAGCTCCTATTAAGATCTAATAATTTTTCTTCAAATAAACCTTACTTGTTTAGAATACAGATATTTAAGCGATGTAAAAATTAAGTGGCATATGTAATATATGAGTGTATCATTCGAAATTTATGAATTGTTTAACCAAATGCTCCCACATTATATGAAAATTTTCGTGCATAATTTAGCACTATAAATGCAACTTATAAATAAAAACCTATCGTAAGAATGTGTGGTTCAATATATCTGAGTATGGAACGCACCAACAAGAGATCATTGTAATCAAATGATTTGATTTAATTACTTAATAATAATTGACACTGGTGTTTTAAAAGCTGATTTTTAAGAAGAAGAGAAATTACATGTTAATACTATTTATAAAATAACTTTTAAGTAAAAAATAATAATTCCGAATTATAAATTTTAGTACATGTTTTGTATACCAGTAAGTAATTTTCATTAAAGAAATATATAAAAACAACATAACTTCTAACTAAAGTATTAATTAGTCGTGAAAAATTACTTTTACCATACATTTTGTAGATGCCTCTATTAACCCGATATGAAAATGATTTAAATAAATTGATGAAATAATTTCCGATTGAAATATTAATTAATCATTATCATTTAAAAAATTAACTTGCTTTTACTTACTTAATTGTGAGTAAATGAATAATCATAAATGAAATTGACATATGCGAAAAAATTTCTTTTCAAAAATATGTAATATATTCATATATTTTATTGTCCATTTATACTTACTTAATTGTGAGTAAATGAATAATCATAAATGAAATTGACATATGCGAAAAAATTCCTTTTCAAAAATATGTAATATATTCATATATTTTATTGTCCATTTATCTATTTTTATTCATCTTGGTATAACAGAAAAATAGCTCGTAAGAAAAGTTATTTTTTCACAAAGAGATTATCTTTGAATATCAATTTAAATCAATGTCATTTTCAGAAGCCTACAAAGCTTTTATTCTGCTTAGATTTATATAATGTTTTCTTCCAAAAGGATATTTTATGTTTTTTTCAGTATGCATTCAGTAATTTACTTCTTAGGAGCTTTATCATTTTTAAAAATAATTCTATTGCTTATATTACATTAAGAATAAGCGAATGGCTTAATGTATTTTCTATGATATTTTTTTCATAACTACTATTAAAAGATTAGATGATAAGAATTCTCATTATATTAGTTAATAACAATTTAGTGACCAAATGATTTTATTAAGATTTTATCATTTTTCTATCTTTTTAAATCTCTTTTATCTCTAAAGCAATTTTCTTTAATATTTGTAAAATTAATGAAGGAGCTATTACCTGTTCCTTTGATAAGCATTAAGCAATTAACTTTCGGGGAACTGTATCTAAATATTTTATTTTACTTTGATACGCATGTTAAATTAAAAATAAAGTAATCCTATAGTTTAGTTTATACAATCATTATTTCTAAAAAGAGCTCATTATTAAAGAGCTTTCACAGGATAATTTTTTTTATTGTAATAGTTAATAGCTATGCTATGGACAAATGATTTAAATATTTATTTTTTATATTCTTATTTATTATTTATAAAATTAAAATGCAAGAGCTGAGTCTGTTTCATTATTATTATTATTATTATTATTTAGTAAGCATTAAATAATATACTTCCGCATACGTTTCTATTAATATTTTGTTATTGTAGTCCAGCAACTTCTCCTCTCTCCTCAAAGAAATTCCCTGAACGATGGTTACAGCTCTAAAAGTCGCAGAGAAATACGAAAATAGCTATAGCTTTGGAGCACCATTTTCATACAAAAAAATTGAAATTTTCAATACCAATACCCAATTTTTATAGCATATTTGGATATTTTTGTAAATTTTTCCTTCGGATACCGAACGGGAAGACATTCGGTCAAACAGTTTAGGAATAATAAAGGTTTAAACTCTGGAACTTGTAATGTTACATTTATTTTTGATCATTGAAAAACAGACTGAAACGCTGGTAGTTTTTAGGCATGACTCAAAAAATATTTGGAGGAATGAGCTGTAATTTTGGATTCGTATATTTGAAGTTATTAGAAATCGATTTCTGTGAAAACATTCTTAGCCTACAATTGATATTTCTTTCGAAAATTAATTATGATATATATATATATATGTAAAATCCAAATCAAGCCTTTTTAATCAATCTTTAAAAAAAAATCGGCATTTAAAAAAAATAAATTAAAATTAAATAAAATAAAATAAAAATAACGAACTTCCGAACGACATTTTTCTTGGGATCGATTACCTTCTTGAAGAAAATTACGAAAGAATTACGAAAAGATAAATATATAATGGGATTAGATAAATAATTAATTAGCACCTGAAACACGTGTAAACTGTAAACGAGAATAATAATTGATAATTGATTAATTTCTATTTCAGAATCGGGGAATCGAGATGCAGTGTTGCAAGATCACGAAAAGTAACCATTAACCTAAAAACATGAAATAGTAATAAAAAATCTATAATTCCCGAAGCTTTTCCCCCAAATGTTGTTATTCCTCAAAATACTCCCCCCCCAGAAAAAAACCCCTAAATGTTTACAATTCCGAAAAATGGGGACAAAATAACCAATACGGCAACGCTATGAAACCACCCAAGTATGAAATAAACATATGAGTGTATCACTTACCTAACTCCTCTTGAGGGACTAAAGCAGCGGTTCCCAACCTGGGGTACGCGTACCCCTGGGGGTACGTGGCGGGTGTGCTGGGGGTACGTAGAAATAATATCGGTAATGGCGGAAAATCACAAAAATAGTTTCCCTGAAAACACCATAAAGAAAGTTGATAATTTTTGGATTACAATGTTAGTCTCATGTGTAATTCCAACATGTTACACTCAAAATGAGGGGAAAGGCCCACTAGCCATAATAATTCGTTGATACTTCAACGTCACTAGCTCCGCCCACCGATAATCATATTGCATGAGTACTTATATATTTACTCCATCTTCGCGAAAACTGCCATGGGATATTATATAGCATTACTTCCCCCACCACATTTATCTTATTGTTCCGTTTTTAATAATAATTGCAGAATGCTTTAATTATGTTAGAGCTTCTATTGTTTATGCGTTATTTAAAAACACGTTGAAAAGCATGCCCTTATTTTCGTTTTCGAATAGGCGGGATTATGTCACTAACTTACATTTATTAAAAGAAAAGCTTCCTTCTTTTTTAATGGGTATTTAGTAATGAGTATATTACTAATTTTAATAAAACATGTTTGCGTTATATGACTGAGGGTGGGGGCGTGTTTCTGATAAAGGGGTACTCTGAAATGAATAGCCTAAGCAAGGGGTACGTGATAGAAAAAAGGTTGGGAAGCGCTGGACTAAAGGAACGAATAGACAGTGTTTCTCCTAATCTGAACGCCTCTTGTGGTATATCGGACTCTGATGTTTTATGACTTTCTTAACATGTCTAAAGTTCAGAGGTCAGCCAGGGAACGGCGATGACAGATGGTCAACACCTCTTCATTTTGTTGAGATTCCACTTTTTTTTGTCGATGACCACAAAATCATTCGAAAAGAATGGGAAATCGTATGAGTTATGTCGCTCTCAGGCAGACATGATTAGAACGCGAATAAATGCAGCTTACACGATTTGCTTTATTCTTTTTCTATCATTATTATTATTTATATATCTATTCTATATATTAAGTAGTTTTTTCTGATGAACAAACATTGAATTTAAATAAAATTGTAAAAAATAGCATTAAATTAATTAATTAATTTACTTTTTTATTGCTGATTACACTTGTTACCTATTTATTTCAAATAGGTTTTTATCGTTTATATATATATATATATATATTGAGATATAGCAATTAATAACTAACTAATGAACAAATGATTATATTAATATTCGCTCTATTTTTTTTTATCTTCAACATTAATTTTTTTTTCTTAAAGTATTATCTTTAATATATGTAAAATGAAATTTATATAGAGATAGCTATTACCTTTTTTTAAAAATAGAAGTAATTTATTTATGATGACCTTTAACATTATATCTTAATTTCCACATATGTACATTAAATTTAGAATAAAAAATTCCGCTATCTCCTTTCTACGATATTTTTTCCAGATAATTAAAAGTCTAAAGATCATGAACATTTTCATTATGAATGTTAATAACACTCCAATAGAAAAACAACTAAAGAAAATTTAATCTCATATCCATTTCCTTAAAAGTTCTTTATCACTTTAAAACAATTTGTGAAATTAAATGGAAGCATTGCTTGTTTCTTTTAGAAACATAACCATTCTAGAAACTTTATTATAATGTTCTTTTACATTGATATGGTCATTAAATTAAGAATAGAAGGACTGCTTCATTTGGTTTTAAGATAGTTCTGATATCTAAAAGTTTTTAGAGGATAACAATTTGTATTTTAATAACGATCCGATGAAAACTGGGTTTAATTAAGATTTAATCTTCAATTTTTATTTTTTTTACAAATCCATTTCCGCTAAAACGATATTAATTAATCTTTATAAAATTAAAATGTAGTAAGTACCTCCCCTTTCTTTGATAAGCATTAAATAATGTACGTTCAGGCAATTTTATCTTAACGTCCCCTTATTATGATCAATATATAAAATTAAAATTTAAAGAATTGCTTTATTTCGTTTCCTTAATCATTTTTCTAGATATTAAAATTTTAGATGAGAACAGTTTTCATTATAGCAGTTAATAAGTAAAACTACAAACAAATTATTTTATTACATTTTCAACTGTTTAAATCTTTAAAAAGTTCTGTTTATTCTAAAGCGATTCACTTTAATTTTCAAAAAAAGAATATGTAAGAGCTGTCGTCTTTTTCTCTGATAAGTATTAAGTAATTTCATCCCTCTGAGCTTTATCCTAATGTTTTTTTTTGTTTTTTTTTCATACGTACATTAAACACAAAATAAATTATATTGCTTATTTCGTTATTAAGGTCATTTTTCTAGATGTTTAACAGTTTTAGAAGTTAGCAATTTGAAATATAACAGTTAATAACAAAACAAAGAGATTTGAATAAGTTTTAATCATATTTTTATTCTTTTGGGATATTGAACTTTTAGGAAAATGATTCTATTTAATATTTGTGAAATTAATTGTTCTGTTATTCTGATAAGTTTAAAAAATTAAACATAAAAGAATTGCTTTATTTTATTTCTACGACCATTTTTCTAGATGTTTAACAGTGTTTAGAAGTTAGCAATCTGAAATATAACAGTTAATAACAAAACAAAGAGATTTGAATAAGTTTTAATCATATTTTTATCCTTTTGGGATATTGAACTTTTAGGAAAATGATTCTATTTAATATTTGTGAAATTAAATGTCCTGTTATTCTGATACGTTTATTAGATTAAAAGTAAAAGAATTGCTTTATTTTGTTTATACGACCATTTTTCTAGATGTTTAACATTTTTTAGAAGTTAGCAATCTGAAATATAGCAGCTTATAACAGAACAAAGAGATTTGAATATGTTTTAATCATCGTTTTATCTTTTTTGGTATATGGAATTTTTAAGAAAATTATTCTATTTAATATTTGTGAAATTAATTATCCTGATATTCTGATAGGTTTAATAAATTAAAAATAAAATAATTGCTTTATTTTGTTTCTATGATAATTTTTTAAAGATAATAAACAGTTTTAAGAACAAAAAAATGCTGGATAATAGTTAATAACTAACAAATGATAAAATTTAAATAAGGTTTCATATAGATGCAATCAGTTTTTATCTTAATCTTTCGTAAGTTTTTTTTTCTTTAAAGCCATTTACTTTAAAATTGCTTTATTAGAATTGCTTTACTTTGTTTCTATGACCATTTTTAAGATAATAAACAGTTTTAAGAACAAAAAAAATGCAATATAACAGTTAATAACTAACGAATGAGAAAATTTAAATAAGCGTTCATATAGTTTCAATCAGTTTTTATCTTAATCTTTCGTAAGGTTTTTTTTTCTTGAAAGCCATTTATTTTAATTAAAAAATTAAAATGTAGGAGTCATCGCCTGCTTCTTTGATAATCATCAAGTAATTTCTTCCGCGAAACTTTATCTCGACGCTATTTTATTCTAATAAAGTAAGAAAAAAGGAATTACTTATTTATTTCCTTTCTACAATAATGTTTCCAGATTATCAGCTTTTATACAGGGTGTTTCACAAACGACCCCTGACTTTAAAAATCAATAACCTGGAAACGGTGATAGATAGAAACGTGAAACCAGTGGTATGTTTATTAAAAAAATCGTAAGAATCTTATACGTAAATCTCAAAATTTAGTTAAAAATAGCACCGATAGATGGCGCTGAGAGCGTTAAGAATCCTTCTAAAGAGAGTTCAGAAGCATAGAAAGACTAGTCGTAGAATATTTCGTCAGTGAAATCTGGACGCTATTAGCGTATAGTGAAAATAATCCCGAAAGTGGTGCATACCATGGAGGAACGTGTGTTTATTGTGTTGGAGTACCACCGATTAAATCAGAGTCCTACTGCCACAAGGATAAGTTTTTAAACGCGATTTCAAGTCGCAAAAGGCCCAGATGGGAAAACAATTCGTGAGCTTTTCAAAAAAATTAAATAGACAGGCAACGTGACTGATGCGAATTATTTTCACTATACGAAAATAGCTGTCAGATTTCAATGGTGAAATCTTCGACGGCTAGTCTTTCTATGCTTCTGAACTCTCTTTAGAAGGATTCCTAACGCTCTCAGCGCCATCTATCGGTTCTATTTTTAACTAAATTTTGAGATTTATGTATAAGATTCTTACGATTTTTTTTAATAAACATACCACTGGTTTCATGTTTCTATCTATCACCGCTTCCGAGTTGTTGACTTTTAAATTTAGGGGTCCTTTCTGAAACACCCTGTATGATAACAACTGGCATTGTAACAGTTAATATTTTGTGAAAAAAAGAGATTCAATTAAAATTTCTCTAATTTATTTTGTTACATACTAAAAAATATCTCTAAAAATCTCTTAAGAGAAAGCGTACCAAATTCTCCTTATTTACAAAAAGGCTGAAATATAGCTGAAATATGTGTTAAATATTTGCCTTTCTATCAAGCCCAGATTTAGGTCTTTGATCGTAAAATAGAAAAATCCCGTAAAATCTATATTCGGTATATGATTTATGATTTATCAGAGATTTTTTCGTGTTTTCGATCTTTCTTTTCAGTAAAAATCTTTAAACTGATACTTAAAACACATTTTAAAACGAAGTTTTTATTTTAAAATGACACCTTTTTAAGGCAGCTGTCACATAAAATTTTAGCCCGCAATTTCAAAGCCCTGTCAAATAAATTTCGAAAGCTTTAGGCTCAAAGAAATTCAAAAAGTAATAAACTGCGACATACATTTTTCTCAAAATGTAATTTATTACGAATGTAATATTTTCCTTAAAAATACTTTTTAAAAGTTAAATATTTTATAGAATATATAGAATCTGTATGATATTCATGTAAACGAACTTATCTAAAACATATCTAAAAATCGTTATTAAAGAATTTGTAGCAAATAAATTTGTAAAAAGAAAATCGTATAAAATACTTTTATAACGTTACAGTTTTTCTCATTTTCTCATATTCCGATTTCAGTTTTCGTTCAATATATAAAAACTTCTTGAATAAAGTCAACTTCTATAGCCCAAATAAAATACGATTTTTCACGGTTTTTGAGTATTGAATTTATTCTTTCTTTCATATAAGAGTCTTTGAACTGTCAGTTAAAGCACATTTTAAAAAGAAACTTAACAAATTTGAACTTTCTGAAGTAGGCAGTAGATAAAATGTAAAGTTAAATATTGAGAACCTTTTAAAATATATTTGAAACATTTTAAATTTATTAAAAGCATTACAGTAGAGTAAAGAAATAAACATTGAAACAGAGTTTTTCTCTTAGATGTCTTTTTAATTATGATATGATGGAAGCGAAAAAGAAAATTAACAACATGACTCCAAAATGATTTGTAAAATAATTTATTTTGTAAAAATCCATTTTTCGTTACCAATTTTTCTTCCTTCAATATAAGACTATTTAAAATGTCAGTTAAAGCACATTTTAAAAAGAAACTTTACAAATTTGAGCTTTTTGAAGCAGGCAGTAGATAAAATGTAAGGTTAAATATTTAGAAACCTTTGAAATATATTTGTAACATTTTAGGTTTATTAAAAGCATTACAATAGAGTAAAGACATACCCTTTAAACAGTGTTTTTTTTTCACAGATGTCTTTTTAATTATGTTATCATGGAAGCAGAAAAAAAATTACAAGTATGACTCCAAAGTGATTTGTAAACTAATTTATTTCGTATAAACCAATTTTTCGCTACCATTTTTCTTCCTTTGATATAAGACTATTTGAAATGTCAGTTAAAGCACATTTTAAAAAGAAATTTAACAAATTTGAGCTTTTTGAAACAAGCAGTAGGTAAAATGTAAGGCTATTTAGAACCCTTATAAATCTATTTGAAATATTTTAGGTTTGTTAAAACAATTACAGTAGAGTAAAGAAATAAACCTTTAAACAGTGTTTTTACCATAGATGTCTTTTTCATTATCATATCATGGAAGCAGAAAAGAAAATTAAAAGCACGACGCCAAAGTGATTTGTAAACTAATTTATTTCGTACTAGCTAACCCGCCCGGCGTTGCCCGGGCCCGAGATAATTACAATCTCAGAGAAAGGCGTTAACCCCCTCCCTCCCCAAACCCGTAAATATGATAAATAATTTGTTCAAGAGAACCACCGTCACCTACATTAACGCGATCATTAAAAAAAGAATTACATTTTTCTGATAATTAGAAAATAACGAAGACGCTACGCTAAAATAGCCGGCAGATGACACCCCCTTCCCGACCTCAATTTCAAATCTATATCTTAATTAGTTACCTAAATTTTTGTTCATTAGTAAAATTTGGCTATTATTTCCTTTCATTTTCGCAAACTAAATGAGAGGGATCGGCCAGAGAAACAGATCTCTTTGTAGTTCAGTTTTTAATGAAAGCAGATCCCTGTCTGAAAGATTTCTGGGATCGTTTTCACTGGCGCCGGCAGATTTTTGGCAGTTTTTTGCATAAATAAAAAAAAAATTACCGACCGAATTTTTCAAAAATTACGTGGTCAGATGCAGAATATTTTTTTACATAAGCAAAAGTTTTCAAATTGATATCTCAATTAGTTTTCTTAAAATTCGCTAATTAGTAAAATAATTTCGAATTTGTTCATTTCCGCTCGCAAATCCAACGCGCCAGTTCGTTTCTTTCGCCAGTTTGTTTTAAAAGATGACATTTTAGAAGCGATTTTTAATGAGAATCTAATTAATATCTAGGCTAATTATGAAAATATTAAAATTCTGAGGCTCAGGTGCACATGGCCAGACCTTGGACTATCCACACCTAAATTTCCAGACTTCTAGGTGGGCTAGATTTTGCTAGCCATCGCCAACAAACACACACACAGACAGACACACACATACACAGAGCGAGACTTTCTTTTATTAGTATAGATAAACCCCTTTTTCGTTACCATTTGCATATGGTAATATATGTAAACTAATTTATTTCGTATAAACCCTTTTTTCGTTACCATTTTTTCGTATAAACCCATTTGCATCATTAGCTCATATATACAGTCATTTCAGGAATTTATTTTTATTCAGAAATTCCGAAAGTAGCAGAGTGTTTCATACACATCTAAATATGCATTAATGATTCGGGTGATTAAAAAAAAAGAATTCGAAGGCAATAATGGACGTTTCATAAACAAATAAAAAATAACCTGCATACATAGCGATTCATAACAATTGGAATGTCTCAAAAACAGTTATTAAGATTCTGTACTATGTAGCCAATAAAATGGGAAATATCTTCACAAACGAATTAAAAGTATGTTCGCAACTCAATAAAATTAAAAGATATTCTGGATTGTTTTCAAGTTTTTGATATGAAGGGTAGAAAAAAATATTCATGAAACCACGAACTAAGAAAAGTTGGCACTGTGACAGATGGGCAGAGGAAAGAATGTGATGTTTGAATTAAAAAATAAATGTCAAAATATTTAAACAATGAAGAAGCAGAGTGTTTCATACACATCTAAAAATGCATTAAAGATTTGAGGTGATTTAAAAAAATGAATTCAAAGGCAATAATGAACGTTTCATAAACAAATAAGAAATGACCTCATAAAAAGCGATTCATAACAATTGAAATGTCTCAAAAACAGTTAATCAAATTCTGTACAATGTGGCCAATAAACTGGTAAATATCTTCACAAAATGTTTAAAAGTATGTTTTCAACTCAATAAAATTAAAAAAGATTCTGGATTGTTTTCAAGTTTTTGATATAAAGGGTAGAAGAAAATATTCATGAAACCACGAACTAATAGAATTTGACAATGTGAAAGAGTAGCAGAGGAAGGAATTTGATGAGTGAATTAAAAAATAAGTGTCAGAATATTTAAACAATGAAGAAGCAGAGTGTTTCATTCACATGTAAATCAAATTCTGTACAATGTGGCCAATAAACTGGTAAATATCTTCACCAAATGCTTAAAAGTATGTTTTCAACTCAATAAAATTAAAAGAGATTCTGGATTGTTTTCAAGTTTTTGATATAAAGGGTAGAAGAAAATATTCATGAAACCACGAACTAATAGAATTTGACAATGTGAAAGAGTAGCAGAGAAAGAAATTTGATGATTGAATTAAAAAATAAGTGTCAGAATATTTAAACAATGAAGAAGCAGAATGTTTTATACACATGTAAAAATGCGGTAAAGTTTTAAGGTGAATAAAAAAAAAAAGAATTCAAAGGTAATAATGTACGTTTCATATACAAATAAGAAATGACCTCATAAAAAGCGATTCATAACAATTGAAATGTCTCAAAAACAGTTAATCAAATTCTGTACAATGTGGCCAATAAACTGGTAAATATCTTCACAAAATGCTTAAAAGTATGTTTTCAAATCAATAAAATTAAAAGAGATTCTGGATTGTTTTCAAGTTTTTGATATAAAGGGTAGAAGAAAATATTCATGAAACCACGATTTAATAGAATTTGACAATGTGAAAGAGTAGCAGAGGAAGGAATTTGATGATTGAATTAAAAAATAAGTGTCAGAATATTTAGACAATGAAGAAGCAGAGTGTTTCATACACATGTAAAAATGCGTTAAATTTTTAAGGTGAATAAAAAAAAAGAATTCAAAGGTAATAATGGACGTTTCATATACAAATAAGAATTGACCTCATAAAAAGCGATTCATAACAATTGAATTGTCTCAAAAACGGTTAATCAAATTCTGTACAATGTGGCCAATAAACTGGTAAATATCTTCACAAAATGCTTAAAAGTATGTTTTCAAATCAATAAAATTAAAGAGATTCTGGATTGTTTTCAAGTTTTTGATATAAAGGGTAGAAGAAAATATTCATGAAACCACGAACTAATAGAATTTGACAATGTGAAAGAGTAGCAGAGGAAGGAATTTGATGATTGAATTAAAAAATAAGTGTCAGAATATTTAAACAATGAAGAAGCAGAGTGTTTCATACACATCTAGAAATGCATTAAAGATTCGTAAGTAATTTCTTTTACTGTTAAAAAGATAGTCTTCAAACGCAGTAATGGATGTTTCATATACAGTTGAAGAATGTCCTGCATACAAATTATAACAATTGAAATGTTTAAAAAACATTTAATGAGATTCTTTACAATGTGTCCAATAGACTGGTAAATATCACGAACTAGTAAACGTTGGTACTATGAAAGTGTGGAAAAGGAAAACATGTGATGTTTGAATTAAAAAAATAAATGTCAGAATATTTAAACAATGAAGAAACAGAGTGTTTCATACACTTGTCTAAAAATGCCTTAAAAATTCGGGGTGATTTAAAAAAATAATATCAAAGGCAATAATTAATGTTTCAGAAACAAATGAGAAATGACCGACTTGCAAAGCGATACATAACAAGTGAAAGTCTCAAAAACAGGTAATCAGATTCTGAACAATGTGGCCAGTAATCTGGTAAATGCCATGATAAAATGATTAAAAGTATGTTTGACAAGTTAGTAAAAGTAAAAGAGAATCTGGAAGGTTTTCAATTTTTGGAATATAAACGGTAGAAAAAAAAAAGTATTCACAAAACCACGAACAAATACATGTTGTCACTGTGAAAGAGTGCCAAAGGAAGGAGTGTGATGTTTGAATTAAACATTAAACAATAAAGAAGAAGAGTGTTTCATACACATCTTAAAATGCATTAAACAATCGGAGTGATTAAAACAATAGATTCAAAGGCAATAATAGTTGTTTCACAAACAAATAAGAAATAACCTGCATGAAAAGTGATTCATAACCATGGAAATGTTTCAAAAACAGTTAATTTTTTATTCCTTACAAGGTGATCGGTAAACTTTTAAATGTCTTCCCAAAATGCTTAAAAGTATGTTTGACAACTCAGTGAAAGTAAAAGAGGTTTTGGAATATTTTCAATTTTTGGATATAAACGGTAGAATAAAATTATTCATGAAACCACGAACTAATAAATGTTGGCACTGTGAAAGAGTGGCAAAGTAAGGAATGCGATGGGTGTAGGATCCAAAGCCACCTACACTCAGTTAACCTTATTTAGTGAAATAATAGGGTAGCCTTCTTTTGGAAACGTTATTATTATTTATACAAGTGACGAATATAAAACGAGAAACTGAAAGAAATTGTTTTAAAATATTATAAAAATATAATAGTAATGACCAGTCTTGACATATGCGGTCGCCAGCTTGCCGCTCGCGACCAAGTTATTTAATATGGCAACTTCATTTTGTACACAGTTGACCTAAGAAATGAGCACAGACGGCATTTTTTCTCCCCTCGTCATTCTTTTATGATGTCTCATAACATATGTTGCAATATTACAAAATATTAAGAAACATAGAAATTATATTCAAACAAGATATAATTTCAACATTTTCTATTAACTTGGGAAAAATAAGTTCATCAAATGCACATTTTAAAATAATTAATAGGAATTATTTGTCTGACTTCAACAGGAAAATAAGCAAAAAAATATTTCCCTGCTTCACTATTCTATCGATTTGATCAGATATAGATGTTGTAGCACTTAACTATTCGGACATTTGAAGTATTCGGCAATCAGCATTTCCCGAATATGCCTGTTAATTCAGTCTTTGCAGTATTTTATTTTCTTAGACATCTATAATTTTGCTAAATTTTATTAGAAAACTTAGTTTATGTTATCTTTCTAAATTCTGTACAATTCTAAACTATGAAACTAATAATTGTAAGCTATGCTTCTTAGTATTTTCTCAATTAATTCACAAAAAACGTATGTGGTTTTTGAAAATCAATGATGGGGAGGAAGGTAAATATATTTTTTTTTTATTTGCGACTCGAATTTTTTGCTGGTTACTAGATTTTATCAAAATTGTAAAGACATGGTAATGACAGCAATAATGTAAAATTTTATTTTATTACAAACTTTTAGCTTCTAAAGTAGTAGTGACGAATTCACTTGTATAAAACAAATTTTGGAAATACATCTAGAATTCTACTAACGAAGTATTTTTTTTAGCTGAGAAAAAATGCAAAATGTTAAAGTAACTTTCAAAAAATAATTTTACATTGCTGTCTATAAATATAAAGTGAATATAATTTATCTATAGGGATAAAATGAAAAATTATACACAAGTTTTCTTTCAGATTTTAAAATCAGAATTCCTTAAATTTCATTAAAATAAATTTTTGTTAAAAAACATTCTATATACGATACTTTAATCGATATTTAAAAAAATAATAATAAAAATGTGAAACATTCTTTAAACTATACAAAAAAGTGTTTAATCGGAAAGTAAATCTTATTAAAGTTCAGTAAAGAAAAAAATATATCAAATCTTTTCAACCATAGTCCAGTTGTAAAATTCTTTTAGTTTATAATTTTATACATTTGTATTTTATAGAGAATCAGAATTAAAATTAAATGTGAAATGATGCTAAATAGAACCTCAAAAATATGTTAAAATCTAAAAAGTTGAAATAAAATAAAATATGTTTCTCTTTAATATATGTAAAATGAAACTTACTCCTTTTCTTCATAAGTAGAAGCAATTTATTACGATGTGTTTTAACATAATATTCTGTTATTCTCATACGTATATTAAATTAAGAATAAAATATCTTTTTTATCTTCTTCCTTCATCTTCAGATATTGAACAGCTTAAAAAACATAGCAATTTACTTTATAACTCTTAAAAACTAACCAATGGGGAAAATTAAATTAGACTTTATCGCGTTTCCAATTTTTTACTGTTCTTTTTCTCTCTAAAACAATTTGTAAAATTAAATGTTGGAGCTATTTTTTTTCTTTTGGAAGCATAACCATTCCAGAATCTTCATATTAATGCTCTTTTACACTGATATGTTCATTAAATTAGGAATAGAAGGACTGCATAATTTGTTTTTTTACGATAGTTCTTCTAGCATGTAACAGTTTTTAGATGATAACAATTTGTAATGTAATAATGAGATCAAATGAAAAATGATTTAATTAAGATTTGATCTCTTATTTCTAATTTTTACAATTTCATTTTCGTTAAACTGATATAAATTAATCTTTATAAAATTTAAATGCAGTAACTATCGCCCGTTTCTTCGTTAAGCATTAAATAAGTTACTTACTTCTAGGCAGTTTTATCTTAACGTTCCCTTAAATTAAACATTAAATAATTGCTTTCATTTTTTTTATCTCTTTGTTTAGAGATTTACCTACGTTTAGCTGACAATAAAAATTTTCATTATAATAGTTAAAAATAAATCAACATATAAATTCTTTTATTACGATTGCATCTGTTTAAATCTTTGAAAAATACTGTTTTCTCAAATGCGATTCACTTTAATTTTTATAAAATTTAAATATAAGAGCTATCGCCTATTTATTTCTTAGGTATACAGTAAATTATTTCCCCCCATCTTTATTTTAATGTTCTGTTTTTAGAAGTACATTAAACTAAGACTAAATGAGTAAGTGTACCGTTTCAGAGATACTTTTTTCCGTATGTTTAATAGTTTTTATTATGAATTATAAATTAATCACATTAAAACTTACTAATAATATATTATAAATCATTATATTTAAATTATTACAAAGAATACGTGTACTATAATATTATATTTAATTTTTTATAAATTATTACGTTTAATTTCATTTGTATCAAGTAATTACAAAGGAAAGAGATTTGAAAAATATATAATCTTTTTTTAAAATCTTTTTAAGACATTATTTTCTATAAAGGATTTTATTTAATATTTTTATAATTAATTGTCCTGTTATTCAGATACGTTTATTAAATTAAGAATAAAAGAATTAATTTATTTTGTTTCTATAATAATTTTTTAAAGAAAATAAACAATTTTAAAAACAAAAGATTTTGGAATACAACAGTTAATAACTATCCAATGAGCAAATTTAGATAAAATTCCATATAGGATCAATATATATTTTTTTTCTTTTACCTTTCATAAGTTCCTTTTGTTAAACGATTTACTTTACTTTATTTATGAAATTCAAATGTAGGAATCATCACCTGATTATTAGATAACCATCAGGTAATTTAATTCCGCAAAGCTTTATCTTTATATCATTCTGATAAAGTAAGAAAAAATGAATTACGTCCTCATTTCCTTTCTACAAGAATTTATCCATATTATTCCATGAGTTCTATATGATAATAACTGGAATTGCAATAATTAATATGTAGTGTAAAAGCTGATTTAATTAAAATTTCATGCTAAAAAGTTTCTCAAAAATTTAATCAAAGAATAGTAGAAAAGTTTCTTTTAGAAAAAAAAAAGGCTAAAATATGTTTATAAGCTAAAATTTTGCTTTTGTATCAGGTTCTTTTATAACAAAATACAAAAATCTTTCTAAAATTTATATTTAGTATATGAAATATATTTTATCAGATATTTTTCCGTGTTTTCGATCTTTAATTTCAGTAAAAGTCTTTGAACTACTAGTTAAAACGCATCTTAAAACAGGTTTTTATTTTAAAATTACATCTTTTTAAGGCCTCTGTTACATAAATTTTAGGCTCCAATTTTAAAGCCGTATGAAATACATTTGGAAAGTTTTAGGCTCAAAGAAATGCAAATGGAAATAAACTTCTACACAGATTCTTCCCAAAATGTAATTAATCACAAATGTATTATATTTTTCAAAAAATGTTTTACGAAAGTTAAATGTTTTATAAAACAGAATATGTAACATATTCATATTAAAGAAATTCTTTTAAAAAACAAGACACAAACATATCTAAAAATATTTTATAAAAAAAAAATTATCAAGGATTTTTCTAAAAAGAAAATCCTCTAAAATGATTTTATGACGTTAAATTTTTCTCATTTCATCAATTTCCGATTTCAGGTGTCGTTCAGTATATGAAAACTACATAAAGAACTTCCAATTGTATATCCCAAATGAAATACGAATTTTTTTTCCATTTTTCATTTTCTTTCTATAATCTTCCTTTTATATAAAACTCTTTGAACTGCGAGTTAAAGTATATTTTAAAACGATGTTTACTCTTATAAAATGTGAGACTTTTGAAGCAGGCAGTAGATGAAATGTAAGGTTAAATATTTAGAACCCTTTGAAATAGACATGAAACATTTTAGATTTGTAAAACGCATTACAGTATCGTAAAGAAATAAATCTCCAAAGAGTTTTTTCCCTTTCGAGGCCTTTTCAATTAGAATAAAGGAAGATTAAAAGCATGACTCAATAGTCATCCCTAATCTAACTTATCTTCATTTTATTATTATTAACCCATTTGCATCATTAACGTATACATGCGAGCATTTCATGAATTTCTCTTTAATTCAGAAATTCCAAACCCACACCGGAATTTTTCATAGAATAATTTTTACTTTACGTAATCACGAAACGTCTGTCATTAAATAAAGTGAAAATTACCAGTCAGAATTTCTGGTATGTATTCAGAATTCCTGGATAAAACACAAAATCGCATGTATGCACGTGTTAATGTTGCAAATGTGTTAAGAGGAACGTATTATACCAATCGTACTTTGTTGCATTTTAAAACATTTGAATAAAAAAAATAAATGTCACAATAGTTAAACAATGAATAAGCAGAGTGTTTCAAACACATATAAAAATGCATTAAAGATTCGGGGTGATAAAAAATGTAGTATTCAAAGGCAATAATGGATATTTCATAAGCAAATTAGAAATGACCTGCATACAAAACGATTCTTAACAATTGAAATGTTTCAAAACTCTTAATGAGATTCTTTACGATGTGGACAATAAACTTGTAAATAACTTCACAAAATGCTTAAAAATATGTTTGACGACTCAGTAAAAGTAGAAGAGATTCTGGAATGTTTTCAAATTTTTTATATAATTGGTAGAAAAAAATATTGATGAAACCACGAAATAGTAAATGTTGGCACTGTTAAAGAGTGGAAAAGAAGGAATGTGATGTTCGAATTAAAAAAATAAATGTCAGAATATTTAAACAATGAAGAAGCATAATGTTTCATACCCATCTAAAAATGCATTAAAGATTCGGGGTGATTAAAAAATACTATTTAAAGGCAATAATGGATGTTTCATAAACAAATAAGAAATGACACGCTTCCAAAGGGATTCTTAACAATTGAAATGTTTCAAAAACACAGTTAACCAGATTCTTTACAAGTTGGCCAATTAACTGGTAAATATCTTCTGGTAACTGGTAAATATCTTTAAAATGAAGAATGATTTTCTTTACAAAGAAAGTTATATAAAGCTCTGTTAGATATAAGGACATTTCACACATTTCAAAAGCAGTGGAAATGTTCCACCATCGACTTGCAGTTTTGTTTTTCTCCATAAGACGTATTAAATCTGCATAAGTTGGGGTGAGAAGTAGATCTTTTTCCAGAATTTCCGAACAGTGCACTATGATCAGTCAGAAAATTATCATATTCTGCAATTAATTCCAAATACATCATTTAACTTCTTTTAAGGCACCACACTCTTTATATACACGAAATGCAACAACCCTCCTAAGTAGTTTATTAACCACATAGAAATTTTATAATGATAAAAGCAATTTTTATAATGATAAAAGCAATTTTAAAATATCAACATATTTTCACCACTAACAGTATTTTGCACCCTTGAAAATATGTGATCTGAGCACATATTGCTTGCATATGCCTAAATTTGACACTGTATATATATATATATATATATATATATATATATATATATATATATATACAGGGTGTCCGAAAAGTCTGGAAACGGTCAAATAACTTGAGAAATATACATCGGATTGAAAAAATCAAAAAGTATGTTCAATATTTTTTAAAAATCTATTTAGGGATATGAAAGTTGCACCCCCAACTTTGCCCCCCCTCTCGGGGGGGAAAGGGGGGCAACTTTGAAATCTTAAATGATGACCCCCCATTTTTTATTTCAGATTCGGATTCTACGGGAAAAAATACGTAACTTTTGTATTGAACATTTTCTTCGAAACATTGCTGATGGCACTGTAATCGAGTGCAATGCTGTGAGAATCGTTACCATTGCAATGTCTGGAAACGCCTGAATAACTCGAGAAATAAACATTGTATTGAAAAACGGAAAAATACATGTTCAATAGTTTTGAAATATATGTTTAGGGATATAAAAGTTGCCATTTTTCTAAAATATTAAACACGTATTTTATAAATTATAATTTTATAAAAATATTAAACATTTATAATGTTAGTTAGAAGAAAAAAATATATAATTTGATAGGAATAGTATGATAAAATGGTTTAAAGTTAAGTTATGATTTTGAAATTCAAAATTATTAAACGATTTGTATAAACACAAACACTTATGTGTGAAAACACATTACATTGCAAAAGAACTATTCTAAGGTTAAAATAAAATTTCTGAAAGTACAATTTTATTAAATTTATCTTCCCATAAAGCCTAACAATTCATTTCGTTACTGAACTCTGGAGACTTAGGTATTCCACTTAAACAGCCAAATAGAAAACTGTAATCAAAACTAATGTCCACACAGGGGAAATTATTATAAGAAATAAAAGCTATAATTAATTGTTCGTTAAATATAGCATCAAATGTGGAATTATTTAGCTTAATATAGATAAAACTTTACTTTTGAGAAATAAAATGTACAATATAAATTATAATTATCCATAAAAAAGCATTTATTATATTCCAATAAAAAACATCTCTATATTTTTTAGAAATAATTACTAATAAGTTTAAAATATTATTTTTCAGGTCAAAGAAAATCTATTTTTATTAAGGATGTCAGCTTAGATAAATATTTTTTAGTATTAGAACTGACTTCCTTTTTTATCATTACATTTTATAACATTAAAAATTGGAAATTTGTATAAGCAATACTCGTCACTGATTTTAAAATTGCATTATAGTCAATAATGTTTTAAAAGAATAAAGTATAATAATTTGTTAATGTTTTTTTAAATATTCGCCTTACAGGAGTGATAAAGTAGAATATCTTTGTAGTTCAGTTTTTGATGAAAGCAGATCCCTGTCTGAAACTTTCTCGGATCGTTTTCACTGGCGCCGGCAGATTTTTGGCAGTTTTTTGCATAAATTAAAAAAAAATTACCGATGGAATTTTTCAAAAATCACATAGTCAGATGCAGAATATTCTTTTACAAATGCTCAGAAATTTTCAAATTGATATCTCAATTAGTTTTCTTAAAATTCGCTAATTAGTAAAATAATTTCGAATTTGCTCATTTCCGCTTGCAAATCCAATGCGCCAGTTCGTTTCTTTCACCATTTTGACTTAAAAGATGTCATTTTAGAAGCGATGGTTAATGAAAATATAATTAATATCTAGGCTATTTTTCAAAACATTAAAATTCTGAGGGTTTGGACTACCTAAATCTAAATTTACAGACTTCTAGGTGCGCTCAATTTTCCTAGCCATCGCCAACACACACACACACACACACACACACACACACACACACACAGACAGAGAGAGAGAGAGAGAGAGATAGATAGAGCGAAACTTTATTTTATTAGTATAGATAATAGAGATACAGGTGATACAGTCCATGTTTTATCATTTCGACTGAGATAAAAAATTTAGCAATATATTAAGTCTATATCTCTCTCTATATATATATTTGCACACACTTATTGCTTTGAAGAAAATGGAAACGAATTTATGCTTAAAAACAGTAAATGATTTTTTAATTTTTACATTTTTTCAAACGAATTGTGACTGTTTAAACTTAAAAAAACACTTAGATAACTCTAAAAATAATATAAACTAGAGGTGAATAACGTCTATTCCTTATGATAATGATTAAATGGAAATTCTTTACTTATAAAACACATACACAATTATACTTAATATTAGCATATAGTTATAATTCTATCCAGCTATTTTTACTTATTTTGGAATAAAAGAGTATATTTCGCATGAAAAGTTCCATATGAAGTCTGTCTTCTAATTTTAAATTTATTTCGGTGTCTTTTTCAAAAAAGGAAGCATTTTTTCTCATTAGATTAAAGTAATGTGTTCTTAAAAGACATTTTATCTTTATTTCTTCTTATTCTTTTTAAGTATTAAGTAATTTACTCCCGATATTCTCTACCGTTTTTCTTAATGTTCTCTTTTTCTGATACGTATATTAAACTAAAAATAAACGAATTACTTTTTTTCATTTCTACGATAATTTTTCCAGGTTATCCAGTTTTATAAGATAAAAATTGCCGTTATAGCAGTTGAAGCTAACAAGTATAAAATATATATATTTAAAATTTATGTATTTTATAAAACTTTTTCTGTCAACAGATTTACTTTAATCCCTATAAAATTAAATTGTAGGAGGTATCAGCTGTGATATGTTACTAAGAGTGATATCAAAATATGTTTTCTACAAAAGTTTATCGAGTGTACACATTTTTAAATATTTTTTGTAAATGCATTAAATATATAAAAAAAAATATTCTAAAATTGGAACAAAATTAACCGTTATGTATCAATTAAAATATGAAACCATTTAAAATGGATCACAATTTGTGTATTACTAAAATAGGTGTAAAATAAAAAGGTTCTAAAACATTAAAACCATTTTAAGATTTTAAAAACATTCGTCGGAGTCCCGAGCGCTTTCGACCAGAACCTGGCCACTATCAAAATGAGAAAATGGAAATGATAAAAAATTCTGTAACCTCCGGAATGTAAGGTGTTTAAATAGTAGAAAGCGAAACCACATATGGAGAAGGGGGGAAGGGGGATGGACTAGTCTATTGAGCGAGGTGGGTTATTCCAACTCAAATGTACCATTAACACCAAGTAGATTATACCAGATTTTTGGTATATTGTATCATAACACATCATTACAGGATTTATCTGGTATAATTTACTGGTTGTTAATGGTACATTTGGGTTGGAATAACCCACCTCGCTCAATAGACTAGTACATCTCCCTTCCACCCCCTTCTCCATATGTGATTTCGCCTTCTACTATTTAAACAGCTGACATTCCGGAGGTTACAGAATTTTTTCTCATTTCCACCCTTTGATAGTGGCCAGGATCTGGTCGAAAGCGCTCGGGACTCCAACGAATGTTTTTAACATCTTAAAATGATTTTAATGTTTTAAAACCTTTTTATTTTACACCTATTTTAGTAATACACAAATTGTGATCCATTTTAAATGGTTTCATATTTTAATTTTTGTAAATGATTATTGCTTTGATAAGAATGTAAACGATCAAACGAATGGAATTAGATATTTTTAAGCTACAAAGGCGTTTATTAATATCCATCGCCAGAATAGATCATTTATGCTAAAACACATCAATCAGGAATTAAACCGATCGAGAATAAAATATGACAATTTCCGCGTTGGGGATTATGGTTACTTAAAAATCGTCATTAGTCACTATTAATTTCATTTGTTGTAATGATGTTTGTTATGTCTATTGTATGTATGAACTCTGATCATGGAAAAGGAACATAACTTATAATTTGACGTCTACTGAACCGATTACAAATTATGTTCAGATAATTTATGGACGAAGAGTTTAGAATGTAGAAAATCATTGCATATATTTTTTTTGTTACACAATTATAAAACTATTTTTGAGACGTTTAATATACATATACAACTTACTCATCAACATCTAACAATGCAAAATACATTTATGTTTTGTTGTTACTTCTCTTAATATGAAATTTCAAGGATGTATTCTTTTAGAACTTATATCTACAAATGAAGTATTTCGAAGATTAGTTTAAATAAAATATATTTAAAAATTAAGTTTTATTACATTTTGTCTCATCCTCTAATAATATATAAAGATTTTTTTTCAAACTTGATTATGGACTTTTTGTATCTGAAGAAATGTACGTAATATTATTTCATATGAGGCGTCTAAATTGCTAATATTCACATTGATCTTCTTTTTACGTAAAAAGCTTTGAACTGCTATTTAGGACACATTTAAAGTTCTTTATGTAATATTTCAACTTTTTAAGAAAGCTGTAACACAAACTTTTCGGTTCAATTTTTAAAACCCAATAAAGTATATTTAAAACATTTTTTATTTGATCAGAGAAATGCATTAGTTAAATGCTAGATCAGAGAAATGCATTATTTTCTTCCCAAAGTATAATTTATAACGTGTGTAATATTTATGTCTAAAAAACTTCCATGAAATTTGAATAATTTATAAAATACAGTATATACCATACAATTAATATTAAAAAACTCATTTTATAAAACCAATCTCATACCTATTCTGTAAAATATCATTTAAAAGAAATCGTAGCAAAGAATTTTGTAAAAAAAAAACATCTAAAACGCTTTTATGACATTATGAATTTCTCTTTTCATCAATTTCCGATTTAGGTTCTTGATCAATATATAAGAACTTCGTGGAAATCTTCAACTTATATATACTAAATGAAATATGATTTTTCACATTTTTTATTGACTTTGATCTTCCTTTTACGTGAAAGTCTCTGAAAGCCATTTGGAACACATTTTAGAACGTAATTTTTGCTTATAAATTTTAAACTTTTTAAGGCAAGTGATAGATAGAATTGAATGTTAAAACTTTTAAATCCTTTGAAATAAATTTGGAACATTTTAGAATTTATATTGTATAAAAAGAAACACAATTTAAAGAAATAAACCTTTAAGTAGTTTTCATCCAAAAAATTTCTCTTTTTTATTAAAGTAATACGAAAGCAATAAAAGTATAAATAGTATTTTTGATATTTTGTATTTAGAAGAATATATCTTAAACCAATCGTACTTTGTTGCAATTTAAAACATTATGCCTTTTAAATATAATGTGAGAATTATTTGTTTAAGGTTTTTTGCAGTTTTTTTAATAAATATTTAGAAGTCCCTCGCAAATACTGTGTTGTTTGTAAATATGAAAAAGGAAAATTAAATATAAACATTTTATAATATTTATTAACCAAAAAAATATCGCATGGGTACAATTTCCTCCATAAATAAAAAGCATAATAAAGAACCTAATCACAGCTCATAAAGGATGTTCAATACATTTGTAAAAATATTGACTGAATTTTTAGAAATGTGTTCACACACAAGATTCATCCATATAAAAAAATTAAAATATTTAATTATTGTCTATTCATAGTGCCTCATACATCAAGAAATCTTGATTTAATCCAAGATAATAAATAAAATTATATTAACTCGTTTTGAACGGCTTACTACAAAAAAGGTGATTAATAACTTATCATATTCATTTCACCTAAGCCATAAAAACTTGTACTAATATGGGATCAGTGAATAGTGAAATAAACCACAATATTTCAATTGACCACACTAAATTCAAGAATAATACATGCATTTAATTAAATACACAATACATAGAGAAATAAATAATAGTTAGATGGATAGCGAATTAACACGATTGGAAATGTACATTATATAATATTCATATACATTATATATATGCATTATACATATACATATACATTATACATAAGCCGAATTTACGATAATAAAAGCACAGAGAAGAATTTTTGCTTTCTCTCATTACACAAAACAAGTCACATCTGCTAAGTCTTGCATAAAAACTAATCGAATACTGTTCAACCGCCCCCTGAATAATAAGCCTGCGTACAGACACAGAAATGGCGACCATTGTAGGCGTATTTTTTTCAGACTCTGTACGGTTCCTTGAATTTAAATACCAGTATTTTTTTAAAGTTTTCTTTACATTAATCATTCTCAGAAAAAATATGTCGTAAATACTTTTAGAATTTATTGGTATTCAAATTCAAGGAACCGTTCAAGTGTTGAAAAAAATTTACATCGAATGATTAATGTTTTAAAAAACAGTTTATTTCGTTCAAATTATCCAAGGTACAATCATTATTTTATTAATTCTGAGAATGTTTTCTTTTTAAATTATGTACTTGATTTTAATGGCATTTTTTAAAATATGCGGAAATTTTTTAAAAATTATATTTACCAAGCATGTAATTAGATACTTATAAAATCTTTCGAAAATTAACTGAAAATTAACTAATTAACTAAAAATGAAACTGAACTACATATTTTCAAAATATTTAAGTGATTTTCAAAATATCTCTAAGTTGTCTTGCAATGATGTACAGCGTATATGTTTTTTAAAATGAAAAGAAATGAAAAAGCTTCATTTCTTCCGGGTTATAAAAAGAATAATCACTGTAAATTCATTAAAATAAATTAATAATTTCATAAATTTAATATGCTGCTGTTTATTAGAAATTTCAGAAAATAGAAAAAAGTACGTTGACAATTCTTCAAACAACACAAGGGGAAAAAAATCTTCAACAAAAATAAAGAGGGTCACAAATATAAACTTTTTCAAATTAAGTCTATATAAAAGATTTTGTTCCCTTAGTGAGTTAGATGTATTTAGACACCAAAATTTAGAAATAATTGAGAAATTTCGTGAAATGGTATTTTTGAATTAAATGTAATAGTAATTATTTTTCTCCATTTAAAATGACTATTTTTAGTAAATTTTTACATTGTCGTATATATTTATTTATTTTTATTATATCTTGAATTTTGTAGTATTAATCAGAATTATTTTAGGAAAAAATATTAAAACAAGATAAATTTGATTCTACAGTTACTTTCATACTTATTTTATATTACAGTCAATGTATATAATAATTATTTTAAATGAATGAAATACCTGAATGTATTTATTTACTGTAACAGATGGACGAATTGCTTATTAACTAAAATATAGCTTTTAATTAGTTGAAATTAAGAGGATAGTAGTTACTCACATTCGATTCTAAACGGAAAGTATTAACCGTATTCTACACTTAACAATACCAAAAATATAAGGAAAAAAACACTTCTGAAATTTAATTACAATATCCAAAGTAGTAATTGCAACACATTCTAGTTGCCACAAAGCACTAAAGTCTCATTTGATATATATATTAATTCTTTTAAATGAATGAAATACCTGAATGTATTTTTATACATTAACTTATGGACGAATTGATTATTAACTCAAATATAGGTTTGAAAATTTTGAAATTAGGAGGATAGTAGCTACTCTTATTAGATTGTAAATGGAAGATTGAATTTTAGAAGTACTAACCGTATTTTACACTTAACAATGAAAAACATATAAAAATTCAAACAAGCACTTCTGAAATTTAATTACAATATCCAAAGCAGTAATTGCAACACATTCTAGTTGCCACAAAGCACTAAAGTCTCATTTGATATAGATCTAGATTTGCATCTAGAGACTTAGATGTTTCATTTAAACAACGAAATAGACAACTGTAATGGAAACCAATGTATACGCAAGGGAAATCAAGGTAAGTATATAAAGAAAATAACTAAATGTTTTTCACGTGTAGAATTAAATGCGGAATAATAGATCTCAGTGTTTTTCATCTTTCCTAAATTATTCCCACCCATTCAAGAATAATTTGCTGTTGCACCCCTTTCTCCCTCGCTCTCCCTAACTTTTATTGCTGAACAATCAATCGTTATTAGAATTTTATTTTTCAAAGTAATGATACTAATAGGATTTTATTCAACAAAAATACCACTGTTTAAAGTAAAAAGAAAAAAATTACTATCTTTAGCATTTTCTACATCCAAGTTAAAAAAAAAAAATCAATCACAAACACTGCTTAAATTCATCGTATGACAGTATGGCTGTTACCAATCAATTACTAATTACTTCTGATAATTAAAGTTTGCCTCGGGGGTCGTTTACATTTTGAAATTGCACCAAATTTGAAAGATTTCAATGCATAGCTGCCAACTTTTACGCTTATTACGTACCACTAAAATGTAATACAAAATTTTGCCTTATTTCAGCACCAAAATACGGCAATTAAATAAGACAGAAATTTCTATTAAATTTCAGTTGTAACAAAAAAAAGCTTAAAAGTTGGCAGTCATGTCAATACTAACAGGAAATTATGACATCATAATGAATTCTTCAGTAAATTTTACCTTAGAGTACCGAACACAAGTCATTCGACAAATAATTTAGGGATGTCGCAGGTTTAACATTTGGAACTCCTAATGTTAAATGCATTATTAATCGTTGCAAAACATATTGCAACGTGGGTAGTTTTTAAATCATAACTCAAAAACTAACTTGGAGTCATGTAATTTGTAATCAGATAAATGTAATTTTCCTCATTGCTGTATTTATAGATTTGTATTTAAAAAGTCATAAGTTACACATAATTTTTTTTTAAATTTTCAAAATATATGTAATCTCAAAATTAATTTTCCAAAATATGTATGAATTATAACATATGTATTTTCGATACAAATCAATTTTTAAAAGCTTTACACATGCCAATCCTAAATTAGAGGAAAAGTTTCCGAGTTTTTTCTATGTTATATTAAACAGTTTTCTGAACCTTGTATAAACCCGAAATATCGGTTTTCCGGATGCTATGTTTAAAGTAAACATTCTCATGTTCAACAAACATGTTCAAATGTTAAAAAGGCTGTATTAACAGCGTTAACATTAATATGGTTTTGTTACTCTTGTTACTCTTGTTTGTTACTTTTGTTACTCTTGTTTAAAATTGGTTACGCAGCTGAAAATGTATATTTGAGAATTGATAACATTCGAAAAACTAATATATTGTATTGATAGCGGTTTGAGAAAACCGATAAAAACAGTAAAAAACAAACTGCTCGGGAACACTTCTGAAAATTACAGAAAGAAAATGAAATTTTTGTTTTTGAAAACCTTCTTTAAGTCTGGAAAAGCTATTGCTTTTTTAGATCTCTGAAGAAGAACGCTTTTCGGGATAAAATAGCTGGGAAGAGGTTATATTGTATTTTGCCAAACTGTCTTGTTAGAACAAGCAACATTACTATTTTATTACAGGCTACAAGGCACTGGCTCAGATTTTGTTTTCTATCTAAATTTACAACCAATATTACAGAACTGGACTAAAGTCACTCACTAGGGAATATATTCAAAAGTTTGATATGGATATCGTCAAAAACTGGAAGAGTCTTTCCACAAAGATCAAGAAAAATATAGGAACTACCCTTCCCAATCCTACCGTTCACGAGATATGAGCCAATGACTTTTACAACGCAATACATAAAGAAGAATAAAAAATGATCCGATTTTTTGAAGAATGGTATCGTTGAAAAGATATTTCCTTGAAGATCAAGAAAAATATAGGAACTACCCGCCCGAATCCAACCGTTCATGCGATAAGAGCCACTGTCTTTTGTGACGTTATGTACAAAGAAAATAAAAAAGGTGATCCGATTTTGTCACGCGTAATATCGTTGGAAATGTCTTTCTACGAAGATCAAGAAAAGTATAGGAACTGCTTGTCTAAACCTAGTCGTTCGGGAGATACAGAACAATTTCTTAACTGACGTCATACATAAACAAGTGTGGTAAGTGTGATCAAAGATCGCTCTAAGGGTTTCGTTTAATAATCCTTCCAAAACACTTTATCCTTTCTTTAATAAATCCTAATAAATTTCATTTAGCAACCAAAAAAAAAAAAGTCATGTTTTTTATAAAGAAAAAATTTACCGGTCTATTTTTCTCGCCTTTTCGAATATCTAAACCAGCTCGATAGCGAGCGAAACCCGCTATTATATTCTGTCATAATAATATCTGTCATGTGGACTAAATGCAATATTTTAAAAAAAATTCAAAATTAACATGTTGTACACCTTCAAAATGTTAAAATATGCGAATATTTCCGTAATCGGGTTTTTATCGTGATTCAATACGTTTCTCAAACTCATATATTTACTACATTAAAGACGTGAGTATAAAACATCACAAATTTACTGTATATGTATACAAACGTTTTGTATACACCATTCAGTAAATTTGTGATGTTTTATACTCACGGCTTTAATGTAGAAATGTTTCATGGTGTAATCGTCCAGCATTTATATCATATATTTACTATTCTCTATTATTCATATTGATATTCGCTTTGTATTATTCTGAAACATTTGAAAAATCCGTTAAACTTCCGATATGACGTCAGATTAATTTTCTTTTTAATTCTCTAATGACGTGATATTAATCTTCTTTTTGTACATTACACTTACTCATACTCCTTGTATTATTGAGAAATCTTACAGTTTTCTTACCACTCTGACGTCAATCAATTTTATTTCATATTAATCTTTTTTTCAATTGGTGAAACTTTTTATTTCATTTTTCACGTGGAAATCGTCTGATAGAAAATTAATTATTGTAGAAAGAATTTCATTGTGGATTTTTAGTTTTTGGCATCGGCTATAACGAAAAATGTTTCAATTTAATAGGAAAAGGCTGTTAGAATTTTGATTTTTTACCTCTGTTTATTAAAATAATGCGAATTTTTCAAATTTTAATATTTTGATATCTTTGCAGCTGCTATTCAGATTTATACACTAAGTTTCAACTCTGTAAGTTACATACTTTTTGAGAATGGCTCTGTGACAGACGGACAACGGAGCGGGAGTAATAAGGTTTCGTGAGATGAACGAAACCCTAAAAAAACGCTTTCGTGCAATGTGGCATTGTTGAAATATTCTTTTTATGGAGTTATTATTTATCGTCATTAAATAACGATTAATTTAGTACACTGTAAAAAAAAAAAAAAAAAAAACGGGAAAAAATACTGCTGATTTTGCTGTGAATTGTTTCACAAACATTGAAAAACAGCGTTTTTGTAATTCCAGTACAGATTTACAGCAATTGCTGTAAATTCAACGTCACCGAAAGCGCCCGGACCACATTCCAGTTGTGGTTCGCACAGGCAGCAGAAACTTATTATTATCGTAACGTTAGCGTCGTCGTTCTGAATATGTGCTTGTTATTGCAAGTCATGTTGGCACTTTAGGATACATAAACACAAAACTGGATATGTATTTTAAAAATTAGGAGTAAGTTTTATTTTTATGTTTATTTGTATATAATTGATTTAATAATCATTAAATATTCAGTTCTCTTATATAAGTTAAGACACAAATTTCGTTTCTGACCATATATATATATATACCGGGTGATTATAATTAAAGTTACGATTTCAAAAATCGATAATTTTAAAACTACTGGTCAGAATGACTTGATATTTTAGCAGAAGAATCGTGAGGCGATGGAATTTTATTTGGCGAAGGAAAAAATAGTTCTAAAATGTGCCGATAGATGGCGCTGTCAGGGTATTGTCAGGGGAAAAACCAAAAATTTATTCTTTAAACACAGGAATGTTGTTAGCCAAAAGGAAAAAAATAGAGTTCAGGGATTTACTAAAAATGTATTAGCGAAAAGACAAGAAGACGTGTTTACAGCGACAACAGTAATAATGACAAAAAAATGAAAAAAAAAAAAAGCTTTATGGAACAAACACGTTACTGATGATTAAAGTATAAGTTGTTCGATATGCCCTCCGCCTTGTTCCGCTACTGATTGGAAGCACAAAACGGCATATTCCACAACAGCTCGGAGGGTATCTGTACTGATGCAATGGGTGTGGTGTGTGATTCTTGCCTTCAAGTTGGCTAGATTCTCAATTCGCCCGCTGTAAACAACATTCTTCAGGTACCCATAGTTGCCACGTATTAGTAATTTGCATATCTTCAGACAATCTGAACCCTGATAGCGCCATCTATCGGCACATTTTGGAACTATATTTTTCCTTCGCCAAACAAAATTCCATTGCCTCACATTTGTTTTGCTAAAATATCAACTCATTCTGACCAGTAGTTTTAAAATTATCGATTTTTGAAATCGTAACTTTAATTATAATCACCCGGTATATATATACGTTCACAAATTCTAGCTTTTGAATAATTAGTATGAAGATTAAATATTTTGTCTTAAATTATAACAAAAGATGATTTTTCAAGTTTAGCTAATTTTTAAGGGGTTTTTTTCTATATTTTCTTACGGGACTTTATTATTATTTACTTATGTGTATATACGTAGCACAGAGCTGCCATGTATCCGGCTTTTTAGATACTAGTATTTTAGTACAGAAAATGTTGTTTGATTTAATCGGAGCAGTCTGCGATTTAAAAGAACAAAATTTTTTCTAAAAAAAATATTGGTGTAAAAAAAGCAGGAGACTTGGCAAATCTGACGTAGCAGATTTAAAAAAAAAAAAAAAAAAAAAAAAAAAAAAAAAAAAAAAGTCACTTATTTTCTAGATATGTTTTATTTCGTTATTATATATTTTTCAAAGCTCCAGTTTATCCGTTTGCATTGTAATACACTTATTAATCTAAATTATATAATTATTTTAGTCTTCAAAAGTTTTAGATTTACTTTCTGTACTTAACTGAATATATATATTTTTTAATTTAATATATTATTGTAGTTCACTAAATTTTTAAAAGCTATCTTACTACCAATGAGCTCAATTTCGGTCGCTGATATTCAGATCTTATAATTGTTAATTTTTTACGCGCATCTATTTTCAATCATTTATATGTAATTTTCAAATTATTTATTATTTTTAATCCGGGTATACTATTTTATTAATCCATAAAATATTCCAAAAGTTTGCTTACTATTATAGCATCCTTAAATAGCAGCAGATACCATTTTACTTTTGTCCATTTATAGCAATAAAAGTAATTCTTAACTAGATGCATAAATTAGTTATTTGTAATTTTCTCAATGTATATTTGAAATTGGCGCATGGAACACTCTTTACAGTGAATTATAATAGTTAAAAATTGTCCTTTTTTTTTTGGTGTGTGATAATTTTATATATTATTTTGCTTTATGGTGCTAAATTTGTATCTTACATATGTATAACAGAATTGATTATATAATAATGTAATAATGTTATTAAAACAATGATATAAGTAGACATAAAAATAATTGATTGCCCTCAGTCTTTAAAAGATGTCTCAGTATAAAAGAAAGAAAAATTCAAAATAAATCAGTAAACACGGAGGGGAGTGGGGGGAATAAAAATACGCATCTATGAGAAAAGAAAAGCTAAAAAAAATACAGTTATGCTGTTAACAGTGCTGTAAAATTAACATCAAAATAGGCTGTAAAAGTTACAAATATGTTGTAAAATCTAAAAAACAAAGTTAATGTAAATTTAACTGTAAAAATGCTGTAAGATTTACAAACTTGCTGTTTACCTATGAAAAACAAAATTTCTGTATATTTACAGCAAAATATGCTGGAACCCATATTGCCAGCATTTTTTGCTGTAAAGATACTGTGATTTTTTTTACAGTGTACCGAGACCCTAGATTCATTCTACAATTACCTTACCACAATTGAAACGAGAAACTAGCTTCTATTAGAGAATTCTTCTTACTTTTTTTAATTATTTATGTATGCCGTCATGGAAGAAATTATCCCGAATCTCATGAACAGTTCGATTTCAGCGTGTAATCATTTTTTTTTTACTCTGGTGGCAAGAACTTTCCAACGATAACTAGATTGACGAAATCCAGAAATAACTCTTTAATATGTTCCCTAGTCAGATGATTTTACCTGTGGAAGATTACTACTTTTACAACTACATATTTTAAATCTAGCTCATTCTAAATGACAATCATAACAGGCGTCATATTATCGACAAATTCGTTTTGTCAAAAATACCCTCAGCCATTCAAATTTTGGTTCTCGTACGTCAGTACTGTCTTATAAAAGTACTCTCTTTCTCTCTAATCTACTAAATTCTTGACCGCCCTTGGACTTCTAATTAAAATTTGTTTCCCAAAATGATTGCGAAATCTTGTGAACCTCCAAAAACTCAGGTTTAGCAATCTATATGCCTCTACTTTATTTTATTTTTCTCGCAACAGCTTATCATCGCACTTCTTCCAGGAAATGGAGTTTCATTATCATAAAAAACAACTGGCTATCACACAGTTCTTATTATATTGGTAATTGTGTATTAATCATGTATCTATTTCTATAGCACTTTTTCAGACGAAATATTACTTTTGCAACGCCTCTATTTTATATACTGCCGCTTTGTGCAACACGTTATTTTTATTAGCATATTTCATATTGAATGTTTAATTATCAAATGACTATTTGCTTTTTGTGTGTTTTATCTTTAATTTATACAACTATTGTTTATGAAATTGTATTATTTCTCACAATATCGTGCTAAACACCGAATACTTACCTATAAAAAAAGTAAAAAGGCTTTTGTACAAAATGATACAAACTATATAGAAATATGTTTTTATATTTTACTATATAAAAACAATTTTAATTCAGCTATAAGATTTTTATTTACTCCGTTTACGTAGGTCGTTTTGTATAAATTATGACATCAATATCGATAATATTTACGACATCAGTATTAATAATTTAATAAATAAAATCTGCACAAGTAATTAATACATTTATACGCAGCGTACAGTTTTACTACAATTGACAATTAGAATTTTTTGCCTTTTTCAAACGAAAATATAACCAACTTTCAATTAATCGCAGAAAGACTTCTAATTAGAAGACAAAAAAATATTAACAAAGCTTTCTAATATGAAATAATGCTACCATACTCCTTTTCAATATCTAATGAGTTATCAACCTTGCTTCTATTATCATTAAGAACTAGCCGAATTCAAAATTGTATAGAATGTTTATTATGCTTTCTGAGTATGTTATATTTACTTAAATGTATGATACTTGAATTGTGGATCAAATTATTTACGTCGCTTCTCACAATTTTTGACTTTGAATAGAGAAGAAGAGATGGATGTTTCTCTTTAAATAACACATTTGTTCCGAATGGTTGGATTTCCTGCAAACATATAAATTCAGTATGCATACCACTAATTTCAAAAAGTAAAATTTATATTATTTAATGACAGAAATTTACGATTAAATAAGGCGAATAATGCTAATTTAAAATAGCATATTCAAAATTAAACACAGTAACGAATTACGTTTCTTTCTTTTCTTTTTTATTTTACACTAGCAAGCTACGCCCGCTACGCTGGTCAATTTCTCTTAACGAACCTTTAATCAAACAAAATATTGACATTTCATAATTCCCTTTTATATTTTAAAAGAATAATAAGGATACTATAATTTGTGACTCGTGCTATAGCCAATATACACGTCAGGACATGTCGCCCTTATCATTATCTTTTTACGCGTGAAGGTTTCGCTATGGTACTCTATTGTGAAATTTGGTAATTTTAGAAATTCAACAGTTGAAAAATCGCAGAATCATTAGATCATTTTTCTTTAGAAATTGTTCTTAGAGCGCATTTAGATCTTATAAATAACAATCATGCCGAACTTGAAGTTTCTAGCTCCTTCAGCATCGCAAAAATCGCAATTTTAGAACGTTTTTCGCTTCTGCAGCCCCCTCGGGGTAGTGGCACCGACATAAAATATAGCCTACGTTGGAGCAGGGATTGTCACCATCCATTTGCCACCATCACTTTTGAAATCGCTTTAGTAGTTCCAGAGATTCCATACAAATTGTAATTTAGAATGTTTTTAGAAAATTTTTTGCTTATTTCAGCCTTTTAAATTTCGAATTTTTTTATACTTTGCTCTTATAGAGCATTTAAATCTTGTAAGTAACGACCATACAAAATGTCAAGTTCCTAACTCCTTCATTATTGAAAATATCATAATTTTGGAACGTTTTTCGCTCCTGCACCCTCTGCGGGCAGTGGCACCGACAAAAAAATTAGCATATGTTGGAGCAGGGACTGTCACCATCCATTTGCCACCATCACCTTTGAAATCGGTTCTGTAGTTTCAGAGATTCCATAGAAATTGTAATTTAGAATGTTTTTAGAACGCTTCTTCCTCATCTCACCCTTTTAAATTGCGAATGTTTTTATAATTTGTTCTTAGAGAGCATTTACATCTTATAAGTAACTACCATACCAAATTTGATGCTTCTATCTCCTTCAGTACACAAAAAATCGAAATTTTAGAACGTTTTTCGCTCCTGCACCCCCCTGGGGGCGGTGGCACCGACATAAAATATAGCCTATGTTGGAGCAGGGATTGTCACCATTAATTTGCCACCATCACTTTTAAAATCGCTTCAGTGGTTCCTGAGATTACCCCCTACAAACAAACAAACAAACAAACAAACAATCTTTACTACTTTATATATTAGTATAGATAAGGGGGAATTAGCCCCTCGTTCCCCCCCTTTATACTTAACCAGTCAATCCCGAAAACTAATCAGAGATGCGCCTTAACACAGTGAACCTATAAATAAAATTTGAAGGAAATGGGATAATTCTGCATGAAAAACCCATTTATATAAATTAAGGGGGGGGGGAATTAGCCCCTTGTTCCCCCCCTTTATACTTTACCAATCAATCCCGAAAAGTAATCAGGGAAGCGTCTTAACCCAATGAACCTATAAACAAAATTTGAAGCAAATAGAATAATTCTGCATGAAAAACCCATTTATATAAATTAAGGTGGGGATTATCCCCCCGTCCCCCCCCCCCCTTTATACTTAACCAATCAATCCCGAAAACTAATCAGGGAAGCGCCTTAACACAGTGAACCTATAAACAAAATTTGAAGGAAAACGGAATAATTCTGCATGAAAAACCCATTTATATAAATTAAGGGGGGATTAACCCTCGATCCCCCCCATTTATACTTAACTAATCAATCCCGAAAACTAATCAGGGAAGCGCCTTAACTCAGTGAACCTATAAACAAAATTTGAAGGAAAACGGAATAATTCTGCATGAAAAACCCATTTATATAAATTAAGGGGGGATTAGCCCCCCTCCGTTCCCCCCTTTATACTCAGCCAATCAATCCCGAAAATTATCATGCAAGCGCCTTAACACAGTGTACCTATAAACAAAATTTGAAGAAAAACGGAATAATTCTGCATGAAAAACCCATTTATATAAATTAACGGGGGGATTAGCCCCCCGTTCCCCCCTTTATACTTAACCAATCAATCCCGAAAAGTAATCAGGGAAGCGTCTTAACCCAATGAACCTATAAACAAAATTTGAAGGAAAACGGAATAATTCTGCATGAAAAACCCATTTATATAAATTAAGGGGGGGGGGGAATTAGCCCCTTGTTCCCCCCCTTTATACTTAACCAATCAATCCCGAAAAGTAATTAGGGAAGCGTCTTAACCCAATGAACCTATAAACAAAATTTGAAGGAAAACGGAATAATTCTGCATGAAAAACCCATTTATATAAATTAAGGGGGGGATTAGCCCCCCGATCCCCCCCCCCTTTGTACTTAACTAATCAAACCCGTAAACTAATCAGGGAAGCGCCTTAACTCAGTGAACCTATAAACAAAATTTGAAGGGAAACGGAATAATTCTGCATGAAAAACCCATTTATATAAATTAAGGGGGGGGAATTAGACCCTTGTTCCCCCCTTTTATACTTGACCAATCAATCCCGAAAACTAATCAGGGAAGCGCCTTAACTCAGTGAACCTATAAACAAAATTTGAAGGAAAACGGAATAATTCTGCATGAAAAATCCATTTATATAAATTAAGGGGGAGGGGAATTACCCCTTGTCCCCCCCCTTTTATACTTAACCAATCAATCCCGAAAGCTAATCAGGGAAGCGCCTTAACACAGTGAACTTATAAACAAAACTTGAAGGAAAACGGATATTTCTATGAAGAGTTATCGCATTACGTACGTACATACATACATACAGAACCGGCTGCCAAGCTGTCAGGGCTTGACAGCCAGTGTGATAACTGAAAAATCGCAATTTTAGAACGTTTTTTGCTCCTGCACCCCCTGGGGTTAGAGGCACCCACATAAAATATAGCCTATGTTGGAGCAGAGGTTGTCACCATCAATTTGCCACCATCACTTTTGAAATCGGTTCGGTAGTTCCAGAGATTACCCCCTACAAACAAACAAACAAGATTTACTCCTTTATAATATTAGTATAGATTTGTCAGATACATAGAATGTAAAAACAACAACAATTCATTTTGCTGCTTATTTGTAATTTTAGTCTTTGTTTTCTACAAAAAGTCTAATTGCTAGATTTGGAGTTGTCTCATTAACTTTTGCGTCATTTGACTGTGCTGTTTTCCATTGGTCTAAAAGTCTAATTACTGGATTTGGTGTTGTCTCATTAACTTTTGCGTCATTTGACTGTGCTGTTTCCCATTGGTCTAAAAGTCCAATTACTGGATTTGGTGTTGTCTCATTAACTTTTGCGTCATTTGACTGTGCTGTTTCCCATTGGTCTAAAAGTCCAATTACTGGATTTGATATTGTCTCATTAACTTTCGCGTCATTTGACTATGCTGTTTCCTATTGGCTTATTATTGGTTTCCTTATAATAACTAATAATTAAACAATAAATGGGAAAATATACTTATGTATTAATAATTGGCAAAAGAAATAATTGCATGTTTAAAATGCAACGACTTCCAAAGAATAATTCGGAGGACAAATGGGCTACTGAAATGATAATTACTTTCATGTTAACATTATCCACTAAATTTGACTTCTGATTTAACAACAGGGTTTTAAATAATTTTGATCTAAGTCACATGTAAATCACAATTTTCATGTAAATATTTTATCGTTAATGTTATTTATATACAGAACATCCTAAAATTGACTGAATGGATTTCAAATTCAGTAACAAAGAAACTGTAACATATGTTGAAATTAATCTAGCAGGAGAGTAACGCATGAAAACAGGAATTTATTTCTTTAGATATTTAATCCTTACATCGTTGTTTTAGTAGGAATCGGTTGCAATATCGTGTAACTATTTATTGTAGAAATAATAGGATATAATGTATTCCTTACTTACTTTTTCCAGCGGTAGATATCGCTTCACTATCTCAAACAATTAGAATGATCAAATTAACACTTTAAAAACGACCTTTTCAAAACTGAGTAAAAAATACTCAAATCTGAGTATGTCGCATAGTCAAAATGGCTCCGAATCAAAATGACTCAAGTTTGAAACATGTATATACTCATTTCTCAAAACATGCCCACACTCAAGAATAAAACATCGTGTGCTCCTATTTGAGTATGTCCATGTTTCAAAAATGAGTATGAACTGACTTCTGTGTGCTCATTTTTGAGTATTTCGATGTTTCAAAAATGAGTTTAAACAGATTCTAATCATTTTTGAGTATGTCTATGTTTCAAAAATGAGTGAGAATTGACCTCTGTGTTCTCAGTTTTGAGTATGTCCATGTTTCAATATTCTGAGTATTTCTTATATTTCAGAATTGAAAGCATTGTGTCGTCCTATTTGAAACACAAAGTTTCATAACAGAATAAAACATCGATTTACTCAGATTTGAAAGTATAATGTTTCTCAGTGAAAGTATACAAACGGATTAAGGTTCCCGAATTTTTTATGTTTAGTTAATATAAAATCTAAAAATGCTACACCTTTTAAAATTGGAAATTTATTTTCAGCTTTATGACAGTTTGAGATAAAGCCGCAATATCAGTCCATGATATCTTGTATTACATCAAGGAAATATAATAAGGAATTCCTTACATATCATATTACTCTTCTACAAAAATAACTGTCATCGTTTAATGCCGTCGCGTCGTTTACTTATTAATGAATTTTAAAATCGTTCAATCCATTCTAAGACATATTGTATTTATACATTTATGTAATTAATTCATTTTCTTCAAGAAATATTATTTTCATATTTGCCATATCTGTTATAAAATTCAGTAATATATATCAGTGGACCCGTGCGATGATTTCGCACTGCATTCTAATATTTTTAGCAATATCTGATATTTTTTAGATGTAAGTTTAATTTTCTAAAGGAAAATTAAGGACTAAAAATATCTGAAAACAAAATTAGTCAAGCCAGAATATCATCAAATTCATTCCATCAAAATTACACTGACAACTGATCGAAGATAGGAGAGGAAAAAAACGATTATCAATCGTATTTTAAGTGAATTAGAGGATGACATTATCTGTTTTGAAAAACAGAAAAAATAAACATGGAATAAAGAAAAATAAATTGAGCATTTGAATTTAAATTTTCCTTTTAATCATAAATATAAAATAAACCCATGCAGCAACAATATCCCACTTTATCTTTATTGTACTATTTATTATATTGTAACTTTTATATATAATCATTGTTGAGCACCATATAATGCGGTGTTTTATTTTTGTAGCAACAATAATTTGAGAAATCCTTTCATTTTATTTATGAAAACAATGCTGATTTAATTTTTAATTAACTGCATTTTTTTAATCAAAGAACATGTTTTAACGAAATATAAGTGCACTATGTCAGAAGCATGTTCAAAATCCTTTCATATGGAATCTTGTTTATCTTCTGCGTTTTGTATTTGCTTAGAAAAGGGATGTTGACAACATAAATAATGTATAGGATTATTATTTCTGATATTACTTCTCTTTTCTATACACATACAAAACGCACAACAACAAATGAGGTATCATTCAAAAAGTTTTTGATAACCCTTTTGACACAGTACACTCACATTTCGTAAAAGAAACTTTTTTCATTAAAAATATCAATTAATTAAAAATTAATGAGGAAACGTATCAGCAAATAATCGCAAATATTGCTGTGCATAATCCCCGTCCGGATGCACTGATACTTTAATAAACAAAATAAATGAACTTATTCTTTTCATTCATCTCTTTCAACTAATGAATGAAATTTAGATTTATACACGACTCTTCATAATGATTTCCCGAGCATAATTTATTCATGCCCCTAAATGCCATCTCTATTCTTGTTGAAAGCTTACGTGACTTCTGATAATTACTGTTTTGAAATATAAACAAAGTGACAAATGCTTCTGTTTGATGAATGAAATATTTCACCGTAAATAACGTTTGCTCTTATCTCTATGATAGATGAACTCAGTTTTTTTCATTTATCTATTTTTGCATATGAATGGAATTTAGACTTTTAAATTTGGTTATTATGGTTTGAGAAAATGATTTATTAGAATTCGTAAATGCTACTTCAATTCTTGTTGAAATCCTTTATTTAACTTCTCACATACATACTACTTTGGAATTTCAACTAAACGACAGATATTTGAGCTTGACTGATGATATACTAAATAATTCATCAAAATTAAACGTTTGTTCGAAATATCCAGCATAGATGAGCTTACTTTTTTCGTTCATCTACATTTAGAAATCAATGAAATTTAGACTAATACATAATGCCTCTTCGGAAGTATTTGCGAGCATGATTTATTCGCAGCTTTAAATGTCATTTGTGTTCATGTTGAAAGTTTACGTGACTCCTGAAAATTACTGTTAACTACATATATTCCGTGCCAGGAGAATAGATCATCGAAAAAGATTGCCTAGCACCAATCAAGTTCAAAACAGTTATTTAGTAATATACATTTATTAAGTACATAACATAGTTATAAATCGCAAATAACATAAAACCAATTAAATAACCAAATGCAAAACAATAATTAAAATGCACTTATTAAATACACAACATTAGGCTACTAGCTTTTAACGATAAACGATATTCACAATGATAGTTTCTGAAGAGATGCTATACCCATCAAAATGAATATAATGTACATATATCCTATAGACTTACTACTATATCTATGAATATAACATACGTATGTTTGTGTCTACACTATATCCTATTACATTGTTATATGCAAATATATCTGTGATTGCCTTTCATATGACAATATATAATATTAACTATGCAATTACAATGTAGGAAAAAAAAATGAGAATGTAAATAGTATTATCGGAGACATTGTTAGCGCGATGTATCTTCCTGCCCCGGATAATACGTAAGTTTATTTGAGCGTAAACAAAGCGACAGATATTTCTGCATAACTGATAAAAAACTTAAAACTTAATCCGTGTTAAACATCAGAATCAGTATTATAGATAATTACTTTGATTAAGTTCCCATGAAAGAAAACGTTATAGAACATGTACCTCAAAACGTATACTATTTATTGATATTTTGATAGTCGATAAAAGCAAGACACATAAAAATATGAGTTAGTAAACAAAGATCAAATAAAAGGAAATAGTCTTCGATAAAAAAACTGTAATCAATGAAACTTTTGTCAGCTTATTAAGTTCAAGTTTCAAATATATTCAAATTTTTTTGTATTTAAATTTCAAAATGTGCACTGTATTTCGCAAGGAAAACAGAAATAAAGGAACTGGCTATGAATGGGTCCTATTAATATTTAATATAGTAGTACTTATACTAGAATATTCAAACTGTGTACGGCTATAAGGCGTTTCAAAGGAGTTAATAAAATATATAAATTTAATTTATCATAGTAATAATAACGATATTGTCTGTTTTCTTTATCTAATTTCAAATTAGGTACACAAAGTAGGAAGGATAGAAATATATTCTCCTATTATAGAACGTAGTAACTTAAGACGCTATTGTAGACTTATTAAGCCATTCAAAGTTTCCTAACTTTAAATTTCTAAACATGCTTTATGTCTTATAATAAGGACTCAAATAAAAGAATGTTATATGAATAAACCCTGTAAATATTTAATATAATAATGCGGATAATAGAATACGTAGACTTTGTAAGATCTCAAGCTTTTCGGTTAATTTGAAATCAAAAGGATATACATGCGGAATGGCATTTTCTACATTTTGAGAATTCCTCTTAATTGTTTCAATCGCTTTGGCTGACAGATGAGCAATAAATTAGAAAGAGACTCTGAAAGAAATTGCTAACTCTGTAGATTTCAATTTTAATTTAGACCTTTTTATTTAAATCATATTAAACCGTAGTTATGGATATGAATTATTAAATAAACAGGCTTACAATTTTTATTTCATTCAATTTAAATGTTGGAAAATACGTTTACGTTTATGTATAATGTAACTGATCGTAAAACCTAATAGTAAAGATATAATTTAACTAAAATTTTGAATGTTTCTTCAGATTAATAATTCATTATTTCCAAGTAAACGTATGAATCAGAGCATTCACAGTTTATCCTATACAAATATTTATATATATATATTCAAAATAACTTACAAAAAAGTCAATTTATAAGATAGAAGAATTATCTTTTAAATTTTGACAGAAAAATAAATGTTATACGTATATTGTAAATTAATCAAATTAAATAAAAAAAATTCATTGTGAAATGAGATATCTAAATAAACAATTTAAAAAACGCATAACGCAGTAAAATCCATTTTCAGCAAATGCTATAGATAGTTATTAACAGATATAAATTCTTTCGTTCACATCTGTATATGATCCATAGAATTTATACACGCCACATAATATTCTAAAAAAATGAATTTGAAAAATGTGTAGAACAGCTTAAAAGACACTTCCAACAATTGTTGTTCATGTCATGTAAAAGTCAATCATGTAAACGAATCATTTTGTGTGTCTCTGTAAATGAACTATAAATGCTGAGCACACCATAATCTATAGAAAATATGTTATATTGTGTCACAATGGTACACATCAATTTTATAATCGTTGAAGTAGTGTAAAATGATTCAAATACACTGCCGACGTTTCCCCCTATATATGAGAATAGAAAGAAAATCTGTTTGCTTCCCTGTAAACGAAATATGAATTTTACTTATTTAAACTCTATAGAAATCATGTTGCTATTCACTTAAGTAGTGCATATCAATTTCATTATGTTTGAGTATTGTAACATCATTAAAATTCATCGCAAATGGGTTTTCTCTCATCGACCTCAATATAATGGAAATATTTTGTTCGTGCCTCTAAACGAACTATAAATACTACATGCTTGATTTTCAGTAGGTATTGTGTTATAATAAACTTTAATAACATATATCAATTACATGACATACCTAACATATTTACAAGAATTAGAGCACAGACAGACAAACCGAACTCCAGAAGTCATAAACACTTTTCAACTGGAATAAAATGTTAACAAATAATAATTACAAATCATTTCCTAGACTTCTCTATAATTTTATTGGTCGTTCATTTCTACAAAATGCTTAAATATACCTTTTTCATCTATTAGGTAGCTTTTCATTACAAAAAGCTACCTATTGAAGCCGATTGGAGGAAAGCAATTCCGAAACATTTTAGTATATATATATATGTATATATATATATATATATATATATATATATATATATATATATATATATATATATATATATATATGACATTTGTCATGCTGTAACTCTCTTATTTATGAACCGATTGATTGGGATGTGATTGATTATGTGTATAGATCATACCAAGGTTTCGACCGACCTCGTTGGCCAGCGTCATACGCCATCTTGTTTCAAAATGGCGGTTAGTTAAACTTTTTAAAAATTCAAAAAAATTTACAAAAATATATAAATTGAAACATTTGTTTTTGTTAAGTGTTAGAACGTGATACATGGATTCTGAAACATTTTTTGTTTTGGCTATATCTTAAAAAATGACTGAGATATGGCAGTTTGAATTTCTAGAGTGGCTGACATTTTGAAACAATCTGATTTTTGTTATGCTGTAACTCTCGTATTTATGAACCGATATGAATGGGACTGATTATGTGTAAAGAACATACCAAGGTCTCGATCGAGGTTAGCTTCATCCGCCATCTTGTTTCAAAATAGCGGCCAGTTACAAAATTTAAAATTTTTAAAAGTTCAAAAAGATGTAAAAAAATTATAAATTGTAACATTTGTTTCTATTAAGTGTTAGAACGTGATACAAGGATTCTGGAAATTTTATTTTTTGGCTATATCTTAAAAAATGGCGGAGATATGGCAGTTTGAGTTGCTGACATTTTGAAACAATCTGATTTTTGGTATGCTGTAACTCTCATATTTATTAACCGATATGAATGTGACTGATCATGTGTACAGAAAATACCAAGCTCTCGACCGATTTCGTTGGCCAGCTTCGTGTGCCATGTTGTTTTTAAATGGCGACAAGTTAATTATTTTTTTTAATTAAAAAAAATGTATAAAAAATTATAAAAGTTATATAAGTAGTAATATTAAAAAAGTTGTTTCCCTTAAGTGTTAGATTGGAATACAAATATTCCGGAACATTTTTTGTCTTGGCTTTATCTTAAAAAATGGTTGAGATATGGCAGTTTGAAATTCTAGGGTGGCTGACATTTTAAAATAATCTGATTTTTTTTTATGCTGTATCTCTCATGCTGAAATTCGCATTCAAGTTCAGTATTAATGAAAACCGGGATTGAATCTTCTGTAATCGGGTTCCAAGCATTTTAGCTTTGGGTGTTTAACTGAAAGGAGTTGAAATTTTAAATAAATGGACTACGAAAGCTAACTTTTCCTACCGGTACAGGCCGGAAGGACTTTTTTTTCATTTTGTCTTCGGTGTCTGTGAACTGAAACCATTTCTTCACATTTTAATCCTTATTTATTTTTTATTGTAATATATATAATGTACTACGGTTATACTATTTTTTAATAGCTTCTCTATTATGTGTTACACAACTACTCATATACAAGGAGTGGAGTTGCTGTGCAACGGGGAATCCCCTTGAAGTCCTCAACTGTTTACTGTTTATAAATCTAAGATCCACATTGCTGTCACTAAAGATACGGTGCCCTTGGATCCAGGGATGCTGAATAGTGAACTCGTTCCAAGTTCCAACTGGGTTGCCAGTTTGGCCACTTTTTTTATTAAGAAATTCCGAATTCATACCAGAAATTCCGAAAAGTAATTTTAGCCTTATTTAATGACAGATAATTCATGATTTCTTAGTGTAAAAATACTTCTTCTGAAATTTCACGTATGGATTCAAAACTTTTAAAAATCGTATATACTCGAGTAGAGGACACTCTGGAAATCCTGAAATCCAAGTATGTATAGTAAATTTTACTCAAAAATTGAAAAATTACTGTTTTGGATAACCAGAAAAGCTTTTAAAAATATAAAAACATCTTATGTGGATAGCTGAAGCTCTATTTACTATAATTTTTGATCAACTGAAAACTTTTGAATACGATTTTCTTTATAATATTACAAAATAAATAAAATAAAATATCCACATAAAACTATTTCGATATTTTGTGCAATTTAGTAACTGCTAAATAAAAATGAATATTTTTTTCCAATAAGAGACTATTATTTTTTTTAAGTTTTATCTTCCTTAACAAACAATAACAAGGCAACAAAAAAAAACATCAATATATTGAAAATTATGTTAATACCAATCTTATTTTTAAATTTCCGTAATTTTTTTTTAAACAGCGCTGATATTTCAATGTAGTTGGATTTACTTTTAATTATCTCTTTTGTCTGGGGAAACAAATTAAGCTGTATTGTCTCATTTAAACAAAAAAAAATTTCTACATGTCATACACAAACGAAAATAAGTAGATTACTGTATTACAAAAATTCTATTTAAGAAATATATATAATTCACATTTTCTTTTTTCTCTAAAAAGAGCTATTTGTTAAAAAGAATGGGAGGTTTTGACTTAAAGAAGTGTTTATAAAAAATATTTCGTTTTTTACATTAAGAATTAGAATCAGTTTGAGTGGCTTTGTACTTTGTTGACGTGAAAATTAAGCAGTCGATGATAATTAAACAAAAACAGGTAAATTGATTCATTAATGGCACGTATCACTATATTTTGTTTTAATAAAAAAGTGTCGGTATGTTTTATAAATATATTATAAAACTTCATAAATATTCTTTACCTATTAATTTTCTTGGGTTTGGAACTGGTTCATGTTCAGGTTAGGTTCAAGTTCGGGTTCAAGTGTGTCCTCTTCGTGTCGCATTTCGATTCGACTTGAAATAGAATTTTTGGATTTGGGGTAGGGTATAACATGACCCACGGAGGCCACTAGTTCAATTCGAAATCCAAATAAGGTAGAGAACGGAAGAATACGGGGAAGGTGTTTACGTCAAGAACTTTAATCTTCTAAAATCTGTCTCGTAGAATCAATAGTCATTTGGATAGATTAAACTAGAGCTTCTTAGATTAAACCCCTTAAGCACTATGACGTACCTGCGTACGTCATGCATATTTCTATTTGAAATACCAGGAAGTATGTGTGTACGTGCTCATTTTAAGTCCAGACTGCATCTGGTTTTTATTTATCGCTAATTGGTATTTGGATTGGTTTTGTACGGGCTTTGAAAAGGTTGTTTTCGCACCCAATAGATGGTGTTACGTGTCCAAAAAAACTCATTAGTTTTCCCACTGCTTTGTTTATTTCTTCATCATTCATTTGTTTATGAGTGGGTATTTTGTTCATTTGTCATTCGTAAATTGTAGTGTTTCGATTTCTGTTTTGTGTTTGTTTGTATCTCTGATAGATAGTGATTTTATAGAATAATTATGTGAGACACGGACAGCGATTTTGTTCCTAATTTTGATGATGACATAGACGATAGTGATGATAGATTTGAATCAAGCGATGAAGATTGATACTTCGAACCTTATTTCTGTTTTTACAATATAAATTAACTTTTATTTCACCTCCTTACATTACACGTAGTTAAATAATTCACATGTAATTAAAAACAAGTTGGAAATTGTACGTCAAACGTTACAAACGAGGTGCGTTCGTACGCACGTTTTAGAATTAAATTCATGATATCCCGTGCGTAGAACGGGTTAAACAGCTAGTTAAGTATATATTTTATGACACTGTTCATACAAATATCTTAACTAGTTATATAAATATTCAGATATATATGTATCAGCTAGTTATATAAATATTCACATCTTGATGATTTTTAATTCTGTGAAATGAATTATATCGTCTGCAGATTCATTTCTGTCACGAAATAAGTATCTCGGTCGCTTGACGATTAAACTTCGGAAGCTCCTATAACAAAAAAGCACCGATTTAAGAAAAAAAAATTCAAATTTCTTAATAAATATTTTTATTAATATCTCCTAAAGTTTTGATTCGATTTTAATAAAATTTGAAATGTCTCGACAAAATTCTGCAAAGATAATATATTTTAAATTGCAAGCTATTTGGTTGGGTAGTTTTTGCGTTGTTATATGCGGACAGACAGACAGACGGACAGACAGACGGACAGACAGACGGACAGACAGACAGACAGACGGACGGACAGACGGACGGACAGACGGACGGACCAAACGACGACTATAGGTGCTACGTATGTATATAATTACGAACGCACCTAATAATGATATAAACTACTTTTGAAGAAATTTAATGTATCTGGTATTCAGCATACTTATCACTAAACTGAATATGGTACTTAAGGGGAGTCTTCACTCCCTTGAAAACACCCGCTCGCTAATGTTAAACCTATGGACAGGTTATTTTCGAATTGCTCGTTTATATTTGATAAATTTTAAATGATTTTTTTGTATAAGATAGCTGAGGCTAATATGGCTATTTTTTACTTTTTCGATTTCAGTTGCAGATTTTTTTAATAAAGGTACTTTCACTTTCGGAACCGGTTTTGAAAATGAAAGTACCTTTATTAGAAAAATCTGCAACTGAAATCAAAAAAGTAAAAAAAAGGCATATTAGGACCATAGCCACAATGAAGACCTCAGCTATCTTATGCAAAAAAATCGTTTAAAAATATTCAAATTTAAACGAGAAATTCGAAAATAATCTGGCCATAGGTTTAACATTAGTGAGCGGGTGTTTTCAAGTAAGTGGAGACCCCAATAAGGGGTAAATTTAAAATATGGACCAACTTTCAATAGACGCCAAAATCAATCTTACTAAAAACACTAATCACATAAATATACAGTAGTTAAATTCTGATGTTTTGGATACTGTTAATTAAAAACCAGCTTTATTAAGAGATTTAATGAGCAATTACAGCAGTTAATTACTGGAGAGGCAACTGCTACAGACAACAACCCACTCAAATATTTCATCTTCTTCTACCCTCCGAGTAGCCACGTGCTAAATCTACATATGCATTTAATGTAGTTTTATTTTAGTAGTGTATTTTATTTTAACCTTCTCACCGCCACGAACGTTCACTATGCTGCAGGTTTCATTGCAATATTAGCATTATTTAAATCAATATAATTCTACAAATATAACGTAGTATTAAAAGATTGAGTAATGATTAGTAGTTTAAACGGTTATATTCATATACGTAGTTAAGTTTTTTATATCATATTTTTTTTTAGCATTAAAAACATTACAACGAAAACAACATTACAATTTTGCCCTTTTGCTCGGCGGTCAGAGGGTTTTAAACGCTTTTTCCGCCCACGTATTATTTGATACTGTGAGAATTAGAGCACCTTGATAGGACAGTAATATCCATTTGCTTACACAGAGTTATTAATGAGGACAGTACGTACGCATTCTTTCAACACGCTCGTATAAGAAACACATCTTTGGAACTTTCTGAAGCGTTACATAAGTATTAAGTTACCTTCTATAAGACAAACCTCAGAAAAAAGGTAAAGATTCATTGAAGTATTCTAAAATTTTCCAAGTATGTATTACTGCTATAATGTTACCGTCAAAGTAAATTTACGTTTTTCTGGTTTTATTTTGTTTGTAAAACGGAAATTTCCTTTTATTAAGAAAAGAAAAGAAACTCGACACAACGGAAAACATACAAAAATTAATTTATTAACGTATAAAATTATATCTAAAATATGGTTTTAATTTTAAAACATTTACAAAAAACATACGATTGAATTTTACTACATTTTTCCAATTTAATATAAAGATGTTCTTATTCAATACAAATTTTTCGGACTTTTTTGCTTGTAATTATTATATTTAAAGAAAGTATACTAAAACCTGCAAAACATTTCTCAAATAAATTTGTTTCATCTACATTGAAAAAATTTTAAAAAAACTTGTCCTGGACACGAAAATGTAATTTTTTTTCCTTTCTTTGGTTTAAGAAGATAGGTGGGGGAGGGGGGGGGATGTACATTCTGAAACACAGAGTAAGCGTGATTTTCAAAATTTACAGTTAAATACTTAAAGCTGTTATAAAAGAGTTATCCGAGTATATTTTCCGTATTTTTAATTTCAAGCCTTTCCCTGTCAACCACGAGTATACTCGTGGTTTTTCAATCTAAAATTACGAATTCGTACCAGAAATTTCGAAAGAATATTTATTTTAAGCAATCACGAAATGTCTGTAATTAAATAAAGTAAATATTGCTATTAGTATTTTCTGGTATGAATTCGAACTTTCTAAATAAAATAAAACTCCGGTAATTTTAACCCGGCAGTGAACGTGTTAAGTACAGTATATTCCAAAGTGTAACGCGCAGAAACGATTTGAGACTGTACTTTTCTGTTTTTAGATATATTCGCCGTATTCCGCACACCCCTTTTTAGGGTTCAGTACTTAAAAAATAAAAATGGAACCATTACAAGATTCCTCATGTGTCTGTCTGTCTGTCCGTCTGTCCGAGTCATTTTTCTCTTAAACTATGAAACGTGGAAAGTTCAAACTTGGGATAGATATAGAGCATTTTTACTCAGATATTTTTAGTTTATTAGCCATGCTCACATATGTTTAGGAAAAAAATAGTGTGTGTGTGTGAGGGGGGGGGGGGGGGGTAATTAAGTTACTTGAATGTATATATTTAATTTTTGTTTAACGTGTGGGGGATCTTGTGAAAGATCTCGTAACACCGAAATTAAAAATGTATTGGTTTTAATTTTAGGCATTATATTTTCAGAGACATTGTCGAAAACACCCTGTAAAAATATATCCCTCACTCTATTCCAGAAACTATTGAAACTGAAATTATGAAAAAAATGAGGGCTAGTAGGAGTTTATATAAACCTTGCCAGAAAACTATAGCTAAGTCCCATTGTTTTTGAGAAAAACGCATTTTTATGACTCACACAAACTTTACTTTTCGAGCGGTCAGCGGGGAAGTTGAGTGGCACTAAATGTCCATATCGATGCAAAATCATCCAAGGATAGTTGATAAAGATTTTCAAAACAATTGTCGGTAATTAAGTTACTTGGAAAATAATCATATATATATTAACATCGTGTAGGATATCATACGAAAGATCTCGTATCACCAAACTCAAAAATATATTTTCATTTTCATTTTAGGTATTACATAAGGGTGTCCCAAATGAAAGTGGCATTATCGTAACAACTTTGTCATTTGAAGAGAAAGATGACTGCGCAGAGTGCTGCGAATGCATGCGATATCGTCAGATCCCGCCAGATGCATGTCTGACAGCGTGGGAGCACGTTAAAAAGCATCGGGAGAATCATGGATGCCTCCAACGATTCCGGTGTCAGTGCGCGGTCGTGCAATTTTTAACAATGGCAAGTGTGAGTGCTGTCGTCGAAAGAAAAATGTGCATGGCACGGAGTGTATGTCACGCAGATCGGTATTCTGGCTGTGGCGTGCCAAACATTGTTACGGCACTTTCGCTGGGAGGTTCTCGAAACCCCCCCTTACAGTCCAGACCTCTTGTCATGTGACTACTACATCCTCGGCCCACTCAGGAAAGCTCTGAAGGGACGGCGATTTTCCGAAGATAATGAGGTCGAAGCTGCCGTTGAAAATTGGTTCCACATCCAACCCTGGAGCTTCTTCACCCAGGATATCCATCCTCTCGTCGACCACTGGGACCCTTGTTTCAACATACAAAGTGACTTTGTCTAGACTATCTGTTACGTCTGTATTACTTCTTTCTGTTGTATGCTAATTTATATTAATACCATTAAACCATTTCTAAAACCAATTGTAGTGCCACTTTTATTTGGGCGACCCATATATTTTCAAAGATATCGTCGAAAGTTTGCTGCAAAAATATGTCCCTCCCCTCTTCTTTCCGAATCTACTGAAACTAAGATTCTAAAAAAACAGGGATAGTAGGAGTTTGTAAATTAATAAATAGCATTTAATAAATTTAACGTACAGAACGCGCCTTTGAGCGCGAGTTATACTCGCACTTCACCGATTTTTTCGAAAAGATACCTTCATGAAATAGGGAGCGTAAAAAATGTATAATAACTATTGAAGCGAACATGAAGAAAATAATCAAATGCAAAATGAGGATATATGCTACTGCCAAACCTGTTTTCTTGCATACCCACAAAGTGTTTGGAATAGAATTTTCATTCATTCAACTAATTATGCCTTCTTAGTTAATATTAATATCTCAATTCTTATGCTTAATTTTTAAACTTTTCATTTTTATATCGCGCGTATAATGCGCACCTGTTAAATTGGATCAATTTTCTTGTCTCAAATTTGTGTTTTATATGCCGGATATATGGTACCTATTTTTATCAGCGCGTTTTGTGAGTGTAAAATTTATTAAGACAGACATTTTCGAAATACCATTTTTATTCATAGCTAGTTAGACCATTCGCTGCCAGCCACAAGTACACTTGTGGTTTTTCAATCTAAATTTACGAATTCGTACCGGAAATTTCAAAAGAAGAATTTTTATTTTAAGTAATCACGAAATGGCTTTAATTAAATAAAATAAATATTGCTATTAGTATTTTCTGGTATGAATTCGAACTTTCTATAAAAAATAAAATTCCAGTAATTTTAACCTGGCAGTGAACGTGTTAGTTAAACAATAAACGTACGCTTTATTACAGGGGTGTCAATCTGTGGCAACCAATTACCACTAATTTTTAAAAGAAATAGTCGATTTCTTGAATCTCAGAAATTCAGTAATTGTCTAAAAAACATAATACTGTAAAATTTTAGTGGTATCCGGTAGGCCACAGTCTGACCACCTCTGCTTTATTAATATGTTACCTTCTTGAAGAAATTGTTAAACAAATATAATTTTTTTTTCTTGATGCATTAATTTTTTTTTACTATTTAGTATCTTCTTCTTTGGTTATATATCTTCAAATGCTGACACATGAATTATATACCATCTCCATTCGAATAATATATTATTTTTAAAACGCTTTATCCATCAGTCATTCGTTTATAGATATTAATTTCTCCAGAAACATGCCAGATGCCTACAATTTAGTCATGTATCACATATATAGATCATAAATGTTTTACTGTGAATGATAGGAAAGAATAATGTGGCTTACATTTAAAAACTGATTCTTGATATGTTTTAAAGTACTTTCTCAAAAATTAAAAAAAAAACCCTAAATTAATTAGTTACAGTTTATATATTTCAAGCTTTGAAAATTTTCTAATAACATCTAAAAAAGACTTTCGATTGTAGATTGACTCTGATTTGTTAATGACAATCTGTTCAAGTTGCTCTGTATAGTAAAGCAGAACATAAAATCAGAACTATATCATATGACACATTCACAGAAACTCCATTGTTCGAGCGGTATCTGTAAGATGCGGTAGCGGGGAAAACACGGGCTGCAGATCAACAAATAACAACAGTTGAATTTATTAAATTGATGAGTTACAGGCTAATGTAATAATACCGTTGATTAATGTTAAATTACGTGAGTAGGATAACAATATCAAGAATAGGACGAATTGACGGTAACTACTAATAAAGTTCCATTTATATGCTAGAGTGAATGTTCTCATAAATAAAGAGCAGGACACTCTCTTTCAACTTCTCTTATTGGGTCCCTTCACACAGGGACGTATCTCAAACACTGTTACGCTATTTATCTCTGGGTCGAAAAAGATAGCAGGATTATGACCTCTCCGATCTCCCAAACCACAATGTCTCTTATTCCAATACTCCTTAATCGAGAACGCAGCTAGGGAGGTGACAAGCACAACACTTAGCCTTTATCGGATAATCTCCGTTAGAAGCAGGGAGAAGGATTCTACCCTCTTCGGACTCTAAAAACCCCGAATGATCTTCTCTCGTTCCATTTCTCTCTCGCCTGTTCCAAGTGGGGGAAGGGGGGAGGGGCTGTGAACTCCGTAAAATTGGTCCTATTCGATCGCGTTCCCGTCACCATTGGATCCTTGAGATTGCATCGCAGATCCAAACACGTCTGAAACCAAAACTGCTGCAATAGTCAAATCTGGAAGGTATACGCAATCAATTAACATCATATTAAGGTGCCTTGAAGTCTGGGCCTATTCAGGTTAGTAGTTGAACTTGTCTTCAGAAAAGACTAATGGGTGCTGTTCCCACGATCGGAAAACCCACATAACGCGAACGGTGAGGCCAAAGGTGTACCCCAACCCTCCTAGAAATTTGTTCCTCCAGTTTTGAATCATCGTGTATATCCCAGTTCTGGGAAGGGATATATACAAGTTGTAATTTTCCAACTGGACGAAAAATATCCGGGCCAGGATTCGAACCTGGGATCTCTTGGCTGAAGCCGCCACGCTCTACCAACTGAGCTATCCCGGTCGAATCTGGAGGGCATAATTCATCCAGTTAACCTTATTGATCATAGCATCTGGTCTGATATTTTAATCAGCTCAACTGATTGCAGGTAATGGAACTCCAGTAAACTCTGGATACGTGATTACACTAGATTATTTTAAACACAATTATTATTTATGTAACTGGATGAATTATGCCCTCCAAATTCCACCGGGATAGCTCAGTTGGTAGAGCGTGGCGGCTTCCGCCAAGAGATCTCAGGTTCGAATCCTGGCCCGGACATTTTTCGTCCAGTTGGAAAATTACAACTAGTATGATTCCTCTACCAATTTGAAATAATTGTGTTAAAAATAATCTAAGGGATAAATGCGTACAGCATACATTTTAAACTAAGAACATATTTCAAATTGATTGCATTTTTAATCGAAATTTAAGTCCAAATTTTTCAAAAGTCACTTTTTACTTATAAAACTATTTAGTTAAGACTGTTTAATTTTTTCTCATATGTTTCATTCTAAAAGTAAAATTTCATGCAAAACAATGTTTTTTTTTTTTAATGTTTTGATGCAAAGAAAAATGTTTAGTTTTCAGTCCCTCCGTGTTAAGCTTTATATCTTGAATTATAAACTATATCGATTACGTATATTCGAATAAAATCTTTTTTGCAAGAAAACTTTTTCTGTCAGACATTCGTCTATAAATATATCTTTTACCTACGTCTGCTTACATTTTCACTCATGTATAAAATGTATATATCATAAATATTTTATTTTGAGTGGCATACGAAAATATGTGTTTGCGGTGAAAAAACTGTTTCTGGAATTTTTTTAAAGTTACTTCATCAATATTTAAACAAAAAGTAAATAAACTAATGCGAGAGACTGTATATACTTCAAGTTAAGCTATTATCATTTTTTATATATATTTATCACTTTTTTTAAATTCCTTCCGGCATAGGAAAATATTTGTTTAGCAATATCTCCGTCTTCGATTACATATCTTGAAATGTTTACTTTTGAATTGTATATTATCTCTATTCGAATGAAATATTCTTAACCAAAAAAGCTTTTACCGTAAATGTTTCTTTATATGCATCTATTTTCTCGCATGTATAGATTATTAATAGTACGTTTTGAGAGAGAGACAGATACAAAACTTTGTTTGTTCTAGGCATTTAAAAAAAACTGAATGTTTTAAAAGCATATAACAAATTATACCACCTTGTAATAATATACTTATTTTAATTGCTAAAAGAGGTAAAATTTAAAAACTTTATAAACAGTAAAATAAGCTCTATTAGACTGTTCACATGTTTCGGCTGCAGCAGAGCCATTACCAAAACAAATAAGAATATTCTATACTTGCACGGTTTGTGATATTTGAAATGCTATCATTTAATTTGTCACGTACGTTTTCGAATTACGCACGTAATTTTTTATTTTTACTTGGATGTTTATTTCCATATCTGTAACCATGGAGTAACTCGAGCCAATAAACGTTTCCTTATCTGCTTAATAGCCAAACCCCCTCGGAAATTAAAGAATATCATTTTCAGTAAAATTGACTTCAGTTAATGCTCAGAATTATTCATGAGTATATGAAATACCATTTATTAAAGAAGACTAACTAATTTAATCTGATTTTTTTAAAGCCTTTTCAACTGACAACACTTCTTGGCAGGAAATTCTGTCATTCGGATAATGTGGGTTAATTTAGACCGACATAAATGTTTTCAAGATAACATATTCTGTGTCATTTTGAAATTGTTAGAGAGCATACCGCCTTCTGAATATTTACTTTTCAATTTTGCTTTTTTAATTGTTGATGACTTTTGAGGGAAAAAGATTGTAAATTATTTAAAGTAATTACAGAACTGTACCGCCCCACAATATATTTTTTTCTGCCGGCTCGGTTGGAGCAGTAATTTACAATTTATAAAATTGTTGAAGTTGTTTAAACACGAGTTATTCATGTTCGTAAAAAAATAAAACGGAAAAGAAAAACTCTCTTAATTTAAAATACAAACATATTTTTCTTGAAGTGCATGCAGAATTATGTTTGAGTCATAATTTCCAATTAAATATTAACTAAAATGGATCTTAAGTTCATTTTGCTATAATTTGATAAATTAAAAAATGACAGCCTCTAACTGCTCATTAAGAGGGTTCTTTTTTAAATGTTTTCTCTCATTTTCAACGATTTTTAAAGTCACATTATGGTCACAATGAGACTTAACAATATGGTGATGTTTTAGTCACCATGGACTTTACAATATGGTAGGGTTTTTTTGTCACAGCCCTCACGTGATGTACGTGACTTGCAATAACGTCACAGTGACCGCATAAAAATTTTGAAGTTTGCCAGACTGATAAATTTTACAATGCATAAGATGTTTTCAAGTAATCTTTACTTATTACTTTTACTGTCCTAGAGGGACTACTCAGACTAGGACACCAAATTTGTCGTCTGTAGAGCATAGATGTCTCTCCCAGACCCCTTTATTGACGAATTAACACATTGCCGTCCGGTGACACCACAGTGGTGTCGTACGTAAAGTAAACTAATTTTAATCCTTAAATGCTACTTTGGCACCAGAATTTTGGAATAATAAATTCACTTTTATCAAGTACATGAAGAAAAGATTTTACTTCTTTTCAAATAAATTTGTTTCTAAATTGTGGTGTCAATCAATCATTTCAACATTTTAAGAATAGAAGTATTTTTACGAGACATGCGGACGGCAAAGTGTTAAAAAAATAAAGTGTTACAAAATTCAGCCGAAGCTGAGCGTGGGTAGACGCGACAGTGAACGGGGTTTTGAAATATTGATTAACATTGGGTAGATGATGATACGAACAAGGAAGATAATATAACGGCAAATGACAGCCCGACAGCTTCTAGCACTAAACGATAATGCACTATAAACACTTATCAAAAGATAGGGGCACTGACTTGAAGTAAATACGTAAAAACTTGAAATACTGTAGCATGGCGACACAATAATGAATTTGTGTAAAACTCGGAGGACAAAAGGAGCAACGCCGCAACTTTGCGGAAAAGGCGACCGCGCGCCCATCAGGGGTGATTATATCATTTCAACACTTGACCGCAATAGTAGCGGCATACCCGATCACGGAATGTGTCACCGGAAAAGTTTGGACATGAAATAATTAAATATATTTAAGACTCCCGAATAGCAGAATTTAGGTGAGTAGGGCATTTAATATGCCCAAAGACCACTGCGGAGGTTTCAAATAATCTTAATTTTTTATTATGTTTTCAGTGAAATTCACATTTTAGTCACAATGTGACGTTTCTGATTGGTAGCATTTTTGTCGCAGATGTGACGTGACGACCGTGACTTGCAGTGATGTCACAGCCATCATGCTGGTTTTACGGGTAATGTGTATTTTAAATTAGTGTGTTGCATATAGAAATATATATTATCGCGCATTTTGTATAAATATTCAGGTGAAATATTTTTTTATAGATATGCTAACGCAGCGGAAAAAAATAAATCCAAAAAATGAAAGTGTCCAGAATTTCATAAAAATATATCAAACAGCAAGCGGCAGTAAACTGAGTTTGGAATTATTCTGAGCACGAAATGATACTTTTCTGTTAAAGTTGCCGCATGAGTTTTTAAAATATATACATAAAATTTTATGTGTATTCGAAATGTCTCTTTTGGAAATAGAGATATATATTATTGCGCATTTTCTATAAAGATTCAGGTAAAATATTTTTTGTATAGATATGGAAAATAAAGAATCTATATATCATATAATATCAACCATGCACATTGATATATGTACGGAAAAATCGTTAAAATTTAGAACTAGTGAACAATACTAAAAAATAAATTCAAATCAAGCGCAAGATAATCAAGAAGAAGCATCCTGCATTAAAAACTCACATAGCAATGAAAAACTAATCCTGAAAATGAAAGTAATCAGAATTTCATAAAAATATATCAAGCGACAGTAAACTGAATTTGCAATTACGCTGAACACGAAATTATACTTTTCTGAAAAGTTGACGAATGAGATTTTAAAATTTATACTTAATAAAATGGATATTTATCTGATATTTGTCTGTTGCTTCTAGAGATATACTTATAGATATACTTAGAGATATATTGCTCTGCATTTTGTGCAAAAATTCAGGTAAAATATTTTTTGTATAGATAGTGCTAACAAATTATGAATATTTTATTTTAAAACAACAATGTACATTGAGATATGTGTGGAAAGGACGCTAAATTGTTTTAATTATGAAGGACAGTTATGTTTCAGAAATATCTTCATCAAAATTTAAAGTTGCATAATTTTGAAAAATATAATCCTACCAACTCAATATTTGACATGGAGATTTCGCTTTCCCCTATATCCATATATTTTAAGATTTTTAGACAATGAAATTAATATCGAGCAGAACGTGCCTTTCTGTTAAAAGACTGACATCCTAATAAACTATTGTTTTCATTATGTATGACGTCATGTTTTTAAGCATGTTTTACAATCGTGGAATTAGTACCACCTCATGTTACACGCTCTAAGATAGTCTGAACGGTAAAACATAACATGTGTTTCATGTATAGAATAACCCACAATCTACCTACCAAAATTAACCTTTTCTCTAATAAACCGCCGAAGACGCCCGGCCAAGCAAACTACTGTCAGGCCACCCGAGCGCATGAGGAACAGGTGTTACCTTTTCTCGGAAACCTCGGAAAAATTCAACTATTGTAGCACAGAAAATAATGCAACTAACCTCTGGGGAGTCTTCGGTGCTAATGATCTTAAGCAGGCTCCTCTTTCGAAGATAGCTGCCTTCTTATTGTGTTGCTGACAAAACAGAATTCGTACGCTTTTACCACAATTTTTTAATAGAATTTTTTTTAATTTAATATTTAAATTGCAGAAATTGCAGACGCCCCGTTTAATTGTAGGATTTACAATACTTATCTGCATTTAATTAAAGAATAAATTTTATTAAAAAACTGTGGTAAAAGCGTACGAACCCTGCAAAAGGCATCAGAAAAATGGAGGAAAAATATCGTACCAGATTTCAGCGTTCGGGCGTTTGCCGTATTTTGAATGTTATTGCATTTTTGGATTTTAATATTCAAAGAGTTACATATTAGTTTCGCAGCAAGTATTAAATGTAACAAGCGGTTCATCAAAAAGACAAAAATGAAATAAAAATGTAATAATTACACAAAAATACATGGAATTATTCGATAGCAAAAAAAAAGTGCCAAAATAGCTGCATATCTTACCGACAGCTATCACTACAATGGACTAAAAACTAATGCCTGTCGCTATCTAAACGATCATCTCACCAAAATTACAAACGAGATCTTTATAAAAATGTTTGATCCCCAATGTAAGAAAAGAAATCCTTAAAAAAGTGGAAAATCCACTGGCAGCAAATTTGTTTTCTATTCTCCTTTTTTCAGACAACTTCTGTTTTGTTATTTCACCGTTTGGAAGACGGGGATTTTGATGTTTTGAAAAAAAAATGTGAGCATTATTTTAAAAAATCTGAATAAAAATTATATATGCTGCTGTATATTAACCCGGAGCAGTTTTTGCATTGCATATTACACACCTGTTTTCTATCGGTTTGCCTTTCACCGGATTCGTACCTCGGTGCTAGCCGTTAGTAGGTAAATGCTCTGTTTCCATCACCAGCTAAACACATCCAACGCTATACGTTAAAACATCAATTACGAAAATTTAACTGGAAGTGTTCCATTTTGTTCTAATTCAAAAAGTAAAATGTCCCCTTGAGTATTTCGGAAGAAATATTTTCGTTTTTAACATTCAATGAGTAAGTATTAAAAAAAGAGATTTTCCGTTTTTTTTTTTCAGAAAATTTACGATTTCCACTCAAAATACAAAATTTCCATTAAAAGTCAGAAATTTCATACAAAATCACCCGTATATATACGAAATTTGTTTTACAGTGCCCTGCAGAGTGTTTTGCTACATACACTTTTGAATTATTGAACTTTTATTTATTTCTAACTTCACCATTTTGTGACATGTTCGCGACATCAAGTGTGTATTTTTAAAGAGTATTCTTAGTTTTTCCTTTCATTGAGATCGTAAAATTAGTCACGTATTCTAAAAATGTTAAGAATTTTACATTGAAATTCGGATTTTCACGGAAACCAGAAGGCGCGCTAAGGAGCCCCTGGGGTCCGCGGAGCACATTTTAAACTCTTCACTGCTAAACCGTCCATGACCCCCGACAAAGCAAACTACTACCAAACCGCCCGAACGCCTGAGCAACAGATGTTCTACTTTCTGCCCTATGCCTCGAAAATATCTAACTATTTTCGCAAAGTGGGGGATTCTTGAAATCAACAGGTGGGGAGCACTTGTACTTGTAATCTTAAGTAGGTTCCGCTTTCGAAGATAGCTGACTTCTTATTCTGCTTCTGACAAGTAGGATGGCAGAGAAATGGGTTAAGGGGGGAATTCGTGGAATATTTTAGTGTTCCGGCGTTTGCCGTATTTTAAATGCTGTTGCGTTTTTCGACTTCAGTATTCACAGGGAAAAGAATCGCGGGTTTAGACAAATTCTTCCAAACTTCACATGCGCATTATACAATGTGTTTTTAATAGGTTTCACTCTGTCAGAAAGGTGTCTCCCTCTTTTTTGTGAACACCTTTATTCTTGTTGAGATCCTGTTAAAATTCCATTACATACCTTCCAATTCGTACAGTTTTCTTTATCACTAAAATTTAATAGTAAATTTTCTTTAATTTAATCTCCTAAATATAACGAATTTTAATGATAAAATAAAGCAAAAATTTCTATTAAATTTAAATGGTGAGAGGAAACTACGCAGGTTCGTAGCTATGAAATTATTAAAAGCACTTGATTTCTGGTGTCAAGGCAAATATTGTAATGGAAACTATTGAAAAACATTTCCCACATGTACAAGTGTATAAATTAGTAGTAATGTGTGTGTGATTTAGAAAAAAATAATTATTCATTCGAATTTTAAAAGAAGTTGAAGAATATGAGAGCAGAACATTGAAAATACAATATTGCATACACACAAAAAATTTAAATACTTAAATTAATAATCATTTTTATTATATGATACCGATAAGAATTTGAAGAACATAAAGAACACTTCAATTAATTTGAGCTATGTCAATATATATTCACACACATGTGTGCGTTTACTTTTTTCATTATCGATATTTAGTTCGATACGATTTAGATCGGAGATCACTAATTGGGGTAACGCACATAACATTCGGTTAAATGTTTTATCGATTTTCTTTTTTTTCTTTTCTCTTAATTTATGATTTTTTATTAAAACTACAACTATTTTCTATTGTTCTATCGATTTATTACATGGGACGACTTTATTAGTATTTAAAAATCTAAATCCGTCAGATTTTTTTCTACATCATTCCCTTATTATACAAATTACAAATATTTTAATAAATATATTATGCAGTATTTGTTCAGCCTGACAGCATATTTTAAATTTTCGTTTTCTTTTATTATTATTATTATTATCGATTTATTACTGAAAAATTGTCATTAAGGATGAACCGAGCAAAAATATATGTATTCATTTTATTTAATTTGTAGACCGATATTTTTAATATTCTAAATTATAAGAATGTTATATAAATTACGTAAAGCTATTACTTAAATTAAATAAAATGTTTTAACTTAATGTATCTGACTACGTATAAAAATTGGTTTTCGACTAAAATTGACAAAATGGTTTTATTACATTTTATTAAAGCCCAACTTTTTACCTTTCCAAAACTGTATTTATTTTTATTGTATGACAAATAGAATATCGGAGTTGCAGCAGTTTTTAAGCTATTCAACAGCTGTCTCTCAAACCGGAAGTACTATTTAAAGGACCAGAAGTACTATTTAAAGGACCGGAAGCACTATTTAAAGGTATTAACTGGGAGGGGCGAAGAAAAACTATGGCCTTCTAGAAATAAACAAAGGTTCAGTACTTAAAAAAAAAGAGTGTGGCTCATAAAAACTGTGAAGTTTAGATGCATATTATTGTGTAAATTCTTGTAGTAAAACATATATCATATAACTTTAAATGCATTTTTTGGGAAATGTAATTTTTGGTGAAAATTCTATACGCAAAACATGATGTCTCAAAACGTTATTAGAATATCACTATGAAATTCAAAATGCATGTTGTTTATACTGTTGTGAAGGCAATGAACTACAGATTCAATTTTAGAATAAATATTTTTTGTTTTTTGGATGTTTTCGTGGAAAGAAATCGATATTTTTAAAGAAAATCAGCATGTAAAAAGGTGCGATATGCTATAAGTTTTGAAACATTTAAAATATCTCTTAGATTTTAGTTCATTGCCTTCGCCAATGTCATAAGTATAAAGTGTAAAAAGGAAATTAAGATACATACAGTATATTTTTCAATAGCGGGTTATGCGTATTGGGCCAAATTTCACTAAATATTACCACAATATCCCCCATTTACCAAAATTTCATCATTGAATGAAATATTTTTTTTTTACCCTTTTTCACAGTTTCTAGTAATAATCTTAATAAAAATAAGTTAAAAAATAATTAAATGGCGTTTTTGAAAAAAATTGCTCCGTACGTAGTCAGGCACCTTAAAAAAAAAAATATATATATATATTTTTTTTTTATCCATTTTATTATATAAATGTATAAAGCATTTTAATTAAAACAAACTATAATGCATTTGTTTAGTTCAGCTGCATTTATTTTAATTTCATTCTTTCTCTTGATTTATAGCAGCGAGTTTGTGATAAATGATGATCTGTAAAATAATATAGATGTGTTTCAATTTATTTAATTTATAAAACGACATTTTTAATCTCCTAAATTATAAGTATGTCATGTAATTTATCGAAATCTAGTACTTAAATTAAATGAAATCACCTAACATAAAATATATATATACATTTTCTTATTTCTCTAAGTTGTATGTTTCTTCTTTTTTATATTTTTCTTACAGCATACAAGAAAAATAGCTATTGCAATTAATGATGAAAAAAAATAACTATGCACTTTTTTCGTTTTACTATGCGACAGTTTTATGGATAATCTAAATTATTTTTTTAATTTATTTGTTTTTAATGTTACTGTTGTTTAAAAAATTCTATAAATATATATATTTTTTTTCGAAATCCTCTTTGGCGTTGCAAAACAGAAGAAAAAAAGAAAGTAAAGAAAAAGAAAAACGTTGCTGCGGTATCTTTCCGATTGTAGGGGAAACTGTATCAAAATGACATACTTCGGTAAAATGTCATATTTTATGTTTCTTAATGTTGTCTCAAGAGGGCAGCGCTTAACGATAAGCATTTAATGGAGGAGGTTTCAAGTTTGTATTTTTCATTGTTTATAAAGAAACTGTCTCCACCTTCGTCAGAAATTTCTTGGGACTACTTTTTGGTATTAATTCACTTCTGTTTCATTTCAGTGATTATATATCTGAAGTATCAGATGAGTACTTATTTCTTTTTATATTATTTTCTGTATATGCGAAAGTTTATAAATGCACGTGTTCTCGAATACTAACACTGTAGGTACAATATGGTGATTGTAAGTAAAATGACATGCCGACAGACATCATTCCCGATTATGTTTTCTGTGCTTGTTGCGACAGAAAGTCCACCGTAAAATAAGGAAAGCAATGACAGCAACAGGTGTTCTACAGATAACAGCCTATCTAGACCTAATCCGTCAATTTCAATGCCACCTTCTCCAATTCCAGCGCCGACAACATCTGTTTCCGATACGCCAACGTGTGCATATTTTCAACCGAAAGCTTCTTCCAGTTCATCATCTTCATTTATCAGACAATTTGATGTATCTCCACTTCCTTGTGTACCTCATGTTAGTTCATCTCCGAAAAAGAGAAAGTATCATGGAGAAAAGTTCTGAATAAGCAATACTAATATTCCCGAAGTGAAAGCTGCTGAGAAACATAATTCACACTCAAGACATGCAGCTTCAGAAACTAAGGAAATTCGATTTGTTACATCCAATGATGACGACTAACACATGAATCTTTCTGTCGGTGATGATGATAAAGACCGTCTTTATTGCAATGCTTTATTCAGTCACTCAAAACCGAACGAGTTAAGTGTTCAAAGTAGGCACATAGGGAATGTTCCGATGTTTCTTGGCGTGCCAAAAAAAATATTTGTGATGTGTGCATGTAAAATTAATAGCAACTTATGAGTGTGTCGTTGTAAGACAGCACTGTAGATAAAATGACATAGTGCAGTATTTTATATAAATCGTTTTTATGACGTTGTGACTTTATTTGCAAACTTTTTAAAAGGAACTAATGCATTTCACATACTTCGAAAAGTTAGTTTGTGAAAAATAAAGGTTATAAAAAAAGATTTGTATGAGTAGAAGCATTTTCCTTTGGGTTATGTCATTTTAGGACCGTTTTCCCTATATTTATAATCTTTTGTTTAGAAACTTATTTACAATTTCCAAAACATTTTGTTTTCTTAAATTCAATTTCATATTAATTTTCAATTTTTTCGTTTTTTTTTAGGTTTTAAATTGCAATATCCGCTTTCTAGTAAAATATACAAAAAAAATTTAAAAAATACTATTATTTACAACTTTAAAAAATGTCTTTGTATATCGATTTCAAATCGCCGATGACTTTTTTTCTCAGCGCCTTCGAAGATGCAAAAGCAAGGAGTGGACGATGGCGTTTTTTACCGACGGGGTATCTTACTAATATTTCTTGATGAAATTTATCCATAAATACTTTTTGAATTACTTTCTTTTGCCCTGCAGATACCATTCCACTTCTTTTGTTATTTTATTTAGTAGAGAAAGTTTTGGAGAAAGTTTTCACAGAATATTCACCAGGGGGCTCATGAATATAGCTTATTTTATTTATGTTGCAAAACACTTATTTACATACTTTTTTTATATTATTAGTTATTTTCACACAAATTAAAATAAAGTATTTTATTTATTTATTTTCTTTTTGCATGTAAAATTCCCTTTAGAGGGGGGAGGTGCAAAGGCCAGATATATTAAAGACTTTTTGAGATTTTGTAATTTTATTGTTTTTATTTTAATCTGTGATATAGATACAACGTATATCTTGAAATTAAAAGGGATGAAATATTGAATTTCAAAATAAACCGACAAAACTATGTTTATTACATTTTTCTTTCACGGAAGAATATTTCTTTATCCATAATTTTGTTTATACATGTATTGTGATGTTATGCTGAATATAAAAAAAATATTAGAACTTTTTCTTTCCAGCACCTCTTTAGAGTTAGTGGCACCGACATAAAATATAGTCTATGTTGGAGCGGGGATTGTCACCATCAATTTGTTATCATTACTTTTGAAATGGGTTTATTCGTTCCACAGATTACCCCTATAAACAAAGAAACAAACATTATTTGTTTATAATATTAGTATCGATTAATCGGGTAGTCAAAATATTCATAAAATATTAATAGTAATCCCAATTAATTTCCAGTAATTGCTTATTTCCTCATTTTTAATGGGATAATCTTATCTACGATTTTGTATAAAGTTATATTGAGTAAAGAAATTATCGAGTGATATTCGTGAATAAATTAAAGTTTTACATTTCATAAAAACCTCTTACGTAAATGGAAAAATGTATTAATCTGTTCGACGTTACAGTATCAAAACAGAGTGATTTAAAAGTCTAAATATACAGTAATATATTATATAATGCAATATTAAATATTTTTAGGAAGAATTCACATACCTTTTTTAGGTAGCTTTCAATACTAAAAGCTACCTATTGCAGCCGTTCGCAGGAAAGCAATACCAAAAATTTTGATATATTTTCACCGATCATGACCCCCAGACCAAACCACCCTCCCGTTCAAATGTTGATTTATATATATCCATATACGAGGGGCAGTCGGAAAATAAGTTTCCCCTGGCGACTGTGGATAGAGGTGAGTATGAAAGACAAAAAATGTAATGAGACATTAAAAATAAAACATAACTTTATTTTTCCACATAAGTACCAAGTACATTGAGACATTTGTCATACCGCTTTATAAGCTTTAAAAAGCCCTCCAAAAAAAATCAGGGCTTTGCATACGGACGAAGCGTTGAATGGCTATGCGGGAAAGACGACACAGCATGTGAAGGCCAACAGCGCCATCTGCGCATGCACTGCAACAGCGCCATCTGCTTCATAGCGGTCGACCTCTACCCAATGGTGTATCGGTGTCTTGCACATTCGCGTTCACCTGCTGTGTCGGCTTTCGCCCATAGCCGTTCAACGCTTCGTCCGTATGCAAAGCCCTGATATTTTCCTGGACGGCTTTTTGAAGCTTATAAAGCGGTATGACAAATGTCTCAATGTACTTGGTACTTATGTGGAAAAATAAAGTTATGCTTTATATTTAATGTCTCATTACATTTTTTGTCTTTCATACACACCTCTGTCCACAGTCGCCCGGGGGAACTTATTTTCCGACTGGCCCTCGTATATATATTTATATGACATATGGCATGCTGTAACTCTCTTATTTTTGAACCGATTTGGATGTAACTGAGTATGTGTATAGGATATACCAAAGTCTCGACCTCGTTGGCCAGCTTCCCCAGCTAAAAATGAACTGCAGTGAAACTACAAAAAAAATGCAGTTGGAAAACTGCGGTGATTTGGCACAAATCCCTGCAGTTTTTTTGAAGTCGACATAACTACAAATTTACTGCAGTAAATTTGTAGTTATGTCGACTTCAAAAAAACTGCAGAGATTTGTGCCAAATCACCGCAGTTTTCCAACTGCATTTTAACTGCACACTTACTGCAGTAAATTTGTAGTTATGTCGACTTCAAAAAAACTGTAGGGATTTGTGCCAAATCACCGCAGACTTCCAACTGCATTTTAACTACACACTTACTGCAGTAAATGTGTAGTTATGTCGACTTAAAAAAAACTGCAATGATTTGTGACAAATCACTGCAGTCTTTCAACTGCATTTTTTTGCAGTTTCACTGCAGCCTTTTAGAAATTTATTACAAAATATGTATATATATAAAATATTAATTTTTCTGTATGAAAAAATCAGCACTAAAATCTAATTAAATATTTTTTTTCATATCTCAATTGATATGCAATCTGTGCATAAAATATATCATGCATACAACGATTAATCATCACTGAAAAACATTTTTTGATCATGGCTGACTTATTCAATTATTATGGTTACTTTTTGAAAAATGAAAGAATTCAAGAAATTGTATGAACGACTTTACTCAAAATAATAATATTGAAAGATGAGTGAAGTATTCATAATAATCATAGTACTTCAATCTTCAAGCAATGATTTTTTTATGGTATTGAATTGTTTTTATTTTTTCAATAGTTTCATTACTGGGCAATTTCTTTGAAATCAAGGACACATGGTTATTGGCTAAAAATTAAAATCTTACTTTTAAAATTTTGTAATAAAAAGTGCAATTTTATAAATAAATTCAATGTGAAGAAGAAAATTGATAATGTGTATTTAGTAATTCCATTGCAACAATAAAAATTGCAATTAAAAATAATTGTATATGAATTTTAAAAAATTAAATTATAATTCTTTATATAATGGCATATCTTTTCAATCCTCTACAGAAATTTCAAATTGATAAAGCAAATAGATGCACAAGAATTTAAATCAGAGTGGACATAACTTTTTCTTTGTCCATTGTAATTTTGTTACCCAAGCATTTAAACATTTTTATAAAATATCCTTGTTTTTTTAATTGCTGTAACTGTTTGATTATTCAATATGTACTTACTGCCACCCCCACCCCCCAAAAAAAAAAATGATTTTCTTTGTAGCTTGTGAGAATATATATTACGAAGCTTGTGAGAATATATATATTGTGCGAAAGGGATTACAAATTTTTAATCTCATAAGCAATTCACAATGAAGTCTATTGCGGCAGATTTAGATGATAATTTTAAATATTAAATGTAGGGGAGACTGGTACACAGTGGACCACTTTTTCAGTTAATTTTTTTTTTCTCTTTAATGGACAAACCGATCTGCATAAAAAATATTTTTGAATATTCCTTAAACCTTTATACATTTATCATAACATAGTTTTCAATATATTTTTCAAAAGAAATTTTTTTATATGCATCCGTAAAGTGGACCGCTATTAGGTATTATCTGAAATATACAATATAAGTCTATTTTTCATTAATCTAAGTCTTTTTTATTTTCCCTTTACCCACGAAATAACATAGTAATATAAATTTACGAGTAACATTTTGAAACAAAAACAAAATGAATTATATTTTGAAAATAATAACAGATTAATACAGGAACAATTGCAATTTAGTTGAAGTTATTACTTAAGTACAAAACAATCAGCGCACATTACAATTTGCAAATTAAATTCCAAAATACTTATGAGTATGATTGAGCCTGGAACTTTCCTGAAATACTTTTGGGTCTGAGAGCAATATTATGAAATCATTGACATCAACAATAGATTCATCTACAGTTTCGGGAAAAATAAACCGATTTTCATTCAATTTGCATCTCACGAATCTTACTTGAATAGAATAATCACCAATTTAGACTAGTTATATTTATCAAAGGCAGTAAATACAAAACAAAATATTTCTTACTATATTAAATAAATTGTCATTTTTCTTTGTTTACATTATTTTACAGTTAAATAACTACTTTTAAACACTATTTCTTTATAGTAAATAAGCAATTATTAAATATTTTGAACATTCTGCATTACAGGAGCAAAGTGGATTGTGGACCACTGTGCCCAGGAGTGGGTGGTCCACTGTGACCCATGTTGAAGTTCAATAAATAATCGTATTAATATTGTTTATAGCTTCCTTTTAAACATATTAACTTTAAAGTTAAATAAAAACAAGTATCTTAGCTTTACAAAAAAGCTGTTTTATCTTGTTTATCTACAACCTTTAATTACTAAAAAAATTCAAATATGATGAAAAATTTTACTTTTAGAAGCTCAAAACAACCAATCAGGATAAAATAGTTCAATCTGAGCTAAACATATTTTCTGAAGGCTATAAATAATCAGTGCAGTCCTGTTGTCTATTAGGATATAAGAGAAGCTTTTAAAAAGTTTAAATAAATAAAATATTAGGGGGTGGTCCACTGCGCCCATAGGTCCAGTGTGTACCGGTCTCCCCTACACGAAATTTAAATGCAAAAATTAATTTTAATTGCAACTAATTTTTCCACAATGTAAATTTCAAATTTGAATATTTTTGCATCTCTTAAAGAAATTATCTATATGTGCATTGAATATTTATATAATTTTGAATATATAAAATAAATTATATGAAAGGATACATTACATATATGTAAATTTCTAAATTATATACCATTTACTATGAAATAAAATGTATTACATATATTACAGCTAATAAAAAATAACTGCATAAAATTCATATTAAAAGCAAAACAAATATATGCTTTTCTGTTTTTCTAAAAAAATGCTAAAATTTACAAAAATTACTCTTACCTGCGTCCTGATTTGTCCTTCCAATTTTATCTTGTATACAATTATGGTGCAAATAAGGTTTAAATTAAAAAAAAACCATTTTATTAACATTTGATGTTTATGCTTTATATAATTTACATCGTATTTAAATACCAAATGTATTTACAAATTCTTCTCACGTTTCACAGCCTTTGCTGCCGAATTTAGCTTGTTTCGAATAGTGGCACGTACAAGTGATACATTTACAACAAACTTGCAGGCAACATGGCCCTGAATATCCATTATCCTGGATCCCATTACCAGAGGAGACTGCGAAAACACTTATATAAATGCAAATATATGCAATTATCCGTTACCGGATTAAGCAGGTACATTAACCGAACATTAACTCCGCATACATTAACTGAAAAAAAAACCCTGGATGCATGAAACTCACCATGCAGCAATCTCTAGAATGCATAAAATTCATTCAAACAGCAGTTAGTAACATATATATGTATGCTTCGCATACATTAACTGAAAAGCCCCACCAGTGGCTGAGAGGTTGTGCTCTCGAAGCTGGTAGACGGGAGGTGCTGGGTTCGATCCCAATCGTGCCCGTCGTCCTAATCGTTTGGAGTTTTCATGGTTTTCTTCGAGCCGTGGATTTATCCATGCGTAAATACGGGTTAGATTCCCTTAGAAAGACCCCCACGAAGGGCACTGCCCCTGGGCCTATATCCCTAGTGTGGATAACTGGCCGTCAATAATCAACCCAACCCAACCCATTAACTGAAAAAAAAAAAAACGTGGATGTATGAAACTCACCATGCAGCAATCTTGAGAATGCATGAAATTCATTCAAACAGCAGTTAGTAACATATATATGTACGCTTCGCCTACAATAACTCCCCCCCCCCAAAAAAAAAAAAACACTCCTGGATGCCCGAAACCCACAATGCAGCAATCTCTAGAATGCATGAAATTCATTCAAACAGCGGTTAGTAACTTATATATATATGTACACTTCACGCACATTAACCAAAAAAAAAAAAAAAACACAAATTGAATTTCGGAAGAAAAATTGCAAATTTCACCATTCAAGAGTGCAAAAGTCCTGAATTTCATCGATAGTGCGTGTAAAATCATGAATTTTCTCAATCGTGTGCGTAAAAATAATGAAGTTTGTCGATCATGCTCAGAAAAAGTAATGAATTTTGTCGATCGGCTACGTAAAAAAACTTCGCCATTCGGGAGTGTAAAAATCCTGAATTTCATTGATCAAATGCATAAAAATCACGAATCTCGTCGATCGGGCATGTAAAAATCATGATTTTTAGCGACTGAGTGCATAAAAACCATGAATTTTATCGATCGGCGTGTAAAAATAATGTATTTTGTCGATTGGCTACGTAAAAATCAAATTTCGTCATTCGGCAGTGTAAAAATCTTGAATTTTGTCAATCGTGTGCATAAAAATAATCAATTTCTTCGATCGGCTGGAGAGAAATAATGAATTTTGTCGATTGGCTACGTAAAAATCAAATTTCGTCATTCGGCAGTGTAAAAATTCTGAATTTCGTCGATCAAACGCATAAAAATCATGAATTTTATGGATCGCCACGTAAAAATCATGAATTTCTTCAATTATGCACGGAAAATCGTAAATTTCTTCAAACGGGCGCGTAAAAGCCATGAATTTCTTCGAACGGACGCATAAAAATTATGAATTTCGTCGAATGGACGCTGAAAAATCTTGAAATTTAGGAGAAAATGGTAATTGGGAAATCCTGCATTTGGCTTGTGCTTTCCACATTTTTAATCGCCAGTTTTTAAAGTTTAATCAGCAACTGGCGACTGCTTATTTTCACCTTTAAAGGGGGGGGGGGGAATCGCAAAATTAGTCGCTCAAGGATTGCCATGGAATGTGTTACCTGAAAGCAGAGGTGGTAAACAATGACGATGTTTTAATTGCCGTTTTACAATTTTAATCGCTATGTGGTGAATAGCTACTGCTAATTTTCACCTATAGCTAAATTCTAAACCTGTTTACATTTTACATGCGACTCTCGGCATTGAGCAATAAGTGACAGCGTTCGCCCATTATTTTCCGTAATTCGCTAACTTTGTTAATATAATAATTAACACCTTAATTCATTTTTTAAATGTTTATACATAGCCATAAGATAGCTAAAAATATGTACCGACAGACACTTCTTCAAAACTGGTTTCTCTTTAAAAAAAAATTAGATAGATTCAACGTATTTATAAAAGCCTTACTAGAAAAAATATTTCATAGGATATTTGTATTTTCAAAGTTTTGTTCATATTAATGAAAAAATCTTGTGTGGATAAATATACTAAAAATATCAACGTTTGACACACAATAACATCGTGTAATAAACAGACGCACGTTTCATGAGTATCCTGGACTCATTTCCTCAGTGTAAATAAACTAAACCCTATTGTATCCCCCCAAAGACATGAAAATGAATCTAAAAACCCAAATGAAAAACAACAACACACCGAGAAACTCCTCCAATCTGATTAAGTCGGTTGGTTGGTTGTAGAGGATTCACTATGACAAAGTAACTCAACCCAGAAAGGTGAGATGTACGGTACACTTGAAAAATCATTAACCAGGGAGTTACCAAATTTATTAATATAAACTGCCTCAAAGAAGTCTAAATCTAATGGAGTGTTACATTTCTTAATAATATTATTATTACTCATATTTATTACAAATTATTATTATACTCATATTTATTACAAAATTAAATTAAATATTTGAGCCTTTTATCGTTACAATAAAATTTATAATATTGTTTGGGTTGATCTTGACTGTACTTAGCCTGTGTGTCAATACAATTAATGGTTTCTCAAGGTTTTTACATATATTTTCATTTGCTTTTAATCAAAGTTTACAAATAATATACCAGGAGGAAAATAACTTTATAAAAATTACAATTTAATTTAAAGTAATGCTATTTTAAATATTGTCCTCCTGAATGATGATATGTTACATGAAATGTGATTAAAAGCTTTTTCTTCTTTTTCCAAGATAGTTTGCCAAATTGGTATGTTACAGGTGTCAGTTAACATTTTTCAATTAATAACAAAATATTTGTTGCTATATTTTTATACTTGATAGCAGGGGTGTAAAAATCTAGTCGCCAATGGGTAGATTACTACCACTAAATTTTTAATATTCTTCGACTAATAAGAATACTGATAAAATTTAGGTGAAGTATAATAATAAAATTTAGCCGAAGAATACTAATAAAATTTAGTGGTGAAAATTGGCCCATTGACTCCTAGATTTTTACACCCCAGCTTGATAGCTTATTTTAAAATTTTGGATGCTGTTACTTGTTTGTAATAATAAAAACTTTGGATTTAAAGAAAATAATTTTTTTTTTAGCTTATTTATCCATTGAACACATTTCAGGATTCATTATTTGCATTTTTTATTACAAAATAATGTAAAATTAATATAAGAAAAAACATCTAGTGACCAAAATTTATCAAATTATACAGCATATATGACATTATAATAATACTATATGTGTTCAACATTTCGTGATTTGGCCGAAAGTTATAGTCATATGATGCAAATAATATATATATAATGACGTATATAGCATTAAAATGAGTGTTTGGTGTGTAATATATATATATATTCATATATACGATGCATATGTAAGCTTGGCGATGATTTTGATAAAATCATAGCTGCAACCTTGGCATAATCGTAATTGTAGGGGCAACAAACTTTAAATTAACTCCATCGCTATTACAGTATTTAAAAAAAAAAGTCTAAAATAAGACAATATGGACGACACATTGACAATACAAATCTCCTCCGAAATAATTTTTTTTGGCAAGACAACGTGGTACTTTATAAATACGTTGAATGTATCTAATTTTTTAATCTATCTAGATTTGTAGAGGTGTCTGTCGGTACATATTTTTAGCCATCTTATGGCTATATATAAACATTTAAAAAATTACGGCATTAATTATTATATTAACAAAGCTAGCGAATAAGAAAAATAATATACAAACGCTTGCGCTTACCGCCGTCGCGCCGTCGCCGTCAAAATGTAAACAGAACGATCAGAATCTGAGTTGAGTTGAGATGTAGCGTTTCTTCACATAGTCAGTTATGGAAAAAAAAAAATCAAATGTTCAAAAGGAGATTTACATTTTTCACTTGTTTTTTTGAAGTAAAATTTTCTTAAAAACTGGAAGTCATCATGCCTGTAGTTAATAAGTGGAAAGGCAATTTCCCCCTCCCTCGATTTTGAAATTTAAATAACTAAATAATTAAAATAACTAAAATAAATAATAATAAAAATAAAAAAAAAACTTAAAATAAAAGAACTCAAAGAATTTTTCGTTGTGTGTAGGGTGTATATGTGTGTGTGTGTGTGGGGGGGGGGTGTTCAATTACTACTTTCTTCCTGAATTTTAAAGTTTAAGTAACTAAAATTACGTTTTCTCCGTTTTTGAACAGCATAATAAAATTGGTTCTTTTGAGAACTTAAAAGAGGAACTAAAAATTTTCCGTTGGAGGGGGGGGGGGGCGTCATTAACCCTACCTGGATTTTGAAATTTTATTTAATTTTTTATTTTGACCGATTTTGTAAAACAGTAAATTTATTCTTTTTTCGAGTAATTTAAAGTAATTAAACAATAAGAGAAAGTACAAATTTCCCGTTGGGGGGAAGGGCGGACTTTCCCCCTTAAATTCCCCATGAAAGTTATTTATTTGTTATTTTTTATATTTATGTGTTAAAAATTTATCTCAAAAGGGGTGGTTCAAAGCAGTGTCCGCTGCTTAACTCGCTGTTCCTCGCTTAACTTAAAAGAGGAACTAAGAATTTTCCGTTGGAGGCGGGGGGGGGGGGGGGGAGATTCGTCATTAACCCTCCCTGGATTTTAAAATTTTATTTAATTTTTTATTATGACCGATTTTGTAAAACAGTAAATTTATTCTTTTTCGCCCCCCCCCCCCCCCCCGCCTGAGGATTTTGATTTTTGTTCAATTTAGTCCCATTAAACTACAAGTCTTGAAAACAGTGTTAATTAATAATAACAGAGTAAATATGCAATATTGTCAAAAACTGAAAGACTTTAATATTGCTTAGCTTTTAAAACTGCAGATAAATTGCAGAAAATATCTCACAAACTTACTAAAATTAAGTTCTCTAAAATCACCTTAAAGTAACTGCAGTTATACTGCAGATACATCAGGAAATATAATACTGAAATAATAACTGTAAAAATACTTCAAATTTACTACAGTTTTACTACAGATGTAAAGTCTCATTATTTTTTAAATTTATGATTATAACATAAATTCACGTAAACTGCAGTATTTTTGCAGATAAAAGCTCACAGTATTTTTGAAATAAATTACTGCAAAATTACTTCACATTAACTGTAAAATAACTGAAGTATTTTTACAGTCAAGATTGCACTACAGAAAATCTACAGTTGCCTGTAGAAAAACTTTAAAAATACTTCACTTCTGTAGAAAAACTGCAGTTCATTTTTAGCTGGGTCCTCTGCCATTTTGTTTGAAAGTGGCGGCCAGTTAAAAAATTTTAAATTAAAAAAAATCAAAAACATGTACAAAAAATTTACAAATTGAAAAAAATGTTTCTGTTAAGTGTTAGAACGTGATACAAGGATTCTGGAACATTTTTTGTTTTTGATATGTCTTAAAAATGGCTGAGATATGGCAGTTTGAATTTCTAGGATGGTTGAGATATTGAAATAATCAGACTTTTGTTATGCTGTAACTCTCGTATTTATAAACGATATGAATATGACTGATCATGTGTACAGAAGATACCAAGGTCTCGACTGAGTTCGTTGGCCAGCTTCATGCGCCATCTTGTTTTAAAATGGCGGCCATTTTTTTTTAATTTTTTCTTAAATTTAAAAAAAGTGTAAAAAATTATAAATTGAAAGAAAAGTGTTTCAATTAAGTGTTAGATCGTGATACAATGATTCCGGAACATTTTTGTTTTTGCTTTACTTTAAAAAATACCAGAGATATTGCAGTTTGAAATTCTAGGTTGGCTGACATTTTGAAACAATCTGATTTTTGTTATGCTGTAACTCTCTTGCTGAAATGTGCATTAAAATTCAGTATTAACGAAAACCGGGATTGAATCTTCTATAATAGGGTTCTAAGCAACTCAGCTTCGGGTGTTTGAGTAGAATGAGTTGAATTTTTAAAAACATGGACTATGAAAGCTACCTTTTTCTCCCGGTACAGGCCTGAAGGACTTTTTTAAGTATTAGCCATCATCCTGTGATACAGCGCAGATTTCTCAGTTAAAAGACACAAAATTTTGAATGTCTGAAAAATCCAACAAATTATCCTAGGTTAAGCTCTTTAATGGATGAATATTTCCAGCTCTGTGATTTCGCATGAGAATTTATTTTATACATCATTTACTTCAATTTAATATCAGAACTTTGATAAATACATATTTTAAATACCGTAGGCTATAACATGCCAAGAGATCCCAGGTTCGAATCCTGGCCCGGATATTTTTTGTCCAGTTGGAAAATTCAATAACAACTCATATAACATTGGGACAACGTTGGAACAACTCATATAATATTTTTGTTATCTAACGTCAATGTAAGTAGTTGTGGAGGATAAAATTTTCAAGCACATATTTTATATTATTTAAATATTCAGTATTATTTTTTTTTAAGAAGAAGTATACACTCAGAAATCTTCATAATATGGTTATATTTAAATAAATAACAAATAAATCTCTAAATAAATAAATAAAACCGTTATCTATAATTAAGATTGTATAATTCAAACTTTTGCTGCCGCTAAAAAGACAATTTTCTTATGGTGCATAGCACTTAAAGACAGTCTAATAAAACAACACATTCATTGATTGCTTTTTCACCACCTACTTGAAAGCACTTGAAGTGGAATTTAATATCAGAACTTTGATAAATACATATTTTAAATACCGTAGGCTATAACATGCCAAGAGATACCAGGTTCGAATCCTGGCCCGGACATTTTTCGTCCAGTTGGAAAATTCAATAACAACTCATATAACATTGGGACAACGTTGGAACAACTCATATAACATTTTTGTTATCTAAAGTCAATGTAAGTAGTTGTGGAGGATAAAATTTTCAAGCACACATTTTATATTATTTAAATATTCAGTATTTTTTTGTTTGTTTAAGAAGAAGTATACACTCAGAAATCTTCATAATATGGTTATATTTAAATAAATAACAAATAAATCTTTAAATAAATAAATAAAACCGTTATCTATAACTAAGATTGAATAATTCAAACTTTTGCTGCCGCTAAAAAGACAATTTTCTTATGGTGCATAGCACTTAAAGACAGTCTAATAAAACAACACATTCATTGATTGCTTTTTCACCACCTACTTGAAAGCACTTGAAGTGGAATTTGTGACTTTTAAATAGTGTAATTTATTATCTGATGAGTTGTATTTAACTGAAGTAAAATCCCTATAAATGCATTATAGTTTTCTTTTTTCTCAGTTTCCTTATTTTCAGACCATATCTCGCCTTTTTCATGCGACACTTAATTTTATTATCTTATCAATACCCTAATCGAGACATTTTTCTCTTAGGATTCGATTGTTTCTTTTATTATTTGGGTTAATGTGAATCCAGTTTCTTTTGTTCTAAATTGCTTTATTGAATAGTAGTTTATAATTTAAAATAAAGTTAATGTGATTGTTTAATTATTGATAAAAATATTTATTTTTATTTCAGAATTTCTTTTCTGTAAGGCAACTTTTAACTGAGCTCAAATAAAATATCAACTTAGAAAAACAAAATAAAAGATATATATATATATGTGTGTGTGTGTGTGTGTGTGTGTGTGTGTGTAACAAAATTTAAAATTTGTCGCGATACGCTAAATTATTTTTATCCCATCCTATTCTAAATTACTTTAATAATATTTATTTCCTTCGTTTATTAATGTATTTTAACTATATTTATTCAAAAAACCTCATATCTAAATTCAATATTTAATTACTACTATTTAGCTTAATAAATGGCACCTTTATCTTTAAATTATAAAAGCTTCCTAATATTCATCCCTTAAAAAAAATCACTTTTATATTTCTAAATTCCTGAAAAGGCTGTATTTATTTTAATAATTTCAGGTATTGAAAGAAACTCTCAAAATCATAAAATCTTTTTCTTATGTTAAAATGTAAAACATTTTATTTTAATTCCATTCTGGCTTTAATCCAAGTTTGATAAACCATTTTTATTATTTTCTTTTTTTTCCTTTTTGTGAAAGTAAAAATCATTCCATATTCTCAAACCTGTAACTAACGATAATCAGTTAGCTTAAAACACTCTGAGTCATAGCTAATTTATCGAACATTATAGAATCTTCTCGACGCGACGCTCTGTTGGCGCCATTTCTTAGCGGAAACCACTTTACTTCAATATTCTGGTGCGTTTCGCATAGAACCCCGACTCTTGATTGCACAAAAGCCGTCACGTGACCTCTGTATTCGTTCTTTTTCTGAAATGATATAGTGCCGTCTTCGCTTCGGAGAGGAGTCGAAAAGAGAAGTTCGGTTTTTGAGCTAAAATAAATTAGAACGTTTGCCTGGTGTTGGTAAAAATGACCAAGTGTTTCTTCCTGTGACTGCTTATCGATTGATATTTATGATTAATAACAACAACAGACATCATGCGCATTTTTATTGAAAATCTGTCTTGACTGAGACGAGGAACGAGGTGAAAGAGATCTCCACCTAAGTATTTAAGCCTCAAATAAAGCTTTGTTGGTGATTACATGCAGTTCTTATTTTCGGCTACTCACATAATACCTGCTGTGCATGTTGTACTACTGCAATGAAAACTACATATCCGACTGCAAGGAAAACCCCTAGTGATGGAAAGTCCTCGGCTAAATCTTGAAAAAAAACCTCCAGTATTCGAGGTACCAATTATAAAAAAATTGAACTGCCAATTTACGTATCATCTGTCGTCATCAAATCGTCACACACACACACACACACACACACACACACACACACATATATATATATATATGTGTGTGTGTGTGTGTGTGTGTGTGTGTGTGTGAGAGAGAGAGAGAGAGAGAGAGAGAGAGAGAGAGTTTCTGCACCCTCCTAATAACAGGATAACAATTAAGTTTTGGAAAAATATATGTTTCGAAAATAAATATATATATATCGAAATTATTTTTTTTAAATATGAAATATAACTTAGGAATTTTTTTTATTATATTATATTTTATTATATTTTTTATTATATTATAAAAAAATTGAACTGCCAATTTACGTATCATCTGTCGTCTTCAAATCGTCACACACACACACACACACACACACACACACACACACACACACACACACACACACACACACACACACACATATATATTATATATATATATGTATGTGTGTGTGTGTGTGTGCGTGTGTGTGAGAGAGAGTTTCTGTACCCTCCTAATAACAGGATAACAATTAAGTTTTGGGAAAATATATGTTTCGAAAATAAATATATATCGAAATTATTTTTTTTAAATATGAAATATAACTTAGGAATTTTTTTTACAGAAACTGATTTCTAGGAGCGTTAAATTTGCGAATCCAAACATACAGCTTATTTCGCTAAGTGATTTTTGAGTTCCGGTTAAAAAAAAAAAAATAAAAAAAAAAACTACACACATTATAATCTGTTTTGCAAAGATTAAAAATGAATTTAATATTAGAAGTTTCAAATTTTAAACCAACATAATTCCTAAACTACGTGACCAGATGACTTCCAGTTTGGGACCAGGTAGTAAAATGTACCGAAGACGCCAAATATGATATCAAAACTTGGTGTTAGTATCGAAAATTTTAAAGTTTGGTACGATTTCTATATGTTGACGACCCTCTAAGCAAAATTTACGTGTAACATTAATTAGTAGTCATTATTACTAAACCACTATTATCAGACACATTTGTATAAGAGGGATTTGCGATTGAGTTAAAATGGTGGGATCAGTTATATTTCACGGACAGTAATTGGATTTAAAATGTCCAATTTATTTAAAAATAATCAATGTTCCAAAAACGCAATTACACTAAAATGAAGGTGCAAGAGTGTTGATTAAATTTGCAATTTGATATTAAAAAAAATTACGTTTTCTTTGTTTTAGATCTTCCTTACATTTGATTTTATTCACTAGACATTTTCCGTACTAAATTGTTAGGAATAAGTTGTATATAAAGGGTATATAAAATATTTTTTAAACTATAAAACTATATAAATGAGCAATATTTTTTAAACTATTAACAAACAATATTTTATTTTGACTAGTAATAAATAATACGAATTTACATTTCTTAAAGTCTATACTGTACACATTTTTCTTTAGAAAGAAGCTCTCCGGTGATACATAGCAAAAATAAAATAGAGAGAATTGTAATGTATAAAAATTATTACTTTGCATATAGTCTGATAACGAAAATAGTTATATTTTAAATAAAGGACACGTTTATTAAATTTGACATATTAGTTCTTGTGGTCAACTTTTCTTTCTAGATTTTTCATTATACTTACCCATCATACATAGTAAAGGGTAAGTCTTGTAATTGTTTCGAAATCGAAAAAAAAATGACGGACGTTTCAGACACTGGAGATTCCGAAAAACATATTTTTAGGAAAAAATGACGTCCGTTCCGTCTGTCTGTGTGTGTGTCTGTAAACGCTCGATCTCCCGAACAAATTGAGATAGAGACTTGAAATTTGGTATGTACTCAGTGTGTAATAATGAGCAAAAGCTTATTGAATTTCAGTAACCTCGATTATCCAAACTATTTTTTTTTCGGACTCTCGTAATATTCGATCTGATAAAAGATACATAAAAATTTTCAAAATTGTTTATTTTAAGAAGTGAATATAAAAGACAATAAAAAAAGATAAATTTTGGATAAAGAATGAATTCGATCGAATAATGAGTTGCCGAGATATTTGGAATCCTACTACCACACTCTTCGATTTTTCGTGACTCTGTATTTCATTAAAATTTCAATTCAAGATACATTTTAATTGGAAATGAGACTCTTAATCCGATACAGTAAACTGTTACTTAACAGGATTATCATTTTTGGAGTTAAAAGCAGTTTTCTTTTACGCAATTCAGTAATAGAGCATTTAAAGTTTATGACGTCATCAAGCCACGATTTTATTCGAATTGCAATGCGTTTTTTAATTGTTTACACATGTTTTATTTTCATATTTTATATAATTCATATCCATGATGGGTAAGTGTTACGGTGGTTCCCAAGACTAGCTTATAGTCGGCGTATAACACGAACCTGTACACTTCGATCAATTTTCATGCATGAAAAATGCAAATTATACGTCGGAACATGTGGTATATCCATAGATAACATAATGAATATCGTTTTATAACGTTATATTTTAATCATGTAATTTAACTTTATTTATTTATTTATTTTATTTTTCTTTATATGAGCTTTATACTATAACCAATGTCTGTTTTTTTATTACTATTGTATTTTAAATGTACATACCTTTATTTTTTGGCCCAGACATTTCAAAAATTTCCTTTCCTTTTAAATTTGTTAATTAAACTATGGACATTTTACTTTATTCTCTTATATTTCATTCTTTAAGTAAGATGTCACTAAAAATAAAGTTTTTTTTTCCTTGAAGTATAGAAAGTTTTTTTTCACTATCTCCATCTACAATAGCACATCTTGAAATGCTTTACTATCTCTTTTCCAATAAAATATTCTTCCAAAGCTTTTTCCGTCAGCCACACGTCCATAAATATTTATTTCACTAAAATAGGATTACATTTTTTTTGTCATATATCACACACATATATATCTGTGTGTGTGTCGTTTCCGTGGCTGATGTACTGAATCCGTTTGTGATTACATGTTCTTCGGTTTATATCCATTTTTTATGCACGATGATTTTTTTTGGGACATACTCCCAGGAGCGAAATTATGTAAAATCGATGTATATATTTACGAATTGAGTACGTGTGTTCAATTTGCGTACATTTTTTTCGAATTTCCAAGGGACAAAACACCAGTATTTCATATTGGAAATATTTGCCTAATATATTTTCAACAGATAAGAATTTTTCTTTACGCTTAACCGAATTTTTTGTAATCTTTTTCTGCAATTAAATAAGCCGAAAAATTCAACTCGAAAAATTTAAACGTACGCCGTACATTAAAGTATTGAACAAACTGGTGTGATACCATAAAACCGTAAAAAACTTCTTAATAACTCTATAAAATAAGGAATGCGCAAGACCTTTCGAAAGAACTTTGTCTTTCTTCTTCAAGCGCAAAGACGACGTGCAACCACTTTGATGACTGGAGCAAGACTGAAAGAAAATGGGAGGGAAAGAGGGATAAGTTGAAGGAACAGTCTTCAGGAAAGCAGAAGGCATCAATCAGTCAATAGGAAAGCAGAAAAGCATCAGCCAATAGGAAAGCAGAAAGGCATCAGCAAATCACAGAAGAGAATTACCTAGAATGCAAGAGAACGAAAATAAGGAAGAAAATTGGAAACAAAAACAGAATGAAAAAAATGAAGTAAAATAAAAATAAAAATAAATAAATAAATAAAATGAAATATAAATAAATAAATTAAATTAAATATAAATAAATAAATTAAATTAAATATAAATAAACAAATAAATAAAATGAAATATAAATAAATAAATTAATTAAATTAAATATAAATAAATAAATAAATAAGTGAAAAATAATAAAATAATAAAAAATAAATAAAATAAAATGCATAAAAAATAGAAGTAAAATAGAGATTGAAAATATAAACAAAAACTAAATGGTTGAGCTAAACAAGTTTTCCCAAGCTGCAGAAAGCATGATGAAATCAATTTCAGTAGCGATAACATCACAATTAAGAAAAATAGCTAAATTTTCAAGAAAGTGCAATTCTGAGGGGCTATTGACATTAAAGATAAGTTTAGCATTTTAAGAATTAAAACTATGGATGAATCCCAACGATGCATGGCAATAGAATATTTAGAAATATCTTGGTTAGTGACATAACGGGAGTGTTCTCTTACGCGTGTTTCAAGATTTATTTTAGTTTGATCTATATAAGATAGATAGCAACCATTGAGGACATAAGGAACATTATAAATTCTCTATTTTCAAAGATGAGGAACGGGAGATTTCGTGGAGGGGAATTTAAACTTATTGACACGTTTAAAGATAACACTAATTTGAAACATAAAGTAGGATAAAAAGGCAGAACAGTTAAATTATCAGGTTTGATTTTAACTGATTTAGAATGTGTAGATTTGCTATTGAATTTATTAACAGAATTGTCGATAACAGAATCGTTGAAACCTCTTTGACAGCAACAGATTTTGAATAATTTATTTCATCATTAAGGGAAACAGAATCTGAACAAATTTTGATGCTATGGTTAACGTAAGTGTAAAATACACCAATTTTCTGGTTGGCTGGGGGATTTGAGAGAACATGAAGAGGGTTAGAGACAGAAAAATATTTTCTATAAACACAGGTTTTGAAAAAAGAATCACATCTGGTGACAAAAACATCAAGGAAGGGGAGTGTATCCAATTTTCCAATTCAAAAGTAAACTTAGTATGGGGGTCGATAGAATTGACAGTTTGAAGAATGGTGGATATATCAAAAGGATTATTAACTAAGGCGTATCCTCAACGTAACGCATCCAACATTTAAAATTTAACAGATTCAATAACTTTTCTTCAAAAGTTATTGAATCTGCTAAATTTTACGATGTAGAGTACGCTGTAAGTTTTTTTTAAATTGACACTTAAATGCAGAGAGATATTATACGTCAAGAAAGTATTTAAAAATGAGTACACACTATCAAAAAACATATACGTGTCTTAATCTAGTAAAATATAATGTAACTACGAAAGAAAAGATTCAATAACATCTTCCGAGCTACCCACGATTCCAATAAAACACGCTTTATCTTTATAAAGCAATATAGTTTCAAGATTTAAAGAAACATAAAAATAAAGTTTATTTTTCTGCAACTGATATTCGGTAACGTTTACCACTAGTTTTAACAGTGTATTAATCAGTTTTCTCAGCCGGAATATCAGTTTTAAGTATGGTATACATTCTCAAGTAAACATTTTTTTTCAAAAAGTACATTTTACAGACAAACATGGTAAATTAACACCATTAACATTAACATTAAAATTAATATTATTTTGTTACTCGTGCATGTATAAATTGAATTACGCATTTATGTTTAAATTGAAATTGAAGAAGGAATTGAAGTGACCACCATCCACATCCAAATAATGCTGAACTAGATGCTCCGTATGTACGAATTTAATTAACAGTACATTTGAGCGTACAGGTCACACTTACAGAAATACTGTACACTGTCGTTACTATTAATGATATTGCATATTACATTAAGCAAAATAAATATGTTGGACATATCTTTAAATTATTTAGGCTTTATTTTTGTTAATTATAGAACTAATAAATATTTTATGATTGGATTGAGACGCAATGTATTTTTGAGTGAATAATGTATTGTTCAGTTACGACGTTTGTTTTATATACAAAAATTGCTTCTTGTAATATGATCTGTTGCTCCTAAAGGTTGTTCTCAAATCCAAACAAGCGACTTTTTATACGTTTGTATATTCATTTTTGTTCCTAAACGCATGAAATTTTCTTATTCTAAGACTATGTAATCGAACACTCTTTAAACTTTTCCAGAAAAGCAAAAGGTCTGTTAGAAAATAATGTCAAAGTTGGCATTTCGAACATAATTTCTTCACGCGACATCTCTAGAAAGGGAAAAACTGCCGTCATGAAACAAGAATATTTTATAACTTAGGATATAATTATTTTAACAAAAGATTAAAAGCATTCTATTTCAAATCATGCCGGTAAATCTCGTTATTTTACGATTAAAACAGTGTATGTAAATATGTCAGAAATTTCGCGTTGCAGGAAAATATTTTTTTGGGGACTCGATTCAAAATTGTAGGTAGAATTTTAAATCACCCTTTATTTATAGTTATGGAGACGTTTATCGAACATATGTTATTTTTCTATGTTTGAGCACATTATGCACTTATTTATATGTATTTTTTCTTCCTTCTACCTTTATAAGTAAAAAATATTGGATTCATGGAAATTTTCCACTTCCAGTTTTTGACGAATTTATACGTTTTAGAAGGTTCTGAAGACACTTTGACTGCTTTTAGAAAATGTCTGTCTGTAAGTCTGTCTCTCTGTCTGTATTCATACATTGTCTAACTAAAAAATTCGAGGGCGCTTTATCTCAAAACTAATGGACGTAATTAAATAAAACTTTAGATTTTGTTAGATCTTGATATAGATTGGTGTTGATTAGTTTTTTCCAGTAAATCACCTGAAAGGTGGCGCTGCTATGCTGCATTATTCACGATTATAAAGATATCTATATCTCAAAAACTAATTGACGGATTTTCATCCAACTTCAGATTCGGTTAGACGTTAACATAAGTTGTTGTTTTTAGATTTTCGTATAAATCTCTCAATAGGTGGCGCTGCTATGCAACATTGTTCAGGATTCACACGATTTTAGCGATAGTCATATCTCATGAACTAATGCATGGAGTTTAAGGAAACTTTAAATTCCGTTAGAAATTGATATAAGTTGGTCCTGATTCTTTTTTGGTGTATATAGCCCAACAGGTGATGCTATTATGCTGCATTATTCACGATTTTAAAAATAATTATATCTCAAGAACTAATGCATGGATTTTCATCAAACTTCAGATTCAGTTTGATGTTGACATAAGTGCTTGCTGCTTAGGTTTTGGTGTAAATAGGCCAACAGATGGCGCTTCAACGCTACGTTTTTCAGGATTTACACGATTTTAGCGAAAGTCATATCTCAAGAATTAATGCACGGAATTTTATCAAACATCATATTCTATTAGTATTTTGAAACATTAATATGTATAAGATAGAAGAAAATTTTGTGATTTGCACATCCGTCTAGTAGTAGACCGATATAGTAGATTCGGGTTCTAGTTTTGATAGATTTTTTATTATCAGTGCGGTGAAATCGAAAAACTTTTTTAACGCATCCATAAGAAATATATTTTTCCATCTGACAACTATGTTTTTTGTTGAAAAAGAAAGAATTCTGGAAAAAATGTTTGATTTTTTTACATTTGAGACACAAGAAAATTTCTTATGATATGTGTGTAATCCGTTTTTTCTCTTTTTAATATTCTCCGGAGAAACAAATATGTATATAAATTCAATTCCAGCGCAATACTAGCAAATAGGAACAGCCTGCATCAAAAGATTACATGGCAGCAGAAAACAAATCCTCAGAATGAAAGTGTCCAGAATTTCATAAAAATGTTTCAGACAGCAAGCGACAGTGAACGCAGTTCGAGATTATTCTGAACACGAAATGATACTTTTATGTGACGTTGCCATATGAATTTTGGAAACACAAATTTAATAAAAATGATATATTTTTTTCTGTCTATTGCATATACATATATGAAATAGATGCCATCTTTTAGGCTTTTTTGTTACCATTAGTATGTATAGAAATTTTTGCATTTTTATTCACTGATTTTGGTGGTTATAGAAGCAAAAACTACTGTTAAATTTTAGTGCTAATAAAAAAGCGTAAAAATTCGCAAATATGATATAATATTTTATTCTTCAATTTATATAAAGATGTCAGGTAAAACTTTTTTTCTAAACATAGACACTATAAAGAAGGTATTTACAATTTATAGAGCAACGACTTTCAACAGGTACTGCGTATGAAAGGTTCAGGAGTTAAATTTATGAGGATACTTAAAATGTTAAAAATGGCCACCTAAAATTAAAAAAAAAATCTTCTAAGTTTTGAGAGGTTTTCTATATTAGATTTGGGTGCTAAAGCTTTTATGTGACATTGCCATATGAATTTTGGAAACATAACTTTAATAAAAATTATGTATATTTTTCTCTCTATTGCATATACACTTTCACAGATACCAACTTTTAGGTTTTTTTTGTTACCACTAAAATTTAATATAAAATTTTGTACTAGTTAATCGCTGATTTCGGAAACTAAATCTAGAAAATATTACTATTAAATTTGTTACTTTTATATTAGCTGGGCGCCAGTGATAAATCGTTAAATCTTGTTTCAATTGGCATCATTTGAATTGCGAACAGCTAGAGATTAATTGAACAGCGATTCGAACAATGAACGATACTTTCTTACAATTTCTATATGACATTACAAGATTTCGGGATCTTTCACGTAAGTTACTATTTTTGAGTATATAAAATTAGATATGATGCTTTCATTGTGAAATAAAATATATCTAGTTTATATCTTATTTTAACATTTTTAATGGACAAAGCGACATTAATTTACCCTATTACGTGAGATTTTGTTATTTGCATTTACATGTTCGTTTTTACGTATTTTAACATGATTATATTCTAGCTATTTTTAAGTAAGTTTTTAACCCATTCGGGACCATGGTATCATATATACAATCTCAAAAAGAGCATACAGAATTTGTTTTAGGCACCAGTAAAAAATAAAAGTAATATCTACTTTCTCATATTAGAGCATTTTTGTGATAGTTTAAGTAAAGGGAACTTTAAAAAAAAAGTGGTGCCAAACGAATAAAATGTGTGTAAAAGCCGCCGGTCCCGAAGGAGTTAAAGATGTTACATTGTAATGTTAAAATATTCGCTATTTGTTATTAGGTAATGTTAAGAGATTGGCGAAAAAAAAAGGTTGGCGAGATTTTAATAAAAAATGGCGATCACTAGCGCCCGGATAACATAAAACTAACTTAACCGTTTGAGTGCTATGAAGCGCGATACCGCCGCAATGTATCTGCGGATCAAACAAATTTTGTTTCAACTCAGAAATTTTATTCAATAATTGTAATGATTTAATTTTTATTCAACAGTTGGAGTATTTAGAGCGATCTAGTGAGTTACATTTTATAAGATAAAATTTCGGGGTTGAAACACGATTCTTTGTTCCGCGGATTATACAGGGAGATTTTTTTTAAAGTTGTGAAAGTAAAACCCTATAACGAAAGAACCACTGATCCAAATGACCGGAAATTTCACCAGTATGCTCCCAAAGCAATGGGGATTTTTTAGGCATGGTTAAAAAAACTTAAAATTTCACCAACAGATGGCGCTGTATGTGCAGTAAAGTCGTGAGAGGAGCTTGTGCAAGATACACGCACAGTGGATACTCTTCACTCTGTTGTGGAACATGCGGTTTCACGTTTCCAACTCGTAGCTGAAAACATTGGACAGCACACTGAAAATCGTATGCGTTAGTTGCGCAGTTCTGTACGAATGTATTGAATATTTTCATTTCGTTCTGTTTCTGCAGTTGTTTGCAGTTCCTTTTCCCAATTACTGTATTCTGTATGTTTTTGATATATAGAATGCAGTAATTGGGAAAAGGAACTGCAAACACCTGCAGAAACAGAACGAAATAAAAATATGGAGTAAAACATTCATACAGAACTGCGCAACTAACGCATACAATTTTCAGTGTGCTGCCCAATGTTTTCAGCTACGAGTTGGAAACGTGAAACCGCATGTTCCACAACAGAGTTAAGAGTATCCACTGTGTGTGTGATTTGCACAAGCTCCTCTCCCGACTTTACTGCATATACAGCGCCATCTGTCGGTGAGATTTTAAGTTTTTTTAAACCATGCCTAAAAAATTCCCATTGCTTTGGGAGTATACTGGTGAAATTTCCGGTCATTTGGATCAGTGGTTCTTTCTTTATAGGTTTTTACTTTCACAACTTAAAAAAAAATCACCCTGTATATAGGCTGAATTTTCAGCACTCAAAAGGTTAAATTTTAGTAGAAAGAGAAAAAGCGTAAAAATTTGCAACCGTGATATAATACTTTATTCTGCAATTTATATAAATTTGTTAGGTGAGACATATTTTCATAACATACATAGGACAAAGAAAGTATTTGCAATTTATAAAATAACAACTTTGCAGGCGTATTGCGCATGGAAGAAAGTTTCAAGTGTTAAATTTATAAATGATATTTAAAAGTTTAAGCATTTGGACCTAAAAGTAAAAAATAAAAAATCTACTAAGTTTTGAACAGTTTCTTATAACAACTTTGACTGCTTAAATTCATGTACTCATTTTTTTTTTCAGTATATACTACACTTGTATATAATTTTACCACTATATACTTTTGCTTTTTCGAATGTACTAATGATAAATTACTGCGAAACAAAAAATATTAGTGAAATACATCACGCATAGATACACCTTGATTCGATACATCCGCTATTAAATATAGATCGTAAAGTTTTCATTGGGCGAATGTCATTCCTCAAACTATTGGGACAAAATATTTCCGATTTTCACACACACATTTATTTATCAATTTCTCTTGAAATCCACAGTACGTATAAGTGAGTGATACAAGGTTATATTTATCGACAAGCATATTTTTAAGTTCGTATGGTTAATTTAATTTGAGCGTATGATAATTTCTTTAATAATAAATGTGACTTAAAAGAAGGAGTATTATTATTTTTTCAATGCACTGTAACAGCAAACTTCACAACTACATAAGGTAAAACCCTCAGTAACTGACACTTTAAGGAATGCTTTCTTGCTCAAATCACTCTTACAAAAATTTAAATCTAATTTATACTTACCTTTGTTTTTGAAAGGATAGTAGATATATATTAAAAAATTATTGCTGAAAAAATTTAAAAAATTATATATTTTATTATTAAAAATTACTTTTATTCATAAATAGGGTCAAAAACTCCAGTAACTGACACCTTGCCTATTTTAAAACACCAATACCTGACACACAGTGAACCAATGACTGACACTTTATTTTAAAAGATAATCCGCAGCTCAAAGAATCGTCTTTCGACCCAGAAATTTTATTCAATAATTGTAGTTAAATATTTACAGCGATCTTTGAAGTTACATTTTATAAAATAATATTTCTGGGTCGAAAAACGACTCTTTGAGCTGCGGATTATACGCCGGAAATTACGGTAAGATGCTTTAAAAAAACTTATTTTTTTATTATGAAAACGAAATTAATTAACATTTATTATAAAAAATGGTATTTAGTAAGCTGCACATCATTATAAGTAATGCAGGGTACATAGTAAGAGTATATAGCAGCAATATTTAGTACTGCGTTATTAGTAATGCAGATATCCAATAACTGACATTTATGAATCAGTAAGTGGCATCTGGTGTCAGACACTAGTAGGACAAATTAAATTTTAATAGTGTTTACTACAAGATAAATTTAATTTATTATTATGCATTTTTAAACAGTTCAAATAATAAATTTCAACTCTCTTTAATATAACCATTAACTAACACCTCTGTCAGAGACTGGTGAAATAAAATTCTAGGAACCAATAACTGGGACCTCCCATTAAGCTAAATTAAATAACTATAAACTCAAAATCATGGTCCTAATATATCATATGCATCTTTAAACTAATTTATACAAGTATAACTTTATGAAAAAAGTTTAGGTTGATTGCATTACAAATAGATTAGAAAAACACTTCCTTAATACTAGAAATAAGACAGTTGCTTCAAAATTCTACTTTTTGTATTCTGAAAAGTTTATTTCTCATTGAATATGTTCTTGGCCCTCCAGTGGTGAATAAATTGACTCCAAAATAAAAAATAAGTGTCTCATTTACCACTAGATGACATTGCTTTGCAGAATTTTACAACAAAATACTTATTTGAGATAGATTTTTGCTCAAGTGTAACTTACTGGTTAGGTGTCAATAACTGGGGGTTTCACCCCATATGCCAAACATATTTTCCAGTCGGCAGTAACATTCGTAGTCAAAAAAAAATATATCGTAAAACGTCTGAATAAAAAAACATTTTGTTTTCAACATTTTAGACACAACAAACATCTGAGACAGCGCACTATCAGTGGCGTAGCCAGGGTGGGGGTCCAGATGCTCTGGATACCATTAATATTGTAAAGTTATCTTTACCTTGCGTAATTGGAGAACGTTCTGCGATATTCAAGGAGAAGAAAACTTTATAATATTACTTGTATCCAGAGCGTTTGGACCCCCTCCCTGGCTACGCCACTGCGCACTATATGTAATTCCATAATTGCATATGCAGTTGCATATTTTTAGGCTTTTTACGATCGCAGCATGTGTATAAAATTCATAAATTTCCTTAAAATTACGATTAGATACATATTGTTATACAACATATTCAATTTGCTAAAATTTCCTTATTTACACTTTGCTGCAAGAATGTTACCGTGATTTTAGGTGTATAAGCCGCGGCTTGAAAAATAATCATAATCAGCAGCAGATACAGTCAGAAAGAACGTAATTTCGAAAGAAGAAACACAATAAATAATTCTGGTGAAGTGTGTCGATCATGATTTCACATTAAAAAGTCTTGTAGTCTTTTCTTATTTTATTTGACAACACAGTAAACACAAAAGTAAATTAATAAAAATTATTAGACTGAAAAAATATTAAATTTCAGGAGAGCCGCCAAGAAGCTCCATTTTTCACGATACAAATTATTCCAACTGAAAAATACAAAACTGTTTTCTAATCGGTTCGAGGTTACGTCACATTACGTAACGCGCGCCGTGAGCATAACCCCGCCCACAGAACATGTGATCAAGGATTTCGTAACACGGCTCAAATAAATCGGTTTCGGACCGGAAATTATTTTTAATGAAATGTTATGTGTTACATCGTGGAACTTATTGGCATTTATTTCTATAAAAATAATTCTGATTTGAAACAGACTTAATTTACCCGTGGCTTATACACCGGAAATTACGGTACTGTTTCATGTTACTAGTTAAAAAAAAAATCATTTTAAATTCTTTTGTTTTTAAAACCATTACTTTTTTATTTCTTTTTCATTACAGTTGGAATTAATAATTTGGCTCCTATCCCTGACAAATATTTTGATATGAGAAAATAATGTATATCCTTTAAATTAAAGTGTAATTATTACTTAAAGTGATAAAAACGTAACACAAAACGTTTAAAAACACCTTTTATTATAAATTACATATGTTTCCTTCGCTCTAACGGCGAAATCTTCAGATCAAAATGATGAATAAAATATTCTGGCAAAGTTTTTCAAAATGGAAAACATAAACCACGAGATTACATGTCCACTGCAAGCAGGTGCTTAAGTTGGTCGAACTGGAAAACGTGAAAAACGTAATACTTATCCATCATGGAGATGCATAATATAAAATATGAAAATAAAACATGTGTAAACTATTTATAAAATGCGTTGCAATTCGAATACAATTCTGGCTCGATGACGTCATAAACTTTCAATGCGCTATGACTGAATTGCGTAAAAGAAACATCCTTATAACTCTAAAATTGATAATCTTATTAATTAACTGTTTACTGCGACGGATTAAGCATCTCATTTACAATTAAAATATATCTTCGAATTGAAATTTGAATGAAATACAGTGTCATGAAAAATCGAAGAGTGTGGTAAAAATAGGATTACAAATATCTCGGCAACTCAGTATCCGATCGACTCCATTCTTTATGCAAAATTTATATTTTTTTAGTCTTTTATATTCACTCCTTAAAATAAACAATTTCGAAAATGTTTATATACCTTTTATCAGGACGATTATTTCGAGAGTCCGAAAAAAATAGTTCCGGATCATCGAGGTTACTGAAATTCAATAGGCTTCTTCTCATTATTACATACTAAGTACATACAAAATTTCAAGCCTCTATCTATATTTGTTCTGGAAAATGGAGCGTTTAAAGACACACAGATAGACGGAGGGCATTTTTTTTTTCTAAAAATATGTTTTTCGGAATTTCCTGTGTCTGAAACGTTCAATTTCGTCATTTTTTTTTTCGATTTTTAAAACGATCACGAGATTTACCCTATACTACGTATGATGGGTAAGTAAAACTACTAAAATGTTGTTTTTTAATCTATTTTTATTATAAATTTTATGTACTAGAAATTTTAATGCTACTACAATCTATGCAAAAAACATTTTCCAACGTGAAAAATTTCCTAATAAAATTTTAAAGATTAAACGTTATTTTGTATAAGTATTTTTGTATTTTCTGTATTTACCTTTGAAATAAAACAGAATTCCTTTTATGCATTCCTTGTGTTATTTTTTTTTTTTTTTTTTTTTTTTTTTTTTTTTTTTTTTGCATTCTCCTAAGAAATAGGGAATTTAGTTCAGTTTTCACGAAACACAGTTGTACAGATACAGCTACCATCATAAATAGATTTAAAATTATATTAGACAGAAAGCGACAGCAAACACAATTTAGGATTATTCCGAGCACTAAATGATGCTTTTCTGGGATTTTAACTCATGAATTTTAAAACATAGAAGAAAAAAAAAGAAAAACGTTGCATATATATTTTTTTCAAATAATGTCTGTTGCATAAAGAGACATATTTTAATAATTTGTTCAGTGTGTAAAAGGATTCAGAGAAAAACAGTTGTCACATATATAAGGCGCAAAAAGAATTTAATTTCTGAAACGGCAGTATTACATACAAAAATACAGTACCGTAATTTCCGGCGTATAATCCGCAGCTCAAAGAGTCGTTTTTCTACCCAGAAATATTATTTTATAAAATGTAACTTAAAAGATCGCTGTAAATATTTAACTACAATTATTGAATAAAATTTCTGTGTCGAAAAACGACTCTTTGAGCTGCGGATTATACGCCGGAAATTACGGTAACTTCTCAATTATAGGCGATACACGGTAATTACGGTAGTAATGAGTGAAAAGTCAGTTACAACGCCCTTAATTTAGTATGAAATTATTTAGTATGAACATGAAAACATATTTAGTATAACGATAATATAGAATGACGATTTAGCATGAAAGTATATGCAATATATGTCAGACATATAATGCATAATGTGTTAATAGGAGTGATGAATAAATTCTCTTAAACATTTAAGACATAGAGTAAGTTTCTTATATGACTGGTTTGATTTTCTAAATATTCCCGAAACAAATAAATCCCAGAGCAATAAAATTAAAGAGAAAGATCCTAGATCAAAAGCTAACATCGCGATAAAATAACCTTCAAAATGAAAATGTCCGAAATCTCCTAAAATCATTTCAAACTGAAAGTGACAGTAGGTGTACTTTGGGTTTACGCCGAACGCGAACGATAGATACTTTTCTGTCACTTGAATTCTGAAAATATAAATTTAATAAAACTTATCTGTATTGTAAAGTGTGCCTGTTCTATGTAGTGATATACTTTATTGTTCAGTTTGTAAAACGATGTCAGTAAAACGGATTTTTATTATATAGATATGGCACAGAAAAAATCTTTTACTTTTGGCTAATATAAAAAAAATAGTGAAGTGTTTGGCTAGTATTTTATAAATTGTATATTTTCGTAACTTAATCTCAGCACTATTTCATCCATATAATCTCCATTCAGACCTTATTTTGAATACTTTTGCTATTTATATTGCCTGGGTATCTCCAACACATAAAACCATTGCCTTTGATCAGGTGCAATGTAAAAAAAAAAAATCCTGAGTTTACTAAAATATTTTTAGTAAATTTCAGAATCTTTTAGTAACCGGTATTATAAACCGGAATCGTTGCTAGCTGTTTTCTAGTAATTCTTACAGATGTTCTTGTAACTGAGTAAGAATACAAAAATTAACTTTTTCAATAACTTTAAGTAATATAAAAAAATGCATTTACTTTAAATAATTTAAAAAGTTTCAATAACTTTATATCAGTTTATATTTAAGAATTTTGAATGCAAGGAAAAGTTCAAACAATGATCAAATGAACTTTCCAACATTCAACCTACACAGATGCCAGTATGAAGATACCGTAATGGTAATTTCTTCTTATCGACTGGAGCCAAAGCCATTAAATAATAAGCTCAGTCAGATAGTGTTAAATTTGTTAGCGGGGACACTAGCGCCACTTCATCTGCTGCGGAAGGAAGGCGAAACAGAAGTGCGTCGCAGAGAAACGATACGATTTATTTATATAGATATTTTATACGATTTTTATCGTTTGTATCGATGTTTTGTTTTTGCACTTCCTTTAAAAGCTTGCTAATTATTGGGACCTTTTACATTAAAGCTAAAACTATAATGAAAAAAATAATGGTGAAATTTACTGCATTAATATTTCTATATAAATATAGTGGTGGCGAAGAAGTTGATTTCTTTATTAAAAGTTCAATAAAAAGTGATGGAAATTTACATCGCTATGCAATTAACCCTTTCCGGCACAGACAAATTCTGTTCGTAAAATGTGAAATTACTGACTGACATCGGAATTTACAAACGACTTTTTTAGAAAATATGAACTCCTTATTTTAAGCTTTAATTTTAGAAGCAAAATTTTATTAAAATATTCTTGGTGCCGAATGCAAGCATCCCATCCGCTAGATGGCGCTATTTTCAACTTGCGAAAAGTTTCCCATTTATCTGACTGGACTTATTATTTAATGGCTTTGACTGGAGCTGATTATTTTATAAGTAGTTTCTAGAGGGCTGCTCAAACCGTTTCATCTGAGGTAACCGGTTTTCAACCGACTATACGGTGTTACCCTATTTTGTTTGTTTCGATATAAAACAGTTAACGACATATAACTTAAACTAAAGATATAATTAATGCGTAACATGATAAAACATTATACAAAAAGTCTTACAATAGCTTTTAATATAAAGATGACATATTTCGTACACTCAAACGGCGACTTTTTCAAGATCGAAATTGATAAATAAACTATTTCTGCAAAGTATTTGAAAATTATAAACACAAAACACGAGACCACATGTATAGTGAAAACAGGTGCTTAAAATTGTTAAACTGTAAACAATAAAACTATTATTTTACTTATTGTTTTAATAATTTGTAAATCATCTCGTGACAAATTTTAGGTAATTCAAAAGAGGCTGATTCATTGCATATGTTCACGTTTCGCAAACAGATTGATTTACCTAAAATTTGGTACGACTTTATTTACAAATCTAAGAAAAAAGCAATAAGCAGAGTAATAATTTTCATTTTAACAGTTTAACCATTTAAAGTACCTTCTTTCATCATACGTGTGATCTCGTGTAATGTGTTTATCATTATCAAAAACTTTGCGAAAATAGTTTATTTCTTGTTTTCGATCTTGAAGAAGTCACCGTTTGAGTGTACGAAACATGTAATTTTTTATATTAAAAGCTATTTTAAGCCTTTTTGCGTAATGTTTCATCACTTTAAGCATGAATTACATCTTTAGTTTAACATTAACATGTGATTTTATTATATTATTTGTGACATATAAATTTTTAAACTCCATATGCTATTGTGCCGAGTTCCTTTTCTTTTATATTACAACATTAATTTCCCGAAAGAATATAATTATTTGAACAGAGAAATAAATTCTTCTTGCAAGAATAACACGCTGAAGAAAATAGAAAAAGAAAAACCTAGGTATAGTTACCTGATTAGTAAAGCTTCAGACACAACTACGTTCTTCCTAAACTTTTGAATACTTTATTCCAATTAACTAAAATTCTACGCTTTATTTGATTTTACTTCGTATAAAAGGTAACGTGATGATTATGTAACTTTTTTTGCATTTGATAAGAAATGTCATGAATAAATCATGAATAAAATTTATCTAGCACATCACAACATAAAAATTATCACTGATTGATAAATACAAAAGAAAATAAATTATTGCATGCGCCAGCAATAATTGTGATATTGAGCAGTGAAAATTAAAATATCGATTAAAAACATCTAGTCTGAGTATGATAGTATAAGTTAATTATGCTTAATGATTAAATTTACAGAAACCGTAGAATGCTACAATTTCTTCAAAGAGATTTCTAGTAATATATATATGTATTGTTTTATTTTTCTGAATAATTGTGGGATGCATTTTATTTTACGTCTTTTTTTTATGCTGTTACAACATCATAAGCACAAATATATTGTTTGTTTGAAAATACTGTTTTAAAAGATAAATTAAAAACTACATACGGTAGAGGTACAATGAAAAGAAAAAGGTATATGTATTGTTTTCACTATTTTATGTCAAAAGATTAAAAACTGAAATAAGAACTAAATAAAACAGACATTTCAAAATTATCCTCAAACAAAAATGAAATAAAGCATTACAAACAAACCATACATGATAAATGACTGCATTTTGTAGTTTCTGCAAAGTTAATCCATCAATCACTGTCTATATTTTTCTACAATTTTGTATCAAAAAATAATTGTTTCTTATATTGAGTGTCGTAACTGTTCTTTCACGGCGCATATTACTTATGGCTATGGTTAAATGAGCTGTTATTGATGAAATTTGCTTAGGTTACTCCCATTTTGTGAATGAAAAAATCAATATCCTTTATGAGATTTTTATGTCATAAAAACCATTTTTTATGGATGTTGGATAATTCATACAATTTACATTGAATTTGTAAATAAAATATATACAGTGGACCCTCTCGTAATATATATATTATTTTGTTTTATTTTTCTGAATAAGTTTGGGATGAATTTTATTTTACAAAGTATTTTTTTTTTCATTCTGTTACAGCATCATGAGTACAAATATATTCTTAGTTTGAAAAGCATGGTTTAATTGATAAATTAAACCCCATACTGTACAGGTACAATGAAAAGAAAAAGCGTATGTATTGTTTTCACTATTCTATGTCAAAAGATTAAAAACTAAAATAAGAACTAAATTAAAAAAAAACATTTCAAAATAATCCCCATACGAAAATGAAATAAAGTATTAGAAACAAACCATGCATGATAAATGACTGTATTTTGTAGTTTCTGCAAAGTTAATCCATCAATCACAGTCCATATTTTCTACAATTTTATATCAGAAAAATAATTATTTCTTATATTGTGTGTCTTAACGGCACATATTTCTTATGGATAAGATTAAATTGACTGTTTTCGATGAAATTTGTTTAAGTTACTCCCGTTTTTTTTTAATGACAAAATCAAAGTGTCCTTTATGAGATTTTTATGTCATAAACAAAACTTTTATGGATGTTGGATTGTCCATGTATTATTACATTGAATTTGTAAATAAAATTTGTAAATTTTCACTCCGTCATTTTCTTACACTGTTCATTACAATGTAAAAAATTATGGGAACTATTGATTATAATTTAAGAGGCTACTTCACTCACGGGAAAACACCGCTCGCTAATGTTAATCCTATGTGAGGAATTTTTAAAAATATTTCGTTTGTATTGCAATATTTTTAAAGGATTTTTTTTCTTCCGTTGGATAGTTGAGGCTGAGGTACACAAAGGCCATTTTTTACTTTTTCAATTTTGTTTGCAGGGATTTTTTTTTAAAGACTTTTATTTTCGGAACCTGTTTCGACAAACAAAATATCTTTAAAAAATTCTCCTATAGGATTAGCATTAGCGACCGGTTGTTTTCCCTTGAGTGAAGTGGCCTCTTAAACAATGTAACAAATCAGGGTAACCAAATTGGCATCTTTTTTTATTTTAGAAATTCCAAATTCCTACCGGGAATTCGAAATAAGAATGTTTACTTTATACCACGGAATTTAATCATAAAATTTCTGTATTAAATAAAAAAAATTTACTATTATGAAATTGGTATTTCATATAAAAAAGAGACCAATCTGGCAACCAACGACTTGTTGCGCCTTATTCGTAACTGCTTTTCAAGTTTAAAAATTGGCGTATCAAAAATATTTGTTCTAAGCTTCAAACATTTGAATACAGCAAAAATATTGCAATGTTACTAGACGTATATTCAATTTATGCACATAAAAATACTGAGGCTTCATCATGAATATTTCTAAAGTAAAGTACATATTTCACAAATACGTACATAGCTTCTAGCTTTTATGCTTTTTTCTTACTCCTACATTTTATATGTTTTTTTTCGCTTTTTTTTATTTTCGAAATTGTGTTATCATATATGCCAAAAAATACTATTAAAAATTACTGGTAACAAAAAAGCGTTAAAGTTGACAGCTATACGTCTGAACGATGAAAATATTATTTACATATATGCTATAGAAGTATTTGCAACTGAATATGCAAAATTTGTTCTATATCCCGTTAAAAAGTCAAAAGAGTTTTCTAATATGTTTGTTGTGCATATGAAAATATGGATGCTTAAAATTCAAATGTATAAACTAAGCATAATTTATGCAATTTAACAGTTTTAGAAGAAAGTAAAAATGCGAATAATCATGGGAAGCAAATATTTTCTTTTTTGATGTTAAACGAAAAAAAAATCCTCTATTTCCACTAATGAAGACACAAAACTATTGTTATTTACAATGCAACAGAACTTGATTTTATTCTTTTAGTTTACTGAAAGGAATTGTATTAAATTAATTCTAGCTGCATTGGCTTTTAAAACACGACATTGGAAATAGCGTCTACTGAAATTTATTCTTTTATGTTTATGCTAATTAGCGTATTACTTGGGGAGCAAAGTTTGAGATGTTTTGCCCCGAGGACAAAGTTAAAAAGCATCTGGAAATTTTCCAATAAGATAAAATTTAAATATTTCTGTATCCGATGACGTGTTGAAGCTTTTAAAAGAAGTTTCTCAACATATTTTAAGAGATTTTTCAGATACTAGAAGAGGCATAATTAGATACAGTTCAATGATAAGATCTAGTGCATTACAATTAATGTCATATGGCATATGTTTGATGGTAATATTTTTAAAAAAATTGTTACTGATAAATCGTTTTTTCTTCAGTTAGTTGTTCAATAAATGCTGGAATTTATATTCAACGAATTCAACTGAAATATATATCCAATGATTATTTAGCCTGAATTAATTATTGATACTTTTGGAGTATAGTTAGAGTAATTTGGAGTATATGATTTGTCACTATACAATCGGCCAAAAAAAACATACAACACATTTTAATTACCAAATTGTCGCAGATTTAAATTTTATCCAAATTCTTGAAATTTGAAAAGTTTTTTTTTTAAATGATAAATGAAATTACATTCGGTGAGAGGTACAAGGAAAAGATAAGTATAAGATGTGTGAGCCAAAGGTTGTCAGTGTTCCTAAGGTAGCCAACCCTCAAAATTAGAATTAATTTAAGCTTTAACCACAAAATGGTGCTAATGCATTTTTAATCATGTATCTGTAGTTTTATTGACTGAATTTAAAGAGATCACGTTGATTCTGCGACATTTTATGCAGTGATTTCACTTTTGAAGAGCAGTCGTTCTAATTTCCTGGTAAGACAATATTTTAATTTACACGTAATTAATTAAATTCATAGAACTTTGTGTTATGATACGTTTTATGAAAGATTATGCCTTTCTCTTTAACTACCGTTATTTCATTTCTAATAAATTTATTAGATTAATACTTTCATGTCGTACAAATGGCGACACTACGCATTTTCCCAAGGTGGCCACCTTAGAAAACAAATGTGTAAATCAGTTAGTAAGGTTGATTTTCAAAATCTCTACATAAATATCTGAAACACTTATTACCATTTATTGTTAACCCCCAGAGATCACTCAAAAGAAGTCATTAACTCTCAGAAGAAAATCTCTGAACTACCGTGCACAAAAAGTGCTTTAAGGTCTTTTCCTGTCATAAGATCAGAAGATTAAGAAGTAAAACTCCAAATATATCAAAAGAAAGAAAAGATCATAAAAGCATAATATTAAACAAAATAGTTTGCCGAATATTTTTTCACATTTTAAATGTGATTTCAATACATGATCCACCTTTGGAACACTATGTGCCAAAAGTGGATCACAAGCTACAATTTTGAAATTGTATTATACAAGTAATTAATAGTAATTAAATTTTATTTACAAAGAAATGTATACTTGATGTGTGTTAGACAAAAGTGTAAAGTTTTACAAACAGAAATTCAGCCACACACACCCAACCAGAAAACAATAAAAAAAATCCTCAAATCTTAACTATACCAACCTTTGGGTCACCTATCTGATGTATTCTTTTCACTATTTTATGTCAAAAGATTAAGAACTGAAATAAGAAATAAATCAATGACACATTTCAAAATAATCCACAGACAAAAATAAAAGAAAGCATTACAAACAAATCATACATGATAAATGACTGTATTTTGTAGTTTCTGCAAAATCAATCCATCAATCACCGTCTATATTTTTCCACACTTTTATATCAGAAAAAGAAAACTTTTTCTTATATTGTATACCTTAACGTAAGCTCTTTCACGGCGCATATTTCATATGGTCATGATTAAAGTGACTGTTTTCAAGGATATTAGTTTATGTTAATAAAATAATCGATGTCTTTTATGAGATTTCTATGTCATAAAAAGTAATTTTTATGGATTTTTGATTATCCATACAATATTACATTGAAATTGTAAGTATAATATATACATAAAAATTTCCAATCTATTATATTTTTGAACTGTCTTCACAATGTAACAAAATATGAGAACTATTGATTATAACTTAAATCATGTGACAAATCAGAGTTACAAGTTATATTCCTATTATTCGAAAGCGTTTTTTAAGTTTAGAAATTGGCATATCAAAAATATTGGTTTTAAGCTTCAAACATTTGAATACAGCAGAAATATTGCAATGTTACTATCTGTATATTCAATTTATGCAAATAAAAAATTACTGATGCTTTATCAGGGATATTTCTAAATTTAAGTACATGTTTCATCAATATTTATGCTTAGCTTATAGCTTTTACGCTTTTTTCTTACTCCTAAATTATATATATTTTTCTTGCCTATTTTGACTGTCGAAATTGTCTTATTATATAAGCTAAAAAATACTATTAAAAATTACTGGTAACAAAAAGCTTTAAATATGACACCTATGCGTATGAATGATGAGAATATTATTTACATATATGTTATTGAAATATTTGCAATGGAATAGGCAAAATTTGTTCGATATCCCATTAAAATTGTTAAAATTTCTAATATGTTTGTTGTACATACGAAAATATGGATGCTTAAAATTCAAATGTATAAACTACGCATAATTTATGCAGTTTAACAGTTTCAAAAGAAAGTAAAGATGCGAATAATCATTGAAAGCAAATATTTTCTTTTTTGATGTTAAACGAAAAAAAAAAACTCAATTTCCACTAATGAAGACACAAAACTATTGTTATTTACAATGCAACAGAACTTGATTTTATTCTTTTAGTTTACTGAAAGGAATTGTATTAAATTAATTCTAGCTGCATTGGCTTTTAAAATACGACATTGGAAACAACGTCTTCTGAAATTTATTCTTGTATGTTTATGATAATTAGCGTATTATTTGGGGAGCAAAGTTTGAGATGTTTTGCCCTGGGGACAAAGTTAAAAAGCATCTGAAAATTTTCCAATAAGATAAAACTTAGATATTTCTTTATCCGATGACGTATTGAAGCTTTCAAAAAAAAGTTTCGCAACATATTTTAAGAGATTTTTCAGATACTAGAAGAGACATAGTTAGATACAGTTCTATGCTAAGATCTATTGCATTACAAATAATGTCATATGGCATATGTTTGATGGTAATATTTAAAATAAAATTACTGCTAAATCGTTTTTTCTTCAGTTAGTTGTTCAATAAATGCTTGAATTTATATTCAACGAATTCAACTGAAATGTATATATCCAATGATTATTTAGCCTGAATTAATTATTGATACTTTTGGAGTATAGTTAGTAATTTGGAGTATATGCTTTTGTCAATGAACAATCGGCCAAAAAAAGAAAACATATAACACATTTTAATTACCAAATTGTCGCAGATTTAAAATCTATCCAAATTCTTGAAATTTGAATTTTTTTTAAAGATAAATTAAACTACATTCGGTGAGAGGTACAAGGGAAAGATAAAGTATAAGATGTGTGAGCCAAAGGTTGTCAGTGTTCCTAAGGTTGCCCACCCCTCAAAAAATAGAATAAATTTAAGTTTTAACCACAAAATGCTACTGCATTTTCAATCATGTATCTGCAGTTTTATTGGCTGAAGTTAAAGATATCACCTTGATTCGCCGACATTTTATGTTGTGAGTTCACTTTTGAAGAGTAGTCGTTCTAATTTCAGATAAGACAATATTTTAATTTACACGTGTTTAAATTCATAGAACTTTCTGTTATGATGCGTTTTATGAAAGAATATTTTTTTCTGTTTAACTACCGTTATTTCAATTCTAATAAATTTATCAGATTAATACTTTTATGTCGTACAAATGTCAACCATACGCATGCTCCCAAGGTGGCCACCTTAGAAAACAAATGTGTAAATAAGTTAGCAAGGTTCATTTTCAAAATCTACATAAATATCTGAAACACTTATTACCATTTATTGTTAACCCCCAGAAATCACTAAAAGTATGTCATTAACTCTCAGAAGAAAATCCCTGAACTTACGTGCAAAAAATGTTCTTTAAGGTCTTTTCGTGTCATAAGATCAGAAGATTAAGAAGTAAAACTCGAAATATATCAAAAGAAAGAAAATATCATAAAAGCATAATATTAAGTAAAATAGTTTGCCGAATGTTTTTTCACATTTCAAATGTGATTTCAATACATGATCCACCTTTGGGATATGGAATACACTATGTGCCAAAAGTGGATCAAAAGCTACAATTTTGAAATTGTATTATACAAGTAATTAATAGTAATTAAATTTTATTTACAAAGAAATGTATACTTGATGTGTGTTAGACAAAAGTGTAAAGTTTTACAAACAGAAATGCAGCCACACGCACCCAACCAGAAAATAATAAAAAAAAATCCTCAAACCTTAAATATACCAACCTTTGGGTCACCTACCTTATGTGTTTTTGTTCACTATTTTATGTCAAAAGATTAAGAACTGAAATAAGAAATAAATCAATGACACATTTCAAAATAATCCACAGACAAAAATGAAAGAAAGCATTACAAACAAATCATACATGATAAATGACTGTATTTTGTAGTTTCTGCAAAGTTAATCCATCAATCACTGTCTATATTTTTCTAAACTTTTATATCAGAAAAAGAAAACTTTTTCTTATATTGTATACCTTAACGTAAGCTCTTTCACGGCGCATATTTCATATGGTCATGATTAAAGTGACTGTTTTCAAGGATATTTGTTTATGTTAATAAAATAATCGATGTCTTTTATGAGATTTCTATGTCATAAAAAGTAATTTTTATGGATTTTTGATTATCCATAAAATATTACATTGAAATTGTAAGTATAATATATACATAAAAATTTCCACTCTATTTTATTTTTGAACTGTCTTCACAATGTAACAAAATATGGGAACTATTGATTATAACTTAAATCATGTGACAAATCAGAGTTACAAGTTATATTCCTATTATTCGAAAGCGTTTTTCAAGTTTAGAAATTGGCATATCAAAAATATTGGTTTTAGGCTTCAAACATTTGAATACAGCAGAAATATTGCAATGTTACTATCTGTATATTCAATTTATGCAAATAAAAAGTTACTGATGCTTTATCAGGGATATTTCTAAATTTAAGTACATGTTTCACCAATATTTATGCTTAGCTTATAGCTTTCACGCTTTTTTCTTACTCCTAAATTATATATATTTTTCTTGCCTATTTTGACTGTCGAAATTGTCTTATTATATAAGCTAAAAAATACTATTAAAAATTACTGGTAACAAAAAGCTTTAAATTTGACACCTATGCGTATGAATGATGAGAATATTATTTACATATATGCTATTGAAATATTTGCAATGGATTAGGCAAAATTTTTTCGATATCCCATTAAAATTGTTATAATTTCTAATATGTTTGTTGTGCATACGAAATTATGGATGCTTAAAATTCAAATTTATAAACTATGCATAATTTATGTAGTTTAACACTTTTAAAAGCAAGTATGGGTGCGAATAACCATTGGAAACAAATATTGTCTTTTCTGATGTTTAAAAAAGAAATCTGTTTCCACTAATGAATACACAAATCTATTGTTATTTACAATGCAACAGAACTTGACTTTACTTGTTTAGTTTTCTTGAAGAAAGTGTAGTAAATTAATTCTAGCTGCATTGGCTCTGAAAATACGACATTGGAAACAACGTATTCTGAAATTTATTCTTTTATGTTTATGCTAATTAGTGTATTATTTGGGGAGCAAAATATGATCTTTTGCATTGGGGATAAAGTTAAAAAGCATCTGGAAATTTTCCAATGAGATAAAATTTAAATATTTCTTTATCCGATGTTGAAGCTTTTAAAAGAAGTTTTCTCGACACATTTTAAGAGATTTTTCAGATATTAGAACAGGCGTATTTAGATATAATTCTATGCTAAGATGGAATGCATTGAAGTGAATTTCATATGCCATATATTTGATGGTAATGGTTAATTTTTTTTTATTCGTTACTGATAAATCTTTTTTTTTGTTAGTTGTTCAATAAATGTTTGAATTTATACTCAAATAATTTACTTGAAAAAAATATCCAATGATTGTTTAACCTGAATTAATTATTGGTACATTTGGAGTATAATTAGTAATTTAGAGTATATGATTTTGTCAAAAAAAAAAAAAAAAAAAAAAAAAAACTTACCAAAAATTTTTTTTCCAAATTGTTCCAGATTGCAAATTTATCCAAATTTTTCGAAAATTTCAAAGAAATACGAAATTAGCTAAACGTTTGGGATTTATGTGATTTTACAATTTTATTTAAATTCAAACTGAAAGGGACTTATAGAAAATGAAATCATAACAAACATTGAAATTTTCAATACGAACACTTACTTTTTACACCAAATTAGGATCATTATATAAATTTTACCTTCGGCTAACAAATAAAGAATCATGCGGTGAAACCATTTAAGAATTTTGGAGATGAAAAAAAATTAATTCCGAATTAAAATTAAAATATATGATAAAAGTGATTACAATAAACATAAAATGTTAAAATCCTTTAATATTGAAATTCTCCAGTCCTACTTCTTTTGTACACACAACCGATAACATTCTCAAGATCAGTAATGATAAAATAAACTATATTCACAAAAAATTTTAAAAAATATTATTTATTTCAATGTATCATTGAAATATATTATTTATTTCAATGTCATTTGTTGTGTGTACGAAATTAGTAGGTCTGTTTTTTAAAAGAGAAAGCTTGTAAGCATATATGTATTATCATTTTTAGTAGTGGAGAGTAGGGTGACACCGGGTACGATGTTTTCTCGCTTATCCGTCTTAACTACATCCCTTAGCATCTCTTAGCAGTTTGAAATCGGTTTTTGAAGTGAGTTAATATCTGTGTCCGTGCAATGGTATTGGAAAAAAATTCACCTCAAAAGTTTTAATTTTCCGCCATATTATCTGCTCTTTAAATAAATACAGCTTGACAACTCGATTTAGGTAAATAAACCCCATTTTCTATAGCTACCCCACGATATTTTTTAAATTATAAGTGTATACATACAGCTATCCAGGAGAACGACCATGTTGATTTTTGGTCGTATGTTAGGGCAAAAACCGGGTAACCACGGTTTTGCATTGAATTATGCAATGGATTGTGTCTTCATACAACAGCTGGTGAAGGATGTATACACTGTCCAGTCTGCAAAGAGAGGGCATATAAGGAGTGCAACGGATACGAGAAGTAAAAGATGAGAAAGCCATTACAGAACATAACAGTTTCATGTAGATCAACAATGAAATCCTCAGGAACTGTGAAAGTACAGAGCAAGTTTTATAGTACCATGTTTTTTTTTTCTTTTTGGAATAAATAAAAATTTTATTAAAATTCAAAAGTCTACTTATCAAGTCGAACAATATACAAAATACAAAGTATCAAATTAAAATAAATTATTTCATCTTTCAGTATAATTATTTCATGTTGCGATATAATTATAGCAAGTTATATCGTTGCAAAAATCAACACGTATTTTAAAAGCGCAAAATGGTCGAAACTTTTCAAGCATTCTACTAGTGATATTTACATCTGCATTTAATGATGCTAATGAAAAATATTCCATGAAAGTGAATGCAGAATGCATTCAGGGTTTTGTAAAAATATCTGTACGACAAGAAAATGCACTAAATGAAACACATGATTATTTAGAGCAGCGCTTCCCAACCTTTTTTCTTTCACGTACCCCTTTTTTTAGGCTTTTCATTTCGTCGTACCCCCATTTCTCATAAACACTCCACCCCCCACCCCACCACCACTCAATCATATAACAGAAACTTGCTTTTAACTGTAGTAATCTTCTTATCACAACCAAATAATAAATCGACACAAATTACATTGATATTCTTAACGTTTTATTTTTCAACTTGCATTTTAAAATTAATATTGCTTTTTATAATATTAGCTAAACATTAAAAAAATTAATATAGCATTAAAGGAAATTTTTAACTATCTTAAGATGATTATTAATAACAACTTTGTCTCACTATATACAAATAATCAAAATGACTTTTCATACTCTCAATGGGATCCTTGAGCGTATTTTATAGAACTGAGTTTCTTAAAAGCGGTTTCAAATAAAGAAAGATTTAATCTCGAGTCAGGAGCAGCATCAAAGTTATTGCGATATTTGTTTTTAATATACACATAAGGCGAAAATGCTTTTTCGACAAACACGGCATTTGTGAAAGGCAACAAGTGTTTTATAGCCTTATCACTTAGTTCTTGGTATTCTTCTTTTACTACTATCCAAAAAGCAATAATAGTTCTTTTGTTGAAATCACATTGTGGAGAAGAATCAGTCAAAATTTCGATCAATTTTTCTTTTTCAGAAAGTGATAAGTTTTCGGCTTGTTGAAAGAACAAATCGTTAAATGGGTTTGAAATCCAGTTATTTTCACAACTCTGCTTCTGAAAATACTGTCTGAACGACGCGACGCTTTAAGTCCTGTGAAGGGAGCCATTATACAAGATTTTACTGCTTTTGATAATTTCAGCTCGTTTTCAGATAAGAAATGGTAAAGTGTTTGAACAATTTCTGGCTGGTGTTTTCTGACGGTGTTTTCTAAAAATCTAATTTTTTAGTCATAGACTCGATCTTGCCAGATATCATAAATTGGTTATAGAATTGTTCTGTAAACCTAAATTAAATTTATTTATTTATGTTTTTTTTTTATAATTAGGCAAGCATTTGAAGCCATTCGTTTTCATGAAATTTAGAGCTTAGCTCAAAAGGATGATCTTAAAAAAACTTGAACTTCATGCTTCAATTCAAATAATCTTTCAAGTACTTTTCCTGGAGAAAGCCACCGCACCTCTGTGTGCAATAGCAATGTAGTATGGAGACTGTACATATTTTCATACAAAGATTTGAATAGTCTGGATATTGTTGAATTGCCCTTACTAAAATTAACAACTTTGACAGCTTGGTGTAATACTTCCTTCAATGAGTCAGGCAGGGGTTTGGACGCTAGATTGTGTCTGTGTATACAGCAATGGTTCCGAGCTACATGAGGTGCAATTTCTTAAATTTGACCGCGTAACCCTATATAACACCCAGGCATAGATTTTTCACCATCCGTGCAAACCCCACAGCAATTGGCGCAATCAGTTTCTTTTTCACAGAAATAACTGTGAATGGCATTAAGTATATCTTTTCCTGCACATCTTTCTGTGCGAGGATAGCAGAGTAGCAAATTTTCTTCAAGTACATTATCATTCAAATATCTTGCAATAACAAGCAAAATTGACAGATTGGAGATATCCATACTCTCATCAACCTGAATTGAAAAGTAGGGACTCTTTTTTGTTCTTTGAATTACTGCAGATTCAATGTCGGCAGACATGCCACTAATTCTTCCAGCAACGTTATTGTTTGAGAAAGGAATATTTTTAATTTTTTCACGTGTTCTTCACCAAACATACATTTGACAGCTTCTTTATATAAGGATATATAAAATTTTCAGCGATTGTATGATTTTTGCCACTTTTAGAAATAAGATAGCATATTCTGTACCATGCTTCAACAGCAGTCTTTATTGTCTTTGTTTGTAGAAATACCTAAGATGCTACATTAGGGCCACTTGATAGTTGCTGGAAGAAACTGACATCCTTTTGTTTATAAATTGGATGTTTTGTCTCTAAATGGCGCATCAACAAAGAGGGTTTCATGTTACCATTAGACAATATCTCTCCATAAAAAACGTATAGTGGTTTTGGAAAATCTTCCTCTACCTTGAATGAAAACCCATATTTCCAGTACTCATTATTATATTTTCTTTTCTTTAATGGGGCACTGATGCTTTCAGTGTTATTTAAAGTATTAGGTTTATCACTTACCACAGCAGGCCTATTAACAACTGCACTCAGGTTGCCTTGCACTTCTAAATAGATTGTTTCGAAGTACTTGCAATTCCGCACTCACCAGGTTCAATTTCAATCACAATTGAGCTCTCTTAAGAGTTCCGGTTTTCAATCAATTATACATTATAAACGCAAAACAAAATCACTCATATAAAAATAAGCACTTCAAATTAAATGCTCATTCAAACTAGGGAAGCTTTTCTATTAAAATATGTTAGTGATATAATTCTGCCTATTCGAAATAACGGCCAGCTTTTTAACACGTTTTAGCAAAAGACATTAAAACCAGAAGCTCTAACGTAATTTAGGCGTTCTGCAATTATTATTAAAAACGGAACAACAAAATAATTAGTGATGAGAAAAGAGAATTGCATAGTTATTAATTGAAGTTTTCGGAAATATGGGGTAAGATATATAAGTACTCATTCAATTTGATTAACAGTGGGCGGAGCTAGTGACATTGCATTTTCAATGAATTATTAGGTCTAGTGGGCTTTTTCTTTGTTTTGTTTTTGAATGGAACATATTGGATTTATACATGAGACTAACTTTGTAATCCAAAACTATTAATTTTCTTTATGTATTTTCAGTTAAACCAATTTTGTGATTTCCGCCATTACCGATATTATTTTCACGTACCCCCAGCAGCCCCGCCACGTACCCCCAAGGGTACGCGTACCACAGGTTGGGAACCGCTGATTTAAGGCACAAAATGACCCTATTCTCGGGTATTGGTATATATGGCATAACATATCTGTTAGGTACAGACACAGAGGGAAAATGTAACGAACTGTACAAAGGCAGAGCAAAAATTTATAGTAGCATGTATTTTCAAGGAATAAAATATAATATTATTAAAAAAAGAAACCAAACATATGCATTAAATATATATATATTCTTACTTAATAAATTTTATTAATTTATTTTGTTGTAAAAATCAATATGTATTTTAGAGTGGGAAACGGTGAACTGAGTTGAAGCCAAAGGCGTGGTTCATCTCACAGCAATGTTTTGCAATGGCCGTTTTGATAGTTTCTTGTTTTTGAGCATATTTCTTGTGTGCTTTAATTTGACATTATTAATGTTTGAAAATTTTCCATGACTTTCCCACTTTTTATAACATATTAATTTTTACAACAAAATAAATTATTAATTTAAAGAAGTAAGCATTTTTTATCAACATCATATGTTTAGTTTATTGTTTTAATAAAATTTTATTTATTTCTAAAAAGAAAAAAATCTCTCTTCTATAAATATTGCCCTACTAACAGTAGTGTCTACATCTAAATACTACGCACTGCATCTATGATGTGTTTTCTTAAATTAAATATTTTATTTTTCTCTCAAAATTTGTTTAAACTTTTGATAAATAAGTTTGTCTGCTAATAAAAAATGTGTTATGTCACATATACCAATTCTAACAAATTTATTCTTTGAAAATTCAGTTGGCATCGCTCCAGGAAAAGATCATTTCGTGCTCTGAATAATCCTAGTTCATTTATTGTAATTCCTTGTTGTACAGATTTGTTTTAGAAAATCCTGAACACATTCATTTATATAGAATGTTGCACAATTTCTTCACTAGATTTTGATGTAGAATAATACTATTAGTAATGTTTGAAAAGTTTCCACTGTTTTCCACTCCTGAAATACAGAATGATTTTTACAACAAAATAAATTAATAAAATTGATGAAGTAAGAGTCTTCTTTTTTTTTTATATATCATATGTTTAATGAATTTTTTTATTTATTCCTAGAAAAAATATGATACAGTAAATAGTTCTTTGCATTTTCGCAGTTCACAAAATTTTGACTGTTTTTCTGCATGTGACAAATGTGTTATACCGTATATGCTAATTCCAACAAATTTATTTTTTCAAAATTCAGCTGACATCGTCCCGGAAAAAAAATTGTACTCTAAATTATAGTACAGTTCATTTCGTGTATTTTCTTGCCGTGTAGATATTTACAGCCAATCCTGAATGTAACCTGCTTTCACTTTCATGGAATATTTTATTTTTCCTTAGTATCACTAAATGTTGATGTAGAATACTGCTATTAAAATGTTTGAAAAGTTTGTACTGTTTTTCACTGTTAAAATACACATTGTATCTTACAACAAAATCTATACTATCAAAAGAAAGTTTAGCTCTGTGTGTCTGTCGGTTTGTTAGTTGGCGATGGCTAGCGAAATCTACCGCACCTAGAGGTCTGACAATTTGAGCGAGAATAGTCCAAGGTAGGTCCCGGTGTATTTTTTTTTAATAATTAGCCTAGATATTAATTAAAATCTCGTAAAAAATTATATATTTATTTCCGAGCCCGCAAAAGCGCTTGCATAGAACCCGCTTTACGAATCGGGAGGAAACGAAAATCCGATGGCGCGATTTTTGTGTTAAATCGTAGTTCTATTTTAACCTAAACCTGAAAACATTTCAGTACAGTTTAAATTTAAAAAATATATTCGGAAATATCCTACTCTTACGTCACTAATGCCGTAATCAATCAAAAAAATATCATTGCTAACTCTTTCAAAAGAATAATAAAAAAGGGTCGATTTCCAGAAGGAAGTTTTCCCCTTTTAGATCGCAGAGTTAGAGGTGCCCACTAACCAAAAATATGCTCTTAATGCTGAAAACCTTCTTCTAATCGGCACAGCACTAAGTTTTATAAGATAGAAATTGTATCCCTTTCAAAAATACCGACGAACATAGGTGACTTCGTGCCTCATGGAGACGATCTTTTTTCTACGCTAAAAGTAACTAAACGACCTTATTTCGACACATTCTTTTTAGAACATCTTGGTAGACCAATTGTGCAACACCTACAAAATTTTTGAAACATTCGGACATGTAGAAGTATTTAAAAAAAAAGAAATTCTGATAAATTCTCGAAACGCTGAAAACCAGGCGTTTCAGCGTGGTTTCGCCCTGCTTCGATTCATGTTTTCACTGCTAAATATGCATATTGTTTCAAGAAATTTTAAAGAGAGCTTTGATATAGTTCTATTTATAACCGATTTAAATTTTCGAGAGTTCGGGCACGAATACAATTTTCTTTTTTTAAACTATGAAACGATCCTACGTAATAAAACAAGAAAATGTCTTCTTAAAAGATCTTTTATCACTAAATATCAATATTTATTTGCACATTTTCCATTAAAAATATAATTTCACACAAAATCGCAGAGCATAGAAATTTGAGGTTTGTTTATATTTATTATCTCGTGCCCGGGCAACGCTGGGCGAGTCCGCTAGTAAATTAATAAAATTGATGAAGTAAGAACATTCTCTTTCGAAATATCATTAGGTTTTTTTTTTATAAAATTTTATTTTATTCTTGAAATTAGAAAAAAAACATACTATTATAAATATTTCTCTGCATTTTTACAGTTCGCTTTATTTCAATTTTTTTCTGTATGTTCGAGATATGCTATGTCATATATACCAATTCCAACAAATTTATTCTTTTAGCTGACTTGGCTCCAAAAAGAGGATCACCTGTGCTCTCAGTAATCCTGTATCATGTATTCCAATTTCTTGTAAGATATATTTTTAGAGAATCCTGAACGCATTCACTTCCATGGAATGTTTTTTTTCTCAGTATCATTATATTTTGATGTAGATTATTACTACACTGCTCAAAAAATTTAGGGGTGAAAGAAAATAAATGAAGAAAACCGTGCAAGACTGTCTTGCATAGGCATAAAATGAAAAGTACACGTGTATCAATGCGCCATACAGATAAGCAGATGCAAAACAATTGTACCGGAGCTTTAATTTTTCAAAAGATGAAAAGAATATGAAAAGAGGTTTAGGGCAACAATTAGGTTACATGTAAATGACAAAAAAAACGTTGTTTATAAATGATACAAGATGTTTAATATGCCGTGTGAACCCCTCGAGCAGACAAGACTGCCACACCTGTTTTCCATGGATGCGATGAGGTTATCCACTCCTCAAGAATTTCAATCTCCAAGTCCCGGACAGTAAAAGGAGGGCTTTGTCCCGTTGCAATGCGTCGTCCGATTGTCTCCCAAACCTTTTCGATTGTATTCAGTCCAGTGGAGCATGCTGGACATTACATACGCAGAGTTGTTTCAGCTTCAAGAATGCTCTCCACATGACGAGCTGTATACGGTCTGGCATTTTCATGGATGAAAACAAAGGAATCACCACTGACTTCAGCGTCAGGTACGACATCAGGTCTCAGTATTTCATCTGCATACCTTTGGACCGCCAAAATGCCAATCCGAATGATATGCAGGTCCGTACGTCCACCTATGCCGATTCCAGTCCATGCCATCAACCCACCTCGTCTGTAATGTGATCTTTCATGTACGAATGTGGGGTTATTTCGAGTGCCCCTTTCCCTCCATACCAAAACACGTTGGGCGTTATACTGAATCGGGACTCGTCTGTAAACAGCACTTGACCCCAATCACGTTGCCTCCAATCTCGATGTTCAGCAGCCCATCTTTTTCGGGCCGCACGGTGAGGCCAACGGAATATAGACCATTGGTCTATATAGAGCCATTGGTCTATATAGAGACTACCCTGATGAAGCTTATTTCGGACTGTTTGGCTGGATACCCTTCGTCATTTTGTCAAGAACAACTGCCGTTGTAGCTGAGTAGCATTGTCTTTTCTGTCTCGATGAGCTGTTAACAGGATATATTGGTCATCCGATGCTGTGGTTAGCACGTGGCCGACCTTGCCCTGGTCGACGTCTAAAATTCCCTGTTTCTTGGAATCGATTCCACAGCATTGTAGTGACACTTCTTTAGACTCTAACAGCGTCCACTACACTTCGTTGTGTCTGCCTGAATTAGTCTCCCAATAATACCCCAAGCCATGGATTCCGATAATCCTCGATTGGATCCTCGATTGTTGTGACATTTTCAAGTCACCTTTTCTCAAAATAAAAGCTAAGCAATTGAAATTCACAACTAAAACGCTGAAAAAGACGTTTATTTGGAAACCCTATTTATGCACTTTTCTTTTTTCTGGTTTTTGACGTCTTTAACTTTGATTAGCATATGAAGTTTTCCTCTTCTAATTTTTGCTACGGTTTAAATTACGGATATTTTATTTTATGTTACTTATCATTGTCAGTATTTGCGTAATTTCCTTAAAACCATGTGCTTCCCTAATTGTTTTCAGCAGTGTATTTAGAAAATTAAGAGAACATTTGTGGAAAATCGAAAAGAACGATCACCCGGCATTATAAGCTAAAAGTACCAATGATGAAATTATAGCGAGTTGGTATGAAAATTGCAATTGTGACAATTTTTCCCTCTACGAGTTATGAGTCATTATTTTCGGTATTGAGTCGTATTAAAACTTCAAATCTAAACCTCTTGTCAGCATTTCAGCATTCCATTGAAAGTAACTAGGTATGAAACCAATATTAATTATTTGAACTCCAAGCTGCAATAACTGAAATCACATTTACTTTTATATTACTGTCTAAAATGTTACTGATACTGTAATTATTGCAGTTTAATACATCAATGTATGTTAACACCATATCTTTTAATCCTAATAAATAAAATTTCAATTAATTTTGACTGATTCATTTTAATCCACTATTTTTGTTGTTGTTGTTGTTGGCACGTCATGGTCACTTAAAATCTTTTTTCGAAAAAAATGGCACGCGGATGTGAAAAGCGTCGCCGTCCTTGCCCTAGATTGTATAAAGTTATTAAACAAAATACTTTGTAAATAGAAGAATTTATGTATAATGGCTAGAATCCAGTACATTTTTATTTAATTCGACAATAAAGATAAATGGTACATATTTTCTCACACTAAACTCTTTGTCCATAAAATTTCTTTTTAGATAATTTCCTATGTTGATACTTAGTTTTAAACCTAAATGCTTTCCCAAATGATACACTTTTTATTTAGCCTCATATCATCATTTATCATGAGCTTTATGCTGTAAATAAATTTGATGAAAGGAAAAATACAATTCAATTCCTATGATTAATTACGATGTTTAAATTTATGTTTTATAATGTCAAAGATTTAAAAAAAGTTTAAAAGATATCATGTCATATTTGAACTACTACAAACGGAAATGCTCCGAAAGCATTAACCCTTCTTTGCATGAGTTTTTCTTTTACAATTGTGTTTTTTTATACATATATTAAATATTAGACACCAGAAATTTTAAGATAGATTTTTAACTTTGTTCAGCAACATAGTTCACGGGAAATTTATTGCATTAATATTTCTATATAAATATAGTGGTGGCGATGAAGTTCATTTATTTACTAAAAGTTAAATAAACAGTGATGTAAATTTACATCACTATGCAATTAAGGGTTAATGCGTAATAAGAAATATTATTCACGAGTATTAAACCTATAAAAAATTAAGAACAAAAACATTAAAAATATTATGGTCAGTAATAAGAAATTCTTCAACGAATATAACAAATTTTTTAACTGCTAGTGTTTGGTTGGCTCTTTTTAAATTCCGAAATCAAGAAAAATAGTATATATTTTTACAAATTAAATTCTATGTTCATACAATTTCTTTGTAGATAGTTTCTTATGCTGATATTTAGTTCGCAGTGCAATGTTTTCTCCAAAGATAATATCATCATATAAACATTCATCATGGGGTTTCAACAATAAATAAATTAAATAGAAGTCAAAAATGCAATGCAGCTCATTTGATAAATTAAACAATGTTTAATAGATATATTTCAGATTCCTAACTTTAGAAAAGAAAATGGTGATATATCATTTAAATATTTAGATTATTTCAAAGGGAAATACCCTAGTGAAAACATCACGGGGTTATTTATTTATTTTTACATTTATTTATTTTTGTTTTTTATTTTATTTATTTATTTATTTATTTATTTTGTAAAAATAACGAACGCTTAGAAATGTAAGAAATTTCCAAATAATTTGTTTTAGTAAATTTAACACATTTTCTGTATGCGTGTGTTAATGGACTAAAATTCTAAACTAAATTCTTTGTTCATAAACTTAATTTATCGATAATTTCCTATGTTGATATTTAGTTACCAGCCTAATGTTTCCCGAAAAGGCACTCTATTTATCCAGCCTCATATCATCATTAAGAATCAGAATTTCATCGTTAAATAAATTTGTTAAAAGAAAAATATATAATTCCAGTTCGTATGATAAATTAAACAATGTGTAATATTTATGTTTAGAATCTCAAAGTTAAAGAATAGTTAGGAAATAATGACATACAATTCAAAATTTATTTAACAACAATAGGAAATGCTATGAATTTATTAAATTATAAAAAAATACATGTTATTTTCCGTAAGAATAATGCTGCGGAATGAAATACACCAAGTAATTTGTTTTAGTAAATTGATTACAATTACTGCATGTGTGTATTAGTGCACTCGATTGAAAATGTTAATACATTAAATAAAAACATTATCGCGATATACATTGATGTATAATTTAAGAAATGACCTGGAACTTGCAAAGAGAAACCGAAAATATTTAGTCAGAAAAATGATATAGTGATTCGATTAAATAAATTTTCTGAAACAAACTTTTACTAAGAAAAAATCGTCTTTACTTATATAGTAAACATAAAAACAGCACTAATATATTTTTGGACTAAACTAAACTGTAAAATATTGGAAACTTATTTCCTCATATCGAAGTAGCACTTATAAAAATTCAATGCAACGTTGCAATTGCTAACGATTTTGAAAGTACTTGTTACTTTTAGAAAAAAATATGAGAAGAACCATTCAAAATATAAGGACCTATATCTTCCAAAAAAATTAATAGAAATGTCTCTTCCGAAATTGATGGGTAATAGAGGACTATTAATTCAATAATGTCGTAAATCTCACTGATATATAATTTTTAGAGGTATCTGGTTGATTTTTTCTCAGTTGATATCTAAAAATAAGTGAAAAGTTTCCGTAACCACGAACAGCTCTAGAAAAAGTTTTAGAAAAGGTTACTGATATAGAAAAAGATCCACTGTTCGCGGGCTGCGGGCTGGGCGAGGTTCACTCTATCTTTAATCTCTTCAGAGTTGATAAAATGAGTACCACGCTTGCTTGGGACATAAACACCGATGATCCTAGGTTATACTGATCACCTGACCAGGACACATGCTGTAGAGTACCTAAGGACCAATTTTGAAGAAAACAGGAATGTTCACTGTAGGTCATGATCCTTAATGAATTGTAGAACCTCAGGTTTAGGGTTTTTTACTGATATAATAAAAGCTTTTAAGAAAGTTCAATGTAGCCTCATAGTTATACAAAAATCTAGAAGCTAGTTGGAGAAAAACTATTCCTAATATTAAGAAAGCTATAGCTTTTCCACGATTTACGAAAACGTTTCTAAAAAAGGCCCATTCACTGCCTGTAGGTTTCAGAGAAGGTTCATGAATTTTCGGAATATATTTGTTTATCAGCTTTCTAATAAATTTTTCTTAAAACATTTTCTGTAGGTAAAATAGATTCTTGGACAACTGCTGTATTAAATGAAATATTCATATATCAAGAAAATTTTCTGAATTTTTTTACTGTTTATTCAAGATTAGTAATATGTATGTGTCGAAAGCAATTACTAAAAGATAATCACTTAACCACTGAAAATTATAAGATCTTTACCATTCAAATCCAATGGAATGATCCAGTCAAACTAAAATTAATACCTCAAACCAAAAATAAAGTATAACTGACATTTTTAAACACATGCATTATATTTTGATAACAAAAGCGGAAGCCATTTGTTTGAACTAACAAAAATACACCAACTATGCATGATAATTTTATTTAATTTCTTCGAATATTTTGAAGAAATTTGTAAACAACCGGAGTATATAAATTAATTCTTTAACATAGTTTCAAAATAACGGATTATGATTTAAGTCATCAAAATATCTTTCGTTTTATACTAGTACTTATGGTAAGTAATGCAATCTCTGAAAATAATGTTGCAATCTTTTATCTGTTTTAAGTAGGAGTGCATTAGAATGATTCGATAAACAAAGCATGAATCAAAATATAAATTGTGACATCAAAATGAATCTGATAATGTTTTTGCATTAGAAAGATTTTATATTTCTTTTTCAGCGCATATTTTAACAGATCTATTGAAAATAACATTAAAAGCAAGTTTCATATTTTGCTAGATAGCGAGAACTAGTAAAATCAATTATATATTTTCGGTAGTGGCAAACTGTAATGAAATAATATATTTATGATTAGATATTTATCATTTTTCAGACATTATCGTAAATGTATTTGAAAAAAATAAAAAATAAAAATTTAAATTTATTATATAAAAAGTCTTTATCGTACGTTTAAAATACATATAATAACAGGGTTGGTACGGATCAGGGTATTTTCCAGGAGTGTTACCAGTATTTTTTATAGAAAAAGAAATCTAGCTTAAACTTGCGAAATTTCGGCTTCTTTTAAGGTGATATTTTCTGTACGAAAACACTGGTACCGAAGAATTTCCTGGTCGCAAAGTTCCCAGAGCCGTACAAACCCTGAATAGTTGTGTGTACCTGAAGATATAGACATTGGGCAAAATCATTACATTTATAACTTCTTACTTCTTACTTCTAAACATTCATTAAAAAGTGTAGACATCCTACTCAGGTTCAGTAGTCTTTTGTGAAGGATAATTAATAAACCAGAAGAATTTAACTCTGGAAATAACTGATCTGATATTTATTATCTCTAACATTTATTAACTAAAATTAATACTTTCAATACAAATTAAAGTATTAATGACATTTAGATACAAAAGTCTGGTATTAAGGGCAAAAGCTTTTTATTTGAACTAACAGAAGTTCACCAAAGATGTATGCGAATTTCTTTAAATTATTTCCTATCTCTAGAAAGAATTGATTAACAACCGGAAAATGTTAATCACTTATTCAAGATACTTTGAAAATAGAAGATTAGAATTCACGCCTTCAGACAAAACTCTTCTTTTATATTTATGGTAATCAGTGAGTCTCATTGGAAAACTGATTCCAATCTTTTCGAAGGAAAATAAACATTTGAATATTTCAATAAGCAAAGCATGAATGAAAATATTGCTTTATTCGATAAAGAAGGCGCAATTTAATGAAATGTTATCAACACATTTTAACAGATTTATTGGAAACAATATTAAATGTAATTTTTACGTTATGCTAAAAGAGATTTCTTGATAGTAAATTTTCAATCTTCTGCATAACTAATAATGAAAAACTGCAGTAAAATAATATATTGAGTTAAACGTTTCTTTTTACTAATTTCACAGCATTTTGTGATATGTATTTAAAAATAAATAAATAGAAATTTAAGATTGTTATTAAATATGAATTTATCATACTTTAGAAATTTTAGACAAAATAAATATATTTCAAAAACAGAACATCTTGTTTTTTTTATAATTCCCGTACATATACTTAAATCTTACTTCAGTTTTCTACCATTTCTCAAGCATTACTATTTATCTTTTGCAAGAGTAGTTACTCGTAAAAATGTCTCTTTTTTTAATAGTATTATTATGGTTAATTACCATTACACTTCTTTAAAAGAAATTTATTTGTATTGTCATTAACAAACGTGTTTGTTAAAAACGTCGAACTTAATCATATATGTTTTATACGGAGATAACTCAATATGTTTTTAATGCTAACTTTTAATGTATGTTATGTATCTTTTTGTATGTTAATGAGAATACAAATATAAAATGCCTGAGAAATGATAGAAAACTGAAGTAAGATTTAAGCAAAAAAAAAAAAAAAAAATCTCAAAATCGTGCTACCCTCTTGAAGTTATTATTGGGTATATAAAACCACATATAACCACCCATTTTCAATATTATCTTTTCTGATAACAACTATTAAAGTAGAAACATTTAACATCTGAAAAGAAGTAGTCTAATATTCAGAAATAAATTTATTTAAGCTGATAAAAATACTCATCCAAATTCTTTTAAATTGTATGATACCATGATACCTATTGTTCTTCTAACTATAGAAATTCAAAAGCTATCAGAATATATTAGTCAGTAGACAAGATATATTAAGAATAATTTATCTTTTTATTTAAGGTATTCCCTGTATTTCTTCGGAAACTAAAATTGTCAATTTTTACCTTCTATGGGGAGGGCAGCGAACATTCGAGTACCGTTTATATTCGCGTAAATCTCGATCACCCAAATTCGTTGAATTCCGTTATTTAAAAATAGTTATCACTGCTTTATGCAATCGAAGAAAACTACTATAAATTCTTCAATTTAATGAGATGAAAAAATCCATTAAAAATATTGGTGATCACCTGTTTTTTTTCTTCTCGAATTTAGATGACAAATTATACGCGGGTACATACTGTTTTTCAATAGACAAATAGGCCACGTTGACCTTTCTTTATCCGGAAATTTCGAGTTCATACCAGAAAATCCAAATAGTGACCAAATAGACATTTCGTGACTAAATAAAGTAGAAAAAAAATCGAAATTTTCGGTATGAATTTCGAATATCAGAATATTTAAAAAAACCGAAATGGTAATCCTGTAAACAAAGCATGAATAAAAAATTTTGCGCTATTTCATAATCAGCTGGTGCATTGTGATGTTGTTTAATCAGTACATTCTAACAGATTCATTGAAGACAAGATAAAATGTGTGTTTGATGTCATGCTAAGAGCAGGATTTTTCCTTACTAAGTTATATATATTTTAATAAAGAAAAACATGTATCAAACAAATCAATCAATTATCGTGAATTAAATCAAATCAATGTTGCTTTATTCAAAATGATTCTAATGAAGTTTAATCAACCAGAAGTTTAAAAGACTAAAAATACCAACATGAAAATCAAGACTTAAATAAAATTTCCCTTTTATATTTATGGTAACAATGTATTTCCTCAGAAATTAAGATTACAATATCTCATACCTTCTAAGGAAGCGAGCAGTTAAAACTTTCGATAGAAATTAAAATATTAATGGCTTTTGGATACAAATGTTGCACGATCTAATGTTAAATGAAGAAACTATTTATTTTAACTAACAAAAGCGCTCCAGAGATGTCTGAGAGTTTCATTAAATTGTTTCTTATCTCTAGAGGAAATTTGTAAATTGGAACATGTTAATCAATTGTTGAAGATAGATTGAAAATAGAATATTGGAATTCACGCCTTCAGACAAAACTCTTCGTTTATATTTATGGTAATCAGCGAGTTACTTGAAAACTAAGATTCCAATATTTTCTAAGGAAAATAAATATTTAAAAGTTTCAATAAGCAAAGCATGATTTTAAATATTGCTTTATCCGATAAAGAAGGCAATTTAATGAAACTTTAGCAACATATTTTAACAGATTTATTAGAAACAAAATTAAATGCATTTTTGATGTTATTACCTCAGAAATTAACAATGTAATGCTAACCAGGAAACCAAGCCTTAGTAAAATAATGAAAAAAATCCAAGTGAATAGCAATCGAAAGATAATAGTGAAAAGTGTTTTTTGACACATCAAATCATTTACCCTCATCTCCCCGTTATCAAGATATAAAACTTTAAAGTTTGCTAATTTATTTATTTAATTTAGGGAAAAAAGGCGTGGTTTTGATTCAGAAATTTTAATAATCAGATTAATATGAAATACAAAACATATTTAGATATAGTAAAATAAAAGTGAAAGAATCCCGCAAAAAAAAGGTCTATTAACAAATGTGGCACTGAACCAAAAAAACATTGAAGCGTAGAAAATTGTGGCACCAAGAACATTTCATGAACTTAAATCTAGTGCAATGATTATTATTATCAACCTCCTGAGAAAAACAAAATTGCATGGTCGTTTCAAATGGAAGTGGCCAAGTTTGCACTAACCCAGACATGTACCATGCATAGCACATCATGTCGGAGTATAGCGGAGTACTAAACTGGAAATGGACAAGTGAATGGAGTTTGATGGTCTTGTTACGTTAAAAACGTAACGACTCCTCCTTCCATCCTATTAAATGAATAAATTAGCAAAATTTAAGACTTTATATCTCGAGAACGGAGAGAAGATGGCAAATGATATACGTCAAAAGACACGTTTTATAATGCTCTTTCGATTGCTGCTTATTTAGATTTGTTTCATTATTACACTAATGCGTGGTTTCCTGATAGGCGAGCATGTGTTTCAATAAACAAAACATGAATGTTGTTTTATCTGATAACGTGCCTATTTGCAGTTTAATATTTATAATTTAACAGATTTGTAGAAGACAAGATAAACTGTAAGCATAATATCACGCTGTGAGCAGGAATTATTTAAAGTATGTTTTATACATCTTAATAAACAAAATATGAATTTAAGGATTGCTTTCTGATAACATACAGATATTTTTATGAAGGTGTACCAGTGCATTTTAACATATTTGTTAGAGACAAGATAAACTGTCAGTCTAACTTCCTGCTACAGTAGAATATTATTTAATGAAAATTATTTTAATTTTGTTTTTTTTCAGAAATTGATAATCTAAATTACAATTAATCAATATTTTAAATTTAGATTAAGTTTATCAATTCTCAGTGGCTGCTAGTGACTTTCTTTTTTGGGGGGGGCACTAAATGCATACCTGAAACACATATTACTTTCATACCATTATTTTTACAAGAAATAATTTCCTTATTTAATGGCAGAACCTTTCAGCCAGTAAATAAAGCAAAGTAAACCTTTTTAACAATAGTGGTAAGAAAAGGATAAATTTAGCAGCCATATATTTAGCCATGTATAAAGCCACTCATGAGCCGTCACTGTTAATTCTCATATATATATATACATGGTGTATCTGAAATGCTTCAACAAACTTAGAGGGATGATAGTACTCATGAAGACGAACAAAAAATGCAATGGGACATGGGGTCGCAAATGACGTTTAACCCTTTCAGGGGCAGTGGTATGTTTATGAAACAACTTAATTTTAATTCCAAAATGCCACAGTGGCACCAGAATTTTGCTAAAATCTTTTCCATTTAATATGTATGTGAAATATAGCCTTTTTCTTATTTACAAACAAATTTTATTTGTAAATTCCGGTGCCAGTCATTTATTTCAACATTTTAGTACTAAAAGTACTTTGCCTTTGAAAGGCTTAAAGGATGAAAATCGAGAAAATGCGTCTGGGAATGGGTAGAGTAGATCTACGCAGCAACGACTGCCGGACACGCTATGTGTAATAATGTCCGCGGTCGACACTTTGAACAATTGTTGTAAAATATTTGTTTTCTCTGGACATCAAGAGTTGTGTTGTACCTATTCTGTGCAATAAATAATTTTCTGGAGTATTTCTTTCTTGTCTCAGTTTGTCCACTTCCAGACGCATTTTCTCCATTTTCATGCTTTAAGCCTTTCAGGGGCAAAGTACGTTTAGTACTAAAATGTTGAAATAAATGACTTGCACCGGAATTTACAAAAAAAATTTGTTTGTAAATAAAATAAATCCTATATTTCACTTACATATTAAATGGAAAAGATTTTAGAAAAATTCTGGTGCCATTGTGGCGTTTTGGAATTAAAATTAAGTGGTTTCATAAACATACCACTGCCCCTGAGAGGGTTAAATGTCATTTGCGATCCCATGCTCCATTGTATTTTTTGTTCGACTTCGTGAGTACTATCATCCCTCTAAGTTTGTTGAAGCATTTCAGATACACCCTGTATATATATATATATATATATATATATATATATATATATATATATATATATATATATATATATATATATATATGTTATATAAAAATTTATTTCCTTCGTATCCTTCCATTTTATTCGCATTAATATTTTTAAATTAATCTAACTTCTGTCATAGTCAGTATTTCCTTAATTCTTAATAATATCTATTCCTATTTAAAGTCCTTTTAAAAGTAAATATCCGTATATTAATAATTATTTTATTCCAAATCTTAATCTAAAATTTAAGATCATTCGTAGCTTTTATCAGTTCCCCAATCTATAAAATTCTGAGACCCGTTCTCATTTCGAATGTTTTTTAAATCCATTTTCTTTTTATTATTATTATTATTATTGCTCTGAATTTTTCGCGCGCTTGGGATTTTAACTTCTAAATTGGTCCGCACCCAAGTAAGGGATTCTTTACTGTTTTAGCCTCGCCCTCTAGCCTCATTCGTTGGGCTGGAGCTAGCTTCTCACTCATTGGGTTATGCGCGAGGCTAACGAAAAAGAAAGGCTACCGCGGTACTTTACGCATATCTTTTTTTACAGACCAACGGAGTCAGGTGTTGCTCGAATGCACCAATGAAGGCGTAGGAAAAGAGCATCACGTCACTCTAGCGGTCTGTAAAAAAAGTTAATGTACCGCGGTAGCCTGTCTTTTTCGTTAGCCTCGGTTGTGCGCTCGTGACGTAATTCTGTGTATGTTTCCGCGGAGAGAACAAATCTCCGGTCGGAGCACGAGATTTTTGACGTTTTCGGAAGCTAAACAAATATGTGTCTGGTATTTTTATATCCGTAGAATATTCATCTGGCCCAGTAACATCTTAATTCAATGAAGTGAAGCAACGTTAGCCCGAGGGCTATAAGTTTTAGACCTTTTGGGAATTGTTTCTGTGTTGTTCGTCTTCTAATAAAATTATTTGTCTGGAGATTGGCTGGATTTATTGGAAAACTTTGGTGGACTAATTTCATTGCATTCTACTTCGCCAAACTTGCTAATATCGACTGCAACTTGCTATATCGTTGAAGGACTGCCATTTTTTCATCGAATATTATTCATCGTAATATCTCAACCTCGTCAAAATGCTACATATATATATATATATATATATATAGAAAAAAAGTATAAATTAAACTTGATATTAAAACAATGTATTTAGTCATATTTTTCGTCATACATATTATACTTTTAGATTGTTTTCTAACAGATAAATGGAACAGTAAAAATAGTTTTTTATAAATAGCTCTTTTATAAGCATTCAACGTTTACCTTAAAAATAAAGCCTAAATTCATAACATCAATTCATATTATTCAGAAAAATCATTCCGTGGAATTACGGAAAATTCACATCTTTCATTTACGTACGTGTGGTAGAAAGCGTGAACCGATCAATTTATTAAAAATGTATATTACTCTGTTTCTTTTTTAAGATATACCAACAGGGGAAAAAATGAAACTATCTCTTCAGGAATTCTAAATTGTTTTCTTAACGTATAATCATAATATAATTAATATTAATCTATTAACTGATAAAAGCTTATCTTTAAAAAGTATATTACTCATTATTTTGTATTTATTTTCTATTTTTTGTTTTCTGTATTTTTCTATTTTTTCTATTTTTTGTTTTCTGTATTTTTCTATTTTTTCTATTTTTTGTTTTCTGTATTTTTCTATTTTTTCTATTTTTTGTTTTCTGTATTTTTCTATTTTTTCTATTTTTGTCTCCATTAGCACCCTCAGAAAAAATTTAAAAAAATAGACTGTTTTTGTCATGAGAATATCTATAAAAATATTTCTGCGGAGCCTCGATATGGCGTCCGTAAAAAGTTTTATTCTCATTTTTAGCATTTTAAACTTTATTTGTCTTACAAGCCTTTAGCACTTCTATTATTTTTTAATATTAAAGCAGAAACAATTTATTTTATCTGAGAAATTCAGAAACTTAAACCTATTTGACTTTCATTAAATTCTTTCCGATCTGTAGAAGTTTGTAAAGAATTTATTAATCATTAGGTAACGTACATTTAAAAGAGAAGTGTGTAAATCATTCCCTTCGATAAAATTCTGCTTTTATATTCATGGTAGTATATGCATTTCCTTGGAAACTAAGATTGCAATCTTTTACCTTTTAACCCAAGCATTCCTTTGAATATTTCAATAAGAAAATCATGATTTAAAATGTAGCTGCATCCGATCACGAGCAGGCGGAATTTTAAAGAAGCTTTATCAACATATTTTAACATGTATGTTGGAAGCAAGATAAAATGTAAAATTAACATTATGTTAGGGACGGAAATTATTCAAAGTAGGTTTTATCTTTCTACCTTAGTTGTTAACTGCCAATTGCGATGGAATAATACATTGGATATATATATTGTATGTTTTCAGGGTTCGTAAACTTTTACAACAATCTTTTAATAAAATTTTTCTATTTAATATTTAAATAGTAGAAATTGTAGACGTCTCGTTTAATTAAAGGAATTATAATACTTTTGTACATTTAAATAAGGCTAAAAATCCTATTAAAAATTTGTGGTGAAGCGTACGAACCCTGAATTCTTTTAATTTTTTGGCATTTAAATAATGTAAAAACATAGTAATTATTAATATAAATTAGGATTTTAAAATGTATTTATAATATATTTGTCATACACACGGTAAGTACATCGGACAAAAACTCTTCACGCCTTTTAGATATCTCTCACAGTGCAACACCCCCTCCGCCTCGATAACCGCCTGGACTTCTTCGAGAATTGGAATCTACAAGGTTTTACATTTATTACACATTCAGATGACACTACTCGCTTGCTAGTGGATCACATGAGGCCACCATATAGCAAGGAAGCTATTCCGCATTTTAATCGTATTCATAATAGTCACACAGATTTTCTTTGTTGTTAAAGACAAGTGATTCTATAAGCTAGTGGAGGTGCTATAGAGTATGTGAGTTATGATCAAATTTGTCAAATATGCATTCAGTCCTGTGAACAAAGCTAGAGGCAACTTAGAAAATTGGGTGGGGGTCTCCATAGCATATTTATCAAGAAGATTTTGAAAAAAAGGTATCAGCTGATTACCTAGAATGTTCAAATAAACACCCTGGTTTATATTAACTTTTAGCTGAATCAGTGGTTAAAGTCACAGTACCCCCCCCCCCCACACACACACGGCCGATGGATACTTAAAAGGTATCCAACTCGGATGAACTACTACCGATATCACACTCTGTCACTAGGATGCCTTATTTGGCCGTTGTTGTACGCGAAACGTCAGTGTCATTCGCAAAAAAGACGAATTTTGAATTTCTTGGATCACCCTGTAAATCTCCAATCACCTATTTTACACGATCGATGTTTTTTGGCCGATTACAGACGTGCAACTTTATGTGCTGCTTTGAGCAATTGCATCTAGGGAGGATACCTGCTTTAAATGTTTATTGCATGCAGTTCCCTTCGTAATGTCCTCTGCTCGGAAACAGGTTTGGATGGACTTTCATTCACTGAATGCATTAATTACTGTAGGTTCTATAACCGATTTTCAACGACAAATCATGACATTTGTTTCTGGTCCCTCTGGGTTGGGATATTTTTATTAACCACAGTTTTTTGACGCTGTCCTTCATGACCACCAGGGGTACATCATTCCTTACAGACACCTTGGACAATCCGCTGCTATATTGGCACATTCAAACATGATAGCACACTTTGACACTCTGAAATATCAATGTTTTTACACATCTTAACACATTATCCCTATATTTCTGAACGTCTGTACGATTTTGCGTTATTTCTATGATCATGATTTATGACGCAGTAGTCCAGGAGCGGGTTTACCTGATGACACTTCTACAACGCCATCTGTAAATACTAATGGCGTTCCATAAAAGCTGAAAGTAAAATCATAAAAGTCAAGTATTTACAGCAAAAATTACATCCTTCTTTTTCAAAATACCTTCCCTCAGATAATATTCAATGGTCCCATTGTTCAACATACTTTTCAAAACACGTAGAGAAGTATTTTTCTGGAAGCTGCTTCAAAGAACACTGCACTACTGAAATAATTTCAGAATCTGTATTAAATTTTCTGACACGGAGCTTCTCCTTCAAAGTCGGAAACAGCCAAAAATCGTATGGTGCTTGATCTGGACTGTAATGTGGATGTGGCATGATTTTAATATTGCATTTACTAAGGTATTGCTGAACAAAAGTAGCTACATGCGAGCGAGAATTATCAGGAAATAATGTCTTATTCCCTGCCAGTTCATGACGCTTTCTCGATAGGTGTTCTCGCAAAATTTTCAAAACTAAAATATAATATTCACTAATCACAGTAGTTTTTGGAGGCATAGCATGCTAATAGATTACACCCTTATGATAAAAGAAAATAATCATCATGACCTTTCCAGAAGATTTGGTTTGTCGATTTTTTTTGGGGGCGGAGAATCAGTTTTCGATAAACTTGTTGCGGACATGGTAAGGGGATCAAAATGATGCACCCAAATTTCATCACCTGTTATTACAGTCTTTAGGCAATTCGGATCATTTTAAAGCATCTGTTTCCACTCACAAAATTGGTGAATTCTTGTTCGCATTTGTTCTTTAATAAAGTGATGAGGAACCCATCTAGAACAAACATGGCGAAGCTGTAAATTGTTGCGTAGAATGCGAAATATCGACGTTTTTGAAATGTTAATTGATGCCGCTATCTCCTCATATCTCATTCGCCGATTTTATTGCAAGATTATCCACACAGTGTTAAAATTTCGATCATTTACAACACTTTCTGGTCGGCCAGGCTTAACAGCCAGTTCTGCAAACAAACATCCTTTTTCTAAAATCACTATGCCATCTAAAATTCGTATAATCATCAAATCATTTGTCCTTGTAAGCTTCTTTCATTAACTTAACTGTTTCTGGAGCTGTTTTGTCTAAAAGATAAAAATTTTTTATGGCATCACGCATTTCGTTTTTTAACTCCGAATCAGTCACCTCTATTTCTGTAGGGAAAAAAAAAGTTTTTAAACAAGCATGAAACTAGGAAAATACTATATTCGTCTCCTTCGTTTAGAATATTTATAAACGTACAGTTAACAGTTTGAAAAAATCGCCTCCAGTTTTATTTTTTAGTTTTGGTGTGTTGCCACTACGTAAAAAAATAACTATCAGTTTTTATGGAATGCCCTATGTATATAACGAAACCAGCGTGCTTCCGCTCAAAGGCAAGTAATATTTTGTCCGTTGTACTTATGTTTTGTTCAGCATAAAAATAAAGATTTATTGAAATCGTATCACAAACTTAGAGTTACTTGTTGGCGTTCATTTAATACTTCATATATGTGCTATTTTTCGAATATATATATATATATATATTATATAAACAATTTATTTCACAATATTCCTTTAAATTATTCTAAATTCTGACCTATTTATTATTTCCTTATTTCATAATAATATTTATTCCTATTTTAATGTCCTTTTAAAATTAATAACACGTATATTAATAATTATCTTATTCCAAATCTTAATCTAAAACTTTAAGTCCATTCGTAACTTTTATCAACTATCCAATCTATAATATTCTGAGAGACACTAGTTTGTCATTTCGAATGTTTTTTAAAAGCCATATTTTTTATTCCAAGACTCGCTTTCCGCACTGCGTTTTTTACTGAAAAATCAGTGCGCCGCCGTGTGCGGGATTCTTTCTTGTTAAAACTTCTCCATCGCACGTCATTTGCTAAGCTTAATTTCGCCTCTCACTGATTGGCTCGTGCACGCGTTACGTCGCTTCTGTAACTTTCGGCGTATTGAACAAAAACCGATTGCAAGCGTTCCGAAAGCAGATTTTTGTCGTATTTGGAAGTGCTGATCAAACTGTTATCTGGTGTTCTGTGACTTAGAATTTCCCAAAAGCCACTTAATATCTACAAAATGATGTAGTGAGTTATCATTAAGCCTGAAGACTATAAGATTATACCTGTAGCCTATGGGAACTGTTCCAGCATCTATCCTTTTCCTGAATAAATGATTTATTAAGAAAACTGACTGAGTTTTTATGGAGAAACTTCCAATTGGGTTCCTTTTTGCCTTCATTCCGAGCCATGATTCACGAGTTACTGACTGCAATCGTTCACCACCTTTAATCCGTCTCTCGTGAGTTTTTCTGCCAATTTCTCGTGAAAAATTAAATCCTCGTAAAAATCTAATTTATATATATATATATATATAAGTCATTTAATTTCAATATTGAAAATAAATTTATCATAAACTTTAGTCAAACATATTTTATGTTTTAATGTTTTTTTTCAATTTAAAAACAGAAGGGTTTATGAAATTTTTTCTACCTTCTCGAAATTAAGGTTTATTTAAAAGTACACTTATCCTACATTTTGTATTCAATCATATCTTTTTTGAAAACAATTACTGAAATAAGAATCGATTTACTCCTGCAAAAAAAAAGTATTTGACATTCAAATCAAATATTCATAGTTCAGCTTAAATTTAAATATTAATAATGTTTGTATCAAGTTTAGATTGTAAAAGCAGAAACAATTTATTTTAACTCACATAATCCCAAACTGAAACTCAGATGAATTCTAGGAAAACGTCATTAAATTTTTCTCACACTGCAGAAGTTGTTAAAGAATATATTACTCACTCGTTTTACATACTTTTAGAGAAATAGTATGGAAATGACATCTTTAACTAAAACTCTCTTTTTATATTCATTCAAAGTGCGTATACTCTTTGAAATTTCCAAGAAATCTGGGATCACTATTTCAGATTGAAAATTTTCTATTTAGTATTCATATAGCAGAATTTGCAATCACATTTAATCCTGGAATTTGCAATATTTTTTTAATTAAATAAGGCAAAAAATTCTATTAAAATTTGCAGTAGAGCTGCTACTTTATATTAATCAATACGTTTCCTCGGAAACGGTTGCAATCAATTGGATTCCATTCATTGCAATAATTTATATTCTCTGGCAAGGGGAGATTTAAATGTTTCAATAAAAATGTATGAGTACAATAAAAGCAAGAATAAAAGCAAATACAATGCTTTATCCGATAGCGTGCTGGCACATTCTTTTAAAGTTTTAAGAATACAAATTAAGAAATTTATTGGAAGCAAGAATAAATGTAAGTTTAACATTATTTTAAATTCTATTTATTTAAAGAAAGTTTTATATTTCACGCATAACTGGTTATACCATTATTTTCCGCCTACGTCCAAAACTGGACAGCACAAGCAAAATAATTTATATCTGTCATTTCGAATTATACCACACTCCTGTCCACTTTGTCACCGGTTTGGCACCTCATATTTCCTCGAATCATACAATATCTGTTTGCACTAGAAGAGTGACAATCATACTCCTACAGGAAGGCCCGCCTATCTCAGGGATTCCTCCCCCACGGAGCCGTAGCTCTTTATTTATACATCTCGTTATTACATTACAACCCAGCATCAAAACAGAGCTCACACTAAAAATTGCTCTGCTCTACAAATGAGGGAGAAGATCTCTCCACCAAATGATCTTATTACAGCATTCTTTACATCTCATTTACGATTAAACATCAACATCACGTACATGACTATATATAACTTTACATTACACACTTCACATTACTTCACAACATCTAACATTCAAAATCAATGAGAAGGTACACAAAACTTCACTACACATTAACCACTTCTTAAACATCACATTACTTCAGAACCTTTTTCATTTAACATCTAGACATCCATTATCTCCACTATATCACACACCTATACTTCACATCTGTTCATAACATTACTTACAGCAACTTCTTGGACACCGAAATAGCCACTTCATGTTGCGTGACCCGCAAAGCGAGTGGCTCAGATGAAAAGTGACACCACAACTGGAACTTAACGAAAATGAAACCCTACTTCCCTTAAAAAGCAAATATATGACATAACTAATGATAGGATACGGCAATGAAATTTATATTGGATTGGATTTTTCAAATTGTTTTAATTTGAGAGATTGTTGTAAATATGTTTAAAAAAAGTAATTGAAATTAAGTGTTAGAAACGCATTTATCATATTTCTTTCATCATGCATACTGTATAATTTAATATATTTCTAAATAAATATAGTAAAATCGTTCCATCCACCCAAAGTTATTGGTGCACTTTCAGTTATTATATGTTATTACATAGCTGCCAACCTTCAATAATCACTACTCAACTTGATGTTAAACTTACATTTCGTTTTGTTGTTCGTACTGTCATTTTTTCCAATTTTTAAAACGTTATGCGGCACAATAAAATTAATCTAATAAAATTAGTTTAATTATTTTTATGTTATGCTTATAGGATTCATATTTCAAATACAATTTCTGGTTTCAAGTATATTTGTCTTGAAAAAACAGGAAAGGTTGGAATCTAATAAATATACCTCTCGCGTTCAATAATATATTTATTGAAATCAATAACTAGTATAAAATCATCTAATCCTTAAAACAAATCGTGATCTGACATTCACATTACTTAATTCAGCTCCATTAAATCAAATTATTAAAAATTCTTGAAACTAATGTAGCATATTCTGCTAATAAAAACAGAAACACTTTATTTACACTGAAAAATACACTCTGCTGAACACTTTTGAAATGCAAGAATATTACAATAAATTATTTTTGCTCTGTACAAGATTATAAAGATGTTATTAATATATAGTTGGCATATTTTCAAAAATTTAATACCTAAATCACATCGTTCGTTCTATTATAAAATTCTTCTTGCATCTTTATAGTAATCATTACATGTCTACGGAAATTAAGATTGATGACATTTATTTTATGAAAAGAGTGAAAACTTGAATGTTTTATTAAACAAAAGATGATGTATAAAGTTGCTTTACTTTATAGTGTGTTGGTGGATTCTAAAAAATGATATCAGCACATTTTAACAAGTTTATTCATTTATTTCATTTTTATTCATTTATTCAAAACAAGATGAAATGTAACTCTAACACGATGTTGAATGCTAATTATTTAAAGTAAAGTATATTTCTCGCATATTTGATAATGAGAACCTACAATTTACAAACGTTTACATTTACTACAGTTAATATACAGGGTGATCTTTTTTAAAGTGACAGTGTTTGGAGCGCCCTGTAGCGCGATCTAATAGCCGAAATGTCACCAAACTTGGTATTTAGACTAATCAAGACATGGGGAAAAGGATTCCGTGAAAAAAAATTAGTGCCAAAAATCGCCGCTAGGGCATTTTGTGGCGCTTTGCAATTTATAAAATGTGAGAAAAGAAAAATACTAACACATACAATCGTACAGTTAAATTATTAATGTTTATTTACTACATTAACTTCCCCGGTGAGGAATTAGACCGTTCTCAGAAATAACACTGTGCATTCTGTGCACAACGTTCTCCACAGCCGTACGTAACATATCACGAGGAATATTCCGCACTGTCTTTGTTATGTTGTCCTTTAGAATAGACAAATTGGATAATCCACCAACATAAACTTGAGATTTCAAATAACCCCAGAGCCAAAAATCGCATGGCGTGAGGTCAGGGGAACGAGGCAGCCATGCAACTGGAAAACTCCGACTTATGAGTCTATCATCAGTGAAGGTTTGGCGCAACAGCTGCTTTACCTTATTACCAATGTGTGGCGGAGCACCATCCTGCATAAAAATTGTCTGTTGGAGACGGTTTCTTTGCTGAAGTTGTGGAATAGCAAACGTTTGCAGCATTTCGTGGTACCTTTCTCCATTTATGTTGCACGTTTCGGGTCCTGTCGGAGTGATGGTCTCAAAAAAGAATGGCCCAATTACGAATTCGGCTGTGAAACCACACCAAACAGTGACTTTTGGGGAATTTAATGGGATTTCATGCACGGTGTGGGAATGCTCAGAAGCCCAAATTCGGCTATTTTGTGTGTTTACGGACCCATTGAGATAAAAATGGCACTCATCTCCGCACAGACTGTGCCATGGGAAAGCATCATCAATTTCTAACCTGGCAAGAAACGATAGAGCGAATGTCACTCGTTTATCATAATCACTTGGTTTCAGTCCGTGAAAGAGGCTGATTTTGTAGGGGTAAAATCCAATAACGCGCCGCAAAACTCTCCATACCGTGGAATAATTCATGTCCAATTGTCGAGCTACACCCCGGGCGCTGCTAATACCAGCAATGGTTCCCTGCAATCCTTCGACAATTGCAGTTGTCACATCAGTTATTACATCTTTTGATACTTGTTTACGTTCTCTCCTAGCTCGAATGGTCAGTTACCCCGTTTCCTCGAACTTCTTAATCATTTTCTTAAGACCATTCAGGGATAAAAGCCCTTTTCGTATTTTTTTTTCTGGTTCGAAATTCCCGAAGAGCTGCGGATGCATTACATTGATTCATATAATACAGCTTCTCCAGTAACGCACGTTCCGGTAACGTGAGAGGCATGTCCACTGGAGCTCGTTTACTTCAGCTGAGATTACCGTAATTTCCGGCGTATAATCCGCAGCTCAAAGAGTCGTCTTTCGACCCACAAATTTTATTCAATAAGTGTAGTTAAATATTTACAGCGATCTTTTAAGTTACATTTTATAAAATAATACTTCTGGGTCGAAAAACGACTCTTTGAGCTGCGGATTATACGCCGGAAATTACGGTATTTGTCGGAGCTGTCTAATACTTGCTTTTATAGCCCCTATTACTGGCGCTGTCATCGCACAACATTTGCATTTTTCTTTGATACCCGTGTTCTATGCTAATTCTCGTTATTGTAAGCTACAGCAGCGCCACAAAATGCCCTAGCGGGGATTTTTGGAACTTTTTTTTCACGGAATCCTGTTTCCCATATCTTGATTATTCTAACTACCACGTTTGGTGCCATTTCGGCTATTTGATCGCGCTACAGGGTGCTCCAAACAATGTCACTTTAAAAAAGATCACCCTGTACGATGTTATAAATATAGATTGGGTTGATTTCATTGTTTTCTTAAATTGAGAAATTCTGTACATATATATTTAAAACAAAAGTAGGTACAATTCCTTCTCAAAATGCATCCATCATCGCTTTATCATACGTAACGAGCAGGGAAGACCGAGCTCAGCTCGGTCAAAATTAGCTTTGAGTTCAAATATCATAACCCATGACCAAAATGACTCACTAATCAAATCTTCTCGAACATGTGACCAATCCCAATTGTCTTCTCGTGCCCGAAACCCGTAGAATATGTAGGATATAAAATTTAGTCAAAATAGTCTGAGCCGTTTTTTAGATAAAATTAGCTTGACCCACAGTGATCCAAAAATAACCTACTAATCGAATTTTCTCGAGCATGTCACCTAGCCCAATGATTTTTCCTCGTGCACAAAAACCGTAGGATACAAAATATAGTTCAAATCGTCTGAGCCGTTTTTAAGATAAAAATAGCTTGACCCATAATGACCCATGACGAAAATGACCCACTAATCGAAAATACTCGATCATGTAACCTAGCCCAATTGTCTTCCCGTGCCAGAAACCCGTAAGATATAAAATTTAGTCAGAATAGTGCGAGCCGTTTTTTAGATAAAATTAGCATGTTAGTGGTTTCTAAAAAACGTTTTTACCACATTTTAAATATAAATAAATAACTAATAATAAAACTTTAAAATGCAGCCTTAAACGTTTCAATAACTATTAGATTAATTTTAACACAATTATTTCAAATTGGTAAATAAATCATACGAGTAGTAATTTTCCAACTGGACGAAAATTGTCCTGGCCAGGATTCGAACCTGGGATCGCTTGGCTGAAGCCGCCACGCTCTACCACTGAGCTATCCCGGTCGAATCTGGAGGGCATAATTCATCCAGTTAACCTTATTGATCAGAGAATCTGGTCTGATATTTTAATCAGCTCAACAGAACAGATCGCAGGTAAAGGAACTCCAGTAAACGCTGGATACGTGATTACATTAGATTAATTTTAACACAATTATTTCAAATTGGTAAATAAATCATACGAGTAGTAATTTTCCAACTGGACGAAAATTGTCCTGGCCAGGATTCGAACCTGGGATCGCTTGGATGAAGCCGCCACGCTCTACCACTGAGCTATCCCGGTCGAATCTGGAGGGCATAATTCATCCAGTTAACCTTATTGATCAGAGAATCTGGTCTGATATTTTAATCAGCTCAACAGAACAGATCGCAGGTAAAGGAACTCCAGTAAACGCTGGATACGTGATTACATTAGATTAATTTTAACACAATTATTTCAAATTGGTAAATAAATCATACGAGTAGTAATTTTCCAACTGGACGAAAATTGTCCTGGCCAGGATTCGAACCTGGGATCGCTTGGCTGAAGCCGCCACGCTCTACCACTGAGCTATCCCGGTCGAATCTGGAGGGCATAATTCATCCAGTTAACCTTATTGATCAGAGAATCTGGTCTGATATTTTAATCAGCTCAACAGAACAGATCGCAGGTAAAGGAACTCCAGTAAACGCTGGATACGTGATTACATTAGATTAATTTTAACACAATTATTTCAAATTGGTAAATAAATCATACGAGTAGTAATTTTCCAACTGGACGAAAATTGTCCTGGCCAGGATTCGAACCTGGGATCGCTTGGCTGAAGCCGCCACGCTCTACCACTGAGCTATCCCGGTCGAATCTGGAGGGCATAATTCATCCAGTTAACCTTATTGATCAGAGAATCTGGTCTGATATGTCCAGATTCTCTGATCAATAAGGTTAACTGGATGAATTATGCCCTCCAGATTCGACCGGGATAGCTCAGTGGTAGAGCGTGGCGGCTTCAGCCAAGCGATCCCAGGTTCGAATCCTGGCCAGGACAATTTTCGTCCAGTTGGAAAAATACTACTCGTATGATTTATTTACCAATTTGAAATAATTGTGTTAAAATTAATCTAATGTAATCACGTATCCAGCGTTTACTGGAGTTCCTTTACCTGCGATCTGTTCTGTTGATCTGATTAAAATATCAGACCAGATTCTCTGATCAATAAGGTTAACTGGATGAATTATGCCCTCCAGATTCGACCGGGATAGCTCAGTGGTAGAGCGTGGCGGCTTCAGCCAAGCGATCCCAGGTTCGAATCCTGGCCAGGACAATTTTCGTCCAGTTGGAAAAATACTACTCGTATGATTTATTTACCAATTTGAAATAATTGTGTTAAAATTAATCTAATGTAATCACGTATCCAGCGTTTACTGGAGTTCCTTTACCTGCGATCTGTTCTGTTGAGCTGATTAAAATATCAGACCAGATTCTCTGATCAATAAGGTTAACTGGATGAATTATGCCCTCCAGATTCGACCGGGATAGCTCAGTGGTAGAGCGTGGCGGCTTCAGCCAAGCGATCCCAGGTTCGAATCCTGGCCAGGACAATTTTCGTCCAGTTGGAAAATTACTACTCGTATGATTTATTTACCAATTTGAAATAATTGTGTTAAAATTAATCTAATGTAATCACGTATCCAGCGTTTACTGGAGTTCCTTTACCTGCGATCTGTTCTGTTGAGCTGATTAAAATATCAGACCAGATTCTCTGATCAATAAGGTTAACTGGATGAATTATGCCCTCCAGATTCGACCGGGATAGCTCAGTGGTAGAGCGTGGCGGCTTCAGCCAAGCGATCCCAGGTTCGAATCCTGGCCAGGACAATTTTCGTCCAGTTGGAAAATTACTACTCGTTTCAATAACTGCTTACTAGCCTATCCTTCTCAGAAATTAACACTAGAACTACCATGAGCCATCTTTTTTATGGTTACCAAAAGAATATATTCCGATTCGAGGCACAATTTTTTTAAAAATAATTTAAATATGAAACTCACAGAAATACGTGAAATGAATAAGTTAAGTAGATTTAAATAAAATATCTGGTATGAAATAGTTTTAAAAAACTTGAGTAAAATTTCCGATAAATTTTGAAAATTATTCAGTAGTATATGAAATACCATTTATTAAAGAAGACTGATCAAAGAATTATTATATTGTTATGACAAGCAGGAAATTTAGTTATAGAAAAAAGTAGCGTATAGCTGATACAAAAAAAAATAGAAAAACCACAGCCTTGGCAAAATTATATCAAGAAGAAACCATCCAAATAAATTTAAATGAAAGTAAGATAATTCTTCCCTCCAATCTATACCATCCATCCATTGTAAGAGAAACTATAGAGATACGTAGTAATACGTAAGAATACAATATGTAACGATACAGCATCATTTAACTTACCAAAATTGTGGCTCGAACAGGGTTCGTACGTGGCCCTGAAATTTTGAGACGAAAGTACCAGTATTTTCTTATAGAAAAACTCGTTTTATAAAATCGCACTATTACAGAAGGTGAGTTTTTCTATAAGAAAATACTGGTACTTCCTCTGAAAATTTCAGGACCCCCTTTGGTTACAGATATAGAAATAAACACCCAAGTAAAAAAAAAATTAATTTGAACAAATACGTGAAAAAATAAATGATAGCGTTTCAAATAATAACTTCATAGATTGTGCAATTGTAGAATATTCTTATTTGTTTTGATAATGACTCCGATGAGCTGAAATTTGTCAACAATCAAATAAAACTTATCTTACTGTTTATACAGTTTTTATTTTACTTCTTTTAGCAATTAAAGAAGTATCTTAACCCTTGACAAAAATTGTGATCTACCAATCACATCACTTAAATAAGTTCCACTATATTAAATTATTAAAAGTACTTGCAAACAAATGTAGGATATTCTAATATAAGTGCAAAAAACTTTGTTTTAACTGCAAAATACACAATACTAAATCCTTTTGAATTGAATAAACATTTCTTTAAGTTCTTTCCGATCAGTTGAAGATTGTAAAGAATTTATTTATCAATATACTTTAAAAGAGTAAAGCGGAAATCCCGTCTTGACCTTTTATATTTATAGCAATTAATGCGTTTCCTTGGAAACTAAGATTGCAATCTTTTGTCTTATAAGGCGAGAGTTCATTTAAAGGTTTCAATTAACAAAGCATGAATAAAAATGTTACTTTATACTATAACGGGCTAGTCGCATTCTATAAAGTTATATCGACAAAATGTAAGAAATTCATTGAAAACAAAACAATTCTTGGTTTAATATTATTCTGAGAATGAGAATTATTTAAAGAATATATATATTTTTTTCTTGCATAGCTGATAATAGCAAACTGCAAAAAATATATTGGATAAGATTTTGAAATTAATTTTGAAATCTTATGCGAATATTTTTAAAAAGAAATTAAATACTAATCTAAGTTTATTATTAAAAACGTATTTATTTATTATTTGTTAAACAAGTAATTAAAACAAAATTAACCTAATTTTTATTTCAAAGTTATTTCAATCTGTCGATATTACCTGCCAACGTTTAAGGAAACGTCAATAACAGATAAGTTAAAACTAGTGATGGGCAGAATGGATGAGTTTGATATTCGAATTAATCATTCGGGCATGCGCAGAAGCATGTATGCCAAACTTCATTTTTTTTTAATTATTATTCAATTACTACTGCAAGACATTTCGAAAAAGAGGTTTCTCATTTTAATTAGAACTAGGTAACGAGAGAGATAAAACTATCAAATGTCTTTCATTTTGAAAAAATTCTGGAGGAAATTGGTTAAAAGGAAGGTGAATTTTGTCATCTATGCTGTTCCTTCTTTTTTGTTTACAAAATCTCTGGTAGTGATTTATTAAAAAAATACAAATGTTGTCAACTATGCTTTTGCGCATGCCCGAATGATTCATTCAAATGAAAAAAAAAATTCATTCTGACTACCATTAATTAAAACAGCTACTGCTCATGTTTTTTAAATACATAGTTGAGAACATTGGCTAAAATAGAATCGCTTAAATCTCCGAAAAAGTGATCTAAAACTCTGAGCATTTATTTCAGCTCAGCTGAAATTAAAGTATTAATAAAAATAGGAAAACCCGCTTGATGTTCTGATATTAACAAAGCCATAATATAATAAGTCTGAGCAGATAATGGAAGAAATTTCGAAAGTTGAAAATAGCGCCCACTTACGTCTCATAGTACATTTGCATGCTGGAAAATAAAAACTTTAGAGAAATTGGTAAATAATAATACAGTTATAAATAGGTTAACTAAATCAAGCAAAAATATTCGATGTAAATCACACGCAGCTGTAAAGTCAGTAAAAAGGATAATGGACTTAAACCTTCTTTGATATGAGTTTTTCTTTTACAGTTGTTTTTTTTTATACGTATATTAAATATTAGACACCAGAAATTTTAAGATAGATTTTTAACTTTGTTCAGCAACATTGTTCTAGATTATTATAGTTCTAGAAATTTACTACATTAATATTTCTATATAAATATAGTGGTGGCGAAGAAGTTGATTTATTTATTAAAAGTTAAATAAACAGTGATGGAAATGTCTATCACAATGCAAAGAAGGGTTAAGAATCAATAGCATTTTTATCCCGAATTAATGATACAAGATATAAAGGTTGTTGCAGGACACTGTAACATTCATTTATTGTGTAGGAAACCAGAGTCAGAAATACATTTATTTAGTCTAAATTACAGGGCGTGTCACACCAATCCGAAGTCGCGTTTTCGTTCATAACTTTAATTGTAGTCATATTCACTACAGTTAAAGTTGTGAACGAAAACGCGACTTCGGATTGGAGTGAGACGCCCTGCATTTTGACTAAATGATGTCTGACCCTGGTTTTCTATACAATAAATGATTGTTACAGTGTCCAGTACCAACTCTTAAAGTTTGTACCACGAATGTATTCTTTACCTTTTTCAGCTATTTTATTCTCATGCTACTTTGTAAAGAGTTGCAATTTAATCTTGTACTGTTACTTTTTTAATATTTATACTTCGATATTATAAATATTTCAATAAAAGCACTATAAGGTACTCCTTTATAACATATATAGATCATTATCTCTCTATATAGAACATTATCCATCACTGTCTTAAGAACTTTCTAGAAGTATGGCATCACTATTTCGGATTCGAAATCTTTGTCTAATTTTATTTCTTCAAATTAGAAAACTTTCTGCGATTAATTGCAGAATTTGTAAGGTTTTTTCTGTGATTAAATAAGGCGAAAATTTTTATTCAAAAATTGTGGTAAAACTGTACGCAACCGGAGTATAAAATATTCTTAAAAACCATTGACTTTGCTGCAACACCAATAAATAGTGTAGCAAGAAAATTGTTTTTCGTAAACATTATAATCAATATAATTTCAAATAATATTAATTCATTTCAATAAAAATAGCAAAATATATTTCTCTTTGAGGTTTTTAATTGAACGAGCGTCACACTTTTTCTTTAAACAAAAAAAGAGAAAAAAAATCCATTAAACTGTTTAATTTTAAAAAAGTGTGAATTTTTTACAGTGAAAACAAAACTTTTGATATTTAAATTTTCATTTTTAAACAAAAAGAAAGAACAAATCTTTTAAATTTTGCAAATTTGTACAATTCTAAAGCTTATATTAAAAAAAAAACATGATATAAAAAGAAAAAGGCATCCGTTGTAAATAATTTAATTAGATTTTTTTTAATTGAAAGTGTACAGAGTATTGGGAAAAAATATTATTTGAAATAGATAATAAAAATTAATTAATTTAAAAAATAATAAAACTAAAAATCAGGTTAACATATTTTAATGACTTTCTCTATTTTACGAAAAATATTACTTTTATTTGCTGTGTCAATACTTTTAAAGAGATGTTTATTTCTCTTTCTAAAATTTAAAAATTTATTATAGCCTCAAACTATGCTTTATAAATTAATTTTTGCCCTGATATAATTTATCACTCTTATTATTTCCTTCATAATAATAATAGAAATGTTTTTAATACATTTAAGTGAAAAATTCGTAAGCTATGTAGTATTTTTTAAATATATATATATTTTTTAATGAATTTCTATACATTACATTACTTGAAATTATATGTTATGTATAATCATAGGGCCCAAGTGTTACGGATTTTGAATACAATTTTTTTGTTTATAGAAAAATATATCCCTTAATCAAAAAATGCTGTGATTGAAAAGTAATTTTTTACTATAAAAAAGTAGTACTCAAAATCTGTAACTCACAGCACCTATATATATATAATAGGTGCTGTAATAGGTAAATATTATATATATATATATATATATATATATATATATATATATATATATATATATATATATATATATATATATAATATATAGAATTGTAGACATATGCTAAACAAAAATTTCCTTAAAACAGTCAGTTTTTAAATTTTAAAAATGTTCTTTTTAATTCATATTTTTGCTGTAAAGTTTGCATATCAATTCAAGTACACTGTAAAAAAAGACACACCTTTATTTAATACAGGAACATATAATAACCAAGAAAGAAAATATATAATAACCTCTTTACATTCATTAAACAACCATTCCTCCAAAACCTCAAAAATTAATAAATTTTTTGAAATTTAAAAAGGATTTAAAAAAAAGTTTATTTTGCTGCCAAAGGTTTTCGAAAACATTTTCAAAACATATATTATTGCGTATTAATCAGTTTTATTAACCTGGAATATAGGGTTTTTGGATATTGTCCATTCACAAGAAATTTTTTTATGCAACAAACATGTTTTAAAGAAAAATGTGATAAATTAACAGAATTAATATTAACATTAAAATTAATATATATTTTTTCACTTTTGCTTATATAAGTAAAATTACGCAGCTCAACACGTTTAATTGAGAAATAATAGCATTCTGAAAACGGATATTCTGGTTTGTGGAAACTGTTTAAAAACTAATCGGAAACGTTTTCGAAAATCTCTGGCAGCAAATGAAACTCTGTTTTTATAAATGAGTCTTTGAATCCCGAATATAATGTAGTTTTCTGAGGTTTCTAAAGATATAAGATAAAACATATGTACGCATAGCTAGTACAAATTAGATATATATTTAAACAAAGCATGTGATGCGTTTGTTTTCTGTCTATTTATGAAATTTGACATGCGCACTACACTTTCTTTGCAACTCCGACCATTTGCATATATCGTTAAAGTCATCAAATAAACGCATACTTGTGCCTAAAATGTACTAAATAGTTTTTATATTTTCAAAAAACGAACAACATTTCACACACTTATGTGACATGCATTTTCATATTTAAAAAACAAACATTAAATTTCATATAATTCATCGTAAAATTAAATTATTTTAATTGAGATAAAATTTTAAAAAACTTCATTTTTAAAAATGTGTTATTATTGAAAAGGAATTTTATTTATATCTCATATATATTTTTCAAATAAACGATTTTACCTAAATAGAAATAATTTTAATTAACGAATTCATTATTCTACAAATTTAATCTGTTTGATCAAATATTTTTTTCACGTTTCTATCCTAATTAAAGTTCTGAAAATGAAATTAAGCATAATTTAAATGAAACCGCACTTTCTACACCTATACGGTAATTCATTTCTACAAATAAATTTTATTTATCCACAATGTTGCTCTGCAATAATTGTATTTGCAGAATAAATTATGCTGTAAAACAAACAATATAAAGAAATCATCAGAGAAAAAAAATCGATGTTTTAATTAAATAGAAATGTTTTTATTTCTACTGTAATTTATGCCGAATCTAGCCTAAGTGAGGAAATGTTTATTTTATTTTTGCGTCATTCATCAATTGTTTGGTTGCGTAATGAACGTACCGTAATTTCCGGCGTATAACCCGCAGCTCAAAGAGTCGTTTTTGGATCCAGAAATTTTATTCAATAATTGTAGTTAAATATTTACAGCGATCTTTTAAGTTACATTTTATAAAATAATATTTCTGGGTCGAAAAACGACTCTTTGAGCTGCGGATTATACGCCGGAAATTACGGTATATGCCTTTTTAACCCTTTATATCCTGAATTAATTTTCCAGCTACTTTATAAGATGCTCAGAATCCTCGATTACTCCCACCAGTTATTTTTTTCGTAAAGTTTTGCTTATCTAATCATAGCATTTTTGCGATGCAATTAGGTGAAAATTTCTCATTTGATAAACCGGTGGTAACAGATTAAAAAGTCTGTAAAAGACGCTCGTCGCGAAGGGGTTAAAGTGGTACTTATAAGTACCGTCAGGATAGAAAGGTTTAAAAAAACAGTAACAAGCCAATAACAACTTAGAAATAGTTAAGAAGCTTAATATAAGAGAATAAATGGTCTGGACTCAGCGTCATTAATTTAAACGATTGTTCTTTGAAAACATATTTATTTATTGCAATGAATGTGTAAAGTGTGTTAGCATTTATTAGACATTTAAATTTTGCAGTTGTATTTCATTTTTATTCATTTATATATGATATAGTCATTGGTATTTTACAAATTAATAAATATTTCTTTGATAAGGTAGTGTTATGTTAAAGTTATTTCAGATATACTTCCCGTTTAACCTTTCTTTTTTAACACGTTGACGGACAGTTGCGGCTATAGCCGTCAAAGCGAAGTTCACAATGTGGCATGACGGCTATCGTCGCCCAAAACGAAACGGTCGTTTTTAGACAGCTATTGCAGCACAAATGTGCATTTACCGGCATACAAGTAGAAGCCCAGTGTCATGTTTTGGAAACAATTTTTTTAGGTTGAAGCTCGTTTTCCACCTGTTATACGAGTTGCAGCTTCAGTATGCACGTGCAGGGTGGCTAGTGGTCAGGGAAAAATACAGTTAAAAAATGATATTTACCAGTATATTCTTATAGAAAAATTCAAAATGATTATTTGATCGAATAATCAACATACATTTTTCTATAAGAATATACTGGTGTTTGTCACTTTTTTCACTGTATTTTTCCCTGACCACTAGCGAACCTGACGTGGTTGTGAAGGGAGTAGTGCAACCTAATTAAAGGTTCTGAATTAATCAAAATTAAGTTTATTTAAGCAGAAAGAGTAAAACTATACTTCTAATATTCTAAAAATTACAAAACCATATAGTGTCAATTTTCGAACTTCACTATTTCCTACTGTCCGTCAACGTGTTAACCTTCTAGCTTAACCGCCCCGGGAACCCAGCTTTCGTTTTAGAGTATAAATGCAATCCCGAGGCGAAGACACAAACCCACTGTTTACTTTAAGATACATGCAATGTGATGAAGGTTAGACAGTTTTTACAATGTTTAAATTGCATAGTTATTTAACTAAACATGTCTAACCAAGTGTTTACATACTTAATTGTATTTAGGATGCACATTACTTTAATCCTTCTTTGCATGAGTTTATATTTTACAATTGTGTTTTTTTATACATATATTAAATATTAGACACCAGAAATTTTAAGATAGATTTTTAACTTTCTTCAACAATATAGTTCACGGGAAATTTACTGGATTAATATTTCTACATAAATATAGTGGTAGCGAAGAAGTTGATTTATTTATTAAAAGTTAAATAAACAGTGATGGAAATTTACATCAGTATGCAATTAAGGGTTAACTTAATAAATTCGGCAAAGGTAAAAGATGATTGGGAAAGAACATACAATGTTTGTGAAGAAATATAGTGGTGTAATAATGCTAGGCAAATTGCCAAATATTATTTTACAGAGATTAATGAATATACACTGTAAAAAATCTTCAACTTTTGCCGCATAGTCACTCCACCGCTTTTATAGAATATCTCTATTTTGATCAATGAAAATGCTCCATAATATAGTAAAGTAACCGTTTTCTCTAAAAGCGGTGGAGTGTGCCTGCAGCAAAAGTTGAAGATTTTTAACAGTGTAACAAACTAATAATATAAACTGATAAATATGTACACAATTTACAATGGGAAAAACGCCGGAATTTACCAGCTCTGCTAAAACAATACAAATTGAAACAGTTAAAGAGCTCTTGCTCAGGTGAGCGAGAAGACGAGTGCTGGCCGGAAGCTAAAAAGGCTGAGGATTTGAGAAAAGGAATTCATTGTTTTCTATAAATTTCATACAATCTATTATTCTATTCAAAAGAACTGGCCAGTAGAGCAGGTAGACCAGCCAATCACGAAAATTCATAGTGTTAAGTTTTTTTAACGTGGTAATGTGGTGTTTGTGTACAATTCACACTGGGCAACACATCTGCATACACAGCGTCATCGGATTTCCATCTGTGATTTTCATTTCGCGACCTTGAAAAAAAATATCCCTCATAAATAGAAAAACTTATAAGAGCAGTGTACAAAGTGCAAAATGGCGAAGATTAAAATTAAATTGTTTTGTGGAGATGGCTAAAGATTTAAAAACTGCTTGCATTTTATTGAATAATCGCCGACCATCCTAAAACTATGAAAGATAGCTTTTTAATACCATTTGTTTTAGAAAGATAAAAGAGAAAATAAATTTCTTCATAAATGCTGTCTTTAACTCAATATTATAAATAGAATATTACAAACTTTATCTTCTATTGGATTATTTGAATGAAATAAAATTAAAAGAATTAAAACATACAGTTTCTAATGACATGTAAAACAGGTAAGTCTTAATGCATAAAACTTTAAAATATTTCCTTCTTTTATATTATATACAAAACACATAAATTCGCCAGACACCAAAACAATACAATCACATTAACGAATACTATGAAATACAGTACTTTTTATAAACCTTTTCTTTCAAATGAAAAAGTTGTATGATGCTTTGAAAGTTTTCTATGAATTTAAAGCCAGCTCTAGGCATTGTTTCCGTCATGATATCTAAATCTATTTACTTACGAAAAGAAAATTAACGTTAACAAAAGTATCAAGTCATGTTTGTTTTGGGGCAAAATGCTTGTTTTCTGTCACGTGACAGCGTTAAACTTAATTTAAGCTTTAACTTAAGCTATTTGAAATGTTAAAACAAGTCATTTTTAAATAAAATAGTGTAATTTTAATTACATTTAAATGTAATGGGATTTTCTGAAATATTGATTTAGTGAAACTGTTATTTCACAGGGTCAGTTTTTAAATTGAGCAGATTTATATCTACGTAAAATTAACCCTTAATTGCATAGTGATGTAAATTTCCATCACTTTTTATTTAACTTTTAATAAATAAATCAACTTCTTCGCCACCACTATATTTATATAGAAATATTATTCCAGTAAATTTCCCGTGAACTATGTTGCTGAACAAAGTTAAAAATCTATCTTAAAATTTCTGGTGTCTAATATTTAATATATGTATAGAAAAACACAATTGTAAAAGAAAAACTCATGCAAAGAAGGGTTAAACTGCGCTTATAAACCTTTTATTACAATTATATATTTTCAAGCCATGTAAAGCTGTCAATATAATGTCATTATCTAATTACGTTTTTATACGTTCTACATGCGCGTCTAGCTGCGTAAAAATTTTACATTTTAAATGTTCTTGAACAGATTGTTAAGGTTCAGAAGACTATGATGTTTTATTTAAAAAGTTATGTATAATTAACGTCTCTCTTACACTGAAATGTTTAAAAAAATAAAGTACATTATTGTCCGTGGTATGAAACAGTTTAACTTATTGATTAATGACGTGAGCTGTTTTAGATTAAGTTGTATCTTTTTTGTACTTTAAATAAAACTTTTTAAGAATTTGTTATATCTACAGCTGTAAAAAGTATAAAAATTATACTAATGTGTATTTTTTACGAAATAACACGTTGAGTTTCTTTTAAATGTTTACTTTCTTTTTTTAAAAGATTTGTTAAGAGATTTAACCTTATTGTGTGAAATTCTTTGTTAGAACTATTACTAAGCATTTTGCCTTCTAGTACTGTTATTCTATACAGTATATCTCAAACTGCGCGTACACAATCTGTGTGGAGATAGGTAATATTAATATGACACATATGCTTATAAGAATGCATGAACCGAAACGTCAAGCAAAATCAATCTCTCATTCTCATACTCAGGTGTTTTTTACAGAATCAAATCCTTTATTGGCTGTGGTAAGTAACCATTTAATTTACTTTTAAAATACTAAGTTTTTTTTATTTTAAAGAAAGGTAAATGTTTTTACGGTATTGTTCTACGTGTAGTTCTAAAAAGTGTAAAATTTAGATTAATGTCTTGAATAATATCTTGAATTCAAAATTTCTTCTTATTTAAAGGGTTATATTGTTTCACAGGACTGCATTAAATTCTTTTCTGAGTGTTAGAATTACCTTCGGAAAAATTGTCTTATATTATTTATTGTAACATGCATTACTCTTATAATAAGTTACCTCAAAGCGCACGACAAATGTTGAGGCAAGATATAGATAACACCGATATAATTCCATTCACACCTATATGATCAACATTTACATGAAGCATAACGCAAAACCAATAGTTTACGCTTTACGCCAGGTTTATTATTTGATTCGATTTTCATGATCCACACATTCACTTAATTAATCTATTATTTATTACTTTCCGAACTCATTGTGTAAGGAAAGTATTGTAATCATGAATTGTATGTGTATCTGTGTTCGGAAACAAGATAACTCCCAAACGATACTTTCGATTGAGATCAAATTTGACGAATACGTTATAGATGACGGTCTCAACAACTGTATAGATTTTCGTAAAAATCGGCAAATGGATTAGGTATTTACTTCGATTTTAAATCATTTACAAACAGTTCTGCGACAGATTGTAAAATTTTCCAAGGAAGTGTGACTTAGTTATAGAGGTCTGCACGGGCCGAAATTTCCAGGCCCGGGCCCGGCCCGGAAAAAAGCTAAAATCTCGGCCCGAGCCCGGCCCGAGTGAATTTCTACAGAACATAATTTTTACGTCGATTTGGTTAAAAATTTGCCTCGTAGGAGGAGATTTAACCAAAAATTCCTATCTTAGCTTTTCTTTTTCATGTTTATAATCTTCATTTTTATAGATGTGCCGCAAACTGGAATGTTTATTTTTTTTAATAAATCTCTATTTGTTGTATGTATGTGTTTAAGTTATCATCAATATTGTTAATCCATATTCCATTTATTGAAGTGTTAAAAATCAGAAAAATGCTATACAGTAAAATCTTCTAAGATGGAATTGCATAGGGAAGAAAAAAAATGAGTTTTAGACAATTTGTCTTCTTATCAGGTGTAAATGTATTATATATTCTTTTCTTACGTATTAGTATATTCATTTTTAACGGATCAACACATTTTTCAATTTAAGACAGGATTCCGTCATAAGCAGGTTCTTTTTCATTATAATAAGCAGGTTCTTTTTCATTTATATTTTAATTGAGCCATATTTTAATAAGTGTATAAATCTATTATTCTTTAAAAAGAATAAATTTTAATGTTTAATTATAAAATAATGGCGATTTAAAAATGTATGCATGTTTTGCAAAGATTTTTATGCCAGATCTTATTTTACTGACCTTCGAACGGACCAGGCCACGCTGAGACAATGATTTTGATACGAGTCAAAACCAGGACTAAAAATTTTGAGGCGTGAAGACTAGGATGAATGAAACCAGTCCCGGCTCTGTACGGATAATATAATTTAAGGCATGGCCTTATCCTTCAGGAAAAAAGTAAGGCCCGGCCCGGTCCGTAAAGAGTAATCATTAGGCCCGGCCCGGCCCGAGCCTTCAGAAAAAGATATGGCCCGGGCCCGGCCCGGCCCGAGTGCCGTGAAGAAAAATAGGCCCGAGCCCGGCCCGCGGGCCGGGCGGAGTACGGGCTTCGGGCCTTGGCCCGGCCCGTGCAGATCTCTAACTGAGTATACATAATATATATTGCGGTCAGGGCCTGATTACCGACGGGGCACACTTCCACCAGTAAAATTTAATAGAAATTTTCTTCTTATTGAAACGCCCTATTCATGTAAAATACGGCCATGATTACGGAAAAAAATTCTATTCTTTTTTAATTGTGGAAGTGTTCCCCGTTGGTAATCAAGGCTTGATTGTGGCGATGTACTCCAGGATTCGTGTTGCAGAGGTCAGTGCCTGATTTATGGCAGGACATTCGGGGCGCGGGCCCAGGGCCCCCTAAATTTTGCTGAAGATTTTTCAATTATTGGCCAAAATCTGATGAAGTTTCAATTATTAAAAAACAAAATTAATATGGAAAAATCCGTTTATGTTTTCATTTAAAAATAGCTACTTTACTCACGCGAAAACACCCGCTCGCTAATAATAATTCTATGGGATAATTTTTTTTAAATATCTCATTTACATTTCAGTATTTTTAAAAGACTTTTTTCCATCGGATAGCTGAGGTACCTACAAAGGCCGTTTTTTACTTTATCGATTTAGTTCACAGGTTTTTTTTATTAGGATACTTTCACATTTGGAACCGATTTCGAAAAATCGTCAGCAAGATAGAACACTAAAGATTGTTTATGAGTATGTTATAAAAATCTTTAACTGCAAAAAAATTGAGAAGAAAATTTATTAAAAAAATCATCAAATATTACAAAACTATTAAAGTCAGTAGTAGTTATCTTAATAATTACCGTTTTCAATTATATGTTTTTATTTACTCAAGACCACTGTAAGCATCGGTGCAAGGGATCCCATATAAGCATTTATGTCCCGGATCCCTAAATCTGTAAATCGGTCCCTGCAGACGTCTCATTTTCAGTTTCAAAACGGGACGTCCAGTGTTTGAATGTTGTTACTGCATATTATTCTGTTTTGTACTCTACTTAAGTAATGTCTATAAAATAATGTCAGTGTAATGTTAATTTGTGAAAATTAATTTCATCGAGTGATAGGGGATGTCCCACTGTTTCCATCCTTGGCAGAGCCAGGCGAAGTTTTGGGCTGGAGATCTTCGTTTTCAGAAATTTTTTTCCACTTATTTGTGGCTCGCAATTTCTGTAGGCTGAAACTTTTTTATTAGGCCACCATGCTGTTGAACGTGTTACAAATATTTATAAATATTTCTTTTTTTTTTTTACTTTCTGGACACTAGTATTTAGAGTATCGAGTGCATTCACTTCAGATTTTGTTCTTTGTGATGAACTTTCAAAATCTCGTGTCAAAACACTGGTTGCTTCTGAAATGGATCTTATGACAAAATCTGAAATCACCAACAACTAATTGAATACGAGAAAAATATTTTTGTGCATCATCTATCATCAAAAATCTACAATTGCTTTGTAACGATCACAAAGTATTCTCATTAAAGAATAACACGTATATTCGTGTACAAGTTAAAATTTAGACATACAATTTGAAGACATAAAATTTAGACAAACAAAAAATACATTTTTTTTTTTTTTTTTTGCATCTTTTTCGTTTGTAATATGCAAAGTTTTCAGAAAATTTCAGATCGTACAAGAGAAACATACTAAAAATTGATATGAATAAATTGAATATATACATTCAGTAAGATATGAACATTTATAGAAAAGCATTTTTAACTGTTCATGAACGAAATATGTAATAAGGTAATGTTAAATTATTTATTCCATAATTTTCCAAAACTAAACTATATAACTTTATTTTAAAGGTGAATGCAAATATATAAATAAACTATGTTTTAATAAGTTATATTTTAATATGTATATTTTAATATACATATCCGATTTTTATAAAAGTATATTATTCAATTTCAAATGCATGCAAGCATCGTAGAAAGTACAATTTTATTGGCTAAAATATTTAAATTAGTTTTATATGAACATAATTTTTTTTTGAAGTATCTAATATCTTCATATTTAATACTTGGAAATTTTGCCAGAGAAAATTTCTCACGCCTTGTATTCATAATATTCTTTTTTTTAATAGGCGTATAGCCAACATAGTGAAAAGGTACCCAAGCCGGGAAATATGAATTTATTCAATTGTCGATGCTGGAGTTTCTTTGATTTCGTGTTTGCCCCAGAGTTGGCGGCTCACGGAAAATATGCCATCTTGCGCTGCGTTTGGAGCCTTGCCAACATGTTATGGAGAAAAAGTTCCAAGCTGAGTATCGTTCCCAAGTGGTTCAGTTGGTAGACCGTCAGTGCGCTATACTGATGACCCGGGTTCGAGTCCCGGCTTGGGTACTTTTTCACTATGTTGGCTCTACACGCCTATTAAGCAAATAATAAAAAAATTGAATATTATCTAATATTATTTTACTATTCAAAAAATGTTATTTTTATCCCTAATTTATTTCAATGCATATACGTATGTTTGGAAGTTGTTTAGTAAATCTTTCTTGTTTTACACATCATACACTATGTTAAATCACCTATACATATATTTTGCTTATGAGCAGTCTGTTTCGCATATCTTAAGAACTATAAATTGATGAAAATTCCAGTCCCTGTTTAATTTAAAAGGGAAATTGTATTTAACATGAAAAGCTGTGTTAGATGATTAAAACAGGAAAACGATTGTGATGAATTTGTATTATAAATTTGTATTTTAAAATTTTAACATGTATAATATAATTTTCTGTATAAAATTCAACAGGTATAAGTCAGAAAATTAAATTTTATCTAATAAAAAAGTTTTCATAATAAAATATCTAGAGATGAAAAATATATAGAAGTAAATCTTGTTTCTTCACTTTGTGAATAAAAACATACTACTGTAGTTTTGAAAGCAATTATTTAGTAGCTCTTTTCATCAGAATTTAGTAGCGGATAGTAATTAACCAAAAAAGTTAAGACAAATATGTAAGGAAAATTTTCATTCTTTCAAATATCTCTAGAAGATTTTTAATTTTTGTTGATCAAAGGAATAAAAACATCTCTGCGGATTATGTTTCAACTGTTTTCACCTAATGAAGAGAACTGCTAATTCACCTTTCTCGAAACTGTAGTAATGAGTTTTTTGTACATCTGTACTGTTACAGTTTACATAATCATACTGGAAATTTTTCAATAATGATTATTATAAACGAAAGAAAGGTTCAACTGAATAATAAAATGAATAATACAAGGTGTTCCATATGTCCATTCATATTTAAAAAAATTCATGAAATGCTAACAAATTGTTCTATTGTGCGGTGTGCACCATAAAACTTGTCAAAGTTTTCGATATATTCTGAAAAGAATTTTTGCAACAAAATTTCTCATTGTGGTAAAAGACATGCCTGTTTGCGTCATTTTCTCTAATGAAGCGGTTTTAAAACTCTTAGTTACCACTGAGTCATTTTCGTATTTCCCTTGTTTTCACGCACCACCATGCTTTAAGAGTAAAATTACCGATATACTTTGGAATGTACTGAATAGAGCATGTATCGTGATGATAATGGGAACTAAAATACACTTAGAAGCAGAAATGATGGAACAAGATGTTTCGTGGTTGGTGGCGGATAAAATGATGGGAGGAGGCATAATAAGTAGAGTTATAGAAATTACAGCATTTGTTAAGAGATATAATAAGCGCTAAACCGCAGCGGTCGTTTGAAGCATTTAGATCCCCAAACTTGCATCTTGCTCTTGGTCGATGCATTAAACTTTTAAAATTTTGAGTTTAAATTTTTCCGGTGACGACTTCCGTGATTCTTCTTCCGTCATCTTCGGTGTCCTGTGTTGAAAAGGTGGAAGGGACATCCTGGGACGCGGGTGCGCTCCACCTGGTCTGCGATTTCGCAACAGTCTATAATAATAATTTAAGACGATCATAATTATACAGAATTATGTATATCAGTTTTTTTTTCTTTTATGAGGTTTAGTGGCTAGTTTCACACGTCTACATCGCAGGAAGACATCCATCCCCATTTGTCCACAAAAAGGAACACATTTTCTACCTTCTGTTTAAATGGCTGACATTAAGAATACCGAATCTGCATTAAAAGAACCATATCTATATTAATAAAAGAAAGTTTCGCTCTGTGTGTGTGTGTGTGTGTGTTTGTTTGTCTGTCTGCGATGGCTAACAAAATTTAGCCCACCTAGAAATCTGAAAATTTAGGTGTGGATAGACCAAGGTCTGGCCATATGCACCTGAGTCTCAGAATTTTAATATTTTGATAATTATTCAAGGTATTAATTAGATTCTCATTAATCATCGCTTCTAAAATGACATCTTTTAAATCAAAATGGTGAAAGAAACAAACAGGCGCATTGGATTTGCAAGCGGAAATGAACGAATTCGGAATTATTAATACTAATTAGTGAATTTTAAGAAAACTAATTGAGATATCAATTTGAAAATTTCGGAGCATATGTAAAAGTAAAAAAAAAAAATCTGCATCTGACTATGTGATTTTTTAAAAATTCGGTCGGTATTTTTTCTTAATTTATGCAAAATACTGCCAAAAATCTGCCGGAGTCAGTGAAAATAATCCGAGAAAATTTCAGACAGGATTCTGCTTTCATTAAAAACTGAACTACAAAGAGATCTGTTTCTCTGGCCGATCGCTCCATTTAGTTTACGAAAATGAAAGGAAATAATTGCCAACTTTTACTAATGAACAAAAATTTAGGTAACTAATTAAGATATAGATTTGAAATTGAGGTCGGGAAGGGGTGTTATCTGCCAGCTATTTTAGCATAGCGTCTTCGTTATGTTCTAATTATCAGAAAAATGTAATTATTTTTTTTATGATCGCGTTAATGTAGGTGACGGTGGTTCTCTTGAACAAATTATTCGTTATATTTGCGGGTATGGGGAGGGAGGGAACGCATTTCTCTGAGATTGTAATTATCTCGGGCCCGGGCAACGCCGGGCGGGTTAGCTAGTGTATAAATAAAATACAAAATATGGGAAAAAGAAAGATTATTACTAAAATCGTGTGAATTTAACTTTTTTTATTGTTTTTCATATCAATTTCATACATAGCCCTTGCATTTGTCATTTGAATACATTAAAGTGAGTGAGATGACTTCATATACTAAGAATGTATTTTCAAACTTACTGAAAATTGGAGAAAAATAACATTTGATAAAAGTTTTCATTACAGTCGTGCCCCTCACTCGATTTTTATCATTTATTTTTTATAATTTTAATCTATTTTAATTTTCTGATTCAGAAAAATATTATGATTAAACAAAATCAACAATCATTTACCCGATATTGTGTAGTAAACAAATCTCTTCGCAGATTACAAAATGCCCTCTAATGATTCACCGTTTCAGCTGCGAGCATGCATTCTTCAGTGATTGCATGCATTTTAAGTGTGTATTATTTCCCGTAAACGTTTTTTTCCATTAAACTTGAGGCACTCTATACTCGTTTCTATGAAATGAATTCCTTCGTTCTCTTAAATTAAAACAATAGCCATGCTATATATTTTACAGAGTCTTTTAAACTTTATATTATTTTCATTTTACTCAATGGTTTTCGTTACTAAAAAAGTTTATCTTAATAAAGTTTTCCTTTCAAAATTTCTCATCATTTTAAAGAATAAATAATGTTATAACCTGCAATAGAATTATACGAAAATTAATATTGGTATGCCATTAGATACTTACAATAATTAGATACGTATAAAATAAAGGTTTTCTCGAATAAGTGTATCGGAAGAGTGATGCTCATAGTGAATAAATAAATCTCTTTACTTTGTGTTATTAAAATTTTGAAAAAAAAAATATTTTTTTTTGCAACTTTTCATCAAAGAAAGGAAATAAACCTGTTCCTGAAAAGAAAGGTAATAAAAGATTGTTGAATATTTTTAGTCTAAATTGCTAGGAAGCGGATATTGAAATTTCAAAAGTTAAAAGGGATGAATGTAAAAAAGCTTTTCTGTGTCAGTAAGTTTTTAAAGGGCTTTTTAAAATAGTATAAATCATCATAAAAATAGTTGATTAAGTAATTAAACTTTCAAATAAATTTGAATTAAACATATTCAAACAAAAAAGACAGTGCTTTTGGGATTTTTTAAAAATTGATTTTTTTTTTGTGTGTGTGTGAAGATACATAGAATGTAGCTTAACATTCAAAGTGTGTGTGTGTTTTTTTTTAACATCAATGTTACGGAAATAAATTTCTTTGAAGTATAAATTTCTTAAAAGTTACTGATACATGATAATATATTAAAATGAAGAACAACGAGAATTATCTCTATAAATTTTGAAAATTTTGAATTCTTAAACTGGAATATTTAACTGGGTTTAATTATTAGCTTAGTAATTTTATACCTCGCATATCGGCTATTGAGTTTTTATAATGACAGGAGGCCGGCTCAAAGTTCAAAATTTCGTTCAGTGAAAAACAGATGCCGTCAAAGAAATAAGTGCGATTTAACACTAGAACGGCCGGAAGTTTTACTCAAGTTTTATAAAACTAATTCACACCAGAATTTTTATTTAAAACGATTTAACGTATTCATTTAACATATTTCTGAGAGATTTATATTTAATTTATTTTTAAAAGAAATTTCTGGTTTGAATCGGAACATATTCATTTGGTAGCGGTCAAAATGACCGCTCATGGTCGTTCTAATGTTAAGTTTACTAACTGTTTTTAAAGTGTCCTACAATTCCAATAATTACTATAAGGTTTATATTATTGCTGTTATTACAAGAATTTGTAATTGCAGGTAAAATATTCGTATACTACTTGACAGGAAGGTTTTCGCAAGTTATGAAGTCATCGTCTAGTTTTGTTCATCCTTTCGATACTTTTTCCCGAATTACGAGCAAACTTCTTATAATAATGTAATAATATAACCTTATAGATGTTATTGACAATGTATGGCACTGTAAAAACAATTAGTAAACTTAAATCGCATTTATTTCTTTGAAGGCATCTGTTTTTCACTGAACGAAATTTTGAACTTTGACCCGGCCCCCGGTCATTATCAAAACTCAATAGCCGATATGCGAGGTATAAAATTACTAAGCTGGATGAGACGAATCGAATGAGCTATAAAAATCGAAATTCGCCGCCACAGACTATAGTAACGTAATTTCCGGCGTATAATCCGCAGCTCAAAGAGTCGTTTTTCGACCCAGAAATTTTATTCAATAATTGTAGTTAAATATTTACAGCGATCTTTTAAGTTACATTTTATAAAATAATATTTCTGGGTCGAAAAACGACTCTTTGAGTTGCGGATTATACGCCGGAAATTACGGTACCTTTACTTGTTAGGGATACTAACATTTTAGTAATTCTGATCTGTTTTGTAAATTTATCGAATATTGTTAACGTATCCATTAAATTTAAATGTGCGTTCATCTGCTAACGTTTACTTAATTTTATTTAATATTGGTGTTTGAAATATACATGGAAAAAATTTCTGATTTACAAAACTTCTTCCAGAGGTACACATGATTCACATGGTACACATTAAAAAAATTAATGGAGTGAGAAAAATATTTTAATGTTTTTTAAGATAAAAAGAAAGAACCTCCAATATCCTTTTTAACATGTGGAATAACTATGTCGCACTTGTGAACCGAATATGCAACAATATAGATCCTATATCGTAACAAAATAAAGGCGGATCAAAATATAAAAATAGATTGTTCATATAATTATCCTGGATTAGATTCTATTTTAAGCTTTTGATTGGGATATTTTTAAAATTCAACAAAAATACTTGTTTTTATTTCTATTTTTATGTTTAAATTTTACATAAAAATTGACATCGAATAGGTCAGTTACAAATTTGGAATGTACCCCCTAAAAAGCAAACTGGCCCTCAGGGTTCGTACGCCCCACGTTGGTAACCACTGGCCTAAGCTAAAATGGCGGCTGTCTAGTTTTTATTTTCTTTACATTAATGTAATTACTGCATTTTTTTAAATTTATATACCTTGCCGAATGATCAAGTTGTACTGTTAAAATTACAAAAAGAAAGTACTAAGAGTACTGAAAGTAGTTAGTTCTAAAGAAAAGGTACATTAATGTAACATGTGATTTTGCAACTGTTGTCATTCCATTAAACTTTTGAGCAGATAAAAAGGTTCTTATAGACAGAAACTGTTGTTTTTTAGTTCCTGGTACTTTTCTTGTAAAATAACAACAGCGTTTCTGTAGTTTCATTTCCTTTCAAGGTTTGCATTATCTAAGATACTATTGCATTTTAATTAAACCTGATATACTAACAACTATTTTTTTTTTTTTTTTTTTTTTTTTTTTTACATCAATACTGTTGACTCGTGATTTTTTTTTTTTTGAAAAATTATTTGTTATAGAAATGTATCACATATTCAACAGAAACAGACATTTTTTTTTCATCTGGAAAAACGTCTGCTTTAAAAAAATAATAAATAAATGTTATATTTTTCTTCTATCTGAATTTACACAGAGTCTAATTAGCGCAAGGAAATTACTTTATTTCTTAAAACATCCGTTAGTTCATTCACCAATTCTTCGGTTATATAATATAGTAAGACTCCCCTTATAATAAAAAACCACTAATGAGCTACCAGATGATAACAAATTGGAAATAAGGATTAGCATAAGGGGCGTAATATAAAAAATAAACATTCTTATTCAATGTTATAATTTTGAAGGATTGTACATGAAATTACTTGAACAATGTTGCAATAAAATTTTAAACTGCACTTTCTTTTATCAGTTAAATATATTATTAAAGTTGCAAATACTAGAAATTGTGTTACAAATTATCCTTTTTTTTAAATTAAACGTTATTTAGATTTTTTAGAATTCTAAATATATTTATTAAAAAACAGAGTTAATAACATAATTCTTCATTGCGTTGCTTCTTCATACAGGGAAAAAAATTGCATAAAACACTGTGAATGCTAATAAAATGTATTGAACTAAAAAAAGAATAATAATAATTTTTAGGCGTTTTTTTAATGTATATAATGTTAAAGCAACACAATTTTATAATAAACTGTAGTACCTCGAATATCTAAAAATCGATATAGAATTTTATGTAGCAGCAATATTATACGCAAAATTTTGAAGAAAAATACAAAAATTTGAAAAATTAATAGCAGTTGCTAAAGTTGATTTTTGTTTCACGTAAATTACGCTATGACTGAGTATAAATGAATAGCATGCATCTTAATCTACATTATTTTTACAGTAACATATTGTAGCATATTGTAGTTGTGTTTGTAGTACTGATGAGGTGTACGTAAGTGCACGAAACGTCTAATCATTGATAATTGTAATTGTTTTTATGTATTTTTTAACATTAAAGTCTGTAGTTTAATATTATTAAGTAAACAGTAAAAGCAGTGAAAAAAAAATGTTTCTTTTGTAATACTTGAAAGTTTCGATACATTGGTTTTAAAACGTTTTATAAAGGTACTGTTGTTTTACTAGCACAATACTTTACAAAGCATTAAGTGACTATAGAAAAAATATTGAATGAATTTAGGATTGAATTTATCAAGCACTTACGATTGGTAATTGCTACTGTAAATATATATATATATATATATATATATAAATTATATATATAGAAAATTACATAATGTAATTAAGAAATATTATCACTGACAATTACTACGAAAATTGAAAAACAAATCTTTTGTAAAAAAACGATAATTTATTTGTTGAGTTTATACATGAAAAAACAATAGTACAATATCTTAAAAATAACGAGCCATTGGTGTAGAATAAAAATACCAAAATCGTGCATAACTACTTTTATTTATTGTCAAATATATCTATTCTGTAACAAATGATATTTAACTGTTTTCTTTTAAAAAGTAATATATTTTATAAATTATCAAACATTAAATATTTAATATTATGGTGTATATTTATACTTAAGATTATGTTACAATAAAAAAAAATTAAGCGAAACATAAAGCGTATTTTTGATACAATAAGTACATTATTTTACTGATACATTAGAATGTCTACAAAAGTCCATTAAGAAGTTTTTTTTTTTCTTCTTCAATTTTAATTCAAATTCTACAGTAACCCATTTTTGCGCAAATATAGACCTTATTCTTCGTGTTTTTCAGAAAGCAAGATTTCAACTTATTATCATTTAATAACAATAGAGGGAAAATAAACTCAATTTAAAACTTGAAATTACGTTTAAAATATTAAAACCACTTTTTCGTAGACAGCGTTTACTTTCATAATTTCAAGAAGAATTTATAAGTATAATGTTTTTATCCTTTAAATATGAAAGTTAAATTGCGTATGACTTTAATATTTTAAGAAATTATTTTTCTGGAGATTTTCAATGTGGTTAAAACTGAATGTCAAAGAAATTAAGCGATTAGATAGTAAGAAAAATACATTTTTAGGTTAAGTCAGTTTTTTAAATACGCTATTTATAAAAAATAAAGACAAAATTACATAATTTACATATAAAAGTTCATGTAGCAAAAAGAGGGAAATTATAGCATATAAATAAAACATAATGTCTATATTTTCAAACAAAAGTTAAGGTATAATTCAGACAATAATTCAATAATTTATTAGTACAATGTAAAAAAACAACAGACATTAATTAATCTAGGAAAAAAATAACATAACAATGAACGAAAGTGTACATTATCTTCTGCCGAATTACTAACGATTTTTAAAATCGTCCCTTATCTTTAGAAACCTCAGAATGCAATATATTTTCGAGATTTAAAGAAACATTTATAAAAAAATAAGATTATTTTGCTGTCATTGATATTCGGTAACGTTTCCGGGTACTTCTTACAGCGTATTAATCGTTTTCCTCAAACTGGAATATGTCGGTTTTTCGGATATTATGAATTTTCAAGCAAACATTTTCATGTTTAAAAGAGTTTGTCAACATCTTTTACAGACAACCATTATAAAGTAACAGAATTAACATTAATTATTAATATAAATATTATTTTGTTACTATATGCATAAATTTAGTTACGCAGCTGAAAATGCTTAATTGAGAATTGATACAATGCATAGAAACGTTCATGCAGCAGATAGAGGATAATTATATCTTATAATGTCTATACTTACAAAAATATACTTTCAAAAGTTATAAGTAATTGTATAATAGAGTATATCATACAATATTTTAAACGTATTGTACTACATTATTAATTTCATTAAATTAAATTAATGTATTCTTATTTTTGCCTAAGTACAAAACTTTGTTTCACAAGCTTTAAGAAGTTATGATATTAAGTATGGTAGATAAAAAAGAAATTATGCAGATAAAAATGTATTAGAAATTTTTTTGTAAACTGCCTTCTCATTTAAAAATTAAAAGGCTTATTTAAAGTGGAAGATAAAAATGTATCTTTGCCTAAACTACAAAGCTAATTTATTTTCTTCGCGCTCATTTTCTTTGTTTCGACTAAGCAAACATAAACATAATAAACTTAATATTTTCTTAAAACACTTCGGAAACTTCCTTAATAAACTTTTCGAAGTGTCTTCATTAAACTGAAAGTAACTTCTGTTCTCCTTTGTTAAAATGGCAAAGGAGATTTCTAAATGCACGAAAAAAAAGTGACATGTTTAAGTTAAAGAAAACGCAGATAAAACTAACACATAAAGCAGGTAACAAGGAAGAAACTAATGATGGTAAGAAATATAGACAATGAACAGTAGCATGCACAGTGGCTCATAACATTTTTTTACGAGTGTCATGTAATAAAATAAAGAAGACATCGTCAAACAAATGAAAAAAAAAATGTAACTATCATAGGATTTTTTTTAAATTAATAATTATACAAAAAGTATGTATTGCGTATGCACTAATGAAGCATTTGTATTGAATGAGACGCAGTGGCTGTCTAAAAAAGTATACTTGCAAAAGTTATAATAATTGTATAACAGAGTATATCAAATAAACTTTTATTCGTAGTACTAGTACCACATTATTAATTTCATTAAATTAAGTTAATTTACTCTTACTTTTGCCTAAATAAACAGTACTTCATTTCACATTCTTTCAGAAAATGTGTCATTAATTATGATAGGGGAAAAAAAACTTATGGAAATTAAAATGTATAGAATTTTCTTGTAAACTGCCTTCTCATTTAAAAGTCAGAAGGCTTATTTAAAGTTAAAGATAAATATGTATCTTTAACCTAATTACAAAGCTAATTTATTTCCTTCGCGCTCATTTTCTTTGTTTCGACTAAGCAAACGTAAATATAACAAACGTAATATTTTCTTAAAACACTTCGAAAACTTCCTTAATAATCTTTTCGAAGTGTCTTCATTATACAGAAAGTAACTTGTGCTTTTTTTGTTAAAATGACGAAGGGTATTTCTAAATGCGCAAATAAAAAGTGAAAGGAAAAGAAAAAAGCAGATAAAGCTAACACATACATACTGTAACAATGGAGAAACTAATGATTTTAAGAAATATGGACAATGAGCAGTAGTATGCACAGTGGCCCATAAATTTTTTTTATGAGATCATGTACTAAAATAAAGAAGACATCGTCAAACAAATGAACAAAAGTGTAACCATATAAAAAGTTTTTTTAATAAATTATAATACAAAAAATATGTATTGTGGATACCACTAATGAAGAATTCGTATTCAATGAGACGCAGATGCTGTCTAAAAAAGACAAAAGTATAATTGCAAAAGTTATAAGCAATTTTATAATAAAGTATATCATACAATATTTTATTCGTAGTACTACATTATTAATTTCATTAAATGAAGTTAATTTATTCTTACTTTTTCCTAATAACAGCACTTTATTTCACAGTCTTTCAGAAAGTGTGACATTAATTATGATACATAAAAGAAAACTTATGCAAATTAAAATATATATATTTTTTTAATTGTTTTCTCTTTTAAAACTTACTAGGTTTAATTAAAGTGAAAGATAAATATGTATCTTTGCTTAGTTACAAAGTTAATTTATTTTCTTCGCGCTCATTTTCTTCGTTTCGACTAAGTAAACATAAACATAATAAACTTAATATTATCTTAAAACACTTCGGAAACTTCTTTAATAAACTTTATTAAACTGAAACTTTATTGTCTTTATTAAACTGAAAGTCACTTTTGTTTTCTTTTGTTAAAATTACAAAGGATATTTCTAAATGCACAAAGAAAAAGTGGCCCTTTCAAGTAAAATAAAGAGCAGATATATCTAACACATAAAGAATGTAATAATAGAGAAACTAATGATGGCAAGAAATATGGACAATAAACAGTCGTATGCACAGTGACTCATAAAAAAAATTACGAGTGTCGTGTATTAGAATAAAGAAGTTCTTCAAACAAATGAACATAAATTTCACAGTAATAGAAAACATTTTTTATTAATAATTATACGAAAATATGCATTGTGTATGCCACTAATGAAGTATTTGTATTTAGGGAGACGCAGATGCTCTTTAATAAAAAGATAAATAAATAATATATTTGCAAAAGTTATAAGCAATTGTGTAATATAGAATATCATACAATATTTTATTCGTAGTAGTACATTATTAATTTCATTAAATTAAATTAATTTATTCTTACTTTTGCCTAAATACGGCACTTCATTTCACAGTCTTTCAGAAAGTGTGACATTAATTATGATAAGTAAAAGAAAATTTATGCAAATTAAAATGTATTAAAAATTTTTTGTAAACTACTTTCTCATTTAAAAATTAAAAGGTCTTTTTAAAGTGGAAGATAAATATGTATCTTTGCCTAAGTACAAGGATAATTTATTTTCTTCGGGCTCATTTTCTTTGTTTCGACTAAGCAAACATAAAAATAATAAACTTAATATTTTCTTAAAACACTTCGGAAGCTTCCTTAATAAACTTTTCGAAGTGTCTTCATTATACAGAAAGTAACTTTTGTTCTCCTTTGTTAAAATGACAAAGGATATTTCTAAAAGAAAAAAAGAAAAAGTGACATTTTAAAGTAAAATAAAAAGCATATACAACTAACTCATAAAAGATGTAACAGAGAAACTAATAATGGTAAGAAATAATATAGACAATGAATAGTAGCATGCACAGTGGCTCATAACTTTTTTGTATGAATGACGTGTATTAGAATAAATAAGATTTCTTCAAATGAACAAAAATATCACCGTAATAGAAAACTTTATTTAATTAATAATTATACAAAAATATACATTGTGTATGCCACTAATGAAGAACTTGTATTGAATGAGACGCAGATAGTCTCTAAAAATACAGGGTGGTTATAATATAAGTATCTCTATTTGGAGCTGTCTGTAGCTCAAAGGAATAACCCGAATGAAACCAAAATCGGTAAACTTACTATTCGAGAAAGGGGAAAAAAATGGAATATTAAAAAACAATAATTGTAATAATCACCGACAGATGGCGCTACTGAGTGTGAAATGTAATGTGTAATACAAGAACAAAGAGGTAAGGCGCCAAACCGGATGGCAAGCCTAATTTAATGGAAAATGTCACATTGAATGTTGTTACGCTTTTGCATGGCGGTGCCGATCATGTTCAGGTTCCACATGGCCATTGTGCTGAAGGACACAATCCAGGCGGTGCACGACGCGCTCAACTGCGGAATGTAACGCACCAGGAGTGATGTTTCGTACATGTTCTGATATGCAGTAAAGTCATTGAGGTTTACGACACCTCCACGGTACACAATATTACACATTACATTTCAAACTGAAAAGCGCCATCTGAAGGCGATTATTGCAATTATTTATTTTATTATTGTTCCATTCTTTTTCTCCATTCTTGAATAGTAAGTGTACCAATTTTGGTTTCATTCCGGTTATTCTTTCAAGCAACAGACAGCTCCAAATAGGAATACTTATATTATAACCACCCGGTATATCAGAATCATTGTTGCTAGAATAATAGCACTTGATTTTCCTAGTTTTTTAAAATTTTCACTACGAATCTATTACCGTTTGAATTACAGAAATTGCCCAACGGGAATGGCTCAAAAACAATGTTCAAGGAAATTTAAAACTCCTTTAAATCTCTTCAGTTATTTTGTTAATCTACTAGTTGGTATTTGTAGGAAAGTCATTAAGTTACAAAAGATAATCAAATAAAAATTTACAGCGATTATTAGTTTAAAAGTATTCTTATTTCCCAACATATTCTCCACCAACATTTTAAGCACTTAACCCATCGTTTTATCTGTGCCCCTATGCCAACCGCATAAAATTCTTGGGGCTGCTGTCTCAGCCACAAAAAGACTTTACGTTGAACATCTTCATTATCTGCAAACATTCTCTTGCCTCCAAGATGTTTTTTCAGTGAACTAAACAGATGAAAATCGGTTGGGGATAAATCAGGGCTGCAAGGTGGATGTTGACAGAACAGCTTTTGAAGCCAAACTTTTCAGCTGTCTCCTGTGTTAGGGCCTGCCATTGAAACTGATTAATTACTCATGCGTGCAAATGCTGCCTTCTCATAATGAAATTAATATGATAAAGCTGGATGATACTATCAGCAATTAACATTCTTAGAAAGTACTTGTTATTTCTTTAAGACATATCACAAGAATTTGTAACTTACTTAATGACTCCCCTGCGTATTTGTTTTTCGAATCATGCGTTAATAAATTCCTTTTAGAGATGATTTTCAGCTTGTTTGCTATTGAAAATTATTGTAAAATATTTTGCTTATTTAATCACAGAATTCTGCACTTATTTTCTTGAAACACTTCGAAAACATCCTTAATAAATTTCGAAGTGTTTTCATTATACAGAGAAGAATTTTTGTTAACCTTTGCAGGGCTGCCACCAGCGACTATTTTTCTTATTCTATCTCGCACCACTTTCTCAAAAAAAAAATCATTTTCATTGACTTTGACAAAATGTGCAAAAGAAATATTTTATAAAATTTATCTTTAAAAAATAATGGTGCAGCAAAATATAAAAATAGTCACCAGTGGCAGCCATGTATTTGTTAAAATGACAAAAAATATTTCTAAATGCACAAAGAAAAAGCGACACGTTCAAGTAAAAGAAATAGGAGATAAAACTAACACATAAAGGATGTAACAATGGAGAAACCAATGATGGCAAGATGTATAGACAATGAACAATAGTATAAACAGTTGCTCATAATCTTTTTTTTTTTTTTTTTTTTTTTTTTTTTTTTTTTTTTTTTTTGCGAGTATTATGTATTCGAATAAAGAAGTGATCTTTAAACAAATGAACTTAAAAGTAAACGGTACTTACGTATTAACGCCACCGCAGCTACAGATTTGGCGGTTTTTAAGTGCCGCTAATCTACACCTAAAATTTTTGCGACAAATCATAAAATAAAACACTTTATTTAAAATCAAAACACTTTCAAAATTCAAAACACTTTACTTAAAAACAAAGTAGTCAAGTTTAGTAAACTTCATTAATTAAAATAAAAATTGTGTCCTTAAATTCTTATATTTTAATTATTTATTTATTTTGATATTCCAATGGTTACTTTCTCCCGTTGTAATCTTGTTGTTCGTACGCGCACGCAGTTATCTTTTTGATTCCTTGTTGCCTTGTTATTTGCTGATTTTTGACGCTAATTTTTAGTGCTACGAAAATGCGTATTTAGGATTTGCCAAAAACAGAACAAGATGCAATTTTATTTTTTCAGGAGCGAAATATTTTACCAAAAAAAAAAAAACGAAAATGTACCAAATTCCATGACATGAAACTTTATTTTGGTAAACGTAAGTTTTGGAAATGTAATTTAAGACAGTGTGATCTGTAGCTGTGGTGGCGTTAATACGTAAGTACCAAGTAAACTTTTTAAAATTAATAAATATTCAAAAAATAGGTATCGTGTGTATGCAAGCAATGATACGTGTTTATTGAATGAGACGCAGATGACCTTTAAAAAAGAACAAGAAAACCATTGTTGATAAAATAAGTGCACATGATTGTCCCAGTTTTTAAAATTATCGCTATCATTCTAGTAGCATTTTAATTTACAGAAATTTGGCTCAGTGGTTAGAGCAATAGCCTGGAACGCTGTGGACCCAGGTTCGATTCCTGTCTCTAGCTAATTTTTCACTCCATGTTGGATTATTGCATTGAATGTATGTATGTCTGTATAATAATTGTATATCCTTAAAACCACTTCAGTTATTTTGTTAGTCTGCCAGTTCATGTTTTTAGTTATTATTTTTCCCGAATCGGGTGTAAATTAAATTCGTTTCTGAGATGAACCTCCACGTTTTTGCTATTGAAAAATGTTTTAAAACATTTTGCGAATCTAACCGCATAATTTTACATTTATTGTTAGCAGACGTTTTGCAGTTTCTTGTTACAAAACTGTTAAGATGTTAACAAGTGCATTGTTCAAATAACTTTTATGGATAGTTACCAAATATTAACTAAAATGTGTATAATATCAGTATTATTTTTTTTCATTGAATAATGTTATTTTACGTACGTATGAAGTCATGAACGTTGAACCATAAATTACTGAATACTTTTGTTGGAGGTGAAAATTGAATGTAAATTTCCAAAAAGTGCAGAAAATATCCATGTTAAATTTCCAACCTGGTCCTATGTTTCCCGCGTCAATACTTCGCTTCATATGATGTACTGAACATTCTGCGTACATCCTACGTACATCCTACCGTACATCCTGCGAACGTCATGCATTGTACCGATTTAAACACGCTACAAATGGAAATCCCACTACTCCTTGGATAAATATCTATATACAGAGACATTAAAGCTCACACATTAAGTACTGCATACTTCGGTGGGAGGTGAATGTTAAACGAAAATATCCCAACAGAGTAAAAGTATCCATACCAAGATTAGAACCAGGGATCTTGGCTTCACGCGCCAATGCTTTGCAACTCAGTCGAACTCCCAAGTTCGAATCCTTACATTTAACACAGATGGTAAATTTGTCATCAACTTTAACCTCCAACCTAAGTATTCATCAATTTATGGTTCATCGTTCACACTAAACATACCGCGAATTTCACTCCAGGCTTTAAAAAATATTTTACACCAGAATTTTTATTTAAAAACTGTATATAAGATTTTTATTTAATTAGTTTTTTGTGTGTGTGATTTATATTTTATTTCCCGTAATTTCCGGCGTATAATCCGCAGCTCAAAGAGTCGTTTTTCGACCAAGAAATGTTATTTTATAAAATGTAACTTAAAAGATCGCTGTAAATATTTAACTACAATTATTGAATAAAATTTCTGGGTCGAAAAACGACTCTTTGAGATGCGGATTATACGTCGGAAATTACGGTATTTTATAAAAAAAAATTTGTTTTTAATTGAAATAATTTCATTTTGTAATGGTCAAAAGACTGGCTGTTGGTATATTTAATGTTACTGGTGTCGTATGCACGTATCAGTATCCATGGAGTAATGAAGTTTTCACCTGCAGTATGTTTTCATCAGTTACAACGAGCGGTGTTCGCAAGATTGATGACACCAACATGTGAGGGAATTGTGTCAGACCGTTTCATTTGTGTAACTCAGATGGCACAGCATTGGCGTGTGGATCCTAGGTCTCAAGTTTGATCTCTGGTTTGGATACTTTTCACTCTGTTGGAAAAGTTTCGTTCAACTTTCACCTAAAACCTAATTGTTCAATATTTATATTTATTTTGCCATTCAGTTTAAAAACAAAGACGAGTATAGTTCTCAATATAACATTCAGGTAATAAAAAAGACCTGCAAAACATTATTTTATAAAAATTAAAGTTATATAAAAGGTTAACAAATTTTCATTTTTTCGCAAATTTATAGCCAAAAGTACAAAAGAAACCTGCGGTACAATGTAAGTACAGTGAAAACGTATTTTCTTAATGTTGATTTTCTTTCCTTTCATAAGTAATTCTAAAGAAACATATTTATATTCTCACAAGCAATTTCCAAATTCTCAAATACACTTTTGACAAGGTTTCCATTATACACAAAACAATATTTATTCCCCTTTTGTTAAAAGGAATGAAAGAGTTCGAAAATTCCCAAAGGAAAATTATCATCTTGAAACAAAGATAAAAAAAAATATAACAAAAAATAAAAATTGTATTGAACTAATACACAAGATATATGACAATAAAAGTACTGGATATACAAAGAAATGAAAAGATTGAACAAAACATTATTAAAGTTTTTTATATAGTATTAAAATCTGAATGTATTTCTGTCTGAATGCATTTCCCACTTACTCCCCTGAAAACCCGACGACATTTCTTTATAATATTTTCAAAATTATGTATCGGATCTTAAAGACAATAGGCGCAATTCTCTCAAATGTCAAAGAAACACCATTGGAATTTGCATTTTTATTGAGAAACCTGAGATGTTTTATACGAATTGCATCAGAACAACTTTATTTCAAAATACTAATTTTTGTAATTTTTGTATAATCTGTATTGTAAAACTGTTTAGCTAATTATTATAAAATATTTAATAAAATAAATACTATAATTTGTTTTTAAATAGAGAATAAATGAGATTTTTTTCCTCTTCCACCCGCCAACTACTTGCCTTATATAAAGGAAAGATCCCATTCTGTGCAAATATAACAGTGTATCTATATTATAAAGCAAAAACATGACCGTGAAAACGATAATGGTAATTTAAGGTTAGTGAGGTTTATCTGAATCAGAATATATACTCCGAACAGCTGATTTGAAGTTTGTTTAAAATATTAAAATTTCTCAAATAACATTAGTCATCAACAAAAAAATAATACTCATTCGTGTGTAATAGATGTATTTCAGACGTTATTGCCATGGATATCAAATTGGAAAAAGCATCAAATTCATTCTATAGTCTAGCAGAAAGAGAATTGATCCGTAGTTTGTTCATCACATATTAAAACGAACATTCTTCATTATAGGATTTTTGTGTTTTTGCTTTTTGTTTGCATCATGCACAGCATGTTCAAAATAAATAATTAGAAACAGTCGTGTAGCACCAATCACCATCCCCTGAACACTTGGCGGAAGCGCTCACAAAAATGGCGGCTGTCGTAAGCGGATTTTTCCAGTGTTTATATAGTGCTTTGAGTTTTAATACCAGTAAATTCTAAAAGTATTCTTCACCTTATTTTACAAAAATTAAATAAAGGCAAAAAATACGTTAAGAAATTACAGTTACCAAATTCAAGGGACCATACAAAGAGTAAAAAAAAAAAAAAATCTGTTTTGTGATAGAACACCGCCCACTGAATATTAGGCCTGAGCACTGACACAAAAATCGATGCAGTCGTAGGCAGAAATTTTTTGGCGTGTGTACAGTCCCTTGATATTCAATAGCAATAATTTCTAAAAGTTTTCTCTGCCTTATTTATCTGAGATTCAATAATTCAATAAGAAAACTTTTAGGAAACACTGGGTGTAAAATTAGGGGACCGTACAAAGGTTTTACAAAATCGGCCCACGAGCGTCGGCATTTTTGTGTCAGCGCTCAGGCCTAGTATTCAGGGGGCGGTGGTTAGAAAGTAGGCCTAGTGTTCAAAGGGCGGTGCACTAATTCGTCGTGACGTCAATTCGTCGAGGCAATAATATTCACAAGTTTGAGTTGGTAGAATTATTTACAAGCGGTGCTTTGAGAAGTAGTAATTTCCAGGGCCTGATTACCAACGGGGCAAATGTCCACCAGTAAAATTTAATAGAAGTTTTATTCTTATTAAAACGACCTATTCATGCAAAATGACTGCCATGAATAAGGGAAAATTTTTTATTATTTTTTATTGGTTTAATTGTGCCTCGTTGGTAATCAGGCAATGGTAATTTCTATCTATAATGCATGGGAGCTGAAGCTTGCTACTCTTCTAAAACTCGAGTAGTCATAGCAGGATGCTCCATTGATCTTAGTCTGTCTTTAAGGCTGCTATCATCTTCATTAAAACTATTAACTAACTTATTAGAAGTACGTTCATTATCAAAGCCGCATCATCTTTCAACATTCCGTAATTCTTTAACCGTTTCTCTTGCGTTCAGACAAAGTTTCAGACAACACGCAAAATCAGATAATTAGCTTGTTTTCAGAGGACATTATAGAAGGCTACAATATAAAGACTTGTACAAATTGACATTTTCCAACTGAGTGAAAAAGCGACGAGGTCGGCAGTCGAACTAAGGCTTTTGCCTTAAATTGCCAACGCTTACTCCATTGAGCTAACTTGACCGACAACCGGGCGACACAATTCACTCAGGCAGACTTATTGGCAACAGCATCTGGTCTAATATGTAGACAGCTCAACAGAATATACCTCGGGAAATGCGGTATATTCTGTTGAGCTTCCTTCTGTAATAGATTCGGAAGTGTATCTACGTATTCCATTAAACGATGGAAACGTATATGTGCTTTATTATTTTTAACTCAATCGTATTGATAGGTATAGATATCATACAAATTTACTTTTTTAGAACTGAGTGAAACAGTGTTCAGAACAGTAGTCGAACCCAAGGCCTTTGGGTTAAATTACAAGTGCTCTGCCTATTGATCTACCTGGATCAACAGACAGCTGGCACAATTCACTCATTAAACCTTATTGGCAATAGCATCTTGTCTGCTATGTGGACAGCTCAATAGAATATACCGCAGGTAATAGAACTTCATTAAACGATGGATACGTGTATACACTCTTCTGTGAAATCCCTGAAACTGATAAAAAATATCAGCTATAGAATTTATTCTACGAAACGAATGCTACAGCGCAAGAAGTGGATGATGCATTTTAAATATTGGATAGCAAAATACAAAAGAAATATGTGACTCAATCTAATGAATTCACATAGTGACATATTACAAGTATCTTAACCCGTCAGAACACGCGCCCCTTTCCATTACGTTACTACACGCGCGGGATAAATTTTATCCCAATGGGTTTTCTTGTGTCAATTTCCCCCCGGTTTGATTATAAACAAAAATTTATATTTTGAAATAAACTGTAAATCAATAAAGGACATAATTTAACTTAAAATAAGTTCTTTTATATTTAAAGCAAAAAAAAAACATAAAATCCAGCACTAAGGTTTTTTCCTGCATATTATTTCATAGCTGCCAACTTTTACGCTTTTTTCCTACCACTAAAATTTGACAGTAAATTTTATCTTATTAAATCGACAAAATTGCGTGATTGCATAAGGCAAAAATTTCTTTTAAATTTTAGTGGTAACAAAAAAGCGTAAAAGTTGGCAGCTATGAATCATTACATACAAATCTTTTACAATCCAAATGCAGCCATGCAAATACAAAAAATAAATATAAAACTGATATATAGAAACTGTATGTGCAAGATTTGTTAACGTTTAAAAGAACAATTATATTATTATTTGCATTGCATAAATATTTGTATTACATTTTCCTATCATTATGGGTTACGTTATAAAACGCGGGAGGTAAATTTCCTCCCATGTGACATTTTTATAACAAAAGAATGGAAAATCCACAACCGGGGGAAAATTCTTTTTGGCCACATCTTGATACCTTTCAACTAGAAAGGTACTATAAAGCTCAGAATGATGACGAACGATTTTCGCAAATTTTTAAGTAATAGTTTTGAGCTGCGGTAGATTTTATCCCAGCGCGTGTGCTGACGGGTTAATAATAATGTAAGTTATTTAATCCTTTTACTCAAAGAAAATCTGAAATAGCAGAGTTATACTAGAGCAGTACTTAATTGGACCGGTTAATTAGTCTTAGAGGTTGAAATCATTATTTATGAAAATTGGCGCGAGGATGATATTTAAACATATTAAACTACTAATAGGAAGAACAATATAAATCATAGTTACGCAAAAGTGCTTGTAGATTTACCAGAATATATCCTGCTGAGTTAGAATTGATTATAATGTATTTAGTAATTCACTTGTTTGTTAACATTTACAGAGTACGTACAGTTTTACCACAATATTTAATAAAATATTTGTCTGTTTTTAATCGCAGAAAAACTACATTATAGATTCTGTCATTAAAAAAGTTCATTACAAATTCTGCTATTAAAATAATTACCGTAATTTCCGGCGTATAATCCGCAGCTCAAAGAGTCGTTTTCCGACCCAGAAATTTTATTCAATAATTGTAGTTAAATATTTTCAGCGATCTTTTAAGTTACATTTTATAAAATAATATTTCTGGGTCGAAAAACGACTCTTTGAGCTGCGGATTATACGCCGGAAATTACGGTAACAGAAATTTTCTAATCAGAAACAGTGGCATTAGACTGTTCAGAAATTCCAAAGGGTGTACGTATTCTACATTTAATAAAATGTTGTAACTTTAACCGACTTCATCCTTTCCTGACTCAATGCAAAGGATATTACATCATTTGTTAAGTACTTACTTTTAAAGAGCTAATTCTAGAAACGCCTTGTAATATACTATTTAATTATAAAGAGAAAGTAATAGTTCTAACACTCGATATAATTTTACCTTGCAAGTTATATTTAAATAATTGCAATTATGTAGGAGTTTAAACCCAATTTATAAAATTCGTCTTTCGTTACAATAATGAAATTGCATTTAAATTAAAGACTTCGCGTCTGAAATATTAAAAATCCCATATCCAGTAACTTTAATATAAAAGAAATAAAATTATGATATAAGTAAAATGTGATTTCCTCATCCGTGGATTTACTACAGTGTAAAAAAAGTCAGACGTTTCTTAACCCTCTAAGCGTTTTGCCCGTATTTTTCCGTTTCCCAAAAATAACTCAAATCGGCTCTGGACAAAATTTTTTAAAACAAAATTCTATTTTAAGATGTATGTCAAATAAAGAGATATGAAGTGTATTTTAGAAACAAACGGGGAAAGAAAATTTAAATTATTTTAAGTTTTACAAATATTTTTATGAAAATGCAGGAAAGCCCTCAGACGCTTAATCGAGGAAAATATATTATAACCACAAGCGAAAGTATACAATGACCACTTTTAATTTACAAACTATTCTTAAAAGCGTTTTCCATTTATAGAAACCTCAGAAACAAATATACTTTCGAAATATAATGAGGCATTTATTAATACAAGGCTTGCTTTGCTGTAGCTTATTTTTTTTTATAAAAACTACTTGGAAATGTAAAGATAAAGGACATTTTTCGAATTCGTGGGTAACTCGAAAGAGGTTTTGTCCGTATATATTCGTCCGTGCTTTTATTATCTTTTAGTAGACTAAATAACATTTGTTTTTTTCTGCAGTGTATATTTTTTACAACATCCTTGTTGTTATGAAAATATTGGAGTGTTATTCCATGAAAAGGCATGAGTAGAAAATTCAGTGCAGATATTGCAGACGCACCGGTTTATTTTAGTGCCAAAATGGCGATTTTATGCCTCAACAGCCAATCAATTTTGACGAGATTTTGCTTCATATGGCAACCCGGTAAAGCAGGTTGCGTGTGTTTTATAATGTAGCATATTAAACAATGCGTGTTTTATAAGAAATTAAGTTTTGTGTGATTTTTATAATAAAATAATTTGTGTGCGTTAAAATGAAAATTTTATAATGCAATTGTGTGTTTTTTATAAGAAAATGAACTGTTTCATAATAAAATATAACTACATGCTGTTCTAGCAAGCTAGGCCTAACAGGCACCCGAAAACGGGTTTTGTCCACAAAATGGCACAAAACAAAAATCGCGCCACCCTTAGTGTATCTCCGACACCTGTTCCCGATATTTCTTGATAGAAAATCAAAATTATAATAAATAAAAGCTTTTCCTTTATGTTTTGTGTGTAATGCAGTTGAAACATTTCTTTATAATATAAAAAACACAAATTTATTATACAAAATATCATACACATAAACAATTAATGTACCATTCAGTAGAAATATTTACTTGTTAAATGAATAAGAATTATCATTCTTAACATGCTTGCATCATTACCGCATACATGCGTGCATTGCAGGGATTTCTTTTCTATTCAGATATTCCTAATTCATACCAGAAATTCGGAATAGTAATCTTTGTTTTATTTTATGACAGACGTTTCGTGGTTACAAAACGTAAAGGTTTTTCTCTCGGAATTTTCTGTATGGTTTCGGAATTTCTGAATAAAAACGAAATTCCTGAAATCCATGCACATATGCACTAATGATGCAACTAGATTAAGTGACTACACTATCCATGCGAAAACACTGGCAAGCTAATGTCAAATCTATAACAGCGTTCTTTTTAAATTTCCCATTCACATTTTAATTTTTTTATTAGGTTAGATGAGGAATATCTCTAAACAGGTCCTTTTTTCCTTTTTCGATGTAGGTTAAATATTTCTGTAGGAGGTACTGGTTCCTTTAAATGAAAGTTCCCTCATAAAATCTAAAACCAAAATCAAACTAATCGGGGGTGCCAATCCTAAAACTTTATTCTATCTCATACAGGTTTCACCTACACTAAAAACGAATCATTACCAATTTATATCAAGTCTAACTGATTCTAAAGTTTTATTAAATTCCGTGCATTAGTTATTAAGATATGACTATCCTTAAAATCATGTAAATCCTGAAAAATGCAGCATACCAGGGTCACCTGTTGGGCTATGTACACGAAACACTAATCAGCACGAATTTATATCAAGGTCTAACTGAATCTACAGTTTTATTAAATTCCGTGCATTAGTTCTTAAGATATGACTGTCGTTAAAATCATGTAGATCCTGAAAAATTCAGCATACTAGGGTCACCTGTCGGGCTATGTACACGAAACACTAATCAGCATCAATTTATATCAAGGTCTAACTGAATCTAAAGTTTCATGAAAATCCCTGCATTAGTTCTTGAGATATAGCAATTGTGAAAATCGTGGGGAAATGTAGCATAGCAGTGCCACCTGTTGGGAGATTTACACGAAAAACTAATCAGCACCAATTTATATCCAGGCCCACACACTTTTTGTAACATGCAGACAAACAGAGACACAGAGACAGACAAACAGACATTTTCTAAAAACAGTCAAATCATGTTCAGGACCTTCTGCGACGTATAAATCTGTCGAAAATCGGAAGTTGAAAATTTTCATGAATCCAATTTTTTCTTCTTGTAAATATAGAAGAAAGTAAAAAAGTAAAAATGGGCCCGTTTAAAGATCAACTTCAGCTAACCTATGCAAAAAAAAATCATTTAAAAATATTGTGATGCAAATGAGAAATTTAAAAAAAAAGTTCCCATAGGTTTAATATTAATTTGCGAGTGTCTTCGCATGACTACTGTAGGTACAGAGCCTAGAATACATAGTGTGGAAAAGGTTTTTACCGTTTTTTTAATTCAAATTCAATATTTCGCATTCACACCGGTTATTCTGAAACAAGAATTTTTACTTTAAGAAGTCACGAAATAGCTGCCATTAATTAGCTAAAAGAACATAATAGGGAATTTCTGGTTTGAATGCGAAATTTTGGAATTTAAAAAACAGCCAAATTGGTAATGCTTTAAAAAGTGCTAAAAAATTGCAGCCGGTAAGCGTGCAACGATGCGGTACAATAATAGGGCGATCGCAGCAGTTTTACAAATAGATTTACCTCTAGCAAAAGTAACTGTTTCACTATCGACAACATGAACATAATTTCTGTTAATAAAATTTTCTTGCAAGAGTATATTTCAGATGTAACTGATTTTTATTTTTATTTGAAGTTAGGTTTTTATCATATCTAGGAATTAATCTTTTCTTCTCTTCTAGCAGAGATTCATCCTTTGGTATACTAAATAGGGATAGTTTCTAGTTTGCTGTATTGTATCGAGTACTGAAATTAGGCACAAAAGGATGCGTATCAAGTTTCCTGGCCATCATCAATATCATTTACATTTCCAAAGCTTATGAAAATCACTATCGAAGTCAAATGAAATAGGTATAATTATTTATTTAAAATATTTATCACCAGCTGAAACGTTTTCTCAGTTCAATTCTTATACAATGTTTGCGTTGAAAAGAGCTAGCAGACAATGGCGTAGCCAGAGAGGGGGGGGGGGTCCAAATGCTATAGAAACAAGTAATATTATAAAGTTTTCTTTGCCTTCAATATCGCAGAAAATTATCTTATTAGATAATGCAAAAGTATTTTTATAATATTAGTGGTATCCAAACCATCTGGACCTCCACCCTGTTGACGCTACTGCTAGAAGATGCCGCTGCGATCGACCCGTAATCTTTGCAGCATCGTTCTACATTTATCGGATTCAATTTTTGTAGTACTATTTTGTAGCCGTTTCCCACACTCTGTATTCTAGGCGCTGTTCTGTAGGCTCATAATAATGCTTATCAGATAATGTGAATGAATGTTCATTTGGAACATTAATATTTTACAGTAGATCAATTTAGGATAAAAAAAAATCTTAACAGCTTTTAATCTATTTCACAAAAGAAGTCATTTGATTAATTGAGAGATAGTTTCTCTAATAGAACAAGCCAGACAGAGTACACATGATTGGTGCTTCGATCTGGTGCATATTTCAACAAACAAAACTCTGTAACAGGATATTGTAAGTTATAATATTTTTCAGTCGAACTTTGCTTTTATAAAAGTGTACCGGATATCCTTTTTTTTAACAATTTTGAATATTATATAATTACATTCTGAGAGTAACACAAAGATAATTTCACACAAAATAAATAAAAATATCAGTGTTTATACACGAATGACATATATATTTTTTAATTATCTTATACTAATTTATATTATATTAAACTATAAATTTCATGGTTTATCGTATTTGAAAATTTTTATAAAACATTAAAAAGCAATGCAAAATATTTATTTTTAAACTATACTTAGATTGTTAGATTGTATTACACAAGAGGATTTATAAACTTTTTATAACGTAAATCATTCAATTTAAATGCATATAGAAAGGGAAACAACAAGCTCTTTCATGTCCAATGGCTGCAAAGGATTTTTGGCAAATTACCATTTATATAGAATAGTATAGATTTTTTAGCAGTATCAAACTCTAAATAACTATTCTCGGCATATAGATTTTACTTTTATGCTCAATTTTCAAACGATACTTCTTTTCATGCATATATATTTTAAATTCATGTTGTAAATCTCTCTTGTTTTGCATGTCATGCATTTTTGACAAATGATTCTTAACGTGTATTTAGGTCCTTTATATCTCTAGAGTATATGAAAATAAAAATAAGAAAATATTGATATGTATAGGAGATTTTTTTAAAGAAACTTTTATTTTAACTGCCGTGCAAACAACTTATACAGGACGCATATATAATCTACTGTTTTTTTTTTTTTTTTTTTTTTTTTTGTTATATGTATATTACTATGATTTTGTATTTGTAGCATGTCTTTTTTTATTACATCTTTAGAACACTTTAGAACTTTGATTTTATATATATGTTATTATTTTCACCAAATGTGAAAATTCCATCCCCACTTATAGACTATTGTTGCTGTAAAAGTTGTATTACAAGAATTTTGAATAATATGTTGTCCTGTATATTCATCTAATTCCGCAATTTTTTAAATGTGATTTTCACTTTACTTTGAATTTTTACCTTTATTTAATCGAAGAATCTTGCGAATAAATAAGAAGAAAAGCAGCGATGCTTTTTCGAATTTCCAAAAAAAAAAAAAAAAAAAACGCTCTGCAAAAGATGAGCTAAATTATCAAACATTTTCTCAGATAGCACGTGAGCTGAGAACATTGTTGTCTTAAATGCCTATGAACTTTTTACTTGAGCTTCTGCAATTCAAAAGAAAATGAAAATTACATAACTTAAGATTACCAAGTAAAATTAGATAATTTTGAAAAACTTTATCGCGCTGCCTGCAAACAATGTCTGCCTAATTGTGATTACATTGCAGATGTTTTGTCACAAAGTGCTTTTGGGGGGTTGTATGGAGGATTTAGATAAAATGTATAAAAAGATAAAAACGGAAATCAGTCGAAATTCCGAAGGTTCTTTTTTTTTTTTTTTTTTTTTTTTTTTTTTTGTTAGCTTACCGGCTTGGCGTTGCACGTTTCGTCATAGTAACCTTAAACAAATCTCAGCTTTGATGACTTTAACTCGATTTTGTGTGAATTTATTTTTTTAAAGAAAGAATTTCCGAAACAATATTGATATTCAGTGATAAAAGGCCAGTGATAAGAAGACATTTTCTTGGTTTTTCAAGTACGGTCATTTCATTGCTTAGAAAAAATAGTTCTTGTTGTCCGAACTGAAAATTTTATCAGTTATAAATATAATAGTTTTATAGCCCGTATAAAAATCTCGTGAAAAAATATTGTTATCTAGTCGTAAAAGAAATATATTTCCTTATCGCTTTTGTTATATTTCCCCGTCGATCCTTTAACAAAACAAAAAGAATATTTCTCATCTTCCGAACTGTCTTAAATTTTAATCGGTTATAAATATAACTATAACTGCATTCAAGATATCTTTGAAATTTCGTGAAAAAACATGCATATGTAGTAGCGAAAATAAGAGCAAAACCGCGCCGAAACAGTCCGCGTTTTGGCGTCTTCATTGAAAATGTCTCAGATATTTTTTTAATACTCCTACTCGTCCGAACGTTTCGAAATTTTTGTAGCTGATGTAAACTTGATCAGGCGATACGCTCAAAAAAGATTGTGTCGAAATACGCATGTTTATTTACCTATGGCTTAGAAAAAAGATAGTCTCCGAAATGCGCAAATTGAGCAACGACCGTCAATGTTTTTGAAATGGTTAAAATTTGCATTTTTGAAAGCCGATTGCACCGTCGGAAACTAAAAGAGCATATTTTTTGTTTGTCAGTTTGTCTACAAGTGCGGCCAAGGGGAGCGTTCCCGTAAGGGGAAATCGTCACCCGCGAAAATAGCCCTTTTTGAAAAGAAAATTCAACGAGTTAACAACGATATTTTTTCGAAAAGATTACGGCGTTTAAAATATAAAATTACAAAATTAAGAATATGTCTTCCGTTTTTCGGTATCCCAAACCGTTTGGCACATGAAGGTTAAAACTAAAGGTTACAAACAATGACGGCATTTGTTCTTCCTTCATTTCTGCTCGAAATTCAGGTGCTGGGCATCAGTGCGCGCGTCTGCCGATTTTTGCAAAAAAAATATATCGATTTGTTTATGAGATTTTAATTAATATCTCAACTAATTAGCAAAATATTAAAAATCTGAGCCTTAGGGTCTGCCTTAAACTATCTTTACCTAAATTTTAAGACTTCAACTTGCGGTAGATTTCTGTACGATCACAGATAAACAAACACACGCAGAGCGAAAGTTTCTGTTATTAGTATACACTCAGAAAAATGACACTTTCAAATCTGAGTAAATCGATGTTTTCATGTTGTTATGTAACATTTTGTTTGAAATAGGACGACCCAATGCTTTAAATTCTGAAATACCAGAAATACTCAGAATATTGAAACATGGACATACTCAAAACTGAGCACATAGAGGTCAGTTCATACTCATTTTTGAAACAAGGACATACTCAAATAGGATCACATGATGTTTTATTCTTGAGTGTGCGCATATTTTCAGAAATGAGTATATTCATGTCTCAAACTTGAGTAAATTTAATTCGGAGCCATTTTGACTATCGACATACTCATATTAGAGTATTTTTTGCTCAGTTTTGATAATGTCGTTTTTAGAGTGTAGATAACTCGTTATTTCGAATGCGATTAAATCGTAAAAATATGATATTTAATTTATGGAATTTACTACAATAACAAAGGATGTGAATTTTCACTTTGCTACACCGCGTACAACCGACAGAATTAAAAATGTCCAGACCAGGGATCGAACCCGGATACATTGATATAGTGCAGAAAATGCTTTACCATTTAAGCCACCAGGACGCCATCCAGTCTAGCATTTTCACTGTTATACGCTGGCAAGGCTGCAAACTTGCAGCACAAGATGAAAAGTCATACATGAGCACACAACTTATTGACATACATAAAGCGAACAAGATCGCAGCATTGGAGATATACTTATATCTTAATTAATTTTTCAGCAGAGCGGAAACTGCACTGGAAATTAATGACAATAACAAAGGATGTGAATTTTCACTTTGCTACATAGCGTACAACCAATAGAGTTAAAAACAGAGTGGAAATTTAATTAAGATGTAAATATATCTCCGATGCTAGGATCTTGTTCGTCTCATGTGTGACACTAAGTTGTGTGCTCATGTATGACTTTCTATCCTGTGCTGTAGGATTGCGGCCTTGCGAACGCATAAGAGTGAAAATGCTTGACTGGATGTCGTCCTGGTGGCTTAAATGGTAAAGCACTCAGTGCACTATACCAAGGTATCCGGCTTCGATCCCCGGACTGGACATTTTCTTTTAACTCTGTTGGTTGTACGCTGTGTAGCAAAGTGAAAATTCACATCCTTTGTTATTGTCATCAATTTCCATTGTAGTTTCAGCTCTGATGAAAATTTAATTATATTTTTTATTTCATAGAATATTACTACAGTGATTAGCATTTTAAGATATTATATTAATAACAATTTACATTAAAACTGCATAGGCATTTATTATAATTATAGGAGTCTAATGAATGTGTATATATAAATATACACATATTAAATCAAATTTAATATTAGTGTAATTGATATTGTTGTTTTAAATTCATGTAAAACGTATCAATGTTAACCCATTCGCTGCCAATCACGCGCCTGCACGTGGTTAGCAGCGAATCTTTAAATCTAAAATTATAAATTCGTACCAGAAATTACGAAAGAAGAATTTTTATTTCATGAAATCTCAAAATGCCTGTAATTAAATAAACTAAATATTGCTGTTAGTATTTTCTGGTATGAATTTGAATTTTTTAAATAAAATACAATTCGGTAATTTTAACTCGGCAGCGAATGTGTTAATTGGTAAAAATTATTTTTTAATTTTAACATATCGTTACACAAAAACATAATGACATAATTTTTTAAATGTATGACACTATTAAAAGTCTTAACTATTTAATCTTATTTTTTTGCAGGTAATTAAATAACAAATTCACTAGTATTTCTCACTTTGTTTACTGACAGAATTTCTGAAATTCAATAACACGAAGACTATTAGAATTTAATGGTGATAATTTGTAATTTCTGGCGCAGCGCTTTCATACATACTTTAAGTGCCATATAATTAATGGATGATTCCTAAAGACACTTTTTCACCTTTTTTTAAATAATTGGCATGGAATATTCATGTAAAAAACATCGCAGAGATAAAAATTTACTATGAAACAAAATTATACTTTAAGATTCAAACAGAATAATTCTAAGTCTTTTGATGCTTTCCGTCTGAAGATGGCGCTTTCGATTATATATATTTCCCTTTCTTTTCATCCAATTAATACAACTGTAGTTATGGGAAATACAAATAAGTTTCTGTTGCTGTTTTCATTGCGATTATTTCCTTCAATAGAGCAAAATATTTTCTTGTAATTTTTTTTCTTATGACACTTTTTTCTTTTACTCAGAAATAATTGGTTTCTTTCTAAACTGATAGTATAATAGAAAGGATTTCATAATTAATTCATGGCTTTCTTCTTTCACAACAGTAAGCCATCGTTATATCAAACTTGTGGTGAGACAAGAAAATAACACACAATAAAACTGAAGGTGCTAAGAGTTAATGAAGATCACCAACTCACGCGTAAATATTTTCTACTTTTCACCGAAACGATAATTTATATGCATATTAAAAATGTCTTCAGAACATTAACGATGGCGAATCACCTATTGCAGGGGTGTCATTACCGACTATTTTTTTATTCTATCTCGCACCGCATTCTTAAAACAAAAATTTTGCATATACATATGCACAAGAGAAATGTACCAAAAATTACTTTTTTAAAAATAGTGGTGCGAATTGCATATAAAAGTAATTGCCCTGTAACTGTAATTAACCCCTTCAGCGTCGCTATATTTTTGTGTAGGCTACTTTTTTAAAATTTAAAATTGTTTGATTGCCACCACTTTTTTGAAGTAGAAATATTCACCTTATTTAATGGCTGATAAAATGATGCGAGAATAAAGCTAATTTCACTCTTTTAAAAAACTGGTGGGAATCAAAGAATCTAAATTAAAAAAAGGTAGAATATACAGCCCGTGAATATCACGGGCGCGAGGATTAAGGGGTTAAGACCATAAAGTTACGCAAAATTTTGAGTTTCAGGAATGAGGAGGAAGACATGAAAAAAGAGCGCTATATTATATATACACATATATATATATATGTGTGATAAAATCATTGTATATTAATTCACAGAAGTGCTTTGAAGGTAGCCTGTATCTATTGATTAGCAGAGGTTCGTGAAAGCTGTAGAGACATCATTAAAATCGGAAAACCAATTTACACATTTAAAGTGTAAGTTAATTTTATCAAAGGGAAATTTAAGATAAGTAAACAGATGTTTTGTTTTAGTTAGTTCTACGTAGCTGCCAACCATCAGAAATACTCAGTAAGTTTCCCCAAAATGAATAACTATGTTTTAATCCAAAAATTGTACCTCACACTAAACATACCGCAATGGTATCATTTGATCAGTGTATTTGTTGGACTATAAATATTCTATCAGTGTTTGTCACCTCTATTTTAAATTAGAAAACTTCGTTTTATTTAATTTCAGATATAATTACCGATTTATGTGATTAATCGGCGATTATATATTCTAAGATTATTTCTTTAAATATGTGGTGAAAACTGTCGTAGAAGTTTGCAGCTATGCATATAATCTACTACACAGAAGAGACGGTTTTCGTATTAATAAACGATATCAAATATTTATAATATAGAATCAAGACACACTTTATTAAATGAAATGTCTGGTTTATAGCGTATATATTTAGTTGAGTCAAATAGACAGATAACCCTGGATATTGGCAAATTTAGTCCGGTAACAGGTATGGCTATACTTAATATAAATTGGCCACTCCTTTGTTACTTTATATGCAGGGGTGCAAAAATCTAGGCGTCAATGGGCTGATTCCCAACACTCAATTTTATTAGTATTCTTCGTCAAATTTTATTAGTATACTTCGCCTGAATTTTATCAGTATTCTTATTACACGAAGAATACTAAAATTTAGTGGTGGGAATCGGCCCATTGACAGCTAGATTTTTGCATCCCTGTTTATATGCACTATAATATCAAATTTTAGTTAGTATTTCGGTATTGAAAAATTACCTTATTTCCTCATGTATGAGACGCACATTTTTATCCTTTGTTTAGATGCCCCCTACAATGGGGTGCAGATTATATAATTAAGTAGGTGAATAACGCAAAATTTATCTTTATGAGAGTATACATATTGCTTAGTTGTTGTAATGTTATGCTCAAATTTATAAAAACGAGCTTTTAATAATTTTGACTTTAGATACATTAATCTTTTATCTTGCTTTCACATCACTTTAAAATATAACGTAGCTGTATTCGTTCATCTCTGTAGCTAGAATACTTATTCTAATTGATATTAATTTGAAATGTTGAGTATATTTTAAATGAAAATTTCAATAGATGTGCAAAAACGAGTTTTTTTCTTTCTTTTTTAACTCCCTTTCGTATTTATCATGTTCATGTATAGATGATGTATATTACGCTTTTGAAAGTGTTCTATTTCAAAATTGAAACCAAAAAAGAGAGAGAAACAAAAAAAAGAAATGTAATTGGCTAAATGGGATTTGCAATTTATGTATGAAGAATCATACGTAAAAAGAATATTCAGATTAATTATAGTAATTAGATATGTATGTGCTACTGAAAGTCTAACATAAAACATTTTTTGCAAATAGTACAATATTTTGCTATAATACTTTTTAATTTCAAATGTTGTAATGTTATTATGGTACTAGTATGCATTTTCTTTAAAAAATTTGTAAAATTTTGGCGGTGCATCTTATCACTGCCCCCTGAATACTAGGCTTGAGCGCTGACACAAAAATTGCGGCAGTCGCAGGCGGACTTTTTTCAGCGTGTGTACGGTACCTTGAAAATAAATACCAATAATTTCTAAAAGGTTTCTCCGCCTTATTTTTCTGAGATTCAATTAGTCAAAGAAAACTTTTAGAAAATATTTGGGTGTAAAATTAGGGGACCGTACAAAGGTTTTACAAATTCCGCCTACGAGTGCCACCATTTTTGTGTCAGCGCACAGACGTAGTATTCTGGTGGCGGTGATCTTATATAAAGAGCGTGCTATACACCGGAAAATACAGTAACATCTTAACAAAATCATATTGTTTTCATTATCAGCCGATATGTCGAAAATAGTTAAAGAATTTAATTTAATTTCCAATATATTACCTTCTTCGTCATGATAGTTTATAAATGTTTGATTCCTTTTTTTGTTTTAAAATAGTTAAATTGATATTTTCTTTATTGTTCAATATGTTTAAATTTTTTTTCGCACACTTATGGAAACTTTCAGCACAAATATATTTGAAATTTGTAATTAATATCAATTAGAATAATGGCAGGTACTTTTCTGTTAGCCGGGCGCCAGTGAAATTTATATATCTATGTATACATATATATACATATATATATACATACACACATTTATATATGCATGTATATATATATACATATATATACACATACATATATGTGTGTATGTATACATATATATGTATATATAGATATATACATTTAACTGGCGCCCGGCTAACCGAAAAGTACCTAATGGCACTAACTACAGGAAGGACCACATATTACTACGTAAAGTTTTAAAGTAATGTGAAAATAATATAAATTTAAAAATATTGTTACCATATCATCACCACCATGTCAAACTATCGAATGAGAAATAGTCCCTTTTTCACTGCTTTTAAAAATGGCCGATTGTCACCACTAAATTTTAAAAGTATTCGTCACCATGGTTGCCAGTTTGGACTCATTGTTTATTCGGAAATTTCGAATCCATACTAGAAATTTTAAATAGAAATTGATGCCTTTTTTTTAATGACAGACATTTCGTGATTATTTGATCTCGTGATTTTTTTCTCAAACATTCTGTTATGAATTCCGTATTTTTGAATGAAAGAGAAGGTCAAACTGACAACTCTGATCTTCGCTGAAATTTTATTAGTATTTTTACTAGGCAAAGAATTCTAATAAAATTTAGTGGTGGCATTTTTCTTCATATTCGATGATTTGACATGGTATCAACGAATGTACAGTAAAATTATTAAGAGTTATATTTCCTAACCTTGAACATAACATAACAACGTCTACGCTATATGTATACTCTCATAAAAATAACTTTTGTGTTATTCATCTACTGAAGTGATATCATCATCTACAGCAGGTAAAAATAAATCAGAATGATAGTCATAAATTCATACATGCCACTCTCTAACTGTTCGCCTGTAAAAAATGAATTAATTTTGTCCAGGTTAAACACGTTTTGAAACAGAAAATTTATTTTATATATCTTTATTTAATAAGTTTCATGTGTCCAGTTAAACTTACTTAACTTCATTTCTTATTTATAAAATTTCTGATTCGAAATGTGCTTAACTTGGGTCAAATTGACCCGCATTTTACTGGAAAATTGTGAGAGTTTAGAAAATATGTATCTCCGGTCGAAAAAGTCGTAGGAAAAAGCTGTGTAAGTTAAAGCTCCCTGTATTAATCTTTTGATAACCGTCCATGCCCTATGTCGCAATTTTCCATTGAAATATAATACAAGAACCTTATTATCAAGACCAACCTTCACATTAACCACACTGCTGTTCAAAAATTAATGGGCAGTTATCGAACTCTTCCGCTTTTTACAAGGTTTGTCAAATATCTACTGCAATACCTGACAAATTGTCCTTGAAATTCGTGAATGTAAAGCACATGTTTGATTTCAAGATCAGTAAAATCAGTGTACTGCAATTAAAAGGTTAATATATTGAATAGTTGATGATATATGGGAATTTGTAGGAAATATTTTTTACTGCGCATACGCGAACTATATCAAAGATATATTTCTGAATTTTTAAGCTATTTGAATGGACTTTTTCAGAGAGTTTCTCTATAGAATTCTGCACCAAATCAAGAAAAAAAAATCTTTCGTATAGTTCACGCATGTGCAGTAAAAAGTTATTTCATGCAAATGCCCATATCTCATTAAATATTCAATATTTAATTTTTTTAATTGCAGTATACAGTTCCTACTGTTCTTGAAGTTAAATATGTGCTTTATATCATCGAAGTGCAAGGACAATTCTTCAAGAATGGCAGTAGGTTTCGAGAAACCGTGTAAAAAACAAAAGCGTTCGGTCACTGCCCCGTAATTTTTGGACAGCAGTGTATGTACTTACAGTAAGTAATTTTTGCATAGTTGCATGTTAAAATGTGTTTTATAAATGAATTTCCGTAAAATCTAATATATTATGTATTATAGCTCCCAACTTTTATTACATATAATGGTAAGTTTCACGTTATTTTAACATTTTGCCGTGCGGCAACACCACAGTGGTGTCGGACGTAATGTAACTTGATTTTAATCCTTAAATGCTACGTTGGCATCAGAATTTTGGAATGACAAATCCCCTTTTATCAAGTACATAAAGAAAAGCTTTTACTTATTTTCGAATAAATTTGTTTCTAAATTCTGGTGTCAATCAATCATTTCAACATTTTACGAATAAAAGTATTTTTACGAGACATGCAGACGGCAATATTTAAAATCGAAATCTGCGAATATTTAAGTGAAATATTTCTACTAAATTTTAGTGGTAACAGAAAAGCTTAAATATTGGCAGCGATGATGTATGTGAATCCCTAATGCTTTTCCGTGATATTCCCTGAATGCTTTGATGCCTTTTATGCAAAACACCTGCCTAATCAACTACACACATAATTACAGTATATGCAGTTTTATGTGTGCTTTTATTTTATTTTTCGTATTAAAATATCACGTGGTTAATAAAATAACGTTGCAATAAACGTTGTATTTTTTTTCCAGAAATAACTTCCTTTATCAACAGGTTAAAGTAAAATAGTGCAGAATGAAATATAATTATATTTTAACCCGGCTGAACTATTCATTTATATCACTGAAATAATGACAGGAATCTTTCTGCAGGCGAAGCGTTTTGATAAATCACTTTGTCATTGTCCTCAGTATGATAAGAAATCTTGAGCAACAATTGAAGTGATTAGTGTCATATGTTGTATAAAGCGTAGCGTTGTACTTGTGAATGACTCTGTGATTTATTATGAGTTTAATTTCTAGAATTTATTTCTTCATATTACAAAATTGAATAGAAAATTTCTTTATCATTGTCCCGAAGATTTTTAAAATTCAAGCATTTCTGTACTGTCATTATATTGTGCCATCCGGAATGTTCTGAGGTTTTTTAAGTGAAGCGGGATTTCGTCTAGTTAATTTGCTACTGTTGATAAAGACTGACCTCGACTGACCTATATATGTACATTCGGTCTGTTCTGATTGCGCTGCTTAATACTCGCTTGTGTTGTGGCATAATTTTTGTTTCAGTGCTGTGCAAAGAATGGAAAACCAAAAAGTTCATTTCCGTTATATTATACTTTTTTTATTTTAAGAAAGATAAAAATGTTATGTCAGAGTGCTCTTAAAATTTCTGCTGTATATGGGCAACGTGCTGTTTCATATGACATAGTTCGAATGTGGTTTAATAAGTTTAAGTGCAGAAATTTAATTTCAGCCTCGAAGATGATGCCCAATGTGGACAACCATCATCTGTGAATGAGGAACTCTTAAAAAAAGCTATCCCTGAAAATCCACGTTACACAGTTCAGAAGCTATCACATAGATTAAATATTCCAAAAAGTACAGTGCGTGATCATTTGATATATTCATTTAAGAGATTCTCCTTTACAGATGATGATGATGATCGTCCAGAGTGGGCATCATCTTCAAGACTGAAATTTCCGCATTTAAACTTCTCAAACTAACCTGAAACTTTGACATCTGAAACAGCACGTTGTCCATATACGGTACGAATTTTAAGAGCAATCTCGCTAATACTTTTACCTTTCTTGAAATAAAAAAGCTGACTTGATAAATGACAAAAAAAGCTAATGAACACAAGCGAGATTTATGTAGCGCAAGCAGAAAAGACCGAGTGTACATATCTGGATCATTCAACGCCACGCTTTATCAGCAGTAGCAAAATATTACTAGACGAAACTGCACTTCGCTTTGAAAATCCACATAACTTTTAGGATGACTCAATAGTTAAATTTCCTTGAAGTGACCGTATACAGACATATCTTTATATAAGCTTTGAACATCTTAATACAAACATGTCTATCTATTTTTTCTCATTTGGACAAGTAGTATTTAGATTAAATACAATCTTCATTTCTCTATTTTGAGAAATACATTAAATAGGAGTTAAAATATGTACAGAGGTTGTGTCAATATTCTGAAGCATACTGTAAAAATTAATTGATATTTCGGTTAAAGTATTAACCCTCTGAGCGTTTGAGGGCTTTCCTGCATTTTCATAAAAATAGCTGTAAAATTTAAAATAATTAAAATTTTCTTTCCCCGTTTGTTTCTAATATACACTTCATATCTCTTTATTTTATATATATCTTAAAATGCAATTTTGTTAAAAATGTTTTTGTCTAGAGCCGATTTAAGTTGTTTTGGGGAAAAGGAAAAATACGGGCAAAACGCTTAGAAAGTAATGATATAACAGATAATTGTTAACGAGCATACTAATACACAACAGTGAATATATTATTACATTTCTGTATTACTTATACTTGAATCTTCAGAAGGAAAAATTTTCACCTAAAATACATCTCTTAACCCTTTATACCCCAAAATATGAATAAAGAAATGCCTCCTCTGTAATAATTATGTTTCTCAATTTCATGACTGAAAGTCATGTGACTCCACTGTGAAGTTATTTGGTGTGGAACTCCCATGATGTCTTCACAATGTAGTCTCCAAATGACAGTCCCATGAGAATCACAAGGTGACTTCATTGTAACATCACCTAGTGACTCGTCACAAACAACAGTCACGGGGATTTCTAAGTGGAGTCACCAAATTATGAACATTTGACAATAATAATGAGAAGAATGAAAGCTGTTACATTTTGTTTTTAACCGCAGTGATTGTGACACTTGTGACATTTGCGACGTAAAGGAGAAATGACATTGACTGGCTGTGAAGTAGGGATTCTAAGTATTTACTCAACTGGTAGTTTCTATAATTTTCTTCTGAGTACTCACGGGGCAAAAAAATTTATATTTTGTGTTTGTTGCTTAACTTTTGGATACAAGCAAAACTATTAATGCAGTAAAGTGGGTGAATAACCCATGTAAAAAACAAAGAAAAAAAAAGAAAAATCTTATTAAAATTTTCATCAAATGTCGCTTCTTGCTGAAGATATTCAGAAGCATTTAACAAATGACAAAAAATAACATCACTTATTTGTTAAATCAATTTGCATCATTCGTGCTTATATGCTTGCATTTCAAGAATTTATTTTTGTATTCAGGAATTCCGAATCCATACCAGGAATTTCAAAAAGCAGAATTTTTACTTTATGTAATCGCGAAACGTCTTTCACTAAATAAAGCAAAAATTACTAATCAGAATCTCTGGCAGGAATTCAAAATTTCTTATTAAAAAAGGAATTCCTGAATAGCACGCATAGATGGCTAATGCTAATGATGTTAAATGCGTCAAAATGAACGTCGTGTTCCTTTAAACATCTGTGTATGCATCTGTATAGTTTAATGATTGTTTAAATGACAGACGTATTATTTCGCAGTGAGTATTTGTAATAACAGTCAGTTAACCTTGTACAACATTTCCTCTCAGTTAATGGTAAATTCGTATTAAAATTTCACAGGCTGTATTTGTAGACAGCTTTATTACAAGAGCTTAATCTTAGCAATAAAGAACACACCAATGAAAAAAATTGCTTCAAAATGAAATTTTCTAAACAATTTTCTGGTACTTAAAATATTTTTAAGAAACAGCATATTTTTATATTAAATTAAGCTTTTTAGAACTTGACAATAGGTTTCAAGAGGCTAAAATTATGCATGTAATACGATTACCATGTTTCAAGTACTATAATAATCATAGTTATCAGATATTAAGCTTTTATTTTATAGCATTTTTGTAACAGCGAAAAATCGTATCTTTCTAAAATAATGCCTTTTGTCAGTCAAAAGCTTTGATGTAAAAATCTTAATACAATTTCTTACAATATCGTTTCTTATTATAAATAGTCAAACAAATTTAATAAAAGAAATTTAAAAAATGCTTGAGCATCAAATATTTATTTTATAAAAAAAATCGTTGTTTATCTAATCAAGTAGGGATTCTTGTGAACAAAGATTTATGAAAGTCCTTATTCCGGGAACAGCCGCAGATATTCAAGATGCTTACGCTTTCCAAATAACAATCTTCTCCTTATTTAATCGCAGACAAATGTTACCAATTCTGCCATAAAATAAGCCTATTATTACTATTCGATAAACGTGGTGACAAATTTAAGTAACGTACCCTCCCAGGATATGTCATGCCCTGATAATAGAATCATATCCGATCTAATAAATTAATTTATTTTTATTTGTTACTCAACCTCCTGTTTTCTCATTCTTGTATTTGTCAACATCAGATTGAAAGAGGAAAAGTAGATATTTGTGCAAAAGATTTTAGTTAAGCTCCGATGTTAAAATCATTATCATGGGTTATTGTGTTCGGTATTTTGTACACCACTAAATTTATATAGCAATGTTCTTAGAAGGCGACCGCAGAATTTAACGATTAAAGAAGACAAAATTGCTATATAAATTTAGTGGTGTACAAAATACCGGAGCACAATCACCCCTGCATTATACAACCTCTCCCAATATTGCTTTTTGCTATAAATGTTCAAATATTTTAATAAATAATTTATTTAAACTGATCAATATTCTCAGAATGTCACCGCAGAATTTATCGATTAAAGAAGACAAAATTGCTATATAAATTTAGTGGTGTACAAAATACTGGAGCACAATCACCCCTGCATTATACAACCTCCCCCAATAATGCTTTTTGCTATAAATATTCAAATATTTTAATAAATGATTTTTATAAACTGGTTCAACATCAAATATTTTTTTAATAAAAATTAATTATCTGAATCTAATCATGTTACAGCACATAGGAGCAAAGGAATGTCAAAAGCAGCAGGTTCATTTATTTTTATTTGTGTATAAATTGCTTTTTCTTTGTTCCTGTAACTGTCAACAATATTTTCATAGACTACGTTACTGGACTACGTTATTATTTATCGCACCTCCGTACAGGCAGCCTCAGGTATATCTTTCCGTAAAAGTAAAATTGAAAGTTATTTACGGATATTAAAGGGCATTTTAAAGTATAATCTTACTCTAACTCACGTATTTTAATGTTAACATCTTGAAGAGCACCGGTATACTATATATACCACTTAATTTTAATTCCAAAATGCCACAATGACACCAGAATTTTATAATCAAATTTTGAATTTATAAGGTACATGAGGAAAAGCTTTTACTTATTTTAAGATAAATTCGTTCGTGAATCCTGGTGTCAATCAACCATTTCAATATTTTAGCTACAACAGTACTTTGCCACTAAAGGGGTTAATCTAATACAATAACAATAGTAAATGCATTCCGACATATAGTCGAATAATGAAATAGCATGATTACTAGAAATTGTTAAAATAAAATTAAAGCGACAACGAGGGGGGGGGGGATTATTTTCTCGGGTTCTATGGGTCCGATTTCGATTTCAACGGGGATTGGTTCATTCAACTTAACAGGAACTAATTAAGATAAAGATAACTAATTAATATAATTCTTCGATATTTAAAATTAATATTATTGTCTTAAAGATATACATATTAAAAGTTAATAAAAATGATAAAAGGAAAAATATAAGTTTTGAATCGAAACATACCGTATTCTCTTAAGATTAATGCAATAATTTAAATTAAAATCGTTAACAAAATAAATTCCTAAATACAGTTTATTATTTCTATAACTCTTTTTTTATCTAAATAATATACAGAAATATTTCATAAACGGCATAAATATGTTTTATCATCAGATATTCCTTTTATAAAAAGAATGTCGTTCACCTAATGATGCAGCTATACTAACTAGCAAGAAAATATGAAAATGTTCATGTTCGTTTATTTTCATTTGCGAACCAGTTGCTATTTCTCAGTGCTTATACGTAACTGTCAACATTCTTTTCGTTGAAGAATCATAAAATTTCATGAAAATGAAATAAATCTCAAGAGATAAAGTTTGACAGGCTTGTTTTTAATAATGTTACGTTCAATATAAAAAGCTATGTTACAAAATATTAAATTTCGTTGAGTATTTTAATTTTGTAAAACGAACCAGGAAACCACACCGTTAGTATAATAATGAAAAAAAGCTAAATAAGCAGCATACGAAAGAGCATAGTGGAACCTGTTTTTTGACGCATAAATCATTTGCCCTCGTCTCTCCGTTATTAAGATATAAAGTCTTAAAATTTGCAAAAATAAACATTTAATAGGATGGAAGGAGGAGTCATTGCGTTTTCAACGTAACGACATTATCAAACTCCAGTCACTTGTTCATTTCCAGTTGAGTTTACCGCAATGCTCCAACATGATTCGGTATGCTTAGTACAAGTCTCGATTAGTGCAAACTGGCCACTTCCATTTGAAACGCTCTTGTAATTTTGTTTTTCGCAGGATGTGGACCATTGTAAGCATTGCACTAGAATCAAGTTCATGAATTGTTCTTGGTGCCACCATTTTCTATGCTTCAATCATTTTTTTGGATTAGTAACATATTTGTCAATAGCATTTGGCTATGATGCGGAATCCCTGGTCACGGATTTTTTATTTTTTAATCTGATAAAAAAAGGAAAAAAGTCGCCAAAATTGGGGGACTATGATTTCTGATATGGTAACCCAGCAGTAGTTAAATTGCTGGATTTAGTTCTTTTTCGTAGATCGTTGGCGCGATTCTGAGAGGTACGCCAAAACAAAAGTCGCCAAAATTCCGTGACCAGAGATTCCGCAAAGCGGGATTTTTTTGCGGGATTCATTAATTTTTATATTATTATATCTAAATATGTTTTGTATTTTATATAGTGCGTCTCAAAAGTATATGGACAGGCGATTTTTTGAAATAACAGTTCAAAAAATGAAGCAATAATCACGAAAAAAATAATATGCATAAGTATCATAACATAAATTTATTACAGCGTAGAAATGAAGTATAAGTTTTATAGACTTTTTGTAAAAAAATAAAAATAAAAATAGACTGTCCCAAAAATATGTTCACTTTTCGAATATTTTGCATTTAATTTCAAATTTTGTATCCATTCCTTTTAATTATCTTGAAAACACAATCAGGCATGCTTCCAACTAGTATTTGGAGTGTTTGCGGCTGTAAAGAGAACCAACTCTGCTCTACTTGTTGCTGTAATTCCTGAATAGTGGAAAACTGCCGACCATGCGCATACACATCTCATGCAAGTACTCCCCAAAGGTTTTCAATCGTATTCACGTCTGGGCTGATGGCTGACCAGTCTATAACTGTCACTTAATTTTGTTTAAACCAAACTGTTGTTGAGTGGGAGGTGTGAATTGGCGCATTTTCCTATCCTCCTAAGATGTTTCCGATTGAAAGCAGATTGCTTTTAAGGACATTTTGATAATCCTCAGAGCATTGTCGACCATTAAGAAAAGCAATATCCGTTGTTCCGTTGAAACAGAATGCGCCCCACACCATTAGTGAACCCCCTCCTTTTTGTCGACTAAAGAACTCGCGAGATTCTTTTCGTAAGTCATACCAATAGTATGACCAGCCATCTGGTCCATTTTTTGTCACTGAAGAAAACACCTAACCATTCATCCGTCCAATGCATGTGTTTTTTAGCCCTAAGAACTCGATCCTTTCTATGGTTCACTTTCAGCACAGGTGTCCTACACATTCTGCGATATTCATGATTTTCGCTTACCTGTATACGACGGTGAACAGATGGTCTGGCAAATAGGAAACGCCAAAGTGCTCGCTAATTCACGAACAGCCTTCTTTTGGGTTGAAACTGCTCGCAAAATTTCTCTATCTTAAATGTTTTTCTTGTCGACCTGAACGCTTTTTTGCAATCGTATTGTCACTTTTCGATAAAATTGCATAAATTCCAGGTTTGCTACGCTTCATTTGTTTTGCAATATCAGAAACTCCATGTTCCGCCTTTAAACGCCAAATTTTAGAAATATCAGCAGCAAAGAATTTAAAGTTGCGAGGCATTTTCCAACTATTCGACAGTTTATCAAAGAGCAGTGATTTCATATTTCGAAGTTGTTCCTTCACAAGTACAGATAGCAGAAAATGCAAATTTTTCTGATACGGTGGTAATACAGGGTGGCTAGCGGTCAGGGAAAAATACTGTCAAAAAAAGTGATGAACACCAGTATATTCTTGTAGAAAAATTTATCTTGATTATTCCATCAAATAATTATTTTGAATTTTTGTATAAGAATATACTGGTAGTTATAATTTTCTTTGACTGCATTTTTCCCTGACCACTAGCCACCCTGTAATAAAATCAATTCGTTTCATTGTCCATATATTTTTGAGAGAGCTTATTTTGAATTTTATTTTTTTACAAACAATCTGTGATATAAATATAACATTTCTGTATCGTAATAAACTTATATTATGATTTCATATGCTAATTATTTTTTTCGTGATTATTGCTTTATTTTCTTAGCTGTTATTTGAAAAATTGCCTGTCCATATAATTTTGAGACGCACCTTATTAATCTGATTATTAAAATTTCTGATCCATAACTACGCTTTTTCTCCCTAAATTAAACAAATAAAGGGCGAATACCTAATTTCCTATTAAAATATGCCCTTGAGTCGGCCAGGTCGAGTCTTATATGAATCGATAGCCCTTCAATAGAGATGCGTTTCTGCAAAGTTTGAAGCATATATCTCAAGCACATGGGTGGTTATGACCCTTAATGTGCGTTTTGGAAAAAAGCGCATTGTGACGAAACTAGTGATCGAATTTTACAGAAACAAAAATCAGGGATGTGTAATATTACCATTCAAATAGTGGATATGTTTTCAGAATTATTTCAGCAAAACAGCAAGTTTTATTACATTTTTCTTGTTTTGAATTTAACTGTTTAATTAATAATAAATGGAAATATTTAAGTGACCACTTTCATATTTTTACCACAAATACTACGAGGTATGATGTACATTTGGTGCGAGTTTCAACTCTCTACGCAGGGTGCATCATACAAAAAAATTATAAACTTATTATGGGGGGGGGAGGAGCCTCCCACTTCTCTCACATTTATTTATTAATCACGTGTATTTGGTACAAGTATGAAATCAACGCAGAATGCATAGATAATTACAAAAAATATTAATAATGTAATACATAACCAATTGTTATTGTTAACTGAAAAAGTATTTTAATAAAAAAAAACAATAAAGTTAATTGTTTAGATTGTTTTTAAGGAAAGATTAATAATTAATCTTCATCGCTGTCTTCGTTGATAACAGGATTTGTGTTTTCAACATCAAAAAGCCTGCTTAAAATCTGGGCAGGACGGACAATTTTTGATAGATACCGAGCATGCGAAAGATAGAACACTATAGCAGCAACGTGGGAACAACAACCGGCCGTCCTATTGCCGTTTGTACATTCGCAATAATGGCCTTTAATGCCCGAATATCCGATCGAGTTTGGTGTGTAATCAACGATACGATTCGCTGCGTATGTGTTGCGATCTTACTTCGAACTTTATAATACTAACATTTTCTTTTAGATACTGCAGATTAATTGTGTTGTCATCATCCATCATTTCGGCTAGATAAGAGACAGCTTGCGACAGTTGGCAAGAGCCAGTAAAAAAAAATTAAATCATTTTCTGTCATTTCTGGAAAATCAAGAATGTCCGCCGATTTAAAGTTTCCAAATGGCAGGCTTACGCCATTTCATTTCCTCGGATATAAATACGGAATGCACAACGTTATTAATCCGTCTTGTTTAACCCATTCGGGACCATGGGTGCATATATGCACCCTCAAAAAGAGCATACAGAATTTGTTTTGGGCACCAGTAAAAAATAAAAGTAATATTTGCTTTCTCTAATTAGAGCATTTTTGTGATAGTTTAAGTAAAGGTAGTTTTTATTTAAAAGTGGTGCCAACCGAATACAATTTGTGTAAAAGCCGCCGGTCCCGAAGGGGTTAAGGTTTTGTAACCCTTCATTTACCGTGAAAATAAAAGGCTGTTTTTTTCCTCCAGAATTTATTTACGATCTATTTAATTTAACTTTGTAGTAGTTTTATTTTTCTCTTAAGTACATTTTTAGAATTGAGTTTATTCATCTATAAGTTAAACTAGTTTTTTTTTTAAATTGTGATGTCTACACCAATCCAGCTGTGACTTTAACATAGGTGCCAAGCTCTCATTAATATTCCGTAGTATGCGGGTTAATTGACCCAGTTTAACAACTCTTCAAACCATAAAAAATATGGGATGAATCTTTATTTATTCCATTTTAGGTTTCTACGTGGAATTTATTTAATTTCATTTCTTTAAAAAAATGTCTGGTGCGAAACGTGTTAAACCTGGGTCAAATTAACCCGCATATTACGGAATAATAATGAGAGATTCGCGCCTATGCTTTAGCTATTTCAATTAACTGCTTGATGATCTCTTACTTTGAAAATAAACTTTTCACCGTTCCTATTTTTAAATGACTTTGTGTTTTTTTCTGACGTTTTCATTACATTTCTATAGTATTTATATTGCTACAACGCATTTCAGTTCAAGTAACCAACGAAGTTTCCAATTACAGTAATCACGGCCAGAGTCGTGAGGTCTGTTTTGTTTAAGTTTGTTAAATCCCCAATTGTGTGGTTCGAAATTCAACCATACTACACAAACTATACATAATACTGCTTATGCACTTGCAAAAACACAAGCAACCTGCACCCCCCTTCTAGAAAGGTGATTAATTTTTTTGTATGATGCACCCTGCGTATAGAGTTGAAACTCGCACCAAATGTACATCATACGTATTTGGGGTAAAAATATGTAGGTGGTCACTTAAATATTTCCATTTATTCTTAATTAAAAAGTTAAATTCAAAACAAGAAAAATGTAATAAAACTTGCCATTTTGCTGAAATAATTCTGAAAACATATCCACTATTTGGATGGTAATATTACACATACCTGATTTTTGTTTCGGTCAAATTCGATCACTAGTTTCGTCACAATGCGCTTTTTTCCAAAACGCACATTAAGGGTCATAACCTCCCATGTGCTTGAGATATATGCTTCAAACTTGGCAGAAACGCATCTCTATTGAATGGCTATCGATTCATATAGGACTCGACCTGGTCGACTCAAGGGCATACTTTAATAGGAAATTAGGTTATACCCTTAGCAAACTCAAGGCTCCCATATGGTCCGCTTTTTGAGTACCGGTATTTTCTTAGAAAGATTTTATTTTCTTGCAAATTTTGCAGAAACCAACTTCGGAGGTATTGTAGAAGCCTACCATGAAATTTTCTGTTAAAAAATAATGGTATTCAGTTGGCAGACCATTTGGGAGCCATGCAAATTTTAAGACTTTATATCTCGATAACGAAGAGACGCGGACAAATGAATTATGTGTCAAAATACACAATTTACTATGCTATTTCGATTGCTGCTTACTTAGATTTTTTTCATTATTACACTATGACGAGGTTTCCTCGTAAGATGGAGTTGAAAACCAATCAAAAAACGCTGTTATGAATAAGCTAATATAACCAACAAATAAAAATAGAAAAGTTACCTGATGCTATTATATTGAGTATTTTTTAAACGAATTTTCTTAAATTTCTCCTACAAATGATCAATTCTCCGTAATTTATTAATGAAAAATTGTCATCATTACTGTGACAGATGCGATAATTTCAATCGAACAGATTCGATGATATCATAACGAAAAATAAAAATAGCTTAGGTAATATTAAAGATGATAGGGATTAAAGAAATACCAACTTTTGTCTGTTTCTTGAGACGCATTTATGAAAAAAAAATTGCGAATGTTAAGTTACATTCAAATTAGAGAAATATTTGAAAATTTATTTCGCAGTGTAATTTTTAAAAATAATGCATTTTTTGAAAATTTTTCTTAATCAACACTAATTTGGCTGAAATGTAGTACATTCTTTAACATTATGTAATAATAGATAAAGCAAGTTCAAATATATCTTTTTGAAAAAACAAAATATACAAAAACTATCATAAATTTAAAGTTACATGAAAATAGAAAAGATTTTTTTTAAATATATTTTTACTCTACATCAGAAATCACGAATTTTAGTTACGTTCAAATTGCAGCAGAATTCAAAATTTATTTTGCATTGTAATTTTAAACGCGATGCAAATGCATGGAATTTTTTTTAGAATCAAAACTAATTTGGCTAAAATATAGTAGATTCGTTAACATTATATAACATTAGATAAATTATGGTCTTATTAGATAAAGTATGATATTTTTCCAAAAACATATATACAGATAATATCACAAATTTTAAGTTACATAAATATTACAAACAGCTTTTAAAATATCATTTTACTCCACATTACATATTTTAAAGAAATATGTTCTTATAAACTTAATAATCTTTTAAATCAATACAAGTTAGTAAAAATATTAATAAGAAGAATTGAAAAAAAGAAAATGCAAGTTCTCAATTTAAACATTATCTTTATCTCTTATTATAAACGTTTAAAATTTAATTAAAAGCACTAATGTTAAAAATGTAAAACATTTTCTTACAATATCACTTATTGTTATAAATAAGTGCAAATATTTAAAAAGATATTTAAAAAAATGTTTTGCATCAGACATTTATTAAAATGAATGCTGTTCATCTTGTGTGGACACACGAAGAAATGTGAAAAACTGTAGATTCCCTCTTTTTTCCATTTGCTATTAAGTTGGTGATGTCTATGCTTATAAATGCAAAAAAAAAGATAAATATGCGTGGCTGACAATTTTTACGCCTTTGCGTTGTCACCTTTTCCAAATAAAAGTTTTCGTTTTATTAAATCGCAGCAATTCGGTAATTAAATGAACAGAAGATTTCTATTCTAAAAAAGTGGTAATAAAAAGAGTAAAATTTGGGAGCTATGAATATGCATCAAGAAGTTTTGTATGAAGACAGTTTGATTTCATTACTTAACCCCTTGAAGGGCACCGGTATATGATATTTACCTCTTAATTTTAATCCCAAAATGCCACAATGACACCAGAATTTTATAATAAAATTTTAAATTTATAAGGTACATGAGAAAAAGCTTTTACTTATTTTAAAATAAATTCTTTCGTGAATCCTGGTGGTTATCAATCATGTCAATATTTTAGCTTCAAAAGTACTTTGCCCCTCAAGGGGTTAAAATATGTCTTATTTCTGACATTACGTCTTGTTAAATGTTAAAACTTAATTATATCTAAGTTGATTTATAAGTCTATCAAAAGCCAAGGTTATCAATTACCACACATTTTTAACTAAAATTTTAAAATGTAGAAAGTATCAAGTTGCTAATATAACTGTGTGGTTTTTAATAAAATTCCATATTATATAATCATATTATGAGGTTTTTGTGTTTGTTTGGTTAACGAAGAAGTATTTTCTAGTGATGATGTTTATTACTTGTAAGGCGAAACTGGCCAGCTTCTATGGTTTGATATCTCCCTCAGATAACAATGCATTTTTTTGCCTATCCCCACTACTTTTCATTAATTCTCAAGTCGCCTTCTACGACAACCTTGTTTCTAGAATTTAAGTAAGATATTCAAAATTAATATAAAATGCAAAGCTACTATTGTTTTATTTATATAAATAAACCTTTTAATTATTCTGGTGTAAGTTATTTATTTTTAAACGTAAAATAGAATAAATCATCATCGATTACCTAATATTCTTTTTTTAAACAGCTCAATACATTTCGTGACAATGGTAAGTGAGAATATGCATTAAATATTTTAGTAGGGAAATCATTTTTGGCGTTTTATTATTTTAATAATCAGAAAATAAGATTTCGTTCGCCGTATGAAAAGATGCAGTTGAGTTAAAATATTCTGGAAATGCCGGACAGCTTTCTTTTAAATCTGCGCTTGGCGCAATTTTCTTCCATTTTCGTTACTTATCAAGTCATCTTGGAAGACAACTTTGACACGATGATTTAATAGTCAATGTAAAATAAGAATAATATCAACAAACATCATTTTAAAATCTTATAAGAAATTTTATATAAATTTTATATTGTTTCTGTTGTATGTTGTATATGTCGTAGGCTAATTGGGAAATCCGGCTCTTTGCACTAATTGGAGAATCATTTCCCTTTTCCCAATCAGCCTCATGTTTTTCAGACTTATTACAAAGAGCCGAGACAGCGTTAGGCTAATTGGAATATGGTCATTATTTTTCAATCAGCCTGACATTTTTTAGACTCATTGCAAAGAGCCTAGATTGCGTTAGGCTAATTGAAAAATGACCATGCCTATTTAGAAAATGACCAGTTCTTTGTCAAAAAATGGTATTGTAGAATTCGAACCCAACTCGAACCCGAAAATTCCATTCGAAATCGACCCGAACCCGACAGAAAATTTCCATCGGACCGTAACCCGATCCTAAAATAACAAAATAAATTCCTTCGAGTCGCAACCCGACCCGAACCAGAAAACTCAAGTTAACCCGAAATCCGACACGAACCAGACAAAAAAATACATCGAACCGTTTTCAGTTTGGGTTAGGTTTCGGATTAAATTAAACTTTCAGGTACGGGTCGGTTTTGGGTTAAGTTAAATTTTCAGTTTCTGTTCGGGTTGCGTGACGACGAAATTTATTTTTCGGGTTCGGATCGGGTTACGGTTCGATGGAATTTTTCCTTGGTTCTGGTTGGGTTTCGGGATAACCATTATTTTCTGGTTCGGGTCGGTTTGCGACACGAAGGAATTTATTCTATCGGGTTCGGATCGGGTTACATTTCGATGGATTTTTATCGGGTTCGGGTCGGTTTTCGGATCAACTTGATTTTCTTGGCTTAAATCGGGCTGTGACACGAAGGAGTTTATTTAACCGGGTTTGGATCTGGTTACGGTTCGTTAAAATTTTTGACCGGTTTGGATTTCGGGTTAACTTCAATTTTCAGTTTCGGGTCGGGTTGCGTTTCGACTTAGTGTTTCGAGTTAAATTTAATTTTCAGGTTTAGGCTAGGTTTCGGGTTAAATTAAATTTTCAGGTTCAAATCGGTTTTTGGATTAACTTAAAATTTCAGTTTCGGATCGGGTTGCGTGACGAAAAAAAATTAATTTGTCGCGTTCGGATCGGGTTACGGTTCGACAGATTTTTTTATCGGGTTCGGGTCGGGTTTCGGGTTAACTTGAATTTTCTGGTTTGGATCGGGTTGTGACACGAAGGAATTTTTTTGTCTGGTTCGATCGGGTTACAGTTCGATGGATTTTTTGACGGGTTCGGGTTTCGGGTTAACTTCAATTTTCAGTTTGGGTTAAGTTTCGGGTTAAATTAAATTTTCCGGTTTGGGTTAACTTAAATTTTCAGTTTCGGTTCGGGTTGCATGACGACGAAATTTATTTTTCGGGTTCGGATCGGGTTGCGGTTCGATGGAAATTTTTTCCTGGTTCGGGTTAACTATTATTTTCGGGTTCGGGTCAGTTTACGACACGAAGGAATTTATTTAATCTGGTTCGGATCTGGTTACGGTTAGATTGAATTTTTATGCCTTGTTCGGGTTGGGTTACTGGTTAACATCGAATTTTTAGGTTCGGGTAGCGTTGCGACATGAAGGAATTTATTTTGTCGGGTTCGGATCGGGTTACGGTTCAAAGTTTTTTTTTGTCGGGTTCGTGTCGGATTTCGGGTTAACTTGAGTTTTCTGGTTCGGGTCGGGTTGCGACTCGAAGGAATTTATTTTGTCCTTTTAGGATCGGGTTACGGTCCGATGGAAATTTTCTGTCGAGTTCGGGTCAACTTCGAATGGCATTTTCGGATTCGAGTTGGATACAACACCGTATTTTGACAAAGAACTGGTCATTTTCTAAATAAGTAGGGTCATTTTTCAATTAGCCTAACGCTATCTAGGCTCTTTGAATAAGCCTGAAAAACATCAGGCTGATTGGGAAAAGGGAAATGATTCTCCAATTATTCTTTGCAAAGAGCCTAGGCTGTTTGCAAAGAGCCACATTTCCCAATTAGACTACGACATATATATTGCGAAAACAGCATTTCTGCAGATGGTGCACTTAGATATGAGTAAGCGACGTATAGTACGTATTTTGTTTTAGTGTTACAAATTTGTTATAATTTAAAAAATAACGAAAATAATATACTATAACGTATTTAAAATGAATTTTCGCAAACATTTTTTTGCGTTGTATACATCTTTAGAATGCTGAATTAGATTTTATTTTTGTACAACATTTTACAATATCTCTAAGGGACAATCTTGATATATAATACAACAAATAGGTGCATCTTTTTTGGAATGTCGGGTTATTAAGACATTAAAATTAATAATAAAGTATATAACCATATGAGTGTTTATGGAAAATTTAGTTTTCTGCCGCTTGTTAATATATATTTTTAAATAACTTTTAGAATAAAAAAAAAGATAATATAATTTTAAAAAACTACAAGTAGAAAATAAATAAGTTTCGCCTAACAATAACGATTAGAAACATTTTAGCTAATACAGAAATTATCCGAAACTATTATTAAAATGAAGAATAAAATTAAACACTTTAAAGTATCGCATAATAAACCACATTATTCATCTGGAAAAGATTTTATTAAAGAGAAAAGATAAGTCAATTCAAAGATAAAAGTAATAACATTAGTTTGCATAACAGTCTTTTAATGCAATTATAATGAATTTTAAAATTTTACTTTCAATCAAGATTCTGAAGGATATTTCATATTCTAATGTCTATCAAATTTAATAGAATGTACTTATGAAGTAAACTTGCATAAATCGAAAGCATGTATTAAATATTTTATTTCATTGATGTCATATCATTTTAAGAAGCGTTTTCTGATTTCCATTTATATTGACTCATTTCGAAATATTTTCTGGTGTATTTACAAAGAAGGAATTGGGATTATGGATATTACATTTTATTGTCTTTAATAGAATGTTATCAAATTATTAATTGCATGCAATTAACACATTACCGACAGTATGTTTTTGTGAAATGTGAGTTTTAAGAAGAATAAGCTCCTCCCTCTTAGTGTGCTCCTCCTCAGTGTACCTCCTCCCTTTGGTGTACATAAAAAGTTTCTAATAGATTATGGATATTAAATTTTATTGACTTTCATAGAATGTTATCAAATTATTAATTGCATGCAATAAACACATTACTGACACTATGTTTTTGTGAAATGTGAGTTTTAAGAAGCATAAGCTCCTCCCTCTTCCTTTCTTCTTCTTCGTAAATTAGTTTCCTAGATAGGAATCACAATTTTCTGCATCAATAAATACAGTGTGCGTCAGAAAAATGTATATTCACTTTGGATGATTATAACTCCAGTTTTTATTCACATATAATTAATATTTAAATTGCAAAATAATCTACGTAAAATGTATAACTTTTCCTCCTACCGCAGATGTTCAAAATTATTCTGCTCAATAATACATTGCATATGACGGTGGGCTATACATTTACAAACTTCAACAAACATTTCATTTGGTGTTGTGGCGCATTCTTGCTCAATTGCAGTTCCGGAACGTTTTCTACAAACATCCATTCGTTTAAAACTTATCACTTAGTCGATGAATTGTAAGTCGCATAGGTGGATTTGCCTCAAACTCCCTGTGATATTGTCTTTGTATTTCTGCTACATTTTCATACTTACAATAGTATTTTAAAATATTTTTTTTTTTTTTAAGTTAATCTTGGTCCACTCATTATTTCCAATGAATTACACTTTGAAAAAAAATAAAACTTAGGAAGTTATGACCCGTGAAACATTCTATGTATACATTTTTATCACTTACCTTGTATATTTCAGAGAGCAGGTTCTAATGTAAAATGCCTAAAAAACTGAAAACGTATGTACAACGTGATATAAATGTATTTTCTGTAACTTAGAAGCAACGCCCTTAGTCAATGAAGGCTTGTGAATACCTTTTGTGACTTTTATGATTCGAAAATGTAAACGGAACCCCACTAACGAAGACAGCGTAGACCTGTAAACGACAATGTATACCAGTCATTCACAACCTGTGGCCAGCCGACAACTTATGTGAGCAGCGAAACACACAATCATGAGTCCAGACTTATAGAAATTGTGAGATGACATGAAAATTAGTTACGTGTACTTGGACTAAAATTTCTAGTTGTATGTCAAAAATGTTTCACATTTCTATTAAATTTAACTTTAAATGTTAATGTAATTGTTTTGTATGTAATGCGAATATGAGTTTTTTATTATTTATAATGATTTTTTTAGTTAAAAACTATTTAATTACTTCAGTTTTTTTTTTTTTAATTTTATGGGAAGAGGACATCTTTCCTTTTATTTTTAATTCATTTAAAACTATGTTAAATCATTCTAAATGTCATTTGCTTGGTAAAAATTTTTCTTTTACTTACATTCCTATTTGCGTTACAGTGATTGATTTTTAATATTAAGTAGACCAAAACACTTTTTATTTTTCAAACTGAAATAAATTGGCAAAGAACCACAAAACTCTTCTAGATATGAAGTAAAAGATGCATGACTTTATAGTATGTACGCATTTACAGACTTGTATCAAAAACATATTTGGGACAAAATTTTATCTTTTTAGTAAGCTAAGAAGTTTTGAAAGGTCGGCATTGTTAATGCTCTTTTAAGCTTCCTTCGTGGGAATATTAATTAGCATTTTAAATAATAAAAAGTACATGTTATATGAAAAGAGGGGGTGGGGGATTATGATTTTAAATATGCTTGGGTGGGCGAGGCAAAAAAAGGTTGGGAGCCACTAGTTTATAAAATTTGTTGATTCTTTTTGAAGGAGTAGTCTTTCGCAGTGAGCATGTGTAACATACCCTGTTTCTCACGCTCATCATTTACCAACAGGTTTTCTCACTTACAAAATTTTATTCATTAGCTCCCAAGCTCTGTTTGAAGAAAGTTTTATTGCAACAAATTATTTTAACGGTTTTGTGAGGCAAAACAATTGTAATATTTTGTTTGTCAAAAAGAAAATTTAAATATAATTTTTTGGTCTTAAAAATTCTTTAAAGCAACAGGATATTTTTAGATTGGGGCGCGCTCATTAGAATAGCACACTAGGTTTCAACAACTAATAAATATGCATTTAAATACGAAAAACGGTTTTCATATTTTGTTCCTAACTATCAGACATTAAGCTTTCATTTTATTATAATTTTATAACAGTGGAAAGCTATATTATTATATTATTTTATAATAATATGTATATATATATATACCTTGTACATTATTTTATGATCTAATTTCTATTTAAGTTGAATAATTGTTTATTTATCTTATTTCTATTCAAGTTGAATATTTATTTATTTATTCTGTTATTTGAACTCATGTAAGTTATTAATTGTCTTGTTTCATATATACAGGGTGTTCCGTTAAAGGGGTCCAATATTAATAGGGGTAATAGAGGAGATCACACGGAGCATAAATCAGTACATAATGCCTGGCCGGATCTCAATAATTTTCAAGTTACAGCAAATAGAATGAAAAATCGGAAATTTGTAAAAAAAACCTCATTGCTAAACTATCGATAATGCTACATAAAAACGAAGCACATATTTAGAAAGAGCAGAAAAAATCCTACGAAATGACATAAGTTGTTTTAGAATATTGAGAATTAATGGCGAGTTACAAGCTCTGAAACAGTGAAAAAATACAAAATCAAATATTTAGCAAAATAGTTAATCGTTAATTCCAAAAATGCAACTCTACCTACATCAAGGAAAATGTTATAAAATTTGGTCCATTCCGAAAGCTTTCGAAGAAGCTGACAATAAACCATATCAGTTTAATTGTATGGGAGAAATCAAGCAGTTCCCTAGTTACAACTCTGTACTGTTGCACGCTCGGAAAGAGCGAAACTCCACCCATGACGATTGTAAACACCCCGTTTTAATATCTTTCAATTATACATTTCTGATCAACCTCTATCAATACCCTTTCATTATTCAGTCTGGTCAAGTGAATGACATATTGTGCAGCTCTCGCCTTGTCTTAAAGCAAACTCCGTGACTGCTGCGTTTCCTCCATGAACTTTCAGGATGATGAAGAAGAAGTACTTTTTATGCAAATTTTCTATGTGTATAGGAAGAAAAGTGTAATAAAACAGCAGTCATCAGTGGGCGTTATGTTAAAGGGAGGCTGTTGTAAGTGGGATTGTAGTAAGTTGATGTATAATAATTATGCCAGAATACTCTAACGAAGAATATGCGGACATGCATCTGATGTACGGGCAAGCTCATGGAAATGCATGTCTATCACAGCGCATGTACCGTGAGCAATTTCCAAGGAGACGTTGCCCAAGTTCGAAACTCTTCATAAAAATCGATAGACGATTACGGGAGACTGGATCGTTTAATACAGCAAGCATTGATGCAGGGAAACCTCGACATGTACGAACACCTGCAATGGAAGAAGATGTACTGAATATTTTTAAAGATAACCCCTCCACGAGTACACGAGCTGCTGCGTCTGAAGTCGGTGTTTCTCACCAAAGTGTGTGGCGTGTTCTGCGTGCAGAAAACATGCACCCCTTTCATGTGCAGCGGGTACAACTGTTATCAGTAACAGATTGGGCTCAGCGGACAGAATTCGTACGCTGGTTGCTTAATGTAACAGAAAATAATCCACAATTTCTGAAAAATATTTTATTTACTGATGAAGCAACATTTACTAGAGAGGGCGTGGTAAACACGCACAATATGCACACATGGTCATATACAAATCCGCACACTGTTTTCCCGTCGAACGCACAACAAAAGTTCAGTGTGAACATATGGGCAGGTGTCCTCGGCGATTATCTCATAGGACCATATTTACTCCCAGATGTACTCAATGGCAGTACGTACTTGGTTTTCCTACGGGATATCTTACCGCAGTTACTGCAAAATGTGCCAGCAACATTGCGCCACAATATGTGGTTTATGCACGATGGCGCACCGGCACATTTTTTCATAGGTGTTCGCAATCACCTCAATTCAACATATCCTGGGAAATGGATTGGACGCAGTGGACCTGTTGCTTGGCCTGCACGCTCTCCAGACCTCAATCCGTTAGACTTTTTTGTTTGGGGAGACCTTAAATCGCTGGTGTATGAAACGCCTGTGGATACACCGGAGGATTTACTAGCGCGAATCGTTGTCGCTGCAGGAGACATTCCCCACTCCGTCGGAGTTTTTCGGCGTGTTCGCCAATCTTTACGACGTCGCTGTCGGCTGTGCGATTCTGTTAATGGGCGCAACTTCGAACACCTATTATAATAATGTCCGTTCGTCTGCCTTCCGACATTGAACTGTGCAGCACAGGCCAGAAGACTATGCTTCACATATGTCATAAAGTACGTGGAATGTAATTCTTTTTGTCATTTTTCTTTTATTTTCAACACTTTTTGGCACAGTATTTTGTAAGTCACAGACTGTGGTGTACTCAAATTGTAAATTACAAAGTTTGTATGAATTAATTTAAAATTTAGTGTCTTTTTTAAATTTATAATTAATAAAATTATTATGCTATTTGTTATTATTATTTCCTATCATAAATTATGATGCACATATACATACAATAATTGTCCATGTAAAACATGTACTGAAACTTCTTGCATAGTTACAAATCGCAATATTTTTAATTATTTCCGAATTTTCACCACCAGTTTAATTTTAAGGAATTTAACTTAAGCTTTATATCAATAAAAGACCACTTTAAAATGTAGACTATTATTGTAAAGTTATTTTGGTTCATTCAACTCTTGAATAATTAAAAATGTTGCAACTCAGAAGAAGCATGATCGAAAATGTATAGTTGAGAGTAATTAAAAAGGCGGTGTTTCCAATCGTGATGGGTGGAGTTTAACCTTTGCTAGTGTCAAAGAAAGCGGAGTTGTAACTAAACTGATTAATTTCTCTCACACAATTAAACCGATATGGTTCATTGTAAGCTTTTTCGAAAGTTTTCGGAATGGACCAAATTTTACTACATTTTCCTTGTTGTAGCTAAAGTTGTCTTTTTGGAATTAACGATTAACTATTTTGATGTATATTGGATTTCGTACTTTTTTCACTGTTTCAGGGCTTGTAACTCGTCAATAAATATTGCTATTTTAATACAATTGATGTCATTTTGTAGGTTTTTTTCTGCTCTTTCTAAATATGTGCTTCGTTTTTATGTAGCATTATCGATAGTTTAGCAATGAGGGTTCTTTTACAATTTTCCGAATTTTCATTCTATTTGCTGTAACTTGAAAACTATTGAGATCCGACCAGGCTTTATATACTGATTTATGCTCCATGTGATCTCCTCTATTACCCCTATTAATATTGGACCCCTTTAACGGAACACCCTGTATATATATATATATATATATATGTGTGTGTGTGTGTGTGTGTGTGTGTGTGTGTGTGTGTGTGTGTGTTATAAGGGGCTTAATATTGCCGATTTTAGGCATAATGCTGACAATATTTGATGTAATAACATACATTCACTATGAATATTCTTATATAGCCCTTCTGAAGATTCTATAAGATATCCATAATTTTCCAATTTCTGCTTTTTCATCCTATTAAGTATAGTTTCTGCTGTGTCCATTCCATTGCTTTTTATAATGTCCTATCCTTTGTTTTTCACAAGTGTTGTCATTTTTAAATAGTTAAAAATAATAATAATTTAAAAGCATTGATGTAAAAATTTTAATACAAGTTATTACTATATAGTTTCTTGTTAAAAATATTAAAAAACATTTAATAAAAAAAAATAAATAAAACTACTTAAAGACATCAAATATTTATTTTATATAAAAAAAATTGTTTATCTAATCATATAAGGTGCATTATGAACAAGATTTTATGAAAAACCCCGGGAATAACAGCACATATTTAAGGTGATTACAATTTTATTTTGTCATTAATTTTTCCAAATAATAAATTCGCCTTATCACCAACAGTTGTTACAAATTCTGCGAAAAATAGGCATTAGTATTAGAGATGGTGATAAATTTTAAAAATAGACGCACCCAGTATATATCACACCCTGCTAATAGATTCATTCTCAATCTCATAGATTCATTTATTACTTACCCATCATACGCAGTATAGTATTGTAATCGTTTTAAAAATCGAAAAAAAATGACGGAATCACACGTTTCAGACTCTGGAGATTCCGAAAATCATATATATATACATATATATTTAAGTGCCGTCCGTCTGTCTGTGTGTCTGTAAACACTCTATCTACCGAACAAATTGAGACAGAGACTTGAAATTTGTTATGTTAAGTACATAATAGTGGGAAGAAGCTTATTGAATTTCAGTAACCACGATTATCCGGAACTATTTTTTTTTCGGACTCTCGAAATATTCGTTCTGATAAAAGTTACATACAAATTTTCGAAATTGTTTATTTTAAGGAGTGAATATAAAAGACAATAAAAAAAAACATAAATTTTACATAAAGAATGAACTCGATCGGATAATGAGTTGCCGAGATATTTGTAATCACATTTTCCACACTCTTCGATTTTTCATGACCATGTATTTCATCCAAATTTCAATTCAAAGATATATTTTAATTGGAAATGGGATACTTAATCTGGCGCAATAAACCTTTAGTTGATAGGATTACCATTTTTGGAGTTATAAGGATGTTTCTTTTACACAATTCAGTAATAGAGCATTTAAAGTTGATGACGTCATCAAGCTACGATTTTATTCAAATTGCAATGCGTTTTCTAAATAGTTAACACATGTCTCACTTTCATATTTTATGCATATCCATGATGGGTAAGTATTACGCTGGCCCCCAGCGACTAGTTTTTATTCGTGACTCAACATATTGTTTTCTCATACTTGTATCTGTCAGCATTAGGTTCAATGATAAAAAGTAGATATTTATGCAAAATATTTTAGTAAAGCACTCATGTTAAAAATCGGTACTTTATGGTTATCCGGACACCAGTGAAATATTATATATATATATATATATATATATATATATATGTGTGTGTGTGTGTTATATAAAAAAATTATTTATTTCGTATCCTTCCATTTTATTCCCATTAATCTTTTAAATTAATCTAACTTCTGATATAGTCAGTATTTCCTTAATTTTTAATAATATTTATTCCTATTTAAAGTCCTTTTAAAAGTAAATACCTGTATATTAATAATTATCTTATTCTAAATCTTAATCTAAAATTTTAAGTACATTCGTAGCTTTTATCAGCTCCCCAATCTATAAAATTCCGAGACGCGTTCTCATTTCGAATGTTTTTTAAAAGCCATTTTCTTTTTATTATTATTATTATTATTGCTCTGATTTTTTCGCGCGCTTGGGATTTTAACTTCAAAATTGATCCGCGCCCAAGTAAGGAATTCTTTACTGTCTTAGCTCTTCCTTCTAGCCTCATTCGCTGGTCCTTAAGTCGCCTCTCACTCATTGGGTTGTGCGCTCATGACGTAAATTTCTGTATGTCTCTACGGAGAGAACAAAACTCGCCCGCATCGGTCGGAGAAGGAGATTTTTGACGTAGCTGAAAGTGTAAACAAATATGTATCTGGTGTTTTTATGTCGTAGAATATTCATTTCGGCCATTAAACACCTTTGAATCAATGGAGTGACCCATCGTGAAAGCCGAGGGCTATGCTATAAGTTTTATACCTGTGGAATTGTGCTGCATCTCTCTTATTCAAAATAAACTAATTGTCTGCAAATCGGCTTGTATTTACTGGAGAAACTCTCTGTGATCTCATTTTATTGCCTTACCTCTTCGCCATGATCGTGAATATCAACTGCAATATGTTAGTTATGAAACTATAATAGTACAGGGATTAACAGACGGTCTCAAACCTGAGTACCAGAATTATATGATTAGTAATCCTCCAAAAATTGCAATAGACTGGTACCTAATGGCTAAACAACTAGTAGTAATTCCTACTTCCCATGTCAACAATGGTAATTCTAGGAGTAATTTTCAGAATTATAGATCATTGCCACAATATGATCAGGCACCTAGACATTGGGTTCGCCCAAGTCAAAATTTTCATGTTCCAAATTCCAATTTTCATTCACAGAACAATTTTAATGCTCCAAATTCCAATTTTCATTCACAGAACAATTTTAATGCTCCAAATTCTAGATTTATCAATCCTAGGTTGCCTACTACCCATTTTCAGAGAAAATACCCAAGTAGACCATGTCGAATGTGTTTAAATAGAGGTATCCAAAATGCTTATCACTGGGAGAGGAATTGTGTATTCAATGTTAGCCCTCTGCAATCTTCTGCACACCCTCTTAGTCAACCACAACCATCTACTGATAATATATGACAGTTAATTGTATCAGGATATGTAAATAACAGGGAACTACCTTGTGTGATTGACTCTGGCTCAACCATAAGTATTTTACCTTTTAAATTTGTTAAATTGTTAAATGCTAAAGTTATAAATATTCCACCTGTTATTATTGGCCAAGCCAAAGGAACTGTTGTAATAGATAAAGCTTGTAATTTATTGTTTAAATTAGGTAATGTGCAACAAAATATTAGATTTTTGATATGTAATACAAATTTAGATTATGCTATATTAGGTTTACAAGAATGCTGTAAGTTTAATTTAATTATTGATTGTGCTACATGTAGAGTATTACAAGTAGACCTTGTTTTAAATGAATCTAAGAGCATATCCAGTGATAATTTAAGATTACTTCATTTTAATGTTAACTATGATTATCAGAGAGTGCAACCCGATTATGGAAGGATAATATCTCCTCAATCCTTTGTTCCATCTAATGTTGATAATTCTAAATTAATTGGGGAAATAAATTCTATAGAAAATGAAACTTTAAGGGAAAGTATAAGGGATTATTTAGACATTTTTTCTAAAAATAAATTTGATGTCGGGAGAATTAATATTGAACTGCAACGTATTTTACTTAATTCTGACCTACCAATATCTCTGACGCCGTACAGAACTTCCCCTGTAGAAGAAAAAGAGATTTCGGATCAAATTCAATCACTATTAGATGCTGGTTTAATTAAAGAGAGCAATAGTCCCTATTCTGCCCCTGTTACATTAGTAATGAAAAGAGAAGATGAGGTAAAAAAACTAGATTACGTGTTGACTATAGAAAATTAAATGCAATAATGAAAAATGACGCAGAACCCCTACCTCGTATCGATGGAATTTTAGATAAACTGAGTAGTGCGCAGTATTTTTCAACTTTAGATTTAGCCTCTGGCTACTGGCTCATACCCATACATCCATCCGATACTGAAAAATTGACTTTTGCTACCAACTTTGGGCTCTTTGAATGGTTAGTTCTGCCCTTCGGGATTAAATTAGGCCCCCCGATATTTAATAGAACCCTTAAAAGAATACTTACTAAATACAAAATAGACTTTGCTTCCCATTATTTTGATGATATCATTATTTTTTATTCCTCATTAGAAGAACACATGCAACATTTAAACCAAATATTTGAATTATGTAGACTTGAAAACATTAAACTTAAACTATCTAAATGCAATTTTGTTCAAAATAAAATTAACTTCTTAGGATATACCATCCAGAATGGCACATTAACTCCTGCTAATGCTAATATTGAAGTAATAAAAAAACTAAAACCCCCTTCAAATGTAAAGGAACTTCAGAGATTCTTAGGATCTATCAATGTTTATCACAAGTTTATAGATAAATATGCCGAAATTCGAGTCCCTCTTAACAGATTACTCAGGAAAAATACATTATGGGAATGGAATACAGATTGTCAAAATTCTTTTCAAAAATTAAAAGATGCCTTAATAGCCAAACCTATCTTAAAAATTTATGACCCTAAGTTACCCCTCCATATGTTTGTTGATGCCTCACAGGTGGCAGTAGGTGCAGTCTTAAAACAACCTGATAGTAATAATTTTTTACATCCAATTGCTTATTACTCTAGAGCAGTGGTTCCCAACGGGGGGCGTACGCCCCACAGGGGGGCAATTTGACTTTTCAGGGGGGCAATTTAACTTTTCAAGGGGACAATTCGGAATTTCTGTTAACCCATACCTTCTGAATTGTTTTTCTAATAGTAATGTTGTAGACTGTAAATAAAAGTTACATATTTAAATTTAAAAAAAAAAAAAGTTTTTTATTCAATTAAAAAAAAATATCCATTCAAAAGTTTTAAATACAATTATACCAGAACAATTATAGAAAAAACTTTTTAACATATCTAGATACCTTTTATATATTTAAAAATTCTTTATAATTTTTCTGATTTATAAGTATTTTAGAATTTTAAACAACTTTTTCGATTATTTATTGAATGAGTCGCACTGCAATATGTCACATGAAAATCAATTTTACACATGAAACTATTCAAGTGTATATTTAACAATTACTTGATGACCTTCCTTTATCACGTTTTATTCTGATTAGAAATTGTTGCGTAATTTAATCGTAGAAATTCTGTGATTAAATAAGACAAAAATGTTTTATTCAAAATTATTGATTTTTCTAATCAAGGATTCTGAGCACTCTATACATCACGCATACGTGGCGACCGTGTGCCAGTAAACTACGAGGAGTGTCAGATGATTATAAAAAATATTTGATTCATCCATTACCTTCGGCACGTTTCAGGATCAATGTTAAATGTTTTTTACTCTATCAGGAGTAAATTCTTTTAAAATTTTATAAGAATTATATGTTATAGGGGGAGGGGGGGCATCATCATTTTAGAGAAGTTTTGGTGGGGCAAGGCTAAAAACAGGTTGGGAACCACTGCTCTAGAGGATTGAGAAGTTATGAGAAGAATTATTTTATTACCGAGTTAGAGTGTCTTGCCATCATTGACACCTTAGACAAATTCCATCATTATTTTCATGGTGTAAATTTTACCATTCATACTGATCATGCATCTCTTGTATGTTTAAAAAATACTAAACATTTGAGAGGCAGGTTATTTAGATGGTCTTTGAAGTTGAGCATGTTTGAATATAATATAGTTTACGAAAAGGGATCCACAAATGTCGAAGCCGACATGTTGTCGAGAAACCCAGTTTCACATTTTATTCAACCACTTACTTTTCTTCTGGACGTTAAAGAAATTATAGAGAGGCAGGAAAAAGGTAATGTGTGTGGTAAAAATTATCTAAATGAAAATAGACTTATGGTAATTAAAAAGAAAGGATTTCGAAAAATAGTAGTCCCCATGTCTTTAAGGAGAAAAATACTAAATGTTGCTCATGAAAAATTTGGTCATCCTGTTATCCAAAAAATGTTAAATTTAATCTCCCCTAATTATTATTAGCCTGACATGACTCAAGATATAACCAATTTTGTAAAACATTGTGATATTTGTCAAAAGAATAAAAAACCCAGACAGAAAAAATTTGGCTTATTACAAGCTATGCCCACCACAGATCAACCTTTTGAATGTCTTTCTATTGATACTGTGGGAGGATTCAATTATTATAACTCTAACAAAAAATATCTACACATCATCATCGACCATGCAGCCAGATATGTTTGGGCATTTCCTTCAAAAAGTGTTACCACAGAAACATACACAAATTGCTTAAAACAAGTGTTCAATATTCAATTCCCTCAACAATTATTCTGTTTCAACAAAATTTCCGATATATAGGGTCCTCAAAAGGTATTAAATGATAGGAATGCAGCCTTTACTTCACCTAGATTTAAAAATTTTTTGCGGAATCACAATATTAAGCAACGTTTAACCACATCACATCACCCCCAAACGAATGGCAAATGTGAGAGAGTGAATCAATCAATAGTTACAAGATTAAAGTGTAAAGTTAATTCTACTACCTCCAAAATTTCTTGGACCAAACTTCTGACTGAAGTAGTTAATGAATACAATAATACACCCCATTCCATAACCAAATTCCCTCCTGCTTATTTACTTTTTGGCAAATTACCCTATGATTCCCCTCTTAAGCAAAATTATTACCCTCCTGTCCAGGAAGCCCTCAACTTTGCTAAAAAACGCACGGATGAATTTTACTGGAGAAGTAAAAAATATTATGATAGAAATTATGTGGAGCCAAAATTTGAGATAGGAGATCTTGTTATCTATGAAGAATTCCATTATCCCAATACCAGAAAGCTCTCACCAGTTTTTAGTGGTCCCTATCAAATCCTTAAAAAATTATCTGATGTAAATGTTGAAATTAATAGACAGACTCAAAATAAAATTACTGAAATAGTCCATGTATCAAAATTACGCCCTTATTACCCTCCTGATAAATTAAAATTATCACATGATCAGCAACAAACTAATGCTAAATCAATAGCTTAATATTAAACTTAGTAAATCAAAAATTAACTAAATATAAAGAACTCAAATTATAATTGACTAATCAATTCTCTTCTATATAACAGTATGTTCTTGAATATAGGAATTCCCAAGAATATTACTGCCAATATTTTTGCTTGAGTTAACTTTTTATGCAGGCGTAAATTAGTTGATTTGAGTTAAGAATTTTTTATATTGGATGGAATTGAATTAGAACAATAAAGTAAATTGGAATAGCAAATTAGATTAGAATACTACATTAAATTAAAATTATTGAATAAAAATTCACTGGATTAAATTAAATTATAATAATAGAATAAAATTCTCTACTAATAGTAATAGTTAAACTTATTATCCACCGTTCACTTCAAGGTCGTATTTTCACTTGACAGCTTATGTTTCTCTTGTTTGACTGAAAACAGAGAGCACATTATCTTACTGAATTGTTGATAATTTTCCACAGTTATTTCCTATTGTACTATTTATTTATTTTGTTTCCTTTTATTAAGTATATTTTCATTCCTCACTCATATTGAAAAAAAAATGAGGAATTAAATTATATACAGATGAATTAATGATTTAGTATTATTTTGAAGTTGTTTGTTATTGTTGATATTATTAAGTTGTTATTATAATTGTTGTTGTTATTTATTATGTGATAAGATTATAAAAGAGAATATTCTTGAGAATTGTGATAAAAGAGAACCACTGATAGTATATTAGTTGATGATAAAAAGTCACATCTTGCTAGCAAAATATCTAATACTCATATCTAAATGATTGAACTTTATTAAATGACTGGACTTTATTTGATAAGTGCACTAACAAGGCACAAAACTTATCAAGCATCACAAACAAGCACTTGTATTGTTTATTGAACTTAGTAGTGATGTAACTTTCTTATGTTTTTGAACTTTATGATTAACTGGAATTATCCTACTACAGAATCAATACACTGTATTGCCGTAAACTGTATTACTGGCTAATACTTGACATATCTGTGCCTTCATATCCATACCAAGAAACTTTTGTTGGAAATAAGAGTTCTATGACTCAGACTGTTACTGATTAAGAGGACTATTCGACATTTATACTTTTCACTGCTTAGACAAAAATGCTTTGTTTACTTCATATTCATCCTTTTCACTATTTATGTTTGAAGAGTGAAAAAATATTATTTGTTACTAAGTTATTTATATTGTAATTGTATGTATTTCTGTATTTAAACAATTCCCACAGGTTCGCATTTACAAAAATAACTATTGAATTAACTTTAATAAAATCAAAGAATTTTTGGCATTAACTAGAATACCAGATAAATATTTTGTAATCCAAATTCTTCCTTGCCTTAATGAACTTGTAGATCATCGGATCTACCCGTCATTCGGATTTTTATGGGGGGGGGGGGATAATGTTATATAAAAAATTTATTTATTTCGTATCCTTCCATTTTATTCGCATTAATCTTTTAAATTAATCTAACTTCTGACATAGTCAGTATTTCCTTAATTTTTAATAATATTTATTCCTATTTAAAGTCCTTTTAAAAGTAAATATCCGTATATTAATAATTATCTTATTCTAAATCTTAATCTAAAATTTTAAGTACATTCGTAGCTTTTATCAGCTCCCGAATCTATAAAACTCCGAGACGCGTTCTCATTTCGAATGTTTTTTAAAAGCCATTTTCTTTTTATTATTATTATTATTATTGCTCTGATTTTTTCGCGCTCTTGGGATTTAAACTTCAAAATTGATCCGCGCCCAAGTAAGGAATTCTTTACTGTCTTAGCTCCTCTCTCTATCCTCATTCGCTGGTCCTTAAGTCGCCTCTCACTCATTGGGTTGTGCGCTCGTGACGTAATTTCTGTATGTCTCCGCGGAGAGAACAAAACTCGCCCGCATCGGTCGGAGTAGGAGATTTTTGACGTAGCTGAAAGTGTAAACAAATATGTATCTGGTGTTGTTTTGTCGTAGAATATTCATTTCGGCCATTAAACACCTTTAAATCAATGGAGTGACCCATCGTGAAAGCCCAGGGCTATGCTATAAGTTTTATACCTGTGGAATTGTGCTGCATGTCTCTTATTCAAAATAAACTAATTGTCTGCAAATCGGCTTGTATTTACTGGAGAAACTCTCTGTGATCTCCTTTCATTGCCTTACCTCTTCGCCATGATCGAGAATATCAACTGCAATATGTTAGTTATTTAACAGACTACCCTTTTCTCATGGAATAATATTTCTCGTAATATCTCCTCTTCGTCAAAATGCCACATATATATATATATACATATATATACAGTGGTGGCCAAAAGTGTTGACATTTTTTGAAAGTTTCATGTTTTTCAACTTTGTGTGCTTATAGAATATACTAGTTTTCACTTAAATACAAACGTTTATATATCAAATTGAAGGTAATTTAATGTAGAATTTAATAATAAAAACAGTATTACAATATCTGTATTACAAAAAAGTTATGCAACTAATAGTAAGATCTATCTTAGATTTGCATTTTTTTAAAGTGATACTTACACAATCAATACTTAGTAGGATAACCCTTATTTTTAAAGACAGCTTCACAGCGTTTTTTCATCGAGTGAACGAGTGTTTGGAGTTCATCTTTCGTAATCACATGGTGCCAAGAATCAATTATAGCTTCAATAAGTTGTCTTTTATTGGATGGACGTTTTTTTCCTTCAAGAATTTTCAAACGTCGCCATAAATTGTCAATTGGATTGAGATCAGGGGTGTTTCCTGGCCATGGTAATATATCTATGCCTTTATTTTGAAACCATGCTTTGCATACTTTTGCTGTGTGGCATGGAGATGAATTCTGCTGAAAAATAAATGTTGCGTTGTTGGGGTAGAGATCCCTGATGGAAGGTATCAATTTTGGTTCCAGGACAGTTTCGATGTATTTTTTGGCATTCAGGATGCCATCAATCACTTGAATTTGGCCCATACCATCTACAGACATATATGCCCAAATGACATTTGTTGGGTTTTTTGTAGTTGCTTCAATGCAATCAGGATGAAGTGCTTCTCCTACTCTACGTCTCACGTATTTTCTACCATCACTACCAAAGAGTGATATTTTACTCTCATGGCTCCAGATTACTTGCTTCCATTGATTTTCTGACCATTTAATGTGTTCTTTTGTCCACTTAACTCGTTTTTCGCGTTGCTTTTGATTTAAATATGGTTTTTTCCTTGGAATTCTAGCTTGTAGTCCAAATCCTGATAACTTTCTTCTTATTGTTTTTGAACTTACTGCAATACCAGACTTGCCAAGTCTCCGGCTTTTTGCATACCAGTATTATTTTAGAGAAAATGTTGCTCTTTTAAATCTCAGAATGTTCCGATTACATAAAACAACATTTTTTGCACTAAAATACTGGTGTCCAAAAAGCCGGAGACTTGGCAACTCTGCAATACCCGCTGCATTTATTTCACATCTAATGGCATCTGATGAAATTTTTCTATCTTGAAGGCATAGCCGTTTAATTTTTCTATCGGCAGTAGCACTTGTGCATTTCTTTTGGCCTGATTTGGCCTTATTTTCCACTGATTTCGTTTTTTCATAACGTAAACAGAACTTTCGTGCACCAGAACAAGTCACTGAACCACCAACTTGTCTTGCAATTTCAGCATAAGAGAGGCCATTTTCTCACAATATGACAATTCGGCTTCTTTTTGTAGATGTCCAATTAGTTCTTCTTGTTGATGACATTGTTTAAAATTAGTTTAATTAAAAAAAAAGGACTTTAAATATTCAAAAACAGCAATACTCTATTTAATTGTACTAGTATGCATCATTCCACAAAATATTTCCACAACAATAACTCTTTTACCATCCAAATAACCTAAACTATAGTTACAGACATGTGATTGGTCCTCAGAACAGTGTTTGTGATTGGCTAGTACGCTATTATTACAAAACACGTCCTTATTCAAAACGATTTGTGTTTGTTTGTTCTACTAAAATGAGCATAACTTTTTTTGTAATACATATATTGTAATACTGTTTTTATTATTAAATTCTACATTAAATTACCTTCCATTTGATATATAAACGTTTGTATTTAAGTGAAAATTAATATATTCTACAAGCACACAAACTTGAAAAACATGAAACTTTCAAAAGATGTTCACACTTTTGGCCACCACTGTATATATATATGCATATACATATATATATCTCATTGGCGCCCAGAAAAGTACCTAAAAATCATTGTAAAACTTCTTTCATTATCGCTTCTTGCTATGTTTTAATAAAAGATTTTCAGAAAGTGGTTTAACATCAAATATTCATTTTATAAAATGAATTTTGTTCATCTGATATATTACCGTAAATAGGAGCAAGGAAATTATCAAATACTGCAAGTTCATTTATTTTCATTTGTAAATAAATTTCTGCTTCTGTGAACTTGTTAAAAACAGTCAGCAATCATTTGATAGAGAAAACAAATAATTGTAAATGAAATACAAGCTCTGATGTAATAAAATTGTTTAAAGAAAAATTTAATGGAATTTCTTATAATATCGCTCCATGTTAGAGGTATTCGGATATGTTTATTGAAAGGATTTTTTTTAAAGTAGCATTTAATCCTTATCTTATAAAGCGATTTTTATTCATTTATTCATGCAGCGACATTTAAAAGCATCAATATCTAGTCTATTTAAATCTGAATGGCGAAGAAAACTTTAGAATATTATTGGGTTTCCAGAGCATTTTGAACTCCGCCTCCCTGGCTACGCCACCGATAGAACTAGAACTGGCATCATTTTATGTCAAATAAATTTAATGATTTTTTTTATTAGGTGGGAATTAAAGTGAGATATCTAAAAATAGTATGTATCTGATCGTGTTGACGGAATGTGTGACATAACTTTTCTCGTGAATTGATTTATGTGATAAATGAGGGGGTTAGAAAGACAGTGGAGTAAGTCAAAAATTTGAAAAATCTAGATAACCATATTTTTACTAAACGTATATTAATTTCTGTTCAGTTTGACAGTCCAAAAAATCATAGGTCACTTAAAAAGTCGCTAGAGGGCAAAAAAAGTTGGACAGCTCAATGCAACGCCAATACGGCAAGCTTGACAAAAAAACCCTCATTTCTCAAATTACTAAATACTGACTTACTCCACAGCCCCGTTTAACCCCCTCATTTATTACTATCTTTACATGAAGTATCGTTTTTTTATTTTTATTTTTTTACTATCAACAGACTTTTGATGGAGAGAAGGCAAATTTTCATAACGAAATAAGTCACACGAGATACTGTTTTATTGGGTTGTGCTCGTGAATGGTACGTTGAACATAAAATTATGTTTAAAATATAAATTCCTGTTAAATATTTTAATTTATTTAAATTTAAATTGAGATGTAAGCAAATCAAAAATTATGTTATCATTTGTTATAAATCAACATACATTTTAACCAACTTTCATAAAAGCAGTATAGAAAAATTATCAAATCATTCGCATACTGAAAGTATATCAATTCCGTTATTTATCACATTATATGGTTGGGTTGGGTTGGGTTGATTATTGACGGCCAATTATCTACACTTCGGATATAGGCCCGGGGGAATGCTCTTCGTGGGGGTCTTTCTAAGGGAACCTAACCCGTATTTACGCATGGATAAATCCACAGCTCGAAGAAAACCACGAAAACTCCGAAGGATTAGGCCGACGGGCGCGATTGGGATCGAACCCATCACCTCCCGTCTACCAGCTTCGAGAGCAGAACCTCTCAGCCACTGGTAGGGCCCACATTATATGGATGATTTTTGAACGCGCGCATAACAAATGTGTAGTTTTTCTGAAGCGAATTTTCAAAGAATACATGTGTTTTGTTTGATATGTGAAAGAAATGTATGCAATTTCTGCTAATAAAGGTCATGCCATCGTAAATTATTAATTAAAATTAGTCATAAGTTACCAACGTACTTTAAAATTATTCATAAGTTAAAAACGTACTTTTCTCGTATTTAACTTACACATTTACATCATTCAAATAATAACATTAATATTTCTGCTGGCGTAGGTTTTGATAAATCATTTCGTCCTTATCCTTTGTATGATTAAAGCTCCGAGGAATCTAGTAATTAATACTTATGTTGTATAAAACACCACGTTGCATGTGTTAATTTTATTATGAGGCTAATTTCTAGAATTTCATTTCTCAAAATAGCAAAACAGGAAATAAAGTACACTCATTGTTGCAAATATAACTTATTATACAATGAGAAGAAAATAACTAGGTTTATACAAGAAATAATACTAATTAACATAAATATTTAAGAGTATGTGTTTAGACAAGGTAAATTTTTTTTTAAAAATCACAAAATTTACGTTGCATTGCAAATTGCACAAAATTTCTTTAAATACCATTATATTCTGCATTATAATTTTACAAATGCACTACAAAAGTATTGAATTTGTATGTTCGTATGAGTATTTTTTTTTATTATGATAAATTTTAAGTTACTTACAAATATATATATATATATATATATATATATATATATATATTCAGGGCCTGATTACCACCGAAGCAAACTTCCACTAGTAAATTTGAATATAAATGTGGGTCATTCCATGGTAACTTACGTTACATTTAGAACAATTTGCTTCAGTAATTTTCTTAATATAACCCCAAAAAAATATTAAAAATGTAAAGTGATTTGTTAATAAGAACTACTCATAGCTTAATTTGGATGAAAATTACTTAAATTTAGTGCAATTTCTTGAATTTTGGCAATTATATTTATTGTGGTAACTTACTTTACTAAAAAAGGGAACAGTGTTATATTGCTATTGACGTTTGGATAAAATTCTGTTCTATTGAAGATGACATGGCTTAAAGAGTATATACATTCCATTCTTTAAGATTTTTGCAATGTAATTTATGAAATTTTAAAACTTTAGATCAACAACTAAATTTATTATAATTTTTTTTTAAAGTAACTTACGTTACACATTTCATTTTTACAAAAGTGATTTTTCTTGCATCATATTTATTACAATACACTGAATAATTAAACATAATAATGAAAGTACATAAAATATATTGAAATAGTATAAAAATAATTCAAATTGTAGGTATAAGTTACATAATATAACAAAAATAATAAAATATAAGCTTTTAAGCTTTTTTAGTTTTCTAATTTGAAATGTCCTCTGGCATTAACCCCTACTGATGGTTTTATTTTCTTGATCAAGTATATTATACAGGGTGTCCGAAAAAGTTTCGACGGATTTGAAATAATCATAACTCTAAAAGTAATTGAGTAAACGAAATTATTTTCTTTCCAAAGCACTCGGCAATTATCAAAGATTTGTTAGATGTAGCTATTTTAAAGTCGTGACATTCACACAATGCGCAAAATCGATGACCTGAAAATGCAAATTGCACCACACATTCGAAATTTTCACTTTTTGCTTGGGCTATTCGTCTACATAGTGGATCCTTTCCTACTAAATCGACGATGCTGAAGAACTTTCTAATTGACGTTTTTCCCATACCTCGAATAGTTTCAGACTTATACGCTTTCCACTCCAGAATCATCGAAGAAATTTGCGAATGTGTGGTGCGATTTGCATTTTTCAGTTCATCGATTCTACGAACTGTCTGAATGTCATGACATTAAAACAGCTACATCTAACAAATCTTGGATAATTGCCAAGTACTTTGGAAAGAAAATAATTTGGTTTACTCAATTACTTTTAGAGTTATAATTCTTTCAAATCCGTCCAACCTTTTTCGGACACCAGATATATATTATATACACTATCAAATATACTATTATGTACAAATATATTTGAAAGAACAAATACAAAGGAACAAAGAAAATTCTCCTTTTTAATTATTTATCTCAGATAAGCAAACATGATTCGCTTCTATATAGAATATGAAATGTGTATGGAAACTTAGATTTCATCATATTGGTAACTTACGTTACGAATTTTAACTATTGCTAATTACAGAAAAAAGGTATATATAAAAGCAAAGTAGGGATTTTTGCTTAGTACATAGTTGGTAGAAAGAGAAACAGATGCTTCAAAGATTAAATTTATCTTTTATCTTTGTTACCAGAAACAAACAATTGTTTTTGGTAACTTACGTTTCATGTAGCAAACCATTAAAAGATCCTTTGAAACTGCAGTAATTTACAACTGAAATACTTGTTAAAACTGTTTTGCTATTATTTAAGTCACTATTAAATAAAAATAACCTTGTTTATGAATCTATAAAGCATAAACACAAAATTAAATCGCCTTCAAAATTCAACAACGTGATTTCTCCAAAATAGAACAAACTCCAGTATACTTTAGAATGTTGTCACTTCTGAAAAACTAAATTCTAAAAAAATATATATGTTGTTGCTAAAGAACTGTACTTTTTTTAACCCAAAAATATCTGAAACAGTTTTATTACTAATTTTTTTTTTCAAAATTTTCCCTATGAGCATGGAATTGCCCATGTTCGCATTATTTAAACGCCTTATTCATGTAGAATTTCTGTCATATATAAGGCAAAATTTTTCTATTTGTTTTTACTAACGGAAGTTTGCCCCATGAGAAATAAGGCTCTGAAAATATTAAGGAGAATTTTAAAATATAATTTTACACCTTGTCGCGTAATTTAAAGAATTTCTCCGCATTTAAAATTAACGTAATTTTATTTACGATATATATATATATATATATAAAAGGTTAACCCTTCTTTGCACGAATTTTTCTTTTAGAATTGTGTTTTTTTATACATATATTAAATATTAGACACCAGAAATTTTAAGATAGATTTTTAACTTTGTTCAGCCACATAGTTCACGGGAAATTTACTGGATTAATATTTCTATACAAATATAGTGGTGGCGAAGAAGTTGATTTATTTATTAAAAGTTAAATAAACAGTGATGGAAATTTACATCACTATGCAACTAAGGGTTAATACAAAGGAATGGTAAAATGGGAAATGTAGTTTTGCATTTAAAACATATCGTATTCCTTTAAGGCAAATACCATAAATTTAATTAAAAGCTCCAAGAGAAACAGTGTTAATAACAGTTTCATACTTCAATAATTGTTTTTACTCTAAAAATACAAAAAAATCTGTTAAAAAAGAAAACATGACAAATAATGTTTTAACACCAGATATTTATTTTTAAAAAAGAAAGTCGTTCATCTAATCATGTAGCGATACTTACGAGCAAGAAAATGTGAAATTCCTGAAGTTTGTTTATTTTGATTTGCGAATCAGTTGCTATTTCTCTGTGCGTATAACTGTCAGCATTCATTTAATGGGTAAAAGAAAAAACAATTCATGTACTCGAACCAAGTCTGAAAGATGATATTTTACTGGTTGCTTTTATGAATTTTGGGTTCAATATAAAATGCTATGTTACAAAATAATTGTTTAAGTAAAGTACATTAATTTAGTTAAACTAAGAATGAGTTGAAAGCCAATCGAAAATCCATGTTTTCATCAATTAACGTATATTTTCAACAAGCTTATAAACAATAGTAAAGTTATCTATACTAAGTTTTTATTAAACAATGTTAAATATGTTACAAAAATATGTATGATATCTAAAATATGTTACAAAATAATAATTTAAGTAATGTACATTAATTTTTTAATCTAAGAACGAGTTGAAAGCCAATCGAAAACCCGTGTTTTCAACAATTAACATATATTTTTAACCACCTGATAACAATAGGAAAGTTATCTATACTAAGTTTTTATTAAACAGTGTTACAACTATGTTACAAACATATGCGTGATATGTAAAATATGTTCTACCCCAGGATAAAATCTACCCCAGCTCTTAACTATTACTTAAAAATGTGCGAAAATCGTTCGTGATCATTCTGAGCTTTATAGTACCTTTCAAGCTGAAATATATCAATATGTGGCCAAAAGGAATTTACCACTGGTTGTGGATTTTCCATTCTTTTGTTATAAAAATGTCACGTGGGAGGAAAGTAACCCCTCGCGTGTTATAACGTAATGCATAATGATAGGAAAATTTTACGTTTTAAACGTTAACAACTCTTGCGCATACAGTTTCGATACACCAGTTTTATATTTTTTTGTATTTTCATGGCTGAATTTGGATTGTAAAAGGTTTGTATGTAATGCTATGCAGAAAAAAAATCTTAGTGCTAGATTTTATTTATTTATTTATTTTTTGCTTTAAATATAAAAGAACTTCTTATTTTAAATTAAATTATGTTCTTTATTGATTTACTGTTTATTTCAAAATATAAGTATTTGTTTGTAATCAAACCGGTGGAAATTGACACAAGAAAACCCATTGGGGTAGATTTTATCCCGCGCGTGTACTAACGTAATGGAAAGAGGCACGTGTGCTGACGGGTTAATTGTCTCTTCGTAAAGATCAATTCTTAGTAATTTCTTCATGAAAAATTGTCATCAATAATGTGACAAATTCGATAGATTCAATCGGATAGATTCGATTACAGATTGAACACAATAGATCTTTTAACATACCGTAGAGCAAAATTTCTATAGTTTATATAATATAAAATATGGTAGGAATTAAAGAAATAAACAAGTTTGTTTCCTTACGCGAGGTGCATTTAAGAAAAAGAAATAAAGAATTTTAAGTTACATTTAAAATATAGAAATAATTCAAAAAACAGTTTGCATTGTAATTTTAAAAACAATGCAGAAGCATTAAATATTTTAAAATCAAAACTAATTTTGCTAAGCTGATAGTAGAGTCATTAACTTTACATATTTGAATAAAAATAAAATATATCAGTTTTCAAATACAAAGTATACAAATAATATCACATATTTTACATTTCACAAAAATTGCACAAAGCTTTTTAAAATATAATTTTCTCTACATTGCATATTTTAAAGAAATATTTTCTATTTAATGTTAACATAATTCATTTCACTGTAAGTTCTTAAAATATTAATACAAAGGATTGAAAAACAAGAACGAAAAATCATGCGTCAAGCATAGATTATGTAACACTTTCCAACGCTTCCAAAATAATTTTACAAATCATTACCGTTTAATAAGCTGAAAGATAACATCTAAGTAAACAATTTGGAAAACGCATAACATATTTAAAAACGTAATTTCAGGAATTTCATAATTCGTTAACATAATTCATTTCACTGTAAGTTCTTAAAATATTAATACAAAGGATTGAAAAACAAGAACGAAAAATCATGCGTCAAGCATAGATTATGTAACACTTTCCAACGCTTCCAAAATAATTTTACAAATCATTACCGTTTAATAAGCTGAAAGATAACATCTAAGTAAATAATTTGGAAAACGCATAACATATTTAAAAACGTAATTTCAGGAATTTCCAACATATACAATATTCGGAAAAATATCCGAATACTTTTATTCAACCCTGTATATGATCTATAGATTTGTATATATACTACATAGGATGCTAAATTTTAGTTTAGTTAGGAAACGCGTAGCACAGTTTAAAATTCTCCTTCTGGAGTTTCTGCCAATAAACGGATATGTGTTCGCGAACTTTTGTGCTGCCCTGTATATGAAATACAGAATTTGTAAACACCAAGTATTAGACAAAAAGTGAGTTAAATTTAAAATCGCGTTCAGCAACTTAAAACGCACTTTCAGGAATTATTGTTAACAGACAGTAGAGAAGGCTTTTGTGTGTCCCTGTAAATATACGATGACTGCTATACACACAATATTCTGTAGTAAGCCTCTTGTAATGCACCTTAGTGATATATATAATTTTCAATGCATTTAAAATAGTGAAACATTATTTAATTAAATCGCAAACGATTTTTCTCACAGACATATTGTAACGGAATTCTTTTGACTGTCCCTGTAAAGTAACTATAAGTGCTATGCACACCCTATTCCATATTTAGCTTCTTGTAATGCCCTTTAGTGATATATATCAATTACAATGTGTTTGAAATTGTGTAACATCATTAAAATAAACCACAAATGATTTTTCCCATAGACCATAATGTAACGGAATTTTTTGAGTGTCCCTGTAAAAAAACTATAAGTGCTAAACACTTCAGTTGAAATAGGGAACATGCTATAGATAACGACAATAACATATAAAAATTGCAGGGCCGAGCATATTTACTGGAGTTAGAACACGGACAGACGGCAGACGGCCAGACGGCAGACAAACCGAAGTCATAAACACTTTTCAACTAGGTTGGAAAGTGTTAATCAACTAGGTTGGAAAGTGTTAATCAACTAGGTTGGAAAATGTTAAAAAATGAAAATGCAAGGTTTCAATTTAAACTTATCTTATCCTCTTATGCTAAATAAAAGATCTAAGAAAAGTTTTATTATCAGATAAATATTATAAAGAATATTCTTCATTTAATCATTGTGTATACTTAGAAAACAATAAATATCAAAATCTTTTATTAGAACTTAATTTTTTCGTTTGCGATATCGTTGATGATGTTTGTGCTTATAAATATCAACATTCTTTTGATAAATAAAAAATAAATATACATGGCTGATAAGTTTTACACCTTTTTGTTGCCACCGTTTTTGGAATACAAATTTCCGTCTTATTAAATCGCGGACATTCGGCGTTTAAATAAGGCAACGATTTCTAGTCGAAAAAAGTGGTGATATGACCATGAAAGTTGGTATAATACCTCAATATGCAAGCAAACGAATTTAGTTGCAAGACATATAGATCAGATGATTAGATTATTTAAAAGCTGATTTATTGCTGAAATTAGTTATTCTGAAATCTTAAAACTTTATTATATTTCAGTTGATCTGTAAGCCAATCAAAAGCCATGGTTGTAGATTAACATATATATTTTAAGTAAAGTTTTAAAAATGTTGAAATGTAACAAGTTGTTAATATGCTGAGTATCTATTAATGAAAGTTCCGTAAACTATAAGGACATTATGAGGCTTTTTTGTTTGACGGGAAAAAGTTTCTCAGTGATAACGACTTGTAAGAGGAATATAACCAGATTCTATGGTTTATTGTTTCCATGGTTCGTATGTTTTTACCACAATTTTTTCATAGAATTTTTCTATTTAATATTTAAATGGAAGAAATTGTAGACGTCTCGTTTAATTGCAGGATTTGTAATACTTTTCTGCATTTAAATAAGATGAAAAATTCTATTAAGAAAAATGTGGTATAAGCGTACGAACCCTGGATTCTCCCAGGTAATCGTGCGTGTTTTGAAGCATTTACTACTTTTTAATTATTCTCAAGGCGCCTTTTGCGACAGCCTTGTTACTTGAACTTCTCGAAAGAGCACTAATCTGGATGACGGCTATTTAATTTCTATTTTATATATATATCTATATATAGTAATTTTTCTGGTGTATGTTTATTTTTTGTTATGTTTAATGGAAGGAAATGATTGACAGAATTATTTACCATTGTTGCCCGCTGAATATCCCTTTTTTAACCAGAGCATTAGTTTTTGTTATAGTGGCAAGTGAATTTATACAATTTTTGAAATTTTTTGCCGTTTTATTATCTTAATAATCTGATAATAAGCTTTTGTTTATTTAGAGTTTAGTGACAGTAGATATAAAGATTATAGTTAGTTTCCGAAGTAGACGCTTTTATTCATATTAGAGAACATGTAAATAAAAACGAAATGACATAATACAGGGTTCGTACGATTTTACTACATTTTTTTAACTCTGGTCGCTATGTTCAAACTAATCACTATTTCTTAAGAAAACGTCGAATTAAGCGTAGCGAATTTCGCCAAATTAGCCAGTTATCCCAAAGTTGGCATCACATATGACAAGTTATTTTTGTCGGCAAATTTGGCGTTATTTCGCCAAGTTGACCAAACATTCACGCTATTGTGGTAACCCTGCATTTAGTACTGTTCAACAACTACTTATTGTTGAAGCTGATACTGGTTTCTCCATAGAGAATCAAACTATAATTGAGTAACCATTAATTGTAAACTTGCCACCCACCTGCCCCCCTTAGGTATCGAATAAAAAAAAGTCCAATTCATGTAATTCAGGCAAACATATATATATTCCTAATTTCAAAGATCTATGTCAAAAGGAGGTGGGTGAAAACGGAGTAAAATGATTTGACTGTCACATACATACAACCAGAATCGTAAGTTAAAAGAAAGCCTGTAAAAAGAGAATGTAAGACAATATTTACAAGTAGAAAACCACCCACTGAACATTGGGCCTGAGCACTGACACAAAAAATGATGCAGTCGTAGGCGGAACTTTTTCATTGTGTGTACGGTCCCTTGAAATTCAATACCAATAATTTCTAAAAGTTTTCTCCGCCTTATTTGTCTGAGATTCAACAAATCAAAGAAAACTTTTAAAAAATTCTGGGGTGTAAAATTAGGGCACCGTACGAAGGTTTTACAAAATTGGCCGACTTGCGCCGCCATTTTTGTGTCAGCGCTGAGGCCTAGTATTCAGGGGGCCGTGAGTAGAAAATAAATATGTTTCGTCTAACAATAAAGAATAGAAATATTTTAGCTGATAACGAAATTTTCCAAAGAATAAAATTAAACATTTTAAAGCATCGCATAGAAAAACCACATTATGCTTCTAGAAAAAAATTTTATTAAAGAGAAAAGTGAAGTTAATTGAAATATGGTCAACATAAAAGTATTTTAATGCAGACCTGCCAAATCTCCGGCTTTTTGGATACCGGTAATTTAGTACAGAAAATGTTGTTTTAGTTAACCCCTTGGGGATGAGCGACACGTATACGTGACGCATAAGGAGCTCAGAATCTGCGATTATCCCCACCAGTTATTTTTTAGTGTAAACTTTGCCTTATTTAATAGTAGAATTTCTGCGATTCAATGAGGCGAAAATTTCTGTTTTAAAAAACCGGTGGTAAATATTAAAAATTCCTTAAAGGACGCTCGTCGCGAAGGGGGTTAATCGGAGTATTTTGCTATTTAAAAGAACAACATTTTCTCTAAAATATTACTGGTGTGCAAAAAGCCGGAGACTTGGCAACTCCAGATTTAATGCAATCACAGTGTATTTTAAAATATTATTTTCAATCAAGATTTTGAAGGATACTTCATATTCGAACGAGTACCAAATTTTATAGAATGCGGTTATGAAATGAATTAGTATAAAACTGATGTATGCATTAAACATTTTATGTTATGTACGGCATAATATTCTTAAGAGATGTTCAGATTTCCATTTATATTGACTCATTTCGAATCATTTTCTGGTGTATTTAAAATGTAAAAATTTGTAATAGTTTACGGATATTAAATTTTATTGACTTTATCAGAATGCTAATAAGTTTTTATTCGCATACGAATTCCATATTTTATTACCACACCGACTGTATGTTTTTGGGAAATATCAATTTTAAAAAGTATAAGATCCTCCCTCTTCCTCGTAAATTGGCTTCCTATATAGGTTTCTTAAGTTTATGCATCATTGACTACCTATCCGAATACAGATTCTAATATAAAAGATCTTATAAATTGAAAACATATGACCAGCATGATAAAAATATACTTTTTTAAGGTCCCACGTCATTTGTCAATGATGCTTTTTTACTACAAATATGATTTATCGTTAACTGTCAGAAATGCGTTACTTAATAAATGTTTCAAGTATCATTTTTTCTTTACAAAAAGAAAACACACACACTCACACACATATATATTTATATATAAATATATACAAGGCGAAGTACTTATATTCATAAATGCTGAAATGACTGAATGACACCGGAATTTACACAGAAATTTATTTTTAAATTAGTAAGAGCTGTTCTTCACAGACTTAACCCCTTCGCGACGAGCGTCTTTTACAAAATTTTTAATCTTTTACCACCGATTTTTCAAAACAGAAATTTTCGTCTAATTGAATCGCAGAAATGTAATTTTAATAAGGCAAAGCTTACAATAAAAAATAACTGGTGGGAATAATTGAGGATTCTGAGCAACATATGCGTCACGTATACTTGTCGCTTGTCCCCAAGGGGTTAATAAAAGGATATTTTTTATTCCAAATTTTCTGTGCTAGTTCTGCATTTAGGGAATAAATTAAACGGTTCAAAAATGAATCACCGCACTTCAAGGGCAGGGATGCCACTGACGATTATTTTTTAAATTCTATCCGCACCACTTTCGAAGAACAGAATATTTTCACATACACTTTGACTGCATACAAGAGAAATATACTACAAAATTAATTTTCTTAAAATAGAAGTGCGAATATAATATAAAAATACTCGCCAGTGGCAGCCCTGTATGTATGTTAAAATGTAAAAAGATATATTTCTAAAATATATATATTTGATGTATGATTTACATAATTTGTAGGTACAGAAAATTATACTGAGAAAAAGCACTATTCATGAGACAGTTTCGTATTATACGTGATATTTTTTTAACATGTTTCCGTAAACAAATTGCGCATAATACAGTGTTATTAACCCTACATTGTGCATATATGGATCAATTAAAATTTGTCCTTTAATAACTAATACACTTATGAGGTAGCACTATCTATTTTTTAAATACAAATGTTCGTGTCATGGATCACTTTAATCTGCTATTAAAGACTGTAAAAAATTGCTCTTTAAAAATTATGTTATCTAACTCTATATATGGTATAAAAAACATACTTCGAAGCAGCGTAGGGTTAAATTGGGAATCACAGACTACGTAACGATTTGTTTTTTAACCGTATACTAGCTTTCTTAGTTATACATATTCAAACACTTTTATTAAAAGGTTTTAAAATATTGTAACATCTTATAATAATTTTGTATAGGATTGTCGTTGGTGCAACTAAATATATGCAAGGTGGCATCGTTTCCAAAGAGACTGGAAGCACTATTTAGGATAAGCAAATTTCCATTTGTAATTTAAATCGCAAAATTCGTAATCACCTTTATTCACAGAAATTTTTATATTTTTCTGTGATTAAAAATCATCGTAGAACTGTACGTGTCAGAATTATTAATCTCATCTCGGGATTATAAAAACTATTTCACTCAAAGAGAAAATTACCAAATCAGAAATTTTTTATAAAATTGAAATTACATCGCCACGGAAAACCACGTTCATTCGTCACATCCGAAACGTGGAAGTAATTAACTGTGGTTAATAGCTATTCAACATCAACTCGCAAAGCGAAAGTAACATTTAAAGTGTAATGATTGTTTGTGAAATATGCTAATAAACAAACATTAATATCTTTATATCTTTAAGCACAATTAACTACTTCAATTCTTGTAAGAAAACCCAGCAACAATGTAAAATCCAAAAGACGTCATCGGAAAGTGAAACCAAGAGACTTTTAATTACAGAACTCTAATTTACGTCAGATCTTCTAGAAATGTAACCGCTATCACAAGTACAAATGTAAGCTCCTAAAATTTCTATACCAACACCTATATGGTATTAAGTGTAAAATGTCATGTAAGAGTCAAGTTAAATGTTCAATACAATTCTTTAAATAGATAAACTTATTTGGGCATTTAACACTAGAACTGCCGGAAATTTTACTCAAGTTTTTTAAAGCTATTTCATACCAGAAACTTTATTTAAAACTACTTAACTTATTCTTTTAAACGTATTTCTGTTAGTTTTATATTAAATTTATTTTAAAAAGAAATTTCTGGTTCGAAATGGAATATATTCATTTGGTAACCGTAAAAATGGCGGCTCATGTCAGTTCTCGTGTTAACCCTTTCACGGGCGGTGGTCACAAATGTGACCACCTAATTTTAATTACAAAATGTCAAACTGCATTCAGAATATTTTAATAAAATTTTGCTTTTATAATGAACTTGAAGAAAAGCAAGTATTTAGTTTTTAAGAAATTAGTTTGTAAATTCTGGTGTCAATCAATCTTTTCACCATTTTACGAATAGAAGTAATCCGCGCCTGAAAGGGTTAATAGGAGTGATCTAATTTATAAATTTAGTATTTTAGCTGCAAACGATGCGAAATAGCTTAAATTATCGCAAGCCAGCATATTCTGGAAAATACACGAATCGGTGAACTTTTATACACATATCACATTCAACGGATAATAGTAGAAGTAAGCAACATCAGAAAAGGTAAGAATACTTTTCTTATCCTTTAACTTTGAATGTATTGCAGAGAACATTTTTCTAATTTTATTCATATAATAAGACATGCGCCTCACCGAATTCCTGCTTCAGTACGCACCTTGCGTAAGGCGATATTTACGAGCAAAATAATATTAAAATCGGAAAAGTTCATTGATTTTCATTTGCGAATTTATTCGTGCTTGTAACTGCCAACATTCTTTGGTTAATGAAAACATAACTTTCTATGCATAAATCTCAAAAGGTACAATTTGATTACGTTATTTTAATGAATGGTGCATTGAAATAGAATTGGTAAAACGCAAAAATTAATTTTTGTGAATGCTCTCTTAGGTTTCTTTCATGGAATAGGAATTAACTTTTTAAATAATAAAAAGTACATGTTATATAGAAAGGGGCTGGTGGCAATCTGATTTTACAGATATTTGGGTGGGCGTAGCAAAAAAGTTGGGGGGGAGGGCACTGATCTATTTAATTTGGCGATTATTTAAATTTAATTGGAAGGGAAAGTTCTTTCCCAGTGAGCATTTGTAATATACCCAGTTTCTCACGCTTATCATTTCCCTGTTGTTTTTCTCTATGTTTTGGGCTACGGCATGCAGGTTCTATCAGAATTTGGGGATATATCGACGAAAAGGGGGTGCTGTGATCGATATTTTTGTTCCTTTTTCACTATTGTATCATCAAAAAGTGTATGAAGTTATGCTTCAAATTGAACCCCATTTTTTTATGTTTTGGCTATGGCAAGCAGGTTCTATTAGAATTTGGGGATATTTCGACGAAAGGGGGCGTTGTGATAGCCATTTAAAGATTTCAAATTCAAAAAGATGTACAAAAAAATTAGAAATACTAAAAGTTTTTTTCGTTAAATGTTCGGCTTTGATCCGGAGAATCCGGAACAATTTTTGTTTTGCCTCTATCTTAAAAAATGGCTGAGATATAGAGGTTTGAAATATTAGGGTGGCTGACATTTTCAAACAAGGCAGCAGAATTCATCCATAAACGGGTTTAATTTATAAGTTTTAGTTAACATGGTTTCGGCACATTTTCTTTCATTGTTGTAACCATTGTTCCTATTATATGCTTATCACTATATATTTATATTCGCCAACGTCAAATTCTCGCCAAACTTGGCGACAGTTGGCGAAACATCGCCAAATTTAGCGACCAAAATAGGTTACCATAAATGAAGCCAACTTGGCTGTAAAGGAATAATTTGGCGATATTCTCATTCAAATTCAATGTTGACGAGAACTGGGATTGAATCTTCTTTAATTAGGTTCCACGCATTTTACCTTTGTGTTTTCCAGTAAAATTAGCTAAAATCGTAAAACCAAGGAATAGGGAGGCTATCTGTAACTGTCGGTTCAGGCCAGAAGAACTTTTCGTAGTTCAGTATACATCAGTTGTTCGCATCCCGGTAACCCGACGATTCGCAAGCAGCTGACGTACTTGGCCGTGACGAAAAATATTGATTTTAATGGCGATGTGATAGCTAATTTTGAAGTATTAACATGACTGAGAGAGAAGAAAGTTTTGGGATTGGCACATCCGACTAGTTTTATTTTGTAAAAGAATGTTAGTCATCTAATCATATTATGTTACATAGGGGGAAAAAAATGTCAAAATCTGCAGTTTCATTTATTCTTATTTGTGAATAAATTGCTGCTTCCTTATGCTTTAGCTGACAACCTTTTGATAGATGAAAAATAAAGATTATTTGTAAACGATATAAATCAAGATCCGGTGGAAAAAAAATGGGAAGGGGAATTTTTGGGAATAGAACATTAAATAAAGAAGTTATTTTAGAAAAAAATAAATTTTTAAACATTTTAATTAATTGAAATTTAAAATACGATGTAATCCAATCAAAAAGTAATGTTATCAACTGATATAATCAACATTTTAAAAAAAGTGTAGAAATGCTAACGATTCATTAAAATGCTAAGTGTATATTAATTCCATTATTTATCACTCTCTTTTGATGATTTTTGAACACGCACATAACAAAATTAAACTAAGTGGAGTTTTCTAAAAATAAATCTATTTCAAAGAATATCACATTTTAGTTTCACAAAGTTTCACATTTTAGTTTCACAAAGTTTCACATTTTGTTGAATGATGTCCAAAAGGATTGTATTTAATTTCTCTTACTAAAGGTGATGTCATCGTAATTTATTACTTACAATTAGTCATAAATTAGAATAAAGTACTTTTCTCCATGTTCAACTCATTTACTTTATTGAAATAATGACACTAATCTTTCTGTAGGCGTAGCTTTTGATAAATCACTTCATCATTATCCATTGTATAATAAAAGCTCTAAGGAACAATTCAAGTGATTAATGCCATAGAATGTATAAAACACCACGTTGCACATGTTAATGATGCTGTGATTTATTATCAGTCAAATTTCTAGATTTCATTTCTCAAACTAGCGAAATAGGAAAGATTATATTTTTACTCGTTGTTGCGAATATCTTATGATATATAATGATAAAAAAATGACTCGGTTAAAATAAAAAATAATAGTTATTAAAATAAATGGTCAAGTGTTAAGCAAAGTAAAATTAAAAAAAAAATCACAAAATTTTAATTACATGGAAATTGCACAAATTTTTATTTTCCAATTCAGTTATATTCTGCATTACATTTTACTGAAATGCAAAATCATCGCATTTGTAAGCTATAATAAGAGTAATTCACCTTACATTAATTTATAATAGTTGAAAGTAGGCTGAGATATGTATTTTCGCAAAAGTAAAATTTATTTCTAAAAATGATAAATTTTATGTTACTTTCAAATATATATTAAAGAACATTTTAAAATATAATTTTATTCTGCGTCGCATATTTTGAAGAATTGTTATGTATTAAAAATTAACATTATTTTCTTCAAGATATAGATATAAAAAATTAATAAAAATGAATGGCAAAGGGAAAAATATAAGTTTTCAATCGAAACGTACGGTATTCTCTTCAGATAAATACCACAATTTAAAATAAAAGCTTTATACCACTTTACTGCTTCAATAAATCTTTTTGTTCTAAATATACAAAAACATTTCATAAACGACATAAATATGTTTTATCATCAGATATACCTTTTATAAGAAGGATGTCGTTCATTTAGCAATATTAACAAGCAAGAAAATATGAAAATTTTCAAGCTCATTTATTTACATATGTGAATCAGTTGATATTTCTTTTTGCATATAACTACCCGAATTCTTTTTTTGGGGAGAATATAAATTTTTACAAAAACAATGTAAATTTAACCCCTTAATCGTCGTGCCCGAGACATTCACGGGCAGCGTAGGTTACGCCTGTTTTATTCAGATTGTTTGATTCCCACCAATTTTTTTTAAATAGTATTATTGGCTTTATTCTTGCATTATTTTATCTGTATTAAATAAGACGAACATTTCTACTTAAAAAAATTGGTGGTAATCAAGCAATCTGAATTTTTAAAAAGTAGCCTACACTTAAAGGGCGCGACGATTAAGGGGTTAAAGAGTTAAGTTTAACTGGTATGTTTTTATGAATGTAATATATAAAAATTCAATATAAAAATGTAAATATGAAATAATATATTATAAATCAATATAAAAATATATCAATATAAAAATACAATACAGCAAAATCAATATAAAAATACGTTCAATATAAAAAGCAATGTTACAAAATATTAATTTTTCTACAGTATTTTAATTTTGTTAAACTTAGACAGAGTTCAAAGCCAATCAAAAATCTATGTTATAAATTAACATATATTTTTTACTAACTTATAAAAATAGAAAGTTATAGATTATTATTATACTGAGGCTTTATTAAAAAAATGTCTTAAATGTCTTCTAGTAAATATCAATTCTCCGTAATTTATTAATAAAATATTGTCATTATTAATGTGACATATTGAATAATTTCGATCAAACAGACTCGCTCGTTTAACATATCGTCGCTACCATGTCAAACTATCGAATGTGAAAAAATGCATTTTCCATTACTTTTAAAAATGGGACGATTGTCACCACTAAATTTTATTAGAATTCTTCGTCAAGTAAGAATGCCCATAAAATTTCTGTGAATAACAGGGTTGCCAGTTTGGCCTTCTTATTGAATGAGAGATACCGAATTCATACCGCAAATTTTGGAGAAAAAAGTTTACTTTAAGTAATCATGAAATGTCTGTCATTAATGAAAGCAAAAATTTCTGCTTGAAATTTCTGGTATGGTGCGGAATTTTTTAAATAAAAAAAGAGGCCAGACTGGCAACCCTGCTGACAAATATTATTAAAATTTAGTGGTGGCAACTGGCCCATTTTTAAAAGTAATGAAAAATGCATTTTTGCAAATTCGATAGTTCGACATGGTAGCGACGATATCATAACGAATAATAATAATAGCTTAACCAATTAACTGCCAAAACTATGTGGGCGGAGTCTTCGATATTTTTACAGACATTCGTTTCCCACCAAAAATTCTGAAAGATAATATTTGGCAACTTTAATAGTAAAGTTTTTGTCATTAAATAAAGTATTTTTAAACATATTAAAATAGTGGTGGCTAAACATGTTTTTTTTTTTTTTTATCATACACTTTAATTTTGAAAGTTGATAGCGAATTGGTTAACTCATATTAAAAATGTTACGTATTAAAGAAATACCCAAGTATGTCTGTTTACGCGAGCTACATTTATGAAAAAGAAATTACGAATTTTAAGTTACATTTAAATTAAAGAAAGAATTCAAAATTTAGTTGGTATCATAATATTTAAAAGAAATATTTTTTAAAACTTTTTTTAAAAATCAAAACTAGTTTGGCCGAAGTGTTGTACATTCCTTAACATTATGTAATAATAGATAAAGCAAGTTCAAAGATATGTGTTTGCAAAAACAAAATATACGAAAAATATCATAAATTTAAGCTTACATAAAAAAATCAAAGAGCTTTTTAAAATATACTTTTACTCTACATTGCATATTTTAAAGAAATCTTTAACATTTACATGCTTTTTTTCAATATAAGTGATTAAAAATATTAATAAGATGAAATGAAGAAAAGAAAATTCAATTTTTTTAATTTAAACATATCTTTATCTCTTATGATAAACCTTTAAATTTTAATTAAAAGTACTGATGTTAAAAATGTGAAACATTTTCTTACAGTATCATTTATTGTTATAATTAATCACAGAGCTTGATTAGGATATAAAAATTGTTTGGCACCACATAATTATTAAAAAGAAAGCTGTTTATCTAATCGAGTGTTCTACGTAAAACGAGGAAATGTCAAAATCTCTAGATTAGCTTAATTTTTGTCATTTGCTATTTAGTTGATGGTGTTTGTGTTTATAAATACAACATCCCTTACATGTATATATACCGGGTGAACCAAAAGTTCGTTAAAACTTTAAAAATCCATAATAAAGGAAGTAATTACGATAAAAAAGTGCGGTTTGCAAGAAAGAGTTCACAAGGTAGACAGATTGTTTTTAGCAGCAAAAAAAGTTTTAGTTAAAAATACCACTGGTAGAGGGCGCTGACAACCCGAAACACAATAAACCGGACAACAGTACGATCCATGCATTTACCATTGCAATAACAATTGTTCAACATGACCTTTCGCAACGCAACAGTTGCTGACTTTCCGTTCAAATAGAACAACTTCACAAACAACGCTCGATCGGGTAATGATAAAATTCTGGAAGCGAATGAGAAATCCTCATTGATACCGTTCATTTATTGCAGGATTAATTTGCATAATTTTGCTGAATCTCTCGAATGTTAGCGCCATCTACAGGTGACTTTTTTAACTAAATTTTGTTTGCTGCTAAAAAAAATTCTGACTACTTTGTGAGCTCTTTCTTGCAAACCGCACCTCTTTATCCTAATTTCTTCCTTTTTTATGAATTTTGAACGTTTTAACGAACTTTTGGTACACCCGGTATATACGAGGTATGATCCAAAAGTTCAGGGACAAGGTGTAAAAAACCTTACCCTGAAAAGTTCACAGCACCGAAACACATCCACCTTCAAAGTATTCACCTTGGGCAACGATACACTTCCTCCTGCGTTCGTATAACTTCTGGAAGCACTGCTGGAAGTTATTTTTCGCAACCTACCCTAAGGCATCCTGCGATGATGCTTTCATCTCATCTAATGAAGCAAAACGGCGTCTCTGTAAATGTTTTTTCATTGATGGGAACAAGTAAAAGTCATACGGACATATGTCAAGTGAATAGGGAGATGGGGAAGCATATTAGTGCGAATTTTGGCAAGGAACTGTTTTACCAATCGGGATCAATGTGCTGGTGTGTTGTCATGCAGAAGGTACCAGTCGCCACTCTGCCAGAACTGAGGCCGTTTACGATGTATGGATTCACTCAAACAATGTAAAATACATAAATAATGGTCCTTGTTAACAGTTTGGCCTTCATGAATAAATTTTGAATGCACAATTTCTTGAGAATCAAAATATGCCTCCATCATTATTCTCCCTTTTCTCCGATCCTGCTGGAATTTTTTCGATTGTGATGAGTCCAAAGTTTCCGGAAGTCTCCATTGATGTTTTACCTAAGCGTTGACAGAATTTAATGTTGCAGCGCTGTTCAAGAAAAGCCATCTTTCTTACGTCGTGGAGAAAGGGTAACTAACTTCGGAAGAAACAGGTGTGCGTACAGTGCGGTCACATAACATGGGTTAAATCACCCTAGGCAGGTAGTGGAGGGATGGGAGAATCCATTTCAAGAGGATTAACTTTAGGTACATGCTTTTGTCGTCAGGAATGGCCGCAGTCCCTGAATTTTTGGATCGTACCTCGTATATATATATATATGTCTAAAGATAAATACCCATGCCTGACATTTTTAAGCTCTTTGTTAGCAGTTTTTCGAAAATCAAAATTGCAATGCAAACCGTAAAATTTCACAGCTATGAAAATGCACGCAAACGAAGTAAGTGTCAAGACATGCTGTTTGATTAGTTTATTTAAAAGATGGTTTATTGATGACATTATTTTTTGTGAAATATTAAAACATAATTATATTTAAGTTTATTTGTAAGTTAATCAAATTACAAGGTTATCAGTTAAAAAACTAAAGTTTAAAAACGTAGAAAGGTATCAAATTTCTTATATATTGACTTTTTTTTAATGAGAATTAGATTATATAAGCATATTATGAGGTGTTCGTGTCTGTTAGACGAAGAAATCTTTCTCCGTGATCATGTGTAAGTGGGATAGACGGTTTTCTATGATTCACAATTTTTCTTTGCCAGCAATGCATTTCCTTTCACATATACACTACTATTTATTAATTCTCAAGGAGTCTTTAAGACAACCTTGTTACGAGACTTTATCCCAAGTTCTGAGTCTACAATAACTAGCTAAACATTTTCATTTTCTATATATATAAATTCTCGCATCTTTTCTGGTGTCAGTGTGTTATAGTTTTCTCAAATGTATAATGAAAAGAAATGATTGACAAAATTATTTATCATCTTTGATTACCTAATGCACTCTTTTTGATCAGCTTCTTTTAAATCATTGCAAAAGCATTGCCTTTTTGAATCAACAAAATTGCGCAATATTGATAACAGATAACATTGCTTATTAAAGTTTAAAAGTGTAACTCATCTAGATACGTTTTAAAAACAAACTATTAAAAACAATTAAATGCATGTAAAAATACAAAAGACATTTTAACCTATTGAAGAGCAGATAGATATTTTTATGCGTATAATTTTTAATAAACATGTGTACCTTTTTTTACAGCATTCAAAATTTTATATTATATTAAAAACGCTGTACAATTGCGTTTCCTTATTTTCAAATAATTTTTTCGAAAATTCTAGTGTGAATTCAATCTTACAGAAGCACAAAATCTGAGCCCTGAAACAGGATTCGATTACCACAATATTTTAATAGAATTTTTCATCTGTATTTAAACGACGCATCTACAATATCTGCTATTTAAATATTAAATATAAAACTTCTATTAAAAAATTATGGTACAAGCGTACGAATCCTGTGAAAGGTCCAAACATCACTCTATATCGCACATTTTAAGTAATTTATTTGTATTTAAATTTAAGTACTTTACTGAAAAAAATGAGAAAATGACACATTTTAAAATATCGATTTCTCTGTATCGCACATTTTTAGTTTCGTATTTGTACATATACGTACTTTAAATAAAAGTATGCAAAAATATGCAAAAATAATTTCATAAGTTAGACTAAAAAAACTCAAGTTTTCAATTTATACATATTATCATATTTAAAAATAAACATAAGTTATTAATATAACCTTAATAACAAGTTCAGAAACATTAAATAAATATGAAAAACATGTTTTATAATCAGGTTCACATTTTACAACAAAAAATACCGCTCATCTAAACATCTAGCGATACTTAATGAAGTCTGTAGGTTAATTTATTTTCATCTGCGAGTCAGTTGCTATTTTTTCGTGCCTATAACTGTCAGCATTCTTTTGATCGAGAAGAAATAAATTTAGGGTAAACGATAAAAAAGAAGTTAGTCTGAGGAGTTATTTTTTGAGTAGATTATTTTTAAGAATTATAAGTTTACTATAAAATGCTTTGGTAAACAAAATTGTTTTACTTAAAATATTTACAATTATTAAAATTAAGTTGATTTTAAAGACTATCGTAAATGAATATAAGTAATTAACACATTTTCCGGCAATTAACACATATTCTAAATGCTCTGCATACCAATAATATTGTAAAGATTTTTATGCTAGATTATCATAGAAAGTTCTCCGATTAGATAAAGTAAATGAAAAAATATACAAAATTAGTGGTATCCTGAGCATCTGACCTCCACCCTAGTTACGCCACTGGACATTGGTTAACTTCACTCTAGTGCAAATTCGTACCGCCCAAACTTTCAAATGTTGGCGTTTTCTAAAAACATGCTTTCATGAATTTACATTTTTCATTAACAAAATGAAATTTTTGATAAAATCAAATATCACAATCCGTATTCTCATTAAATCGCATATATACGAATCATGTATTATATTTTATTATTACTGTATTGCTGATAAAGTTATACGAGGTTGAATTTACGGAACCCCAAAGCGCACTGGTGTGGAGTGCGCGGTTGCTAAGCAGAAGAATGAGTCTACGGAGTAACCATCTTTAATCCCTTGCTCCTTCGTGACCAGGCACATAGCCGAGTATTTATTTATTTAGTTATTTATTTACTTATTTTTGCTTTATCCGTGGTTCTTTTAATGCATGCTTTTGGTAACAATTTATATCTCCTAAAGTAAACAAAATGTTATTATAGAATTTACACCTTCATGTTCAGATATTTTAATAAAATCTAAGTTTCAATGAAAAGCTGACTATTTTAACCCTTTAACGGACATTGGTTTCCCCATGAAACCACAACACTTTAATTACGAAATTCAACAATGACAGCAGAATTTTAACAGAAATGTTTTCCATTTATCACAAAGCCATAAAATAATAAGCCCAGTCAGATAAATGGGAAACTTTTCGCAAGTTGAAAATAGCGCCATCTAGCGGATGGGATGCTTGCATTCGGCACCAAGAACATTTTAATAAAATTTTGCTTCTAAAATTAAAGCTTAAAATAAGGAGTTCATATTTCCCATAAAAGTCGTTTGTAAATTTCGGTGTCAGTCAGTAATTTCACATTTTGCGAACAGAATTTGTCTGTGCCGGAAAGGGTTAATTGCATAGTGATGTAAATTTCCATCATTTTTTATTTAAGTTTTAATAAATAAATCAACTTCTTCCCCCCACTATATTTGTATAGAAATATTAATCCAGTAAATTTCCCCATTTATTTTTTCATTATAGTTTTAGCTTTAATGTAAAAGATCCCAATAATTAGCAAGCTTTTAAAGGAAGTGCAAAACCAAAACATCGGTACAAACTGTTGATAATATATCAAAAGATTAATATCCGGAATTAATTTCTATGACACTTTATTTACATCATTTAAAACTCATCCCGATAAAAAGTAATTATCTAGAATTTCAAACAGGAAATGAAATTGCCTGATGCAATATGAAGAGGTTTTTACAACACGTGATCTGAACAAGGAAGTGAAAGACTAAAATACGTATTAGTGACGTAACTTGACTTTACGTCATTACCATCCAATGAAAGAACTTAAAAATGATGTCACTTGATAAGGACAAAGACTGTTGCATCTCTGCTTTATAGAACTTAAATAGATGCTTTTTCTCTCGCGATGGAGTTGGAACTGTATACTCCGATCTCCCTTAAACTTAAATTGAAATAATGTTTAAATCTAAATTTTATGTAACTATTAAATGTAAACTATGTAAATTAAATTCTTTAATCAGTATAATGAATGTTTTATTAATCAATAACTAATACACATTGCTTAGTCTCATGGATATTCTTCAATCAAGGATCTGCATATTGTGTGAACAAAAAGTATTGGATACATCTATTTTCTTAATGGATTAATTCGTGATTCTGGCGGACCATACTATGCGGCAAATTGAGGAGTGAGGACGATTGCTGAAAAATGGAGGTAAGTAATATCTTACCTATCTTTTGTTCCGAAAGTTGAATTGATTATTTATATTGCTTTGGAATACGCAAAATTACTGACTACCGAGAAAATAACACTAACAAAGATTATGAGACGCGAAAATATTCTAAAGTATATAAAAGGTAAAAATAAAAATAAAATATAGTGTCCTTAAATCCTCGAATACTTAAAAGAAATTAATTAATTTTAGATATATTCTAAAATAGAAAAATGGCAACCTTCAAAGAAGGTAGTATAATTGAAAAATTAAATTCCAGTAATTACGCAAACTGGAAATTCAAGGTGGAGATGCTCTTGATAAGAGAAGAGCTCTTTGAAGTTGTCACAGACGACCCACCTAATCCAATAACCCCGGAATGGTCGAAGAAAGATAGAAAGGCAAGAGCCTTGATAAATTTAAGTATTGAGGATAATCAAATTATCCATATTAAGCATTTACAAAATACACGGGACACATGGAATACGCTAAAAAGAATCCATGAGAGATCAAATCTGTCAAGTAAACTTTTTCTCCTTAGGAGACTTTATGGAACGAAATTATCTGAAGGAGGAAATATGATTACTCATATAACCAAAATATTAGAAATTATCGATAAGTTATCAACCATAGGCGAAGAAATTAAAGCAAATCATATTTCAGCATTATTGCTCTGCTCTTTACCTCCTTCATACGACACCCTCATAACCGCATTAGAAGCCAGACAGGAAGACGAATTAACTCCAGAATTTATAAAGAGTAAATTAACAGACGAATTTAATAAAAGAAATGAGCATTCAAATACAAGTGATAATACCAACAAAGCCTTTAGAGCTGAAAGAAAATTTAAACCCACAGGTTTTAAAAAAGAAGAAAAATACTGCACGATTTGTCGACTAAAAAACCACAACACAGTTAATTGCTGGCATAACAAACATAAAACAACTAACTTTAAACAAAATGTAAGAAAAAACTTCTCTTCTTCATTAGTCTTTCAAAAAGACGAGAACAGGTTAAAAAGTGCAGACTCAAATAAACCGAACAATAAAAGCACAGCTTATTTCGGAACCGAAGAAAAGAAAAATTGCGCATTTATAGCGAACAAATCGCAAAATAAAGCATGGATCATAGATTCTGGCTCATCCTCCCATATTTCAAATAATGAAAATTTATTTTCTGAATTTACAAATAAAGAACATACCAACGTCGTAATTGCCAACGGCAATAAATTAAAATCCTATGGTTCAGGTAATGTAAATATTACCACAATAACATCCGACGGTAGAACACATGAAATAACATTAAAAGATGTTCTACTAGTACCGGAAATTGAAACTAATTTATTTTCGGTAACTAAAGCTACGAAAAATGGATGCACATTAACATTTGAAAATAATCAATGTTTTCTAGAATATGAAGGATCAATTCGCTTAGAAGGGACAAGAAAAAATAATTTATACGAAATTCAGCAAACTAACGAAACCACAGATGAAAATTTCGTAAACATGATAACTAATTGCAAAAATAAAAACTGCATAGAATTATGGCATAGAAGATTAGGGCATAAAAATGTCGCGTCGATTAAAGAAATAATGACAAAGGAATTAGCATGCGGAATTAACATAAATAATTGTTCCCATAGTACCGAATGTGAGCCTTGCATTAAAGCAAAATTAACTGACGCGCCTTACCCAAAGAAAACGGAATTGAGAGCAAATAAAATTCTGCAATTAGTGCACTCAGACGTATGTGGTCCTATTCAAACTCCAACCATAGGTGGTAAAAATTACTTTTTAACCCTCTAAGCGTGTGGAACGTAATATTCCGTTCACTAAGCTCCAGGTTTCACTGCAATATATGCAAAGTTTAAGATAATATAATTCTATAGATTTAATGAATTTTCAAAACATTGAAGAATGATTAACACCCTCAAGGGTTACATTCATATTTGTAATTAAGTTTTATTTATAATGCTGAAAGAATCATATTTTTTTTAGCATTTAAAACAAAATGCTGACAAAACAACATTACAATTTTACCCTTTTTCAAAACGCTCAGAGGGTTAACTTTCATAGACGATTACTCTAGATTTACGATATTATATCTCCTACAAAATAAAAGTGAGGTATTCGAAAAACTAAAAGAATTTGTTGCCCTGGTCAACAATAAGTTTGGCAAAAAGCCTACAGAACTCAGAACAGATAATGGCAAAGAATTTAAAAATTCTAATATAGATAATTTTCTAAAAGAAAATGGAATTAAGCGACAGCTAACAGTACCATATTCTCCGAGCCAGAATGGTATTGCTGAACGAAGGAATAGATATCTAATTGAAATGACAAGAACAATGCTAAGTGACTCTAATTTACCATTACATTTCTGGGGAGAGGCGATCTGCACCGCAAATCACCTACAAAATCGACTGCCAACTAAAGCCAACGAAAAAACTCCATATGAATTATGGTCAAACAGAAGACCAAATCTAAAATATTTAAGAGTCTTTGGCTGCAAAGCTTATGCATATATTAAAAAGCAAAAAAGACAGAAATTAGATAATAAAGCAGTAGAAGGGATCTTCGTGGGATACGATAATTATTCCAAAGGATATCGTATCTATACGAGCGGCAAAGGTATAACTATAGCCAGAACGGTGAAGTTCTTAGAAAACTATCCGATAAATTCAAATAAAGAAAAACGGCTAGAACTAAATTTAGATGAAAACACTAATGCCGAAAACGAAAAGTCGGAAAACCTAAATCTGACAAAAATCGAAATTTCAAATGAAAATGATAATCAGAATGAATCTGAACTAAACCAAACCGAACCGAGAAGATCAGATAGAGTAAATAAAGGGGTTCCCTCAGATAGACTAATTTATTTGGTTAAAGATGTAAATATTAACGAACCGAAAAATTGGCAGGAAATAATAAACATGGACAACCCAGTAGAAAAAGAAAACTGGATCAAAGCGACACAGGAGGAGATAGAATCTCATAACCAAAATAAAACTTGGACATTAGTTGACCCCCCGCCAAATACAAAAATAATAGGTTCGAAATGGCTCTTCAAAACAAAATTAGATGATAAAGGAAAAATACAAAAATATAAAGCGCGTTTAGTGGCAAAAGGCTATTCGCAAAATTTTGGTATTGATTACTATGAAACTTTTGCTCCAGTGGTTTCACATACTACAATTAGAACTTTTTTAGCAGCCGCCGCCTATCATAAACTAAACATAAATCATGTTGACATTAAAACAGCATTTTTGTATGGAAATTTAGATGAGGATATATACATCACTCAGCCGGAAGGCTATGTCAAACCTAATAATGAAAACAAAGTGTGCAAATTAAATAAGGCTATATACGGCTTAAAACAGGCAGCTAGAGCCTGGCAGACAAAAATTTCAGAATCGTTAGAAAAGTTAAATTTCAAACCATCAACTTCAGACACGTGTTTATTCATACGTAATACTAAAAACAGTAAAGCATATATTATCGTCTATGTAGACGATTTATTAATATCAGCAAAAGAAAATGAAATTAAATAAATGATACAAAAACTTAAGATTGAATATGAACTAAAGGATTTAGGTCAATTAAACTACTACCTAGGGATTAAAATTGAAAAAACAAACGAAGGATATAAACTGAATCAAAAAAGTAAAATTGAAGAATTAGTTAGAAAATTTAAATTAGAAGATGCGAAACCTTACAAAACGCCCATGGAAACAGGCTATTTAAATTTTGATAACGAAGAAATACCATTGCCAAACAACATCGATTATAGAAAGGCAATTGGCGCTCTTTTGTATATCTCAACTGTCACAAGACCAGATATTTCAGCTGCGATTAACATCCTAAGTAGAAAAAACGAAAACCCTTCACAGAAGGATTGGAAGGCAACTAAAAGAGTGATTTCCTATTTAAATCACACTAAAAACTTTAAATTAGAAATAAATACAACACAGCAACCAATACTTAAAGTATACTGTGACTCAGACTGGGCTGGAGACATACAAACTAGAAAGTCCACCAGCGGAAACCTATTTTTATTAGGGAAAAACCCAATTTTGTGGATTACCAAAAAGCAATCATGCATAGCCATGTCAAAATGCGACACAAGAAATTTTATGGTTAATTAGACTCTTACAAGAATTTGACTTAGAACAGACATTACCCATAACTATGCATGAGGACAACCAGTCCTGCATAAAAATGATCGAATCAGAAAAATACACCCGTCGCACGAAACACATTGATATTAGGTATCATTTCATTAAACACCTAAAGGACAATGGTACAAACAATCTAAAGTATTGTCAATCTAAAAACATGGTAGCGGACATCCTAACGAAGCCCACTCCCAAACTTATCTTCGAAGTTCACAGAAATAACTTAAACATAAGAAATCAAATTCCAGAGATTAAGGAGGAGATTGTTGGTAATATATCAAAAGATTAATATCCGGAATTAATTTCTATGACAGTTTATTTACATCATTTAAAACTCATCCCGATAAAAAGTAATTATCTAGAATTTCAAACAGGAAATGAAATTGCCTGATGCAATATGAAGAGGTTTTTACAACACGTGATCTGAACAAGGAAGTGAAAGACTAAAATACGTATTAGTGGCGTAAATTGACTTTACGTCATTACCATCCAATGAAAGAACTTAAAAATGATGTCACTTGATAAGGACTAAGACTGTTGCATCTCTGCTTTATAGAACTTAAATAGATGCTTTTTCTCTCGCGATGGAGTTGGAACTGTATACTCCGATCTCCCTTAAACTTAAATTGAAATAATGTTTAAATCTAAATTTTATGTAACTATTTGATGTAAACTATGTAAATTAAATTCTTTAATCAGTATAATGAATGTTTTATTAATCAATAACTAATACACATTGCTTAGTCTCATGGATATTCTTCAACCAAGGATCTGCATATTGTGTGAACAAAAAGTATTGGATACATCTATTTTCTTAATGGATTAATTCGTGATTCTGGCGGACCATACTATGCGGCAAATTGAGGAGTGAGGACGATTGCTGAAAAATGGAGGTAAGCAATATCTTACCTATCTTTTGTTCCGAAAGTTGAATTGATTATTTATATTGCTTTAGAACGCGCAAAATTACTGACTACCGAGAAAATAACACTAACACAAACGATAAAAATCGTATAAAATATCGATATAAATAAATCGTATCGTTTCCCTGCGACGCACTTCTGTTTCGCCTTCCTTCCGCAGCATATGAAGTGGCGCTAGTGTACCGGCTAACAAATTTAACACTATCTGACCGGGCTTATTATTTAATGGCTTTGATTTGTCATGTGTGTGAAATATCGCTTTTTTGTTATATACAAATAAATTTGTTCATAATTTTCGGTGTCAATCATTTATTTCAACATTCCAGCAATTGAAGTGCTTTATCCGTTAACCCTTTTTATCCTGACGGTACTTATAAGTACCACTTTAACCCCTTTGCGACGAGCGTCTTTTACAGAATTATTAATCTGTTACCACCGGTTTTTCAAATGAGAAATTTTCACCTAATTGAATCGTAAAAATGCTATGATTAGATAAGGAAAACTTTACAAAAAAAAAAATAACTGGTGGGAATAATCGAGAATTCTGAGCATCTAAAAAGTAGCTGGAAAATTAATTCAGGATATAAAGGGTTAAAGGGTTAATTACTGAATGCGATTATTAAATACTTTATAAATGCCCTAATAAATCCCTTTGAGATAATAAATGCTCAATACTAAACATAACACGAATGTTAGTCAAGTTTTATAAAAATATTTGCCACCAGAAGTTTTATTTAAAACTATTTAACATTTTAACTTAACTTAATTCTGTATGATTTTAAACTGACTTTTTTAAAACATCTGGGTAGCTTTACGCTCTTTTTGCTTCACTTTACCTATTAGCGAACGAATCTCCCTTTTTAACAGTTAAGCATACCTTTCTCTTCATTTTCTCACTTGTTTCTATTCAAAATTATCCTTTTTAGGTAGATTTCGTAAGAAATACTACCTATTACATTCTAACCTAAGTTGGAATTTTTGAAATTTTTTTGCAGATTTTCGCCGATTATGACTCCCAGAACCCAAAACCACCCCGAGTTCAAAACTTTATCTATCTATCTACCTATCTATCTATCTAACTATCTATCAGTCTCTGTCACTTTTTTATGGACAGGATAACTGCAATAATTCTGCACAAATCTCTTCCAAACTGATACATAAAATCAAGTGGCATAAAATATCGGTCAAGTTCGTTAATGGGCAAAATCGAACCAAGGGGGGGGGATGGGGGGCATTTTGTAAAAACAGAAAAAAACCCATAATTTCTTAATTCTGATACGTATCGAATCCGTTTAAAGTTATTATTACTTCTAGGAAAAGGACCGAAAATTTATGTATGACAGATTTTTTATATCATTAAAAATGGACTCAAGGGGAGGGGAAAAAAGGGGGGTTTTAGAAGAAAAAATTCATAACTTCGTCAATTCACAAGATATCAAATCCGCTTAGATTTATTATAAATTCTCTTAATATTATCTAAAACTTTTATATTGACAAGTTTTTTATAGGACCAACCCTTATAGCAAAAAAAAATTAAAAATCCACGCCGGCTCCGCCTGCAAACAAGTTAGGTTCCGAAGTAGGCGGTTCCAGCTGCCGCATCATGGCAAAAAGGTCATATCTTCCGCTATTCCCAACAAACAGGCGCCCCACGGTCTGCGTCTTCGAAATCTACCTGTGCCTGTTGGCCGAGCCGTCAGGGATTTTTTTCTTATTCAGTTCGCTCTTCCTACACATTATTATCATTTTCTTTCGATCGTAAATCGCAAGTAATTCCTGATTGGCTGCTCTACGCAAGCTAAATCTTGATTGGCTAGCTTACTAATTTCGAATTGGCTGTTGAAGTTGACGGTGTAATCCATACCTTCTTCTTCTTTTTTCAGTGTATTTTTGATATTTTTGTACTTTTTGTTTACATGACTCCTTTAAGATGTGATACACAACAAACCATATACAGGGAGTGGAGTTGCTTGCAACTGAGAATCCCCTTGAAATGATATACTGTTTCACTGTCTGATTTTTATTTTATTTATCTTATGAAGAAATTTCTGGTTTGAATAAAAATATTTTCGCTTGGTACCGCTCAAATGACCATTTGTTCGTATATTTAGTGTTAGTTAAGAAATGCCGCATACTCTAATAAATACCCTAACATGGGATAATTAAATGCATAATAAATACCCTAATAAATGCCTATGACATAATAAATGTTATAGTATGAGAGTTAAGTGCTTAATAAACACCGAAAAGTGTGGAATCTTTGTACTCTGTGTATACATTAACTAATAATCCCATAGTTTATCGGTGAATTTGATGAATGTTTCTTTGTTTGAAGTATTATTCTTTCACATTTATCACGTGATAGATAAACGAGGAGATATCGGTGATTTTTCTCTCACACCATTTATTTGACTACTAACACAAATTTCTCACCTGCAAACTGTATTTAACGCTTTCCAACATGGTTGAACAATGTTTATAACTTCGGTTTGTCTCTCTGTCTGTGTGTCTGTGTGTCATCTCTCTAATATTTTTAATTGTTAGATTTTCACGTAATCGGTATATGTTACTGAAATTTACTATGAGACATTCCTTACTGAAAATTGAATGTGAAGTATTTATAGTTCGGTTCCCGGGAAACGGAAAATAATTCCGTTACATCATGAGGAAAACTTGTTTAGAGTGTACTTTAAGAATGTTACATTAATTCAAATACAAGAATATTCATATGCGTTATTAAAGTGTGCTACAACATTCTTTCTATAGAATATGATGTGTATAATACTTATCGTTCACTTACAGCAATACCAAAATATTTAATTATATTATTGTCTTCTAACGATAATTGCTGGAAATATGTTTTCACCTGTGTTATGCGTTTTTAAGCTGAACTAGATTCTAGCAAATTTCGTGGTGTTAATAAATTGTAGATTATAGTATACAGGTCTGCACAGAAGAATTTGAAAGCATTGTGTTCTGTAAGCTACTTAGAGTGTGTTTTGAACTGTGTTATGCATTTTCTATTTGAAATATTTTTCATTATATTAACCCTTGGACTGCGAATTTGTTGCAACTGGCGACAATTTATTTTATTTTATTTTATTCGTACTGCTTAAACAAAATTTCTATTATACATAGTTCTGTAAAAAATTCACAAACAAAACACAAAGAATTTTTTAAAATAGCGGTAGAAATGTAATATAATAATAGTCGCTAGGGGACAGCCGTGCTATCGGACGGTGGGATTTATATGTCTTAACCTCGCGCCATAATCAATGGAATAAGGGTTCTTTCAGAATATAAAAAAAAATTCTATACAGGACTGCACAAAAGATACTGGATACATTGCCAGTTATGGATGGTTATTGTCGAGAGGAGTGTGCTTATAATTATGTTATGCGCTTTATAGAATAAGTATTGGGTTGTTAGGAAAGTTCTTTCCGTTAGAGAAAGTTGGTTCGTACCGGAAATCATTTAATTATTAGATATTAATTCCGGTAGCTAATGTATAATAATTGACGTGCAGAATTTTCCGGAACGTATTGGTTTTCCCAAACGGACGGAACTTTCCAGTAAAACCTAATATTAACACTTTGCCGTCCGGCGACACCACAGTGGTGTCGTACGTAAAGTAACTTAATTTTAATCGTAAATGCTATATTGGAATCAGAATTTTGGAAGAAAAATTCCCTTTTATCAAGTACACGAAGAAAATATTTTACTTATTTTCGAATAAATTTGTTTCTAAATTTTGGTGTCAATCAATCATTTCAACATTTTACGAATAGATGTATTTTTTCGAGACATGCGAACGGTAAAGTATTAAAGTACTACGTGGTGTGTATAGAAATCTATAAATTAAATACAGGATTTCAGAAAACAATAGGATTGTACTACAATATATAGACGGAAATTGCTGAATATGAAGTTTCAATTGTGTTATTTATTTTCTTGCTGAATGATATTGTAGCATACTGTGAGGTGTGTATACAAATCTATAAATTAAATACAGGACTCCACAAAACAATAGGATTGCATTGCAATATATGGACGGAAATTGCTGTATATGAAGTTTCAATTGTTATATTTATTTTCTTGCTGAATGATATTGTAGCATACTGTGAGGTGTGTATAAAAGTCTATTATAGAACATATGCAGGACTATACAAATGAATTAGAAAACTTTGTTTGCGGTCCGTAATTACTAATTTGGCGGTTTCAGATATGTTATGCTTTTTCTTCTTTCTTCGTATGAAAAGATAATGTTGAGTTAAAATAGTCCGGACATGTTGGAAAGTTTCTCAAAATCAATGTTTGGCGGGATTTTTTTTTCTTGTTCATATTTTATAAAGTCATCTTCGAAGACAACTTTTGCACGAAATACTAAAGAATCCAATATTATACAGACAAAATCAAAAAACATATTTAGAAAATTATTAAAGGATTGTTTTAGATTTTTTCTGGTATACATAATATACTTTTTGAAAAAAAATATTTCCTTTGGGACGGTGGAAATGAGTAATCGACTAAAAGTACGAATTTATGTTTTAGTGTTATGCATTTTATGATTTTTAAAAATAAAAATTCATTGCTGTATGTTGGGCATAAGATTCATATTTCTTAAGCTTTCATATTTCTTAAAAGTAAGTAACGAAAATAACTGCCAAATTAATTTTCAAATGAATTTTCATCAAACTAATTTTTGCAAATCTATGCATCTATAAAATCTACGTTTAGTTTTTTTTTTCGAAATTTTTCAATATTTCTAAGGGACAATCTTAATAATACTACAACAAATCGGTGCATCCAATTTAGATTGTCGGTTTATTAAGATCTTAAAATTAGTAATAATGTATATTAACATGAGAATAATTATTTAAAATTTTGTTTTGTGCCGATTGTTGATATATATATTTTTTTTAAATAACTCTGATTAAAAAAGGATGTGACTTTAAAAAAAAATAATCCTGTCAACTAATAAAATGCGGAAATTGTGAACATATTTAAAAAATTGTAACACATAAAACATTAACTTTTTTTCAACTAATTAATAATATTGAATTATTCAGTAAATTGAATTTTGAAATTTAAATATTTATTGAATTCATGGTACAAAACAATACTTTTACGATTTTTTTTAAATTATAATAACATAAATAGGAAAACGATAAATTAAAATATGTTTACCGCCTTCCTTACAATGCTCCTCTGGTAATTGAGAGAATAATTATTGGGTAGTTAATTATTTTCTTTTTTTTCCCAAATCAAATAAAACTAGAAATAATATTTAATGAAAAGCTTTTTGTTTCTATCTAGTTACTTAAGAATATTTTTATTAAATAAAATTTACGGTTTAATTTGATTGAAAAAAGGAAGGTTATCTGGTATGGCCAATAAATGCTTACTTTGCTTCTATGTATTGAATACAACTTTCCTTCGCTCGCCATTGTTTGTCACTAAACTTCTTCCGAATTCATAGTCATTCAAAATCATTAACCCCTTGGGGACGAGCGACACGTATACGTGACGCATAAGATGCTCAGAATCTTTCATTATTCCCACCAGTTAATTTTTATTGTAAGTTTTGTCTTATTAAATCATCGCATTTCAGCGATTCAATTAGGCGCAAATTTCTGTTTTGAAAAACCAGTGGAAAAAGATTAAAAACTCTGTAAAGGACGCTCGTCGCGAAGGGGTTAAACAAGAATTTTTACTTTATGTAATCACAAAATATCTGTCATTAAGGTGCCTGACTACGTACGGAGTAATTTTTTCCAAATAAGCTATATAATTATTTTTTTAACTTATTTCTATTAAGATTAGGACTAGAAACTGTGAAAAAAGGTAAAAGGTAAATCATTCATTGATGAAATTTCGGTAAATGGGGGATTTTGTGGTAAAATTTAGGGAAATTTGGCCCAATACGCAAAACGCGTTACAGAAAAATATATTGTATGTATCTTAGTTTCCTTTTTACACTTCATACTTATGACATTGGTGAAGGCAAGGAACTAAAATCTAAGAGATATTTTAAATGTTTCAAAATTTATAGCATATCGCACCTTTTTACGTGCTGATTTTCTTGAAATTCATGGACGTCTTTCCACGAAAACATCCATAAAATAAAATAAAATATTTATTCTAAAATTATATCTGTAGTTCATTGCCTTCACAATAGTATAAACAACGTGCATTTTAAATTTCTTAGTGATATTCTAAAAACTTTTTGAGAAATCATGTTTTGTGTACGGAATTTTCACGAAAAATTACATTTTCCAAAAAATGTATTTAAAGTTTAGATTTATGTTTTACTACAAGAATTTACACAGTAATATGCATCTAAACTTAACTGTTTTTATGAGCCATACTCTTTTTTTAAGTATTGAGCCTTTGTTTATTTCTAAAAGGCCACAGTTTTGCTTTCCCCCTCCCAGTTAGTACCTTTAAATAGTACTTCCGGTCCTTTAAACAGTACTTCCGGTTTGAGTGACAGCTGTTGAGTAGTTTAAAAACCGCTACAACTCCGGTTCTATTTGTCATACAATAAAAACAAATACAGTTTTAGAAAGGTAAGAAGTTGGGCTTTAATAAAATGTAATAAAACCATTTTGACAATTTTTGTCGAAAACCACTTTTTAAACGTAGTCAGATACCTTAAATAAACCAAAAATTACTATTTTGAATTTCTGGTATGAATATGGAATTTCAGAATAAAAAAAGGCCAACGTAGCAACCCTAGGTTGTAGCTATTTCGGCTTACCAGTTACTTTTGTCGAAGCGTTCTAATGTATTCACTGTGTATGATTAAATACATAATATAACTGTGATTAATTAAATTTATTATGCACTGATAACGATTACATTTTTTTTAATTTGAGGAACAACGGACGAATATAAAATTTCATGAACATAAATTTAAAAGGCATATAATACAATAATTACAATTAAAAAATAAATGTTTTGCTCAAGAACAAGGAGTAGAAACATTTCCGAATATAATACAACACTTACAAGTAAGAAATAAATGTTTCGCCCAAGAATAAAGAATAGAAACATTTCAACTGATACGGAATTTATCCTAAAGTCTTTCAAGTATCGCATAAAAAAACACATAATTTTTCGGGAAAGTTTTTATTAAGTTAAAGAAAAAAAAGTGAATTTAATTCAATTGTGTTCAACATAAAAGTCTTTTAATGCCATTAGAGTTTATTTTTAGTTAGAGGATAGTTATTTTATTATAAAATCCTACTTTCAATCAAGATTTTGAAGGATATTTCATATTCAAATGAATGTAAAATTTAAGCAAATATATTTATAAAGTGAATTGGCGTAAATCTAAACTAAGCATTAAGTATTTTATTTTATTTAAGTAATATTTTTTTAAAGAAGTGTTCGGTATTTCCATTTAAAATAACTGATATCGGAATATTTGCTGATGCATTAAAGTATTTGTAATAGCTTACAGATATTAAATTTTTTTTACTTTAACAGAATGTTATCCAATTATTACGTGTATGCAATTAATTAACAACAGCTGTCGTATCCATTTTCCTTTATTTAAAAGAGAAATACATATATATATATGTTAAAAGTAAATATATATATTAAACATATTTATGTGGTAAAACAAGCAACGTCTAATCGTACATCCATCTCAATGAAGTATAAAGATTCCAAGAGCCATGATGATAAGAGATGATGTCATAATTAAATTAGTCACCGCCACCGCCGGCGTGGTGACAAAAAAATGGCGGCTGTCTTAGACGGATTTTTTAAGCGTTTTTACGGTCCCCTGAATTTATACACGAGTATGTGTCAAAAGTTTTCTTTAACTTATTTAATCTCAGAAAAATGAGGCGGAGAAAAATTTTAGAAATTATAAGTATTTAAATTTAAGGGACCGTAAAAACGCTGAAATGAATTCGCATACAACAGCCGCCATTTTTGTGTCAGCGGGTAGGTCTAATACTCAAAGGGTGGTGGATTAGGTTTCGTAGCAGTCGCATGTTTTTATACAAGGCTTAGTTGAGTGGGCTGATTAGATTTGATTAGAGTAAGCAAAAGTACTTCTCCGTTATGTTATTATTGTAAAGTTGGCATACGACCTGATCATGTTAAGTTGTGTTAACTCACTATCCAAACATTATCATTGTGTTTATTTCTTTATGTACCCTATGTCTTATTATATGTTTGTAATCCTCATAACCAAGTGCAATGAGTTGGTTGGTTGGTTGGTTGAATGGGATTTTATGACACAAAGTCTCTTTAAGGACACGCAGCGTAATAAAAAATTTTAGAACAAAAACATGAAACTAAAATTTAAAATTGTTTTAAAACTTTGTCAAAATAACAAGATGAATGAGAATAACACAGTTAAATGCAAAGAGAAATGTGATGATAAATGTTTCATTAAAAATATTCAATGATGTTGTAACACCATGTCTAAAAGAGACAAAAACTAATTTTCACAGTTAAAATATAAACAATCTCTAAACAGTTGGTAAAATGTCAAAAAATTCTAGCGGAAACATATTTACTTAAAGTATAGATTATTAAAAGAAACACAGTTAAAATTACGTAAGCTCGAATACCTCAAAAACAGTATTATCTTCATTTGAGTCAGAACTGTAAGAATCTTATTCAATAGCCACCCCCGTATAGTGCAGCAGCTGCTTGGAATCATTTGTATTAGGAAACGATGAATGAAGACAAGGTTTCTTGTTTCTTCCCTTCATAGTTTTCCACGGTGAAGAGATTTGGGTTGAGGTTTTCTTTCACATGATTTTTGTTTTGTTTTTTATATTGGGTTTTTCCAATATGTGTGCAGATGAAACAAAAGTTTGATCTAACTCATGTTCGGTTGACTTTTTAGATTGACGATTAAGTATTCTATTTTCACAGGTTGTGATGATGGTGCCAATAGCGCAGGCACGGCTTTTTTAATAGTGGCACAGTACAAATTACGGGTTTTTTCTTTATAGTGCTGGTTAGTGTCATAAATGAATCATTTAGTGGAAAAGAGCTTTGAGTTTGAGTATTTATGTGCCTTATAGATTTTGATTGTTGCTTGAGTGAACTAGAATAATGAACACCAAAAGATGGGTTCTGGATTCAGCAAGTTTGTGAGTTTCGACATAAGAAAGTTTCTGAATAATTTTAACAGCAAGAATTTCTTTTCATGAATTCAGTTTGGACAACAGCGCTCAGCTTTTCTACAAGAGAAACTTTCATGTCCGACTTCTGAACATCGAGTACATGTAACAGAACCTCGACAGGTAGTTTTACTGTGATCATAAAATGTTATTTAAAACAACGGAGAGGGTTAGGAATACAAGGCCGGACGGGACAGCTCAGGTATTCAGCTTTAATTCTAGTTGGTAGAGTAGGGCTATTGAAAGTCAGAATAATATGCTTCGTAGGAAACACTTGCTCATTCCGACGAAAAGTGATACGGCGTACATCTATAAGATTTTGATCTTTTAAATTTTCTAAGAGTTCTTCTTTAGCAGAGTATAAAAGTTCTGGTTCTGATATTACACCACGACTTGTATTGAGTGTTTAATGGACATGAACAGAAACAGAAACAGAAAATGAATCTATTGTTGTGCACTTTGAGAGAAATTCTGAGTGACTGGCTGAGAAAAACTTCCACCAGCAAAACCACAGAATACATTTTTTAAATGAATAACCATCTCCAAAAACAGACTGATTTTTTTCAATAAGAAAAGGAGATGTTCTCTTAAAAGAACAATCAGAAATTCTATCAGTGCGTTTAATAATGAAGAAACGATTAAATAAATTATTCTGTACAATGTGTTGCTCTCCACATGGGAGAGATATAGAAGGAATTGAAGTATTTCCATCCATATTAGAGAGAAAACAATTCAGATCCCGGTCTCACTATCCGCTGCCAAGCTCAACAAGGGGATGCACTTCGTGTACCAGTGCTAACCAAGGCCCATACGTAAAGAAGATACATCTATGTCAGTCTCCACCCTTAACGAGATGACTAGTATGTGACCGCTCACTTGATCCCAAGTCAATGACAAGTGAGCTGACCATTTGATTGATGCATACGGGACCAATATGAACCTGCCGTTTACCGGAAGTAGAGTTCAAAACAGTTGGTTTCCCTCAATTTCCAGGATCAAACTTTCCATGGACACGGGCCTTCACGCACATCAAACACATGGGTGGTTTTCAATTCTCCATAAGTCGATGTAGACAGGATGATATCGGCTTATGGAGAATCGCCCTCACCTCGTAATAGGACACCACAGTGAGAGTGAAACAAAGACAAAAGATTAGATAAAAGAATGGAGAGAAAAAAGAAAAGAGAACGATCGCTCAGGTGCGCCCGTGAATACATTACGAAGGTATTCCCCTGGGGGGGGTGTAATCAATTAAAATATTATGGTTAAGTTATTATAATATTTACTATTCTCACACATATTTGATGCAGGCTTTATAAAATTCGTTGTTATAGAAAATTACACCCACAAAAAGCTATGCAATTGCGGATTTTAAGTGATTTTTCGAATATGTTTCCATATATCCTTCCAACTTAGCCGGAAGAACTTATTTCACAGTGTTATGAATATATTTGAGAAATACCCGTATGGAACTATTAAATCATTCTCGTAAGTTTAAGAGATGTGCTTTATTACTTGGAAAACTTCAATTAAGGAAACATAACTGTACACATACGTATACAGAATTACTCTTGATTACCCACTTTTCTTTATTAAACAGGGTGCGCAGAGGTATTTATTTTTGAGTAGCATTAATTCCAAATATTAATCTGTGTTTTATTTAATCACAGGTCTTTGGAATAAAGTAAGACAAAAAATACCATGCACACACCTCTATGGAAATTGTTGAATACGTTGAATAATGTTCTAGAGATGCGTTAAACATTCATGAAATTGGAATTCCGTAAAATTATAAAGCAACAAAACTAAAGTATTTTAAACATTTATCTCGACATTATATCAAACATAACTACAAATATATTTTAATCGACAAACAATTATTTTGATTTCCTCCTGTGAATGAAGAATGATTTTAATGCATTTGCCGATTAATTTTGATTAATCATATCTCACATTCAGAGTCATTTCAAACAAACGTATGTGACTGACAAAATACCTAATTGCATTTTGCTGCTCGTCTAATTATCCCGATACTAGGAGATCGTTTAATCAAGCTTAAACATATGAAATCATATGTTTGCAAAAGTGCATAATTATCTATTTTGTAATGCTAATGACTATTACAATTTCACGGTAGCTGTCACTGAAATCCATCCTATAATACAAAGTTATGTTTAATATTAAACATAAATAATTTATACGGCAAACTTCATGAAAATTTTATGTTTGCGTCGGACGTTTGGTAAGTTTCAGGTATTTTTGTTAAAAATAGGTGTTCAATAAATGCTGTACTTAAATTACCGTATTTACCCGCGTATAAGTCGACCCCCAAATTCGAGATGAAATCACATTTAATACTAGTAATTCAGAACTCTTTTCTACGCCTTAAATAATTTAGAATTAAATGAGATTAAGTAAGGCGTAGAAAACCATTCTGAATTACCGGTATTAAAACTGTTTTCGTTTCGAATTTGGGGGTCGACTTATACGCGGGTAAATACGGTATACATAATGTTACGATATCAAAGACCTATGCAGTTTTGTTGATTAAATAAAATAAAAACGACGTTTAAAAGGAAAATAACAACAACAACAACAACAACGACGATAATAATAATAATAGTAATACTAATAATAATATATATATATATATATATATATATATATATGTATATATATATATATATGTATATATATACATACATCCATTTTCAATCCACTGCTGGATGTAGGTCTCCCCCAGATTTTCACAGTTTCCTGTCTAGTGCTTCAGTTATCCAATTAACACCGGCCACTTTTCTGATTTCGTCACTCCATCTTACTTGAGATCATCTTCATGGTCGTTTTACATATCTGGATTATACCACTGTAGGGTGTTTGTGCTCCATCGTTGTCGTGTCTTCTAGCAACGTGCCCAGTCCATTTCCATTTTAGTCGTTTAATTCTTCAAATAGTGTCGAAAACTTTCGCCTGACTTCTTATCCAGGTTATTCTCTTTCTGCCTCTTCCAGTAATGCCTTTCATACTTCGCTGTGTTGTTTGTGATCTTTGTACCATCCGTTTAGTTAGCGTCCATGTTCATGCTCCATAAGTTAGTTCATTGGATAAATACCTTTCTTTTCAAACAAAGAGGCATGTTACTTTTCAGAATAATTTTGTTCTTCCCAAAAGCACTCCATACATATCTTATTGTTCTATCGATTTCCTTCATGATACTGTTGTCCGATGATATTTCCTGTCCAAGGTACACACATATATATATAGAGAGATGTTTATTTCCTCAAAATTTCAAGAAAATATAAAAAAGCTTATGATTACAAAAAATTATGTTTTTTGTGAATTTTTTGATAAAATGTTATTATATATATATATACTATGAAAAGGGGTAGGCAAGTTTTAAAATATCCATTTGAGTATTTTAAAATAACTCTTAACAGTTTGTAATTTCATAAATAAATGAACTGTCATAGTTTAACAAATATTTCAGTTCAGTTAAGTGTTTAATATATTCATATCATATTAAACTTTTCTGTATTCATTTTACAGAGACATGTCAATTCAAAGCGAAAGCTGTCAGAAAAGGCCATTTACATAATGAAAGATTTGAATTTCACATTTAAATATATTTATCTTGTCATAATGTACAAGCTACTATTAACTCGACAAGTGCATTTATCTTCGACACGGACATAACGAGATCAGGCGTGTCTTCGCTCTATTAGAAAACGGATGTACTGTTGCTTGAAAATTTTACGAGAAATATTCTCTCCTGAATTTAAACGTTAGGATATGAAAACATGAATGGGAATTTGCAATTTATAGTTCAAATTTTGAATATGAAGTATTTTTTATTCTAATTTAAAATATAAGTTTTTTACCCAATATTTTTTTCTTTTCACATTGTACAAAAAGAAAAAAAAATAGCTTAATTGAAAAATAATCATGTTTCTGATAAATTATTTTTCAAGAACTGAGTTGTTGAACTACACTTGACTAGGTTAGATTAGATCCAAAAAGTACAATCGACATTTTTTTAAAAAACTACTGACATAAATACATTAACAGTAACGAGATTATAAACGAAAAATTGCTAACAGAGGGACATTTTTAGATTACCTAGGAATTTTGTTTTCAGTGGAGAAATCAACCGCAATTTTTCGGCTTAATAACGGGAAATAAATAAAGATTTTTTGTACAGCAATATAATAATAAGAACTGAATGCAAGTACATTTTTACACTCATAGTTGAGGTTTACATCTTTTTTTTTTATTTAAATCTCTAATGTCCGAACAAGTTCGATAATTTTTTATTTACGTTTCTATCTTATTGTTAAATTGTATGAGGTATGATCCAAAAGTTCGGGAACAAGTTGTAAAAACCCTTACCCTGAATAGCTCACAGCACCGGAGCACATCCACTTTCAAAGTAGACAACTTGGGCGACGATACACTTCTGCAGGCGTTCGTATACCTTCTGGAAGCACTGTTGGAAGCCATTTTTTGCAACCTCCCGTAAGGCCTCTTGCGATGCTGTTTTCATCTCATCTAATGACACAAAACAGCTTCCCTGTAAATGTTTTTTCATTGATGGGAACAGGTAAAAGTCACAAGGAGCTAAGTCCGCTGAATCAGGGGGATATGAAAGCATATTAGTGCGAGTTTTGCCTAGGAACTGTTTTACCAATTGGGATCGATATGCTGATGCGTTGTCATGCAGAAGTACCAGTCACCACTCCGCCAGAACTGATGCCATTTACGACGAATGGATTCCCTCAAACGACGTAAAATGCACAGATAATGCTCCTTGTTAACTGTTCAGCCTTCGGGAATAAATTCTGAATGCCCAATTTCCTTGAGATTTAAAAAATATCTTCATCATTACTTTTCCTTTGCTCCGATCATACCGGAATTTTTTCGATCGCGGTAAGTCCAATGTATCCCAAAGTCTCCATTGGTGTTTTACCTTAGCGTTGACAGAATTTAATTTTGCGCTGTTCAAGAAAAGCCATGTTTCTTACGTCGCGGAGCGAAGGTGACTAACTTCCGTAGATAACAGCTGCGCGTGCGATTCGGTCACATGACATGGGCTAAACTAACCTGGTCAGGAAGGGGGGGGGGGAATCCATTTCAAGCGGTTTAACTTCAGGTACTTGCTTTCGTCGTCAGGAATCACCGCAGTCGCTGAATTTTTTTATCGTACCTCGTGTTAATCAAAGTACTTCTTGAAGTAAAAAAATATAAAATATAAATCATGGTGTAATGATATTCTTCTTAAATTAAAATTTATTTTAATAAATAAAAAATATTATTTGTGTTTGTACAGTTTTTTTAAATACAACATTTACTTGCGAGGTAAATATACTTGATTTCATGTTGCTTACATATATATTCATCATCATTCATTAAACTAGCAAAAGCAAACAAAAACAAAAGAAGCAAACCAAGTTGACGAACACTGCATTTCATAATGATATGAGAGCACTGCTTTCTTAAATAGAAACACAAAAAAAAATCATTAGCTATAAATTATAAGTTTTACTTCAAAAAGTGAGCAATATCCTATTACTTAAAATTAAGTTAAAAAGTATCAAAACATTCAAGTGATTATTTGAGAAATTTATACAAAGTTTACTGTTGTATAATGACATAACCATTTTCATGTACTGCTTTGTATACTCACTAAAATTTTCAATAACAACAAATATACAATCTGGCGATGAGCAAGCAATTTTTTTTCAAACACAGTTTAATTAATTGATATTTGCTCAAACACAAGTCATAGAAGGACAACTTTTTTAAAAACTTGATTATTGGTTTCAGTTTGTGTACGTTTTTCAAAGTAATAAGCTCCAAACATTCTCCATGAGATTTAAATCAGGGAAAAATAATTGGTAGTCCGTTACATGAATCTCATAGACCATAAACTACCCCGATATACAATTGAAGGATTATCTTCAACAAATATCCAAAATAACCCTTCTAGATTTTCAGTAACGGCCAGAAAATTAACTTCTAAAATGCCTTGATATGCCACATTCTTAATCTATCCTCTTTGAAACGTTACGGTTGTTTTTCCATTACATCAAATGTTTGCTCTCATCACCAATGTACCGCCCCCGGCTTTGCTTCTAAGGAAAACATTTAGGTTATTTTCGTAAATCATGGCAATAATATGTCTACCCATCCGCACTGTCAAAGCATTTTTTCTCTCACAGAACACAATTCATTCAAATGCAGACTTCATGTAGTTGAGATATCGGCCACATGGCAATGTTTGAAGATTGTGCCTCTCAATCATTCTCGGCTCCACTTTTTGTTTATGTACTTCGAATTTTAAAACATAAATTTGTTCGAAACTTCTGCTGGCAAAATATCGAAATCTGATTGACATGACAATTGTCAAATTGTAGCTTTTAGTTGCGATATTTCTTTTCACTGTTGAAGTGAGATTTTCAGATCGCTCAGGTGATAATTTCATACCACATGATTTAACCGTTAAGTTTTTCATCTATTGCTCTTACTTAAAAATCACATTTCTTCTAAGCAATAATTTTTCATTTATCATGTTAATTAAAATTGTTTCGTCGGATGTGTTAAACGTACGTATATGTTAAACGTATTATATGATAACATAAAAAAATTCCAATCTGTAAATGCAACTCAATTTGCATAGTTGAAAAAATATTGGTTGCAATGATATCTGTTTTTTTATGGGATTTTACTGGCATTTTAAAGTTTTTTCCTAAATGGTCATATCATTACAAGACCTTTTTACTGAGGTAAAATTATTTTTTAAATATATTAAATTTGTGCACTTTTTTTTTCTGAAATATCACTATCATTTCTTTGAAAAACTTTTTAACATTTCCATGAAAATTCTGTGAAAGCTAAATGCTTATTTTCTCTTTGCTTATAGGAAGAAGAATGTTGGTCAAATTTTTATGAGACGGAGTGTACCTACCTCTAAACTCGATTTCGGATTTTCATTAAAATTAAACTAACCTCTTTATTCTTCAAACTTTCCGAGAGAACAAAGTACATCAATGTTTTAAAGTTAAAACAAAGTTAGAAAAACTTTCCATTCGACTTTAAAATTTAGCATCGTAAGAAAAAAATTCTATATATCTTTTAACGGAGTACGTCTAGACATTTTTATAGAACATGCTCAACAAGACTCCAAATGCAGAAAAGAGTAGGATTATGCGAAACACGAATTTTCCCTGTTGTAGGGAAGCGCAAGATAAATTAAGAAAATAATACTTCTTCAGTGAAACTATTATGTATGTTCATCATGTTTACAGGTTTTTGTTTTTTGTTTTGGAGTTTTCCAATGAGACAGAAAGAATCAAAAATGTGTTTCACTTTTAAAAAAGCAAAAATTAAACGAAACTTTAGATTTTCGAAGAAACTTTTAAAATGCGTACTTAAAAATATCGAAATGTACTCTTTTTTAACACTTTCCAATATAGTTGAAAAGTGGTTATGAATTCGGATTGTCTGTCTGCTTGTCTATGTTCTAACTCTCTAAGGAAGGGGCAGGGGAGAATACATTTCAAACGGTTTAACTTTAGGTACTTGCTTTCGTCGTCAGGAATGGCCGCAGTTCCCGAATTTTTGGATCGTACCTCGTGTTAATCAAAATACTTCTTGAAGTAAAAAAAAATAAAGATCGTGGTGTAACGATATTTTTCTTAAATTAAAATTTATTTTAATAAATTAAAAATATTATTTTTGTTTGTACAGTTTTTTTAAATACAACATTTACTTGCGAGGTAAATATACATGATTACATGTTGCTAAGATATATTTTCATCATCATTCATTGAACTAAGAAAAGCAAACAAAAACAAAAGAAGCAAATCAAAGTGCCATACACTGCATTTCCTAATGTATGACCACACTGTTTTTTTTTTTGTTTTTGTTTTTTTAAATAGAAACACAAAAAAGTTATTAGGTATAAATTATAAGTTTTACTTCAAAAAGAGAGCAATTTCCTATTACTTAAAATTAAGTTAAAAAGTATCAAAACATTCAAAAGATTATTTGAGAAATTTATACAAAGTTTACTGTTGTATAATGACATAACCATTTTCATCCACTGCTTTGTATAATATCCACTAAAACTTTCAATAACAGCAAATATACGGTCTGGCAATGAGTGAGCAATCTTCTTAAACACAGTTTAATTGATATTTTCTCAAACACAAATAATAGAAGGTCAAAATTTTTAAACACTTCATAATTAGTTTCAATTTGTGTACATTTTTCAAAGTAATAATCTCGAAACATTTGCCATGAGATTTAAATCAGGTAAAACTAATTGGTGGTCCGTTACATGAATCTCATAGACCATACATTACACCGATATACAATTGAAGGATTATCTTCAACAAATATCCAAAATAACCTATCTAGATTTTTGGTAACGGCCAGAAAATTATTTTCTAAAAGGTCTTGATATGCTTCATTCTTAATCATCCTCTTTGAAACGTTGTTTTTCCATTACATCAAATATTTGCCCTCACCACCAATGTACCGCCCCCGCTTTGCTTTTAAGGAAAACATTTAGATTATTTACGTAAATTATGGCAATAATATGTCTACCTCTCTGGATTGTCAAAGCTTTTTTTCCCTCAGAGAACATAATTCATTCCAATGCAGACTTCATGCAGTTGAGATCTGGCGACCTTTGAAGTATGTACCTCTGTCATTCTCGGCTTCACTTTTTGTTGAAGTATTTCGAGTTTTTAAAACATAAATTTGTTCGAAACTTTTGCTGGCAAAATATCGAAATCTGCTTTACATGATAGTTGTCAAATTGTAGCTTTTTGTTGAGATATTTCTTTTCACTGTTGAATTGAGCTTTTCAGATCGGTCAGGTGACATTTTCATACCATATGATTTAACCGGCTTAAGAAAATTTAAAATAACTCCCTGATATCGTCCAAATTTTTCATCTGTTTCTCTTGCTTAAAAATAAAATTACTTGTAAGCAATAATTTTGCCTTTATCATGTTAATTAAAATTGTTTCGTCGAGCTATGTTAAACGTATAACATAAAATAAACTCCACTCTGTAAATGCAACTCGATTTGCGTAGGCGAAAAAAGATTGGTTGTTTTCTTTATGGGATTTTACTGGCATTTTAAAGTTTTTTTTTCTAAATGGTCATATACTCATATACTCATATACTCATATCATTATGAAACCTTTTTACCGAAGTAAAATTATTTTTTAAATATATTCAATTTGTGCACTTTTTTTCCGAAATATCACTATCATTTCTTTGAAAAACTTTTTAACTTTTCCATGAACATTCGATGAAAGCTAAATGTTTATTATCTCTTTGCTTATAAGAAGAAAAATGTTGGTCATATTTTTATGAGACGGAGTGTACCTACCTCTAAACTCGCTTTCGGATTTTCATTAAAATTAAACTAAATTCTTTATTCTTCAGACTTTCCTAGAGAACAAATTATATCAATGTTTTAAAGTTACAACAAAGTTAGAAAAACTTTCCATTCTTCTTTAAAATTTAACATCGTAAGAAAAAAAATTCTATATATCTTTTAACGGAGTACGTCTAGACATTTTTATAGAACTTGCTCAACAAGATTCCAAATGCACAAAGAGTAGGATTATGCGAAACACAAATTTTCCTTCTTGCAGGGGAGCAAGATAAATTTAGAAAATAATACTACTTCAGTGAAACTATTATATATGTTCTTCATGTTTCCAGGAGCTTGTTTTTCGTCTTGGACTGTTTCAAAGAGACAGAAAGAATAAAAAAATGTGTTTCACTTTTAAAAAAAGCAAAAACTAAACGAAAGTTTAGATTTTGTGAGTAAGTTTTTAAAATGCGTACTTAAAAATATCAAAATGTACTCTTTTTCAACACTTTCCAACATAGTTGAAAAGTATACTAGATTAATTTAACGAAAATTATTCAAATTGGTAAAATTATCATATGAGATGTAATCTTCACAAATGGGCGAAAAAGGACCGGGCCAGGATTCGAACCCGGGAACCCTTGCCTGAAGCTGTCAATGCTCTACCAACTGAGCAATTAGTTCAGTCATATTCATCCGAGATTGCTCAGTTGTTAAAGCATTTTCAGCTTCAGCCAAGGGATCCCGGATTTGAATCCTAGCCTGGACTTTTTCGCTCAGTTGGGAAGATTACATATCATATGATTAATTTACCAATTTGAATAATTGTGGTAAAATTAATCAAGTGTAATCACGTTTCCAGCGTTGACTGGAGGTCCCATTACCTGTGATTTATTCTGTTGTAATGATTCAGATGTGAGACCAGATGCTGGGATCATTAAGGTGAATTCGTTCAGCCATATTCGCCATGGATAACTCATTTTCTAGAGCATTGGCATCTTCAGTCAAGGTATCCCGGGTTCGAATCCTGGCCCGGACATTTTCGCCCAATAGCAAAGATTAAATCTCATATAATATATGTCCGAAAAATGCTATGTTATTAATACGATTTAGTATTGTTACTTAAAATACTTACTATACAGTGCTACTACTTAAATATAAAATTAATCTTCAATATTCGCAATATAACTATACAATATCACTGAATTGTTAGTATTAGCAAGTAGTAATAATAACACAGTCAATGATGAACTTGTACTCTTATGAATATGACAAGGAATTTTGAAATGTCGGAAGAAAGAAATCTCAATGTCCTTATGTTAGAAGTTTTTGATATGGATTTATTCGAATAATGTAAAATACAGGGTGTCCCAAAAGACCTTCACACATTTTAAAATTCAATAAAAGATCAAGCAACTGGTTTACGAGAGTGCGATTTGTATAAAAATATTTCTTATGATTGAAAATTTTCTTTAAGCAAATAAAAAAAAAATTAGTTCCAAAAATTTGTCATAGATGGCGCTTCTTCTGGAAAGTTATTCAATGGGTAGAATGCCTTTAGACTTAACAATACTCTCCCTCCTGAGTTCGATTAAACGAGTGAGACAAGTCAACAAACATTAGCTTGGGGATAACAGAAAGCTCTCTATGAATAATAGGATGCCTCTGTAAGATAATAGCGACATACAGATAAAAAACATTCGATTGGTCGATACGAGTTTGGAAAAAAAAAACGAATCGCCAAACATCTTGGTGAGCTTTCTATTATAGACAAACTAATATTTATAGACTTGTTTGACTCGTCTAATCGAACTCTTGAAGGCGAGTATTGTTAACATCTGGAATGTGGGTTGCCACAGTTTGGACTAAAACCGTGCATAGGCATTGTGCATCTTTCGAGATTGTTATGTATAAATTCTACCTATTCGATAACTTTTCAGAAGCAGCGCCATCTATGATAATTTTTATAATCTATTTTTTTATTTGTTTGAACAAAATTTTCAATCATAAGAAGCATTTTCGTCCAAACTCTCATACACCAATTGCTCGATCTTTTAATAAATTTTAAAATGTGTCAATAATGTTTGGGACACCCTGTATAATATGTAAAATATTAGGTTGGTGCAAAAGTTCTATCGTATTTTAATACCTGATTATTTAAACTCTCAGTTCAAAGGATAGTATAATAAAATTATCAGATATGACAATTTTACTGGTGTTAAAAGTATTAAAATCATATATATTCTAATACGAGCAAATCTTGCGTGTGGTTATATATATATATGTATATGCAAATTTTATCTTAAAAATGGCTCTAACGATTTTGACGAAATTTTGTATCCTACCGTTTTGGGGCACCAGACAACCATTGGGATAGGTCACATGTTCGAGAAAATTCTATTAGTGGGTCATTTTGGGTCATGGTCAAGCTAATTGTATCTAAAAAACGGCTCAAACGATTTTGACGAAATTTTGCATCCGACCATTTTCGGGCACGAGAAGACTATTGGGCTGGGTCGCATGTTCGAAAACTTTCGATTAGTGGGTCATTTTTGGGTCAAAGCGGGTCAAATTAATTTTATCTAAAAAACGGCTCTAACGATTTTGATTAAATTTTGCGTCCCACGAGTTTTGAGCACGGTAAAATCATTGGGCTAGGTCATATGTCCGAGAAAATTCGATTAGTGGGTCATTTCTGAGTCATTGTGGGTCAAGATCTAAAAAGCGGCTCAATTTACACTAAATTTTGGATCCAATGGTTTTCGGGAACGAGAAGACTGTTGGGCTAGGTCCCATGCTCGAGAAAATTCAATTAGTGCGTCATTTTGGGTCATGGTCAAGCTAATTGTATCTAAAAAACGGTTCAAACGATTTTGACGAAATTTTGTACCCGAATATTTTCGGGTACGAGAAGACTATTGGGCTGGGTCACATGAACGAGAACTTTCGATTAGTGGGTCATTTTTGGGTCAAAGCGGGTCAAATTAATTTTATCTAAAAAACGTCTCTAACGATTTTGATTAAATTTTGTATCTATGAGTTTCGGGCACGCGAAAATCATTGGACTAGGTCACATGTTCGAGAAAATTCGATTAGTGGGTCATTTCTGGGTCACTGTGGATCAAGATGTAAAAAGCGGCTCAATTTACACTAAATTTTGCATCCAATGGTTTTCGAGCACGAGAAGACTGTTGGGCTAGGTCACATGTTCGAGAAAATTCAATTAGTGGGTCATTTTGGTCATGGGTCATTATGGGTCAAGCTATTTTATCTTAAAAACGGTTCAGAGGATTTGAAATAAATTTAGCACCCTACAGGTTTAGGGAACAAGAAGACTATTAGGCTAGGTCACATGTTCGAGAAATTTCGATTAGTGGGTCAATTTAGTCATGGGTCATTATGGGTCAAGCTATTTTATCTTAAAAACGGCTCAGACTATTTACACTAAATTTTTCGGGCACGAGAAGACTGTTGGGCTAAGTCACATTTTCGAGAAAATTCAATTAATGGGTCATTTTGGTCATGGGTCATGATATTTGAACTCAAATTTAATTTTGACCGAGCATAGCTCGGTCTTCCCTGCTCGTTAGATATTAAAATACGACAGACATTTTGCACCAAACTTATCTTATGATGTGAAATTATGTTTATTCGAAATTTTATTTGTGAAGGTAATGTTCGGCATTCTGATGTTACGCGAAACATGTTGCAAGACACATTCTAAACGGAACTTGTAAAATTTGTGTCGTTTAATTGACAAGATAATAGGTGAAGATTGTAGGTATAATATTCTGTGTAAAAGGAATAATCTGTTTGCAAATGATATTTTTACAATGCGCGCACGTAACAAAAACAAGTTTTGAATAAAGCGCCTGCAAAATTTTTTTAAAATATATAATCTATGTTAACGTGCACATTAAAAATGTCAAATTGATTCGGTACAAATTTAATGGAAAAGGTGAAATATCTCTTTGACAGTTAAAATTTTACATATGTAAAACTTTTATTTTTAAAATAGAAGCTTAAATTACATTTCCTTGCGCGTGTAATAAATTTTGATAAAGTATAATTTTCAAAGCTGTTATGTCTACAATGAAAATTAAAAACAAAAAACCCTACGAATTTTTTATAGATCATCTAATGATACTTTTTTCAACAAATTTCATTTTGTGCTTATTCAAACAAAACTGATTTATCACCATTTCAATTTGTTTGAGGGTGTAATAAATTTCAATACCGTATTTTTCTGAAGTTTTTTTTTTCCTTCTGTAGCAATAAATAAATCAATATAATGAAATACAACATATGAATTTTGTTTGGTGACCTAATGTCACTTTTTGTAAGGACTTTCTGTTATGCTAATTCAAAGAAGAAATGATTTATCACCATTCCCAAACATTATTTCTGCCTCTAAAACATTACATTAACATAGAACTTTCATTCATTATTAAGTTTATTATTGAAATTAGGTTACAAATTGATTTTTAGAAAACTGTATTTCATTTATCTTTCAAATCCCTTGATAAATGATCTGAATACAGTGCAAATATTTTATCTATCATAACTAAATACATGAAATAAATACAGAGTCCATAAATTATTTTCGGGATTTCCTTGCCTGATAACTTATTTATTTAAGAACATGACGAAACATATTATTACATATTGGTAAAATAGAATTCAAAAAGTTTCTTTAATAACACAAGGAAAGTTACAGTAAATAATGTAACATATATCTTGAAAAATTAACACTCTTAAAAGGATCTATAAGAAAATATAAATTCTTGTGATTTGCTCACAATGCTGAGGTGCGTTGTGCAGCTCATATTACCATAAAACTAGTCTAGTAAAAATGTAACAGGGAAAAATAATGAAATTACATATTGAAAATATTAACATATATTATCATCTTCAATTTATTTAACAATTTCATTCTAATAATTACACATTAGGAATACTGCTAAACTCTATGCATGTCATAGGTTTTAGATATGAAAAAAAATGCATTTAGACGCTTTTTTTTTAAGGCTACTATTATTTGAGAATTGTAATCTTCGTTTTAATTAACTTCAGAAATCAGCAATTAAAAAAGGTAAAGGCTGTTATTGGTACACAAGAAAGCCCTCTACGCCTCATGAATTAAAAAAAAAATCTTTGTATTTTTAACTATGCAAATAGTAATAATAATTATATCATAACTCGAATGTCAAGTCTTAGCTAGAAAATTTTACTAATTGATTATTTAGAGCTAATTAATTAATTATTTAAAAGGACTATTTCCTCAAACTCTTTACATAATTTACAACTTGGTGATATAAAAGTCCTTCCGGCCTGTACCGGGAGGAAAAGGTAGCTTTCCTATATCTTCGTTTTAAAATTTTAGCTAATGTTACACAAAAACAGCAAGCTAAAATGCAAAGAAACGTTTACAAAAGATTCGTTAATTCTGAATTTGAATAAGAAATTCGCCAAATTATTGAGCAACAGCCAAATTGGCTTCATTTATGAAGACTTATTTTGATCGCCAAATTTGGCGATATTTCGCCAAATGTCGCCCAATTTTGCCAATTTTGTCGCCAATGTCGCCAATTTGGCGTTAACGAATATGAATATATAGTTTTATGCGTATGATTGGGAAAATTATTACAACAATGAAAGAAAATAATTTGCGAGTAATCGCGTTAATGTGCTGTTTTGTTTCAAAATGTCAGCCACCCTAGAATTTCAAACTGCTCTATCTCAGCCATTTTTTAAGATAGAGGTAAACCAAAAAAAGCTCTGGAATCCTTGTATCAAGGCCTAACACGTAATTAAAAATTATTAAAACACGTAATAAATTTGAATTTTTAAATTTTTTGTATATTTATTTTAGATTTTAAGTTATTTTACATCTTTAAATGGCCGCCATCTTGAAACAAGATGGCGGACCAAGCTGGCCAACGAACTCGGTCGAGACATTAGTGACCTTAATACACACAATTAGTTTCATCAAAATCGATTCATAATTACGGGCGTTATCGTATGACATAGGTCAGATATATATATATATATATATATATATAAATCAACATTTGGACGGAGGGTGGTTTTGGGGTCTGGGGGTCATGATCGGTGAAAATATATCGAAATTTTCCGGAACTGCTTTCCTCCGAACGGCTGCAATAGGTAGCTTTATACTTTTTTGTATTGAAAGCTACCTAATAATGATAGTACAGTGAAAATAAAAAATACACTATCAAGTGTTTTTCTCATGTTGTTGCTGAACCTAAAAAGTTCTCATTTTATATAAAAAAAACACCATTTCGAAAAGGAACTAAATTTTTTAAGTGAAAGAAGTAATGTCTAAACAAAAAACACTAAAAGTAAAGTATTTTATTCTTCTAAAAGAAATGATCTCGAAATCTTGAAAGAAGTAGCAACAAAGCTTGTTTGTGGCATTCCACGAACAGAGACCTATTATTAAAAAAAAAAACAAAGAATTAATTATTTAAAATTCGAATTACTTAATTATTTTAAATGACTATTTCTTCAAAATCTTACATGATTTGGAACTTGGTGATATCGTACTGATAGTTACAGTGGCACTTAACAAAATTCACTATAAAGTGTTTTTTCTCACATTGTTGCCGAATCTAAAATATTCTCATTTTATGAAAATACACACCATTTGAAAAATAAACTTAATTTTTTAAGTTAAAAAATCACTAAAAGAAAAGTATCATTTTATAAAAATAGACACCATTTGACAAAAAAAAAACTAAATTTTTGAAAGTTAAAAAAATCACTAAAAGAAAAGTATCTTATTCTTCTAAAACAAATGATCTCGAAATCCTGAAAGTAGTATCAGCAAAGCTTGTTTGTGGCATTCCGCAAAAAGAGTCCTTTTACAAGAAAAAAAAAATATTTCATTGAAGAAAAAAATATTGAAGAATTTAAAAGTTTCTCATTTTGTTTCGACTACATTTTTATGTCATGTTTTATTCTACAAAGTAACAAGTGATATTTCATTGTTCAGAAATTTTTAAAGACTTAATTCTGTTTTTATGTGATCGCAGGGTTAAACGTTTACGGACATTTAATACCTCCCCCCCCTTTTTTTAAGTAATCTTCTGTGTACTTAACCGCATATTTCTGTGATTAAATAGGATCTTCTAAATAACAAGTGATATTTCTAATGCTTTATGATGTTCTTTGGCTACCAGTATTTCATTAATTAGGAAAGCGTTAATTAAGCAGAAACATCCTGAGTTGAAATTGAATTTTGGTAATTCTGCATTAAAAATAACCTAATTTAAGACCAACAAGTAGAATGAAAGCAATTATAATTAAAAAACATATTAAATATTAAATTTTATATGCAATGGATGTTTTTAAGACAACAATTAAAAATTTTCACACTAACAATTTTCCCCTTTGCTATTAATTACTAATATAAGTTACTTCTGACACTGAATAATCATTTTTTTATATTTTTAATGTATGAATATACATTATTTGATATACATAAATATTTATAATATATTTTTCCTATAATTACTCGAAAGGTAATTATAGGGAAACAGTGAAGTACTTATTAATTTGCGATAAAACTTGCAAAAAAACAATGTCCACTTTTTCAAAAACTGGTATGATTTACAACTTACACTTACGATGTTTTATAACTCAACAAAATGAAAAAATATATACCTTACAATTAGTCCAAAAATACTATGAAATATCTTTGTTACATTCTTAGGAATGCAAAAATCTCTTTTGTAGGATAATAAACTAATTAGCTAGAATGAAAGGAAATATGTTTTTCTTCAAAAAAAAAAATAATAATAATCACCCATTCTTGTAAGAAGAATCAAGAACATCTTGTTCGAGGTTTGAGGCCTTCCGCAAAGAATGATGTGTTAATCTAGAGAAAAAATAGTAAACGAGAAATAAAAGAATACGTTGTTGGAACAACAACAACAAAAAAAAAAATTAAAGGATTTAAAAGTTTCTTATTTTAATTTGGTTATTATTTTTATGGTTACAAGTATCATGTATTGTTTTAAAAATTGGCTGCAGTAATAATCATTTATTACTGTCTGTTTTCTTTCATCTGATTGACATTAATTAAACCCTTTCTTCCTTGTATTGGCCAAACCCTCTTCAGAAAACTCAAACTTGTACTTTTGAGATTATTTAAAAGCAATCCGATTTATCTAATATTTGATTGTTTTAATTGAATGGCGAATTGAGTTAGATTTCCTATTGAATAAACATTTAAATATAAAATTCTCATTTTTTTAAAATTCTAATTATACTTTTGGGGGGAAGGGGGAGATGTACAGACTCAGATAAAGGGATAAGAAGAAATAGCTAAACTGAATACAACTCCTAAACTTTTAAATTACAAATTATTAAAGTAACTTTTTTTGTTTTAACAAGGTGTAGAATAATAAATTCGCATTTGCAATTTTTTTGTTTTACTAAACTGCTTGTAATTATCCAATTGCAACTAAGTTGTAAGAAAATATGAAAAAAAACTATAACCTCAGGTAAAACTTAAAAAATATATATATTACCAGTTCTTCTATATCTGATATGATTTTGAACGAGATGATTTAAAACTAAATGTAATTTAGAATGGAAATACACTGGCCTCCAAAAGTTAAGGTACAACCGGTTTTTTGCGTCTAATTTGCAAATGAATGAATATAGAAACAACAAATTTACAGGAAATGTGCACTAAACTGTTATTTATTACATGCGACATCGAAATTTACTTAAGTTAAACGTATAAATGAAATTACAACAAAAAAGCACTCATGGTGGAAAATTCCATTCTTGGAGAAATCAGTACATCGCAGTATTATGCAGTAAAATGTGAGAGAAACATTAAAAAACTGGTTCTAATACGGAATATGTCCACCCCGGACTTGAATGGATTGGCGGCATCGAGTTTCCATGCTCTCAATTAAATTGTCTGCAACGAAATGGGTAACGCTGACCAGACTTGGAGTAAGCCTTGTTCCAGCTCATTTAATGACCTTGGAGGAGGACTTAAAGCCGCAACCTGTCTTACAAGATAGTCCCAAAGATGTTCTATCGGATTCAAGTCTGGAGAGTGAGCCGGCCATTCCATTCTCTCCAAACTGTGATCCTCAAGATAATCCTCAACAACCACAGCTCGGTGTGGTCTCGCATTATCATCCATTAGAATGAAACCATTGCCAATAGCACCGGCATATGGGCGCACACATGAATCAAGGATCTCATTCCGATATCTCGCACCAGTCACAGTTCTTCCATGGAACACATGCAGGTCAGTGTGGCCTCCGAGTGAGATCCCCGCCCAAACCATGATTCCACCGTTTCTGTACATGTGTATTTCGAATGTGTTTGATTGATGGTATCGAGTGCATTGTTCTCTCCAGATCAGAAGACGCCCTGAATCACTCTCCAGTGTGAATCTGGACTCGTCTGTGAAGAGTACAGAAGCCCACTGTTGTCTGGTCCAGGAAACATGTTCTCTTGCCCAACATAAGCGGGCCCTTCTCTGTCGTTTGTTGAGGGGGACACACACAACTGGTCGCCTTGCATAGAGACCTGCATTGTGAAGACGTCTTCGTACCGTAGTTTCTTCTCCCTGATGCTGCAAACTGGTCTGCAATGAGTTGCGGTACAGTAGTGCGTCTTCTCCTTCGGGCCGAAAGAGCTAGAAACCGGTTTTCTGCAGGTGTTGTAACACGTGGGAGGCCTGGAACTTGTTTTCTGGACACAGAATCTTCGGATTCACACTGATCCCAGAGTCGTTGGACAACACTGCGAGACACATTGAGCCGTCTAGCAGTATCGGCCTGTGACAACCCCATTTCCATCTATCCTTCCGCCCGCCACCTTAATGAATCGGGCAAACGACTTCTTCTAGACTCTACTGGCTGTTGTGAACAAAACTGACAACAATAGTTCGAATACGACCAAAACTTACACGCGAAATTACGAAAGCTTCGTAATTGCATATTTTTCTCTCATTCACAAATACCTATTCTTTTCTATAAAATAATAGTAGTAGCTGTAATTTTTGCATAAGTTTTTTTAAAGCTAATTATTGTCATTCATATAAACTATGAAGTTTATACCACAAGTAGTAACAAGGAAGTAATACACCAGACAAAAAATGGTTGACTGCCATTTTTTGTCTGGTGAGCTTCGAAAAACATGTTGTACCTTAACTTTTGGAGGCCAGTGTATAATAAGCTAAAAAAAGATAATTCAGGAAAACGATAAAATATACCGTGAAGTTGATCCAAAAGTAGACTGCAATTGGCCATACTGTTGTTGAACTTATTCCACTTTCTGGTGAAAAAATCGTTATTTGAAAAGAAATTGAACTTTGTAAAAGAAAAAAAAATATTTCACAAAAGGAAAAGCTAAAATATACTTGTCTTACTCTTCTAAAAGAAAAAAATCGCAAAATCCGAAAAGAAGTGAAGAATGCTTGTTTGCAGCTTCCCAGAAATAAAATTGTGTTATAACTCTGAAAAGAAAACGTTGTAATGGAACAAAAAACGTGAAATGATACAGAAGTTGGTAGTTGTTTTGTTTTTTGGTTATTTTTCTTGTTTTTCACGTATCATGTTTGGTTATTTCAAATAACAATTGATATTTTGATGTACTAAAGTTTAATAATTATTCAGGACTCTGAATATTTAGTTATGTTTAAGTCAATGATATAATTAGTAAATAAATTATATGGGGAGAATATTTTTTCAACTGAGTACAAAGGTATTCAAGGCAGGAATCGATAACAAAACCTCTGGTATGCCCTTGAAATCACACGAGTTGAATTTTATTTTCGACTGAGGTAAAAAGCGTCCAAGACCAGAGTCCAACCCAGTATTACTGGTAAACTCCTTGCACCAGTTTTTTGCCGGGCCACTTTTTTTCATTCTTTCTGTTGAAAACAATACTATAAATATACCCACAAATATTATAAGTATTTATTTAATTAAAATGCCATTGAACAAATAGAGATAATATACGTTGAAACATAATTTCTATAATTATAAATTGCGAGTGGCAATCTTATTCAATTAAAGCCAGTGAGAAAATATTTTACATATAATTCGCATAATCTTTTATATATTCTTTGTCTTTTTAAGCAGTTTCTAAATGTTAGAATATGAATGGTGCAGATGCAAAAGTCACATTATCCACTAGGTATTGAGTTATTCATATCACCGTGTTCGTCTTTTTAAGGCGAATCGGAATGTAATAGTGATTTGGACAATAATGAACATACTAAGGCTGAAAATCTCGTTTTGATGCATAACTCACATTATCCAACAACTGTTTTGTAGCAAAACTCACACTCTCCAATTCAACCAATAACAGCGGTACAGAAATAAGAAGTAGTGTAAAATGTTGCACAGTGAATAAGTTGAGCACTGTCTAATAGTAAAATTTTTGCACAAGTTATTTTTAATAAATGTTTTTCGATTTTTCTTGTTTATTACCCTCCAAAATAACATAAAAAAAACTAATGTTCAGATTTTTTTTTTAAATTCATAACTATTTTGGTTTATAACTAACATTACCCATAAAAGTTTGCAACAAAACTCACATTTTCCACATTTAAATTTAAATTCTAGCTTTACCACAATTATTACAAATTTAGGACTATGTGCAACTAGTTGTTATGGCAACAAATATATCCAAAAAATTGTTAAAATATATCATGTTTATTAATAATAATCAGTATATTTGCATTTTTCTAAAAACTAGGTTAAGTGGAAAGTGTGAATTTTGCATCTACACACTTCATATAATGTCTAAAACAAAAATAAACTAATTTGGTTAAAACTACAGAAGTAAAATAACCACTACCTCAAAATCTGATAAAATTTAGAACTCAAAGAGGTAATAACCCATATCGTAGCAAAATGAAAAACAAATTCTCTTAAAGTTAATCTGAGGAAAGTTCTAAAACCTTATCAACAAATTTATTTTTGTTTGAAACACACACCGTTTTCAAAAGATACTAAAATTTCCAAAATGATAAAGAAAAATAAAAACAAAAAGTTTAATAAAGAATTTTAAAAGAAATGAAGTCTGTCACTTCCAAAGTAATAATCCTAAAAAAAATAAAACAAGAATCAACAAAATGTTGTTCACAAAGAAAACTGCGTTTATCTGAAAAAGAAGTAACAAAGTACCTTGTCATAGAACGAAGACTTCAAACGATTTAAAAGTTACCAGTTTTGTCCCGGTTACCTCAGTTATATTTGAGAGGCCTTTTTTTTTTTCCGAAAAGCAACTAGTATTTATCTACAGCAGGACACTATAATATTCCTGATTATCTGTATTCCTATAATTATAACATTAATTAACTAGAAATAATAGGAATTTCTGAATGAAAAACTATTAAAATTAACCCTTCTTTGCATGAGTTTTTCTTTTACAATCGTTTTTTTATACATATATTAAATATTAGCACCAGAAATTTTAAGATAGATTTTTAACTTTGTTCAGCAACATAGTTCACGGGGAAATTTACTAGATTAATATTTCTATATAAGTATAGTGGTGGCGTAGACGTTTATTTATCCCTTTCCGGCACGGTGATCCCACTCCGGGCACACCTAATTTTAATTCCAAACTTCCACGGCACCAAGAATATTTTAATAAAATTTTGTTTTTACAATGAAAGCTTAAAATAAAGAGTTCTTATTTTCTAAAAAAGTCTTTTGTAAATTCCGGTGTCAGTCACTAATTTCTCATTTTACGAACATAATTTGTCTGTGCCGGAAAGGGTTATTTATTAAAAGTTAAATAAACAGTGATGGAAATTTCCATCACAATGCAAAGAAGGGTTAAGACAATTAATATCAAATGATAAATTAAATATTCAAAAGATGCTATAAAAACATTTAAAAGTCTTAATATAGCAAAATTATCATTTTTATAACAATTTCTGATATAACATTATCTACCATCTAAGAGAATATTAACCGTTTTAAGGATATCTCTTATTTCAATCCGCATAATAATTAATGATTTTTTTCTCTATATATGCGCTTTAAAATTGTGTGAAACAGTGAAATTATCAGTTATTTTTAATGAAATTTTCAGATAACAAATTGCAACTTCTTCAGAAGATGATATGATTTACAACTTAAAATTACGATAAATCATAACACCGCAAAACGAAAAAAAGTTAATCCGAAAAAAAAAATCCCTGACGGCTTGGCCTACAGGCACAGGTAGATTCCGAAGACGTAGACCGTGGGGCGCCTGTTTGTTGGGAATTGCGGAAGAAATGACCTTTTTGCCATGATGCGGCAGTTGGAACCGCCTACTTCGAAACCTAACTTGTTTGCAGGCGGAGCCAGCAGGGATTTTTTTTAAATTATTTTTTTATTTTATTTTTTTGCTATAAGAGCTGTTCCTATTAAAAACTTATCAATATAAATGTTCTAGATAATATTAAGAGGATTTATAATAAACTTAAGCGGATTTGAAATCTTGGGAATTGACGAAGTTATGAATTTTTTTGTTCTAAAACCCAGCATCCCCCCTCCCATTGGCGCCATTTTTAATTATATCACAAATCTGTCATACATAAATTTTCTGCCCTTCTCCTAGAAGTAATAATAACTTCAAACGGATTCGATACGTATCATAATTAAGAAAATATGGGGGGGGGGGGTTCTGTTTTCATAAAAAGCCCCCCCCACCCTCCCCCCCTTGGTTCGATTTTGTCCATTAACGAACTTGACCGAGATTTTATGCCCCTTGATTTTATGTATCAGTTTCGAAGACATCTGTGCAGAATTATTGCAGTTATCGTGTTCATAAAAAAGTGACATAGATAGATAGATAGATAGATATAAAGTTTTGAACTGAGGGTGGTTTTGGGTTCTGGGAGTCATAATCGGCGTAGATCTGCAAAAAATTTTCAAAAATTCCAACTTAGGTGAGAATGTAATAGGTAGTATTTCTTACGAAATCTACATAAAAACCCCTATAAAATATGTTTTGTTACGTAGTTATAATATTATAGTAGTTAAGACATTTTTACTTTTTTTAGAAAAATAAACATTTTTCTTTCTAAAATGACAGAAAAAATAATCATAAGAAGAAAATCTTATTTTTCTGAAAGAGATAATAACAAAATCCTACATGAAGACCCATCAAAACTTGTTTGTGACAACTTGTAGATTTTTATTACTCTATATAAAGAAAACAGAAACAGAGAAATAATAGAAGATACCATGGAGAATAATGAAAGGATTAAGGAATTTCTAATCTTAGTTTTCGTATTTTTAGGACTCGTGTTTGGATCTTGTAAATAACAAATGATATTCCATTCCTCCAAAACTTTGAAACTACATCAGACTTTCAGAATTTCTGTATTAGGAAAGCGTCGTCAAATAGAAAGTTTTTTTTTTTTTTTTTTTTTTTTTATGATCGTTCATAATATCATTTTTAATACAAGAATTCTTCGTACTACCCATTTTACAGACATTATTTTATTTACAAACACATAAACAAGCTTCATTGCACTTAAACTTTGTAATTATATATCTGAATTTTAGAAGTCCTTTATTATGAAAGCGACAATAAACCCTTCTTTGCATGAGTTTTTCTTTTACAATTGTTTTTTTATACATATATTAAATATTAGACATCAGAAATTTTAAGATAGATTTTTAACTTTGTTCAGCAACATAGTTCACGGGGAATTTACTAGATTAATATTTCTATATAAATATAGTGGTGGCGAAGAAGTTGATTTATTTATTAAAAGTTAAATAAACAGTGATGGAAATTTCCATCACAATGCAAAGAAGGATTAAGCAGAAAGATTGTCCGCTGATATTCAATTTTCATAATTCTGAATTAAAAATTATTAAAGTTAAGAGAAAAATGTAGAATAACTTGCAAATATATATATAAACTAAAATCAAATATATATATATAAACTAAAATCAAATATATATATATAAACTAAAATCAAATATATATATATATAAACTAAATTTTATAGTATATACTACTGACATTTTAGTAATTTTTTTTTAGAAATAGCGCAAAAAAACGAACAAAGCTGGAATTTTGCAGAGATGTTCATTCGTGTATGTAGCTTAACACACTAAAAGTCCCCATGGATTTGATGTGAGCTTTCGCAGCCAAAGAAAGCGAATGATCTTGAAAACCGTTTTTTTTTTGTTTGTTTGAATATCTCATAAACGATGGCATCTAGGAAAAAAAAGTTCAATCTTCTGGTTCGACTGCTCCTTTTTCTGTAGACCGATTTCGCACACTGGTACAATAGGCATTGTCTAGTGTCGTATCACCCCTTGCGTATGTCGCTAGAAAAAAAATCCTCCTTTTCCCATTATTAGTAAGTGCATCTCAATATACAGGGTGGCCACTCTCAAAGGTGTACAATGGTTAAATCCTAAAGCGTTAGTCATACACATATAGTTTCAAACACAAAGATATTTTAAATAAGGTAAAGAAGTATCTTAATCCTTAATTGCAGAGTGATGTAAATTTCCATCACTTTTTATTTAACTTTTAATAAATAAATCAACTTCTTCGCCACCACTATATTTATATAGAAATATTAATCGAGTAAATTTCCCATGAACTATATTGCTGAACAAAGTTAAAAATCTATCGTAAAATTTCTGGTGTCCAATATTTAATATATGAATAAAAAAACACAATTGTAAAAGAAAAACTCATGCAAAGAAGGGTTACAAAACGATTTGGGTGAACAAAAATATATCTTAATAAATTACGAAATTTTATTTTTTTATACGGTCCCTTGCTCCTATAAGTTATATTTAGTAAAACTATCCTACTATATATTTTAACCCCTTATTACATATTTTTCGACTATCTTCACAATACCCTCAATATGCGTTTAATAATATTATTATTTGTGTGCAGATGATGAAATTTCGTAAAATAATTTTTGTCCATAAAAACTATTCGCAGATAGTTGAAGTTTGTAATTTTATTTGGTTTTCGGGTTTTAAACAATATTGGGGATGTTGTACTGCCCCAAATGTAAATAGTAGTCCATAATATCGTTCCTCTATATAAAAATTAAATTATAGAGTAATCCCTCAACATTCGCGAGGGTTACGTTCCAGGAAAAGACCGCGAATGTTGAATCTATCTCTCTGCACTAAAAAAGGAGTTAAGTTCTATAAAATTTTAATTAGAGTGGCATAGCATTTCTAAAAACTAAAGGATACATGCATTTAAAATACGTTATGCAGAACATATATGTAGAAGTTAAATGCACGCACATATTCATAAACATGAAATTTATTTACTAAAGATAATTCAAATTAATTGACTAGGGAAATAATTGTAGCTAGAAAAGCATGTGTTTTGAATAAAGTAATTTCGATTCTGTCTATTCGCAAAGAGACGATAATGTGTAATAGGGTCAGTATGCAATAAAATATTAAAATACGATATTTAAATACATCTAGAACTACATGCTTCGGAAATGCTGTTATTTTCTATCTAAGTACAGTTTTAGCTCCATTTCTACGAGAAGTTCAAAGTGTTAAATTAATAGATGAAAGATGCGCTTATCTTACCACTTCTAATATCTCCATTGCAATGAGTATTTTTCTGTTATTATTTTGCTTTCCTACAACACTCGCTCCTTTTTCAGCTGACCACTGAAAATTTATTTGTAAATAGATACTAAGAAAATACAAGGGAAATAATCTTTAACCACTATAAATACTGAAAAGGAAAGAGATAATAATAAAAAAAAAATCGCGAATAATCAAGTCAGATTCTCGCGAATGTTACGTTTTCCCGCATTTTCATATTCGCGAATAATCAAAACTCGCGAATGTTGAGTGATTACTGTATACGCAAATGACGCTGTTAAAACAACAATTAAAATTTTTCACATTCAAAATGTGTTTCTTTGCTAATATTTATGAACATGAGTTAAATTCCACCGTTGCAGATACTTTTAAATATTGGTGGTGTAAGAACACCTATTATTTCAATTCACATAAACTATTTTATTAATTTTTTCTGTATTTACTCGAAAGTTAATTATAAAAATTTAGTAAACTAATTCATAATGTCCGGTATAACTTTCAAAAATAAAATAGCCGTATCTTCAAAAGCTGGTATAATTTACAAATTACGTTAACGATAAGTTATACAGCAAAGCCCCTCAAAAATATACTTTGCAATAAATCTGAAACAAAATCATGTAACATTTTTGTTACGTTGTTCAGGGACCAAATTTTTTTTTTAAATCAGTAAAGTGATTCATAATGACCTGTATAATTTTCAAAACTAAAATAGGCCGCAACTTCAAAGCTGGTGTAATTTACAAATTACATTTATGATAACTTCTACAGCAAAGACTAAAAATATACTTTGCAATAAGTCCAAAACAAAATCATGGAACATTTCTGTTACATTGTTCATTGATCAAGATTTTTTTCAGAAATCTGTAAAGTGATTCATAATGTCCAGTACAATTTTCGAAACTAAAATAGGCCACAACTTCAAAAGCTGGTATAATTTACAAATTACATTTACGATAAGTTCTACAGTAAAGCCTAAAAATATACTTTGAAATAAGCTCTAATCAAAATTCTGGAACATTTTTGTTACATAACAATTTAGTTACAAGAAACTAAAATTTCTAAATTGAGAAACAGCAATTTTGGAAGAAAAACAACATTAATCTTCTGAACAGATAAAATTACAAAATCTTAAAAGACGTCTCAACAAAAACTTGTTTATGGCCTTCCGCAAATAGAAAGAGTAAAAATTAGTTGTATTACTCTCGAGCAACATAAGAAAAGGGAAGTGATAGAATACTTTGTCATTGAACAAATAACATCAAGGGATTTAGAAATTATTAATGTTTACTTCGTTAACTTTTTAATTTAGGTATCTTCTTTGATTCTTTGAAATAGCAACAGATATTCTATTGTTTTTAATCTTTCAAATTATACCTGACTATTAATATTTCTTTGATTACATTGACGTTAATGAATTAAAGATGTATAAAAATTTTGAATGCAAAATTGAGAAATATAATAAAGATAAGACAAAAATATAGAATATTGATGTGTGTATGCAAAAGTCGCTATGAAAACAACATCTAGTTGCCTGGATTATGCAAAATTTTCTTTTTTTCTTAATATTTTTTAACATGAGGCAAATTATGCCATTGAACATAATGAAAATTTTTTTAAAGCATAGTTATATACTATTTCAATATACATGAGAATTAGCTTCTGCATTATACACTCTAAAAATATGTTTAACAAAGCAGTCAGCAAACGCAACAAATTTGGTGACATTTTCAAAAACATAATTATCACTTTTTCAAAGTGTTATATAATTTACAGTTTACACGTATAATATCCCATAGCACAGCAAAATACAGAAGGTCGTTCACAGTTTTAAGAAACAACTTTTACAGTTAATTTCTACGCATAAATGCCATATTCTTTGGAATATTTTGACTCTGTTGGATATAATTTACTGTTATCTGACTCTGGCTCAACAATTCTGTCATATTCACAGTTTTTAGTACAGTCAAGTCAATTTTCTTTCACACCTCTTGGGAAACTTTCCAAAGTTTATTCACTGTTTGTGAATGGCGTCTTCCTAACACTCGCTTTAACAAACCCAATTCAGTAAAAAAAAATTAAAAAAAAAAACATGGAGAAGAGCGTCATGGGATGTTGATGTATTATTTTCTTCGAATGGGGAACAATTTATTTCCATTAGTTAAAGCTCGAACAGTGCGTAAACATAACTGGAGGGTTCTCTTTTGCGGTTTTCGGAATCTTTGATGTTTTATGACTTTTTCAGGATGTTTCAGGATGGTCTAAAGTTCAGACGTCAAAACGGGACATTTAACAGCTGTTGACAACACCCATTTCTTTTGTTGAATCTTCCCTTTCTTTTGTACCTGACCACAAATTGATTCAAGAAAAATGGGAAAGGATTTGATTTATGCCCATATCAGGCTGACTTGCAATTTTGCGCACTAAACTCAGCCTTATTTTTTCTTTCCTAAATATGTGGCAGTTGTCATGGAAGAATGACTGAAAGCTTTGTCAATTTGGAGATCGATATTATTGATGTCTTTTCCATATGAACCTAGAATTTATTCTTCTTAACAAGGTTCTAAAATATTTAACTAATACATAAAGGGAATTTTCTTTAGTTTTACTTGACTCTTTTATTAGCTTTAATATTACTTCATAAAATAAAATATTTTCTTTTGACGGAAATTATCCCAAAGCCTTAGGTGAAGTATGAACAAAATCATTTTGGAGCTTTCTACAAAGAAAAAGTTCTCCTTACCAGAAAATGAAACAAATTTTTGTAAAATTAAAGAAAGTGTGTCCTATAAAATATTTTGTTTTCTTTTGAAAAAAATAATGGTAAATACTTAGATGAAGAATTAAAAAAAGAAACTAATATTTTTAAAATTAACAAATTGGTGTCTTAAGAAAGAAATAATCGCAAACGCCTACGTAAAGTATAAACAAAATATTTTTGTTGCCGTCTGGAAACAGATTTGTATTATTCAACATTTTGAGTGCAAAAAAGTTATCCTTTCCAGAAAGAGAATTTTGTGTGAAGAAGGTAAAAGTGTTCTAAGAAAGAATTTTTTTTTGTCTGTAAAAAAGAAAACGATAGCAAAACCCTAAGTGCAGTATAAACAATATCGTTTTGGATCTTTCCACAATGAGAGATGGGTCATCCTACATTTTGAAAGCAAGGAAGATCTCCTTTCTGGGAAAAGAAACTAAATTTTGTGAAATGAAAGAAATTTTTTCCAAAGAATGAAATAATCGCCGAGCCCTAGATGAGTCTTTTTGAGGCCTTTCACAAAGTGAGTTGTATTACTCTACATTTTGAAAGCAAGAAAGTTCTCAATTCCAGAAAAACAAAATAAATTTTAGAAATGAAAGAAAATGTATCCTAAGAAAGAAATATTTTTCTTTTAAAAGAAAACATCGCAAAGCCCTAGATGAAGTATGAACAAAATCTTATTGTGGCCTTTCACAGAATGATTTGTATTATTCCATATTTTGAAACCAATTAAAGTGTTCCTTACCCGAAAATAAAACTGAAATGAAAGAAAATGTGTCCTAAGAAAGAAATATTTTTCTTTTGAAAAGGTGAAAAATCTTTTGAAAGAAATAATCGCAAATCCCTGATGGAAGCATGAACAAAATTTTTTCTGGCTCCACAAACAGATGTGATAATTTACATTTCGAAGACAAAAAAGCTCTCTTTTCTATGAAAAGAAAATAATTTTTGTGAAATGAAAGAAAAGGTGCCCTATAAAGAAATCTTTTTTGTATGACAGAAATAAGCGGAAAGCTCTAGATGGATTATAATCAAAATCCTTTCGCGGACTTCCAAAAAGTAAGGTGTATTACTCTACATTTTGGATGCCAGAAAGTCCCCCTTTTCAGGAAAAGAAACTAAATGTTCTGAAATTAGAGAAAGTGTGTCCTATTAACGAAATATTTTTCTTTAGAAAGAAGTAATAGTAAGCCCCTAGATGAAGATTGAAAAAAATATTTTTGTGAATTTCCACAAAGTGTGTTCTATTATTCTACATTTTGAAACCAAGAAACATTTTGAATCCTTTCCAGGAAAATAAACTAAATTTTGTGAAATGAAAGAAAATGTATCCTAAGAAAGAAATAATCCCAATGCTAGATGAAATGTGAACAAAATCTTTGGAAAACAATCTAAATTTTGTGAAGTGAAAGAAAAAGTGTACTAAGAAAGATTTTTTTTTTGAAGGAAATAATCGCAAAGTCAACAAAACCTTCTGTTGTGTTCCACAGAAGAAATGCATTTCTCTATAAAGAAAATATAAAGAGAAACATGATAGACAACTTTGTCATAGAAAAAAATAGGGTTTAGAAGTTACTAAATTTTCACTGTCTTTTAGAAGTCGTTTTTTTTTCTAAATAAGAAGTGGTCTATTACTTTTAAATGCTAAAGGTGTAAAATTAACAACATAATATAAATTAAAATAACTTTTATTAGTTGTTTTACATGTTTCGACTCTTTCCTAGTCATTTTCAAAAACAAAATGAGAATATTCTAAAATTGTACGGGCTTTGAAGTTATTATTTTCATGTACTTTTTAAAAAATTACGCACGTTATCTATTATTTTTTACTTGGTTGTTTATTTTCATATCTTTGACCATGGAGTAACTCTAGCCACAGTTTCGGTAAATTAAAGATGCCGCATCGTTACATATTGTATTTTTGCGTGTTAGTATCTCTATGTTTCTCTTATTATGGATGGATAGTATAGACTGGAGGGAAATATTATTTTACTTTCGTTGAAATTTATTTGGATGGTTTCTTCTTGATATAATCTTGCCAGGGCTGTAGTTTTTTTATTGTATTTAATATCAGCTATATGCTCTTTTTTTCTGCAATTAAATTCATGCCTATGTAGTAATTCTTTGATCCGTCGTCTTTAATAAAAGGTATTTCATATACTCCTGAATAATTCTCAAAATTAATTGGGTCAATTTTACTGCAAATGATATTCTTTAATTTCTTAGGGGGTTTGGCTATTAAGCATATATTGAAACGTTTAAGGCTGTGTTTTAATTTTTCAAAAAATGTTGGATAATATTGAAGAGTATAAAGTTTGTATTTTTGCGAATCACCTTTCTTTTCTGGTTTCTTATTATTGGTGAAATCCATGAATAATTTATTATTATGGTGTACTTTAAAACCATTATTATAAGCAATTTTACGAATATTATCTAATTCATTCATTTCAGTACATATTATAAAGGCGCGTCTTATGAGAAATCTGTAGGCTGAAATTTTGTATGTAAAGGGAGACCATGCGTTATTTGGTATGGTAGATTGGTTAGCCATACTTTTCCGGAAAACAGCTCTGTCGATAGATTTATTTGTTCTGGTTAACATTACATCAAGGAATGGAAGACTTTTATTATGTTCAATTTCAATAGTGAATTTAATGTTATTGTCATTTGACTTTAGTTGATTTGTAAATATTTTAAGTTCATCAAGACTATGCTGCCAAATTATAAAAATATCATCAACATAACTGAGCCAAGTGTGATATGTTAAGTGAAATGTGCCAAAAATTTTATTTTCCAATGGGCGAAGAGTATATTCAGCTAATAAACCTGAAATAGGTGACCAGAAAAGAAAGGTGATTCGCAAAAATACAAACTTTATACTCTTCAATATTATCCAACATTTTTTGAAAAATTAAAACACAGCCTTAAACGTTTCAATATCTGCTTAATAGCCAAACCCCCTAATAAATTAAGGAATATCATTTGCAGTAAAATTGACCCAATTAATTTTGAGAATTATTCAGGTGTATATGAAATAAATTTTATTAACGAAGACGTATCCAAGAATTACTACATAGGCATGACCAGGAGGAAATTTAATTGCAGAAAAAAGAGCATATAGCTGATATTAAATACAATAGAAAAACTACAGCCCTGGCAAGATTATATCAAGAAGAAACCATCCAAATAAATTTCAACGAAAGTAAAATAATATTTCCCTCCAGTCTATACTATCCATCCATAATAAGAGAAACCATAGAGATACTAACACGAAAAAATACAATATGTAACGATACGGCATCTTTAATTTACCGAAACTGTGGCTAGAGTTACTCCGTGGTCAAAGATATGAAAATAAACAACCAAGTAAAAAATAATAGATAACGTGCGTAATTTTTTAAAAAGTACATGAAAATAATAACTTCAAAGCCCGTGCAACTTTAGAATATTCTCATTTTGTTTTTGAATAATGATTCAGAAAGAGTCGAAACATATAAAACAACTATTAAAAGTTATTTTAATTTATATTATGTTGTTAATTTTACACCTTTAGAATTTAAAAGTAATATATCATTACAAGGTGTTATAATTTATTATATTGTTACATAAAGAAGTGGTTTTTTAATGCATGAAATCTTCACAGTGATATTTTATCATTTCCCCACTAATTGCTAACATATGTACACTCTGTCATTGCAGAAAATTTTAAACATTAATGATACATAATCACCTACTATTTTAATTCGCATAATCATTTCTGATTTCTTCGTTGCTATATGTACTTAAAAGTTAAATCTAATAAATCAGTGAAGTGACGTGACTTTTAAAGTTCGATGAAACTTGAAAAAATAATATGGCCACTTATTCAAAAGCTGGTATTAACAACTTTACATATATCATGTATTATAACACACAAACGTAAATAAATATACCTTGTGGTTAATCCGAAAAATCTAAGAAATACCATTGTTACATTGTTATGGATGCAAGGAATTTCTCTTTTGTAGAATAAGAAACTAAATTGTCCAGAATAAGAGAAAATATATTTTTCTTCTGAAAATAACAAACGCAAAATATTGTACGAAGAAAAAAAAAACTTGGATCGTTTCCTTTCACAAAGAATATTCCATTAATCTAAAAAGAAAATACTAAACGAGAAATAACAGAATACGTTGTGATGGAACAAAAAACGCGAAAATATTTAGAATTTGGTTATTTTAATTTAGTTACATTTTTATATTTATAAATACAGGGTCCCCCTCGGTCCGTATTTTGAACACCACTTTTTTTTTAAAGAAAAATTCTCTATATAAATTTTGTAGAAATTAACTTTGAAGTGCGTTTTAGTTGCAATTGTTGCCAATACCTATCACAATTTTCTTTTTAAAAAAATACTGGTTTTCAAACTCGGACCAGGGGGAACCCTGTAAGTGTCATGTATTGTTTAACAAAGTTGTTGCACTGAACTTTCATAATCATCCGTCGTGATTACTTATTATTTCAACTCGCAAAAATATTTACAATTTCATTGTTTCTGTATGAACTCCTAAGTTAAATTTAAGAAATCAGTGAAGTGTGATTTCTGATGTGCGGTGAAATTTATAAAAACAAAATTGCCTCTAATTCAAAAGATGATACACGTTTTACAAATTAATGTGAAGTAGATACAAAGTTGATAAATTATAGCACAGCAGAACGTGAAAATAAACTTTAGAGTTAATCCGAAAAAAAATTATGAAACATTTTGTTACATTGTTGTGTAAAAAAGAAGGTTTATTTTTGTCGGAAACGAAGCTAAATTTCTTAAAATGAGATCACGTATATTCCAATAAAAAAAAATATTCATCTAAAAGATAAAATCACAAAATCCTAAAAGAAGTCTCTACAAAAACCTGTTTGTTCTCTTCTACGAAGAGAATTGTATTATTTTAGAAAGAACACAGGAAAAGATAGTAATGTGATACATTGTCACTAAACATAAAATATCAAGACATTTTTAAATTTTGTTTTGAAAACATTTTTAATTGTTTTAGGTACCATGTTAGGTTTTTTGAAATGATATTTTATTTGTACTAAAACTTTAAAATTGAATATCAGTATTTCTGTGATTAAGACGTAAATTAATTAAACATAAAATGGAATTCTTAACAAAAAGTAATTTAAAAAAAATATTATATTCTATATGTAAAAGGTGCTGCCGAAGCCACATTTATATATCTTAATTATTTAAAATTTTATTTTTTCTAATAATGTCTATCATAAAGCAAATTTTACTAATGCAGATAATTTAAAAAATAATAATACATGGATACCTATAACTTTAATTCTCATATTATTTATAGTTTCCTTCATGCCTCTATTCGCTCTAAAATGATATCTAAAAAAAAAACCAGTCAAATAATATGTATTGCTTGTTGAATTTATCAAACATTTTCAAAATCCTCGATTTACCAATATAAACGGAGTCACTAAAATACACAAGACCAATGTGCTGATGTAAAATTAAAACGTTCTCTGCAGCAGGGCAGCCAGGATCGACAGTTTGTTGCCATAACTGGAATACGTCTGACAGTGTCACATCTGTGGGCATATAGATCATACACTCCGAACCGCCTGTACACGGCAAGTCCCAAAACTGTAGTGCGCGTGAATACCTTCAGTTATCGGGACTGGTCGGCTGATCAACTGTTCTTGTTAATCTTTGCAGTTACTTTCGAATACCGGTCATGTTGCGATTGTAGCATAGACACAAGCTGTACAGAAGTGTCAACTTCTATTTCCATCCTCTTGAAACAACTGTCACAGCTCGATATGACAATCCTACAACGAATCCTAATTCAAAGGCTATTCACATGTGCGTGCAGCCGCATTTCAAACAACTAATAGTTTTGCCATTGTAAACCTCATCTATGTATATCCTCTAGGACGTAGCTATTTGTCTATTTCAATGTCAAGCTTACACACCGGATTGACCTACACTCTGCCACAGCAGCGAATTTTTTGACACAGTCCACCGAGTGATCTGCTCCTTATAATATACTTTCAGTGGCATCAGTTAATTTTCTTCTGCTTAAAACACAAGAACCTTATTACATAATGTATTTTTGAGTCTATACCGTCAGAAACAATTGCTTCAGTGCCCTATTTTTCTGTGAATCGCATTGTACATTAGTAAAAATAACGACTTCTATTTCGTTGCACCAAAACATTGTAATTTTCCGTGACTGTCAGAATTTTATTGGAATGTGGTATCTTCAATTCAATTAATGTTAACTATTAAATAATATCAACAGCTAAAGGTGCATTTCAAAATTCAAAAATTTTTAATTAATTCTTTTAAAAGAAGAGTACAGAATATCAATTATTACAATTCAAGGAACAGAAGAAACATTTTTCTCGTTGAAAATTCATTTAGTATAGAAAAATAATTTTCGAATAATTTGTAATTTCAGGTCAAGGACAGTCATTGGGGAAATAAGTAACCCCGTCCAAAAATTTCTGCTTCAAATCAATGTATAAGAATGTGATTGATACTAAATTCATCGAAGTATCATCAGTTAATAAAACTGGCATAACTTTTCACGAGCTAAAATTATCAAGATTTGAATAACACTGAAAAGTATCGTGAATACCATCTACAAATTAAGATTTATAAGTAAACTGAGCAAGTCTGCTAAATATTATACTGTAGCCGTTTATTATATCGTTTCGTGCCAGGTGGCAAAAACGAACGCACATTATAACAGAGAACATTAGAAATTTCAGAAAGATAATAACCTACAAGTAATGGTTTCCTGTTTGTCACTAAAACTGCTTTGCATGCATGTAGCAACTTTCTTAACGATAGATAATTACAGTTATTGTAATTGGCACGTCAAACAAGTGTACTAATAATGGGTCATTTAAGACCTATAATAGGCCACCTGCTTTCATAAACGTAAAACAAGCTTATGTATCACATTGACAATTAACTAAAGTGGCAGTTTCAGCTATTCACCTAACAATTTGATTGTTTGTGACTGTGATAGATAATCTTGATTTTCGTTTGACAAAGAAAGTGATGCATTATAGCTTCACGACCCATTACTGGTAAGTAATTACATAAAGTTACTGAAAAATGCGAATAATGTAGAACTTGTAATTTTTCTCATTTTTGTTAGGCACGAAAAAAGTGTGATATAGCCGAAAAGGCGATAAAACAAAGTGAACGTTGTGCCTTTTGTGTGCGCAAAGAAAATGTATGATGATAGCGGAAATAATACATATTATTGCTGTGCGGTCCTGGTGGCATGTTCAAGCAACACATACTCCTCAGAATTCCAAAAGAGTCTGCTACCAGTAAATTATAAAATAAGTATTAAAATATTACATTTAATACTTAAACTGTAAAATTTGAAGTCTTATCGCTGATTTCGTAAAATTTTTCTGCGATTAAATTGGGCGAAATATTGTGGTAGTAACAACTGTATGCACACTTTTTGTGCAGGCAATTTTTAAACTTTAACTTATGCTCTTATTCCTATTAATAGTTTGACATATCAAAATACTTTACTTGCACTTAGCGATAATTTTGATATCAGTGACTTACTCTGTAACACTGTGAATTTATATGCTCATAGAACAAATTACCAAACTATTTTTTCAGCCATCTATAAAATGTCTCGCAAACAAATCAAAGTAATCCATTAAGAAACGCATATTTAATTCATTGGTTGTACTTTCAAATGAAAGTACTATTAATCACATCTCTGCCTTTTCTCAAAACATATGTGACACAGAAACGAATTCATCTTACATTACTTTGGAATGTCTGCTTTAATTATTTCTAGACAAAGATAAGAAAACGATGGTCAATCATGATGAATAAGATGACTCTGAAGGGGACCACAAAGGTTTGAAATGTTGGAAAAACGTTTTTATTATTTTTTATAAGGTTTGAACCTTGAAGAATGCCATACGGTGGGCTTGATAGGCAAATTCCTAAAATTCCTAAAATAAATCAGGGTTCGTACGCTTTTACTACACTTTCTTTTATCGAATTTTTCTATTTAATATTTAAATAGCAGAAATTGTAGACATCTCGTTTAATTTCAAGATTAATACTTTTCTGCCTTTAAATAAGGCGAAAAATTCTATTAAAAAATTGTGGTAAATTTGTACGAACCCTGTAAATGGCGTTTTATTAAGAATATCTTTGTCTAATCTAAAACATTAAACACAATTATCTCGAAACACAGTTTTTGCCAAGATAACATTTACACAAGTTAATGGATTTATATGTTTCTTATTTTAATAAAGGAAATTAAATTTGCTTCAAACTATACTATACTTTAAAAAAATGGGAGGGTGAGGGCTTCGAGTAATGACAAAAAGTTTAAAATTTAAAGTTTTAAAACAAAGTTTATAAATTCTGAATTTTATATTATAATTTTTAATTTTTTTATTCTTTTTTGCTTTAGGTGTAATTGGGAAACAACATATTAAGCAGTGTAAAGAAGAAATGTCGACTCAAAAATATGAAATTTAGATTTCAAAATTGCGACAAGAATAGTTTTAAAAGAAAATTTTTCTCGTAAAATATTAAAAATTTTGGTATTGTTTTTACAATTGACAAATATAGTTTTTTTAAATTATTTCTATAAAACATAAATAAATGTAAAAAAAATAATAATACTCTAAACACCTTACGGGGGGGGCTACCTAACCCCTTCGCGACGAGAGAAGAATTTCCTTTACAGAATTTTTAATCTTTTTCCACCGGCTTTTCAAAACAGAAATTTGCGCCTATTTGAATCACAGAAATGCTAGTAATTAGTAAGGCAAAGATTACAATGAAAATTAACTGGTGGGAATAATGAAGGATTCTGAGCATCTTATGCGTTACGTATACGTGTCCCTCATCTCCAACGGGTTAATCTACGACCAAACATTAGTCCATTTTTCGTCATTCTAAACCATACTAGTCGTCTTATAAATCTTCTTTATGTGTAAAAATAAATTTCACGTAACTTAAATTCCAATAGAGTAACTATATTACATAACACAAATTTAATAAAAATTAAGTAATTGAAGTAAAGTGTTCTCTCTTTTGAAGTAATGAAATTGAAGTAAACTCTTTTCAGATGTAAGGCCATTGTGCTAAATGTGACGAACCATAAATTAGACAATGTTCTTGTACTTAAAACTTGCACGCAAAAATCGTATATTATTGCTATATAATGACACATCCGAACCTCGAGAACAAAACGCGAAGAATTTCATTGTATTTAAAACGTGTTGTTTTAAAGAATCTTCCATTACAATACACATAGTTAATTATCAAGAGGTGTTTAGTGGCAATATCCTTCAATCTTCCGTTATCTGATTGCCATTGATTTCTCTTTGACTGTAGGATGTTGCGGCTCCCTAACTATGCACCGCTATTCCGACAGCTGACAGCTGCTTTCGTGAGAACCTTTACATATTTTAATATCAGTTTTCATGAAATGGTTAGTAAATAATATCGCTTTATCTCGCACTATCACATACAAAATCTTAGAATTAATTATCCATCTTATAACATACATAAACAGTTATATGGCATAGCATTAGCACCCAAAAATTATTAAAAACAGACATAAGTATTTTTCTTTCAATCCACGTTAACAGGAGCACAAGCCTTCTTGCTACCATCACACTTACATAACTAACTAATTTTTTTATCTAAACAATATCGCCAACACAAATACTGGCGAAAAAAATAGATTCCCAACTAAACGTACGGTTAAAGACGTTAGATAGAAAATAAAGGGAAAATTTTAAATTGAGAGCGCAGAAAGTGAAACAAACATCACCTTTGGCGAAACGAAAATGCCAAATACAACAACCCTATGAGGAGCCGCCTAGTCTGCTAAAACAACTGTGCTATTACTTAAATTAACGTTTTTATTTAAATAAAAACAGACAACCGAAATAAAAAATGAATATCAAAGGAGAAGTATAAAATTTAACTGTTTTTAACACATAAATAAAAATATATAGAAAAATCTATATAATACGAACGTCAAGTTCACCTAATAAAATTATATAAAGCACAATGTAAACACATTGATAAGTTACGTTACTATCTAGGTGCAATAAATCAAAAAATAGTTTTAAAAACATTAAAACTATAAGATGTCAAAATCATGAGCTTTCGGTTAAACATTAGCCTTCCTCAGATGAACAACGAGCAGTCGAGAAGACGCAGCTCCGAAATGGCGCGCTTTGGAGAGGCTGGGAATGGGCGAAACCAAACAGCCAATGAAGGGAGTGACGGAAGTCCGGATGATACCATTACAAGCTGGAGGGGGGGGGGGTCAGGAGAACCCGAAAACCCTAGTGATACCCAATACATTGTACCATAAACCAGGGATCTGATAAGATAATACATCATTACATGTATTATCACCTCTTTTCAAAATCTCCAGGGACTCTCTGATTATGCAACTATTATACTGTGAACATCGTGAAATTATTTTAGCTTTACTGAAAAATACATATTTCGGAGCTGCGTCTTCTCGACTGCTTGTTGTTCATCTGAGGAAGGCTAATGTTTAGCCGAAAGCTCATGATTTTGACATCTTATAGTTTTAATGTTTTTAAAATTATTTTTTTTGATTTATTGCACCTAGATAGTAACGTAACTTATCAATGTGTTTACATTGTGCTTTATGTTTTTAACACTTTAGCAAACTGTAAAGGAAAAAAAGAAAAATAGAAAAGAAATGATATTTTTAAGTAGTATATTAATTATGTCTTATTATTAGGTTTTATTTATTACAAATTTAGGAAGACGCACCCAATAAAGAAATAAAAAATAAATGTTTTTTTTCTTTTATACAATTTAAATGGGGAAATATTGATTTTGAAACATTTTAAAATGAAAAGGGAAATAAAATACGTGACTGCATCACAGATACAGTTGCTATAACACCTTTTTTCGACAAATGTAAGTAGGAAGTATTAGTGAAAAATGTGAATCTTCATAATGCTTCACGCCTTCCGACCAGCTTCACGTCTCCGTAACGCATAAAATGATCAGAATCCTTGATTAATCCTACCAGTAAATTCTAATTGAAAAATGTGTTTTTTTTAATCAAATCATTTCTGCGATTTAATTAAGCAAACAATTCTAACTTTAAAACCGATGATAAAAGATTAAAAATCATATGAAGGACGCTCCTCGGCCAAAGGGGTTAATCAAGTAAAATTTAATACATATATTAGGCTGACACAAAATTATAATGGTCTATTTTTATTTACAAGAAGTAGAACACCAAAATGAATTATTGATAGATATTCCTCTATTATACCACAATGTTACAATATGTTCATGATCAGGTTTTTTTTCATGATCTGGTTACTTTTATCATAAATAACGCGACGTTTTTCAGGCATCAGAAAACAATAATACACTCTGTCTCTTGATAAATTAAAAAATTATCATACATTATAACTTTTCTTTTATTTCCCTATTTTGTAATTTACAGATTTTGACATTAACTAATATTTCTAATGGATCATTCAATAAAGCAAATTATCTTTTAAAAAATTAAAACTTCATCTAAAAAAATATGAAAATAATTAATTTTATTTGCTATACAAAATTAATTATAAAAGATTTAATCGTCTATGCTATATGATGAAAAATTATTTCTCATAATTTTAATAATACTTAAATTAGTGAGCTTTAAAACTGATTTCTTATAAAATAAAATGCATTACATACAAAAAAATGATGTTTTTATAAATCACACCATTAAACTTTCTAAAAAGGATAAAAAGTACAGTAATGATTTTTTTTACAGTGAAAAAAGATTGGACATAATTAATAACAGGAAAAAAACACTTGGAAATGAAAGTAGAATCTTTTTAAATTCTTTTCTGAAACAAACTGTGAAAATAAGCGGAAAATCAATACAATACCTTTTAGGAGAAATTGAAGAGGTAAATTTAAATTTTGTTTTGTTTGAGTCACCTGTCACATTTGTTTGACGTTTTACAAATGTATTTACAATAGTGATAAGTAATGTTTTAGAAGCGGGTTAAAATTTGGTATTTAAAATTAGAACCTAAATCATTCATTGCTAAAACCAAAAATACTTTATGGGAATTTAGTGACTGTATAAATCAATGCTTACAATTTCTATTACTTCAAAATAAACAATAAAGGAGTGAATTTTTAATATTAAGTTGACTGTGTTAGCAAATTCAAAAGGTTAATGGTTAATCGGGAGCTGATTTATTACCGTCGTCGGGACAAACTTCCACCAGTAAATTTTAATAATATTTTTTCTTATTTAAAAGCCGTTTTCATGAATATTTTTTTTTCATAATTAAGGCAAAAATATGTATTTGTTTTAAATGTGGAAGTTTGCCCCAGAAGTAGTCAGGCCCTGAGGTTGATAAAGTATATAATTGTACATGTGAAGTAGAAATATTTCTAAAGCTCATTAGCATGCAAAAATTAATTTATATATTTAATTTAAAAAATTGAATTAATTTTTTTCTCAGCTAAACCAAACTATTCTTAACCCAGTTAACTTTTTCTGAAAGCATTTAAGGAGTTATATAACATTCTATTCAAACCTTTTTATTTCTGAAACAAAAAGTTTATATTTGATTAAAAAATGTTTAAGTTTACATTTAAAAAGTTATGTTTCCTCTTAAATAATGGTTTGAAATATTTTTTTCCATTGCTTTTCCATTTTTTTCCATTTATAATAATCGCAAATAATCGCAAATTTGATATTCTTTCCAATAATAAGATAATTGGAACGATTAATGTAAAAATATGTCATTTTTTTTAAACACTGTAAAATATTTTTTTTTTTCACTCCTACAAAAAAAAACAAAAAAAACAACAACAAAAAAAAACATATTTTTAAAAAGTTATTTAACAGGGTTCGTGCGCTTTTACCACAATTTTGTAATATAATTTTTCATATTTAATATTTAAATAGCAGAAATTGTAAGCGCCTCGTGTAATTGCGGGATTTGTACTACTTCTCTGCGTTTAAAAAAGGCGAAAAATTGTATTAAAGAATTGTGGTACAAGCGTAAAGCTTGTTCAAGATGACCGGAATGGTTTCAAATGACGAAAAAATGTATTTTTGTTATTATTTTTATAATGCATGATCCTTTAACAATATCGTGCAGTTCGTTCATTACGAGAATTCCTGAATTACTGACTTACGAACCGTAAACTAACTGCAGACCGGCGACATCTGCGAGGGCAAAACTTTAAACCCAATTATCTGGAAACAATTTTTTAATGCGGATTTGTTACGATAACTTTTAACAAGTTAACGAATTTAGATTTTTCTTTTTAAAAATTAATAAAGGAAATTAAATTCTGTACAAACTATATCTGAAAAACAAACAAAAACGATTTGTAACTAAAAATCTGATGAATGTTTAAAGATTTTTAAATTTTTAATATATATTTTTTATTTTTTTGCAAATTTTATTTTGTTTCGGATATGAAGGAGAAGAAATGACGACTTGAAAATATGCAACATGAACTTCAAAATCGTGGTAAAATTAGTTTTCTAAGATTAAATTTGCCATAAAATATTAAAAATTTTGTTATGGTTTTTCACGATTTAAAAAATATTTTTTCTTTGATAAAACATAAATAAATAAATGTAATTACTGAATATAAGTAATTACTGAATATCAGTAATTACTGAACATTACTAATTACTGAATATAAGTAATTACTAAACATTACTAATTACTGAATATAAGTAATTACTGAACACCGCGTATAAGTGAGACGTCACTGTATCTGCAGGGTTGGTACGTTTTTACCTCACTATTTTAATAGAATTTTTCGCCCTATTTAAACACAGAAAGTATTACAAATCCTGCAATTAAACGAGGCGTCTACAATATCTGCTATTTAAATATTAAGTAGAAAATTTCTATAAAAAAATTGCGGTAAATGCGTACGAACCCTGTATCTGTGTTCTAATAAAATTTCAGCATGGCACGTATTGATAAAATATCTTAATTTATCATGAACGAGCAGGGAAGACCGAGCTATGCTCGGTCAAAATTAAATTTGAGTTCAAATATCATGACCCATGACCAAAATGACCCACTAATTGAATTTTCTCGAAAATGTGACTTAGCCCAACAGTCTTCTCGTGCCGGAAAACCATAGGATGCAAAATTTAGTGTAAATTGAGCCGCTTTTTAGATATTGACCCACAATAACCCAGAAATGACCCACTAATCGAATTTTCTCGAACATGTGACCTAGTCTAATGATTTTCGCGTGCCCGAAACTCGTAAAATACAAAATTTAATCAAAATCGTTAGAGCCGTTTTTTAGATAAAATTAATTTGACCCGCTTTGACCCAAAAATGACCCCCTAATCGAAATTTCTCGAACAAGTGACCCAGCCCAATAGTTTTCTCGTGCCCGAAAATAGTGGGATACAAAATTTCGTCAAAATCGTTTGGACCGTTTTTTAGATACAATTAGCTTGACCATGACCCAAAATAGCCCAAAATGACCCACTAATTGAATTTTCTCGAACATGTGACCTAGCCCAACAGTCTTCTCGTGCCCGGAAACCATTGGATGCAAAATTTAGTGTAAATTGAGCCGCTTTTTAGATCTTGACCCACAATGACCCAGAAATGACCCACTAATCGAATTTTCTCGGACATGCGACCTAGCCCAATGCTTTTATCGTGCTCGAAACTCGTAGGACACAAAATTTAATCAAAATCGTTAGAGCCGTTTTTTAGATAAAATTAATTTGACCCGCGTTGACCCAATAATGACCCACTAATCGAAAGTTCTCGAACATGTGACCCAGCACAATTGACTTCTCATGCCCGAAAATGGTCGGATACAAAATTTCGTCAAAATCGTTTGAACCGTTTTTTAGATACAATTAGCTTGACCATGACCCAAAATGACCCACTAATTGAATTTTCTCGAACATGTGACCAAGCCCAACAGTCTTCTCGTGCCCGAAATCCATTGGATGCAAAATTTAGTGTAAATTGAGCCGCTTTTTAGATCTTGACCCACAATGACCCAGAACTGACCCACTAATCGAATTTTCTCGGACATGCGACCTAGCCCAATGCTTTTATCGTGCTCGAAACTCGTAGGACGCAAAATTTAATCAAAATCGTTAGAGCCGTTTTTTAGATAAAATTAATTTGACCCGCGTTGACCCAAAAATGACCCACTAATCTAAAGTTCTCGAACATGTGACCCAGCCCAATTGACTTCTCATGCCCGAATATGATCAGATACAAAATTTCGTCAAAATCGTTTGAACCGATTTTTAGATACAATTAGTTAGACCATGACCCAAAAGGACCCAAAATGACCCACTAATCGAATTTTCTCGAGCATGTGACCTAGCCCTATGGTTTTCTGGTGCCCCAAAACGGTAGGATACGAAATTTCGTCAAAATCGTTAGAGCCGTTTTTAAGATAATTTTTGCCTATATATATATATATATATATATATATATATATATATATATAACCACCCACAAGATTTGCTCGTATTAGAATATATGATATAAAGAACAAAACATTTTTAATTAGAGGGGGATTGAGGGGGAGTGTTCTACTGTACTCCTTACAGTGTCTAGATTTCTTGAACATTTTTATACCTTTCTAATATAATCAATATATTGTCTGTGCTTTTGCTATATTGTTGGTTAATAATGCACGGTTTCCTTTTTTTATTTGAAAATATCAAACTATGTTTTAAGCAAGCATTACCAAATAATCAGAACAAGTATTATTGAAATCAATGTAATGAACTTTACATATTTTCACATATAAACATATTTTCACATATGGTACCGGCCGTTGGACAAATGCGGATGTTTGAACTCTCTTGTAGGCTCGCAGTACAGAAACAAACTGTTTACAACCATCTGATCTGGACGTTTGTGTTTTTAACACCAGTTTTGTTGCAAATCTTGATGAAGGCTGGGTTCGCAACCGAAAGTGCTCGATATATTTTTTAAGTTGTGAAAGTAAAACCCTATAACAAAAGAAACCATTGATCCAAATAACCTGAAATTTCATCAGTTTGCTCCCAAAGCAATAAGAATTTTTTGGGGTAGTTAAAAAAAACTTTAAAACGCACCGACAGATGGCGCTGTAGGTTAACATCAACTGGTTTTCTCCCCCTACCGGGATTCAGTCTCAGTGAAGCAGTCTGTTTAAATTTCAAAACCATCTTCCGTAAACATTCCATCGTCATTGGACCTTTTCTTAAATTCTTAAGTGTTCTAAATCTCTTAAGAGCAGTTTCTGTGCCATCATTATTCTGATAATACAGTTTCACTAACAACGCACGGTCCGTCAATGAAACAGTCATTGCGAGGATATCCGTGGAATAATGAACACGGGGTGTAGGTGCTTCACTTTTTTATCGCTACTGTATGTGTGATGTGCACAAACTCGCCTCCGGACTTTGCTGCATATACAGCGCCATCTGCCGGCGGAATTTTAAGTTTTTTTTTTTTTTTTTTTAACCACGTCAAAAAATTCCCATTGTTTTGGGAGCACACTACAAAAATTTCAGGCCATTTGGATCAGTTGATCTTTTGTTACAGGGTTTTACTTTCAACACTTAAAAAAAACAGTCTATTTTAATGTTGCAAAATCTAATTAAAGTTTTAGTCATCTTTTGGGGTAATGGAATCACATGTTTTTTGTGTGTACTTTTATTATACATATTTTACTGGTTTACAATTCTAAAATTTACTTAACGTAAGTGAAAATTATTAGATTTCTTTATTTTTAACTATATTCTAAAAACTTGTAAATTTCTATCGGAAATTTCAACTATTTAGACTCATAATTTTTAAATCAAAGTTTTACTTATATAGCATAAACAAAGTTTAATGAAATATTAAAACATAATTATATATAAGTTGATTTGTAAGCTAATCAAATGACAAGGTTATCATTTACTATATATTTTTAACTAAAGTTTAAAAAAGTAGAAAGGTATCAAATTGTTTATATATTGACTTTTTTTAATGAGAATTACATTATATATGCATATTATGAGGCGTTCGTGTTTGTTTGTTAGACGAAGAAATCTTTCTCAGTGATCATGTGTATTATATGTAAGGGGAATAGTGGTTTTCTACGGTTTACAATTTTTTCTTTGCCAACAATGCATTCCCTTGTATATATACACTACTATTAATTAATTCTCAAGGCGTCTTTAAGACAACCTTGTTACGAGATTCTGGCCAAACATTCTTAATGAATGATAATTAATAAAACAATTTTCTTTCTGTATCTATATAAATTCTCGCATCTTTTCATGTATGAGTGTGTTATAGTTTTCTCAAATGTATAATGAAAAAGAATGATTGAGAAAATGATTTTTCATCTTTGACTACCTAATGTACTTTTTTGATCAGCTTCTTTTAAATCATTGCAAAAGCGTTGCCTTTTTGAGTCAACAAAATTGCTCAATAATCATAACAGATTATATAACATTGCTTATAAAAGTTTAACTCATCTAGATATTTTTAAAAGCAAACAATTAAAAAAAATAAATGCATGCAAAATTACAAAAGCCATTTTAACCTATTGAAGAGCAGACGGATACTTTTTAATCCACTAAAATTTAATAAAAATTTTTAACTTCTTTTTTTTTCTTTTTACAACATTTAAAATTTTATATTTCATTAAAAATGCTGTACAATTGCGTTTCATTATTTTCAAATAATTTTTTTGAAAATTCTAGTGTGAATTTTAATTTAGTATTTTAATTAATTTCTGTGTGTTTTTATTTTATTTATCTTATGAAGAAATTTCTGGTTTGAATACAAATATTTTCGCTTCGTATCAGTCTGTAAAGAATTGAGCTTCGACATCCAGCTGCACTATGTGTCATTCTAGCATTTCCTGTGAGTACACTTAACTGCATACCTTCCCTCGCTATTTTTGCCTTGAAGACTAGCAGACGCCGAATTCTATTGTACTGTGAGCGGAAAGTTCGGACAGTGATGAAGTGGTAAGGCGTTACCCAAAGAGGGGTCTTATGCTTTGATCCTTGCCGAGTTCGTGGGAAAGAGTTCATCTGCGAGAGAAGCGATCTCTGCACTCGATTTTTAGGTTTGCGCCCGAAACTTTGCCCTTTGTCTTAGAACGTCCAATGACGGACTTAGTGAAAACGAAACAGAGGGATCTCAAGGCTGCTAAGAGGCTGGAGAGTTTCGAGGGGCCCGCCTCGACAAAGCCCCCGCCCCTAGAAGGAGTTCTCCTGCGAGAATGAAAAAGTGAGAGAGGACAGTTTTTGGAGAGATCGAAAAGGAGAGTGTTGACTCTCTGGAGAAGGGAAAAGGAAACGTCAGTTTCGAACTCAGCGTGGTGTAAGCGCTAGTGAGGTCCGACCTCTAGAATTGAAACAGCAGGTATCCGGTGAAAATCCCAGCGAAGTGAAAAAGCACACCAAGTGCGAGAGTGAGAGTTCTTAGACTCAGAATTAACGAGTATTAGTAGATCTTCCGAAGAGAAGGAACGGACGAGCCTTGGTCCGAATGAACTTTGTTTTGTAGTCACGACTGTCTGTAATGTTTAGAGACTTTTGTTTGTTTCAGTTACACTTGGAGTCAAGAGGTCATTAATTTATAAGCGATTGACTCACGAAAAATAATTAAATGCTGTATTGACGTCTTGTATATATTTTTCATTAGAATTAACATTGTTATACAATAAAATTCTATTTTCTAATTTATGCGAGAAATTCTCTGTGCCAACGATCCGATCTCGCTACCACTCACCATCTTTTATCGGGTCGGTATAGATGAGTTACAACAACTGGTGGCTTGCGGTGATGGATTAATTAGCAAAAATTAATGACAATCTTCAAAGACAAAGAGTGGACTCCGAAATTTAAATCATCAAAGTGCTCCAAGAAAGAGTCTCCTTGTGACTTGTGACCTGAGTCTCCTTAGACGCCCCTGTGGATCAACACAGCATCAGAAAGAGTAATCTACCAAGAATTCTGGAGAGTGTTCCCCCATCAGAAAGAGAAATCTACCAAGAATTCTGGAGAGTGTTCCCCCATCCGAAAAGTGTGACAGAGAACCCCGTCTGTGCTCCTGAGAATCTCTGAAGTCTGTGCTTCTGACGCCCTGAAAGACTCTTAGTAATGGAGGTAAGCTCTTTTTATACTCAGAGTGGCTTTAATTGTTATTAGTGTTTGTATAGGTGTTGTAGGCTTCAAAGAAAAAAAAAGTTGTATGTTAATTTTTGTGAGAGTAAATATTTTGAGAAATTTTTCCGGTAGAAAAAAAAATTATGATGAGATACTTCCGAGATTACTGTAACTTATTTAATAGACAAATTTTGTAGTTAAAAATTAAATTATTGTTGAATTAATTTAATGCAAACTGAGAGTTGTGCAGTGTTACAAAATTTTAGCTGAATCTATAAATGAGAGTTCATTGAAAAAAAAAAGTATTGAACGCATTTCATATTTTACGATAACAGAGTTGATTTTATATGTTTTTTGTGAATTATTCTAAATTTTTTAAGAGTGGATGCAGAGATTAAGACCACCATTGATTTTAAAAAAAAAAGGGAATTGAATGAGACTTTTGCAATTTAAAATATTTTTACTGTGCTTTTTGAATTTGAAATTTTTGTTTTGTGTAGAATTTATCCCATATGTATTTTATAACCAAATACCAAGGTGAATGTAGACGTTAGGATAGAGTTGCTTATCTTTATATGTTGCATATTTCCTATATTATTGCTAAGCGTACTTTTTTTATGAGCGTATATTTTGGTAATATTTTGACGCACTTGGTAGGATTTGATTTAATCTTATTGTATTGTTTTATATTTGTGGGAAAGATAATTTCTAATTTTAAACTTTAAAAATGTCGGAGCTTAAATATTTTAGGAAAGCTGATTTGCAAACGTTAGCTTACGAATTTGAGGTCATTTTAGAGGAAAATGATACTGTACCGAAAATTATAAAAAAAATAGAGTCGTCAGAAGGATTTGATAAAGAGCTAGCCTTAGCGCAGATTAAACTTATAGAAAAAGATAGGGAAAATAAATTATTGGCAGATAAGGAAGAGAAAGAGCGGGAACATGAGTTAGCTAGGTTAAAAGCGACGCGAGAGTCAGATGACCGGAGTACCGCATCTAGTAGCATCTCAGTTAGAACGAATCATTTACCCCTAAAAACAATTATGCATCGCTTTGATGAAAAGAATTCGGATATTTCGTTGTTTTTGAATTTATTCGAGAGACAGGCAAAAAAATGTAATCTAAATTCGGATGAGTTGGTGACGAATTTACTATCATTATTACCTGTGGGAATGGCCGAGCTAATTTTGAGAGAACCCGAAGACAAAATTGATGATTTTCAATATGTGAAAGAAAAACTGTTAGAACGCTATCGTTTGAATGCAGACACATACCGACAAAAATTTAGTCAACATCCACGAAATCCTAATTCAGTTTGGAAGGATCTGATATTCGAGCTTAATAGTTTTTTAGAAGGTTGGCTGTCATGCTTACAAGTTTCGGATTTTGAGGGTTTGAAAAATTTGCTTGTCACGGACCAAATCAAACGGAGAGCGTCTCCAGAAATGCGCGAACATTTTATAGATAACTGGGCGGAGATTAAAGATCCCGAAGGGTTAGTGAGGCTTTTAGATGCGTACGAGGCAATCAAGCGCCCGTCAAAAAAAACTTGGAATACGAAACTCCCTTTAGAGAAGAAATTTGAAAGACCCAGAACTTTTGAAAATGGGCGAAACAGTAACAGAAATCCGGAGACTAACTTTAACTGGAGGGATCGTGATGATCATAAAGAAAGGGAAAGAGTTTACGAAAAAAGGCGAGAAGTGAAGTGTCACGCGTGTTTTCAAAGCGGTCACTACAAAGTAGATTGTCCGGAAATTAAAAAGAGAGATGTTGCGCGGGTCGGTCACTTAATAAGTAAACCGACACTTGAAGAAACCTTCTCCCCTTATTTGAGTAAAGTGTTAGTGAATGGAATTCAGACAACTGCTTTAACTGACACTGGGAGTGAAATTGATATCATCGCATACGACTTGGTCAGTCAAGATAAATTGAATGGAGATCACGTATGGATTAAAACTCCGCTGGACAGTAAATTATACTGTTTACCTATAGCAGAGGTCACTTTAGAAATTGAAGGCGTGGGGGTTATTGAAACGAAAGCGGGAGTTAACAATAAAGATTCAGATATGTTTTACTATTTGTTGGGTAATCACACTCAAAAATTGTTAGAACAGGCGAAGAAAAAACCCGAATTGATGAATGCAGTTTTGACACGAGCTCAAACGAGAGAAAAGGGTGGCCCAGCTCCGAATCCGGTAAATAAACAAATTATGATTTCCAAGGGGGAAAAAGAAATCTCTAGCGGAAATGTTGAAGCGGAAACTTTTATTTCCGAGGAAGGAAAAGAAGAGGATATTTCTAGCGGGAATGTTGAAACGGAAACTTTGAATTCAGTAAAAAAAAGAGAAGGGGGAATTTTTCGCGAGGGCAGTGAAGCGGAAGCGTTGAATTCAAAACTAGAGAGTGAAAACCTAGAAAACCCTATTGAACTGGTCAGTGTGGATAAGGGATTATCGCCTTTGCCGATATGTGAGGAATCTTCGATCTTAGCAAACATTGAAAGAAGGGTTAGTAAAATGGAAAATGACAGGTATCCATCGCTCGAAGAGATTAGAGGGAAAGGGGAAATTGAAGAAACGCATTGTAATGCCGGAAATTCTTTGATAGTGGCAAAAGCCAGAGAAAATCGCGTGAGTGGGGGGAAGCAGGTGCTTGTCCCATTGCCTTATCAGGCAGATATTTTTGGCGCGTGCCTTGAAAAAGTGTCATTACACTTAGGGAAAGGAAAGGTTAAAAGAAATGTGTCAAAATACTTAGACCTTGGGAAAAGATTGATAAACGATTTAACTACCGCATTTCTAAAAAGGTTCGGTGTTAAGTTGAAAAATCCGAGAGTGTGTCGCACAATAAGCGATAGTATTCCATGTTGGCATCGAAAAGTTAGAAAGCTCTTGAAAGCGTTAGTATTTGGAGAATGGATAAGAGAAACGGAGGAAAATAAATTCGTGAAGGGATGTGTGCTTAATCTCACGAACAGGTTAAAAAGAGGTCGAGTTTTAGCCGTTGAAAATGTGTCAGAAAAACGAGAAAAGATGAAATTTTGGTTTGACAGAAAGGCGGTAAAACGGAAGCTTAATGTGAAAGATGGGGTTTTAGTGTTAACTACCAGAAATCCAATTAAAATGTCAGATAGTCGGATAGGGCCGGGAAGAAAGGAGTCAATAATTACGGAAACAAATTATATTGTGAATGTTCCTGGGAGGCGACAGAAATCCCAGATTTCTCACTTGAGTTTAGTAAAGCCTTACAGAAAACGGGTGGAGTTAGCAGATATCTTAACGCGGGAAACAAACGCACTTGAGGAATTCTGTTTACCGTATCTAGATGATATGGCGTTTTTTTCAGACAGTTGGGAGGACCATATGCGTCATCTGGAAATAGTATTAAAAAGGGTGAATGACGCGAAACTAAAAATCAAATTGGCGAAATGCAAGTTCGCTCAGAAAACCGTAAAATATCTTGGGCATATTGTAGGGGAGGGCAGACGGAGGCCAGCTGAGGCGAAAGTAAGGGCAATTAAGGAATTACCGGTTCCGAAATCGAAAACTGAAATTCGTAGATGTTTGGGAATGGCTGGATATTATTCCCGGTACATAAAAGATTATGCAGTGATTGTAGAACCATTAACAAGGGCGCTTAAAGGGAAAAATAAAAAAGAAAAGATTGCATGGAGCGACGAAATGGGAAAAGCCTTTGAGACTTTGAAAATGAAACTTACTGAAGAACCGGTGCTTTACGCTCCTAATTTTCAGAAAGAATTCATAGTACAAACTGATGCTAGTGACTTAGGTATTGGCGTGGTTTTGGCTCAAAGAGAGGGATCGGAAGAGCTCCCCATAATATATTTAAGTCGAAAATTTACTGATAGTGAGAAAAGTTTCTGCGCCACTGAAAGAGAGTGTGCAGGGATTATTTTTGCGATAAAAAAGTTAAGGCATTATATTGATGGACAAAAGTTTTCTATCGAAACCGATCACAATCCTTTGGTGTTTCTAAAAAGAAATTCTGGAAATAATCCCAGATTATTAAGGTGGTCCTTAGCTCTGCAACCTTATAATTATGCCATTTCTCATCGCGCAGGCAAAGACATTCCGCATGTTGATTGTCTGAGTCGAGTTTAAGGAGATTTCTTGATAAACTGTTGTATATAATTATTTTAAGATTTTTTATTTTTTATTTCACTGTGTTTTATTTCATTATATGTTCATGATTTCTTATCAGAGCGCGGAAAAAAAAGGAAGGTAGTATTATCTTATTCATGTATGTTTTATTTCTTGCCACTCTGATGTAATTTGAGCTTGCAATTCTTTATCCGAATATTAGAGATTCTTAGTGTTTCACCCTTAAGAATCGTTTGAGGAGGGGGTGCTGTAAAGAATTGAGCTTCGACATCCAGCTGCACTATGTGTCATTCTAGCATTTCCTGTGAGTACACTTAACTGCATACCTTCCCTCGCTATTTTTGCCTTGAAGACTAGCAGACGCCGAATTCTATTGTACTGTGAGCGGAAAGTTCGGACAGTGATGAAGTGGTAAGGCGTTACCCAAAGAGGGGTCTTATGCTTTGATCCTTGCCGAGTTCGTGGGAAAGAGTTCATCTGCGAGAGAAGCGATCTCTGCACACGATTTTTAGGTTTGCGCCCGAAACTTTGCCCTTTGTCTTAGAACGTCCAATGACGGACTTAGTGAAAACGAAACAGAGGGATCTCAAGGCTGCTAAGAGGCTGGAGAGTTTCGAGGGGCCCGCCTCGACAAAGCCCCCGCCCCTAGAAGGAGTTCTCCTGCGAGAATGAAAAAAAGAGAGGACAGTTTTTGGAGAGATCGAAAAGGAGAGTGTTGACTCTCTGGAGAAGGGAAAAGGAAACGTCAGTTTCGAACTCAGCGTGGTGTAAGCGCTAGTGAGGTCCGACCTCTAGAATTGATACAGCAGGTATCCGGTGAAAATCCCAGCGAAGTGAAAAAGCACACCAAGTGCGAGAGTGAGAGTTCTTAGACTCAGAATTAACGAGTATTAGTAGATCTTCCGAAGAGAAGGAACGGACGAGCCTTGGTCCGAATGAACTTTATTTTGTAGTCACGACTGTCTGTAATGTTTAGAGACTTTTGTTTGTTTCAGTTACACTTGGAGTCAAGAGGTCATTAATTTATAAGCGATTGACTCACGAAAAATAATTAAATGCTGTATTGACGTCTTGTATATATTTTTCATTAGAATTAACATTGTTATACAATAAAATTCTATTTTCTAATTTATGCGAGAAATTCTCTGTGCCAACGATCCGATCTCGCTACCACTCACCATCTTTTATCGGGTCGGTATAGAGGAGTTACTACAAGTCAAATGACCATTTGTTCGTATATTTAGTGTTAACAAATGCCTTATGAGATAATAAATACCCTACCATGGATAGTTAAATGCACAATAAATACCCTAATAAATGCTTATGACATACTAAATGCACAGCTGCCAACCTCTCATTAATATTCCGTAATATGTGGGTTAATTTGAAACAGGTTTCACACATTTCGCACCAGAAAATTTTTTAAGAAATGAAATTAAATAAATTCCACGAGAAATCCTGAAATTAAATAAATAAAAATTCATCAAAAAAAATTTCTGGTGCGAAACGTGTTAAACCTGGGTCAAATTAACCCATATATTACGGAATATTAATGAGAGGTTGGCAGCTCTGTAAATGTCATAGTATGAGAGTTAAATGCTTAATAAACACCGAAGAGTGATATAATCTTTGTACTCTGTGTATACATCAACTAATAATCACATAATTAATCGATGAATTTTGCGAATGTTTCTTTATTTAAAGTAGTATTCTTTCACTATGATCATGTGACAGATTTACAAGGTGGTAATCGGGGATTTCTGTCTTTCACCATTTATGTGTGGAGTGCGCGGGTGCTAAACCGAAGTATGGAGTCTACGGGGTAATTATCCTAAACTCCTTGTTCCTTTGCCACCAGGTACGCATCCGAGTATTTATTTATTTATTCATTTATTTTTGCTGTATCCGTGGTTTTTTAAAGCATGTTTTTGGTAAAAAATTATATTTCCTAAAGTACACAAAAATTTATTATAGAATTTATACATTCAAGTTCGGATATTATCATGAAATCTAAGTTTCTAATGAAAAACTAACCATTTTAATTAGTGAATGAGATTATTAAATGTTTTATAAATATCCGAATAAATCCCTTTGAGAGAATAAATGCCCTAATCTGAGATGGTTAAATGCTTAGCACTAAACATACCACGAATTTTACTTAAGTCTTATTAAAATGTTACCCACCAAAATTTTAATTAAAAAAAATATTTACCATTTTAATATGAGGCTAGTTTAGTAAGGCAAAAATATGAAATGCAGTGGGACTCCAGATATATGTTACCTGAGTTGTACGTTTCCCTCAGTTATGCATTTCAACTCAGCGGTCCAGACCGCTTTCTATTAAAAATTAGCTGAGTTATACGTTTTGATTTATACATTTCACTCTGTTATACGTTACGTTTCTGCATCCCCGGACGAAATTTTTTCTCATTTATACATTTTGTAACCGGAAACACTGACGACGCGTTATATGAGTCTGATTTGAAAGATTCCACTCAAACTTTGGAGCTTTTCTGAGGGCTTTTGATGTAACAAAGCAGTTCGTCAGTAGTAAAATCAGTAACGATAACGCGGCTGCATTATTAACAGAAAGGCAAAGTTTGCTGTTCAGTGTCGGCTCTGCCATAAAGAAATAACCGAAAATTAGTGATTATTTCAACAATATTCAGTAAACTACTGAAATGTCTTTTGATAAATGATTTATATGTCAAAGCGATTTCCAGTGATATCTTTTAAGTACTCTATGTGTATTAAAAAAATATAATAAAATAACTTCATGTGTACTTTTCTTATATACCTTTTTATACTCTCTTCCATTTCCGAAAATTTATGTCATGGGTGCAGTAATACTTAGGAAACTTCCGTTTTCGATATAAAAGGTAACAAAATTCTCATCGGAACAAAGTTTTTGCGATATATTTAAAAAATGGTTCCGGTAGACAATTAATTGAGTTGTACGTTTTACTGAGTTATACGTTTTGTTGTCCGGTCCCGGGCAAAACGTATAACTGGAGTTCCATGTATATAGATAACCATATTTTAATTTAACCCTTTCCGGCACAGACAAAGTCTGTTCGTAAAATGAGAAATTGCTGACTGACACTGGAATTTACAAACGACTTTTTTTTAGAAAATACGAACTCCTTATTTTAAGTTTTCATTATAGAAACAAAATTTTATTAAAATATTCTTGGTGCCGTATGCAATTTTGGAATTAAAATTAGGTGTACCCGGAGTGGGACCACTGTGCCTGAAAGGGTTAAAGTATATTAATTTCTGTTCAGTGTGACAGTTAAATAACTCATAGTTCACTTAGGGATTCGCAAGAGGACAAAACAAGTTAGTCTACTTAATGCAACGGAATTACAGGTTTCGCAAAACCCTTCCTTTCTCAAATTACTAAATATTGACTTACTCCACTGTCATTCTAACCCACTCATTTATTTCTGTGTGTTCTCATTTTATTTATCTTATGTAGAAATTTCTGGTTTGAATACAAATATTTTCGCTTGGTACCGTTCAAATGACCATTTGTTCATTTATTCAATATTAACAAATGCCTTATGAGCTAATAAAAACCCTAACATGGGATAGTTAAATGCATAATAAATACCCTAATAAATGCCTAACAAATGTTATAGTATGAGAGTTAAATTCTTAATAAACAACAAAAAGTGATCGAATCTTTGTACTCTGTGTATACATTAACTCAGGGGTGTCCAACCTTTTCCCCTGAAAATCGTTCGACACTAGTTCTTTTTTTTTTTTTTTTAATAAAAATTTTAACCTGATTTTATCACATAATTTCAATTTTTTTTGTTTAACACGAATAATTCTGTTAAAAAATAGTGGTAGCTCTGCATTAACTAATTATCCCATAGTTTATCGGTGAAATTGATGAATGTTTCTTTGTTTGAATTATTATTCTTTCACATTGATCATGTGACAGATATACAAGGCGATAACCCGTGATTTCTATCTCTCATCATTTCTTAGACTACTAACACATTTTATCACATACAAGCAGTTTTTAACGCGTTCGTACATAGTTGAAGAAAGTTTAACTTCGGTTTGTCTGTCGTTTACCGTGTGTCATCTTTCTAACATTCTTAATTAATGGATTTTTACGTAATTGGCATATGTTACTGAAATTTTCTATGAGTCATTCCTTACTGAAAATTGAATGTGAAAGATTTATAGTTCGTTTTCAGGAACACGGAAAAGAATTTCGTTATATCATAGGGAAAACTTGTTTGCAGTGTATTTTTAAAATGTTACATTAATTCAAATACAAAAATATTCATATGCGTTGTTAAAGTGCGCTACAACATTATGTATATACAATATGATGTGTTTAACATTTATCGTTCACTTAAGCAATGCACAAAATATTTAATTATGTTATTGTCTCCTAACGATAATCCTGGAAATACGTTTTCCCCTGTGTTACGCGTTTTTAAGCTGAACTAGATTCTAGCAAATTTCGTGGTGTTAATAAATTTGTTATTATAGTATACAGGTCTGCACATTATAATTTGAAAGCATTATGTTCTGTAGGCTACTTAGAGTGTGATTTGAACTGTGTTATGCATTTTCTATTTGAAATATTTTTCATTATATTAACCCTTTGACTACGAATTTGTTGTAACTGGCGACTATTTTTTAAAAATCGTACTGCTTAAACAAAATCTCTATTATACATAATTCTGTAACAAATTCGCAAAGAAAACACAAAGAAATTTTTTTAAAAACTGTGGTACAAATATAATATAAAAATAGTCGCTAGGGGCAGCCCTGTTATTGGTGGGATTTATATGTCTTAACCTCGCGCCATAATCAATGGAACAAGGGTTCTTTCAGAATATAAAAAAATTCTATACAGGACTGCACAAAAGATGCTGGATACGTTGCCAGTTATGGATGGTTATTGTCGAAAGGAGTGTGCTTATAAATATGTTATGCACTTTATAGAATAAATATTCGGTTGTTCAGAAAGTTCTTTCCGTTTGGGAAAGTTGGTTCGTACCGGAAATCATTTAATTATTAGACATTAACTCCGGTAGCTAATGTGTAATATCTGACGTGCAGAATGTTTCGGAACGTATTGGTTTTCCCTAACGGACGGAACTTTCCAAAAAACCCAATATTAACACTTTACCGTGCGTGACACCACGGTGGTGCCGTACGTAAAGTAACTTAATTTTAATCCTTAACCCCTTAAGGCACTAGTATATAATATATACCACTTTTTAATATATAACTTTGCCACCAGTATTATTAAATAAAAATATTTAGTATTGTTTTTTGCAGATTGTGTAGGTAAAAATTCTTTATGTAAAATTACTGGTGTGAAAACATCGCAAAATTTAGCATTTTCAGACCACGTGCTTGCACTCCAAGGGGTTAAATGCTACATTGGCATCAGAATTTTAGAAGAAAAATTCCCTTTTATCAAGTACACGAAGAAAAGATTTTACTCATTTTCGAATAAATTTGTATCTAAATTTTGGTATCAATCAATCATTTCAACATTTTACGAATAGAAATATTTTTTCGAGACATGCGGACGGCAAAGTGTTAACGTACTATGTGGTGTGTATAGAAATCTATAAATTAAATACAGGACTCCACAAAACAATAGGATTGCACTGCGATATATGGACGGAAATTGCTGAATATGAAGTTTCAATTGTGTAATTTATTTTCTTGCTGAATGATATTGTAGCATACTGTGAGGTGTGTATAAAGATCTATTATAGAACATACGCAGGACTATACAAATAAATTAGAAAACTTTGTTTGCGGTGCGTAATTACTAATTTGGCGGTTTCAGGTATGTTATGCTTTTCTTCTTTCTCCGTATGAAAAGATAATGTTGAGTTAAAATAGTCCGGACATGTTAGAAAGTTTCTCAAAATCAATGTTTGGCGGGATTTCTCTTTCCTTTTTCATTTTTTATAAAGTCATCTTCTAAGACAACGTTTGCACGAAATACTAAAGAATCCAATATGAAGACAAAACCAAGAAACATATTTAGAAAATTATTAGGGATTTGTTTTCTGGTATAAATAATATACTTTTTGAAAACAATATTTTCTTTGGGACAGTGGAAATGAGTAATCGACTTAAAGTACCAATTTATGTTTTAGTATCATAAATATGATGTACTTTTAAAAATAAAAATTCATTGCTGTATGTTGGGCATAAGATATGCTCTCATATTTCTTAAAAGTAAGTAACGAAAATAACTGCCAAATTGTTTTTCAAATGAATTTTCATCAAACTAATTTTTGCAGTCTATGCATCTATAAAATCTACGTTTAGTTTTTTTTTTCGAAATTTCTCAATATTTCTATGGACAATGTTGATAATATTACAACAAATCGATGCATCCAATTTAGATTGTCAGTTTATTAAGATCTTAAAATTAGTAATAATGTATATTAACATGAGAATAATTATTTTAAATTTTGTTTTGTGCCGCTTGTTGATATATATTTTTTAAATAACTCTGATTAAAAAAGGGTGTGACTTTTAAAAAAAATAATCCTGTCAACTAATAAAATGCGGAAATTGTGAACATATTTAAAAAATTGTATCACTTAAAACATTAACTTTTTTTTTCAACTAATTAATAATATTTAAATTATTCAGTAAATTGAATTTTGAAATTTAAATATTTATTGATTTCATGGTACAAAACAATACTTTTAAGATTTTTTTTAACTGTAATAACATAAATAGTAAAAATATAAAATAAAATATGTTTACCGCTTTCCTTACAATGTTCCTCTGGTAATTGAGAGAATAATTATTGAGTAGTTAATTATTTTCTTTTTTTTCTAATCAAATAAAACCAGAAACATTATTTAATGAAAAGTTTCTTATTTCTATATAGTTACTTAAGAATTTTTTATTAAATAAAATTCACGGCTTTATTTCATTGAAAAAAAAAAAAAAAAAAGATTAGCTGGTATGGCCAATGAATACTTACTTTGCTTCTACGTATTGAATGCGGCCTTTCCTCGCTCGCCTTTGTTTATCACTGAACATTTTCCGAATTCCTACCGGAAATCCCTAAACAAGAATTTTTACTTTACGTAATCACAAAATGTCTGTCATTAAATAAAGCGAAAATTACCATTTTGAATTTCTGGTATGGATTTGGAATTTCAGAATAAAAAAGGGCAACCGGGCAACCCTAGGATATAATTATTTCGGCTCATCAGTTACTTTTGCCGAAACGTTCTGATGAATATCACTATATATGATTAAATACATAATATAATTGTGATTAATTGAATGTATTATGCACTGGAAACGATTTTTTTTTTTTTTTTTTTTTTTTTTTTTTTTTTTTTTTTTTTTTTTACGGAACAGCGAAAGAATGTTATATCACGAGAATAAATTTAAAAGGAATATAATACAATAATTACAAGTAAAAAAAATAAAATTTTTCGATCAAGAATAAAGAATAAAAACATTTTAACTGATACGGAATTTATCCTATAAACTCTTTCAAGTATCACATAAAGAAACACATAATTTTTCGGGAAAGTTTTTATTAAGTTAAAGAAAAAAAAGTGAATTTAATTCAATTGTGTTCAACATAAAAGTATTTTAATGCCACTAGAGTTTATTTTTAGTTAGAGGATAGTTATTTTATTATAAAATGCTACTTTCAATCAAGATTTTGAAAGATATTTCATAGTCAAATGAATATTAAATTTAATAAAATACATTTATAAAGTGAATTGACATAAATCTAAACTATACATTAGTATTTTATTTTTTTAAGAATTGTTCGGTATTTTCATTAATCTTGACTTATTTCGAAATATTTGCTGGTGCATTTTAAAAGTATTTGTAATAGCTTATTAAATTTTATTGACTTTAACAAAAAGTTATCCAATTATTACATGTATTCAATTAATTAAGAACAGCTGTCGTACCTATTTTCCTTTATTTAAAAGAGAAATATACATATATATATATATATGTTAAAAGTGAATATATATATATTAAAAATATTTATGTGAGAAAACGAGAAACGCCTAATCGTAGATATATATCAATGGAGTATAAAGATTCCACGAGCCATGATGATGAGAGATGATGTGATTATTGTATTAGTCACCGCCATCTGAATCACTGTTGCCAGTGGGCCACTTTTTTTTAATTAAGCTATCATGATTACCACCAGTTTTTTGAGAATGTAAGATTCGCCTTATTTAATAGCAGATTAAATAAGGCAAAAAGTAGGTGAGTTATACCATTTCAAAAAAGTGGTGCCAATCAAACAATCTGAATTTAAAAAAAGTAGCCTACTGCTCTGAATACTAGGACTGCATGGTGACAAAAAAATTGCCAATGTCTTAGACGGATTTTTTAAGCGTTTTTACGGTCCCCTTAATTTAGACACCATTTGTCAAATGTTTTCTTTAACTTAATTAATCTAAAAAAATAAGGCGGGAAAAACACTTTAGAAATTACTGGTATCCCAATTCAAGGGATCGTACAAAGTTTGAAAAATCCCGCCTAAGATAACTGCCATTATTGAGCGAGCGCGAAAGCCTAGCATTCAGAGGGTGGTGGATTAGTTTCCGTAAAAGTCGGATTTTTTTATACAATGTTTAGCTGAGTTGATTGGTTAGAGTGGATGAGAATAAGCAAAAGGGCTTCTGCGTTATGTTATTATTGTAAAGTTGGCATATGACCATGTTAAGTTGTGTTAACTCACTATCCAATCACTACCATGATGTTTATTTCTACCTTATGTCTTATTATATGTTTGTAATCTCCATAACCATGAATAACCAATTGAAATATTACGGTTAAGTTATTATACTATTTCCTAATCTCACATATATTTGATGCAGGACTTTTAAGATTCATATATATAGAAAATTATACCCACAAAAAACAATACAATTGCAGATTTTAAGTTTTACATACTTCTAAATGAGCCTGAAGAACTTATTTCTGATTAAAGCATTTCACTGTGTTAAAAATATTTTGAGAAATACCGTATTGAAATATTAAATCATTTGCCGTAAGTTTTAGAGATGTGTTTTTATATTTGGAAAACTTCAATTAAGGAAATATAACTGTACATATACTTATACAGAATTGCCCTAGCTCTATCAGTTTTCTTTATTAAGTAGGGTGCGCATAGATTATTTTTGAGTAGCGTTAATTCCAAATAGTAATCTTTGTTTTATTTAATCGCAGGACTCTGGAATAAAGTAAGGCAAAAATTACTATGCACACACCTCTATGGAAATTGTTTGCGTTAAATATTTATGAAATTGGAATTCCGTAAAATTATAAAGCAACAAACCTTAAGTATTTTGAAGATTTAAACTCGATATTTTATCAAATATAACTGTAGATATATTTTAATCCACAAACAACTATTTTGATTTCCTCCTGTGAATGAAGAATGTTTTAAATGCATTTCCCGATTAATTCTGATTAATCATATGGCAAATTCAGAGTCGTTTCAAACAAACGTATGTGACTGACAAAATACCTAATTGCATTTTGCTGCTTGTCTAATTACTACTATGCTAGAAGATCGTTTAATCAAGCTTAAATATCCGAAATCATATGTTTGCAAAAGTGCATAATTATCTATTTTAAAATGCTAATGACTATTACAGTTTGATGGTAGTTGTCACTGAATTCCATCATAAAATTCAAAGTTATGTTTAATATTAAACATAAATAATTTATATGACAAACGTTTATTAAAACTATAAGTTTGCATCGGAATTTTGGTAAATTTCAGATAATTTTGTTAAAAATAGGTGTTAAATAAATATCGTATTTAAATTTATTCATCATATTGCAATATCAAAAACCTACGCAGTTTTGTTAATAAAATAAAATAAAAACGATTTTTAAAAGGAAAATAATAATAATAATAATAATAATAATAATAATAATATATGACCTTGTACATCCATCATTTCCTATCATTATCCTTTTCTTTTTTTCTTGAGAGTAATTAAATAATAGAAAATCCACAGTTAAGAATATTTTGTAAATTATAAAAAGTCCCTACTGAATGTCAGTATATTTTTTTAATTATTACTTCTAAAAGTATATAAAATCACATTATTTTTAAGTGTGATTTCATTTTTACTATAATTGTCTATTACAACTACTTCAAAGCATAAAAACCAAAAACTGATTTTCAATAACTTTCCGAAATATACTTTAAAAAATAATCAGTGAAACCAAACTTGAAAAATGACTATTTTTGATATTTTCTTTAAAATGTTTTAGAATTAATTTATATTTTAAAGAGTTTGTATAATTTATATTCAAAGAGATTTTACAGATATACTGCAATAACTATTTGTGAGAGTAACTAGGCAATTTTTATTACACTGTTTGTTGCCTATGTACTAGTTTTTAAACAGCCTATGTGTTAATATTATTCCAGAAAGTAGTTTGTTTTATTAAATATATATATATATATATATATATAATTTATATTTAACGACATTTTACAGTTAAACTACAATAACTATTTGTGAGAGTAAAAAGGGTTTTTTCTGTTTGTTGGCTATGTACTTCTCTTAAACAGTCTATGTGTTAATATTAGTCCACTTTTAATTGTAATTTAACTCTTACTATAATGGGCAATTAAAACTTCTTCAATACATAAAAGTCAAAAACTGATTTTTAATAACTTTCTGAAATTTATTTTTCAAAAATAATCATTGAAACCGAACTTGAAAAAAGACTACTTTTTATATTTTGCAAAAAATGTTTTAGAATTTATTAATTTATATTTTATTTTAAAAAAATATGTAATTTATATTCAAAGAAATATTATAGATATACTACAATACCTATTTGTGAGAGTAAATAGGCAATTTTTATTATACTATTTGTTGGCTATGTACTCATCTTAAATAATCTATGTGTTAATACTATTAGTCCAGAAAGTAGTATTTGACAAGATATGTAATAGATGTTTTTGCTGCTTAATGCTTAACCGTAAAACTACCTGAAAGTTTACTCAACCGTGATAAAAAAATGGATTTTTTTTGTTTAACCTATTAGAATTTTTTTTTCTTTTCAATATTTCAAAAGTCGATGAAATTTTGAATAAGATATAAACAAATATATACATACGTATGATTAGTAAATAGATTAGTATTTTTAGTAAATTACTTAAAAATGATTAGTATTTTTAGTAAATTACTTAAAAATGATTAGTATTTTTAGTAAATAGTAGTTAAATTACACTTTTATAAATACGTATATATTTTGAGCTAAAATTCTACAACGTTTAGATATTTAGGTAAAAATACAGTGACCTTTCACATATACGCGATGTTCAGTAATTACTTTCTCGTACCACTATTCTAAAACAGTAAAATTCGATTTACAAATTCTGTGATATATTTTAAAAAGAAACTGGTGCTGAAAAATTGTTACCTTGCATTGCGTATAAGTGAGAGGTCACTGTATTTAGATAAAAAGAAAATATTCGTTTTTCATCAAAATGTAACAATAATAATTTTTTATAAATAAAAGTATTATGCTTACTTTGAAATATAATAATACTTTTTGTATATTCTTCTGAACGTGTTACGTTATATATTTGAAAATTGTAATGTATAGAATAATAAAATGCTAATAAAAGTTTATGTAAAAATTACGCTCATACAGAATTACGTTACAAATTAGAAATCACTTCTATTTATGCCCCTTCATTATTCAAATTTTTAAAGTTAAAGCAATTTAATATCTCTGTACACTTTAAGTAATTTAATATATTTTTTATTTAACCCTTTCCGGCACACTGGTCCCACTCCGGGCACACCTAATTTTAATTTGAAACTTGCATTCGGCACCAAGAATATTTTTGTAAAATTTTGCGTCTACAAGGAAAGCTTAAACAACGGATTTCTTATTTTCTAAAAAAGTCGTTTGTAAATTCCGGTGTCAATCAGTACTTTCGCATTTTACGAACAGAATTTGTCTGTGTTATTTACGTTTAGGTCATATGTTTTATGAAATGCGTGATAACTCTTTTTCGATTAATCTGCATATTTTAATTCAGTATTATAAATACATGCGAGCAGATGGTTTACTCGAACCTTTAAAATTAGGGACGATTTATATTAAAATAAAAACATGAGCGGCCTGCGTACTGTAAGTAACAAGGCATTTTAACCCATTCGCTGCCAAACACGAGTATACTCGTGGTTTTTCAATATAAAATTACGGATTCGTACCGGAAATTTCGAAAGAAGAATTTTTATTTTATGAAATCATGAAATGTCTGTAATTAAATAAAGTAACTATTGCTATTAGTATTTTCTGGTGTGAATTTGAACTTTCTAAATAAAATAAAATTTCGGTAATTTTAACCTGGCCTGGAGCATGTTAAAGTATTCTTGAAGGCCATCGGTGCTCAAGAGAGCTGCTCAAGACACGGGCTTTTCGAAATATAGACCTCAGTATTACCGTGATAGGAAAAGTTATGTCTATGTAAGCTCTAAATTCTCCATGAATGTTACAGATCACATTGCATCGAAGTTTATTTAAAGACAATTTCTTTAATATTCTATAAAAATTTTTTATAAAAGAAACGACCTTTAAATCAAAATCTAGGCAATAGCTTTGGAAACATATTGTGCAATGAACTCATCCGCTTACACAATGCATGGTTTAATTAATCAGACTAATAGAATTGCACGGCAGCGCCACCTGTTGGCCAAAAATGTAACTATTATAACTTTTATTTTTTATTTATTTATTTATTTATTTATTTTTTTACATTATCAACAAAAATTCGTCATATTTCTAAACATTTTCTGTAAAAACCGCATGTATTTATTGTACATAGGTTACTATTTATTAACGTTTCAAAAGTCCCGGGACTTCTGGATCAACAACTTTTAATTATAACCTTGTTTGATGCAATGTCCAGTATAAAAAACATCAAATTTATTTAAAAAATGCTAATTTTATCAGAATTAAATATAACACGTGCGTTTTGTAATAACATAAAAACAAGGGGGGCGTACTGTACGCGCCAATGCTTTTAAAGCTTAAATATCGACTTTTGATGATATTCTTTGTTAATGCTCTGTCTAGTAATAGTGTAAAAGTAACAAACATCATGATTATGGAAAATAATTAATGAAAAAGATGGCGTAAAATACACAAATAAGCGGACGATGTATTCTGTTCGTCAGTGGTGATTTACCGTTAAAAATAAAGAAAGACAGCTGAAAAAAATGCGAACTTCAAATTTAAACTTGGTTAAACACCAAAGGGTCTTTGTGGGAAGGGTAAATGAGGCGCAGGTGTTAATCACGTAAATATTTTGAATTTTCAGCATTTTTTTCAGTATACCGTCTGTGTTTTTAAAAGTTAATCCCCTACTCAGACATAATGATATTTTATATTAATTTTAACATAATTATTCTGATTGGTCAATAAATCATACGAGTTGTAATTTTTCAACTGAGTGAAAAAGAGTCCAAGTCAGGATTTAAACCATGAACATCCGGCGTATATTCTGTTTATCTGATTCAGATATCAGACAAAATGTTATAATCAAGAAGGTTAGCGATTTTCTTCTATTGCGCTAATTCAGATATCAAACCAGATGTCATAATCAACAAGGTTAGCGATGTATTCTGTTGAGCTGATTCAGATATCAGAGCAGATGTCATAATAAACAAGGTTATGTGGGTGAGAATTGTTCGACAGATTTCTCCAGGATAGCTCAAATGGTAGAGCATTGGCAGCTTACGGCAAATGTTCCTGGTTTGAATCTTGAACTGGACTCTTTTTCACTCAGTTTTAAAATTACAACTCGTAGAATGAGATTTGTCATGTCTTGGGATCATTGGAGAAGTAACATAATATCGCTGGGATGATCTCATAGAATTTAGTTTCCCTTTTGAATATAAACATTTGAATCTGAAAGAGCAAATAGGAAATAGTTCAGAGAGCCCGCGCGGCTCTTACTTAGTAACACTATTTCTAGATGCTAAGTTTTGCAATATTTAATGACAAAAGTTCTGCGATTAAAGGTGAATACTAATATTCAGGTGAATACTAATATTCGAAGATAGTTGTACTCAAATGTAAGAAGTGTGCAAGCTCTGAGTTTACTCCTCGCAAACTAGAACGGTTAAATGAGTTCCTACCGTATTTTCAAATATTTTAAGTTTATTCTGAAATGGCGATTTTTCCAAACGAACCTCAAATGATTAAAACATATTTTAGTTCCACCTTCCACCGACAGGGACTCATTCTGTTCTAAACGTACATCTTTCCAAATGAACCTCGGGAACGGGTGGCCGATGCGTACGGCACTGTGTAGCAGGCAAAAACAAATTAGTTCCACCTTCCATTACCAGGAACAGCAAGATATACCTTTCTCTTTAACATTAATGGAAATTTAAATTACGACAACCCTCCACGCCCCCCCCCCCCAAAAAAAATATATATATATTTCACCAATGACCTTTAACATTAACAAATATCGGTAACTTCTAAAATAGAAACAAAATGGCGAATTTTTTCATTTGACTTCGCACTTTATTTTGTTAGCTTTTCAGAAAATAGCTAGTTTTTTGCAATTAAGAAAAATTACCAGCCAACTTTTACAAAAATCAGATTTTCCGATGCAGAAAATTTTTCTACATATGTGTAGTAAGTTTTAAATCGGTACCTCAAATACTTTTCTTAATATTCGCAAAATAGTGAAAACAAACCACTCGTTGCCATCGGCAAAAAAGAATTACCACATTTTTGCCGCCACGACCTTGGCGTTTTATATATATACTAGCCTGCTACGCCCGCTGCGCTGGGCCATTTTTCTAAATGTACCTTAAATCAAACGGAATGGCTTTGTATTTTAAAGGAATGTGGATCTTCACCTACAGATGCTACCTTAGTAAATATTTTCAAACGAATTATATCAATGGATTTGAGCATGTATTTTAAAGCAATAGGGTCGTTCACCTGGATTTTCCTTCAATATTGCTGTAAACGATCTGAACGACATTGCGTTATATTATATCATACATTGGACAAAATTTGGGCTAAAAGAAGCAACTCATTTAGTTGATCATTTATAGTAGAGTTTGGTAGGGAAATAAGGCCATTGTGAGATTATGACAACAGGAACTAACATGTTCTCTAGTCAACATACTACTAAAAGAGAAATAATTATACAATGATTGCATAGATTGACCATTGAACTTAAATAATGTTCGGGTGATTCATTTTCGTCTGTAAGTTCTTGAACTCCGTCCCTCTTTCTTATCTCCATGTGAGATTCTGGTAACGTAAGTACAATCTCACTCTATGGTACGTTATATTTCGCAATATACGTCCTCTTCTGGCAAGTCTACTACGGTTTTTCATCTTTCAATTCCAGCAGAGTAAATACAGTGAAAATTGTTATAAATTGTTTGCACATAAAGAACAGTGTTTAACTTTCATATTTAAAAAAATGGTGAAACATAAAAAAGTGAATTTTTAAAGCTGAATAAAATTAAAATGACGCCATTTTCAGTCTTTCCATTTTTTAGACCAGTAGCATTCGTGTAACCGTTAATCTGAAAAAAAAACAATGATTAACTCTGATCGAAGAATAAACTTCTAGTTTCATTGGATACAAATCCAATAAAATCTTCCTAATCTTCCATAGTCTTGCCGATATCCAAGTTTGACGTCAAACGGTAGAAGTGTTTGAAACGATATGGTTACTAATGTACCAGAGTTAGTTATAAAACGAAGTTATTTACGCGCCAAGCTATGTTCCATTAAATAATGTCAAATTACTGTTAATTCAATTATAGATCTTTTATTAACAAAATTCCATACCTTAAATAAAACTGACAATGATAAAGTTAGTTATGCAAAATGTTTAGTAATATTATTTTTGGTGAATACTTAAACCGAAGATTTTTTTGCATTTATCTAAAGAGCATAATAACACGCAGAAATAAATTCATTTCTCACTATGTTTAGCTGCTAGGGATGTGTGTAGTTCGAAAAGGCTTTATAATGATCGAAAAATTATCTAATCAGTTTCAATTACTCGTTTTTTCTTATCCAGCCTGAAATGATAAATCGACAAATATTATTTATTCTATTCGCCATCATTGACTTTACAAAATTTTTCCGTACATTGAAAGCGACAAAACAGTGGCTGAGATGTTCTGCTCTCAAAGCTGGCATACGGGAAGGGCTGGGTTCAAACCCCTGTCGCGCTCGTTGACCTAACCGTTCGGAGTTTTCCGTGGTTTTCTTCGAACGTTGCTGTAAATACGGGTTAGGATCCCTTAGAAAGACCCCCACGGAGGGCACTCCCCCCAGAGTCTATCCCCCCAGAGTCTTCGTGTAGATAATCGGCCGTCATAAAATCAACCAACCGTATATTGGAAGCATTGTTTTTTTGGTAAAAATTTGCTTCATAATGAAAAAAACCCATAAAATTAGCAATCGCTAATTTCAAAAGTCGTCTAATCTTCTGTAATCTAAATCGTCGTCCAGAGTAACCTTCAAACATAAACGAAACATCCAACAATATAGTAAAAATGGCAACTGGCAGGTGATCGGAATACGGACAATTAGTCTAATGTCTTTTAAATCCTTCCTGAAAGAAGGGAAGATATGCAGAAAAAACTAAAAAGAAATGAATTACGAATCAAAAAGAGCATGGAAAATTTACTTCAGCAAACAATTTTTATTGCAAAATGTAGCCTTTTGCGATAGTAATAACGCATAAATGCACACATCTCCTTAAGAATATTCTTTGGTTCCTAACTTTTGAAACAGTGAATATTTCTATAAGTGAAATTGGCGATATATTAAAAAAATAATAAAATAAAAATAAAAGAATAGACAATATTCGCTGGTCTGAGTTCGAGGCTATAAAAATAATATGTTTGGAGAAAACAAACCGGCATGTTTCCGTAGTAAATTTTTAAATGTCTAAAATTTAATTATTTTACAATATGTGTTTGAGTGGCAGACATTCACTAAAATTTAAATATTTCATCCCATATTCATAACAATAACTGCTATTTATATAATTTGCATTTGAATATAAAAATGTACTCTAAAAAGGATCTTGTATACACGAAAAAACACTATTAATGCTAATACCGCTCAAGCTGATGTCACGTTTATGCATTTTTGGCTTAAAATCACATTGCTTGGCGACAAAAGTAAAATCAAAACCGTAAATAAACAAATAACATGTAACTCATAAATGCAGTCATTCTTACAATTACATCTGCTAGTTCCTCCTGTAAGACACATGATAGGGGAGTTCTATAAAAAAAAATTAACAGAAAGAAAAAAAGGAAAAAAAATTTACTCATATTTTATTAAATCAAATTATCAGATGCATCTTTGTTAACCTGACGCAAACGATAAATCGCCAAATATTGACTTAGTCTTAATTGCAATCTCATGCATTGCAAATATTTTTAAGCATTACAAACATTCCTTTGGGGTTTAAATTAAATATTATGCTTCATTAAAACAGTTTTTTCTTTATTTTTTTTTTTATTGCGGGGAGGGGGGGGGGATTTTAAATAAAATTAATAACAGAATTTTTCTTTTATTTTTCTATGTGTTTGCATTATTTTCTGATATAGCCGTTTCAATTCTTTCACCAACGATAATGGTCGCCAAAAAAATGGCCTATGGTAACCTTGTCGTCCAAAATAACAGAACTTTCCATCATAATTCTATAACTAATATACGTAGAACTATGTGTTATATACTAAAACCTTCCCTGAAAAATTATCTATCCAACAGTGCAAGTTCCATCAAATTCCATTCAGCATAACTCGAGTTATAAAGGAACGGAACGAAATTTCCGTTTGTGTTTAGTAGATGTTTATGTTCTCAAAATTTCAAGAAAATATATAAAAGCTTATGATTAGAAAAATATGTTTTTTGTGAATTTTTTGATAAAATGTTATTATATATACTACTATGAAAAGGGTGAATAAGTTTTTAAATAACCATTTGTGTATTTTCAAATAACTTTTAACAGTTTGTAATTTCAGAAATAAATGAACTTTCACAGTTTAACAAATATTTCAGTTAGTTAAGTGTTTAATATATTCATAGCATATTAAATTTTCTGTTTTCATTTTACAGAGACATGTCAGTTCGAAGCGAAAGCTGTCAGAAAAGGCCATTTACATAATGAAAGATTTGAATTTCACATTTAAATATATTTATCTTGTCATAATGTACAAGCTACTATTAACTCGACAAGTGCATTTATCTTCGACACGGACATAACAAGATCAGGCGTGTCTTCGCTCTATTAGAAAACGGATGTACTGTTGCTTGAAAATTTTACGAGAAATATTCTCTCCCGAATTTAAAGACATATGAAAATATGAATGGGAATTTGTAATTTATAGTTCAAAATTTGGAATATAAAGCATTTTTATTGCCTTTTAAAGCATAAGTCTTTCGCCGAATTAATTTTATTTTCACAATGGACAAAAAGAAAAAAAAATCTTTATTGAAAAATAGTCATGTTTCTGATAAATTATTTTTCATGAACTGATTTGTTGAACTACACTTGACTAGATTAGATTAGATCCAAAAAGTACAAGCGAAATTTAAAAAAAAAATACTGACATAAATACTTTAACAGTAATGAGATTATAAATAAAATATAACTGAGGAATATTTTTAGATTATCTAGCAATTTTGTTGTCAGTGGAGAAATCAAACGCAATTTTTCGTCTTAATAACGGGAAATAAATAGAGATTTTTTATAGCAATATAGTTATCAGAACTGAATGCATGTACATTGTTACACTTATGGTTCCGGCTTTCATCATTTTTTGTTTGTATTTAGATCGTTCGAACGATTACTATCGTTTTATTTCTATCTTAGTGTTAAATTATATTAATCAAAACACTTCTTGAAGTAAAAGATAAATAAATAAATAAATAAAGATCGTGGTGTAATGATATTTTTCTTAAATTAAAATTTATTTTAATAGATGAAAGTGTTCGTACCCTTTTCAAAATACAACATTTACTCGCGAGGTAAATGTACTTGATTGCATGTTGCTAAGATATATATTCATCATCAGTCATTGAACTAACAAAAGCAAGCAAAAACAAAAGAAGCAAACCAAAGTGACATACTCTGCATTTCCTAATGATATGACCATGCTGTTTTTTTTTTTAAATAGAAACACAAAATAGTCATTAGTTTTAAATTATAAGTTTTATTTTAAAAAGTGAGCAATTTCCTATTACTTAAAATTAAGTAAATAAGTTTCAGAACATACAAGTGATCATTTGAGCAATTTATACACAGTTTACTGCTGTATAATGACGTAACCATTTCCCTGTACTGCTTTGTATACCTTCCAAAAGTTTCAATAACAGCAAATATAAGATCTGGCAATGAGTGAACAATTTTTTAAAACACAGTTTAATTGATATTTTCTTAATCACAAATTATAGAAGGCCAAAATTTGTAAACACTTGATTATTGATTTCAATTTGTGTACGTTTTTCAAAGTAATAAGCTCCAAACATTCTCCATGAAATTTAAATCAGGTAAAACTAATTGGTAGTCCGTTGCATGAATCTCATAGTCCATACACTACACAGATATACAATTGAAGGATTATCTTCAACAAATATCCAAAATAACCCTTTTAGATTTTCGATAACGGCCAGAAAATTATCTTCTAAAATGCCTTGATATGCCTCATTCTTAATCCATCCTCTTTGAAACGTCACGGTTGTTTTTCCATTACATCAAATGTTTGCCCTCATCACCAAAGTACCGCCCCCGCTTTGCTTTTAAGGAAAACATTTAGGTTATTCTCGTAAATCATGACAATAATATGTCTACCCATCCGAACTGTCAAAGCATTTTTCCCCTCGTAGAACATAATTCATTCAAATGCAGACTTCATGTTGTTGAGATATCGGTCACATGGCAATGTTTGAAGCAAGATCTCCTTATCATAGTATCAGACCTCTCAATCAGCAAGTTTCCTTTGACCGCTATACTTGTCCTGCTACTAGCGCCATCAATCGTCAGTGATAGGAGTATTTACGACACGAAATTTTTTCACAGCTCCATTTGTTTTATGCATTTGCTTATGAACTAGTATCGGTAGCATAACTGCCAACTTTTATGCTTTTTTCCTACCACTAAAATTTTTTAGTAAATTTTATCTTATTAAATTGACAAGATCGTGTGATTATGATTACATGATCAAAAAAATTCTATTAAATTTTAGTGGTAAGAAAAAAGCGTAAAAGTTGTCAGCTTTGCGGTAGCAGAGCTGCTAGATTTTTCTAATCTCTTTTTGGATACCAGTTTTTTAGTACAGACAATTTTGTTTTGTGTGATCGGAAAATTTTGGAATTTAAAAGAACAACATTTTCTCTAAAAATATACTGGTGTTCAAAAAGCCGGAGCATTGGCAACTCTGCGGTAGTATCCACCAGGCGGCGATACTTTCCGGAGAAAGTCAATTAATAAGTTGGCAATTACCGCGGACATTTTCTCCCATAGACTTTCTCCGGATTGTCAAGTCTGATCTATGATAAGGGAGTCTTGGTTTGAAGTTTGTGCCTCTCAGTCATTCTCGGTTCAGTATTTCGAATTTTTAAAACATAAAATTGTTCGGAAGTTCTGCTGGCAAAGCAGTGAAATCTGCTTGAAATGATAACTGTCAAATTGTAGTATTTTGTTGAGATATTTCTTTTCACTCTTGAAGTGAGCTTTTGAGATGGGAAGGCCACATTTTCATACCATATGATTTACCCAGCTTAAGAAAATTTAAAATAACTCCATGATATCGTCCATGTTTTTCATCTGTTGATTTTCCTTAAAAATCACATTTCTTGTAAGCAATAATTTTGCCTTTATCATATTCATTAAAATTATTTCGTCGATCCAACATGTTAAACGTATAATATGATCGCACGGAAGAAGAAACTCAATTCTTTAAATGCTACTTGATTTGCAAAGTTGATAACAGATTGGTTGCAAAGATATCTGTCCTTTTTATGGGATCTGGGTTCGCACGGTTCCTGGAATTTTGCGACCAGGAAATTCTTCGGTACCAGTATTTTCTTACAGAAAATCTCTTCTTAAAAGAAGCAGAAGTTTTGAGAGTTTAACGTTTTTTTTTCCTATAATGAAAATGCTGGAAAAACTCCTGGTACGAACCCTGTGGGATTTTACTGGCATTTTAAAGTTTTTTTCCTAAATGGTCATATCATTAGGATACCTTTTTTCTGAAGTAAAATTATTTTTTAAATATATAAAATTTGTGCACTTCTTTTTTCTGATATATCACTATCATTTCCTCAGAAAACTTTTTAACTTTTCCATGAACATTCTATGGAATCTGAATACTTATTATCTCTTTGCTTATAAGAAGAAGAATGCTGTTCATATCTTTATGACACGGAATGTACCTATCTCTAAACTCGCTTCGGATTTTCATTAAAATTAAATCGACTTCTTTATTCTCCAGACTTTCCGAAAGAACAAATACCATCATTTTTTTAAGTTCAACAAAGTTAGAAAAACTTTCTATTCTACTTTAAAATGTAGCATTATAAGGAAAAAAGTACTATATATATTTTAAAGAATTACATTTAGAAATTTTTATAGAACTTGCTCAACAAGACTCCAAATGCATAAAGAATAAGATTATGCGAAACACGAATTTTCCTTGTTGTAGGGAAGCGCAAGATAAATTTAGAAAATAATACTACTTCAGTGAAACTATTATATATGTTCATCATGTTTTCTGGATTTCTTTTTTCGTCTTGGAGTTTTCCAAAGAGACAGAAAGAATCAAAAATGTGTTTCACTTTTTGAAAAAGCAAAAATTAAACGAAACTTTAGATTTTGTGAACAGGTCTTTAAAATGGGTACTTCAAAATATCAAACTGTACTTCTTTTTAACATTTTCCAACATAGTTGAAAAGTACACTAGATTAATTTTACCAAAATTATTCAAATTGATAAAGAAATCATATCAGATGTAATCTTCCCAAATGGGCGAAAAAGTCCGGGCCAGGATTCGAACCCAGGAACCCTTGTCTGAAGCTACCAATGCTCTACCAACTGAGCAATTAGTTCAGTCATATTCATCCCAGATTGCTCAGTTGTTAAAGCATTTTCAGCTTCAGCCAAGGGATCCCGGGTTCGAATCCTGGCCCGGACTTTTTCGCTCAGTTGGAAAGATTACATCATCTCATATGATTTCTTTACCAATTTGAATAATTATGGTAAAATTAATCAAGTGTAATCACGTTTCCAGCGTTTACTGGAGGTCCCATTACCTGTGATTTATTCTGTTGTGCTGATTCAGATATCAGACCAGATGCTGTGGTCATTAAGGTTAATTATGTGAATTAGTTAGCCATATTCGTCCGGGATAGCTCAGTTGGTAGAGCATTGTCATCTTCAACCAAGGTATCCCTGGTTCGAATCCTGGTCCGAACTTGTTCGCCCAGTTGGGAAGATTACATCTCATATATAATACATGTCCGAAAAATGTTATGTTATTAATATGATTTAGTAATGCTACTTAAAATACTTACTATTCAGTGTTATTACTTAAATATAAACTTAATCTTCAATATTCTCAATATCACTGAAATGTTGGTATTAGTAAGTAGTAATAATAACACAGTCAGTGATGACATTTTACTATTATGAATATGACAAGGAATTTTGAGATGCCGGAAGAAAGAAATCTCAATGTACTTATGTTAGAAGTTTTTGATATGGATTTATTCGAATATGCAAAATGCGGGCTGTCCCAAAAGTCCTTGACACATTTTAACCCTTCTTTGCATGAGTTTTTCTTTTTTTTATGATCGTTCATAATGTCATTTTTAATACAAGAATTCTTCGTACTACCCATTTTACAGACATTATTTTATTTACAAACACATAAACAAGCTTCATTGCACTTAAACTTTGTAATTATATAGCTGAATTTTAGAAGTCCTTTATTATGAAAGCGACAATAAACCCTTCTTTGCATGAGTTTTTCTTTTACAATTGTTTTTTTTATACATATATTAAATATTAGACATCAGAAATTTTAAGACAGATTTTTAACTTTGTCAACAACCTAGCTCACGGGAAATTTACTGGATTAATATTTCTATATAAATATAGTGGTGGCGAAGAAGTTGATTTATTTATTAAAAGTTAAATAAACTGTGATGGAAATTTACATCGCTATGCAATTAAGGGTTAAAATCCAATAAAAGATCAAGCAAGCAACTGGCGTTCGAGGATACGATTTGAATGAAAATGTTTCTTATGATCGAAAATGTTGTTTAAACAATTGAAAAAAAATTTCAAAAAATTTGTCATAGATGACGCGTTTTCTGGAAAGTTATCGAATGGGTAGAATGTCTTTATAATTAACACTAGAATTACCATGAGCCGTCATTTTGACGATTACCATATGAATATATTCCGATTCGAACCAGAAATTTTTTTTAAAAAGAAATTAAATCTAAAACTCACAGAATTACTTTAAATGAATAAGTTAAGTAGTTTTAAATAAAATTCTGGTGTGAAATTGTTTTAAAAAACTTGAGTAAAATTTCCGGTAGTTTTAGTGTTAACAATACTCGCCCTCCTGAGTTCGATTAGACTAGTGGGACAAGTCAACATACATTAGCTTGGGGATAACAGAAAGCGCTTCAAGATTAACCGTTTAACGGGCGGTGTCCACAAAAAAGGACACCTAATTTTAATTCCAAAACTGACAAACGACACCAAGAATATTTAATTAAAATTTTCATTTTATTAAGTATCGGAAAATAAGCAAGGTTTTATTTTGTAATGAATTCGTTTTTAAATACTGGTGTCAGTCCAATATTTCATCATTTTATAAACAGACTTACTCCGCGCCGGAAAGGGTTAATAGAGTGCTTCTGTAAGATAACAGCGTAATACGGATAAAAAGCATTCGATTGGTTGATACGATTTTGGAAAAAAACGGATCGCCAAACATCTTGGCGAGCTTTCTATTATAGCCAAACTAATATTTGTAGACTTGTCTGACTTGTCTAATCGAACTCTTGAAGGCGAGTATCGTTAACATCTGGAATGTGGGTTGTCATAGTTTGGACTAAAACTGTGCATAGGCATTGTGCATCTTTCGCGATTGTTATGTATAAATTCTACTTATTCGATAACTTTTCAGAAGCAGCGCCATCTATGAGAATTTTTATAATCTAATTTTTTTATTTGCTTGAACAAAATTTTCAATCATAAGAAGCATTTTCGTGCAAACTGTCGTACACCAATTGCTCGATCTTTTATAAACTTTTAAAGTTTGTCAAAGACGTTTGGGACACCCTGTATAAAATGTAAAATATTAGGTTGGTGCAAAAGTTCTATCGTAATTTAATGTACCTGATTATTTAAACTCTCAGTTCAAAGCATAGTATAATAAGATTATCAGATACGAAAATTTTACCGGTGTTAAAAGTAATAAAATTAGATATTAAAATACGACAGACATTTTGCACCAAACTAATCTCATGATACGAAATTATGTTTATTCGAAATTTTATTTGGGAAGGTAATGTTTGGCATTCTGATGTTACGCGAAACATGTTGCAAGACACATTCTAATCGGAACTTGTAAAATTTGTGCCGTTTAATTGACAAAAAGAATAGGTGAAGATTGTAGCTATAATATTTTTGTACACATCTGTGTGAAAAGAAATCTGTTTGCAAATTATATTTTCACAATGCGCGCACGTAACAAAAACGCGTTTTGAATAAAGCGCCTGCAAAGATTTTTTTAAAAATGTAATCTATGTTAACGTGCATATTAAAAATGTCAAATTGATTCGGTACAAATTTAATGGAAAAGGTGAAATATCTCTTTGACAGTTAAAATTTTAAATATCTAAAACGTTAATTTTTAAAATAGAAACTTAAAAGTTACATTATTACAAGGAATTACATTTCCTTGCGGGTGTAATAAATTTTAATAAAGTATTATTTTCATAGCTGTTATGTCTACAATGAAAATTAAAAAAAACAAACCGACGAATTTTTTATAGATGATCTACTGACACTTTTTTCAACAAATTTCAATTTGTGCTTATTCAAACAAAAGTGATTTATCACCATTTCAATTTATTTGAGGGTGTAATAAATTTCAGTATCAGGATGTAATAAATTTCAAGTATTCTTCTCAAGTTTTTTTTTCTATCTGTAACAATAAATAAATCAATAAAATGAAATACAACATATGAATTTTGTTAGGTGACCTAATGTCACTTTTTGCAAATACTTTCTTTTATGCTCATTCAAGGAAGAATGATCTATCACCATTTACATTTGTTTGAGGGTGTAATAAATTTCAATAACGTATTCTTCTCATCTTTTTTTCTTCTGCAACAATAAATAAATCAATAAAATAAAATAAAATGAAGTAAAACATATGAATTTTGTTGGGTGACCTAATATCACTTTTTGTAAAGACTTTCTTTTATGCTAATTCAAAGAAGAAATGATTTATCAGCATTTCCAAACCTTATTTCTGTCTCTAAATCGTAATATTAACATAGAACTTTCATTCATCATTAAGTTTGTTATTGAAATTAGGTTACAAATTGATTTTTGGAAAACTGTATTTCATTTATCTTTCAGATCTCTTGATAAATAATGGGAATACAGAACAAATATTTTATCTCTCATAAATAAATACATGAAATAAATACAGTGTCCATAAATTATTGGCGGGATTTCCTTGTCTGATAACTTTTTTTACATGACGAAACATATTATTACATATTGGTAAAGTAGAATTCACAAAGTTTCTTTAATAACACAAACAAAGTTACATTAAATAATGTAACATATATCTTGAAAAATTAACATCCTTTAAAGGATCTATAAGAAAATATAAATTCTTGTGATTTGCTCACAATGCTGAGGTGCGTTGAGCAGTTCATATTACAATAAAAATAGTCTAGTAAAAATGTAAAAGGGAAAAATAATGAAATTACATATTGAAAATATTAACATATATGATCATCTTCAATTTATTTAACAATTTCATTCTAATAATTCCACATTAGGAATACTGCTAAACTCTATGCATGTCATAGCTTTTAGAAATGAAAAAAATGCAATTAGACGCTTTTTTTAAGGCTATTACTATTTGAGAATTGCAATCTTTGTTTTAATTAACTTCAGAAAACTGCAATTAAACAAGGTAAAGGCTGTTATTGGTACACAAGAAAGCCCTCTACGCCCCATGAATAAAAAAAAAATTCTTTGTATTTTTAACTATGCAAATAGTAATAATAATTATATCAAAACTCAAATGTTAAGTCTTAACTAGAAAAATTGACTAATTAAGTATTTAGAGCTAACTAATTAATTATTTAAAATGTCTGTTTCTTCAAACCCCTGATTTACAACTTGGTGATATAATAATGATAGTACAGTGAAACTAAAAAATACACTATCAAATGTTTTTCTCATGTTGCTGAACCTAAAAAGTTCTCATTTTATAAAAAAAAAAAACACCATTTCGAAAAGGAACTAATTTGTTTTTAAGTGAAAGAAGTAATGTCTAAACAAAAGACACTAAAAGAAAAGTATTTTATTCTTCTAAAAGGATTTATCTTGAAATCCTGAAAGAAGTAGCTACAAAGCTTGTTTTTCTAATTCCATAATGAGAGACCTATTAATCTAACGAACAAAGAATTATTTAATTATTTAAAAATGCTAATTACTTAATTATTTAAAATGACTACTTTTTCAAATTGTTACATGATTTGCAACTTGGTGATATCATACTGATAGGGTACAGTGACAATTAAAAAAATACACTATAAAGCCTTTTCTGTCATATTGTTGCTGAACTTAAAAAGTTCTCATTTTATGAAAATAGACACCAGTTTAAAAAGAAACCAAATTTTTTAAAGTTAAAAAACATTAAAAGAAAAGTATATTATTCCTCTAAAAGAAATTATCAAGAAATCTTGAAAGAAGTTTCAACAAATCTTGTTTGTTGCAAGAGACCTATTACTCTAAAAAACAAAGAATTAATTACTTAAAATGCTATTTACTTAATTATATTAAATGACTATTTCTTCAAAATGTTACATGATTTTCAACTTGGTGATATCATACTGATAGTACGATGAAACATTAAAAAAAGAACTATAAAATGTTTTTTATTTCTCATTTTGTTATTGTACCTAATAAGTTTCATTTTGAGAAAACTAGGGCATCGAAGCCAATATTCCCGGGATAGAGAATATATGTGAAAACAATTCATTTTTTTTTTTTAACTCTAATAGATTTTTACATTTAATAAGTTTTTTAGATTGTCCCCTAATAACACCAAAGGGTATTTTTATATGAAATACTATGTCAATCATTCGTCGCTACCATGTCAAACTATCGAGTGTGAAAAAATGCATGTTTCATTACTTTTAAAAATTGGCCGATTGTCACCACTAAATTTCAATAGTATTCCTCAGCATGCTTGCCAGTTTGGCCTGCTTTTTCTATTCAGAAATTTCGAATCCATACCAGAAATTTCAAATGAAATTTTTTGCTTTATTTAATGACAGATATTTCGTAATTACTTAAAATAAAAATTGTTTTCTCAGAATTTCCGGTATGAATTCGGCATCTCTGAATAAATAAGAATGCCAAACTGGCAACCCTGTTCTTCACAGAAATGTTATTAGTATTTTTACTACGCGAAGAATTTTAATATAATTTAGTGGTGACAATCGGCCCATTTTTAAAAGTAATGAAAAATGCATTTTTTCATATTCGATAGTTTGACATGGTAGCGACGATATATTCAAATAAAATTTTGAAATTTATTAAAAGCGCTAATTTCGTATGAGATCCTTGCCAGACGTTAATAGCCGAAGAAATTGCTAAAAATTTCGTTATCAATATCAGTTTTTTTTTTTATTATTATTATTCTGATAATTTCAGCAGTTTTAAAGGCTTATTTACATTACATGTCTTTAATTATACTATTTTATTTATTGCTTAATAAAGTTTTAATTTCGTTATTGAATATTAGATGGAAACAAATGTTGATCTTTTATATTCTTGCAAACAGATTCATATTTTGTAACCGTCTGCAAGCGATAAAGATAGATTTTTTTTTTTGATCATGCTTGAAATTTAATTTAAATAGTATAATAAATAAGTAAATTGCGACACAGTTTTCAAACAAATTGCATTTGAAAGTAGATTTTTTCCCTATACAACGATGTAGAAATAAAAAATGGGTGATGTTTAAAAATTAAAAAAATTGCAGTAGAGAAAATCGCAAAACTCAAATTTTATCGTCCATTATTGCCATTCGCAAAGTCACGTCAGCGTTACACACGGACACGTTTGTCCTTTATAACATAGATAGATACCATTTTAGAAAGAAACTAAATATTTTTAAGTTGCAAAAAAAACACTAAAAGAAAAGTATCTTATTCTTCTAAAATAAATTATCTCTATATCCTGAAAGAAGTATCAACAAAGCTTGTTTGTGGCATTCCACAATAAGAGACCTTTTACAATATATATATATATGTATATATATATATGTTTCATCTAAGGAAAAAACTATCGAAGAATTTAAAAATTTCTCATTTTGTTTCGGCTACATTTTTATGTCTGCAAGTGTCATGTTTTATTTTATAAAGTAACAAGTGATATTTCATTGTGCAGAAATATTTATAGACCTAATTTTGTTTTTACGCAATCGCAGGTTTGAACGTTTACGAACATTGAATACCCCCCCCCTCCCCCTTTTTTTAAAGTAATTTTCTCTTTATTTAACCGGAGATTTCTGCGATTAAATAAGCTCTTATAAATAACAAGTTATATTTCTAAAGCTTTGTGATTTTCTTTGGCTACAAGCATTTTATTAATTAGGAAAGCGTTAATTAAGCAGAAACATCCTGAGTTGAAACTGCATTTTTGGTAATTCTGCATTAAAAATTACCTAATTTAAGACTAACAAGTAGAATTAAATGCAGTTATAATTAAAAAACATATTAAATATTAAATTTTATATGCAATGGATGTTTTTAAGACAACAATTAAAAATTTTCACACTAACAATTTTTCTCTTTGTTATTAATTACTAATATAAGTTACTTTTGACATTGAAGAACATTTTTTATATTTTTAATGTATGGATATACATTATTTGAATTCACATAAATATTTATAATATCTTTTACCTATAATTACTCGAAAGTTAAACATACAAAAACAGTGAAGTTACTATTAATTAGCGGTGAAACTTGTAAAAATAATATTGCCACTTTTGCTAAAGCTGGTATGATTTAGATCTTCCACATACATTGGTTTATAACACAGCACAACGAAAAGATATGTACCTTACAATTAGTCCAAAAATGCTATGACATATCTTTGTTACATTGTTAGGAATGCAAAAATCTCTTTTGTAGGACAATAAACTAATTATCTAGAATGAAAGAAAATATGTTTTTCTTCTTAAAAAAGAAATAATCATCCAATCATGAAAGAAGAATCAAGAACACATTGTTCGAGGCCTTCTGCAAAGAATATCGTGTTAATCTAGAAAGGTTAACGAGAAATAAAAGAATACGTGGTTGAAACAACAACAAATGAAAGGATTTAGAAGTTTCTCAATTTAATTTGGTTCTTTGTTTATGTTATCATGTATTGTTTTAAAAAGTGGCTGCACTAATAATCATCTATGATTGTCGGGTTTCTTTCATACGAATGACATTAATTAAACCCTCCCTTCCTTTTGTTGGCCAAATCCTCTTCAGTCAACTCAAACTTGTACTTTTTGAGATTATTTAAAAGCAATTCCATTTGTCTAATATTTGATGGCTTTAAATGAATAGCTAATTGAGTTAGTTTTCTTATTGAATAAACATTTAAATATAGAATTATCTATTTTTTAGTATTCTAATTATACTTGTGAGAGGAAGGGAGAGGGGGGAGGGGTAGCGACTCAGATAAATAATAATAAGAAATAGCTAAACTGAGTACAACTCCTGAACTTTTAAAATACAAAGTATTAAAGTAACCTTTTTTTAATAAGGTGTAGAATATTAAATTCGAATTTCCAATTTTTTTGTCTTTATAAACTGCTTTTAATCATTCAATTGCATGTAAGATATCAGAAAAAATGAAAAAAATTATAGCGTTATGTGAAACTTTAAAAAAGTATTACCAGTGTTTCTATATCTGATACGATTTTGAACGAGGTGATTTAGAACTAAATGTAATTTAGAATGCAAATATAATAAGCCAAAAAATGATAATTCAGGAAAATGATAGAATATACCGTGAAGTTGATCCGATGTAAACTGTAATTGGCCATACTGTTGTTGAACTTATTCCCCTTTCTGGTAAAAAATGTTTCTTTCAAAAGAAATTTAACTTTCTAAAAGAAAAAAATATTTCACAAAAGAAAAAGCTAAAATATGCTTGTCTTACTCTCCTAAAAGAAAAAATCGCAAAATCCTAAAAGAAGTGAAAAAAGCTTGATTGCGGCTTCCCAGAAATAAAATTGTATTATAACTCTGAAAAGAAAACGTTGTAATGGAACAAAAAACATGAAATGATACAGAAGTTGGTAGTTGTTTTGTTTTTTGGTTATCTTTCTTGTTTTCAAGTATCATGTTTGGTTTTTTTCAAATAACAATTGATATTTTGATGTACTAAAGTTTAATAATTATTCATGGCTCTGAGTATTTAGTTATTTTTAACGCAATGATGTAAATTATATGAGGAGATTTTTTTTTCAACTGAGTAAGAAAGTATTCAAGACAGGAGCCGATCCCAAAACCTCTGGTTTGCTCTAAAAATCACACGAGGTGAATTTTATTTTCGACTGAGGTAAAGAGCGTCTAAGACGAGAGTCCAACCCACTACTACTGGTAAATTCCTTGTCACCAGTTTTTTGCCGGGCCTCTTTTTTTCATTTTTTTCAGTTGAAAACAATACTATAAATATACCCACAAATACTATAAGTATTTATTTAATTAAAATGCCATTGTACAAATAGAGATAATATACGTTGAAACATAACTTCTATAATTATAAATTACGAGTCGCAATCCTATTCAATTAAAGCTGCTGGTAAGGAAATATTTTACACTCAATTCGCATAATCATTTATAATTTCTTTGTCTTTTTAAGCAGTTTCTAAAAGTTAGAATATGAATGGTGCAGATGCAAAAGTCACATTATCCACTTTTTTAAGGTATTGAGTTATTCATATCACCGTGTTCATTTTTTTAAGGCGAATCGGAGTGTAATAATGATTTGGACAATAAAAACATATGAAGGTTGAAAAAAAATTCTGAAAATCTCGTTTTGTTGCATAATTCACATTATCCAACATCTCTTTTACAGCAAAACTCACACTCTGCAATTCTACCAATCAGGGAGGTAAAGAAGTAGGAAGGAGTGTAAAATGTTCCTATAGTTTAATGACAGTGAAGAAGTTGGCCCATGTGTAATAGTAAAATTTTTGCACAATTCTTTTTTTATAAATATTTTTTGCGTTTTGATTTTTGTTGTTTATTACCCTCCAAAATAACATGATGAAAACTACTGTTCAGACTTCTTTTTTGTTTCTTGTTGTTTTAAATTAATAAATTTTGGTTTAGAACTAACATTACCCATAAAAGATTGCTGCAAAACTCGCATTTTCCATATTTAAATTGAAATTCTAGCTTTACCACAATTATTACAGGTTTAGGACTATGTGCAAGTAGTTGTTATGGCAACAAATATATCAAAACAATTTTTCCAATATATCATGTTTATTAATAATAATCAATATTTTTGCATTTTTCTAAAAACTAGGTTAAGTGGAAAGTGTGAATTTTGTATCTACACACTTCATATAATGTCTAAAACAAAAATAAACTAATTTGGTTAAAACTACAGAAGTAAATTAACCACTACATCAAAATGTGATATAATTTAGTACTCAAAGAGGTAATAAACTATCTCGTAGCAAAATGAAAAACAAATTCTTCTGCAGTTAATCTGACGAAAGTTCTAAAACCTTACCAACAAATTTCTTTTTGTTCGAAACACATACCATTGTTTTAAAAAAAAACTAAAATTTCCAAAATGAAAAATAAAAATAAAAACAAAAAGTCTAAATAAAGTATTTTAAAAGAAATGAAGTCTGTCACTTCTAAAGTAATAATCTTAAAAAATAAAACAAGAATCAACAAAATGTTGTTTGTGGTATTTCACAAAGAAAACTGCGTTTATCTAAAAAAAAAGAAGTAACAAAGTACCTTGTCATAGAACGAAGACTTCAAACGATTTAAAAGTTACTAGTTTTGTCCCGGTTACCACGGTTATATTTAAGATGTCTTTTTTTTTCGAAAAGCAGCTGGTATTTATTTACAGCAAGACCCTATATTATTCATGATTATCAGTATTCCTATAATTATAATAACATTAATTAACTAGAAATAATAGGAATTTCTGAATGAAAACCTATTCAAATTAAGATAATTAATATCGAATGATAAATTAAATATTCAAAAGATGCTAAAAAGACATTTAAAAGTCCTAATATAGCAAAATTACCTTTTTCATAACAATTTCTGATATAACATTCTCTGCCATCGAAGAGAATATTAACCGTTTTAAGGATATCTTTTATTTCAATCCGCATAAGAATTAAAGACTTTTTTCTCTATATATATGCGCTTTAAAGGTGCGTGAAACCGCGAAAGGATTAGTTATGTTTAGTGAGATTTTCAAACAAAAAATGACAGCTTCTTCAAAAGATGATAAGATTTGCGACTTACAGTTACGATAAATCATAACACCACTAAACGAAAAAAATATTCTTTTCAGTTAATCCGAAAAAAAAAAAACCCTATAATATATGTTTTTTTACGTAGATATGAAACAAACGCAGTTTTACTTTTTTTAGGAAAAGAAACATTTTTATTTCTAAAATCATAGAAAAAATAATCATAAGAAGAAAATCTTTTCTGAAAGAGATAATAACAAAATCCTACATGAAGACCCATCAAAACTTGTTTCTGACAACTTGTAGAGTTGTATTACTCTATATAAAGAAAACTGAAACGGAGAAATAATAGAAGAAGATTCCATGGAGAATAATGAAAGGATTAAGGAATTTCTAATCTTGGTTTTCGTATTTTTAGGACTCGTGTTTGGATCCTCTAAATAACAAATGCTATCCCATTCCTCCAAACTTTGTAACGATAGCTGATTTTCGGAATTTCTGTATTAGGAAAGCGTCATCAAACAGAATGTTTTTTTTTAATCTATGATCGTTCATAATGTCATTTTTAACATAAGAATTCTTCGTACTACCCATTTTACAGACATTATTTTATTTAGAAACACATAAACAAGCTTCATTGCACTTAAACTTTGTAACTATATAGTTGACTTTTAGAAGTTCTTTATTATAAAAGCGTCAATTAAGAAGAAAGTTTATCCGCTGATATTCAATTTTCATAATTCTGAATTAAAAATTATTAAACTTAAGAGAAAAATATAGAATAATTTGCAAATATATATATATAAACTAAAATCAAATATATATATATATATATAAACTAAATTTTATAGTAAATATTTTTTTTAATTAGCGTATAATTAGTTATTTGTTTTAGAAATAGCGCAAAAAAACGAACAAAGCTGGAATTTTGCAGAGATGTTCATTCGTGTATGTAGCTTAACACACTAAAAGTCCCTATGGATTTGATGTGAGCTTTCGCAGTCAAGTGACGTAAATGATTTTGAAAATCGTTTTTTTTTTTTTGTGTGTGTGTGTGTGTGTGTGTGTGTGAATATCTCATAAACGATGGCATCTAGGATAAAAAAAGTTCAATCTCCTGACTCCACTGCTCCTTTTTCTGTAGACCGATTTCGCACGCTGGTACAATAGTCATTGTCCAGTGTCGTATCACCCCTTGTGCAGAGTTGCCAAGTCTCCGGATTTTTGCACCCCAGTATTTTTTTAGAGAAAATGTTGTTCTTTTAAATCACAAAATGCTCCAATTAAATAAAACAACATTTTCTGTACTAAATTACTGGTATCCAAAAAGCCGGAGACGTGGCAGGTCTGCTTGCGTATGTCGCTAGAAAAAAAAATCCTCCTTTTCCCATTATTAGTAAGTGCATCTCAATATACAGGGTGGCCACTCTCAAAGGTGTACAATGGTTAATTCCTAAAGCGTTAGTCATACATATATAGTTCCAAACACAAAAATATTTTAAATGAGGTAAAGAAGTATCTTAAAAAACGATTTGGGTGAACAAAAAAAATCTTCATAAATTACGAAATTTTATTTTTTTATGCGGTCCCCCGGTCCTATAAGTTATATTTAGTAAAACTATCCTACTATATATTTTAACCTCTTATTCCATATTTCTCGACTATATCACAATACCCTCAATATGCGTTTAATATTATTATTATTTGTGTGCAGGTGATGAAATTTTGTAAAATAATTTCTGTCCATAAAGACTATTCGCAGATAGTTTAAGTTTGTAATTGTATTACGTTTTTCGGGTTTTAAACAATATGAGAATGTTGCTTTGCCCCAAATGTAAATAGTAGTCCATAATATCCGAAGTTCCTCTATATAAATATTAATTATATGCGCAAATGACGCTATTAAAACAACAATTATATTTTTTCACATTCAAAATTTGTTTCTTTGCTAATATTTATGAACATAAGTTACATTCCATCTTTGCAGATAATTTTAAATATTGGGGGTGTAAGAACACCTATTATTTCGATTCGCATAAACATTTTTTTTTCCTGTATTTACTCGAAAGTTAAATATAAGAAATCTGTAATCTGATTCATAATGTCCAGTTCAATTTTCAAAACTAAAATAAGCCGCATCTTCAAAAGCTGGTATAATTTACAAATTACATTTACGATAAGTTATACAGCAAAGCGTAAAAATATACTTTGCAGAAAGTCCAAAACAAAAATCATGGAACATTTTTGTTACGTTGTTCAGGTGCCAAGAATTTTTTCAGAAATCAGTAAAGTGATTCATAATGACCAGTATAATTTTCAAAATTAAAATAGGCCACAACTTCAAAAGCTGGTGTAATTTACAAATTACATTTATGATATGTTCTACAGCAAAGACTAAAAATATACTTTGCAATAAGTCCAAAACAAAATCATGGAACATTTCTGTTACATTGTTCATAGATCAAGATTTTTTGCAGAAATCTGTAAAGTGATTCATAATGTCTAGTACAATTTTCAAAACTAAAATAAGCCACAACTTCAAAAGCTGGTATAATTTACAAATTACATTTACGATAAGTTCTGCAGTAAAGCCTAAAAATATACTTTGAAATAAGCCCTAATCAAAATTCTGGAACATTTTTGTTACATAACAATTTAGCTACAAGAAACTAAAATTTCTAAATTGAGAAAAAGCAATATTAGAAGAAAAAGCAATATTAGAAGAAAAACAACATTAATCTTCTGGAAAGATAAAATTACAAAATCTTAAAAGACGTCTCAACAAAAACCTGTTTATGGCTTTCCGCAAATAGAAAGAGTAAAAATTAGTTGTATTACTCTCGAGCAATATAAGAAAAGGGAAGTGATACAATACTTTGTCATTGAACAAAAAACATCAAGGGATTTAGAAATTATTAATTTTTACTTCGATAACTTTTTAATTTAGGTATCTCGTTTGATTCTTTGAAATAGCAACTGATATGCTATTGTTTTTAATCTTTCAAATTATACGTGACTATTAATATTTCTTTGATTAAAATGACGTTAATTAATTAAAGACATTAACAAATTTTGAATGCAAAATTGCTAAAGATAAGACAAAAATATAGAATATTAAAGTGTGTATGTAAAAGTCGCTATAAAAACAACATCTAAATGTCTTAAAAATGCAAAATGTTCTTTTTTTCTTAATATTTTCTAACATGAGGCGAATTATGCCATTGAAGATAGATAATTTTTTTTAAAGAATAGTTACATATTATTTCAAGGTACTTCTCTATTATGCCGTCGACCACTTTTCATAACAAAAAGCTATCGCCAAACTGTAACGCCAAATAAACGGGAGAACGTTGCCATTGGAATATCAAAATAAATAAATAAATAAAATATAACAATTTAAGGATACAATTGTTATTTTAATGAATGAAATAACTAATAAATCAGTAAAACATAATGAAAAATACACGCAAATGTCAAATTAAAACCACTTGATGACATAACAAACACGTATAATGCTTCTGACATCAAGTAAATGGGACACATTTTTTGGCGTTTAATTTTACAGTTTGGCGATAGTTTTCTGTTATGAAAAATGGTCCACGGGATAATAGAGAAGTACCTATTTCAATATACATGAGAATTAGATTCTTCATTATTCACTCTAAAATTATGTTTAAGAAAGCAGTCAACCAACGCAACAAGTTTGGTGACATTTTCAAAATTAAAATGATCACTTCTTTAAAATCTTATATAATTTACAGTTTCCACGTATAATACCTCATACAACAGCAAAATGCAGAAGGTCGCTCACAGTTTTTGAAAATGATTTTTACAGTTAGTTTCTACGCATAAATGTCATATTCTTTGGAATATTTTGACTCTGTTGGATATCCTTTACTGTTGGCTGACTCTGGCTCAAAAGTTCTGTCATATTCACAGTTTTTAGTACAGTCAAGTCAATTTTCTTTCACACCTCTTGGGAAACTTTCCAACATTTATTCACTGTATGTAAATGGCGTCTTCCTAACACTCGCTTTAACAAACCGAATTCAGTAAAAAGATATGGAGAAGAACGTCATGGGATTTTTTATGTATTTCTTCCTGGAATGGGGTACCATTTATTTCCTTTAGTTAAGGCTCGAACAGTACTCAATGTTTTATTACTTTTTCAGGATAGTTTTAAGTTCAGAGGACAAAACGGTGGATTTGACAGCTGTTGACATGAAACTTCCCTTTCTTTTGTACCTGACCACAAATTGATTCGAGAAGAATGGGAAGGGATTTGATTTATGCCCATTGTCAGGCTGACTTGCAAGTTTGCGCACCAAACTCAGCCTTACTTTTTCTTTCCTAAATATGTGGCAGTTGTCATGGAAGAATGACTGAAAGCTTTGTCAATTTGGAGATCGATATTATTGATGTCTTTTCCATATGAACCTAGAATGTATTCTTCTTAACAAGGTTCTAAAATATTTAACAAATAATAAAGTGAATTTTATTTTGTTTTACTTGTCACTTTTATTAGCTCTAATATTACTTCATAAAAAGAAATTCTTTTCTTTTGAGAGAAATGATCGCAAAGCCGTAGATGAAGTATGACCAAAATCTTTTTGGGGCCTTCCACAAAGAGAAAGTTCTCCTTTCCAGAATAAGAAAAAAACTTGTCAAATAAAATTAAATGTGTCCTATAAAAGTTTTTTTTTCTTTTGAAAAAAGTAATAGTAAGTCTTTAGATGAAGAATTCATTTTTTTTTTAAATGCTGCCTTCAATAAAGAATCTTTTTGTTGCCTTCATATTACTTTACATTTTGGAAGCAATGAAGTTTTCCTCACCAGAATAATAGACTAATATTTTTAAAATTAACAAATTGGTGTCTTAAGAAAGAAATAATCGCAAACGCCTAGGTGAAAGTATGAACAAAATATTTTTGTTGCCTTCCACAAACAGAGTTGTATTATTCTACATTTTGAAAGCAAAACAGTTATCCTTTCCAGAAAACGAATTTTGTGTGAAAAAGGTAAAAGTGTTCTAAGAAAGATTTTTTTTTGTCTTTTAAAAAGAAAACGATAGCAAAGCCCTAGATGAAGTATAAACAGTACCGTTTGGGAGCTTTCCACAAAGACAGCTGGGTCATTCTACATTTTCAAAGCAAGGAAGTTCTCAATTCCAGAAAAACAAAATAAATTTTAAAAATGAAAGAAAATGTGTCCCAAGAAATAAATATTTTTCTTTTGAAAGAAAACATCGCAAAACCCTAGATGAAGTATGAACAAAATCTTATTGTGGCCTTTCACAGAATGATTTGTATTATTGGGGACGCTGATTAACATCCCCATGATATATGCCCCCATACGTCATTTTTACGTCACGAGAAAAGGGGATATAAATCCAGTGCTTGAGCATTTCACTTTTCACAAAATCCTGATTAATGTCCCCCTGATATATGCCCCCATATCTGAAAGGAACACAAATGTAAAGCTAGAGAAATTTCGTTTCGTTGAGAGCCTGATTAACGTCCCCAGGATTTATGCCCCCATACGTCATTTTGGCGTCCCAAAAAATAGGGGTGCAAATCCGGTGTTCGATCATTTCACTTTTCAAGAAATCCTGATTAATGCCCCCATGATATATATCCCCATATCAGAAGGGGGCACATATCCAGTGATAGAGAATTTTCCTTTCATTGAGAGCCTGATTAATGTCCCCCTGATTTAAGCCCCCGTACGTCATTTTGACGTCACAAAAAATGGGGGCACAAATCCAGTGCTGGAGCATTTTACTTTGGACGAAATCCTGATTAACACCCCCATGATATGCATCCCCATACGTCATTTTGATGACGTCACAGAAGATATCACGTCACAGAAGACGGGGACTTAAATCAGGGGGCACAAATCCAGTACTAGAACATTTTATTTCGTCGAGAATTCCTGATTTACGACCACATGATATAAGCCCCCATACGTCCTTTTTATGTCGCAACAAAGGGGATTCAGATTTCATGTAGGATAGGCAACTAGAATTTTGCACGGGCAGGAATTTCCAATCCGATCCCGGTGCAAAAATTTAATGTTCGACCCCAAAAATTTTTGTGTTAAAAAGAAATAATCTTGCGTAATCACGTGTTCAACGTTTTCTGGCGTTTCCATTACCTGCGATTTTATTTTGTTAAGCTGATCATAATTATCAGACCAGAATTATAATTAGTAAGGTTAACTGGGTGAATTAGTCCTTCCAGCTTCTCCAGGATGGCATAATTGCAAGATCATTGGCGGCTTCAGCCAGGATATCCTTGGTTCGAATCCTAGCCTGGACATTTTTCGCCCAGTTCGAAAAATTAAATCTCATATGATTTATTTACCTATTCTAATAATTGTATTAAAAAAAAAAGATTCTTGTATAATTACGTGTCCAGCGTTTTCTGACGTTTCCATTACCTGCGATTTTATTCTTTTGAGCTAATTCATAAATATCAAACCAGATTTATAATCAAGAAAGTTAACTGAGTGAATTAGTTCTTCCAGCTTCATTCAGGATGGCTCAGTTGGTAGAGCACTGGCGGCTTCAGCCAGGATATTCCTGGTTCGAATCTTGGCCTGGACATTTTTCGCCCATTTAGAAAAATTAAATCTCATATGATATATCAATTATTCTAGGGAAAATCGGGGAAATGTTTTGCAATAAAGAAAGTAAACATTGTTTACGCAGACGGCATAAAGCTGTTTCTATCCCACTTGCTACAAATTAGAGTATAGATACAGAATTAGATATTGTTTGTGAGGCATGATTGTGAATAGATTTTTTTCCGTAAATTGTTTTAATAGTTCCATATTCAAAATTAGCAAATTTTGAATTTTGATTATGTTTTTGTCATTAAAATGTTAAATGTAGCATTATTATTATTTTCCTTCACACTAACACACTAAATAAATTAAGTATGTAATTTCATATATTGGACTGGACAATAATCAAATGCTTATATATATTACAATTCTTTAAAAAAAAAAAAAAAAAAAAAAAAAACTGTGAATTTTGTAGCATTTTGTAAAATAATTAATCAAACAAAACTTAGGGTTTTTTTTATTTATTGTATAGTAAAAGAAAAAAATGTTAAAGAATATTTACTGCTGTTTTCAAGTCCAAAGAAGCAACTTTCTGCTAGGTGACTGCCTGGGACAAGAAAAACAAAGCGGGTGGAAAATACACAAAATAAAATACTTAATGATAACTTGATATATATATATATATATATATATATATATATATATATATATATACCCCCCTTCCCACAAATTATTTTTCCTCGTCATTTTGCCATTTCTAAACCAAACAAGTTGGAAATTGTACGTCAAACGTGACAAATGAGGTGCGTTCGTACAATAGCTAGTTACATAAATATTCAGATCTTTTCTGATTTTAAATTCTGTGAAATGAGTTATATCGTCTGCAGATTAATTTCTGTAATGAAATAAGTATCTCTGTCGCTTGACGATTAAACTTCGGAAGCTCCTATAACAAAAAAGCACCGATTTAAAAAAAAAAATTCAAATTTCTTAATAAATATTTTTATTAATATCTCCTAAAGTTTTGATTCGATTTTAATCAAATTTGAAATGTCTCGACAAAATTCTGCAAATATAATATATTTTAAATTGCAAACCATTCGGTTGGGTAGTTTTTGCGTTGTTATATGCGGACAGACAGACAGACGGACGGACAGACAGACGGAAAGACAGACAGACGGACGGACAGACGGACGGACCAAGCGACGACTAGGTGCTACGTATTTATATAATTACGAACGCACCTAAAAAAGCCATTTTTTTTTCTTTTTAACACTTTCCAACCTAGTTGAAAAGTGTTTATGACTTCGGTTTGTCTGCCGTATGGCCGTCTGTCCGTGCTCTAACTACCGTAAATATGCTCTGATTTCTCTGCAGTTTTTATATGTCATTGTCGTTATCTATAGCATGTTCCCTATTTAAACGGAACTGTGCAGTACTTATAGTTTTTTGACAGGGACACTCAAAAGAATTCCGTTACATTACGATCTATGGGGAAAAATCATGTGCTGTTTATTTTAATGATGTTACGCAATTTCATACACATTGTAATTGATATATATCACTAAGGTGCATTACAAGAAGCTTAATATGGAATAGGGTGTGCATAGCACTTGTAGTTACTTCACAGGGACAGTCAAAAGAGTTCCGTTGCATTACGTCTATGGAGAAAAATCGTCTGCGGTTTATTTAAATAATGTTTCACTATTTTAAACGCATTGAAATTTATATAGATCACTAAGGTGCATTACAAGAGGCTTACTACAGAATAGTGTGTGTATAGCAGTCATCGTTCATTTACAGGGATACACAAAAGAATTCTCTTCTGTCTGTTAACAATAATTCCTGGAAGTGCGTTTTAAGTTACCGAACACGATTTTAAATTGAACTCACTTTTTGTCTATTACATGGTGTGTATAAATTCTGTAAGTCCTATACAGGGAAGTACAAAAGTTCGCGAGCACATTTCCGTTTATTGACAGAAACTCCAGACGGAGAATTTTTAACTGTGCTACGCGTTTCCTAATAATAATTAGGATAATTTGGAGATAATTTGGATCAACTTTATTTATAATTTTATAGGTATCTCTGCCTTTATTACATGAGTCCCAAATGGCTTGCCAGTCAGAGATGGTTTTCTTTTTAAAATACAATTTTGCTATTAAAATGGGGAAAAACAGATCTTTTCTTGATTGATATTGGTCTTGTCAGATGGCTTGCTTTGCTAGGAGATCAGCTCTCTCGTTGCCAGTGTCACCCACATGAGATTTAGTCCATGTTATTATAATGGATTTATCAGGAATTTGAAAGGGTCGGAGGTTCGTTCGGTTAGAGGTTTGTACTATTCAATGTGCAAATTAAGGGATTATCCGGTGGGTGTGTAGCACGACCGGTATACGGTTCCGAAGGCAGCGAGGACCCGGGTCGGAGGGCCGTCCGGTTCGAGGTTTTACAAGATTCGAGATTTTCTACAATTCGAGGCACCGATGTAAATTAGGGGCCCGCTAGCGGGCGAAGCCAGCTAGTACGTTAATAATGTCTAGAGAGGACTCAAACTCAATGCAAATGTTTAGGTAAAAACGTCAACGGTAAAAACGTCAACGGTAAGAACGTCAACGGTAAAAACGTCAACATGTAAAAAGGTCAACGGTAAAAACGTCAACAGGTAAAAAGGTCAATGTTCAAAATAAAGATAATACATTACTTTATTGAACATAAAATTGAGATATGTTATTTATCGGTTTCGGATTGGGTTTTGACTCTTGCGTGTCGGATTTGGGGAGCATGGGTATAGGAGGGGAATCCCGGAAAAAATCACCTCGGTAAAAATCACCCCGTAAAAAATCACCCCCGGAAAAAAGCACCATCGGTAAAAATCACCACGGTAAATATCAGTAAAAAGGTCAACGGTAAGAATAAAGATAATACATTTATACATTACTTCATTTAACATAAAATTGAGCTTATATTATTTATTGAGATATATATATGTTCAGCTATAGAAAACCGATTCTATATTTTTTTCAAGTAAAGCACGTGTATCTGTGAATATGTCTAACATTAAAAGCATTATATTATACATATCTTTATACTAAAGCATACAAATAAATAGGAGTTGTGTACTGCATAAATATTCGCTGACCGGAGACGTCGGCTATTCATTATTGGATCCCTGGAAGGGGGGGAGGGTTAAATAAAAAATACAATCTATATAGTTTCTATCAAAACACTACATACAGCAACTTTTTTTAATTTATGGGAACTTTGACCGAGGGTATTCTTTTTTTTTTTGGGGGGGGGGCGATGAACATTAAATTAAAGACAAATAAATGACATTTTTTAATTCTTTTTTTTTTCACCTTTACAAAGGAGGAGGGAGCAGAGTTAAAGGGGAGCAACAGAAAATATAATGAGTCAAAATTTGGAGATTTGGTCAAAAAAAAAAAAAAAAAAAAAAATGCAACGTACGAAATAAAAATGTTTTTCCAAAAGGTGATTTGAAAGAAAATTTAGGATCTAAATTAAATGGTTATGGTAACTGCAAAAAAAAAAAAAAAAAAAAAAAAAAATTCTCGGCTGACAACTAGAGACTTTAAAAGCATGAATTTTTCATTTTTTTTTTCATTTTTTGACAAATGAAGTCTGAGTTATAAGTGAGTTTTTCCCCATGATGACATTTATCGGGCTGTCGCGTGCAGAAAGTCTGTTCAAAAAGAGAACTTTCACAACATTTTTTAAAAGACCTTTTTCGAAAAATGGAAAAAACTGTTCGACTTTATAGTTTCTAAATAAGAGCATCTGCCAGTGCCATCTGTTCCATGGGTTTATGAACGAAACTGAATTCAGAAATCTATCAGAAAATAATTAATTTGTATTCCAATATAGTTGAAAAGATTATACGATTTATCTATGGGCAAGTGTGGCATTTGTCCAGAATCCTTCATAATTTAGTGTTAAAAAATTAGAAGTAGTTGCAATTTTATTAGTATACTTTTCTTTTCTACTTTATTCGAAAAACACAAAAGACATTTTAATATATTTTATGTGATATCTAAGTATCGTCTAATAAAAGTATTGTTTTAACTATATTTGTCATACAGTATTCACAAATGTACTAATTTACTAAGTGTACTAATTCTAATCATATGTCCATGTGACATGCCTATGTGAGATAGGGGGGTAAAAAATTGGATTTTCAAGATTTAATTTGTCATTTGAGCAGCATGATTGTGAAAAGCAAAGTAATAATAATAATAATAATAATAATAATAATAATAATAATATAATAATAATAATAATAATTTTATGATATATAATGCTTTCGTATGTGTTATTGCTAGAATCTGTATGATAGCGACCCTGTTTTTACTTATATTTAAAAAAAAAAGAAAAAAGAAGATATATTTACACTTATTCATATCTGTAATTTTAATTGCATTTAATCTACTGATATTTGTGAATAATTTGATACTTGTACTGAGCATTAGCATCTTCATTCATATATAGTTGCAGCTTTACAAAGAATTTTTGTGTCTAATTGTGAGGGATTTCAAAGAAACTTTTGCTCGCATCTTAGAAGTTCTTTGTTTTCAGAAAAAAATACGTTAGGTAAATACGTACTAAGACCAAAAACACTGGCATAACAAAACAAAACAATACAAAAAAAAAAAAAAAAAAAAAAAAAAAAAAAACGTAAATAGTTTTATTATTCAAATAACAAGAAATCGAACAATGTTTCTCTCTCTCCTATAAGGACATCGTGTCTTTTGAAAGTATATTATCAAGTTGATATCTTAAGCCAATTTTTGGCACACAATTTTCAGAAAAAGATCGGTATCGGGTAGCAAATCAATTATAAATTTGAGGGATCAATTATAATATGTATAAGAAAAGAAATATATTTTCAAATCTTTTGCAACTAAATATTAATACTATCTGAAATTTCCATGTAATTTAGTAACAACATCAGTTTTGAATTTTTCCTATTAAGTCTATGTGCATTAGAACAATATTTCATAAAAATTTTTATAAACACGTGTAAACTGTTTCACCTAGTTGATGAAATCCTGAAATGCATTTAATAAAGTTCTGTTTTCCTTCTTTGTGTGTGTCTGTTATTTTTATCTTCAAAATGTTACTGCTTCGTCATATATTTATTTAAAAAGGATTTCTAGTTGAATATTATACCACATGTAAAAGATTTAAAAATCGCATTTTTAATAACATTTTATTTATTTACTTTCTTTCTCCCGCTTTTAAAATTTAAATATATTATCATTCATGATTTTTTTTCTCCTGGGGTTGCTTTTTTTTTCTCTTAAACTCTCTATTAGACGAAAACTATCCCTTCAGGTTCTTCTCAAATCTAAAAAAAGCCACTCTCTGACACATTTCTAAATTCATTTTTGTTCAGAAACGCATAAAACTGGAAAGTGTTATTATTCAAAAACTTTGTAATTGAAAGAATATTTCCATTTTTTGGTAAAAGTAGAAGATCTTTCAGAAAATACTGTCAAAGCTGGCGTTTTGAACCAAATTTCCGACGCCACAGCACGAGAAAGGGGAAAAACGTGTCGTCACGCGACACAAATAACTTTTAACTCGATAAGTAATTTGTTTATCAAAAAAGAAAATCTCATTTTAATTCCAAATCGCTTCAACAGTCAGGCCTTCAAATTTTATGCCAATGCATTTAAAAAATGGGTCAGAAAATTTGTCAGATAGTTTCTCGTTGTTGAGCAGGTCATTAGAGAAATCACCTTAAAAACAGGGTTCTGTTCCGATCCCCCTTTTCTTTTCTTCAATGCTTTTCAATATATAGGGGAGATGGGGGATGAATGGGACATTTTCACAAAAATGTTTATTTTAAATATTTTATTTAAGTTATTATCAATATTATATATCACATTTCATACATTGAGTGTTTGACTACATCTTATGCACAATATTTATTCAGGATTATTATTATACAGAAATGTATTATGAAATTAAAAAAACAATTCCTCTATGTCCCAATCATCCACACAGCAGAGATGAATGGGACATAAATATTTCCCTCCCTTTATTCAATGTTAAAGACTAAAAGCTGAAAAAAATGCCTTCTTGTCAAAAGCTGAGAGATTGTAAATTGTAATATGATCTCCAGGATTATTTGTTATCCAATCATATTGGACTCATCTCAGCTTTCCCTTAAAAGGCCCATAAACGGAAGCATTCAATGGCTGAAGACGATGGCTACAATGAGGATGAAATGTTAAAAGAATAAACCATAAATTATTAATTAATCAAACTTTTTATAAAAGCTTTTTATTTATCAAAGCTTTTGGTTCTGAAGCACACTATGGTATTGAAATCTATAAGGATAGGAAACAACTAAAAAAAAAGTTTATTGCGTATAATTTTAGAATTAAAAATTCTGTTGAAAGTAACAATTCACAGAAATTTGAATGAGGTTATGTGAAGTAATGGGCTTCAATAAAATAACGTTAAAGGGTAGAAGAATAAAACGAGTCTTTAAAACAAATTGATATATCGAATATAAAATTGGTTACCTCAAAAAAAAAAAAAAAAAACTGAAAGTTTTCGTCAGTATCAATAGGTTTTTGTGCATTGTATCCCTACGAAAAAATTTATTTTTTTATTAAATTGTTGGCGATTTAAATGGTAATAATTTTTAAATCTGGCATTGCTGTATTTTTTAGTTGCGGTAAATTGCCCGAAACTTTTTCAATCATCCATGTAATTACTATCCTAAAATCATTTATTTTTTTATTCAAGATATACTAATAAGCACGCATCCATTTCAGAATCATAATCGGATTCTGATTCTGAAAGGCTGCGTGCTTATTGGTACATCTTGGATCAAAAAATAAATCATTTAAGAGAGTAATTACATGGAAGATCGAAAAAGTTTCGGGCAATTTACCGCAACTAAAAAATACAGCAATGCCAGATTTAAAAATTATTACCATTTAAATCGCCAACAATTTAATAAAAAAATAAATTTTTTCGTAGGGATACAATGCACAAAAACCCATTGATACTTGCGAAAAACTTGCAGTTTTTTTTGAGGCAACTAATTAGGTAGATTTCGTAAGAAATACTACCTATTACATTCTCCCCTAAGTTGGAATTTTTGAAAATTTTTTGCAGATCTACGCCAATCATGACTCCCAGAACCCCCCCCCCCCAGTTCAAAACTTTATCTATCTATCTATGTCAATTTTTTATGGACACGATAACTGCAATAATTCTGCACAAATCTCTTCCAAACTGGTACATAAAATCAAGGGGAATAAAATCTCGGTCAAGTTCGTTAATGGGCAAAATCGAACCAGGAAGGGGAAATGGGTGGCTTTTTGTGAAAACAGAAAAAAACCCATAATTTCTTAATTATGATACGTATCGAATCTGTTTAAAGTTATTATTACTTCTAGGAAAAGGGCCGAAAATGCATGTATGACAGATTTTCGATAGCATTAAAAATGGCCCCAAGGGGGGATTAAGAAGAAAAAAAAATTCATAACTTCGTCAATTCACAAGATATCAAATCCGCTTGAATTTATTATAAATCCTCTTAATATTATCTAAAACTTTTATATTGACAAGTTTTTTATAGGACCAACCCTTATAGCAAATAAATAAATCCTAATCCTAATAATATTATAAATCCGATTGTGTACAAATGTTAGGCTGAAGCCAGCGTCAAAATGGAGCATTTAATGACCCTGTATCTTTGCATATAGGTTGATTATAACCCGTAAATGAACATAGACTAGTTTTTGTTTATTTTATTCAAATATTTTTCTTAATAATTCAAAATTTCATTATTTTCATAGAGAATAAATGGATATTTTTTCGTATAATATTTTAAAATGGTTAAATTTACTTTACCGTTGCTAATACTTCATCGTTGCCAAAACTAAATCAAAACCTGGAATAATAATTTTTACTCAACAAATTATTTTCAAATGAAAAATTTCCACGTGAAAAATTTAAATGAAATTAATTATTTAAGAAACAGAATATGAAATGACGTCATATTAGAAATAAAACTTGAGTTTTCAAATATTCTATCCTAATAATATTATAAATCCGATTGCGTGCAAATGTTTGACTGAAGCCAGCGTCAAAATGGAGAATTTAATGATCCTGTATCTTTGCATATAGGTTGATTATAACCCATAACTGAGCATAGGCTAGATTTTATTTATTTTATTCAAATATTTTTCATAATAATTCAAAATTTCATTATTTTCATAGAGAATAAACGGACATTTTTCCATAAAATTTAACCATTTTACTTTATCGTTGCTAGGGCTTTGATCGTTGTCAATAAATAAAAACAGAGAAAAATAATTTTTCCTCAACAATTAATTTTCAACAATGTGGCAAAATGTGAACAAAAATGAAACAAAAATGTGGAGTATTTGTTATTATACATGAAGTATGAATAACGGTTACATTAAAAAGATCTTTTTCTGTCAAAAACTGCGTTATAATTAGAAGGAAAAATGAACAATAATTATATTATTAAACATAGATTTCGCTTAGACCATGGAACTATGAAAAGGATCCTCCTCGGCATGGACAAATATGACGTCATAAATAAAACATGTATTTTCAAATGTTCATAATAATACAAGGAGCATGAATATCAATGTATAATGAAAGTAGATAGATAATGAACGTAATATTTAAGATGAAAAAATGAAATATTTTTTATCGATACTGATTAATAATTAGCTAGAATACCAGTTACATACAAATGTGAGTTTTCCGCTAAAATTTACGCCCTGGTTGCCAGAAAAAGAAAATTAACAAGATAGACTGGGAGGCGGCAGCACAGACAATCACCTCATCGAGTACACGGCTGAAATTCCATAATTAGTTAAAACTCGATTCGCATATTAAAATGTAATCGGTCTGCCAAGTCATATCTTGGTGGAAAACACGTGAAAACCCGATTTTAGGGGTTGACTCGTAGGTTTACCATTGTGCTTTCCTGCACCCAAAAGTATGAAAACCTGGAGAACTGGATGCAGGAAAACACAATGGTATTTTCATTTAGAAATAAAGATTTTTTTTCAGTTATAGATTAAATCAAGGAGGCAAATTTAAGCTCCTTGCATTTAGGTCTACAATTATTGCTCCCTATTCACAAGAATTGAATTTAATGAAAAAGAATATACTATTTCCATTATCTTTGAAGGATGGCTATTAAAATATTTCACAAAGGCGTTAAAAGTAAAATGGTTTATCAGGTAATCTTGACATATGTTTTTACACAATTCGCCGATTTCCACGATTTTATTTGGCCCGCCTTTTTTCATTGATTGCAGTTTCCTTTTTGTGATTATTTGTCACAAAATTTCACTTTTTTAAAACTTAGTTATGTCAAGGCCTCTATAACATAGAAATACTGTATTGTCTCCTATGGAATGTGATAAAGAGTTAGTTAATTATTTACGTTTCTAATTATCGGGAATGAAATATTTTGCTTAATTAATGTATTTATGCTTCTTTTAATGATACGTGAACGAAGTCACGGGTAACAGCTAGTAATATTATAAATCTCATTGTGTGCAAATGTTAGGCTGAAGCCAGCGTCAAAATGGAGCATTTAATTATCCTGTATTTTTGCATATAGGTTGATTATAATCCTCAAATTAACATAGGCTGGTTTTTGTTTATTTTATTCAAATATTTTCTTTAATAATTAAAAATTTTATTATTTTCATAGAGAAATAAATGGACATTTTTCCATACAATTTATCCATTTTACTTTATCGTTGCTAGGGCTTTGATCGTTGCCACAAAAATAAAAACACGGAAAAATAATTTTTCCCCAACAACTAATTTTCAATTGAACGATTTTCACGTGAAAACTGAAAATTAAAAAAAATCAAAAGAAGGTGAATTTCCGTGATATTTGAAACAAAAATATGGAGTATTTGTTATTATACATGAAGTATGAATATCGGTTAAAATAAAAAGATATTTTTCTGTCAAAAACTGCGTTATAATTAGAAGGAAAAGTGCAACAATAATTATATTATTAAAAAATAGATTTCGCTTGGACCATGGAACTATGAAAAGGATCCTCCTCGGCTTGGACAAATATGACGTCATAAATAAAACATGTAATTTCAAATATTCGTAATAATACAAGGAGCATGAATATCAATCTATAATGAAAGTAGATAGATAATGGACGTAATATTTAAGATGAAAAACTGAAATATTCTTTATCGATACTGATTAATAATTAGCTTGAATACCAGTTACACACAAATGTGAGTTTTCCGCTAAAATTTACGTCCTGATTGCCAGAAAAAGAAAATTAACAAGAATTGTGCCATTTAAAAGAGATTTCTCTGAGGAAAAAGTGACGTCATATTTGAAATAAAATGGGAATTTTCAAATGTGTTTTAGAAGGAGCGTGAATCAATTCCTTACATTAATAATACAAGAATCGGTAAGTTTAGAAAGTAGATGAGTTTCACGTCATATTTAAAACGAAAAATTTAAATATTTTTTTTAGCTTTTTTTTTAGCTAGCGATTATTATGCATGAATATCAGTTACATACAGATGAGAGTTTTTTGCCAAAAACCACACCATGATTATTAGGAAAATAAAAATAATTACGAATCTATTATATTAAAATCTGACCGCCTGTTTGTATTTCGCAGAGGATGTCATAAACTCTCAGAATTTAAAAAAATGATTTAAATTCCGAGATATGATTATTATTATTTTTTTTTTTTTATAAATTTAACGAAGTTGCTCTAAAAATGGCAACTAAATTATTCCAAACTCTTTATAAACGGTATCTCTTTCAGCGTTTTAAACAACTTCTGATTTACAAGTTGAAAATACTTATGTGTCATGTAATTAAAATATATAGATAACTGATAAATCCCTGAAAATTCTACAGGTCGTATCACAAAAAAGAACTGGTGGAAATAAGAAGTAATGAGAAGCCCAGATGTGTTTGTGTTCAATTTTTCAGTACTGCTATAGTCAATAGTTTAGGCGTTTCTAAGAAAACAAATTACTATTTCGGAGCGGTTTCAAGTTATTTATATGGGTTCGTTAGTTTCCTGACTGGATTCTTTGGTGATACCAGATGCGAAACTTTTTATTGATTGTACCGTATTCTGAAGTCTTCTTCTGAAGTGATCTATGCTTCCTTCAGGACGAAATAGAAATCGGATGTGAAAGAATTTTTCATGATATGCCAATTAATATACACTCGGTTTCAGCGTACGGGCGTCTATCAAGCAAAAATTGTTAAAAACAATTGTTATAGCAGATAAGTGTTAACGGAGGAAAAGTGCGAAAACAATTCCCTGCACTTAAAATAACTTTTCGTTTAACTGTTGTTCTTTCCATATTGAAAGATGAGAAAAAAATACTTTTATTTTATTCGAAGATGCAGAATATAACTAGTTTCAATTTAAATTTCGTCAGAGAAAATATCAATTAAAGAAAATTTTGGAATAGTAATCCTTTGTGTAATTACACGAGTCATGCATTACACAAAATTATTCCTCACTCGGTTATTCTTAATTGTTTTACTTATGTTTAATGAAATTATAAGATACATAGCAACATATTACATATCTTCAAATTTTCAGATCAAGTAAAAAGAAAAATAACTTTGCCAATAAATTTGATCTTTTTTTTTTTTTTTTTTTTTTTTTTTTTTTCAAGTTTTCGTGTAAGAAAGAATGCCTATACGCACAAGGCGCATGTGGTAAAAAAAAAAAAAAAAAAAAAAAAAGATGTATACTAAAAAATTAGTATATGTATTTTTTTCCTGTTCATCAGGCAGTTAACTATTTGTGTTTTCTTTGACTTTCATTTTTATTAGGGTTTCGTTCATTTCACGAAACCCTATTACTCCCGCTCCATTGTCTGTCCGTCACAGAGCCATTCTCAAAAACTATATAACTTACAGAGTTGAAACTTTGTGTATACATAACTGAATATCTGCTATGAATCTCAAAATATTAAAATTTGAAAAAATCGTATTATTTTAATAAATAGAGATAAAAAAAAAAATTCTAACAGCCTTTTCCTATTAAATTTAAACACTTTTCGTTATAACAGTTGCCAACAATTAAAAATCCACAATAAAATTCTTTCTACAATAATTAATTCTCTATTGAAAGATTTCCACGTGAAAAATGAAAATGAAATAAAAAGTTTCCATAATAGAAAAAAAAGAAAGATTATGGCGTTATATGGGTAATAAAATCGAAATTTTCAAAGATTTCTCAATAATACAATGAGTATAAGTATGTGTATATACAGAAAGCAGATTAATATCACGTCATTAGAAAATTAAAAAGAAAATTAATCTGAGGTTATATTTGAAGTTAAACGGATTTCTCAAATGTTTGAGAATAATACAAAGCGAGTATAAATATGAGTAATAGAGAATAGTAAATATATGACATTATAAATAGGTGTTCATTTGTTAATGTGTGTAAATTTACTATGTATTGTCTATTTTACCAATTTTCATTCAGACATGGTCAAAATTTTTCACTAAAAACGTCTCCCATTTAAAAAAATTCCCTGACGGCTCAGCCTACAGGCACAGGTAGATTTCGAAGACGCAGACCGTGAGGCGCCTGTTTGTCGGGAATTGCGGAAGAAATAACCTTTTTGCGATGATGCGGCAGTTGGAACCACCTACTTCGAAACCTAATTTGTTTGTTTGCAGGCGGAGCCAGCAGGGATTTTTTTTTTTTTTTTTTTTTTTTTTTTTTTTTGCTATAAGAGTTGGTCCCATAAAAAACTTGTCAATATAAAAGTTTTAGATAATATTAAGAGGATGTATAATAAATTTAAGCGGATTTGAAATCTTGCGAATTGACGAAGCTATGAATTTTTTCTTCTAAAACCCCCTTCCCCCCCCCCCTTAAGGCAATTTTTAATTATATCAAAAATCTGTCATACATAAATTTTCGGCCCTTCTCCTAGAAGTAATAATAACTTCAAACGGATTTGATACGTATCATAGTTAAGAAATTATGGAGTTTTTTCTGTTTTCACAACACCCTTCCCTATCCCCCCCCCCCTTGGTTCGATTTTGCCCATTAACGAACTTGACCGAGATTTTATGCTTCTTGATTTTATGCATCAGTTTCGAAAAGATGTGGGAGTTGGAACCGCCTACTTCTAAAAATAACTTGTTTGCAGGCGGAGCCGGCAGTGATTTTTTTTTTTTTTTAATTTTTTTTTTTTTTTTTTTTTTTTTGCTTTAACGATTGGTCCTATAAAAAACTTGTCAATATAACAGTTTTAGATAATATTAAGAGGATTTATAATAAATTTAAGCGGATTTGAAATCTTGGGAATTGCAGAAGTTATGAATTTTTTTTTTCTAAAACCCCCTTCCCCCCCCCCCTTAAGGCCATTTTTAATTATATCAAAAATCTGTCATACATAATTTTTCGGCTCTTCTCCTAGAAGTAATAATAACTTCAAACGGATTCGATACGTATCATAATTAAGAAATTATGGGTTTTTTTTCTGTTTTCACAAAACGCCCCCCCATCCCCCCCCCCTTGGTTCGATTTTGCCCATTAACGCACTTGGCCGAGATTTTATGCCCCTTGAAATTAGCAAAATGTTAATAACGTTATATATGTACAGCCCCCCAAATTGGCCCCTTCTGGCTATTGCTCAATTGATTTGCAATCTTAAACTGAAATATCTTCAGGTATTGCCATTCACAAACTAAAATCGAATAGTGGTTTCAGTTTTTGATAAAAGTAAAGTAAGTTTCATAAAATCTGTGAAATTTGGCTATTAGGATTAAATTTCTGGATAATACTGATCAACAGAAGTCAGTGTGTATGATCACTTATAACTTAAAATGTAATACATTTCTGGAAAAATGAAAAATTCCCTTCGATTTTTAATCCTTTTTAGCCTTAATTGCATATTTTCCACTTTTCCGCAATCGTTTAATAGTTTTTTACTCAAAAATAAGAAATTTAGATACATTACTGTACGAGTAATTTGAAGTCGATCGATAATTCTGAAAGCGCAACTTTTTAAAACAATGTCCGCAATATCGAAAAAAAAAAAGAAAAAAAATTAAAACAAGGGCTTTCAAATATTGTTTGAGTGCAGCACTAACTGAAACTCCAAAATTTTAATTGATATTTTTTATTTCTAATAATAATAGTAATAATAAAAATTTTCTTACTGAAATAAATTTTCTGCACCATCAAACATTAGGATAAAATTATTTTCGATTTTTGAGGATGATGTTTTAAGCTCAACTAATTTTTAGTATATTACGTAGTTTAAATAGCCATCTATAGACGTGAATGTCTTAAAAGTGCATTTCGAACTGTATTATTTATTTTCCAGCTGAAATATATTGATTATATTCTAAGGAATGTTTGTAGAATATAATAAATTCATATAGAAGCCTTCTCCCAGAGAAATGAGGCACATTGCCGTTTATGAATGATGATTGGCAGAGCTTAACAAATGCGGTCGCCAGGTCGCCACTGGCTACCAAGTTTTTTGATCTGGTGATCAAAATGATTGGATCTTTCGGGGTGATTTCTGTAAAAAAAATTGACATGCAGAGATGGCATTTTTTCTCTCCCCTACTCCTACTCGTGCGCGACAAGCAGTGATCTTCCTCTTCTCTCGTACTTTTAATGGAAGAACTAAATTTAAAAGACATTTTCCAATTCGTGCACAGAAAACACAATTCTTTTCAGCTATAGCCAACTAGTATGTGTCACGTGATTAGAATGTGAGGGAGAGAAGATATTTCAATAAAACACTAAGCAATAGTGTCAATTCAATCTCTGGGGCATCTAAAATTGGATAATATGCTAAAAAATGCTCGAGTTTTTTTTTTTTTTTTTTTTTTTTTTTTTTTTTTTTACGTTTCAAATCTGATTTATGTCTTTATATAAGTTGTCAACATAATATAAGTGATTAAAAGTTTTATAAGTTTCATTAGAAAACATAGTTTATGTTTTCTTTCTAAATTATGTACTATTCTAAACTACGTAACTAATAATTGTAAACTATGCTTGTTATTATTTTTTCTCAATTAATTCATAAAAAAACTCTCATGTTTTTATGTTTTTAAATCGATGAAAGGGAAGCGGAGGGGGGGGGGAGTAAATTTTTTTACTGGCGACTATTTTTTTTTTCTGGCTACCAGATTTTATCAAGTTTGTAAAGCCCAGGTGATTGGTGTAAGTGCAATTTTAGTTATGCTATCAGTGTTACTGTTGAAATAAATGTTATCATATTCTGTGAAATACATTAATATCTAAAGATCATATGCAGGACTGCACAAAACAATTCGAATGCATTACAGTCGAAAATTGTTGGAAGTCAATTTTAAACTGTGTTATGTACTTTTAATTTTATCGTTGAGTTAAGTTTTAGCATACCATGGAGTTCTACATAAAAACATAATGGCTGCATAAATAAATTCGAATACCATACTGCCTATGGGTGGTAATAGTTAAAATATATTTTTCAACTGAATTAAAAATCTTCCCTGGACCGGCCGCATGATTTTTCTTTGTCCTTTGGTTACAGCATTCTGCGGAGTCTGAAAAAATTAAAAAAATAAAATAACAAGAACGAAAAATCATGCGTCAAGCATAGATTATGTAACACTTTCCAACGCTTCCAAAATAATTTTACAAATCATACCGTTTAATAAGCTGAAAGATAACATCTAAGTAAAGAATTTGGAAAACGTATACCATACTTTTTTTTAAAAAAATTCAGAAATTTTCAACCTATACAATATTCGGAAAAATATCCGAATACTTTTATTCAGCCCTGTATAAGATCTATACATTTGTATACATACTACATAGGATGCTAAATTTTAGTTCAGTTAGAAAACGCTTAGCACAGTTTAAAATTCTCCTTCTGGAGTTTCTGTCAATAAACGGAAATGTGTTCGCGAACTTTTGTGCTGCCTTGTATATGATCTACAGAATTTATACACACCACGTAATAGACAAAAAGTGCGTTAAATTTAAAATCGCGTTCAGTAAATTAAAACGCACGTCCAGGAATTATTGTTAACAGACAGTAGAGAATTCTTTTGTGTGTCCCTGTTTATTGACAGAAACTCCAGAAGGAGAATTTAAACTGTGCTACGCGTTTCCTAACTAAACTAAAATTTAGCATCCTATGTATATAGACAAATCTATAGATCATATACAGGGCTACATAAAAGTATTCGGATATTTTTCCGAATATTGTATATATTGAAAATTCCTGAAATTACGTTTTTAAATATGTTATGCGTTTTCCAAATTGTTTACTTAAATGTCATCTTTCAGCTTATTAAACGATAATTATTTGTAAAATTATTTTAGAAGCGTTGGAAAGTGCTTAATAATCTATGCTTGACGCATGATTTTTCGTTCTTGTTTTTCCTTAGTACTGAACAAAACTCGTTTATATAACTTTATAAAATTGTTATATTACTTTAAGATGAATTTAATAATTTCAACTTATGGAAGAGTATCAAATATGTACATGTAAATATGAGTTAATCAAGCTACTTTTTTTTTTTTACATATTTTAAAGTTGTACTACACACAACACAATATCAAATCAAATAGATTCTACTTCACAAGTAGAAAGTGTTTATTTCCATTAATCTAGAAAGATAGTAATTGGGTTGAGATTAGATAAGATGGTTGAGATTAGTCTACTAACATCAAAATATAACATTTTACTCAGGGATATCCTCATGGTTTTGTCCTGTACTTATTTATTTTCTCTAGGCGTGGAGTGGGTATAGACAACAGGTGCAAACTAGAGCCCTTTAGGTTTGAGTAACAAAAGGGCTTAGGTTTGAGTAAGTAAAATATAAACTTGTATTGTGATTTTGACAGACTATGCCAGATAAATAGAAAGACCTTTATATTAGAAATATGAATTTCATTCATATCTCTTTGTATTTAAAGAGAAGAAAATGGTTTGTAAACTGTATCAAAATCCAGTAATGTGTTTCAACCGGTTTCAACAAAACTTATTGCAACTAAGGAATGCAATTAATATTGAAATACCCTGAAAATCTCCCGATTTCTAACATTATTTCTACATTCTAACATATTCTAAAATTTTTAAATCATAATATATATCTATTTATTTATATATTCATATATATATATATATATATATATATATATATATATTGAAAAGCATTGAAGAAAAGAAAAGTGGGATCGCAACAGAAACATGTTTTTAAGGTGATTTCTCTAATGACCTGCTCAACAACAAGAAACTGTCTGACAAATTTCCTGACCCATTTTTAAACGCATTGGCATAAAATTGGAAGGCCTGACTGTTGAAGTGATTTGGAATTAAAATGAGATTTTCATTTTTGATAAACAAATTACTTATCGAGTTAAAAGTGATTTGTGTCGCGTGACGACACGTTTTTCCCCTTTCTTGTGCTGTGGCGTCGGAAATTTGGTTCAAAACGCCAGCTTTGACAGTATTTTCTGAAAGATCTTCTACTTTTACCAAAAAATGGAAATATTCTTTCAATTACAAAGTTTTTGAATAATAACACTTTCCAGTTTTATGCGTTTCTGAACAAAAATGAATTTAGAAATGTGTCAGAAAGTGGCTTTTTTTAGATTTGAGAAGAGCCTGAAGGGATAGTTTTCGTCTAATAGAGAGTTTAAGAGAGAAAAAAAAGCAACCCCAGGAGAAAAAAAATCATGAATGATAATATATTTAAATTTTAAAAGCGGGAGAAATAAAATAAATAAATAAAATGTTATTAAAAATCCGATTTTTAAATCTTTTACATGTGGTATAATATTCAACTAGAAATCCTTTTTAAATAAATATATGACGAAGCATTAACATTTTAAAGATAAAAATAACAAACACACACAAAGAAGGAAAACAGAACTTTATTAAATGCATTTCAGGATTTCATCAACTAGGTGAAACAGTTGATGTTTATAGTGTTTGTAATACATAGTGTATAGTGTTTGTAAATACTTTTAAGAAATATTGTTCACATAGACCATTTTAATAGCAAAAATTCAAAACTGATATTGTTACTAAATTACGAGTTGTTTTGGACACTGGGTTTATTTCTTTACGGGTGTTCACGAATTTCTTATTTTATTACACAATGCGACATATTAAAATATAACTCATTTTTATATGTAGGCATAGCCGGATTAAGGGGGGGGGGCTACGGGGGCTGCAGCCCCGGGCCCCAACCTGCCGGGGGGCCCCTCAGCAGTGGCTTTCCTGACCCATTTTTAAACGCATTGGCATAAAATTGGAAGGCCTGACTGTTGAAGTGATTTGGAATTAAAATGAGATTTTCATTTTTGATAAACAAATTACTTATCGAGTTAAAAGTGATTTGTGTCGCGTGACGACACGTTTTTCCCCTTTCTTGTGCTGTGGCGTCGGAAATTTGGTTCAAAACGCCAGCTTTGACAGTATTTTCTGAAAGATCTTCTACTTTTACCAAAAAATGGAAATATTCTTTCAATTACAAAGTTTTTGAATAATAACACTTTCCAGTTTTATGCGTTTCTGAACAAAAATGAATTTAGAAATGTGTCAGAAAGTGGCTTTTTTTAGATTTGAGAAGAGCCTGAAGGGATAGTTTTCGTCTAATAGAGAGTTTAAGAGAGAAAAAAAAGCAACCCCAGGAGAAAAAAAATCATGAATGATAATATATTTAAATTTTAAAAGCGGGAGAAATAAAATAAATAAATAAAATGTTATTAAAAATCCGATTTTTAAATCTTTTACATGTGGTATAATATTCAACTAGAAATCCTTTTTAAATAAATATATGACGAAGCATTAACATTTTAAAGATAAAAATAACAAACACACACAAAGAAGGAAAACAGAACTTTATTAAATGCATTTCAGGATTTCATCAACTAGGTGAAACAGTTGATGTTTATAGTGTTTGTAATACATAGTGTATAGTGTTTGTAAATACTTTTAAGAAATATTGTTCACATAGACCATTTTAATAGCAAAAATTCAAAACTGATATTGTTACTAAATTACGAGTTGTTTTGGACACTGGGTTTATTTCTTTACGGGTGTTCACGAATTTCTTATTTTATTACACAATGCGACATATTAAAATATAACTCATTTTTATATGTAGGCATAGCCGGATTAAGGGGGGGGGGGCTACGGGGGCTGCAGCCCCGGGCCCCAACCTGCCGGGGGGCCCCTCAGCAGTGGCTTAAGTTGTATCAAAGTTTCGTTTTTAAAATGACTTAATTTACAAAAAAAAAAAAAAAAAGGTAATAGTGCATAGAAATGGCGAGAAAAAAATTCACTTAGTCCTCCAAGTCTTTTTCCTTTTTCTAATTCTAAAGCTTTGAAAATCCGATATAACTGTTGCTATCCTTTTCGTATTTTAACCCTCTTTCCCCGAGACACACGAAGAAAAACAACTTTATTTTATTTCCCTCTTCTACTTTGCAATCTCAAAAACACATGTGCTTAGCATAAGTTTTCCAAGAAATTACTAACGAGCACAGGACCGATTCCCTACTGTGTGACATCTACACTTCCAAAGGACATTGGCCAGTAAGTACCTTTCAACAGTGCGCAAGTGACCATGGTGAAATCGCCTTTATGTCGTTTCCTCTCCTGCACAAAATCCATGAAAAAAAAAAAAAAAAAAACGTAGAATAGAAGGGTATGTTTTTCGTAAGCTTTTATTTGAGTACTAGCTGATCTGTCTGGGACCCGTTATCAGAGCCGTGCAAAACGGGGGACGAAGGGTGTGGTTGTCCCAGGCGCGGAAATTGGGGGGGGCGCCAAATTTATACAATCAACCACGTTTCTTTCTTCTGTTTTATAAAAAAAAATATGTATACACATATTGAAAATTTTTGTGACGAAAAAATACATTCTCAAATTAGCATGTGGCTTGTGTTTTGGAATCAAAAAGCGGTTGCAAGCTATTATATTGTACTATTAGATACATTTTTTTTCCACATCCGTTTTCCAGACCTCCTTTGGCAAAATATAAATACAACATTCTCGATATATAATATTATTTTTTTGGAGATTATATATATCTCTACATATAATATTTAGTTGTTAAAATTAAACCTTTCAAAATTATAAAAGTAATGCGAAATATGTATTCAATAGAATATATTTGTGCAAAAAGTCGAAGGACTTAAGAAGTTGTTAGGAAAAAAAAGTGAATTGGGCCATTTTTAAGAGAGCTATAATATGGGGCCCAAAAAGGTCCAACAGATAGTTGAGAGCAGTGCCCTAACATGAAAGCATGTTAAAAGGTCTTGGTATTTAGTGCTTTACATTTTCAATTAGTCGGAATTAAGCATAGGGTGAGAATTAATCATTAGAATTAATTTTTTTTAATTAGAAAAAAAGGGGGGATGCTTAAAAAAGGGTGCTACTGTACCAATAAAAATATGAGGGTGTTGATACAGGGAGAGGAGTCCTAGGCTCAACTTTTTAAAAATTAAGCAGTGAGAGGACACATAATTAGGGGCTGAAAATGCATGGCGTCCAAAATGTCCAAGGGACGCCGGACCGGACCCCGGGGCGCCAGTGTATTAAATGAAATGCAGAAAGTTTGAAATAATAAAATGGAGAATGGGTCACGAAAACAAAGAAAATCGGATTAAAAGGGGAAAAGTTATTACCAATTTAGGGCATAGAAACTTAAAAGGGCCCAGGGAAATCGGACTTTAAAAAATTAAAAATTCGAGCCCCAGGTACACCAAGACCTGTCTTGGACTATTCTCGCCCGAATTTTCAGACTTCTATGTGTGATAGATTTCGCTAGCCATCGCACACAGAGACACACATAAACGCACACATAGACAGAGCGAAACTTTCTTTTTTAGTATAGATCATAAGAAGATTTTAGAAAATGCAATTGTTTTATTTTTCCTTTATCTTTAACCCCTTTTTGACGAGAGTCCTTTACAGAATTTTTAATCTTTTGCCATCTGTTTATCAAAACAGAATTTTTCACCTAATTGAATCGCAGAAATGCTAAGATTAAATGAGGTAAAGTATACAATTAAAAATAACTGGTGGGAATAATCGAGGATTCTCAGCACATTCAGCAGCATGTATACGTGACCCAAAGTGTTAACAAATGCTTTTATTTCAGCTTGTGCTTGAGAATGAGAAAATTTGACTTGAAGAAAACCATTTTTTAACTGTATATTTTTAAATGGATTGGGAAAAAAAATGTGTTCGATTGTTTGTGAATTATTCATCGTCATCTTGTTACCTTATTAATTTATTTTAGTTGATTTCTTATGAATTTCATTACTTAAACAGCTTTACACACTATTCTTTTTTTTTCCTTATTTATGCATTTTTCTTTTGTACCTTTTAATAAAACTCTATGCGTATGGGTTAAATTGTTTAAAAAATGCTCACATTAATTTATTTAAAATGGTTCTCAAATTCCCAGTTCAACAACGCGAAACTTTCTGATGCATTTTCTGACAAATTTTCAAACGAGCTTAACAATGACAGTCCTGACTGTTGAAGCGATTTGGAATCGAATAAAGTTTTCATTTTTGAAAATAATACTTATTGAGTAATAAGCTATTATTGTCAAGTGATGACAAGTTTTACCCCTTTCTTGCTGCCGCATCCTGAAATTTGGTTCAAAACACTTACTTTGACAATATTTTCTGAAAGATTTTCTGCTTTACCCAAAAGTGAAAAACGTCATTCGATTAAATAGTTTCTGAATAAGAACACCTGGCTATTTTAAACAAAATTGAATTAAAAAAATTGTCAGAAAGTAGTTCCTTTGTATTTAAGAACAGTCTTAATTAGATTTGTCATATTTTGCACAAAATTAACTTATTTCATTAAAAACGAAAAATTCTAGCATATATATTTAGAACTTTTATTTCACTGTCAAGATACGGATTGAACTAGGAAAGCAAATTTTGTAAGAAGTTTGAAATGTTAAATATTTTAAATCAGAAAAAAATGTTTTTTCGTAATAAAAATTTATCTCACAATTGCATTTTGTAACAAAATTTGGCGGCCTGCACAATTACAAGTTACGCTCGCTAACTTCCGTGCAGACTCCACTCGATGATGCTGCCATTACGAATGAGTAAAAGCACCTATTTAAATTATGACAATATTTTGTGTGGTTTAGAACGTACAAGTCGTATAAGTACGAACTGTGAAGAGAAACTTGATACTAGAAGAGAGGAAAAATCCCTATTAAAGAAGTTTTCCAAATTTGAATGTGTATTAATGTGTACACTTTGATACGATATTTTAGAGCGATTCGACAAAGTATATGCATCCTTTAAAAAAATAATGCTTTATCTCCTTAATGGTTGCAACTATTTAGAATCGCTCTTAACCCTTTATGCCCTGACGGTACTTTAATGTACCATTAAAAAAGCTTGTTATAAAATTCTTTTAATACATCGATTAGCAGTAATACAATTTACAATGAGTTACAGATACTTTACTTTATATTTTTCCAAAAGATGATGCATAAAACAAAAGTGTTTTTAAAAGGATGGTTTATCTTTCATTGCATCTGTTTAGTTTTTTTATGTCTGAAGGTTGGAAGTGGATGGTTTCAGTTCTTAAATATTTTCGTATTTTTATTGTAAGGGAATTATATTTGTACATGCCCTAGTTCTATAAAATACTTTAAAAAAATTTTATATAAAAAAATTGAGTAGAGTTATAAATATTCTTCAAAATCACTATAAATAAATATTTCGTTCTTTAATTTTAATTGACAATATCCTTTTAAAATTTATTGATCTTCAAAAATTCAGCAAAAATACTTTAGAAGATGAAATTTTTATTATTTCATAATTTGGGACATAAATGGGTATTTAAATATACGTATATTTAAATAAAATAATTAAAAGCACGATTAAATATACAAAAAAGAAAGTGTGAGTAACATAATCAATTTTAAAAATTTGTGTTTAAGGATTTAAAAAAAAATTGTGTGTGTGTGTGGGGGGGGGGGGGTTCCAGTAGAAAGGGGGAGGGGCCCAAAATTTTCAGTAGCCCCGGGCCCCAGAAATGCTTAATCCGACTCTGTATGTAGGTGCATGAAAATTTCAGATAGTATTAATATTTAGTTGCAAAAGACTTGAAAATATATTTCTTTTCTTATACATATTATAATTGATCCCCCAGAATTATAACTGATTGCTACCCGATACCGATCTTTTTCTGAAAGTTGTGTGCCAAAAATTGGCTTATAAGATATCAACTTGATAATGTACTTTCAAAAGACCATATGCCCTTATAGAAGAGAGAGAAAAAATGTTCGATTTCTTGTTATTTGAATAATAAAACTATTTACGTTTTTTTTTTTTTTTTAAATTATTGTTTTGTTATGCCAGTGTTTTTGGTTTTAGTACGTATTTACCTAAAATATTTTTTTCTGAAAACAAAGAACTTCTAAGATGCGAGCAAAAGTTTCTTTGAAATCCCTCACAATTAGACACAAAAATTCTTTGTAAAGCTGCAACTATATATGAATAACGATGCTAATGCTCAGTACAAGTATCAAATTATTCACAAATATCAGTAGATTAAATGCAATTAAAATAACAGACATGAATAAGTGTAAATATACCTTCTTTTTTCTTTCTTTCTTTTTTTTATATAAGTAAAAGCAGTGTTGCTATCATACAGATTCTAGCAATAACACATACGAAAGCATTATATATCATAAAATTATTATTATTATTATTATTATTATTATTACTTTACTTTCCACAATCATGCTGCTCAAATGACAAATTAAATCTTGAAAATTCTTTTTTTTACCCCCCTATCTCACATAGGCATCTCACATGGACATATGATTAGAATTAGTACATTTAGTACATTAGTACATTTGTGAATACTGTATGACAAATATAGTTAAAACAATACTTTTATTAGAGGATACTTAGATATCACATAAAATATATTAAAATGTCTTTTGTGTTTTTCGAATAAAGTAGAAAAGAAAAGTATACTAATAAAATTGCAACTACTTCTAATTTTTGAACCCTAAATTATGAAGGATTGTGGACAAATGCCACACTTGCCCATAGAGAAATCGTATAATCTTTTCAACTATATTGGAATACAAATTAATTATTTTCTGATAGATTTCTGAATTCAGTTTCGTTCATAAACCCATGGAACAGATGGAACTGGCAGATGCTCTTATTTAGAAACTATAAAGTCGAACAGTTTTTTTCCATTTTTCGAAAAAGGCAGGAGGTCTTTTAGAAAATGTTGTGAAAGTTCTCTTTTTGAACAGACTTTCTGCACGCGATAGCCCGATAAATGTCATCATGGGGAAAAACTCACTTATAACTCAGACTTCATTTGTCAAAAAATGAAAAAAAATGAAAAACTCATGTTTTAAAGTCTCCAGTTGTTAGCCGGGAAAAAAAATGTTTTTTTTTTTTTTTTTTTTTTTTTTACAATTATCATAACCATTTAATTTAGATCCTAAATTTTCTTTCAAATCACCTTCTGGAAAAACATTTTTATTTCGTACGTTGCATAATTTGGTTTTTTTTTGGACCAAATCTCAAATTTTGACTCATTATATTTTCTGTTGCTCCCCTTAACTCTGCCCCCTCTTCCTTTGTAAAGGTAAAAAAAAAGAATTAAAAAATTTCATTTCTTTGTCTTTAATTTAATGTTCACCCCCCCCCCCCCTACCCTCGCTCAAAGTTCCCATAAATATATAAAAGTTGCTGTATGTAGTGTATTGATAGAAACTATAGATTGTATTTTTTATTTAACCCTCCCCACTTCCAGGGATCCCTTAATGAATAGCCGACGTCTCCGGTCAGCGAATACTTTTGCAATACACAACTCATATTTATTTGTATGCTTTATTATAAAGATATGTATAATATAATGCTTTTAATGTTAGACATATTCGCAGATACACGTGCTTTACTTGAAAAAACATAGAATCGGTTTTCTATAACTGAACATATATTATGTATCTCACATATTATGTATCTGAACATATATTATGTATCTCAATAAATAATATAAGCTCAATTTTATGTTCAATGAAGAAATGTATAAATGTATTATCTTTATTCTTACCGTTGACCTTTTTACTGATATTTACCGTGGTGATTTTTACCGATGGTGCTTTTTTCCGGGATTCCCCTCCTACACCCATGCTGCCCAAATCCGACCCGCAAGAGTCAAAACCCAATACGAAACCGATAAATAACATATCTCAATTTTATGTTCAATGAAGTAATGTATAAATGTATTATCTTTATTCTTACCGTTGACCTTTTTACTGATATTTACCGTGGTGATTTTTACCGATGGTGCTTTTTTCCGGGGGTAATTTTTTCCGGGATTCCCCTCCTACACCCATGCTGCCCAAATCCGACCAAGAGTCAAAACCCAATCCGAAACCGATAAATAACATATCTCAATTTTATGTTCAATGAAGTAATGTATTATCTTTATTTTGACCATTGACCTTTTTACCGTTGACCTTTTTACCTGTTGACGTTTTTACCGTTGACCTTTTTACCTGTTGACGTTTTTACCGTTGACGTTCTTACCGTTGACGTTTTTACCGTTGACGTTTTTACCGTTGACGTTTTTACCTAAATTGACGAAATACACGGAGCACAACTCACCGAATTAACCACACATGGTTGCGAAACACACAGGGTCCCATTATTTTGATCACTAAATTCACAAATTATTTGCGCGAAACCCCCATTTACAAAACTCGCCATGTATCTTGGGTTATGCCGTTTTTGTTTATTTCAACCGAAAGTTTTCTCTTTTCCCAAGATTAACACCGGCAGCGCTAAGCGGGTTTTTTTCAACAGGCTTATGAATAAAATTTAATTTTTATGTCGTGAAATTTTTATTTACATGCTATTTGATATTTTTATAGTTACTTTCGTAATAATTAAAATAAAGTATTTAAATTATTTACTATCTGTTCGCCTGTAAAATGCATTTTGTGAGCCATGGCCAATGCCCGGTCTAAAGTCATCTGGGCCCATCAAGCAGTGACGGATCTAAGGAGGGGTTAGCCGGGGCAGCTGCCCCGGGTGCAAGACTTGGAAGGGCGCAAAAATGAGGAATCCTAAAAGATTAAGAATAAAGGAAAATTAAAAATTCACATGAAAAGATATTCAATTTTAATTTGTTCAACGGCGGTTTACTTTCGTTGCATAAGTATCAGAAATAAAAAATAAATTAATTTGTATTACATTATATAAAATATCACATTGCCACCAGTATTTTTAAGAAATTTTTATTTATTTAAAATTGAAACATTTTGCGTTATTTCTTATCTGATAGTTTTATGTTGTTTTACAACGTGTGCAGTATTTTATTTCGGTTATGTCTAAAAGACATTCGGGTGATATTGCAGAAAGAAAGCCAATAAAAGAAAAGAGGAGGCTTCACAGCTATCATCTAGTATGTGCTCATGGCTTAAATCGAGCGATATTCACGAAAATAAACAACCAAGTTACTTTTTTTTTTTTTTTTTTTTTTTTTAATACGTGCTACACCATATAATAATTTATATGTATTATTTCAGTTCTAAAAATCTCCTTTTCTTAGCAATAACAAAGTTGATATGTAAGAAAAGAATTATGAATCAATTTTGTATTAATTTCTTCTAAATTTAGATATTCTTGTAATTAACAGACATTTTTGTCTAAAAAATGAAAACGAAACTCAACGCATTCAACGAGAATTCAACGCGTTCTGGTCCTTTAAAGGCATTTTATATATGTAGTTAAATAGGTTTTCTATCCATGGGAATCAGTTTATGTTTTTATTTATGTATATCAGTTGTTAATAAGCCTTTTAAATTTTGATTTCCAAAATATCGCACCTATACTTTTAAAAATTAATTAAATATTTCATTAGAAATGTTTATCTAATAAAATATGTTAACTTAAGTTGTGCTTCACAGTCACGCCACTTGTACTAATTTTGAAGCAAAAACTACATTAATTAAATTTAAACGGCATAGGTTAACATAGCAATAAATTTAAACGTTACTTTTAATCGAGATCGTCATCATTGTTTACATTTCTTGCTATGCTTATATTTTCGCTTCAAATCTCCTGTTTCTTTTTACGTACAATAATAAATAAAGTTTATAATAATTCTACTATAATTTTTAGAAAGTTATAGTTTTTTGAAAAAAAATGTTTCCTTCTTAAAAAAAATTGCTTGCTTCTTTATTTCTAACGTAGTTCAATAACAAATATTTTGAAACTTATTAATGGAGCATTTATTCAGCAACCAAGTATAGCTGACAAAAAACTGAATTATTATTACCCTTTTAAGAGGTAATTTAATTAAGAGAAGAGGTAAACTTTTGCATCAAAGAAAGCTCGCAAAGTAAATCTTTAAGAGGTATTGTAGATATTAAAACAGGTATATTTTCTGTAATTTTTGTAATGTGTAATATTGTACTTTTTATATAGAAAAAATGCATAGTAAAAATACAGATATTTGAGATTGAGTATTAATGTTACTTCCTGAAGCAATTGTTTACGCAGATTTTATTCTGATATTCTTGGGAGCAGGGGTGGGGTGGGGGGGCGCAAATCTACAAGCTTGCCCCGGCTAAAATTTAGTCTAGATCCGTCTCTGCCATCAAGCGACCGTCTAGACGGGCGAAGACTAGCTAGTTTATATATATAGAGTGATACCAAATTCATTGTGCAAACTTTAAAGGTTGGCATAGGACACTGTAACAATCATTTATTGTATAGGAATATATGGGCGCAAGTGACGCGTTGAGGCGGAAACACCAGGGTGGCTAGTTTGGCCCTTTTTTTTAATTTCAAAATTTCGCATGCATACCAGAAAATTTCTAAGATTATTTAAGACTCAAATTTCGCGATTATATAAAGTAAAAATTCTTCTTCTTTGAAAATTTCCTTGTGAGTTCGAGTGTGCGAGTTCGAAATTTTCGTATTTAAAAAAAGGCCAAACTGGTAACTTTGACAAATACAGGAAATGTTTGCCAGAGTTGCCAGTTTGACCTTTTTCGAATGTAAAAATTTCTAATTGATACTGGAAATTTTCAAAGAAGAATTTCTGTTTTATAAATTCACGAAATGTCTATCTTAAATAAACAAAATAGTATTACAGATATTTTCTGGTAGGAATGCGAAATTTTTAAATAAAAAAAAGCGCTGAACTGGCAACACTGGTGTTTCCGCCTCAACGCGTCACTTGCGTCCATACATTCCTATACAATAAATGATTGTTACCGTTTCCTGTACCAACCCTTAAAGTTTATACCATGAATTCGAGATCACCCTGTATAAATATTTTATTTATATAGATATATTATTGATTTTTATATAAAAAAAAATTGCTTGTGAAAGAGTAAATAAGTTGCCAGAAAAATATGCTGCCAAATTTTCTTCTCTTGCCAAGGACCCTATACTATGATGGTTCAATAAAATATAAAAAAGATTTTATGCATGAGCTATACCTTTTCCTGAAAATATCTGAAACTCGATCAAAAGATAAAATATAAGTGTAAAATTTTAAAACACTATGTTTTCAATACCGTAGTTCTGAATGTTATTCCTAAGCAGTCGGAGTTTTTTAACCCCGGACACAAAAGATGAATATTGTCTATACTCTATACCAGGCCTGTCCAACCTTTCAGTAAGCCAGGGCGCACCTAAGCTTGTGGCACACAATCAAGGGCGCCATTATTCATATGATTAGAAAAATGCAAGAATATTATTTCCCTTTAGCAGTGATAGCGATACCCACATGTCTACAGGATACACAGACAAAGTGGTATGCGTTATTAAAATGGTATGTATAGTGGTTAATCATTGGCGTCCTAAGTTGGAGGTGGCTCATCTAAAAAATTGAACAAAAAACATATCATAGTAAATTTAACGTTACATTTTTCTGAGGTTTGGGGATGAAAAAGAGGGGGGGGAGGAATTTTAAAGACTTTTACATGTAAAGGAGGCAAAAACCTTAATAACACCTGTAATAAAATAAAAAGTAAGCAAATATTAATTATTTTAAAGCAAATTAACTTTGGAGATGGAATTTTGTTTAAAGAAATCCAGAAAAATTAAACATTTGAAGGGGCGCCAAAAAAATCTTCAAAGGGCGTCATGGCGCCTACGGGAGCCAGGTTCACAGTCCTGCTCTATAGCATCGATATAAAAGTGCGAGAGGCAGTAGCAATTTCAACCTTGCCCTTTTGTGCAAGCTGATTTTAAAATGTGTAATTGATATTAATTATCAATCCCAAAAATAGCCGTCAACTGTCGCGATAGCGATGGATGAGGCCATGGTAAAAGAAAATTACACAATTAAAAAAGAAAAGTATGGCAACCCGATTGCAAAAAATAATCGCCATTCGTAATAATATCATTCAATTTTCCGTAACTTGCTAATATTTGTAAACCAGAGCACATTACCATGTTTTTAAAAGCCGCGAAGTCTGAACGGGGGTTGACGAGCATAGCTCACAGGTAGATTAGCCCCTTAGTATTGCAAAATTTCCCCAAAAATATATATCCAGTATTCTTTAAAATAATCGTTAATTGTGTGTTTGGCAAAATTAGATTTTCTGTAGAAACTGAGTAGGCCGGATCGGACTTGATTTAATTAATTTTGTCACGGGCCGCGCCGGGTCCGAGTCGAACTTTTAATTTTACACTGCTCCCGGATCGGACTGGAAATTCCTGCCCGTGCAAAACTCTAGTGGCCTATCCTACATGAAATCTGAATCCCCTTTGTTGCGACATAAAAAGGACGTATGGGGGCTTATATCATGGGGTCGTAAATCAGGAATTCTCGACGAAATAAAATGTTCTAGTACTGGATTTGTGCCCCCTGATTTGTGTCCCCGTCTTCTGTGACGTGATATCTTCTGTGACGTCATCAAAATGACGTATGGGGATGCATATCATGGGGGTGTTAATCAGGATTTCGTCCAAAGTAAAATGCTCCAGCACTGGATTTGTGCCCCCATTTTTTGTAACGTCAAAATGACGTACGGGGGCTTAAATCAGGGGGACATTAATCAGGCTCTCAATGAAAGGAAAATTCTCTATCACTGGATATGTGCCCCCTTCTGATATGGGGATATATATCATGGGGGCATTAATCAGGATTTCTTGAAAAGTGAAATGATCGAACACCGGATTTGCACCCCCATTTTTTGGGACGCCAAAATGACGTATGGGGGCATAAATCCTGGGGACGTTAATCAGGCTCTCAACGAAACGAAATTTCTCTAGCTTTACATTTGTGTTCCTTTCAGATATGGGGGCATATATCAGGGGGACATTAATCAGGATTTTGTGAAAAGTGAAATGCTCAAGTACTGGATTTATATCCCCTTTTCTCGTGACGTAAAAATGACGTATGGGGGCATATATCATGGGGATGTTAATCAGGCGCCTCGTATTATTCCATATTTTGAAACCAATTAAAGTTTTCTTTTCTAGAAAAAACAAACTAAATTTTTTGAAATGAAAGAAAATGCGTCCTAAGAAAGAAATATTTTCTTTTGAAAAGGTGAAAAATCTTTTGAAAGAAATAATCGCAAATCCCTGAAAAAAGCATGAACAAAATTTTTTCTGGCTCCACAAACAGACGTAATAATCTACATTTTGAAGACAAAAAAGCTCTCTCTTCTAGGAAAATAAAATAATTTTTGTGAAATGAAAGAGAAGGTACCCTATAAAGAAATCTTTTTCGTTTGAAAGAAATAAGCGGAAAGCCCTGGATGAATTATAATCAAAATCTTTTTGCGGACTTCCATAAAGTATTACTCTACATTTTGGAAGCAAGAAAGTTCCCCTTTTCAGGAAAAGTAACTAAGTGTTCTGAAATTAAGAAAGTGTGTCCTATTAAAGAAATGTTTTTCTTTAGAAAGAAGTAATAGTAAGCCCCTAGATCAGGGGTTCCTAACCTGGAGTATGCGTACCCCTGTGGGTACGTGAAAAGTACATTGGTAATGGCGGATAATGTAAAATATAAAACTTTAAACTTTTTCATTTAAAAACAGACACTTGTGTAAAAGCACAATAGGCTATTCGCATACAATGAAGGAAAATACCTAAACTTAGTAATTGGTTGATCATTTGTTGCCCTTATCTCCGCCCACTCCTAATAACACCTTGCGATTTTGCATACGTCCCTACTTTTCTTTTATTATTCTTTTTTTTATAATTCTAGAAATATCTATATGAAACATGAATCGTATCGGGACTTCTCATTTCTACGATTTCATTTAAAGACGATTGAAAACAGGTCATCCTTTTTGTGTTCAACTTGTCAGCGTTAGCATAAATGTGTATAAATGAGTGAAGCGTCACCTCTTCTTTGTGAGTGTTTAATTTTAGATCTTTAGATAATATTTAGTATCCTGAATGACTTTATGTTGATATTGTGCTGTAGTTCATAATGGATAAGTGGTTGAAAATTGGGATTCATAAGAGAACTGCATCTAACATTGCTAAATAGCATAAGGACATTACCATTGAGCGAAAACACAAATATTTGGAAAAGGTTTATGTGAGATGGGGTACGCATAAATTAAAAATCATAGCAAGGGGTACGTGAGAGAAAAAAGGTTGGGAACCGCTGCCCTATATGAAGAATGAAACAAATCTTTTTTGTGAATTTCCACAAACAGTGTTCTATTACTCTACATTTTGAAACCATGAAAGTTCTCCTTTCCAGGAAAATAAACTAAATTTTGTGAAATGAAAGAAAATGCGTCCTAAAAAAATATTTTTCTTTTGAAAAGGTGAAAAATCTTTCGAAAGAAATAATCGCAAACACCTGAAGGAAGCATGAACAAAAGTTTTTCTAGCTCCACGGACAGAGGTAATCATCTACATTTTGAAAATAAAAAAGCTTTCTTTTCTATGAAAAGAAAATAATTTTTGTAAAATGAAAGAGAAGGTGCCCTATAAAGAAATCTTTTTTGTTTGAAAGAAATAAGCTGAAAGCCCTAGATGAATTATAATCAAAATCTTTTTGCGGACTTCCGAAAAGTAAGGTGTATTACACTACATTTTGGAAGCAAGAAAGTTCCCCTTTTTAGGAAAAGAAACTAAATGTTCTGAAATTAAAGTAAGTGTCTCCTATTGAAGAAATGTTTTTCTTTAGAAAAAAGTAATAGTAAGCCCCTAGATCAGCGGTTCCGAACCTGGGGTACGTGAAAATTACATTGGTAATGGCGGATAATGTAAAATATAAAACTTTAAACTTTTTCATCTACAAACGGACACTTGTGTAAAAGCACAATAGGCTATTCGCATACAATGAAGGAAAATACCTAAACTTAGTAATTGGTTGATCATTTGTTTTCCCTTAACTCCGTCCCCTCCTAATAACATCTTGCGATTTTGCATACGCCCCTCCTTTTCTTTTATTATTCTTTTTTTTATTATTCTTTTTTTTATAATTCTAGAAATATCTAGATGAAACATGAATCGTATCGGGACCTCTCCTTTCTACGATTTCATTTAAAGACCATTGGAAAACAGGTCATCCTTTTTGTGTTCAACTGCTCAGCGTTAGCCTAAATGTGTATAAATGAGTGTAGCGTCACCTCTTCTTTGTGATTGTTTAATTTGAAATCTTTAGATAATATTTAGTATTCTGAAGGACTTTATGTTGATATTATTCTGTAGTTCATAATGGATAAGTGGTTGAAAATTGCAATTCATAAGAGAACTGCATCTAACATTGCTAAATAGCATAAAGACATTACCACTGAGCGAAAACACAAATATTTGGAAAAGGTTTATGTGAGAAGGGGTACGCATAAATTAAAAATCTAAACAAGGGGTACGTGAGAGAAAAAAGGTTGGAAACCGCTGCCCTAGATGAAGAATGAAAAAAATCTTATTTGTGAATTTCCACAAACAGTGTTCTATTATGCTACATTTTGAAACCATTAAAGTTCTCCTTTCCAGGAAAATAAACTAAATTTTGTGAAATGAAAGAAAATGCGTCCTAAGAAAGAAATATTTTTCTTTTGAAAAGGTGAAAAATCTTTTGAAAGAAATAATCGCAAATCCCTGAAGAAAGCATGAACAAAATTCTTTCAAGCTGCACAAACAGATGTAATAATCTACTTTTTGAAGACAAAAAAGCTCTCTTTTCTATGAAAAGAAAATAATTTTTGTGAAATGAAAGAGAAGGGGCCCTATAAAGAAATCTTTTTTGTTTGAAAGAAATAAGCGGAAAGCCCTAGATGAATTATAATCAAAATCTTTTTGCGGACTTCCAAAAAGTAAGGTGTATTACACTACATTTTGGAAGCAAGAAATTTCCCCTTTTCAGGAAAAGATACTACATGTTCTGAAATTAAAGAAAGTGCGTCCTATTAAAGAAATGTTTTTCTTTAGAAAGAAGTAATACTAAGCCCCTAGATGAAGAATGAAAAAAATCTTTTTGTGAATTTCCACAAAGAGTACCACTATTATTCTACATTTTGAAAACAAGAAAGTTCTCCTTTCCAGGAAAATAAACTAAATTTTGTGAAATGAAAGAAAAGGTATCCTAAGAAAGAAATAATCCCAATGCTTTAGATGAAATGTGAACAAAATCTTTGGAAAACAATCTAAATTTTGTGAAACGAAAGAAAAGGTATCCTAAGAAAGAAATAATCCCAATGCTTTAGATGAAATGTGAACAAAATCTTTGGAAAACAATCTAAATTTTGTGAAATGAAAGAAAACGTGTACTAAGAAAGAAATGTATTTTTTTTAAAAGAAATATTTGCAAAATCAACGAAACCTTTTGTTGTGTTCCACAGAAGAAATGCATTTCTCTATAAAGAACCTATAAAGAGAAACATGATAGACAACTTTGTCATAAAAAAAATAGGGTTTAGAAGTTACTAATTTTTCGCTGTTACTAATTTTTTTAAGTTACTAATTTTTTTTTAGAAATTGTATTTTTTTTTTTCGAAATAAGAAGTGGTTTTTAATGAATGAAGGCTTCAAAGTGATGTTTTATCATTTTCCTACTTATTACTATTATATGTACACTCAATCATTGCAGAAAATTTTAAACATTAATGATACATAATCACATACTTATTTAATTCGCATAATCATTTCGGATCATTTAATAAATCAATGAAGTGACTTTTAAAGTTCGATGAAACTTTCAAAAATAATATGGCCACTTATTCAAAAACTGGTATTAACAACTTACATATATGATGTATTCTAACACAGCAAACGTAAATAAATATACCTTGCGGTTAATCGGAAAAAGCTAAAAAATATCATTGTTACATTGTTATGGATGCAAGGAACTTCTCTTTTGTAGAATAAGAAACTAAATTGTCCAGAATAAGAGAAAATATATTTTTCTTCTGAAAATAACAATCGCAAAATCTTGTACGAAGAAAAAAAAACTTGATCGTGGCCTTTCACAAAGAACATTCCATTATTCTAAAAAGAAAATAGCAAACGAGAAATAACAGAATACGTTGTGATGGAACAAAAAACGTGAAATGATTTAAAATTTGGTTATTTTAATTTAGTTACATTTTTATATTTATAAATGCAGGGATCCCACTCGGTCCGTTTTGTGAACATCACTTTTTTTAAAAAGAAAAATCTTCATAAATTTTGTAGAAATGAACTTCAAAGTGCGTTTTAGTTGCAATTGTTGCCAATACCTACCACAATTTTCTTTCTAAAAAATATTGGTTTTCAAAAATCGGACCAGTGGGAGCCCTGTAAATGTCATGTATTGTTTTATAAAGTAGTTGCACTAAACTTTATAATCATCCGTCGTGATTACTTATTATTTCAAGCCGCAAAAATATTTACAATTTCATTGTTTCCGTATGAACTCCTAAGTTAAATTTAAGAAATCAGTGAAGTGATTTATAATGTGCGGTGAAATTTATAAAAATAAAATTGCCTCTTATTCAAAAGCTGATATACGTTTTACAAATTAATGCAAATGAGATACAAAGTTGATAAATTATAGCACAGAAAAACGTGAAAATATACTTTAGAATAAATCCTAATTTAAATTATGGAGCATTTTGTTACATTGTTGTGTAAAAAAGAAGGTTTATCTTTGTCGGAAACGAAGCTAAATTTCCTAAAATAAGAATTCTAATAAATAAAAATATTCTTCTAAAGGATAAAATACAAAATCCTAAAAGAAGTCTCTACAAAAACCTGTTTGTTCTAATCTACGAAAAGAATTGTATTATTCTAGAAAGAAATAAACAGGAAAGGATAGTAATATGATACATTGTCACTAAACATAAAGCATCAAGACATTTTAAAATTTTGTTTTGAAAACATTTTTAATTGTTTTAGGTATCGGGTTAGGTTTTTTGAAATGATATTTTATTTATACTAAAACACTTAAATTGTCTTGAAATGAAAGTATTTCTTTGATTAAAACGTAAATTAATTAAACGTAAAATGGAATTTTTAACAAAAAGTAATTTAAAAAAGAATATTATATTATGTATGTCAAAGGTGCTGACAAAGCCACATTTATATATCTTAATAATTTAAAATTTTATTTTCTGTAATAATGTCTATCATAAAGCAAATTCTACTAATGCAGATAATTTAAAAAATAATAATACATGGATACCTATAACTTTTATTGTTATAATAATTACAATTTCATTCGTGCCTCTATTCGCTCTAAAATGATTTCTAAAAAAAAAAAAAAAAAAAAAAAAAACAGTCAAATAATATATATTGCTTGTTAAATTTATCAAACATTTTCAAAATCCTCAATTTACCAATATAAACGGAGTCACTAAAACCAATGTACTGATGTAAAATTAAAACGCTATTTGAAGCAGGGTTAGCACCGACAGTTAGTTGCCATACCTGGAATACGTCTGACAGTGTCACATCTGTGGGCATATAGATCATACACTCTGAACCGCCTGTACATGGTAAGTCTCAAAACTGTAGTGCCCGTGAATACCTTCAACTAACGGGACTGGTCGGCTTATCATCTCTTCTTGATAATCCTCGCAGTTACTTTCGAATACCGGTCATGTTGCGATTACGTAGCACAGCGACGAGCTGTACTGAAGATTCGACTTCCTTTTCCATCCTCTTGAAACAACTGTCACAGCTCGATATGACAATTCTACAACGAATCCTAATTCAAAGGTTATTCCCATGGTCGTGCAGCCACATTCCAAATGACTAATAGTTTTGCCATTGGTAACCTCATCTATGTATATAGTCTAGGCCATGTTCTAGGCCGTAGCTATTTGTCTATCTCAATGTCAAGCTTACACACTGGATTGACCAACACTCTGCCAAAGTAGCGAATTCTTTGACACAGTCCACCGAGGGATCTGCTACTTATAATGTACTTTCAGCGCCATCAGTTAATTTTCTTCAGTTTAAAACACAAGAACCTTATTATATAATATATTTTTGAGTCTATAAAGTCAGAAACAATTGCTTCAGTGCCCTATTTTTCTGTAATTCCCATTGGACATCATTATAAATAACGACTTTTATTTCGTTGCACCAAAACATTGTAATTTTCCATGACTGTCAGAATTTTATTGGAATGTTGTATATTTAATTCGATTAATGTTGACTATTAAATAATACCAACAGCTAAAAGTGCATTTCAAATTTCAAAAATTTTTAATTAATTCTTTTAAAAGAAGAGTATAGAATATCAGTTATTACAATTCAAGGAACAGAAGAAATATTTTTCTCGTTGAAAATTCATTTAAATTGGAAAAATAATTTTCGAATAATCTGTAATTTCAGGACAAGGACAGTCGTTGGGGAAATAATTAATCCCGCCGAAAATTTTCTGCTTCAAATCAATGTATAGGAATGTGATTGATACTAAATTCATCGAAGTATCACCAGTTAATAAAACTGGCATAACTTTTCACGAGCTAAAATGATCAAGATTCGAATAACACTGAAAAGTATCGTGAATACCATCTACAAATTAAGATTTATAAATAAACTGAGCAAGTCTGCTAAATAATATACTGTAGCCGTTTATTATATCGCTTCGTACCAGGAGGCAAAAACGAACGTACATTATAACAAAGAACATTAGAAATTTCAGAAAGATAATAACCTACAAGTAATGGTCCCCCATTTGTCACTAAAACTGCTTTACAATGCATGTCGCAATTTTCTTAACGATAGATAATTACAGTTATTGTAATTGGCACGTAAAATAAGTACACTAATAATGGGTCATTTAAAACCTATAATCTGCTTTCATAAACGTAAAACAAGCTTATGTATCACTGTGACAATTAACTAAAGTGGCAGTTTCAGCCATTCGACTAGCAATTTGATTGTTTGTGACTGTGATAGATAAGCGTGGTTTTCACTTGACAAAGAAAGTGATCCATTACAGTGACATGATCTATTACTGATACACTTACCTTTAACAAAGTTACTGATAAATGCGAATAAGGTAGAACTTATAACTATTGTTAGCCACGAAAAAAGTGTGATATAGCACATACAGTCGTTGGGAAAACAAGTAATTCTGCCTCAAAATTTCTGCTGCAAATCATTATATGAAATTGTGATCTATTATAAATTCATCGAAGTATCATCAGTTAAAATTGAAGGCTGCCTTAACTTTTCACGAGCTAAAATGATCAAGATTGGAATACCACTGAAAAGTATCGTGACTACCATCTACAAATTAATATTTATAAATACACTGAGCAAGCTTGCTAAATATTATACAGTTTTATTTTTACAGCCCTTTACTATATCGCGCGTGCCAGGAGAAAAAACAGAATGATGTAACGACGGCACAATGTAAGAGAGAACATTAGAAATTTCAGAAGAGTCAACCTACATGTAATTGTTTCCTAATTGTCTCCAAAACTACTTTACATGCATGTTACAATTTTCTTACAGATCGATAATTACAGTTATTGTAAATGGCACATAAAATAAATGTGCTAGTAATGGGCCATTTAAAACCTATTATAGGCTACCTGCTTTCATAAATATAAAACAAGCTTATGTATCACATTGACAATTAACTTAAGTTACAGTTTTAACCAATTACTTAGCAATTTGATTGGAACCATGATAGATAAACGTTTTTTCTTATTTGTTAAAAAAATGATCCATTATAGGGACATAACCCATTACTGGTACACTACCTTACATTAAGTTACTTAAAAATGCGAATAAGGTATAATTTATAATTTTTGTTAGGCACGAAAAAACAGTGATATAGCCTAAAAGGCGATAAAACGAAGTGAACCTTGTGTGTGTGCAAAGACAAGGAATGATGATAGAAGAAATAATATATATTATTTCTATGCGGCCCTGGTGGCATGTGCAAGAAACACATACTCCTTAGAATTCCAAAAGAGTCTGCTACCAGTAAAAATTATAAAATAAGTATTAAAATATTACATTTAATACTTAAATTGCTAAATTTGCAGTCTTATCGCAGATTTCGTAACATTTTTCTGCGATTAAATAAGGCGAAATATTGTGGTAGTAACAACAGTATACACCCTGTTTATGCAGGCAGTTTTTAAAACTATAACTTATGGTCTTATCTCTATTAATAGTTTGATATATTAAAATACCTTACATGCACTTAGCGATAATTTTCAATATTCGACACTTACTCTGCAACACTGTGAATTTATACGCTCATAGAACTATTTGATAAATAGAACAAAACTATTTTTTCAGCCATCTATAAAATGTCTCGCAAACAAATTAAAGTAATCCATTAAGAAACGTATATTTAATTCATTGGTTGTACTTTCAAATCTAAGTACTATTAATCACATCTCTGTCTTTTCACAAAACATATGTGACACAGAAACGAATTCATCTTGCATTACTTTGGAACGTCTGCTTTAATTATTTCTAGACAAAGATAAGAAAAAGATGTTCAATCATGATGAATAAGATAACTCTTAAGGAAACCACACTGTTTTGAAATAACGAAAAAATGGGGGTTATTTATTAGTATTTTTATAATGTTTGAGCCTTTAAGAATGTTATTCGGTTGGTTCGATAGGCAAAATCCTAAAATTATGATCATACTTAAAGTAAATCAGGATTCGTACGCTTTTTCTAGAATGTTTTAATAGAATTTTTCTACTTAATATTTAAGTAGCAGAAATTGTAGACCCCTCGTTTAATTGAGGGATTTATAATACTTTTCTGCATTTAAATAAGGCGGAACATGCTATTAAACAATTGTGGTAAGAGTGTGCGAACCTTGTAAATGGCGTTTTATTAAGAATAGCGTTGTCTAAAACTTCAAACACAATTATATACCGAAATATTCTTTTTTCCACGATAAGATTTACACAAGTTAATGGATTTATATGTTTCTTATTTTAATAAAGGAAATTAAATTTGCTTCAAACTATACTACACTTTTTAACAAAATTGGGAGGGGGGCTTCGAGTAATGACAAAAAATAAAGTAAAAGTTTATAAATTCTGAATTTTATATTGCAATTTTTAATTTTTTTTTACTCTTTTTTGCTTTAGGTATAATTGAGAAAGCATATTGAGCAGTGTGAAGAAGAAATGTCGACTCAAAAATATGAAATTTGGATTTCAAAATTGCGTCAAAAATAGTTTTAAAAGAAAGAATTTCTCGTAAAATATTAAAAATTTTGGTATTGTTTTTACAATTTAACAAATATAGTTTTTTTTTTAAATTATTTCTATAAAATATAAATAAATGTGAAAAAATAATGATACTCTAAATACCTTACGGGCTACCTAATCTACGACCAAACATTAGTCCATTTTTCGTCATTCCAAACCTTACTGGTCGTCTTAAGAATCTTCTTTATGTGTAAAAATAAATTTCACGTACCTTAAATTCCAATAGAGTAACTATTTTACGTAACACAAATTTAATAAAAATTAAGTAATTGAAGTAGACTAATATTTTTTTCTTATGTAAGGCCATTGTGCTAAATGTGACGAACCATAAATTAGACAATGCTCCTGTACTTAAAACTTGCGCGCAAAAATCGTATATTAATGCTGTATAATGACACATTCGAAGCTCGAGAACAAAACGGGAAAAATTTCACTGTATTTAAAACGTGTTCTTTAAAATAATTTTCCATTGCAATACACGTCGTTAATTATCAAGAGGTGTTTTAACGATGTTAAGCCCTCGTGTACAAAAGAGTACCGTCGGACGAGCAACTAACGAAACATCCATTAACAAATGCTCCCATAACTCACTAAATGCGGCGAATAATCCCGTAACAGGAAATAATGTTTTTGCCTTTTTAACCTTGAAGATCAAATAACCCTATCGATATAATCCTCGAAAGTCTGTTTCATATACCTCAAGTGAAAGGGGGAAAAGGCGGCACTTTTTTAAATTAGAGTTGTCTTAGAATATTCGGCGCATTTTGTTGACAGATTTTTTTTTTTTCAGAGATCTATAAACGATGAATTAAATGCGGTCAAATGCGGAGAAGCGTTTTGGGAATATACCGACGTAAGTTTATTTAGTAGTTTCATATATTGTATGAAAATGATGTTTAAAGCAGAAATGAAGACTAATTAAGCTTTCTTGAATTAATAAATTAGAAATTTCTGCATGATCATGCAGCAATGTTTCTATTTTGCTTCGTATTTAAATATGGCTTTCAAACAATCAAAATAGAAAATTATTTGTCTTTAAAAAATTTAATCTAAAATATGACGTATTAATAACGGCGTAGATTTAAGCAAAGAGTAAAGACATATGGTCAGTACGATCGCTAAATTATTCAATACTCTTAAAAGATTGAAGCTCTGATATTTCTTGTGTTGCTTGAATAGTTAAAAGGATTTAAAAATCTGGCACTTTTCTATGCAAACGGTGTGCTGGTCCAGAATCAACTTTCGATCTCAATGCCCTTCAGCACAAAAAAAAATTCAGCAATATAAATTAAGCACTTCTATAGAAGATATGCCTGCCAACGACTTATATAATGAGAGTTTAACTATTAGTAATGATTTATTAGTATGTTTCCTATCAATAAATCAATTTTTACCGGCGGTTTTCATGTTAATGAATAAACTATTAATTTTGATCTTCCCGTTAAGCAGGAAAATATTTCTCCTGATTTTGACGTTAACGATGATTTAACAATGATGGTTAATGAGGACTTATCAACTAATGCTAACTGTTCGGACAAAAAAAGTTTTCAAATTGAGCACCATGAAGTTCTACAACCAATCTCCATACTTTTGGGGAAATCCATGAAGTGTACACACCTTGGTATTTACACTATATTACCAAAAGTCACCGGACACTTTCGATTTCAGACATTTCGTCAAATATCTAGAGAAATTCTCGATGAATTCTTCAGCAAAAGAATTTTGAGAAAATAAAGAACATGTTTCACTGCATATTTTCCTCGAAGCTTTGAACACGAAGGCAAAAAATGGGGCAGAGAAAAAAAGATTGAATAAAAAAAAAATGTGATCACCCTGTAGAATAAAATGTTCGATATGACCTGTAACTATAGTATATGACAATATAGATCCTGTATAATATTTTGTTCGTTTGTGTAAAAATAGCACGTATTTTCATGGAAATATAAAGATTTATTTAAAAAAATCAAAATATTTTGCACTTTTTTTTGGTTTACAACATGCAAGGTTTTCCACCAAATTTAACGACTCGATCGTCGCTGATCGTAGCAATGTCCTTCAATCTTCGTAATCTGATTGCGATTAATCTCCCTTTGACTGGAGGGTGTTTCGGCTCCCCAGCTATTAACCGCTATCACGACAGCTGACAGCTGTTTTCGTGAGATCCATTACATATTTCAATATTAGTTTTCATAAAATGGTTAAGTAATAATATCGCTAGCTCTCGCACTATCACATGCAAACATCTTAGAATTAATTATCCTTCTTATAACATACATAAAAAGTTATGTACAACAAGTCTAGTAGATGCAGTTTCTATAACAGACTTTTTTTCAAAAATGTGAATATTTATAATGTTTCACTCATTCAGACCAGCTTCACGTATCTGTAACGCATAAAATTATCAGAATCTTTGATTATTCCTACCAGCAATTTTTAATTAAAAATTTTGTCTTATTTAATCAAATCATTTCAGCGATTTTATTGGGCAAAAAATTCTATTTTTAAAAACGGATAACAAAAGATTAAAAATTATATGAATGACGCTCCTAGCAAAGGGATTAATAAACTAAAATTTAATAAATATAACAGACTGGCACAAAATATAATAGTGTCCTATTTTTATTTTCAAGAAATAGAATACCAAAACGAGTCATTGATAGATATTCCTCTATAATACCACAACGTTACAATATGTTTTTTTCATGATCAGGTTACTTTTATCATAAATAATGCGACGCTTTTCAGGCATCAGAAAACAATAATATACTCTGTCTCTTGATAAATTTAAAAATTATCATATGTTGTACCTTTTCTTTTATTTCCCTATTTTGCAATTTATAGCTTTTGACATTAACTAATATTTCTAATGCATCATTCAATAAAGCAAATTATCTTTTAAAAAATTAAAACTTCATCTAAAAAATATGAAAAAAATTAATTTCATTTGCTATACAAAATTAATTATAAAAGATTTAACCATCTATGTTATATGATAAAAATTATTTCTCATAATTTTAATAATATTTAAATTAATGAGCTTGAAAACTGACTTCTTATAAAATAATATGCATTACATACTACAAAAAAGTGACGTTTTTATAAATCACACCATTAAACTTTCTAAAAAAAATAAAAAGTACAGTAATATTTTCTTTTTTCAGTGGAAAAAATGAGGCATTATTAATAACAGGAGAAAAATACTAGGAAATGAAAGTAGAATCTTTTTAAATCCTTTTCTGAAACAAACCGTGAAAATAAATGGAAAATCAATACAATACCTTTTAGGAGAAATTGAAGAGGTAAATTTAGATTTTGTTTTGTTTGAGTCACCTGTCACATTAGTTTGACGTTTTACAAATGTATTTACAATAGTGATAAGTAATGTTTTAGAAGAGGGTTAAAATTTGGTATTTAAAATTAGAACCTAATCATTGATTGCTAAAACCAAAAATTCTTTATGGGCATTTAGTGACTGTATAAATCAATGCTTACAATTTCTATTACTTCAAAATAAACAATAAAGGAGGGAATTTTTAATATTAAGTTGATTGTGTTAGCAAATTCAAAAGATTAATCGGGAGCTGCTTACCGTCGTCGGGACAAACTTCCACCAGTAAATTTTAATAATATTTTTTTCTTAGTTAAAAGCCGTTTCATGGAGACCTTTTTTTTTATAATTAAGGCAAAAATATGTATTTATTTTTACTGTGGAAGTTTGTCTCAGAAGTAGTCAGGCCCTGACGTTAATAAAGTATATAATGATGCATGTGAAGTAGAAATATTTATATAACTAAATAGCATGCAAAATTTAATTTATATAGTTAATTAAAAAAATTGAATACATTTTTTTCTCAGCTAAACCAAACTATTCTTAATCCAATTAACTTTTTCTGAAAGCATTTCAGGAGTAATATAACATTCTATTCAAACATTTTTATTTTTGAAGCAAAAAGTTTATATTTGATTAAAAAAAATTTAAGTCTACATTTAAAAAGTTATGTTTTCTCTTAAATAATGGTTTGAAATATTTTTCCATTGAAGTGCATTATTTATAATAATCGCAAATAATCGCAAATAATCTGAATTTGATATTCTTTCCAATAATAATAGAATGAGGACGATTAATGTAAATTAATTAGATTAATGTCATTTTTTTAAACACTAATTTTTTTTTCATTCATACGAAAAAAAAATGAAACATATTTTTTAAAAGTTATTTAACAGGGTTCGCGCTTTAATTTATAATGTGAAACGAACGCAATGATGTACATCATCAAAGAATTCTTGTATCCTTATTAAAAACCTAAAATATTACTAACTACGTGGTGTTGCTACATTTTAGTTAACAGCTGACATGTTAAATTATAAATTATTCAATATTCTCATGCATAGTTTTACTAAGTCTCATAAATATTTCTCACAGTTTGTGTTAGCATTTAAAATTCATGAAAGTTAGTCACTTTGAATGACAGTAATGAAGTGAAATAATGTATTTAATCAATAATTTATCTGTTCTCAGGTCGCCAGAATATAAAATAGAAAGTATTAGCGAACACAGCGTAAATTATTTATTTATGCAGTAGAAAATTCTGTTTCACATTTGTATGCTCATTTTACTACTACATACGTCACAGGATGATAAGATATAGACGACAATATTTAGGTATGTCTCCGGAGTCGGATTAAATTCCAATATATTTTTAGCTAGAAATTTTATTTAAAAATTAAGTACGACACAGATCTAATAAGTACCGTATGCAAGATACATTTCATCAAATGTATTTTCTGTTTCAAAACATGTTTGGCTTGGATTAGATTCCGGAAGAATGTTAAGATGTGGAGTATCTATGGCAGAGATTCTTATCTTTGGGTACCAATATTTCTTGGTTTGTAATCTTCGCCATCTATAATCGGAGATTTCAGCGATTAAAGATGACTAAAATTGCTATTCGCAAAGTCTTTATAAGTGTATTTTCGAAACAATTTTCAATACATGCATTGAATATATTTTACTCCCGCAGATATATATAAATTTAAAAACACATTGGTGGAAGCCCTATATTTTGTAAATCTAAAAATTCTGTAAAAATTCATTATTATTTTATTAAAGCGGTTACGAGTTCTATTTATTATCTATGTTTGTTATAATTATAAAAAATTATTTAATATAAGTGAAAAATATTAAATTTCTTTACTTTTAAATACATTATAAAAACTTGTAAATTTCTATCAGTCATTTCAACTATTTATAATCATAGTTTTAAAATTATTCCTTTACTTATATAACATAAATAAAGTTGAATGTGCACATGTTTAATGTACCAAGTTTAATGTATATCATTTGACAAATTAGCATAATAAATTAATTGTAATCTTTTTATTTTATCGTAAGCAAATAAAAATGTTAACTAAATTTACATTAGCGTTATTTTTGATGATTAATTTACAATATTCAAATCGTTGTAACATCGGGTAAAACTCGAAAACACAATTAATGTATAAATTATAAATTTATACGTATATGATAAGACTTTATAATGTGAAACGATCGCAATGATGTACATCATCAAAGAATTCTTGTATCCTTATTAAAAACCTAAAATATTACTAATTACGTGGTGTTGCTACAGTTTAGTTAACAGCTGACATGTTAAATTATAAATTATTCAATATTCTCAAGCATAGTTGTACTAATGCCTCATAAATATTTCTCACAGTTTGTGTTAGCATTTAAAATTCATGAAAGTTAGTCACTTTGAACGACAGTATTGAAGTGACATGTTGCATCTAATCAATAAGTTATGAGTTCTCAGATCATCAGAATATAAAATAGAAAGTATTAGCGAACACAGCGTAAATTATTTATTTATGTAGCAGAAAATTCTGTTTCACATTTGTATATTCCTTTTACTACTAAAGGTGTCACAGGATTCTCAGAGATAGATTAGTTATACCTCCAGAGTCTGATTATATCCCAACACATTTTAAACTAAAAATTTTATTTAAAAATTAAGTACCACATAGATATAATAAGTACCATATAAAAGATACTTTTTATTAAATACATTTTCTGGTTCAAAACATTTTTGACTTGGATTAGATTCCGGAAGAATGTTAAAATGTGCAGTATCTTTGGATTTCAACATTTCTTGGTTTGCAATCTTCGCTATATTTAATCGCTGATTTAAGCGATTAAGGATGACTAAAATTGCTATTCGGAAAGTCTTTATAAATGTATTTTCAAAACAATTTTCAAAACATGCACTGAATATAATACTCACGCAGATATTCACAAATTTAAAAACCCATTGGTGGAAGCACTATATTATGTAAATCTAAAAATTTTGTAAAATTCATTATTATTTTGTTTTCTTAAAATCGGTTACACGAGTTCTATTTATTATCTATGTTTGTTATTATGATAATAAAATGAAAAGTAAGTGAAATTGGAAATTATTATTAAAAATAGGATATGATCAGGGTAAGAGAAAAGGGCATTTGTTTTAAGTATTGTTAAATATTTAATCATATTCGTAAGAAAGAAATAAGAGTGACTTTTAAAACTTGCTCTTTAAATAACTTAAGGATACTTTATTAATCATTTCTTTCTATCAACAAAAGTTCATTTTCAAAACAATTTTGAAAAAAATGTACTGAATATATTATTCATGCAGATATACGAGGGGCAGTCGGAAAATAAGTTTCCCCTGGCGACTTTGGACAGAGGTGTGTATGAAAGACAAAAAATGTAATGAGACATTAAAGATAAAACATAACTTTATTTTTCCACATAAGTACCAAGTACATTGAGACATTTGTCATACCGCTTTATAAGCTTCAAAAAACCCTCCAGGAAAAAATCAGGGCTGTGCATACGGACGAAGCAACAGCGCCATCTGCGCAGGTACTGCAACAGCGCAATCTGCTTGATCGTGGTTGACCTCTACCCAATGGTGTATCGGTGTCTTGCACGTTCGCTTTCACCTGCTGTGTCGTCTTTCGCCCATAGCCGTTCAACGCTTCGTCCGTATGCAAAGCCCTGATTTTTTCGTGGAGGGATTTTTGAAGCTTATAAAGCGGTATGACAAATGTCTCAATGTACTTGGTACTTATGTGGAAAAATAAAGTTATGTTTTATCTTTAATGTCTCATTACATTTTTTGTCTTTTATACACACTTCTGTCCACAGTCGCCAAGGGAAATTTATTTTCCGACTGCCCCTCGTACATAAATTAAAAAACACTTTGGTGGAATCCCTATATTATGTAAATCTAAAAATTCTTTAAATTTCATTATTAGTTTTTTTCTTAAAAGCGGTTACGAGTTCTACTTAATATCTATATTAGTTATAACGATAATAAAATGACAAGTAAAGGAAATTGGAAATTATAGTTAAAAATATGATAAAATGATGTTAAAGGGGAAAAGGGCATTTCTTTTAAGTATTGTTAAATCATTCGTAAGAAAGAAATAAAAACGACTTTTAAAACGTGTTAGTGCAAATAACTTAAGGATACTTTTTAAAAATATGTTTTCTATCAACAAATAGGCATATCTACTATAATTTTTCATTTTTTCACTATTGTGTGTTTTTCACGTTTGTGTGAAAATTTGTTATAACATGCAACATAAATGTTTGCTTATATTTAACTTTATTGCTTTAACCCCTTGAAGGGCACCGGTATATTATATACCACTTAATTTTAATCACAAAATGCCACATTGACACCAGAATTTTATAATGAAATATTGAATTTATAAGGTACATTAGGAAAATCTTTTACTTATTTTAATATAACTTCGTTCGTGAACCCTGGTATCAATCCATCATTTCAATATTTTAGTTACAAGAGTACGTTGCCCCTAAAGGGGTTAAAAACGATCTTTAACCCCTTCGGGAAAGGCGGCTTTTACACAAATTTTATTCAGTTGCACCACTTTTTTTTTTAAAAGCCACCTTTACTTAAACTATCACAAAAATGCTCTAATTAAGGAAAGCAAATATTACTTTTATTTTTTATTGGTGCCTGAAACAAATTTTGTATGCTATTTTGGAGGGTGCATATATGCACCAATGGTCCCGAATGGGTTAAAATTCAAATATTTAAACAATTTTCAATAAAAATGTAGTTTATGTAATATGAAACAAAAGATTTCAGTAAATCAGTTTTTAATTACTAAATTAATTTTGAATTTTAAACTTAAAAAAAAAATAATAGACATTTTTGCATCGATGTATGTACTTTTGGGATGAATATGAAGTATTCTGTTACGTGATAATTATTATTTTATTTTTCAATACACATAGGGATTAATGGCTTCCTTAGAAACAATTAAAAATCTCGAGAAGACGCAAGTTAAATATTACATTTATGTATGTTTCAAATATTTACATAATAGGGGAAAATATTTAACCTGTATTAATAAAAATACATCAGATTAATTTTTGTTATCGATTTTTAAACAAAAGTGTATCAATGAAATAATAGGATTTGGAGTTGAAAAAATGACGGATTATTTGCATTCATCTGGAAAATGGCCATGAGAAAAAAAATACGATGGTTGTTATTTATTTATTGTTAATTTGTATTTTTAAGAAGGATTAGTTTAGTTTAGCTTGATTTCTGAATTAGAAGATTCGTGTTAAAAGGGTACTTCACTCAGACGAAAACACCCGCTCCCTAATGTTAATCCTATGGAGGAAATATTTAAAAATATCTCGTTCGCATTTTTAAATGATTTTTTTTTTTTTTTTTTTTTGCATTGGATAGCTGAGGTCAATCTCTATGCACGCTTCTTTCTACTTTTTCGATTTTTGTTGCAGTTTTAGGTAACTTTCAATACAAAAAAGTATAAAGTTACCTATTGAAGCCGTTCGGAGGAAAGCAATTCCGGTAAATTTCGATATATTTTGACCGATCATGACCCCCAGACCCCAAAACCACCCTCCGTTCAAATGTTGATTTATATATATAGATATAAATCCATCATCGCCATCTTGTTTCAAGATGGCGGCCACTGAAAATTTTAAAGCTAAAATAAATATACAAAAAAGTTAAAAATTCAAATTTATTTTTTAATTAAGTGCTAGGCCTTGATATAACGATTCCAGAACATTTTTTGTTTTACCTCTATCTTAAAAAATAGCTGAGATGACTTTCAAAACCAGTTCCGAAAGTAAAAGTATCTTTAAAAAAAAAAAAAAAAAAAAAAAAAAAAAAAAAAAAAAAAAACCTGTAATCAAAATCGAAAAAGTACAAAGAAGCGTGCATAGAGATTGACCTCAGCAATCCAATGCGAAAAAATCATTTAAAAATATTGAAATGCGAACGATATATCTTAAAATATTTCCTCCATAGGATTAACATTAGCGAGCGGATATTTTCGTCTGAGTGAAGTTGCCTCTTAAACGAGAATGTTAAACTAATTTTTTTTAAATATTTTTTTCTTTAAAGTGACTTCCATTGAACATACTAAAAATATACACTGATATTATTGTGCAAATTTATAATATTATGTTATTCATATTTAGTATATCTCATGTGAAATGCACACTAATTCTTGTGTTATGTTACTTTTCGGTGGGTGTGAATTTTAACTAATTGCTCTGAAATATTCAAAATAAAGCTTATTTACGCGTACAGTGTGGTTGAGACACGAAATTCCATTTAATTTTTCAAATTACTTTATTTTAAAGGTTCTACGAAATCTTTCTATTGTGTATATCTGCGTCATAAAATATTCTTATCATGTAAATTTCATGATTAAAACGATCAGTAGTTGAATTCGAGCGTTAACGTGTTTGTGATTGCTCATTGTTAGTGTATCACATGTAGGGCCTGATTACCAACGGTGCACACTTCTACCAGTAAAAAATAATAGACTTTTTTCCCCTTATTCATGCCAATCATTTTGGTTGAAAACGCGTTTTAATAAGACGAAAATTTCTATTAAGTTTTACTGGTGGAAGTGTGTCCCGTCGGTAATCAGGCCCTGATCACATGTACGATTTTTCTGTGAATTGCCTAAGAAAATAACGCTCTAACTGTAATGCCAAGCGCTAAATAAACGTTTAATCTTCTTTGCAAAATTACCTATCTAATATTGCAACAGGTGTCTCTAAAATCCGTTAAAAAAGTTATGTTTAAATTCCATAGTTTTGGTCCAATACATGCAATAAGTATAACAACTTTTTTTTCAGCAAATGAAAATAATAGTGACTAATGAGGAATCTTTCATAATCCTAATCTTCAGCGTAACAAATACTACAACAAAGTTTTCTCCACGACCAGATTGCTTTCTGTCAATAAATCAGTATGTAGCTTTATCTTTAATATCAGGCCCATCCTCCTCCATCAACCTGACTTGGGCACTTAGGTGCGAAAAATGACCGGGAGCAGAATCCCCAAAAGAACGGAGCGCCTCTGTGTCTTGTTGACCGCTACATGAGTAGTCAAAGGCCATGTCGCGATGTGTCTTTGACACGGTGACCACCGCACGAGTTTTTTCAGGGGATTTCCTTGTGCGTAACTTAAATTCGGGTAACCTACTCGTATAGACCTTCCTGAAGGCATTTTCGCGGTATGGGCGTCTGTTGTGGCTGTTGTGGTTTTTCCTTTACGGTCTGTACTTGCGGACGGTTCTTCTACTAGTCTGCCCCCTAGATGTTGGTGGGTGATTGCTTCCCGCGCCGCTCCCTTCGGTGTAGCTCCAACCGTTCGGAGGTGGACTTCTCCATCTGCTGGGGGTTGTTGTCACTTCGGCTGGGGATCGCCCAGAATATCGCACCGATTTGGGGGTTTTGTTGACTCTAGTATGGCTTCTCTTTACTTCACTGTTCATAAAAACACCCCCAAAACCCTATATTCTACAAATGATTAATTAATTATAAAATGAATGATTCATATTCATCTCAGTGAAAATAGAGCCATGAATTACCATTATTCTTATTTTCCTAGAAGAGCTGTTATTTCAATCCGTTGAATGTTTCAATAGCTTTGTCCAAAACCAGTATTTTTTTTATATTTTATTAGCTCCATCCAACCAATGAGTGTGTTTGCTATTCACATTACTTAAATACATAATTTGTTATTTCATCTGTTTAAGCCTGACTCGCCGCTTCCTTGGAATTAAAACGTATCTAATTATGTTAATTACCAAGAGAAGTGATAAAATTTTGAGAGTAAGTTTAGTCTAAAATACAGTAAGTAATTTTTTCTTGTTGCTCGTTATTAATTTTTATAAATAAAACTGGTATTTATTATAGATAAATAGAGATATAGCTTTATATATTAGGTTTGTATATTAGAATGTAAGTTCTAAAGCATTTTTTCTGTGACTGGAACAGTGAAGAAACAGCTCCGTCCGTGTTTATGATACTGCCGTAAAAGGTTCAGAGGAAGAAATAAGTAGCAAACGTTCATGCTGCAGTGAAACGTTCGTGATCGTTGGTTAATGGAACATGGCTTACGAAAAATAATTTATTCGTCATATTACATATATCATCAAGAAAAAGGTTCTACAAAATTCTGAGCGTCTATATGTTCTCGAAATGCGTGCATGCCTTGGAATTTCCATTGATCATAATATTATATTAGAATATATTAGAATTTGTAAACTTTTTCTGCGAATAAATAAGGTGGAAAATTCTATTAAAAATTTATGATAGAAGTTTCTGTATCCTGGGCAGATGTTTTGAATTGAAAATCGCACTAAAGTAGAAACATCTCCCGTAAAAAAAATTCTTTTATAAATCTATGGAAATTTAAGAAAAATATTCTATTACATAATTGATTTGTTCCACGGAGCTCGGGTAAAATGTCCAAAGTGTGTGCTAATATAAAATAAAAATGAAGGTTAACACATTTTTTAATATGTAGACATACCTTGAAGCATAATTTACAGAAAGCATTTAATAATAGTCAATGTTTTCAGTCGATCGGTTCATATATATTTTTATATGAATATTTGCAGCAGAATTTTAAGACAGTTATATTTTTTTTTCACGACTGCACATACATATACATATTTGTCAATGGAGGGTCTATTATTTTTTTTATAAAGATTGCTATTCTCAGGAAGTAAATATCGGTCATTAAACTTCTTGTTTTGAAATGAAATCAAATTTATATAGAAATTTTCAAATAAGGAATCTTGTCAAACAGAGCAGAATTTAACCTGAATACTTTATCATTTTAAGAGTTAAATCAACAGAAAAATATATTATCTTACTCAATGTGTAATATTCTGCCTTGCTCAGTTTAGTTTTCAGTAAGGTGAATTAGAATAACAGTTTATTAATTCAAGTTTAAGTCTCTAATAAAAAATTCACATTTTTGAATTTTATTTGTTTATTTTAACCTTTACAGGGTGGCTAGTGGTCAGGGAAAAATACAGTAAAAAAAAGATAGTTACCAGTATATTCTTATAAAAAAATTCAAGTTAATTATTTGATCGAATAATCAACATAAATTTTTCTATAAGAATATACTGGTGTTTATCACTTTATTGACTGTACTTTTCCCTGACCACTAGCCACCCTGCTTTTGCACTCCACTGACACTTATACGGTGGCATACTAAGTTTAATCCCCAAATGTCACAAAGGCAGCGGAATTTTGAAACAAAATTTTCGGTTTATTATATACACGAAGAAATACATTGACTTATTTTCAGATAAATTTGATCGAAAATTCCGGTGCCATTGTTGCAATCAAACTTAGTATATCACCGTATAAAATCAGTGGAGTTCCAAAGGTTAATATTAATGATATAATCATCACTACCAACTTTTACGTTTTTTTCCTAACACTAAAATTTTATAGTAAATCTTAGCTTATTAAATCGCCGAAATCAAGTGATTCAATAACGTAAAATTTTCTATTAATTTTTAGTGCTAATAAAAAAGCGTAAAATTTGACAGCTATGATATGATGTAAATAAAACATTTTAATATACTCAAACACAAATATTATACAGTACAATTTAAATATAAAATACAGTAGAACTCCAACTATCCGAATCGCTGATTACCCGAATCACTTCCAGAATTTCAGAAAAAAAAAATTAAGACGGAAACGTCCTGCGATTCGCAAAATAATAATTTGTCTACGCGCGCTATTGTCCTTCCCGAAGCTAGTGTAGGCGCAGTGCAAACATTATTGGGATGATAAGTCACCGTCTCATAGTGCAGTTCGATTATTGTCTGTCGTCCGTCACCAGGTAGCCGGCCCGGCCCACCTGTCGTTCTGATTAGTCAGTCAGTGTGACGTGACCTGCTAGTTGAATACTTGACCTGCTACTGTGACGGTACTCTTTCGCGTCGGTGCGTTAGCTTGTTTGTGAGTGCGTTTCGTCGTTCACCATGGCTTCTAAAAGAAAACGTGTTGTGTTATCGTTAGCGGATAAACTAAACATTATAGAGCAATCAGATAAAAGCGTTACGGGTAAACAGTTGGTTGACATGTACGGTGTTGGACAATCAACGATTTCAGACATTAAAAGGAGCAAACCTACACTTTTAAACTTCGTGTCAGTGCTTGAAAACGAAGATGGAATTTCTTGAAGAAAATCAATGAAGGCAGCATCAAACAAATATTTAGAAGATGCCGTTTTCAAGTGGTTTTTGAAGCAACGTTCTATGGGAAACCCAATTTCGGGTCCGATTCTTTGTGAAAAAGCTAAGATCTTAGCTCAGAAGCTTGGTTTTTCTTTAAAAATAGTATTTTTTTTTCCATTTTCAACATACATACAATAATTAATTAAAATAGACCCTTTTTCGGAAAATTCCAATTATCCGAATTTTTGATTATCCGAATGGGGTCCGGTCCCAATTGTTTCGGATAATTGGAGTTCTACTGTATATTAAAACTAATTTTGTATACTAAATATTGTTAAATTAACCTTCACGGAAGGGTAGAAGTAATTTTGCTTAAAAATAGCACCTTTTATCGGTAGATTTGAAAAAAACCCTTCTTATTTGATGTCCAGCTATCCAGTTTTGCTATTTAGCTACTATTTTTTAAATTCAGATTGCATGGCTACCACCACCCTTTTTAAAGTAGAAATATTTGATGGCAGATTAAATAAGGCGAATTATACTATTTTTAGAAAGCGGTGGAAATCAAGTTATCTAAATTAAAACAAAAGTAGCGGACAGGCAACGCTACAGCTATCGTAAAATATTACTTCGTTCCTGTGAACTATTAAATTTTGTTAGCTTAATGTTAAAATCTACAACCAGCAAATAAAGCAAACCGCTTAATTAGAAATATTAATTTATCTTTTTATTTTTGTCAGGGCTCTACTATTAATACAAAAGGCATCAGTAATAAAAATGCTTTTAAAGCGGTAGTATAAAATATTAGTTGTGACGGTTATACTTCAACTCTATTAAATATATTTTTTAAAAAAAGCGACCCTGCCACTATCGTGAAGATTCTTAACTCGTTCACTCGTATAAACGAACTCTTCCAAGGGAGAATCGCTAAATCTGAAATGTACATTTGAAAGAAGGGTACTTTGAGACCTATAGCTACAAAAGCTGTTGTCTCGAATGATCCATATACATTTTATTCCCAAAAACTCATACAGTACTTCGACAAATTACATAAATCTTCTTGATGAGGATGGAAAAAACACAATGAAGTAGACATCACTGAGGAATATAGCCCATTGTTGAATTCAGGGGGTTCCCGGTGGGGACATTCCCCCCGGAGCATTTAAATGCCCCAACGGAAGATTTGAGATTTTATGCTTTTAATGGTTAAAAGTACAATTTTCACCCGGAACTCTATAATGACCCCTTCCCGGAGACACGGAAATCCCTCTTGGAAAAAAGTGTCTGCATTCAACACTAATACAGACGGAAAATCCACAAACAGTGTGCAACAGAGTCAGCGAGCGTCGAAACACGCGCCTGCTCCTGCGCTCTCAAGCAATTAGCGGAGTGGTGTCTTAACCACTCGACCTGGGAGGACTCCTGAAATGTAGGTCTGATATACCGTTTGGGCTATGATGTCATACACTCACGCACAGTTTTTTTTTTAATCGGTTATAAAAAGGAAAAAAATCGCCAAATTTAGGGGATTTTCTCCTTTGATGGCAACCTGGCAATTGTATTTAGTTATTGGTTTGGCGCGGGTATGAAAATCGCGCCAACCAAAAAATCGCAACCAACGCTGCGTGAGTGCAAAGCATCTGTTCCATCGTTTGGATAACCACGGCTGTCTAAGCACAGTCTGAGCATTCGCCCTGTGCATGTATCGCAACTATCATACAGAGGCTACCTTCAACACTCCTCTGTTTTTACAACTGGTCGCAGGAGAGGAAAGTGGCACTAGTGTGCTCTAAAAAATTACGCACTCTCTAGTCTACGATTGAATCACCTGGTTTGATACTCCGCCCAAGATGACAGACTCCTTGGAATTCCCAAACAGTATAGCACCAATCTTTTTGATTGGAAATTTTGTGTTTAGTATTTAAATCATAGAATTTATAATATTTTTCCATGACTAAAAAGGCAAAAAATTCTATTGAAGTATCTTAAAATTCCAAATTTTCCCTCGAAAGTTTGAATAGTTATTTTTGATTTATAAAATAATAGATAGTCCGTGAATAAAATTTAAAAAAAATTACTATTCAAAACATTCTAGTAAGAATTTATAATTTCTGAATACAAAACTTGCTAGATAGTAAGTAAATTATATCCATTTTGTGTAGTTTATATATAAAGATATTTCCATTTAATATAAGTACTGCCATTTCAGCAGCCTACGATAAAAAGGTTTTCAGGTCGTTTTTTTTTTTTTTTTTTCCGCGGAGTTATCTCAAATATTTTATTTAAAATGTTTTGGTTATATGCATGCACTTCAAATGAATGCGCCTTTATATGAGCAAAAGACAAAACCATTGAATCGTTATAAAGATTTTGAAAAATAAATTTACGTTAATGCCGTTGAGAAATGGATGTGCTCTTATTGAAATCATAATTGTTTATTATTTTACGATAATAATGCAATTTTTTAAAGTAATAACTAATGGTAAATGAATCTTGGCAGAAAAATTTACAAAATGCTTCTTAATGAAGCGTTAATTAATTACCTTTCATAATTAATTTTGCTGAATTATAGTGGATAAAAATGAAGAAAATAAACTTTTTAAGCTAATATATTTCTTTTTTTTCCGGAAAATTAAAGGCAACCAGAACAATAAGTTAGATAAATAAACGATAACATATAGATATGTTAACAGTAATTTTTCAAATTATTTTTTAAATATAAATTAAGTTCATTCTTTATTAATTATCAGTAGATGATGCAAACATTTTAGTATTGTCTGTTGAAGTTAGTAAACGATAAACAATTTTATTTATTTTTCAATTTTCTTGTAAATTCAATAAAATACTGTACCTTAAAGTATTTTTCTATGTTTTACTACTTCCAGCTATTGTTTTTTATACAAAGAACACTGTCAATAGAATATTAGATATATTAAAAATTAAATTGTTTTTTTTTTCTGCCAGACAATTTTACAAATAAAACCTTTATTTGAAAATATATTTTACTTTCTTTTTCGTAATTAATGGTGATATATACGGTAATATGCGAGTGGTACAATGTTTTAGTTTTTAAAAATAAATTAAGAATATAGTGTTAATTTTTTTATGAAATATAATGAATATAAATATATAAAATAAATGTTTAAAACTTTAAAATTTTTGCCCTATCTATCTAAATAAGCAAAACATACAAAATAATAAAATATAATCGTAGAAAGATGAATGTTGCATTAAAGTGGGATAAATATTCTTTAGGTTTATTAAATGAAAATTAATGCAAACATAATATAATATAGAGACAAGGTTTAGTATCGCCTAAAATTAAACAATAATCTGTTTAAATATTTTTAAAAATAAAGAAATCAGTTAAAATAAAATATTCAGGTAAGTTAAATGTTACACAGCATGTTATCAAATATCTTTAAGGGTTCTTTTTAATAGTAAATAAAGGAATCTGATATAGCACTTAAAACTGTAAAAGGCTCCATTATATTGGGTTGTCGGGAAAGTTCATACCACTTGGGAAAATCAATTTGTACCCAAAAATTCTGCCCGTTAATTAATAGACATTAGATATCGGAATCGATGTCTAATAATTAAATGATATAATTTACTGGGACAAATTGATTTTTCCAATTGGCGTGAACTTTCCGGACAACCCAATAGTTTATTAAATATATTTAACGTTTTTTAACAATGAATAAAATATAACACTAGGTATTTTAAATGCTGGTTGAGAAAAATATATGTAAAAGTAAAGTTTAATACATTTTTTTCGTTTTTTCATAATTTTTTGCTTACAAATATCGTGCAATTCGAGAATTTAAAAAAATTATATATGTAGAGAACAATATTTGTGTATAATTTTTAATGTATAAAAGCTGAATTTCTAATAAACTTCAAAATTGAATTTATAAATTATTTTATAACCTATTTCAACTACTACATAAAACAGATTTATAAAATCGTGTTACAAAGAGAAGTTGGCAAAAGTAGTAAATAAACAGTTCATTCAGACGGATGTCTTGATTCAGACAAATTATAATACGTTTCTTCAAATTATCTTATCAGTTATATTTCTATTTTAACCCCTTGAAGGGCGCCGGTATATTATACCGGGTGATTATAATTAAAGTTACGATTTCAAAAATCGATAATTTTAAAACTACTGGTCAGAATGACTTGATATTTTAGCAGACAAATCGTGAGGCAATGGAATTTTGTTTGGCGAAGGAAAAAAAAAGTTCCAAAATGTGCCAATAGATGGCGCTGTCAGGGTTCACATGGTCTGGAGATATGCAAATTAATAATATGTGGCAACTCTGGGTACCTGAAGAATGTTGTTTACAGCGGGCGATTTCAGAATCTAGTCGACTTGAAGGCAAGCATCACACACCACACCCATTGCATCAGTACAAATACCCTCCGATCTGCTGTGGAGTATGCCGTTTTGAGCTTCCAATTAGTAGCGGAACAAGGCGGAGGGCATATCAAACAACTTATGCTTTAATCATCAATAAAGTGTTTGTTCCAGAAAGCTATTTTTTTTTCATTTTTTGTCATTATTGCTGTTGTTGCTGTAAACAGGTATTCTTGTCTTTTCGCTAATACATTTTTAGTAAATCCCTGAACTCTATTTTTTTCCTTTTGGCTAACAACATTCCTGTGTTTAAATAATACATTTTTGGTCTTTCCTCTGACATTACCTTGACAGCGCCATCTATCGGCACATTTTAGAACTATTTTTTTCTTCGTCAAATAAAATTCCATTGCCTCACAATTGTTCTGCTAAAATATCAAGTCATTCTGACCAGTAGTTTTAAAATTATTGATTTTTGAAATCGTAACTTTAATTATAATCACCCGGTATATACCACTTAATTTTAATTCCAAAATGCCATAATGTCACCAGAACTTTATAATCAAATTTTGAACTTATAAGGAACATGAAGGAAAGCTTTTACTTAAATTCGTTCATGAATCTTGGTTTCAACCACTCATTTCAATATTTTAGCTCCAATAGTACTTTACCCCTGAAAGGGTTAAATGTATAAACAAAATATAAAAGACATTTGTATTGTGTTTTGTAGAAAAAAAAATTTCCACTGTTCCATTTTTATACTTTTTAGAAAAAGCAATGCGTGTACTGTAAATTATAACAGGAATCTTTGGTTTGAGAAAACTGTGCATACAGAAAAAAAATAAAGTAAACATCCGACAAACAACACGAAATATGCAGTCTTTTACTAAACGCATATTCATTATTCGTCTTGCACTTGGATTTATACATGACAACATTAATTGTAAAGTTCATCTACAAACATTAAAGATTACGAAGTGTGCAAACATCTCACAAGTTCAATTTAGGTTTTCAGAATTTTGTGGCTTTTAAATCGGGACCAAAACATAGAAAAGTCAGATCAATCTTACACTTTGTACCTTGTCTAAACCTTTTTAGTATGTACTGATAATAATTTGGATAATGAACTAGATAATATTCGTAGAATTGCTTTTAATAATGCTTTTTATTAATCTTAAACTCTGTACCTTGTTTAAGCCTTTTTAATATGTACTGAAAATAATTTGGATAATGAAATAGATAATATTCGTAGAATTGATTTTAATAATGGTATTAAGGTACAGCATATTATTCCGGTGGATAAGCTAAAATAAAATTTCTGTTCGGAAACAGATTTATTTAAGCCGCGGCTTATACACCTGAAATTACGGTAATCCTGGATATTGCCAATAAAAAGAAGTCAGAAAACAAATTTGATTTGCAAAAATACAAGCTTTGTTCACTTCAATATTTTCCAAGCTTTCTTGAGATATTTAAATGTGGCCTTAAACGTTTTAATATCTGCTTATTGTACAAAACCCCTCCAAAATTAAAGGATATCACTTGCAGTGAAATTGGCCCAATTCCCTTTGAAAATTATTCCCAAGTATATTGCATGCCATTTATTACAGCCGACGGATAACAGAATTAATATATTGGCATGACTAGAGGAAAATTCAGTTTTAGAAGAAAGGAGCACGCAGTTGATATAAACAGGGTTCGTACGCTTTTACTACAAATTTTTAATAGAGTTTTTCACCTTATTTAAATGCAGAAAAATATTACAAATCCTGCAATTAAACGAAGCATCTACAATGTTTTCTATTTAAATATTAAATTGAAAAATTCTATAAGGAATTGTGGCAAAAGCGTACGAACCCTGTATAAAAAACAATAGAAAAACTACAGCCTTTGCAAGATTATATCAAGAAGAAATTATGCGAATAAATATCAATGACAGCAATATAACGTTTCCCTCCACTGTATACTATCCATCCATTATAAGAGAAATAATATGGATTGTAACACGTAAAAATTTAACATATAACGATGCAGCATCATTTAACTTACCAGAATTATCGGTTGGATTACCCTATGGTTACGAATAAGAAAATATACATCGAAATAAAAATAAAAGAAAATAACGAGCGTAATCTGAGAGAGTACATGAAAAAATTGAATAATAGCGTTACAAATCATTATATTATAGGTTGTATAGCTATTGAATATTCTTATTTGTTTTGATAAGGGCTTCGGTGGAGCAGAAACATGTATAAAATTTATTAAAACCTTCTAGTTGTTTTTATAGCTTTTATTTAACACCTTTTAGCAATTAATGAAGTATATTATCTTTGGGTGTAGTGATTTGCTAGTTATTTACAATGAATTTGTCAAATTCAATAGAAATGGGATATACAAAATTTTTCCATTTAGAATATTACATTTTTATACTTTAATTTCATAACTGAAGAAATGGCTTTCACGCCACTTCGTCAAACAATTTTGTCAAATATTTTCTTTAAGTTGTGTGATACATAAGGGTTTTTTTCGTTGATATGTTAATATTTTTCTTTCAGTTATGTAACTGAAGAAATGGTTTTGAAACAACATAAACAATAACTTTAAAAAGCAGAACACTGTTTAGTCAGTTGCTCAATAAAGACATCCTGAAATATTGATATAATGAAAATCACATACTGCATTTTTTATGTATGATTTTTTAATGAGATATTAAAAATAAGATGAAAGAAAAAGGAAGTTATTTAAAATAATTATGATCTGTCAAAATAATTTTCAGCTAATGTCTGTCACCGATGATAATGTATCAAGAGCATCAAGTATCAACGATAATGGTGAAATAGTATTAGTTGGTGCTAAGAAACGTATTATAGAGGTTACAAAACTATTCAGTGTAGCGGCAGTTTACCAATAATTACTTATTATACGACAGCAAGCGATAAGTATATTAAAATATCCACATACATATTTGCAAGCTTTCGCAGTTTTTTATTATTTCTTTTAATGGTAGCACTAAAAATTATAAAACATTTTGCCTTATTCAATCGCCTATTTCGGCAATTCAATAAGGAAAATTTTCCTAATAAAGTTTAGTGGATGGAAAAACTCGTAAAAGTTGGAAGCTATGCAGCTATGATTATTATATAAGTATCCGCACTGTTTATACCAGGGTTCGTACGCCTCCTGGAATTTTGCGACCAGGAAATTCTTCGTTACCAGTATTTTCTTGCAGAAAATCGCTCCTTAAAAGAAGACGAAGTTTTGCGAGTTTAACCTAGATTTCATTTTATGTAAAGAAAATAACTCCTGGAAAATTCCCTGATCCGTACGAACCCTGTTATACTACAGTTATAGCAGATAACTTATATTTTAGAATTGGTATCATAATTAACATCTTTTTACATTAGTTTATGAAATCCTAGAACAATACCAACTTTAACAGACTATTCTAAGAACTTTTATTTAAACCTCTCTAGACGTTCTATAGATTTAGCAAAAGACTGGGTTTTACAAATTTTTGTTGAATTGCACTTTAATGCATATGTTGTACCGTAATTTCGCACGTATACGCCGCGCCTCAGACGATTCGATTTCCTACCAGAATTTATTTTAAATGAAATGTGACTTACTTCTGCTTAGAACTAATTTGACTTCTTATTTTCAATCAAATTTCCGGTTTGAAAAAGACATAACTAAGCCGCGGCGCATACGCGCGGAATTACGGTAATAAATATTTCACATATAGTTTAAGCAAACTTCACTATATACTCATATAACCTTATAATATCTGTGTGGAAAATTTTCAGAGCGAGGAAAAAAATATTTTTTAAATTAAGGTCATTTTTAATTGTTTCACCATTTTTATATTTTGTATTTCTAAGTATCACAAACCTTAACGATTGAATGACTTACCAGAAAGTAATGAAATTCGGTACTCGCCCAATAACGGATTGCCAGTTGATAATCGTAAAAGTGTGGCACGGATAATATAAATTACAGCAACCCTTGGAAAATATATGATTTTAGGTATTTATCTAACGTATGGAAACGTGTGTAACTTTATTAATCCCTATGTATGTATGTATGTGTAACACACATATACTTATATATCCTTATGTATATACTACTTACATACGTACTACTTATTATCGTTCACACATTATTACATTGTACTACTTGTTATACATTGTATACATCGTACCACTTACATACGTATCACTTACATATACATATATACACTTACGTATGTATAAGTATGTGTTTGTATATGCTAGGTATGTATGACCTTGCATGTGTATGTATGTAGCTTTATTGACTATATTGTATGTATGCAGGGCCTGATTACCAACGGGGCGAACGTCTACCAGTAAATTTTAATAGAAATTTTCGTCTTCTTTCAACGCCAACAATGCAAAAATTTTTATGTCTTTTTGCAGGTAGAAGTTTGCCACATTGGAAATCAGGCACTGTATGTACGTATTTTTATTAACTTTTTGTATGTAAATGATAATGCATGTGCTTTGTTATTAGCCAAATGCAGGAAGTTAATCACCAAAAAATGACACATATTATATTAATTATAGTAACGCTTAGGAAATGTATCTAAATTATGTATGTATGTATGTATGTACGTGTAATGCATGCACAACGCTTATGTATGTATATACATGTTATGTATATAAATGCATGTAACCCTGCCAACAGGAAAATTTGTTGATAATAAAGAGCTTCAAAGTTTAAAACTGCTATGCTATTAATACGTAAGTACCCAACATTCAATAAATTGGAGCATTCTTGAGGGTTCGTATTCGATCTTAAAAATATACGTAAATTATTACTGTCTCAATATTTTATTAGTGTTGTGTTATTTTTTACTTCACATAGAATAAGTTTAATGTGCGATACCAGTATTTAAAATACATTTCCATTATATTAAAAATGGTTTCTATGCAATGTTGTAATGCAGGAAACTCTAATTTCATTGGGTATATTTCCAACTAAATTCCACATATTTCACAAATACAGGATGATTTTAATTAAAGTCCCATTTTCAAAATCCTGTAAAAAAGGACCACTGGTCAGAATATGTGAACTGAATATACCGGAAGAAGGGAGAAATGGTATGGCATAAGAAAGAAAGAATTCCAATGTGTAACAATAGATGGCGCTGTAAGTGGCATAACGAAAGTGGATTCGACTAAAGTGAATTTTTTTTTTATCGACAGTAAACCAAATGTACTGTTCAACGTGCATGAGTGTTTCGGTTGTTTTACGGAAAAAATGACTTCCAAATTAGTCAACAGTTGTGGTTAACTCTCTTTTACTTACCCATCATACGTAGTATAGGGTAAGTCTTGTAATCGTTTTGAAAATCGAAAAAAAAAATTTGACGGATTTACACGTTTCAGACACTGGAGATTCCGAAAAACATATTTTTAGAAAAAAAATTCTGCCGTCCGTCTGTGTGTCTGTGTGTCTGTAAACGCTCTATCTCCCGAAAAATTTGAGATAGAGACTTGCAATTTGGTATGTACTTAGTATGTAATAATGGGAAGAAGCCTATTTCATTTCAATAACCTCGATTAACCGGAACTATTTTTTTCGGACTCTCGAAATATTCGTTCTGATAAAAGGTATATAAAAATTTTCGAAATTGTTTATTTTAAGAAATGAATATAAAAGACAATAAAAACATAAATTTTACATAAAGCATGAAGTCGATCGGATAATGAGTTGCCGAGATATTTGGAATCCTATTTACCTCACTCTTCGATTTTTCATGACCCTGTATTTCATCCAAATTTCACTTTAAAGATATATTTTAATTGGAAATTTGACTCTTAATCAGATGCAATAAACCGCTAGTTAATAGGATTATTATTTTTGGAGTTATAAGGAAAAACCTTTTTCAAGCAATTCAGTAATCGAGCCTTTAAAGTTTATGACGTCATCAAGCCACGATTTTATTTGAATTGCAATGCATTTTATAAGTAGTTTACACATTTTAATTTTAATATTTTACATTATGCATATCCATGATGGGTAAGTATTACGGTGGTCTCCAACGACTAGTTTTCTTATGCCCTGTTAGTGGGAAGCACATCCACAGCGGCAAGTTAGTACCACATTGGATGAGAAAAATCAGTTTTGAATTGTCCTTGGGCCAAAAACAGCATGAAAAGCATATAATGATTCGGATTGTAATTGTCCTTAAGCCAAAAACAGCGTAAAAAACACATGCGTGACTTTTAATTTGCGTAGTATGCCGCTTACAGCGCCATACATTGATACACTTTGGAACTCAATTTTTTGTTATGCCATACCGTTTCCCCTTACTTCCAGTATATTCAGTTCAAATTTGAAGTCATTCTGACCAGTGTTCTTTTTTACAGCATTTTAAAAGTGGGGCTTTAATTATAATCACGCTGTATAATACAGTAAAAACAACGTAATCTAACTAAATCGTATATATAACACTAAAAACCGGAAATTTTACTCAATTTTTATAAAAGTATTTCGCACACTAAACTTTTTCATGAAGATGTTTCATTTTTTATGTTAATTCTATGTTCTTTATTTTATGAAGAAATTTCTGGTTCGAAATGAAATAATTTCTTTTGAAACCGGTCAAATGATCGGTTGTTGGCATATTTAGCATTAGAAGCAGTAAATAACTCAATAATAACATATATGTTAATGATTTTATATGTTAATAACATATAAAATCATTAATAAACTTGACTTTTTATTTTTTTTTATTTTATATATTTAAATTAAATGTAACAAAGAGGCAATTTATGGAATAAGAAACAATTATTTTCAAAAGCAGTGCTCCATATTTATAATTTTCTATATTCATCATTACTTAAGATCTTAATTAACCTCATATCTTAATTAATAATCTTAACGAATAATCACTATCTTTTAAATTTTGGGCGATGCTTTTGCTGAGTCTTGATTATTAATAAGCTTGACGTAATGCGAAAATTTTCCATTAAGAATTAAAAAAGCTCATGGGATGTTTATCTAATGCCATAAAAACTGTTTATGTCAAAAAAATAGCATACCCAAGCGTAACATACAAAATGCCTTTGCATTTATTATTTCCTAGATATCCCTTTATCATATTAATTAGTGTCTCATACTTAATTAATTAGTAACTTAATGCTTTGTATTATACGATTATGAAACGGTTGGTTAATTTAATAAATGAAGTTTTTACATAACATTTATTATATTTCATTTATAAAAAATTGTTATAATATAGGGGTTTATAATTTGGAGTTTTCAGGCGTCAAAATTAATAACTTTAAAAGTGATTAAATGTAAGCAATATTTTTATATTTCAATCAAGTAAATAACAAGTTTTACATCTTTCTGAAAATGTTTATTCGTTTTCCCTTTTTACAGTTATACAGATTGTATTTAGTTGGCAGTTAGTTGAATTTGAAAGCCTATATATTTTTTATAATTTAATAAACTATCTCATAACGAACGAGCAAATTATATTCAAGTAAGTCAATTATATCCATTGGTTGGAGTATCATAGTTGAGATTTTTTCCAACAGAGCGAAAATATGCCAGTACCAGGACTCGAACCTGGATACTTCGGCTTGCCATGCCAACGTTCTCCCTACTGAGCTATCCCGACGATATCCTGCTGGCATATTTCACTCTTATTTGCTGGACAAGGCTGCGAACTGCAGCGCTAATTTCATTCACCCAAGCTATAACTATAGCATTTTACATGATGAATCTGAAATAGCATGTGCAAAACTCCTGTATATAGCATTTTACATGATGAATCTGAAATTATCACCTAAATACACGGTATACAGGAGTTTTGCACATGCTATTTCAGATTCATCATGTAAAATACTATAGTTATAGCTTTTTGTGAATGAAATTAGCGCTGCAGTTCGCAGCCTTGTCCAGCAAATAAGAGTGAAATATGCCAGCCAGGATATCGTCGGGATAGCTCACTAGGGAGAGCGTTGGCACGGCCAGCCGAAGTATCCAGGTTCCAGTCCTGGTCCTGGCATATCTTCGCTCTGTTGTACAGTGGTTTGATCCACTTAGTTACCATGGGAACTTGGAGACGTTTGCGCACTCTCCGATCAAGTTTTCTCCAGGACTCTCAGACGTGTATGCTCATTTTGACATTTTAGACTTGTTTGTAACATCCTGATGACGTTCGCAGAAGCGAAACGAAACGTAGATTTTTAAATGTGTTTGTAAATTCACGATTTTAATGTGTGTACCGTTTAGCAAATGTTGTATTTGATTTTAATACATTATTTTAATTATATTCATAAACTATTTTAGAGGTTATTTTAGTGTGGGCCAATAAAACTGTGGGATACCACTACTTACAAATAAAACTTTCGCTTTATTTAGTCGCGGAAGTATTGTGATTACTGTACGGAATTAGTATATGGAAATAGTACTACACCACGGGACGCAATTGGATTACACTGAGTTATTTAATTTAATATTGAGACATTTTTTTCATAAGCAAAACCGCTAAACTGTAGATTTTAAATAAAACCAGTTTTCCCTAGCAATAATAAAGGTTTGTGTTCCTATAAAATCCGTTAAAAAGTGTGCAGTGGTGAAAAAACACACCACCCACGCTATTTTATCACCAAAGTATCTTAGCGAGATGCGAGAGGTATCTATTACAATATTTTCATCCATATGCAAAAGAAAGACACAAATCTCATTCTAATGGTACCTCTCCCATCTCTGCGAGACATTTTAATTTGTTTGTAAAATAGCAAGGGGTATTACATTTTTGTACCATGACTGTAACTCATACCACATTGCAACATACATCGGGTTATCTACACAAAATTTGCGTTTAGCATAAAGAAATGTAAAGAACTTTAACATAGAAAAATAGAATTGATGTGATTAATGCTCTAATTTTCAGAAGTTCCTAACATTTTTTTCCGAATAGTATTTTATCTAATTGCATAAATTTTGCAATCAAGAATATTTATTCAAAAATAGCGGTAAGAACGTACAAAATTTGGAACAGAAATAATATCGTTTGAAAGTAACGTTTCATGCTTTTAATCTCAGTTATATTCTGTAATAAATGTTTATTTAAAGTTATAAATGTTTATTTAAAGTTAATAATGTTTTCTGCTGCATCTGTTGAAATCATTATTACATATCCGTTATAATTGTTTTTCCGACTTCCGGTCTTCTCCAATTCTGACCGAAAATCTTCTTTAAATGTTTTGCATAAATATTATGGCGATTGTAACTTTCAAATTCATAAAATTTATATAATATTTTAAAGAAAAGAAATCAACAGTATTTTCTCTATTTTTAAAAGCATCCTTCTCTATTTATTAATTTGAATTTAGTAAAAAGTGATTCATGTAAAATATTTTAAAGCATCTTTTTGTTATTATCATTTATTCTTTTTCATGTTTATTTTAAATGAAAGAAAATGCTGTGTAAATATAATGTTTCTTACAAGTTTAAATTAAATGAAATTTAATACAATGTTGTCATCGGGAGACTTCTTTATGAAAATAGATAAATGCTGTAGCAACGCAGAAAACGAAAATTTAATTAAAAAAATATATATACATATGTTTTCTTATTTTACTACAATATACATTTGAAAATTTTTAATATTAATTAGAAACTTTTTAAACTGCTAATTGATTATTTTTAAACTCCGAATTGGAACATTAAGTATAAAAAAACTTAAAGAATTTGCTTTTTTATAAATAAGAAGTTTTTAGAAGTTTTTCTTACATTCCAAAATCAAACCACATGGTTGTCATCAGATACCAAAAAACTGGATCAATTTATCTATTTTCGATATCGATAGTTTACATTCACGCTACTTCATCTTATCATTAATATCTGATCTACAAAAATAAAAATACCCACACTAACGTAAATAAATACTCTCTCATATACAATCCTGGGAAAATAAAACTGATTACTTCGATGAAAAGTGATTACTTCAAACAGTTGTAAAAGAATATATAACTCGACTGGAGATAATGTCTACTATTTAATATCATGCATAAGAATCTACCTATAAAAAATTTACCAATTTGACAAATTATATGGGTTTATTTAATAAAATCAATCAGGAACATTTAGTTAAAATATAGATAAAATGCTTAAGTGATAGAAAGAGAATCGCAAAAGGCTTAGAAAAACTTTTAATGATCGACATATGTTTCAGCGCTCATACGGCGCCATTTTCAAGATATATAACGATAAACAAAAATACTCTCGCAAATGTTTGAAAATAAACTTGAAAACATAAATCACGAGATCATATCGTCGCTACCATGTCAAACTATCGAATGTGAAAAAATGCATTTTTCATTAAACTTAGAAATGAGCCGATTGTCACCACTAAATTTTAATATAGGGTTTCAAGGTTGCAACATCAACAGAGTTGGCAGTTTGGCGTCTTTTTCCATTAAGAAAATTCGAATCCACACCAGAAATTTAAAATAGAAATTTTTGCTTTATATAATGACAGCCTATATCGTGATTACTTACAGTAAAAATTTCTTCTCAAAATTTCCGGTGTGAATACAGCATCTCTGAAAAAAAGGAGGCCAAATTGATAACCATGTTTTTCACAGAAATTTTATTAGTATTTTTACTAGCCGAAGAATTCTAATAAAATTTAGTGGTGCCAATCGGCCCATTTTTAAAAGTAATGAAAAATGCATTTTTTCATATTCGATAGTTTGACATGATAGCGACGATATATGTAAAAAACAGGTGCTTGAAATAGAGTCAACTGTAAAGGTAAAAGTTAATATTTCCTTATTGCTTTTTTAAAACTGAAAAGTACCTCGTGCCAAATTTTAGGTAATTCAAATGAGGCGTATACATTTTGAGCGCTGAAACATATTTCGATCATTAAAAGGTTTTTATAAGCCTTTTGTGTCTCTCTTTTTATCACTTAAGCATTTTATCTATATTTTAATTATGATTAGTGATCTTAGTATGTGATTAGGAAAATTTATTTTATGTTATTTTTTATTATGTCTTCATGCAGCTGGAACAGATCAAAATTTCGTGTTGCTAATGTTGCTAATGTTGATACCACGTAACAAACTTTAATATATAATTTCACACAAAATCAACCAAATTAAATGTTTCATTATGTAATCAGATGCAATGAATGGACAAAATCGAAAAATGTTTTTTTTGCCCAAACACATATTTTAATTAGTAAAATTATTAATAAGTTCTTCTGAAAAAAGTTTAATACTTATGAAATACATTTGTTTTTACATGAAACAAATTAACGCGCCAAAAAGTTGTCTATGCTTTTGAGAATTTACAGCTCATATTTATCATTAGTTTTCTACATACAGAAAAAAGTACAATTCTTCGGTTAACCCTTTGAGGGGCAAGCAATTGTGTTCCTGCAACGTCGAATTCACACCGGTATTTACGAAAGAATTTAGTTCAAAATAAGGAAAAGCAATTTTTCAACTTTTTCCCGTCAAAGTTAGAAAAGTAAAATTTAATTAAAATTTCTGGATTAAAATTAGGATTAAAATCGGATTAAAATTAGGTGGTATATAATTTATACCAGCGCCCCTCAAAGGGTTAAGAGGAAATGGCCGTTGAGCGCTGAAACATATGTCGATTGTATATATATATATTTGTATTCCTCGTTACTTTTTTTTCTTGTTTATATACTAATCTCAATAAACTTAAAATCAGCTTATTTATAAGATTTCATTTACAAACATGTTACTATAAACATACAAAATTTGGATTAATGTTTTCTATATAAACTTATATTGTATTTAGAGTTCATTGAACTCCACACATCTACATTATCTACATTATGAAGTTTGTCAGCACTTTACCCAAAACTCGGAACTGCGCTACAACAGAATGATTTAATAGGGAGGAGAAAATAAATTTTTATATTGTTTTTTATGAAAACAAGTACAAATGGTAGATTTAAATATTCAAAACGAAAGAAATATAGGGTTCACAGATGGTCCGCCAACTGAATACCAATATTTTTTAACAGAAAATTTCATGATAGGTTTCTACAACATTTCGGCAACAATTTATCTCCGAAGGTGGTTTCTGCGAAATTTGCAAGAAAAATCTAAAAATATTTTTTTTTACAAAAAAATACCGGTATTCAAAAATCAAACCATTTGGGATCTCTGTATAATATAAAAAAATGTTAAACGTTTCTTTTATTATTTCATTATTTTATTATTTCTTTATTTTATATTTTGTATATAAATATTTTTAGTTTAACAATTCTTTTATTTTTGATCAATAATCAACCAAAGCAATTTTTTAAATGGTCTTCCTACAAGAAAAATTATTCAACGAACAACTTTACTTATTACAAAAAATTGTCCAATTTATGCTAAAAATCTAAAAATAATTTTTTTTTTATAAAAAAATAACGGTATTCAAAAAGTGGACCATTTGGGATCCCTGTATAATACCGAGTGATTATAATTAAAGTTACGATTTCAAAAATCGATAATTTTAAAACTACTGGTCAGAATGACTTGATATTTTAGCAGAACAATCGTGAGGCAATGGAATTTTGTTTGGCGAAGGAAAAAAATAGTTCCAAATTTTGCCGATAGATGGCGTTGTCAGGGTAATGTCAGGGGAAAGACCAAAAATGTATTCTTGAACCCTTTCCGTCGCGGTGTAAATTTGTTTGCAAAATGATGAAATAATAGACTGACACCGGAATTTACAAACGAATCCATTAGTAAAAAGAAACTTGCTTATTTTCTGGTTCTTAATGAAAGGAAAATTTTAATTAAATATTCTTGGTGCCGTTTGTCAGTTTTAGAATTAAAATTGGGTGTCCTTTTTTGTGACCACCGCCCGTTAAAGGGTTAAACATAGGAATGATGTTGCCAAAAGAAAAAAAATAGAGTTCAGAGATTTACTAAAAATTTATTAGCGAAGAGACAAGACTACGTGTTTACAGCGACGACAGCGATAATGACAAAAAATGAAAAAAAAAAGAGCTTCATGGAACAAACACCTTACTGATTATTAAGGCATAAGTTTCTCAATATGCCCTCCGCCTTGTTCCGCTACTAATTGGAAGCGCAAAACGGCATGCTCCACAACAGATCGGAGGATATCTGTACTAATGCAATGGGTGTGTTGTGTGATGCTTGCCTTCAAGTCGGCTAGATTCTGAATCCGCCCGCTATAAACAACATTCTTCAGGTACCCCCAAAGCCAGAAATCACACGGGTTTAAGTCGGGGGAACGTGGCGGCCACGTTGTTGGAAAATGGCGGCTTATGATCCTATCATCTCCGAAATTATCACTCAGTAGCTGCTTCACAGTAGTAGCAATGTGCGGAGGAGCGCCATCTTGCATGAATATTATGCGATCCACACACTGACGCTGTTGAAGTGCCGGAAGAACATGGTTACGCAAAAGTGCTTCATACAGCTTGTCAGTAACTGTGCAGGTAACGGGACCCGCAGGTGTGATCTCCTCGAAGAAAAATGGACCGACGATAAACGCTGCCGTTATTCCGCACCACACAGTGACCTTTTCAGACTGAAGAGGTAATGGCTGTAGCTGGGACGGATTCTCGGTCGTCCATATCCTGCAATTTTGCGTATTTACAGAACCTTGCAAATGAAAGTGGGCTTCGTCAGACCACAGAATGTTCCATGGCCATCCGTTGTCCACTTCCATCCGGGCAAGAAATTGTAGTGCAAAAGATTGACGTGCTTCCAGGTCAGCAGGTAGCAACTCCTGCACATGAGTTATCTTGTACGGATAACAGCGTAAGACGTTCCGTAGGACTTTACGCACCGTGCTGTTCGGCATATCCAGCATTCGGCCAATCCCCCTTGCAATGCTGATTCCAGCATCACTGTCAGTATGTTCCTGTAATGCTGTAGCCACATCTTCCACTGCCGCAGCTGAAACTGGTTTCCTTCCTCTACCCCGTTTAACGTCAAATGAACCGGTCTCTTCGAATTTAGCAATCATTTTTTGCAGACCATTTGTTGTTATTGGACCTTTTTTTATGGATTTTAATGTCCAAAACTTCCTAATAGCTGTAAGTGCACAGTCATCGTTCTTATAAAAAAACTTCAAGAGCAGAGCGCGATCCTTCATAGTCAGAGTCATGATGAAGCATTCAGGCAAAGAGCTGCTGCTCTGCATTTTTATGGTTGCTATGTCTGCGGTGCGCATGTCACGTATTAGTAATTTGCATATCTTCAGACAATGTGAACCCAGACAGCGCCATCTATGGGCACATTTTGAAACTTTTTTTTTTCCTTCGCCAAACAAAATTCCATTGCCTCACGATTGTTCTGCTAAAATATCAAGTCAATCTGACCAGTAGTTTTAATTAAAATTATCGATTTTTAAAATCGTAACTTTAATTATAATTACCCGGTATTTAATTAAAATTTTCCTTTCATTAAGAACTAGAAAAATAAGCAAGTTTCTTTTTTCTAATGGATTCGTTTGTAAATTCCGGTGTCAGTCTATTATTTCATCATTTTGCAAACAAATTTACTCCGCGCAGGAAAGGGTTCAAGAATACATTTTTGGTCTTTCCCCTGACATTACCCTGACAACGCCATCTATCGGCACAATTTGGAACTATTTTTTTTCCTTCGCCAAACAAAATTCCATTGCCTCACGATTGTTCTGCTAAAATATCAAGTCATTCTGACCAGTAGTTTTAAAATTATCGATTTTTGAAATCGTAACTTTAATTATAATCACCCGGTATAAAAAAAATTAAACATTTCTTTTATTATTTCATTATTTTATTATTTCATTATTTTATATTTTGTATATATATATTTTTTACTTTGACAATTTTTTTAATTTTGATCTTTAATCAACCAAAGCAATTTTTTAAATGGTCTTCCTATAAGAAAAATTATTCAACGAACAACTTTACTTATTAAAAAAATTTAATTGTCCAGTTTATACCGTTCAAATCTTCATTAAATCTGATGCTTTTTACTATACTTAAATTAAAGCGCTTGAAAACTCTATTCTTAACAAGTAAAATACATTGCATGCGACAAAAAGCGTGTTTTTTATAAATAGCACCATTAAATATTTCTAAAGCACGACAAATGGCAATAACTTTTTTTGAGTCAAGAAATGGCACATAATTAATAACAGCAGAAAAAACATTTAATATAATAGGTAATTTTGTTTACGCCGAACTAAAACAAAGTGTGATAATAAATGGAAAATCAATAAATACCTTTTAGGGAAAAGTTGAAGAAGAACATTTTTATTTTTATTTTTATTATGGTTTTATTTTTTTTAACTCAAAATTATTAATTCAAATATTCATTTCTAAAAACACGCCATTTTAAGTGACTTCATTCAAAAGAGTTTATACAATTCGGTTGGATTATTTTTATGAATGCAGACTTATAACTTTTGAACTAAATTGCCAATTTTAGATTTTATTTATTTATTTTTTTATTTTTGGAAAACGCTTCTGTGATCATATCATACAAATTTCATTTAGATTCAAAATTTTATGCATGTATCTTCGCCTATTTTATAGTCTTTCGATATTTCTTGACATTAAATTTCGTAAAAATTAATCAAACGTTACGAAATTCGAAATTATTATTACAGTTCAATGTACTATTTTAAATAGTGATTGTTAATAAGTAATGGAAAAATTACCGCCGGCCCAAAAGGAGGGTCAATTTCGGATTTTTTTTTTTCGTAAAAAGAACAAAGTAGGACAAAAACTGAATTTAAACACTTATTACTCATATTTTTTGCTATAAAAAATATTTTTGTTATACAATAAATATTACAATTCCTGGAGATAGTGTCAGTTGCACATGGGCCTGCTTTGCGTGCATTATCCTGTGTCGTGTAGTGCAGAGCTTGTCAAAGCCATCTGAAATAAACAAAATCAAAACTATCAGTAAACAAATTGAAATTAGGGGCTCATGAACCTATTTGTCGTGCAATTGGAGGAAATTTTATAAAATGGTAGTCGTTTGAAAAGCGTCTTGCTTCTCCTTATTTCTCTAACTTCAAACTGGCTTTTTTGTTGTTGTTACATATGAAAGGGTTATGATACACAAAATAAATAATATTAAATTTTCAAAAATAAAAAAACAGATTAGTTAATCCATTTAAATGCTCTTTACACTACGTGACATTGAAAACGCAACACCAAGAAGGAGTGGCCAGAAAGTGATGAAACTCGACAAACGGAGAGAGACAGCAACGAACAATAAGTGATCTTTATTTCGAAATGATATTCATAATACAGAGCGAGAACAGCGTCGGCTAAGTAGGATGCAGGACTACCGTGAACGGCGATACACGAAGCAACACGTCTAGGCACAGAGTCAATAAGAGTACGATGTCGTCCTGAGGATTTGCTCTCCATTCCCTGTCAACCACTTGCCACAGTTCGTCTTCTGAACGCGGCGGTGGCAGGGTCTTGCAAATGGCGTCCAATCACATCCCAAATGTGTTCGATTGGTGAGAGATCAGGAGAGTACGCTGGCCAGCGAAGCACCTGCACACCTTGCAGAGCACGTTGGTTGATGCTAGCAGTGTGAGGTCGGGCATTATCCTGCTGACAAAGGGCATTGGGCATCCCCTGAATGTAGGAGAGTGTCAACGGCGGCAAAACATCATCCACCTATCGTTGGCCGTCATGGTGCCTTGAATACGAACTAGAGGTGACCTGGAATCGTATGCAATTGCGCCCCAAACCATGATGCCGTGTTGTTGCGCGGTGGGGCATTTCCTAATTGCTGCGGGATTGGACCTATCTCCACGTTGACGCCACACTCGTACGCGGTGACTATCACTGGGAAAACATAAGTTTGACCCATCTGAGAACACGACCCTGTGTCATTCCGTTGTCCATATCGAGCTAGCCAAGCACCATTGCAAACTTTGCCGTCTATGCTGTGGGGTCAATGGCAGTCTACTTAACGGGCGCCATGAGCGCATAACTGACGGCAATGAGTGCTGGTCACTAGCAACCAATCGACAGAAAATGGCTCTGGTCTATGTGAGAACATCCAGGTTGTCTTGAACATGCTGCAGAATGGAGGTACAAGAGGCTTGTGGGTTCGCCACCACTTGTCGGAGGATGCATCGATCCACGCGGGCTGACATCACTCTGGAAGCACCGGCACCCCTCAAACTTGCCACAATTGCTTATTCCAACCACCTTCGCCACAGCCGGAGCACTAAGGACGCGTCCAGGTGTGTCTCAGCTGCGATTTGCCGTATGGACCAACCTGTTCTTCTCAGTCCAATCACCATGCCCCTCGTAAAATCGTCTGTCTGCTGGAACTGCCTCCGTTGACGGTGGCCTGGCATTCTCTGCTATTACACGCGTCCTCTGAGATCAGAGCAAATTTTCTACGATGATTTCCCTAGTAGAAGTGTCATGACACCAATATTGCACATTCTGTAGATTCCTTCCCTTATATCTTATTCAACGTGCGCTGGAGAGCTGCGCATTTCGCATCATTTAAATAACTCGTTAACGTGCGTCTACTCTGAAATTTGCATAAATTTCTGGCCACACATTCTTGGTGTTGTTGCATTTCCAATGTCGCGTAGTGTATATGACCACCTGGGTGGCCATATCAGGAGCAGGTCAGGTTTTACGAAAATAGTTTGATTTTGAATAGCTCTTAAAATATACACCATCAACGACAGCACCAGTTGATAGAGCATTAAAAACTGAACAAAGTATGATTATATTCATAAAAAATTATTTTAAAAGCGTGCATAAAAAAAGAGACATCAGATAAAAGCAAGAAGCGGTCACACCAAAAAAATAAATTGGAAAATTTGCATCAAATTCCACAAGCTAGATGAATGGTGTGAGGCTTGTTCATTGTATGCTCATAGCATTTGGTTAACTAATTTTTTAGTTAACTAACGTATAATAGGGGATATATCGGGGAGATGGCCATAACAGGGGCATCTACCTCATTTCGAATTTCACCTAACAGTTCTAGGGGCTTATTCTACGCACTGTAAGGATCCGAAAACTGTAAAGAAAATAATCTTTTTTTTAATTAGCTTCTCTTTAGAAATAATCATTTGAAAGCGATTTTAATATATTTCTTTTCTAAAAAGAAGTAAAAACCGCTGTTACCGCTTTAAATGATTTTTTTGTGTCCGGAAGACTTTCTCAGCTAATATTAAGAAACCTATGGAACATAAAAATGTTCGTTTTATAGAGAAATGTTCGATAAACAGGCTGAAATAGACAGGTTTTATATCGAAGAATTATTTTAAGAGATATTTAATGTTAAGTCGTACAAAACAGTTTCGTTAAAAAAGTTGTATAGGAACAAAAATTATGCATAAGAATTTAATCATATTGCGCAGATATATAGTTGATAAGCTTGCGCTGCGCAGTGTCTAATTGTTTTTTTTATTTGACTAATCTTTTGAAGATTTTAATTTAATTTTTTTGTTCTAAATTCCATTTTAATTGAAATTTATTTCATATTTCGAAAAGGCCATTTTTTATACTGTTGCCAATTTATAAATCAGCGCAAATAATAATTTTCCCTTTCAATTAAAATCTAATTAAAATAGTTTTTGAAAAAAAAGCATTTTTCCGTTACATGCAAATTTCACTTTGAGGACGCTCAGTTGTGTAGTTGAGGGGCGCTTAAGGTACCTATCGACGCAGAATCATCCAAGGATTGTTGATCATGATTTTTAAAAAATACGTAATCCGCCTAGATATGAATTGTTTTGCCGTTTATTAATGTGTTGCCGATGTATTATGTTTTCAGAGATATCTTGTAAATTGTACTGCAAAAATATACCCCCCCCCTCCTATTTCTGAATCTTGTGAAACTAAAATTATGAAAAATAAAATAGGGGTGGTAGGAGTTTATTTTAACAATGCAGGAAAACTTTTCTATAGCATAAAGTTTTTGAAAAAATCACATTTTTCCGTTACACACAAACTTTATTTTACATTAATAAATTTACCGTACGGATCGCGAGTTATACTCGCACTTCACCAATTTATCTTTAACTTATAGAACTTGTAATTTTTTTAGAAAATAGTTTATAATTTTCTTCTCATTGCTGTAAAATTTAATAATAATAAAAAATAATCCGAAATTCGTTTTTTTATTTCATAAATAAATTAGTGTATGAGATTAAACTAAAAATGACACGATATTTTAAAACATTTTTAAATACTACTTGTTGAATATTAACGCAATATGTTTCTTTTGCATTGCATGAAATTTTTCGCGATATCGGGAAAAAAAACTTTATTGTATACATATAAAATATTTTTGTAGACTTTACATATTTTTTTTAAATGTTGGAAATAATATAGGTTAAATATAAAATTAAAAATGTCACATACTGAAAGTTACATATAGTTTTCATCCAATTGTAGTAAAACTTAGCAGTTTTTATAACAACAATATACAAATTCAATGACAACAGTTGCCAATTTAATCTCATTCGTCAAAAACAATTCGCCCTTAGAAGAATTACCTTCAAATTTTGGATCTGATAAAATGAAAATATAATTTTTACTTATTTTAGTATTCTAAATTAAAATACACGCTTTCGTATAAAACTATTGCCATTATTCAAAGCATCCCATTTTAAGGGGTGATTCGAGCAATCTTAAAAGTCATCTATTTGAACTGAAACTATTTTTTATTTCCAACTTTAAAGAGAAAATGGCACAAATATAATAATTTCCAATACGGTGGGTGCCCCTATTATGACCAAGCTAAAGTTTAAAAATTTTCTCAGCCGTAATTTTGAAAAAATCAAAACAGTTTTATTTTTTAAAACATTCTCAGGTTAATGGACTTTCGTAAAATAATAGTACATTCTCATGAAAATAATTTTACTAGTCCAAAAAAAAAACGGAATTCCAAAAGTCTAATCAGGAACATGTGCACATTATGTCGTCGCTACAATATGAAAAAATGAAAATGAAAAAATGAATTTTCATCATTTTTATAAAAAGCCAATTCTCACCACTAAAGTATAATAGAATTCTTTGCCAGGGTTGCCAATTTGATCTTGTGTTCTACTCACAAATTTCGAATCCATATGGAAAGTTTCAAATATAACTTTTGCTTTATTTAATGACAGACATTTCGTGATTACTTAAAGTAAAAAATAATATCTGAAAATTTCTGGTATGAATTCGGCACCTCTAAATAAAAAAGAAAGCCAAGCTGGCAATCCTGTCTTTCACATAAATTTTATTAATATTCTTACTAGGCGAAGAATTGTAATAAATTTTAGTGGTGGCAATCGGTCCATCTATAAAAGTAATGAAAAAGGCATTTTTTCATATTAAATAGTTTGACACGGTAGCGACGATATGGCCACCATTGTTCCAGATTTCACAAATCGTGATTTTCTTCAATTAAAAAGTGCTATTCTGCAAAATTAAATAATTTTGGTGCAAAATAAATAAACAGGATACTCAATAATTCAAAAGTGGATTTGAAACAAGATTTTTCATCAAAAATGACGTTGTTAACGAAATTAACATTACAATTTAAGTTTTTATTTTGAAAAAATGTGAAATCCTTTTAGAGTTTAAGAAATTTGTTAAAACAAATTACTGATCGCAATTGGAACAAATAAAAGTGGTCTTTATCATAACTATGCAATGATATGGCCACCTGGTTCATGAACAAGTCTGCTTTCACGAAAATTGCTCGATTTTCAACAACTCGTAAAATATATATCATCAACGACAGCACAAATTGATAGAGCATTAAAAACTGATCAGAGTATAGTGGTATTCATGAAAAAATTATTTTAAAAACGTGCATAAAAAGTCGGTTCACCAGATAAAAACAAGAAGCGATCACACCAAAAACATAAAATTGGAAATTGGCGTCAGATTCAACAACCTAGATGAATTGCAGTGATCACATGATACACTAGAAAGCTCCTTTATGGTATGATGATGTCATCTAGCGAATTTTGTGATTAGCTAATGTATAACAGTAGGATGGCAATATCAGGAGCGTGGCCATAACAGGGACACCTACCTTATTTTCATTTCTATTTCTGTAAAAAAGGTAATAATCACATTAGGTATGATAATAGTAAAAAATAACCGAATTTCCACTATTATTCAAATTTTATTAAAAATCTCGATGCGTACCCAAGTACATCACAACTTCGGCAGCACGAATACTAAAGCTATAGCTATAAACTTTTATGCTTTTTTTCCTATCACTAAAATTTGATAGTAAATGTTATCTTATTAAATCGACAAAATCGTGTGATTACATAAGCAAAAAATTTCTATTAAATTTTAGTGGTAACAAAAAAGCGTAAAAGTTGGCATCTATGCTAAAGCAAGCTAGAGCTTTTCTCATAGAAAAGGTAAGTTGAATAAGTTGAAGTATTCTGTGAATTTGAATTAAAAATTAATACTCTGAATTTTAATTTGCAATATTTATAAGTATTTTTCACTTTCTTTAATCACAAAAAATTCTACAATTTCTACAATCTAAATATAAGTCGTCATATTTACAGAAATGTAAATCTCAAATGTTAAATTTCTAGCCTGAAATACAGACGCTAGACTCTTTGGAGTGTGCACAACTTGTTGCATATTTAATATCTTGTAAATTAATTTTCCTTTCGAATTTTTGAAGATATTTTAACATTTTTAGATCTTTAGGAATAACAAACGTTCATGCCAGCTCGCATGTCGTCATATTTACAGAAATGTAAATCTCAAATGCATTCATATAGTCATATATTTTTATATAAGATTTTTCATTCCTAAAAAAGAATATAACGTACACATTATAATTTTACTCTCCTGATACTAATACTACTTTTAATATAGTTTTCTTTTACAACTATGCATATTTACTGTCATTTAAATATTTTTGTTCTTTGTTGAAACATTTTTTTTTTATAAAATTTTACATGGAAATTAATTAAAATAAGTTTTTGATATTCTTAATTTCATCACTCAAAAAAAAACTCTTTAAAATGTAAATAAAGAGATTTTCGATGTAAGAGTTGTCATAAAAATAAACAAAAGTAATTGCATTTGTTGATGAAACAAAAGATTTGAATTAATGAATAAATTAAATCCCCCTTTCCATTAATTTTTTTGTAGTATGTTGAATAATATTTATAATTGATACATATTTTATGACTTCTTGCGTCATGCAAAAATTAATTAGTGCCTTGATTAAATGTTTAAATTCTTTGAAGGTATAAATTATTTGTAATTTAAATATTATGTTTGTATTTTTTCAGACACCTTCATTAAAATGCAGTTATTTAAATTAAAATACATAGGATTAAATTTATAATTAGTTTTTTAAAGCAACATTGCATAAAAAAAGTATTAAAATCGAAATCATAACAGAATGCTTAAGTCATTTGTATGCATATGTAGAGCGGCTATTCAAAATTTAAATTGTTTAATTTTAAAGAACCGTTAAGAAAATGAGTATATATTTAGGTAAGAATAATTTAATTTCATATGATTTCTGAAATTTGGTCCCATTTATAGAATGATTGCATTTCAAAAATATATACCCAGTAATTCTCCAGGAGGAAGCGTCACACTTTTAACAAGTAATAATTACATATGGCGAGGGTCAGTCAAAAGACAAAAGTTGCGCTTCTTCGTAAAATTTTTTATTAAAAGGGTATTTTGAGGAAAGTTTGTGGCAACACTTCAGACACCTATCTGACATTTATGTGACGTAGCGGCTTTCACGCGGCAATTTTTGTTCGTATGATAATCAGTCGCAAACATATCTCGGCAGCTGCAAATGACGTCCAAATTGGAAATGCATGCAGTGATTCCCTTTTTCGTGGTGAAAAAGTGTATCTGCACTGAAATTGATAGGCAGTTCTATGAAGTGTATGGTGAAAATGTAATATCACGTCAAGCTATCGCGAAGTGGTGCAACATGTTTAAGAGCGAACGTTTGAACTTCTGAAAAAGTTTAGGTGGGAAGTGTAAGGTCCCCTCCTTAAAGCCCAAACCTTCCAAATTGTGACTTTCATGTTTTTAGTCCCATTAAAGATGAACTTTTAAAGCAACAATACTATTAGGATGACGAGGGGAAAGCTACAATCCAAGAATGGTTATCGGACATTGGACGCGATTTCTTTGCAGAAGGCTTTGAAAAACTTGTGCCACGCCTCGGCAAATCTTTAAATAAAGGAGGTAATTACATCGAAAAGTAGATTTTGCATGGAACTTTAGGATACAAATAAAATTATTGTAAAATGTCAATAATGTTTTGTTTTCTTTAGCAGTGCAACTAACTTATTGACTGACCCTCGTACATGCTAGCTGGCGTATTTCAGCAAGCGTGCTTTGACTCGGTAACCCTGTACTGTTATGAACATTCACGTTAAATTCCATAATTACAAATTTCTCTCATTTTGCCACGAAACAGATGATCTTAAATTCAATTTTTTGCGTGCCACTGTAAGAAAAACTGAATATGAGACAATGAATATTTTAAAGAATTCCAGAAGTACTATCTGCAGGGTTCGTACGCCTCCTGGAATCTTGCGACCAGAAAATTTTTCGGTACCAGTATTTTCTTACAGAAAATCTCTCTTTAAAGAAGGCGAAGTTTCTCGAGTTTAACTTAGATTTATTTTTCCATAAAAAATATACCGGTATGACTTCTGGAAAATTCCCTGATCCGTACGAACCTTGTATCTACCTTAGAAAATATATTCAAAAGTCGTAACGCACAGCTAATTTTTATAAATGTTATAGCCTAGAAAAAACAAAATGCATTAAAACTAAGCAGACAAACGTAACATTTTTTTTATTATGATGGAATTTATAATGGTAACAACGCCAAACGAGCCTTTTCCAACAAACAAAAGAAAATAAAAGGATTATCAAAATCAAAGTATCTTTTCAAAAGTCATGCGAGACCACCATGACAAACTATCGAATGTGAAAAATGCATTTTTAATTACTTTTAAAAATAGGCCGATTGTCATCACTCAATTTTAATAGTTTTCTGTACCAGGTTTGCCAGCTTGGGTTACTCTTTTTTCTTAAATTTTGAATCCATATTCAAAAAATTAATCCAGAGTGTAATCCAAAAATTTCAAAAAGAACCGTTTGATATATTTAATGACAGTCATTTCATGATTGCTTTTAGTAATTGTTTTATCAAAACTTCTGGTATGAATTCGGTATCTCTGGATAAGAAAGAAGGCTAAACGGGCAACCCCGTACTTCACAGATTCTTTTATTATAGTTTTACTTGGGAAGAATTTTAATTAAATTTAGTGGTGACAATCGGCAGATTTTTGATTAGGCTAAACTGGCAACCTGGTACTTCACAGAACTTCTTATTAGTATTTTTACTAGGAAATAATTTTAACTTTTAAATGCCTAGAGTATCAAATTTGCAACACTTTTTATTTAACTTTTAATAAATAAATCAAGTTCTTCTCAAACATTATATTTATATCGAAATATTAATCTTGTACAAATCACATAAATATGCTACTAAATAAAGTTAAAAATATATCTTAAAATTTTTGGTGTCTATCCTTAATCCTGCAATGCATAAAATTTACTTTTAGAATTTTTTTTTCACTTATATTAAGTATTAGACACCAAAAATTTTAAGATGTATTTTTTGGTTTATTTAGTGGCATATTTATGTGTTTTTATAGGATTAATCTTTCGATATAAATATAGTGGTTTAGAAGAACTTGATTTATGTATCAAAAGTTAAATAAAAGGTGTTACAACTTTGATACTCTAGGCCAGAGGTTCCCAAAGTGTGCTCCGCGGAGCACTTGGGGCTCCGCGGCGTTCCAGGAAAATAAACAAAACATGAAAGAAAATAGCATATTGCAAGGGAAAAGATTTCGAAAGTATGTAGGAATTTGTGTGTGCGTGTGTCAAATATAAAAACATCTATCACTGGGTTGAAAAATACTATAATCTATCTTTTTTAAATCATAAAAATATTTGCATTATATATCTATCCATTTTCTATATAATATTTTTGGTTTGAACTACTTTATTTTATGTTTCTGCATTTAATATGTTTAAAAATTTGATTCAAAATAAGCTACAAGAAATAGTATTCTGAATCGAATGCACAACGTGAATCGAATGAGCAAAGGCGCGCCAGTGCTGTTATCTCTGCTTGCCGAACAAAAGGGAGAACAGATTTGTTCTTTGGAGCTCAGCTTGTTCATACGTTTATAGTAACCGTAAGTTCTGACGTATAATCCTCGGATCAAAAAATCTTGTTTTGACCCAGAAACTTTATTTAATAATTGAAGTCAAAAATTTATAGTGATCTAGTAAGTGGCATTTCATAAAATAAAATTTCTGGGTTCAAACATCATTGTTTGATCCGCAAATTATACGCCGGAAATTACGGTAGTTCTTTTTTGCTTAGTAACCAGGTTCTTACTTTCTAATGAAGTGTGTCTCACATTGTTTATTTTCTTTTGCTTCAGTCTTTGCGATCTTTAAAATGAGGTGTTTTAGACCCCATGGGCTTTATTGGCATGACGTCATAAACCACCATCATGTGATCTCCCTGCTGTGTTTATATTTGTTTGTCTATGTATCGCATGCATACATTGGTCGATATTGTAAGAAATCACGTGTTGGTGGTATTCTTACAATCTCGAACCCAGATTCCCAATAAAGCCCAGCTATATTTACTGAGAAATTTGTTAGTTAAGCTTTGATTGTTTCAGTGATAGACTTATAATTAGTTTTCACTTTTCGTTAACATTTTAGTTTAAGTGGTTTAATCTCAAATTCCATGTTCTATTTGAATTTAAAATTCAAAATTGCTTCAATTTTTTAACATTTTCAGTTTTTTTAAAGTTTTCAAAAGTCTCTTGTATACGTTGTGTATATAGTTTTTGCACACTATTTGCAACTTTAATTTCTTTAATATGTTTATTTTATTTTTATTAATTCACAGTTACTTAAATTTTCTATGCTGTTTTACGTAATTGTACTTATTTTTTAAAGCAATGTATGTTGCTGAAAACACATTTTTTTAACATCTTGTATCACTTAACAACCCCTCTTTAAAATTTTGTTTTAATTGGTTTCGGCATTGGCTTAAGTATCCACAGATGCCGCATTTTCCTATTAGAAATAAGGCTGTAGCAATTAAAAATATATATTTATTGTTTCTTTACATTTGTCATCACACTAACAATCTACACTTTTGCTCAGCTCCACCCCTTTCTTAGACTTTTCGTCAATGAGTACTCGCCCTGATATAAATTTAACCCCACCCATATATCCCGTTTTGTTAGTAAAGTTTTTTATTAGTTGCAGTTCTTTTAAGTTTTTAACCGTATATCTGATTTGAGCAAAAACAATGGTGAAAGAAAGTTTCTTTCAAAAATGTAATTAATAGCTAAATACTTCAAACAAAACATCCAAAAAAAGTGTACTGCACCTAACAATAGATGTTATAGATGTATGTTATAGATTTTGCCCCGCCCACTTAAACTTTAACACGATGATCTGCTTCTAAATGTATTTTTAAAAAATGGTTCAAAATAACAAGCTCAGAGTTGATTCGTTTTCGTTGCATGTTTAGAAGTATTAGACACGTAAAGAAGAACGGAAAAAGAATCCGTAATCATGATTTTATTACGGGTGGGCGGGACTAGCGAAAAGGTGTTATATAATTACTTATGGGCGACTGAGCCTATGCATTTTCTTTCTTTTCGCGAGTAGCCTATTGGAATTATACTCTATAATCCCAAATGAAGTATCTCCAAATGAAGTCTCTCTTTGTAAACAAAAACTGTACAACTTACCTTTTTTCTGTGTGTGTGTGGTTTTTGCCATAAATAATAGGTTTCACGTAAGCCCTAATGCACTGCATGACACAGACAATGTTACCATTTTGATCTTTAAATCAGAGTTAATACTGGAAATCCCTAAAGAATATTTTTTATTTAAAAAATGGATGTCATTAACCCTTTAACAATATTGCTCGAACGTCGCTCAGGTAAGAAGAGTTTGTTTTCTTCGTTACTAAAAGTTTTCAGAAACCACAAATTTTTAACTATAATTTTTGCTGTATTTTGCGGACATATTTCTATTATACAAGCCAGATATTTTAATACGAAAAAGTGGTTTTTAGTCCTTATTTTTAATTTATTGTGACCAATAATAGTAATATTAACTAAAACTGTTAAGGGGTTTAATTATAGAAAATTTGATTTTCAAAATTTCTAGTATGAATTCAGAATTTCTGTAGCAAGAAAAGGGCCAAACTGAGAACCTTGGCGCCATGTTGGAAACTACTGGTTCGGACTCTTGTCCAGCGGATCTTTCTCTGCTCCATAAGCATAAAAAACATTAATTTGTAAACCAAAAAGTACGTGGGGTTAAGGGGCTCCGCCTTAGAAATTCTTCCCAAAAAGGGCTCTGCGAGCCCAAAAGTTTGGGAACCACTGCTCTAGGCATTTAAGGGTTAATTAAATTTAGTGGTAACAATCGGGACATTTGTAAAAGTAATGAAAAATACATATTTTCATATTCGATAGTTTAGCATGGTACTGACGGTATATTTAATAAAAAATTAAAAGATATATATTGTATAAACTCCTTCGCTGGAATTTGTTAATATATGTTTGTTTGTTTATTCTAGCATTCAGTGCTTATAGACTGAAAAAGCATAGCAGCCAACTTTTACCTTATTTCTTACTACTAATACTTAATAGAAATTTTTGTCTTTTTTAATGAAAAATTTCGAAGCTTAAATAAGGCAAAATGTACTATTAAATTTTAGTGGTAAAAGCAAAGGCGTATAAGTTGGCACATATGGACTTATTTACCTTTCGATCATCTTCTTGCTTAAACTATAAGAACTTTTTTTAATTAAGTGCCACAAATATTTGAACCACTGTTTGAAATTACATGTTTATTTACCAACATAAAATAATCATAAAACAATAATTTTTTATCATTAAATTCATGTTCAGTATCATCCAATACAATTATTTTTTGATTTATTGATTGACCATCTTCGTTAACTTACAGCAGATGAAAGAATTTAAAATATATATCACCATTATATAAAACTTCCACCATGCCTTATATAATATGACACTATGGAACTTTCAAACTATTTTAAAAGTGCAAATGATATTCAGTCAGTGCTAATTTTATCAAATAAACCGAGTAAATGCTGCTATTTCCGTAGTTTAGGATAAAAATAATTCCAGTTATTTATTTTATATTTTCTGTGCAATTAGCTCGAAAAGTTTATCTTTTAAAAGTTTTTGTTATATTCCCGTGCTTCAATCTTTTATTTAATAAGTAGAAAATGAAGCCAGTGGAGCATTATAAAGACTTTGAAAAGTAAGTTTTGTTTCATGCATTTGAAAAATGATCTGATGGTCTTAGAAACATATTTTTTCATTCTTTTTACGATAATAACGCAATTTGTTTTAAAAGAAATAATTAATGATGCGTAAGTCTTAGCAGAAAATTTAACAAACTGCTTCTTAATGAAGGTGATTTAATTAATCGTGTTAATTAATTTTGTTGAATTATACTGAATATAAATGAAAAGAAAAATTACTCTCATTATCTGAAAAAGTGTTTGCTTTTCCAGGGAAAGTAAAATAAACCAGAACAATAAGGTAGACAAACAAAATATATAAATCTCAGGAAAGTTTACGTCAATCTTCTAAATGATGAATAGAATAAAAAATAATTGTGTGTTTCTTACATCATTCAAATCCAGTTGATGTAATAAAAGTGATATTGTCCGTTGAAGAATGATTAAAGAAAAAAATGCATTATATTAAATTTCTCACTAGAATTTAAGAAAATAATATATCTTATAGTTTTTTATATGTCTTTTTTTCAAGTGATTGTTTTTATATAAAGCATAAAATCAGTGGAGTATCATACAGGTTTTCTAAAGATAGGTTTTGCCTGGTATATTCGGTCTAAACAAAACCCCGTACATTTTAATTGTCACAGAAAAAAAGCGGCAATAGCCATTCAACTTTAAATTATATATATTTCTCCAATTTATGTTAAAATAAGCTTAGGGGGTCGTCTTCATACTCAAATTGTTTCAAACTCTGAAATTTTCAATACGAACAGCTAGTTATAACATCATATTTAGCTTTTTTAGTAAATGTTACCTCAGGATATCAAACGGGAAGCCATTAAGCAGTTTAGGATTTAGGAACGTTCAAAATTTCGAAATCGTATTGTTAAATTCATTTGTAATCGTTGCAACACAGTTTCTAATGCTGGTGGCTTTTTAAGCATAACTTAAAAATTAGTTAGTGGAATGAGCTGTATACTTTAATTCACATATATACAGCTTCTAGAAATAGAAATTGATTTCTGTTAGAAATTTTATAATAGATTTTTTTTTTGAAAATTCATTTCGAATATATAGAGGAGAAGGTCTAAAAACCGGCTACTACTTTTAATTTCAATTTAGATCCCACAATTTTGAAAATTAATTTAGGAAAACCATCATGCTAGGGTACCTTGATATGTTTCACACGCGTTTAAGAAAAAAAAATCCGTTTAAAAAAACGTTTTCTGTTTTTAACCCCTTAACGGTCGCGACCGATAAGTGTAGGCTACTTTTCTTAAATACAGATTGTTTGATTGCCCCCACTTTATTTTAAGTAGAAATATTCACCTTATTTAATAGCAGAGAAAATAATGAGAAAATAAACCAATTGCACTGCTTAAAAAGCTGGTGGGAATAAAGCAATCTGAATTTTTAAAAAGTATCCTACACATCCCGTGAATATCACGGACGCGAGAGTTAAGGGGTTAAAGACAAAAATTCGGAAGGTTTGCAAATTTGAGTTTAAAAAATAGGGTCTAAATACCAGCGGTCTCAGTTCTTTACAAAAGAAACACACAATTAGGGCTAATTTCACTAACTAAGAGAAAATAATAATGTTTTAACAAATTGCATTGTTTATAACATTTAATATGTACAGAAAGAACATGGAAGTTTTAATAAACAATCATTGTTGTGAAATTTATAAAATTCTTAACGACTATCTCTGACAGTCTACTTTACATTCTGTTCCGAGCTTTGTTTTTCAACGTGTTAAACAAAAATAAGCTACCTAAAGTATAAAAAATCACAAACATTGTGATCACTCGCTGATCCAGTGCAGTCGTAATGGTTCCACGTATCGCATTTTAAATATCGAACCCAGAGTTCCCCCTTCTTGTCTACAGAGAAAGCACAACCACGGAAGACTAATTGCATCATACTCCACAGTCAAATACCTTCCTTTTTTACCTTTTTAAAATCCAATTTCTGCCCCTTTCGCCTGCATTTTGTTCATTTTTCTTCTTTCACTTCCCATTTATTGAGGACCATTTTGGAGTGCCCAACAATTCTTTTCTATGAGGTGAACCACAAATGACGCAACAAAGCAATACAACGTGCATGATCATATAAATTCATTTATTTTTCTCCTCTTCACGCGGAGCAAACGCCAGAGAGGTCCAAATATCGGCTAACTGTTAATTAGACCACCCTGGTTTGCCGGTATTTGGACACTTATATGTTTAATTTAAAACCTGTATCGGTCATTCATATAGTAAAATACCAGGGTATTCATGCTTCACCATGACAATGCATCTTGGCCCATTTCCTCACTACCTGCATAAGTTTGGCAAATACCCATCCTCCCGCTGCACATGTGGAGCCCGCGGCACATCACTCCATTTCATCTTGGATTGTCCATTGACAGCAACACTGCACGTAAGGAAACCAGCCTCACTCCCTCTGTCGAACTGATTTTATGTAATTCAAAAACAACGAAGAACCTTGCAAAAAATAATAGACTGCATTTCTCTCATGGAACGCAATCAACATCTGTACCAACTCCCACCAGTGGACTACTCCACGGACGGAGAACTTCCTAATCAACAACCTCTTAAACACTAAAAAAAATCGAAACAGTTTTCAAAAGCATAACCAAAACTCTAAGTTTCCACCAAACCCCCCACATCCACTGTAAGCTCTTGAAAACAATCCTCAACAGTATAAAAAGAATATGACGTCTTCATCAAACATCCCTCATCCATAGTGAACTCTTAATCATAACAAACAACAGTGTAAATAGAACTTAATATATCATCTGACTACCACCATTCATTGTGAACACTTTAAATCATAAACTCTGATGAACTTTCTTGTTCATGACAATCAAAAGTGTAAATAGGACTTAAACAATAATGTAACAACACCATCCAATGAGAACTCTAAATCATAAACTCTTATGAACTTACAAAAACTCAGCCAAATGTGAACCTATTGTAATGTAATTATGGTAATTATGCAACAGCCTAATGGCCTCATTTGTAATTTGTATTTTTTTTTTAATAAACTTGCCTAGCAGGGCTTGTAGAGCTTAAGCCATATGGTAGGCATCCCTGCTTGGTTGAATTGAATTGAATTGAATTGAATTGACAATGCATCTTCTCATTCAGCAAGGATTACAGTCGAATTTCTTGAACAAAAAACATCAAAGTTATAGAACATTCACCCTATTATCCTGATCTTGCTATGTGACTTTTGGCTATTTTTTAATCTAAAAAAAATTACATGAGAGTCGTTTTCATTCAGAAGATGAGATTGATAAAGCTATAAAAGAATATATTTCACCTATTGCAAGACATGGATGGCATTCAATCTTTGAAAAATTCGCCTACAAAAGTGTATTGATCTTGGAGGGGACTACATTGAACACTATTAAGAGTTTGTAAGTTTAACATGTACCATTTAGTCGTATCTCAAAAATTTCAGTGTAACACTCGGCTTTATATCAACGTAATTTAAAAAGGATTGCTAATATAATATAAAACGCAAACAATCTTGTAAATTATATCCATAATAAATAAATAAATAAATGATTATGACAATACATCTAAGTATCATTTAAGTGATTGAGAAATATAATAACTTATTTCTTCTTATTATTTAATATACAAAATATTACATTTCTTTATTTAAATGTAAAAATTTTAATACCGAAACCAATTATCTACTCATTCAAGAATTAAAAATTTTAAAATCTAAAATAATGAATAAATAAAAAGCTTTCATTAATTCATTCTTGTTTTTTTTATTAATTCATTATTTTAGATTTAAAAATTTTGTATGATTACATGATTATGCATGACAATTCATATTATTGGATTATTAGTTTATTTGCAAATTAGACGCAAAAAAGAGGTTCAGCTTTAATTTTGGTAGTCATTATGTACGATAATGATGACAGTGCTTTTTTCAGTTTTCAGGATATGGTTGAAACAAATTACTTGTAATAGAACTCTCATTTTTATTAATTGATTCTCTTACTCAATAATATATTGCATGTTTCCAATTTCAATATATCCATAAACGAAAATCATTATTTCGAAGTATCGAAGTTTTATGATGTATCCTTCATTAGCATCAAGATTGGTCTTTATTCCATTCTCTTTATGCAACACCTCGTAAAGAAATATGTGTTTAATCTATCTCGTAGTATTCCATAAAATATTTGCTTTGTTCAGCGGAATTCAACAGCACAAGTCAATCACTTTTAGAAAGCTTAACCAAGTGAAATACGGCTTTTAATTAAAAGCTAATCATGAAAGCTGAACTCATTTGTGCGTAAAAATTTGCACTTTGAGAAAATCCATGTCCATTGGGATATAACAGCACGAGTCATTTGCTTTCTGCAAGCTTAACGAAATTAGATATGGCATTTAATTGATAACTAATCATGAAAGTTCAACTTATTTGCGCATAAAATGGAGCATTACACAGAACAGGGTGTAAATGTAAACTATTCGCTTATGTGGTAGAAAATTTTGTTTCACGACGAAAGAAGGCTTAACAACTTATTAGTGACAATTTGTATTTTAGCTGAAAAATCATTAAAAGAGTAACGTGGAAAGGTACTTGAATAACTTCCTCAGATAGGAAATGTCATTTAACTTTATAATGAAACTAAGTGACTTTTACTTTTTATAATAATGCTGTTTAATTTTACCCAATATTATGTGTATTTAACATTAAATTTCACTATAAACAAAGGTTATTCTTCGTGAAATGTTTATTAATAATTACTACCATCGTGATTATTTAAACGCAGTTTGAATTTCACATTGTTTTTTTGTTTATTTATTTATTTATTTTGAGACAATCACTCGTGTTAAATTCAAGAATATTTCCATAATTAAAAGATTTTTTTATACAGAATTAAATTCGACTCTAACAAACATTCACTGTGTATCAGCTAAGAAACAATTTATTAAATATTTCAATTTTGATATTTCTACAGAATTAGAGGAGATATTTCATGCAATAGACTAGGTTACACATTATAAAATATAGGTCATTTTTTAACATATTACCTGAAAAGAATCGTCGCACAGTGGAGAATGTGATGCAAAATCCTGTCCAAAAGGGTAGAAATAAAAATTTTCTCAAAAATTGTAAAAAGCGTATTTTATAAGAGCTGACTAACTGGTGCATCAAAATATGTATGTTTCAGAAGTATGAGTCACAACCTGTGGCTTCTAGATGCGTTTCTTTGTTATGTTTCAGCTTTGTTATTGTGTTTAAATGTATTGAAAATGTGTTATTTTTAGAGTGTGCTGTTTTGATGATATTGATTTTTTTTTAATTGATAGTATTGATATTTTTATAAAAAATCTAATATTTTATGTAATTGTCATTGCTGTCAGTTTTATTACACATTATGTTTTTAGATATAAAATAATACTCTAAAAACGACATTTTCAAAACTGAGCAAAAAATACTCTAATCCGAGTATGTCGCATAGTCAAAATGGCTCCGAATCAAACTTACTCAAGTTTGAAACATGTATGTACTCAAATGGTATTATATTACATATAAAGTGGAGAGTCAAAATACGTCCATTAAAATTAATATTACAAATATATCTCAAAAAACTTTTAAAATATATACTAAGACACTTTTATTTTGCTTAAAAGACGTCAAAATATCAATAAAAATTTTAAAATTTACATGTTTCGATTTGTTCTCCAAATCATCATCAGAATATACACAAAGCACAAACACAATGTACATAAAAACGGGTTGGGTTGGGTTGATTATTGACGGCCAATTATATACACTTGGGATATAGGCCCGGGGGGAGTGCCCTTCGTGGGGGTCTTTCTAAGGGAACCTAACCCGTATTTACGCATGGATAAATCCACGGCTCGAAGAAAACCACGAAAACTCCGAACGATTAGGCCGACGGGCGCGATTGGGATCGAACCCAGCACCTCCCGTCTACCAGCTTCGAGAGCAGAACCTCTCAGCCACTGGTGGGGCGTACATAAAACCGGAGTGCCTGAACAGTCCCTATATGAAATAAGGTACAATCTGTACATAATGTACAATTCCTGTGGCCGATAGATACATTCAGTATTTTCTTGTATAAAAGCTTGTAAAATTTTATCTGAATGCAATAAAAAGTGTTTACAACAGCTTTGTCTAATGCTAATCGAACCTTAATCTCCCGCCATCTGTTGGCAATTATTTAAACTAAAACTTTTCATCATATTAAAAAAAAGAGTATTTTTGTTATAGTGGATTTTTCCAAAACTGGCTGAATTACACCGATTCCTCTATTTTTGTGAATTTTTGAAATGTTAAAGACCTTACATGGCTCTCAGTAGCATCCATTATGTTCATTTACTTAAATTAAGTTTAAATTTCATGTTAAGTAGCAAACAAACAATAGTTTTAAAAATTACTTCAAATTTGCACACTAGTTTTAAAAATTACTTCAAATTTGCACAATAGTTTTCAAAATTACTTTTCATTAATATCATAACAAAATCTATAAGATGTATAACTGCATCAAGAAATTTTCATTGACTTATCCTAATAATATTATAAATCTGATTGTGTGCAAATGTTAGGCTGAAGCCAGCGTCAAAATGGAGCATTTAATGATCCTGTATTTTTGCATATAGATTGATTATAACCGTGAAATGAACATAGACTGGTTTTTGTTTATTTTATTCAAATATTTTTCCTAATAATTCAAAATTTCGTTATTTTCATAGAGAATAAATGGACATTTTTTCGTATAATATTTTAAAATGGTTAAATTTACTTTATGGCTAATACTTTATCGTTGCCACAACTAATTTAAAACCCGGAATAATAATTTTTACTCAACAATTTAGTTTCAATTGAAAAATTTTCACGTGAAAAATAAAAATGAAATAAAAAAATTAAAGAATTAAAAAGAAGATTAAATAATATTATTAGAAATAGAACGTACTTTTCTTAGTTTTTGATAATAATACAAGGTTTCAATATGCGTAACCATAGGAAACAGGCCAATATGACGTCATACATCGCAAATAAAGCGGATAGGCTTTGATTGTTGAAATAAAATGATCTTGGGTTTTTTCTTTTGTATGGTAAAATACTTAGCGTTTTACCGTCTGCGCATGGATAATATAACTATACCGTATTTTTTATTTAAATTTTAAAAAAGTAAAAAGAAATTTCAAAAGAAAATGGTTAGCAAATGTCAATAATATGCTCCGCAAAATTATCTACGTCGAAAATGATGTCATGGATAGCGAGAAATAGCTATTTTCATTCTTAAAACTAAAAGAAATAACTCGATTACCTAAAAAAAATGACGAATGTTAATAGTTCCATTTTTGTTGATAAAACATAAGATTTAATATTATTTCGTTAAAGTAACATAATTTCCCCTATGCCAGTATTGAAATTAATTGCCTGGAAAAGAAAATTAACAAGAATTATGTCATTAAAGGGGGATTTACCTGGAGAAAAAGAGACGTCATATTTGAAATAAAACGGGAATTTTCCAATATGTTTTAAAATGAGTGTGAATCAATTCCTTACATCAATAATACAAGGATCAGTAAGTATAAAAAGTAGATGAATTTCACGCCATATTTATAACGATTTTTTTTTTTTTTTTTTTTTTTTTTTTTTTTTTTTAATCTATACTGATTATTAAGCATGGGTATCCGTTATATACAGATGAGAGATTTCTGCTAAAAATCACATCATAATTTTAAGAAAAGGAAAATGAATACGGATCTATTACATTAAAATCTGACCGTGTTTGTATTTCGCAACTACTCCTAGACTATCGAACGCAACGCTACTTAATACTGGTTATCATTGATCCGAGGATGTCACACAATCTCTCAGTATTAAAACAATTAAATTAAATACCAAGTTTTTTTTTTTTTTTGTAAATTTTAACGAAGTTTATGTAAAAACGGAAAGTAAATTACTCCATATTTGTGTATAAAAAAGGCGAAATAGAACAGATCAGTATATTTTTTACGCCATTTTCTCATTAAAACTGAAAAACAGAATTTCTTTTCACTTAGAATAGATGGTGAAAACAAAATCTTGATTTCAGTAAATTATCTGAAAAATTAAAACATATTTTCACATATTCAAACTTCATGAATCAATTTATTCTGGAGAACAGAAATTGCCTGTCAACATACGTCAGTTAGAAAACAAGATTTGTTTCAGCTATGCATTAAAACAAGGAGGCAGAATTGAATTTAAAGAAAAAAGCATGTACTATTTCCAATTAATGTTTTTTTGAAGGATGGCTGTTAAGATGTTTCACAAAGGCGTTAAAAGTAAAATTGTTTATCAGGTAAAATTGACATTTATTTTTACCCAATTCGTCTATTTCCACGATTTTATTTGGCCCTCCTTTTTGTTTTGGTTGCAATTTTATTTTCGCGATTATTTGGCACAAAATTTCACTTTTTTAAGACTGAGTTATCTCAAGGTCCCTATAACAAAAAATACCGTATTGTCTCCTATGAAATGTGATAAATAGTTAGTTAATTATTAACGTTTTTAATTATCGGGAGTGAAATATTTTGCTTAATTAATGTATTTATTCTTCTTTTAATGTTGCGTGAACGAAGTCACGGGTAACAGCTAGTTGTAAGATATTTAAGATCTTTATTAAGTTGTAGTAATTAAAAGTAATTCACCAACTATTTTCGTTATATCAAAACACAAGCACGACTCATATTTTTTCTGTCCAATTTTCCGAAAGATTTAAGAAAAGGAAATTAACAGCATTCTCTGCTAATTTCATCAAACAAATCCAGTTAGTGTAAACGCATTAATAATGACATCTTAGAAGAAAAATTCAGTCTTTAAACTTTCATTTTTCGTTTAATTAGGTGGAATAGAAGAACTTAAGAACTTTTGTTGTACGTCAAACTTCATTTTTTATTTTATAAACAAAAGATGAAACGACGAAAATATTTAAAAAGAAGACAAATATCCCTCTAATGACTTTGAAACATGAGGCGCGGATGTTGAGAACACGATTTTTAAATTTTTCTTTACGTTAATGATGCAATTTGTTTAAAAAAAATAATATCTAATGGTGCATAAATATCGGTCGGAAACTTTAAAAACTACTTCTTAATGAAGGGTTAATTAGTTAATCTTTGAAATTAATTTTGTTGGAATATATCGGATGCAAATGAAGAAATTTATTCTTATAAACGGAAAGACTATTTGTCTTACAGAGTAAATAAAATGAAACTAGAACAATAAATGAAAAAAAAAGAATATCGTATAGTATATCGAAGTAATTAGAGGATCCAAAATATGCAGTCGAAAGATTTCGTCAAACTGAATAAATAGTACTTAGAAACTTAAGAACTTATAAACGTAATAAATAAATCAAATAATTTAAAATAATTATAAATACAAAATTTCTTTACATTATAGATATTCTAGATCAGGGCTTTACAAATTTGATAAAATCTGGCTTGATAAAATTTGATAGAATACAGCAAAAAATTCTTGTCATAAGTAAAAAAAAAATATCCCCCCTCCTTTCTCCCATTCACTAATTATCAAAAAACACAAAAGTCTTTTAAGAATTAATTTAGAAAAAATAATAACAAGCATAATATAGAATTATTAATTACGTAGTTTAGATGAGTAGCGGATTTTTTATACGATTTTTAGCGTTTCTCGTGTTTGGTGACTAATTTTTTACATTGTTTAAAGGAATCCTGTTTCAATATTTTAGCCCAATATAGTAAGTTTTCTCATCCTTTCAACGATTTTTTTCGCGTTCGGTTGCGATTTTTCAACATTAGTAAAAGGAATACGGTTTTAGGCTTTTAACTCAATATATTAATTTTGTCTTCTGCGATTTTTGAATTTTCATCAATTTCTTATAAAATTTGTAGTTTTTTATTGCCCATTGCAGTTTTTAAAGTTCACAAAATGAATACGGTTTCAATATTTAACCCAGTACGGTAAATTTTGTCCTTTGCAATTTTTTCTATTATAAACGGGTTTTTGTATTTTTTCGCGTTTCGGTGCGATTTTTAGACATTCGTAAACGGAATAAAGATTCTATCTATTAGCCCAATAAAGTAACTTTTGTTCTCTGCAATTTTTGAATTTTTCTAGAATTTTTTATGTGATTTTTGCCCTTCTTTCGCGTTTTGCGGCGATTTTTGAATAATTTATTTCTAAAACTGTAAGAGGTCTCCGATAACTATTCCAAATGTTCATTTCTTAGGTCAATATTTGTACTAAAAAAACCGCCGGATTAAATAATTTGGTGCCAGTGACGACCTGGCGACCGCATTTTTCAAACCCTCATCTAGATAATATTAAATATTGTATCAATTTTATGTGCTTTATTATAACAGTGTTTAGATGGCGAAATATTCAGCCAAAAGTTTATGATAAACTTTTTCAGTATCACCGAAATTGCAGCGTGACATTAGAAAGATGGCATGACTTCTGTAATTTTTGGATTAAAATGAAATATTTCGAAAAACTTACATTATGCAAAGTGACAAATGTTTATCAATATTGCAACGCAATAATTTTTTCTTTAATGTGCAGCTACAATGTAAAAAAAAAAAAAAAAAAAAAAAAAAAAAAAAAAAAAAAAAAAAAACAGATGTTTCTTAATCTATGAAAATATAATATAATCACAGACAAAAACAATACAATAACCCGTTCCGAGTTATACATGATTACGAAAAGCGTTCTTTATCATTAGAATCTTCAGAAACCATGTTATTTTCAAGATATAAAGAGGCATTTTAAACTGAAAGTTTCGTTTGCTGCCACTGATTTTCGGAAACGTTTCCGAGTAGTTTTTATAGTGTATTAATCATTTTTCTCAATCCAGAATATCGGAAGCAATTTATTCTCATTCAAACATTTTCAAAAGCGCTATACATGCAAGATTAATAAAATAATATTAACTTTAATGTTAATGCTGATAATTTATCATTTTTGTCTGCAAAACATGTTTGTTGAAGATGAAAATGTTTAATTGAGAATTGATAGCATCCGAGAAACCTATATTCTGGATACAGAAAACTGATTAATACATTATAAAAACTAATCGCAGAAGTTTCTGAAAATCAGTGGCAGAAAACGAAACTTTGTTTTCATAAATGCTTCTTTATATCTTGAAAATAACATAGTTTCCGAAGTTTCTAATGATAAAAAACGCTTTTAGGAATCGCTAGTAACTCGAAAGAGTTTATTGTTTATTTTTGTTTGTGATTATATTATATTTTCATAGATTAAGAAACATCTGTTTTTTTTTTTGTTTTTTTTTACATTAAAGAAAGAATTATTACATTGTAAATATTTTAAATCTAGTGTTAGTATTTTTCCAATTACATTTATACTTTTTTACAGGACTGAATTGTGGATAACAATAAAATGTTACCAAAAACACGAATAATATGAAATAATTCTGGAAGTCGATTTTTTCCTATAAAGTGACTTGTTTAATGAATCTTGAGAATCTGATTCATTATAAATTCAGATTGGTATTCCCAAAATCTAACATGGTTGCATTACAAATTTCTTAATTATTATCATAATGAATAAAGCACAGTTCAGTTGTATTCAGTTAAATTATTGTCGCATTAATTCTGATAAGTAATTTTTAATTTCGAGATTTTTGAAACATTTGTTGAAATGCGCTAAGAGAAACTATGTGCACGTTACACGTAGAAAGTAAAAATCCATGCATACATGGCTTAAACTAAAAATAACAATACGTACACAATGATGTAATTCAAAAATTAAGAATAAACTGCAGCCTAAACTCATTTATATGGTTATTTAGTTATTAAAATACTTGCTAAAGATGCTGTTATTGTAATTTTTTCCTCCGCTAACCTGATTAAATAAAAGTTATTCTGTACTTACACATGTGTATTTACAGGGTGATTATAATTAAAGTACCACTTTCAAAATGTTGTTAACAAGGAACCACTGATCAGAATGACATTAAATTTGAACTGAATATATTAGAAGAAGTAGGAAACGGTAAGACATAAGAAAAAAAGTTCCAAAGTGTATCAATAGATGGCGCTATAAGCGGTGTACTATGCAAATTAAAAGACACCCATGCGCAATTAAAAACCAAATCAGTATGTGTATTTTATGCGGTTGCCCAAGGACAATTAAAAACCGATTTTTCAATTGCCCAAGGACAATTAAAAACCGATTTTTCCCATCCAATGTGCTACGACCTTGCTGTGGTGGATGATGGGCTTTCCACTAACAGTGCCACAACTGTTGACTTATTTGGAAGTCATTTTTTCCGTCCAACAACCGAAACACTCATGCACATTGAACAGTACGCTTTGTTTTACTGTGCAACTCGTGCCAAAGCCGTCGTATTTCAATTAAAAGTGTCACTTGTTGCCGAATCCACTTTCATTATGCCGTTTACAGAGCCATCTATTGATGCACTTTGGAACTTTTTCTTTCTTATGCCATAACATTTCCACTTCTTTCAGTATATTCAGTTCAAATTTGAAGTCATTCTGACCAGTGGTTCCTTTTTTACATCATTTTGAAAGTGGGACTTTAATTATAATCATCTTGTATATATCTCACAATGTTTTACTAAATATATATTCACATCTAAAATTAATATCCATTAAGATTTAATAGAATAAATAATTCACTTTTAGCAAGTTTAGCAAAGGGAAATACAGGATTTAATCAATAGCTCAGGGATGAGATTTATTTGCTTTTTTTCATACGAGTATAATCTTAGAGAAAACGTTGTTCTGTTAAATCGTAGAATGTTCCGATTAAATAAAAAAACATTTTCTATAAGATTATACTGGTATGCTAAAAAGCGGAGAAATCTCATCTCTGCAATAGCTAATTATGAAATGATAAATCATTTGAGCAAAAAATAGAACAGCGAACAGAGTATATAAATATAAACTGGTTTATTATATAGTAATCAATTTTGTTTCACGACATTTAACAACTGTGTTCTATTGGAAAATCATGTAATATGTCGCATGAAAATGTGCTTGAAAAATGTCCTTTGATATTATTTTTTTATTGATAACTTTTTACTGAAAATCAGTAAGTTTTCTTGTTAAAAATAGGCTGTTTAATTTTTCATTACACAGTTCTGTGTAGCACATTACATCACATATGCCCTTCTGTTATATCACGTCTCGTTATATCGCTTTCGGAGATATGTATTTTTCATATCGTAGCTTCCGAAAAAATTATATAATCTTCCTAAACAACACTTTTTAAGTGTCTTTGCGATATATAGTAAATACAATAGATGTAATAGAACTTTATTAATATCTAATTTTAATAATACATATAAAACAATACAAAAATATACTTTTTTTTATCAATAAAAAAAATATATAAAACCTTCCTAAACAACACTTTGTAAGTGTCCTTATGGTATATAGCAAATATAATAGTTATAATAGAACTTTATTAATATCTAATATTAATAATACATATAAAACAATATAAAAATATACATATATTTTTATTGATAAAAAATTATAAAATCTTCCAAAACAACACTTTTTAAGTGTTATTATGGTATATAGCAAATACAATAGATGGAATATAACTTTATTAATATCTAATTTTAATAATACATATAAAACACTACAAAAATATACATGTTTTTTTATTGATAAAAGAAATTACAAAATATTCCTAAACAACACTTTTTAAGTGTCTTTATGGTATATAGTAAACATAATAGATGTAATAGAACTTTATTAATATCTAATTTTAATAATACATATAAAACAATATAAAAATATACATATTTTTTATTGATAAAAAAATTATAAAATCTTCCTAAACAACACTTTTTAAGTGTCTTTATGGTATACAGCAAATATAATAGATGTAATAGAAATTTATTAATATAAAATTTTAATAATACATATAAAACAAAACAAACAAATATATATTTTTTATTGATAAAAAAATTATAAAATCTTCCTAAACAACACTTTTTAAGTGTATTTATGGTATATAGCAAATATAATAGATGTAATAGAACTTTATTAATATAAAATTTTAATAATACATATAAAACAATACAAAAATATACATATTTTTTATTGATAAAAAAATTATAAAATTTTCCTAAACAACACTTTTTAAGTGTTTTTATGGTATATTGCAAATACAATAGATGTAATGGAACTTTATTAATATATAATTTTAATAATACATATAAAACAATACAAAAATACACATATTTGTTTATTGATAACTTTAAAATGAAAATCAATAAGTTACTTCTTATGAAAATGCGGAAAAATTTTAAATCTAAATTAAATAAGTTTAAGACACCGGCCAGCAGGATTCGGGAGGGTGCGGCGTTTAATACGTTCGACGACCGCCGCGGGTTCGGGATCCTTACACAGTAGGGTGGAGCGAAAAAAATGATTTTTTTTTTACAAAAAACGGGTAGGTGCCAAAAGTTGCCTTTATACTAGTACATCAAATATCTGAAATTTTAGCGCTAAAAAAAAATGCCTTGAGTCTGCGCTTTTGGTCCAAATGTCGAAATTTTGGGTAAAATTTGACAATTTTTCAAAAAAATTAAAAATTTTCTATAGAACTGGTTATGATTTTAAAATGTCATTTCAACCTTTATTAATAAAGATTTAAAATATTGAAACGATAAAACGATATCTTTATTCTGTATAACTGGAGCAAAACTGACAAATTTCGGTAAAAATGGGGTATTTCCATTCTGGTACAGCATACAACGCATCGTTGTTTTGAATGCAGATCTTCGCTAGTGGAGGTGGGTGCATATCATGTCCCACCCGTAACCAGCACAACCACCCTACCATCTGAGCACAATGTTTTATTTATACAATGAATTGTGATTTTTTATCAGATTGGCACGAATTTTCTGTATATTAACCTAGTCTTGGTGTATTCATCTCTTCTTTCGTATCCACAGACTTTGGATGATGTTGGCTGTGACTTCCTTCACGTATCTTTCTACTGCTTGAGTATGAGAAGGCATGCAAATTAACTCATTGGGGATGTTAGTACGGGAATCTATCCAGCCGTCTATTATCTTCAACAAACTTGCATCCGATAAATGCATAGTGATTGGGGTCCTGTTACCACAATAGTTTCCCAATCAATTAGATTTATATAATCATCTGCTTCTATTTTGATTGTCAATATTTCGAATTTGCGTATGTCATCATTTATTCTACCTCTTGCATTTATTATGGGATGAGCAGCTAGTTGTTTAATGTGATTGCAATCAGAATTTGCTCTGAGTGTGCAAAGTAACCATTGTCCTGAATAACTTTTTTAACTATTCGTTTTATGGCGTTTGCTGTGTTTTTTAGTAGCCGTGTAGTTTCCAATAAGGTTTTAGATACATTTTTTAGCTGTGGATTACATTTGATGATAAACCATCCTGGGGCATAAACTTAGATCACATACTTTGTGAGTGAAAATAGAGACTCTGACGCGCATCAATGCGAGTAATTAAGAAGAAGAATTCTATTCGCCGTTGTGAGCCATATTGCGTGGGCCAATTTTCCTAGGCTGCTATTCGCTAGTTCTTTAGAGCAATATCCTGAAGAAATAGCTTTGAAAATGACCAGCATGTATTTCTGGTCTGTGCTGAGTCCATTTTCCTCGATTTTAGGAAATATGTTTTCTAAATTACTCTTTATAGGTTCAAAAACTGCAATAGGGAGTGAATGGAACGTGGACAAGGAGTTCCCTAATACATTTGGGCCAGAAGTTTTCCCATTGATCATGCCTAACGAATGATGCAGAGGCAATTCATTTAACTGGAGCTGGCACATGATCCATTTCAATGGTCTTGCAAGCTTCTCTTCCATTCGACGGATTACTTCAGTATGCTTCCCCGTATTCACAGGACACCGGACACCCATCACAACTCAAGCATGAGAGGCTCGACAAATCAATATTTTCACCTTTTAAAAACTTTGATATGCATTTTAAAATATTTTTGATGCTCCAGATGAGGAAATGTTAGGCAAAATTAGTCCCCAAATATTTGGAGCCAGGCTTTTCAAGATAGTAACACGTTCTTCTTTCATAATTCTACGATACGCATGTTTATCACTTCTCTTTTCTGTACACATTGTGTCGTATTTTCAGGAGTCGAAATATAAGGCTTTTATTTCTGTTTTAGGGTTCTGTTCTTTACGTTGAGACGAAGAAGCGGATTGCCTTTCACGCCTTACCTTGCTTCTATCTATAACGGGTACATTATGTTTTCCAGTGTCATTTGATGTACGTACACAATCCTGAAGAACCGCTGAAGCAAGAACTACAGCAGACTGATCAGAAATTCTATAGCTATCACATGCTCTAGAAAAAGTTTCAAACTTCATTCGAGTTTCGGTATATGAGGATGAAGATGGGAATTCAATTTTATCTGTTATTGAATCATTGCATACTGATTCGTTTATTTCAATTTCACATGCAGCATCTTCTAATTGCGGTGCTTCTTTATTTAATCTTCTTTCTATTAATTTTTTTTCAACGAGTCGTTGTATGCTGTACCGGAATGGCAACGCCCCTTTTTTACCGAAATTTGTCAGTTTTGCTCCAGTTAAAAATAATAAAGATATCGTTTTATCGTTTCAATATTTTTAATCTTTATTAATAAAGGTTCAAATGACACTATTAAATCATTGTCAGTTCTACAGAAATTTTTTATTTTTTTTGAAAAATTGTCAAATTTTACCCAAAATTTCGACATTTGAACCAAAAGCGCAGACTCAAGCCATTTTTTTTTCAGCGGTAAAATTTCAGATATTTGATGTACTAGTATAAAGGCAACTTTTGGCACCTACCCGTTTTTTGTAAAAAAAAATTAATTTTTTTCACTCCACCCTATTACACAGTGTTACAGGCGTTTTATCATGTATACCCTTCTGTTATATCAGTGGCGTAGCCAGGGTGGCGGTCCAAATGCTCTGGATACTACTAATCTTATACATTTTTCTTTGCCTAATCTAATCGGATAATTTTCTGCGATAATAAAAGCGAAAAAAACTTTACGATATTACTGGTATCCAGTACACTAAGACCCCCCTCTCTGGCTACGCCACTATGCTATATCGTACTTTCGGACAAACATATTTTCAATTTCACGGCTTCCGAAAAAAATAATAAAATCTTCCTAAACAACATATTTGAAGTAGTTTTATGTATATGACGAATACAATACGTATATATAATTCTCAATCCTTAATTTTATTAATACTTAACCCTTAAATGCCTAGTGTATCAAATTTGCAACACTTTTTATTTAACTTTTAAGAAATAAATCAAGTTCGTCGCAACCACTATATATATATAACGGAATATTAATCCTCTGAAAATTACATAAATGTTCTACTAAATAAAGTTAAAAATATATCTTAAAATTTGTGGTGTCTGATCCTTAATATAAGTAAAAAAAACATAATTGTAAAAGAAAAATTTTTGCAGTGAAGGGTTAGGGATTAGACACCAGAAATTTTAAGATATATTTTAAACTTTACTTAGTAGCATATTTATGTATTTTTTAAAAGATTGATATTTCGATATAAATATATTGGTTGCGAAGACCTTGATTTATTTATTAAAAGTTAAATAAAAAGTGTTGCAAATTTGATACTCTAGGCACGTAAGGGTTAATTTTAGTATACGTATAAAAGAAATTTTGGAGATAAATGTGAAGTAATCAATGCACATTATCATATTTTCTTAGTTTCATAATACCGTTGATTATCTTTCGGTTATACAAAATTGTACTTTTTCATATCTCTCGGCATCCATAAATAAAGAAAATATTGGTAATTATTTCTTATCTAGCATTCATTTTGATTTTCTCTTAGGTTATTTTTCATAAACTTTTGATTAATAGATTCAATGTAATTGTTTTGAAAAGGTTTCATGTTCAAATTTTCGTTTAATTAATTTTTCATCTGAGAAAGAATGCTATTTCACTTACATTGTTCATAAAGTATTTGCAATACTACAAAAAAAAAATAATAACTGTTACTACCGGAAAGTCATTAAATAGGTTGCATGAATATATGTTTGAAAAATTTCCTTTGATATTATTTTTTATTAACATAACAAGTTACTTCTTAACTCTTAAATGCCTAGAGTATCAAATTTGCAACATTTTTATTTAACTTTTAATAAATAAATCAAGTTCTTCGGAACTTCTGAAAAAATAATATCTTCCTAAACAACATTTTTAAAATAGTTTTGCATAATTTACATAATATAAAAATAAAATTCGAAAAAAATATACACTGTAACCAATAAAACTTTTAACAAAAATTGTTTTCTAGAAACTTTATATATGCAAATCCGGAATTACAGATGATTCCGCCAAATAGATATTGCGTTATGTTTAATAAGCTACTTTGTGCTTTCTAATATTTTTAACTACAACTTTTTTTCTATTACTGTAAATATTTTTAAACCAGTGAAGAAAATTAAAAGGAATTTAACATAAAGAGTTCCAAACTTTATATCTGCAAACTTCCTAAACTACTTTATCAAGTGACTATACGTTTGATGTCTCATCTTAATGTTTTGCCGAAAAATCCAAATATGATGTCAAAATTATGTGCTGGTATTGAAAAGTTCAAAGTTTATTAGAATTTTGACAAGAATATGCCACTTAAGCTAATTTTTTTACGAGAAGACAATCCAAAATCGAATGGACATTTTTTCCTCTGACAATTTGGCCATAAAAATGTATGGGGTGGACTCTCTTTTGGGTTGCTGTTCTTGTTGTTTTTGTTTATTTATTCTTCGCCGACTTCAAATAAGCTTTTAAATTGAAGGGCTTCCAAATGGTCCGCAACTGAATACCAATATTTTTTAAGAGAAAATTTCATGGTAGGTTTCTAGAACATTTCGGCAAAAATTGACCTCCGTAGGTGGTTTCTGCAAATTTTGCATGAAAAATCTAAATATTATTATTATTTTAAAAAAATACCGGTATTCAAAAATCGGACATTTCGGGGCCTTGCATTGGTACTGAAGCGTAACAAAATAGTTTAAATTCACCCAATTGTTGTTCACTCTATATTCAAATGCAGAATACTATAAGCCTGTTTTAACCCATTCGTTGCCAACCACGAGTATACTCGTGGTTTGTCATTAGTTTCCCTATGAAACCAAAAACTTTTAATTCCGAAATTCAACAATGACAGCAGAATTTTAATAGAAATGTTCTCCATTTAAATATGTAGGTGAAATATCGCTTTTTTATTACATACAAATAAATTTGTACAGATTTTCCGGTGTCAATAATTTATTTCAACATTTTAGCAATTGAAGTGCTTTATCCGTTAAAGAGTTAAAACAAAAATATGCTCTTAAAAATCAAATTTTAAAAATTACTGGTAGCAAAGTCCTTTTAATAAAATTTCCATTAATCGTTTAAACCATTTATTTTCTTAAATTTCTTTATTGAGTCTTCTCACAATAATTTCTAAGCGTAATGGAAAATGTTCGACAATTGTTGGTAATTTCGAGGTTACATCGAATTTTCGTATACAATTCTGTAGTGTTAAATGTATAAAGACATTTGTATGCATTTTTTACTGTGTATTTATATTAATTATATTAATTAGTAAACCAGTGCTGAATAAACATTCTAGTAATATTGTGCTTATTCGCTCTGTTTTGATTGAGTTTAAAATACTGTACCTATATACAGGGCTCCCACTCGGTCCGTTTTTTTGAACACCACTTTTTTTTAGAGAAAAATTTTCTTTATAAATTTTGCAGAAACTAACTTCGAAGCGCGTTTTAGTTGCAATTGTTGCAAATACCTACCACAATTTGCTTTCTAAAAAAATACTGGTTTCCAAAAAACGGACCAGTGGAAGCCAAGTATATATTGATAGCACATTTTCATATTTACTTTTCTGTTATACCATGAAACTGGCTAAAACTTGTGGTAACATTGTGTTTTTTAGCGTTGTTTGCATTAAATTAAAAATAACCTAAACATGGAAAATATTTCCTAATTTCCATGGAAAATATTTCCTAATAATTCACGAGTATACTCGTGGTTCTATCTACGTTTCTTCAATCTAAAATTACGAATTCCTACCGGAAATTTCAAAAGAAGAATTTTTAATTTATGTAATCACAAAATGTGTGTAATTAAATAAAGTGAATATTGCTATTAGTATTTCCTAGTATGAATTCGAACTTTATAAATAAAATAAAATTCCGGTAATTTTAACACGGCAGTGAACGTGTTAAGCAAGTATTTGTAGATTCAGTATAAGGTTACTATATTTTTAATTATTGCGAGAATTGCGAATACAATTAATTGACGAGTGGTAATTAAGAACCACCATATGTTTTTAACGTCACTAGAAATTATATATATTCTTCAAAAATTGTGTTATTAGAATTTTTCTTAAATGACATTTTGAAGCTTTTGATTTATAATGAATATTTAGTGCGTGACTTAAACAGATTCTTACATTCTAACTATGTAACAGAATTTTTTTTTCTATCGTAGAAGAAACGTTTTTCAAAATTTCCAGTGTAAACCCGTGGTTTCTCTGGACGCTGTATACCGTTTATGAAAAATAATAGAACATGAACTACCGTTTTTGAAAAATAATAGAATATGAACCACGCATAGACTTCAGAGAAGAATACGTTTCTTTGTTTGCAAATTCGGTTTTTAACCCTTTAACGTTCATTAGTTTCCCTATGAAACCAAAAACTTTTAATTCCGAAATTCAACAATGACAGCAGAATTTTAATAGAAATGTTCTCCATTTAAATATGTAGGTGAAATATCGCTTTTTTATTACATACAAATAAATTTGTACAGATTTTCCGGTGTCAATAATTTATTTCAACATTTTAGCAATTGAAGTGCTTTATCCGTTAAAGAGTTAAAACAAAAATATGCTCTTAAAAATCAAATTTTAAAAATTACTGGTAGCAAAGTCCTTTTAATAAAATTTCCATTAATCGTTTAAACCATTTATTTTCTTAAATTTCTTTATTGAGTCTTCTCACAATAATTTCTAAGCGTAATGGAAAATGTTCGACAATTGTTGGTAATTTCGAGGTTACATCGAATTTTCGTATACAATTCTGTAGTGTTAAATGTATAAAGACATTTGTATGCATTTTTTACTGTGTATTTATATTAATTATATTAATTAGTAAACCAGTGCTGAATAAACATTCTAGTAATATTGTGCTTATTCGCTCTGTTTTGATTGAGTTTAAAATACTGTACCTATATACAGGGCTCCCACTCGGTCCGTTTTTTTGAACACCACTTTTTTTTAGAGAAAAATTTTCTTTATAAATTTTGCAGAAACTAACTTCGAAGCGCGTTTTAGTTGCAATTGTTGCAAATACCTACCACAATTGGCTTTCTAAAAAAATACTGGTTTCCAAAAAACGGACCAGTGGAAGCCAAGTATATATTGATAGCACATTTTCATATTTACTTTTCTGTTATACCATGAAACTGGCTAAAACTTGTGGTAACATTGTGTTTTTTAGCGTTGTTTGCATTAAATTAAAAATAACCTAAACATGGAAAATATTTCCTTTCTGTTAACATTTCTGCTATATCATGAATCTTTTATGCCTCTTTACAGTGTATTTTATACTAATTAGTAAACCAGTTCTGAATAAATCTTTTACTAACATGGTGTGTTTTTTTCGATTTATATTACTTAAGTAAAAAATACAATACTTACACATAGAAAATATTTCTTTTACACTGAAAACAGTTTCAATACAACATAGATATTGCTAAAAATGGCATTCAAAATAAATATTTCAGCCTGAATTACCTCAGATATATTTCAGATTCGTAAGCAACATTCTAAATAGTAACAATATATTAACAATATTCAGAAAACCGGCAATAATCTGTATTGGCTATTTCTTGTCAAACTATCAATAAACTACATAATAATACGCTACTATTAAGAACTAATCCTTCATTGTGACTATAGGGTAAAAACTTACAAAAATCTTATTTTATTTTATTTTATTTTATGTTTTTATAAATCTTTAAAAAATATAAAATATCTATATAAGTAATTCATTGTGTAAAACACAATTATTTTATAAAACAATGTTTCACAATAATAAATTTCATTGCTTATATTGGCTTAAAAAATTCTGACTTTAACCAACGTTATATTTCAATTAATAATCGTAATCAATAATCATTATCTTTCAAATCTCAGGAGACTTCTTTTTGGGCGATTTTAATTAGAGAATCTGACGTAATTAATTAGAGTGTCTCACATAATTAATTAAAGAATATGACGTTAAAGGTTTCCTAAATAGTTTTTTAAAATAGATATCTAATGCTTATCTGATATATGATCTAAACTAAAAAAAGAGAGGAAAAAAAGGAAAGAAAAGAGAAAAGCTTTTGCATTCATTATTCTTTCAAAAACTATTTTTTACTACAATAATTTGTCAAACATAATTAATATACATGAGTGCAAAAATATGTCGTATGACATATTGATTAAAGCTCTTTGGTATTTTAATAAGTAATATTAAAACTTGTATAGAATATTTATTATGTTACTTATGTTAGACATTGCACGAACACGAGGATTTATAGTTTATTTTTCTTATGTTCAAATTATCTTTCCTAAAATTGATTGACAAAAAGATTAATTTAAATGACAAATAGTGCATGAATTTTAATAAGATGATTTTTTTTCCTTTTACAGTTTTTGTTATAAAATTCTGTAAAAGAAATATTCGATATTGAAAACAATTTGCTGATATTACTTTCTAAAAGCAATTTAATTTTAAATTGGGCTCAATTTTCGTTAAATTTAATAAAATACCTGAGAAATTATTTCGAAGAAATTTGAAATAAATTCTTTCATAAAATAATTTTTAATTAAAAAAAAAGTATAATTTCTCACCAGAATTTAATTTGTAACGAAGTATTATTTACCAACACGTATTTATTTTTTTTTTATTATTATTTATTATTTATATTTTTTCACATGGGAATGTTTTTTACACTTGAATAAGGTTTTTGAATATTACAAAACTAAATCATAATAAATTATTCTTTAAAATATAAATACAGTTGAACGCCTCTAATCTGAACCCCTCTAGTCGTAAAATCCGAATAATCCGCACTGAAATTTATTTGAAATTATAAAATATGAAATAAGTAATGGTTAAAAAATGAATATTAACGACAAAAATATTTTTTTAACCTGCATATTATTGCATTTCTGAGTAAATAATAAAAAAAATACAGTGATCTCTCACTTATACGCGATGTTCAGTAATTACTTTTTCATACCACTTTTAAAACAGTAAAATTCGATTTGCAAATTTTGCGATTTAACAAGTCGAAAATTACCTTATAAAAAAACTGGGGCGGAAAAAGGATTTCCGCGTATCGCGTATAAGTGAGAGATCAATGTATTTTCCAATCTCTTCTTAATTTTCAATTCAAGTCGGAATTTTGAATAATGCGAACACGTAACTGTACCTGTTAGTTTAGATTAGGAAGGTGTGATTGTACTTATTTTTTAACAATTTGCATATTCTTAAGAAGTTTGGAGCAGATCATAATAACACTATGCATCAGCTAGTATTTCTGACAACAAAAATTCAGCATCTGACAAGATAAAATATAGTTTCGTTAGTTGTTACTTGTAAAGTTCGCCCTCTTCCAACCGCCCATTAATAATTCTGCTATTCTGTCAGGGAATTGCAGCCGAGATTGGAACCACGGCCTTCCAAATTGTAAATTTGTGTGCTAACAACTACGCAACTAAAGTCTGTTCAGGGAAAGGAGATAACGGAAGTAAACAAACGTGTTGCAGAAAAATTGCCAAGGAGCCACACATTTGGCACAAATTCCTAGGTTGGCGAATTTTATTTATTTTATATTTTAAAAAAAAGCAGAAGCTCAAACACTTCAGACAGTCTGTTTGGCGCTTCTGGCACAGCGCCAGATTTAAGCATCGCCAATCCGCATGTGCATTTGTTTACTTCTGTTATCTTCTTTCAGCGAATGGAGATATTTGAAATACGATTGTTAATTTTTTCTCGCGCTTGATTTTGCAATCTTCGACCAGTTTTTACGGTAACTTCGATGGAATAAATGAGACAATATTCTGGCTAGATTAATGTTGTTTGCAGATATTTTTATCCGTAATTTTTCTTTAGAAATTTTAACCTGCATCTAAAAAATATTAGACTGCATTGCGAAATCCTTGCACGTGTCTACTGTTAAACTTTCATTTCTGTTAAAAGTTTTTTTGTTACAGGCAGAAAAAAGGTGTAGTATGTGGCCCTGTTCATACAGACGAAGTCGGTTACGCAAATCCAAAGGAATTTTAGAACAAAATGCAAATTGACACACCATCTAGACTAGACCCTCGATACGCGAGTGGCACAAGTAATTTATGGAGACCGGTTGTGTACTGTATAAAAAGGCCGCTAGCTGGCTAAGCACAAGTCAAGAGCATACGGAACGTGTTCGACTACATTTCCAGCTAAATCCATTCGTTTGGCCTCAAGACAGTAGGGGTTACAATCGAGCAACAGCGATTGCACCTAACAGCCTGTGGAGGGTCAAAGTTGTAAAGTTAAATTTGGAATACCTTGTATATTTATCATTGTGTAAAATATTAGGTGTATCTATTTGAAATTTTTGAAATTTTGTCACTGTAAAACGTAACTGTGAGACCTTATTTGTTGTTCTTTACCTTAGTTGAACTTAGTTTATTAACCCAAATTGTCCAATCAATTACCAAATAAAATTTAAAGAGAATTGAATAAAATGGACAAATATTGAGTACCTGAACATGATGGTTGCAAAATTAATTAATATTGAGTATTATTAAAATTCAATAACATACTTTAAAAGCAAAATTTATACAAAAAAAGAAATTGCAGTAAACCATACTCCAACATCAACATTTTAGCTTGCAGAAGCCACGTTATCCGTAAGTTATCTGTAAGAAATACAAGTTGTATATGTAACAGTTACATTGACAGTTAAAAATAATAAACTATTTTTACAAATTTAAATATAATACATATAAACCTAGTAAAAATTTTTATAATATTCAAAACAATATCCAATCTAAATAATAATATTATTAATGAAAGGGATTTTAAAATTAGAATATTAGCAGCTTACAGCACAAAATGATTAAATGAAACGATAGTGAATGTCATTCGAATATTGACTGCGATAACATAAATGCAATTTTATACCAGCGCCATCTATGAGAAAGAGAAAAAAAGAAAAGGCATCTAGCATTACGATTTATTAATTAGTTAAAAGGAATACACTAAAAATTTTTTTAATGAATATTAAAGAAGACATAAGTATATAAAAATAATTACATTTATTTCCAATTATTGAGAAATTATAAATTCCAATCAATATTAGAACATACTATAAAGTAATCAAATACTGAAATATATATACAGTTAGGTGATTTAAAAAAACTATCCCGATATATAAGCTTATAACTGTCATACCGCTCACAGAAACTGAATGAAATTGTGGCCTAAAGTATTTTGAGGTATGCGCTCAAAAATCACATGAAAAACAGCAGTTAAATTCTAACAGTTACGGTTACAGTGACAAAATTTCGAAAATTTCAAACGGCAACACCTACTTTTTTTATTCGAATGTGGTCTTCGCAGTGAAAAACCATAAAAAGCGTTGGAACGGTACCTGTAGCACGAAAATCGCCGGCGCTAGACAGACTAAGAAGAAAAGTGAAAATAACCAATAAAGGACAGAGAAGCAATAGAAAGTAAAACATTTTATTGCTCAGTGCTATCCACCATCTGCCGCATGTAAAGTGTCGTCGTGTGTGAAATGGAAAATGTATGAAACACAATAAAATGTTTTGTTTTCTGTTGCTTCTCTGTCTTTATTGGTTGTTTTCACTATTCTTCTTAGTCTGTCTAGCGCCGGCGATTTTCGTGCTACAAGTACAGTTCCAACGCTTTTTATGGTTTTTCACTATGAAGATCACATTCCAATAAAAAATTTAAAAAAATTCCTGACGGCTCGGCCTACAGGCGCAGGTAGATTTCGAAGACGCAGACCGTGGGGCGGCTGTTTGTTGGAAATTGCGGAAGAAATGATCTTTTTGCCATGATGCGGCAGTTGGAACCGCCTACTTCGAAACCTAACTTGTTTGCAGGCGGAGCCGGCAGGGATTTTTTTTTTTTTTTTTTTTTTTTTTTTTTTTTTTTTTTTGCTATAAGGGTTAGTCCTATAAAAAAATTGTCCGTATAAAAGTTTTAGATAATATTAAGAGGATTTATAATAAATTTAAACGGATTTGATATCTTCTGAATTGACGAAGTTATGAATTTTTTTCCTCCCTTAAGGCAATTTTTAATTATATTAAAAATCTGTCATACATAAAATTTCGGCCCTTCTCCTAGAAGTAATAATAACTTCAAACGGATTCCATACGAATCATAATTCAGAAATTATGGTTTTTTTTCTGTTTTCACAAAAAAGCCCCCCACCCCCACCCCCCCCCCCCCTCGGTTCGATTTTGCCCGTTAACGAATTTGACCAAGATTTTATGCCCCTTGATTTTATGTATCATTTTCGAAAAGATGCGGGAGTTGGAACCGCCTACTTCGAAACCCTACTTCTTGTTTGCAGGCGGAGCCGGCAGGGATTTTTTTTTTTTTTTTTTTTTTTTTGCTATAACGGTTGGTCCTATAAAAAACTTGTCAATATAAAAGTTTTAGATAATATTAAGAGGATTAATAATAAATTTACGCGGATTCGATATCTTATGAATTGACGAAGCTATGTTTTTTTCTTCCAACCCCCCCCCCCTTTTTCCTCCCTTGGGGCCATTTTCAATGATATCAAAAATCTGTCATACATCAATTTTCGGCTCTTTTCCTAGAAGTAATAATAACTTCAAACGGATTCGATACGTATCATAATTAAGAAATTATGGTTTTTTTTCTGTTTTCACAAAAAGCCCCTCCACCCCCCCCCACCCCCCCCTTGGTTCGATTTTGCCCATTAACGAATTTGACCAAGATTTTATGCCCCTTGATTTTATGTATCAGTTTCGAAAAGATGCGGGAGTTGAAACCGCCTACTTCGAAAAATAACTTGTTTGCAGGCGGAGCCGGCAGGGAATTTTTTGTTTTTAATTTTTTTTTTGCTATAACGGTTGGTACTATAAAAAACTTGTCAATATAAAAGTTTTAGATAATATTAAGAGGATTTATAATAAATTTAAGCGGATTTAAAATCTTGTGAATTAACGAAGTTATGACTTTTTTTCTTCTAACCCCCCCCCCCCCTTAAGGCATTTTTTAATTATATCAAAAATCTGTCCGACATAAAATTTCGGCCCTTCTCCTAGAAGTAATAATAACTTCAAACGGATTCGATACGAATCATAATTCAGAAATTATGGGGTTTTTTTCTGTTTTCACAAAAAGCCCCCCCCTTGGTTCGATTTTGCCCATTAACGAATTTGACCAAGATTTTATGCCCCTTGATTTTATGTATCAGTTTCGAAAAGATGCGGGAGTTGGAACCGCCTACTTCGAAAAGTAACTTGTTTGCTGGCGGAGCCGGCAGGGATTTTTTTTTTAATTAATTTTTTTTTTTTTTTTTTTTGCTATAACGGTTGGTCCTATAAAAAACTTGTCATTTTAAAAGTTTTAGATAATATTAAGAGGATTAATAATAAATTTACGCGGATTTGATATCTTGTGAATTGACGAAGCTATGATTTTTTTTCTTCTAACCCCCCCCCCTTTTCCCCCCCTTGGGGCCATTTTTAATTATATCAAAAATCTGTCATACATAAATTTTCGGCCCTTTTCCTAGAAGTAATAATAACTTTAAACGGATTCGATACGTACAATAATTAAGAAATTCTGGGGTTTTTTCTGTTTTCACAAAAAGCCGCCCCATTTCCCCCCTATGGTTCGATTTTGTCCATTAATGAACTTTACCGAGATTTTATGCCCCTTGATTTTATGTATCAGTTTGGAAAAGATTTATGCAGAATTTTTCCAGTTATCGTGTCCATAAAAAAGTGACATAGGCAGATAGATAGATAGATAGATAGATAAAGTTTTGAACTGGGGGTGGGGTGGTTTTGGGTTCTGGGAGTCATAATCGGCGTAAATCTGCAAAAATTTTTCAAAATTTCCAACTTAGGTGAGAAGGTAATAGGTATTTCTTACGAAATTTACCTAAAAGTAGGTGTTGCCATTTGAAATTTTCGAAATTTCGTCACTGTAACCGTAACTGTTAGAATTTAACTGCTGTCTTTCATATGATTCTTGAGCGCATACCTCAAAATACTTGAAACCAAAGTTTCATTCAGTTTCTGTGAATGGTATTATAGTTAGGGACTCATATATCGGGATAGTTTTTTTATAATCACCCTGTATATACAGTAGCGCTCAAAAATATTTTGACAACAAGAAATTCTTTATTATTACGCGTTACATAGTGCTAAATAAAAAACATTTTAGTTTATCGTTAAGTATGATGTGATTGCAGGTAATAAGTAAATAACAAGTCTAAACTTGTTTGTCACAGTAGGCGCTGAATCACAAACATATCAGTCATATCTTGTGCTCAAAAGTTTTTTGACAAGTCATTTTGTTTTGAGTTTTCCAAAGTGTCGGTTGTAGTATTATTTGATTTGTGTTTATATCAGTTTATTGTGATTCTCTTAACATGCCGAAGGATGAAAGAATATTCCAATGACTTTAAAAAAGCTGTTATAACCGCCCTAAAACAAGGAAAAACACAAGCAGAAGTTGCACGTAATTTTAACGTGTCTCGGCAGCTTGTTAGTATATGGAATAAAGTGTTCAATAAACGAGGGACTATCAAAAACAAGTCCCGAAGTGGTCGTCCGAAAAAAACAACTCCTACTGTTGATCGCATAATAAAAAGACTATCCGCTAGTGATGTTCGTAAGTCGGCAGTAGCAATAAAAAACGAGCTGAAAGAAAATTACGACACGGATATTCATGTTTCAACCATCAAACGTCGGTCGTCTAATATCTTATGGATTACACGGCCGTCGACCCACAAAGAAGCCTCTTATATCTACAAAAAACAAGAAGGTACGAATTGCGTTTGCAAAACGGCACAAACTGTGGACGAGTTCTGAATGGTCTGGTATTTTGTGGAGCGACGAAAGCAAATTTAATTTAGTGTCATCTGATGGGATTAAGTACATTCGACGTCCTGTTAACAAAAAATATGATATCCGATACCAAGTACCCACCATCAAACATGGAGGTGGCAGTGTTATGGTTTGGGGCTGTTTTTCACGCCATGGAGTAGGACCGCTAGTTCGCATTGAAGGGAATATGGATCGATTTATGTATGAGAACATATTAAAGATGCAAATGCTGCCCTATGGTAAAGAGAACATGCCACCTGGGTGGTACTTTCAGCACGATAATAATCCAAAACACAAGTCCAAGCACATAACTGAATTTTTGAAAAGTAAAAAAGTTAAAGTTCTCGAATGGCCAAGTCAAAGTGCTGATCTAAATCCCATAGAGCATCTGTGGGAGGAGTTAGATCGCAGAATAAGATGTAAAAATTATTCGAATAAAGAGGTTTTATTTCAAGCTCTTAAGAAGGAGTGGGAAAAAATTCCTTTGGATTGAATACAGAAGTTAGTCGACTCGATGCCGGCTCGTTGTGAGGCTGTTATAAAGGCTAATGGATATGCTACTAAATATTGATTCATTTAAAAATAAAAATGACGTTTAAGTGTTAAAAATTTTCATTTAATTACAGTGTCAAAATACTTTTGATCAATCATGTTCTTTATTTTTAGTTTGATTTTGTAATTTTGCTATCAAACCACAATTTCTTTTACAAAAATATGTAGACAAATCAAGTTTCTTCCAATAAAAAATAGTTGTGTATTTGTGTCTTTTATTTGTATTAAATTAGCCCAATTATTGTCCTTGTCAAAATACTTTTGAGCGCTACTATATATATATATATATATATATATATATATATATATATATATATATATATATAATAATAATCGTGTATATTTGTTTTCGGCATCCACTTTTTAATAATACAAAGAAGTATTTGGATGAAAATGCATGTAATATACTTTATATAAAATAAAAAATAAAAAGATACATTGCAAATTTTATCGCATGTTTTATCTAAAATGAATTACAATAACCAGAAATTTCTGACTTTTAAATTCGCAGTTTTCCAATTTCTAAAATTCTTATTTTATAAAAGAGTAACAACATTTGAAAATTTCTTCTTTCCCTTTATATTTATCTGTTCGCTTAAAATAAAAATACAAACTTTTGAAAGAAACAGGGAAGATCGGCGACACTTTTTTTTCTTTCTGTATCGATTAATACATTAGATTGCCTGTAGCAACAACCTGAAAAAAAAAATATATAAGTGTAATATTTTTTTTGTATTTATTTTCAATAAATTTATTTTACTTTCAAATACTTTTAAAAGACTGATTATATAAAAAGTAAAATGTTAAATTTTAGTTTTGCTTTTATTTCCTATTGCAACACTATCAACAATTTTTTTTTAGCCTATATGAACATTTTAGTACCACAAAGAAAAACAGAAACGTGCATAACGCCTTTGATTTCATTTATATTTTTCGTTACTAGTTTTTAACAGTTTCCAACATAGTTCAAACAGTGGCGGGTCGTGACTGGCCTTATTTGTGGCACTAAATGCAAGTCTGCCATTTTTTTTATTTTCTTACCACTATATTTTATAAGAAATTTGTGCCTTATTTATTGGCAAATAGTGGTACGAATAGAATAAATCTTTCAAGTATGTATTTAGTGCCCCAAAAATAGTCCGTCACGAGCAGCCACTGGTTGAAAACTGTTTATGACTCCAGATTATCTGTCTATCTGTCGGTACTCTAACTCTGGTAAATATACTTGGATTAACCTGCAATTTTCATATGTTATTGACGTTCACTATAGCACGAAAATTAAAAATGAAGTGTTCATAAGATTTCATTATATATTTCATTATTTTGATATATGATTTCATTTCTTATATTTCGTTTGCAAAGCAGTCAAAAGTATTCTGTTACAGTGCGATTAATGGAAAAAAAAATTTCAATTGCATTTTAATGATGTTACACCATTTCAAACATAATGAAATTGATAAGCATTTATAAAATTCACAAAAACATGTTTCCTGCAGGATATAGCGCGCAGAGTATTTATTATTCATTTTTGGGCAATACAAAAGAATTCCGTTACTTAATTGTTTACGGGGTAAAAACTGTTTGCAGCGCACTTTAATTATTTTACACTATTTCAAATATAATGAAATTGCTATACATTACTGAGGTTTAGTAAAATATATTTGCTGTAGAATATTATATATGTAGCATTTATCGTTCATTTACAGGGACACACAAAAAAATTCAGATACAGTACAGTATATGAAGTACTATACATTAGCGATAATTGCTGGACATACTTTCTCAGTTTAACTAAATTTTTTGTAAATACTATTGATCATATACAGGCTTTCACATAATAGTTCGTAAGCATTACGGATTATGAGCGTAAATTCTTTAAAGGTGGATTTTATTTGAGTTTTACAATTTCAAGATGAACCGCATTTACTAAGAGATGTTTTTGTAGAATATAAATAAAATTTTATTCAGGGCCACGCTAAGAACTAGATACATGGCCACCTATGGATGGTAATTTCTGAAAGTGTGATTTCAATAGTTTTAAGCGTGATTTAGCCTGAATTAAATTTTAGCTTTATATATTTCGTGTATAAAAATCAGTAAGTAATATACAGGGCTGTAAGAAGGAATTCAAGTATGTATCCGTCTATTGGTAGAAATTACTGAATGTGAATTTTCAACCTATTATGTGTTTTCTTACTAATCTAAATTTTAGCATTCTATGTAGAATATATATATATAAATAGATTAAATACAGGGCTGCACAAAATAATTGGAGTTCTTTTTTAGCTATGGACGGTAACTGCTAAATCTGGTTATCAAATGTGTTATGCGTTTTGAAAAACCTTTACTTTGGTATTTATTTACCTTATCAAACAGCGAAGTTTTGTTATAGTATTCCGAAAGTGTTGGAAAGTGTTTCATAATCTATGGTGGACGCATGATGTTTCTTTCTTGTCTGTACTTGAATGAACATTTTATATAAAAGTTAACGAATACGATATCAGCAAATGTTTTTCTTCCTTTGTATTTGCGATTGAAAATACAAGTTACATTTTCATGTTTACTTGCACCTAAATGTTAAAAAATAAGTTAATTGAATCAGTGGTATATATTGTAATAAAATCATTTTCCATTCATTTTGAATTTATTTTGTAAAACGTAATATATACACATACTATAGCAATAGCATCACTACTGTACGTGAATAATATTCTACATTTCTTTTTGTAAGTTACAGAAGGATGTTTGCGCATGTTTAAGATGATTTTCATGGTATTACAGGATTATTCTAAATGATGGACCCATTTTCAAAACTTTTATTTATTAAAGTACAAATCTAAAATGAACAATCTTTATACCAATGAAAAAAGGAAGTTTCAAAGTTTTTTTTAAGACATTATAAATGTTCAATGTGTCCACCGTTTGCTCACTTCTTGCAAACTCCAGAACGCAGAAAACCTTGTGCTCCACAGTAGCCCTCTCACTCACAATTGACAGTGAAACGAAATCTCGGCCTATTTCCGCGCAACCTCTGCCGGCCGCCTCTGGAACCATCACCACTTTGAAAGCCGTGCACTCAGTAACAACAGATACGCTTTCTCGTGTATGGGACAAGTTTGGCTATTGCGTAGATGTTTACCGTGCAGCAAATGGTGGACTCATTGAATACTTATTATGTCTTAAAAAACTTGGAAACTTCCTCTTTTCATTGGTATAAAGATTGCTCATTTTGGATTTGGATTTTAATAAATACAGTTTTTTGAAAATGGGTCCATCATTTAGAATAACCCTGTATTTTACGTCAAATATTTTTGTTTTAAATGTTCAATTTGGTAACCCTTATTCTGAACTTTGTATTTAATTTTTCTATTTTATTTTGCTATTGCTTCTATATGAAATTTTATCTGCGCCAAACTGTATAAAGGTAGGAACTTTCATGCTCATAATACACGAATAGCATTTAGCTCATTTATATTTTATTTTTATATATATTTTTATTTTTTTTTACCTAAAAAGAAAATTTATTTTAAGAATTAAACTTAATGGGTTCGAAATCCAAAAATCTCGTTTATAATTTGGAGTTGAAATTGAAATCTGCAATATATTTTCTGTTTATGGTCATGATGTTTTTCTTAATGCTGAAAAGATAGTTGAAAGAATGAAAAGTGTGTTGCAAGAAAAAAAAAATCTTTCTTTCATTCCAATTTCTTATGTTTTATGGCAGCAATAATTTTCATGCTTATGGAATTTTCACTGTATATTTTACTGTAAAAGAGAAAATTGCACATTTTTATTTGAAAAGCTAAATATAAATTTTCATTTCCGTGAATTTTCAAAAAGTCATCGATAAGCACACATTCTATTTCAATATTAGAGATTTCTTAAGTCATATTAAATGAGTATACATAATGTATCATGTCTGACGTAAGTGTGTTATGTTTTAGAAATTATCTCAGTATATTATACTGATAATTGATATTGGATCAATGACACTTTTTAATTGTATATCGTAAAAAATAAACTAGTCAGATGGACCAATCCCATAACTTTCTTCTATATCATACATCTGAATACTTCAAAATATGCTATCACAACGCCAATAAAATTAATATTTTTTGTCATTTTGTTGTGCGTCAGCTGCTTGCGAATCGTCTGGTTATCTGGATGCGAGCAGCCGATATATACTAAACTAACAAAATCTCTTTCTGGTCGGTACCGGCAAAGAAAGATCGTCTCTATTCCTTGGTCTTAAGATTTTAGCTAATTTTACTGGAAAACACGAAGCTAAAATGCGTGGAACCCGATTATATTCATTCTCAGTTCTTGTCGATATTGAATTTGAATGAGAATATCGCCAAATAGTCAGCTATAGCCAAGTTGCTTTATTTATGGTAACCTAAGTTTGTTGCCATATTTGGTAATATTTTGCCAAATTTCCGCAATCTTGGCGAGCATTTGAAGGTAGCGAATATAAATCTATGGTGTTAAGCATATAAGAGTTGGAACGATGGTTACAACAATGAAAGAATTTGACGAAACCATGTTCATTTAAAACCATAAATAACACCCGTTTATGGAGGAATCCTTCTGTATTGCATCAAACTGTCAGCCACACTAAAATTTCAAAATGCTGTATCTCAGCCATTTTTTAAGATATGGACTGATCGCCACTAGAGCGCATTCATGACAACAAATTCAACGGTTACCAGTGATGCAACAGAGTATAAAATCAACAGAGAAATATGAGAAACCCAAATCACAATGAGAAACCTGCAACAAATGAGAAACCAAAATACATGCAACAAAAGAGAAACAACTGCATCACATGAGAAACCAAAAAGCAACGAGATAAACCTAAATGTGCAACAAAAATCAAGCAGCAAAAGAAAAACAACAAGTAACTGGAAAGTACAGTAGAAAAAAGTAAGGGAAAAAAACAATCCAACACAAGTAAAAGTAATCATTTTCTTCTATTTTTTATGTAAAGTTAAATAAACATGTATTAACCCCCTTCCCTTACAGGTTTTTTTTTTTTTATCATGTACGCTAATGGCGCCTGGTGCATGTAAAATCCGTCGTGGGTGTAAAGTCCTCCAAGTTCCCTGTGAATAATACCTCTGGGGGTGCCTAATCAGGTGAAGGTCTCGTCACCTGATCAAGGTTCTAAATTACGAGACCAACTCGCATAACGATGACAGGTCCATATAAAAAGAATAACATCAATTAGCAGCAAAACAAAATGGAAACAAAACTAAGTCCTCCACATAGCCGTCCTGTCAGCAACGGCCAGCCGCTACGCGGCATCTCTTCAGTGGCGCTACGCGCCCCGGTACCAGGCACTAAACCCGTTTAAGCTAGGGAAACCTGGCAGGTAGGGGCCTGGTCACCGGTCTCAAAAAAAAAAAAGATAGGGGCAAAACAAAAATCGCTCCGGAATCCTTGGATCAAGGCCAAACATTTAAAGGGAAAATGTTTGGCTTTCTTTTTTAGGATTTCTCTTTTATTTATTTTTTTTTGTACATCTTTTGAATTTGAAATCTTTAACTGGCTACCTCAGCGCCCCCTTATGGCGAAATATCCTCAAATTCAACTGGGACCTAGAGGCCATAGTCCAAAACATATAAATAAAATTTTGTGCAATTTTATGCATAACATCATACACTTTTCGATGATACAGCAATGAAAATGGTATAAAAATCGTTATTGCAGAGACGCCTTTCGACACAATATCCCCAAATTCATGGAGGACCTGCTGGCCACAGTCAAAAACTTGTAAATCAAATTTGCTTTAACTATATGCATAACTTCACACACTTTTCGATGATATAATGCGGACAGACAGACAGACATTTTGTAAAAACCTGTTTTTTCTGAATTTCTGACCCCTAATATGTGTAAATCCGTCGAAAACCAGAAGTCGAAAATTTTTTCGATTACAAAACTTTCTTTTAGATAGATAGAAGAAAGTAAAAATGGGAACATCTCCTAATAACTCTGCTACAAATCAGTAACAATAATATAGCCAGTAATAGTAATAATCAAAAATAGTATTAACTTAAAGAAACTACTAGGTCAAACTAAGCGACCCCTTAAGATCCGCTTGAGGGAACATAAAAACTATGTTAAAAATTGTGACTCTAAACGGTCTGCAATTACTGACCATTGTTGGTTTAACAATCACAGTTTTAATATTTTTCAATAATTCAGAAATGCTCATCGACTTACGACCTTGATTTTTGGGAAGCTTACCATATATGGAAGAATTCAGGCAACTTAGTTAATGATATGTCCAGTACACCAAATTTTTCAAATGTCTGACTACCTTTCATTTAATTCATTCTCTTCTCCCCCCCCCTTTTTTTCTCCTCCATACTTGAACTCGTCCAAGTCTGGCTGCGCTCTTCTATTGGTCTGTCTCCGCTGTTATTTTTGAAAAACTCACCGCCATTCAAGCTTGGGCGCGTGCCTAGACGCAAGCTTATTTACATGACTTAAACTTTTGAATAGGTTTTTAATCTTTTAAATTTGGCACTGATGATGGAGATTTAGTGGCTCCGAAACAGCTGTTTGCCATTTCATATATTTGTATTTGTGCTATTTTACGTTGATCATTTATTTTTAATATAATGGCACAAAGTTCAATCCCCCTATTTTAAATATTAGTAATAACTACTAATTATTACTATCTTAAATTATGCTTAGTGGTGTTCTATATACCGAAATTGTACCAAATGTTCAATACTAATTTTGATATCATTATCGGATTCGTCGGTACATTTTACCTTCGAATAAGAAACTGAAAGTCTTTAGTCAAGCAATTTAGGATGTATAGAGTTTAAAGTGTGGAACACCTAGTGTTAAATTAATTTTTAATCTGTGGAAAATAGACTACAATGCGTGTAGGTCTTTAAAAATAACTCAAAAACAACTTGTTGAAGTGAGGTGTTATTTTGGAAAAGCATATTTGAAGCTTATAGAATTGATTTTTGTTAAAAATATCATAGGTTAGCATTCATATTTTTTTTGAAAATTAGTTTCAAATATATATATATAGTCACATTTCATATTTTGCAAACGTTGTAAGAAAAATACAGTTGCTTTTTAACGAAAGATTAAAATTTTAAATTATGTTATTGTTCGTAAATTTTTCCTTAAAAAAGAATTATTTTCAATTCAACTTCAAAATAAATATTTCAATTTTAGCATTAAAAAAATCCTTTTATGTAACAAAAAAAAAAAAAAAAAAAAAAAATTGTAGCCGTAAAATTTATAATGAAGTAAAATTTTCATTTCTGAAAAGTATCTTTTCTTAATTTTAATTAAAATTATTTTCTCTTATAGGTTTTTATTAAAAAATTTCTTTTGTAGCTTTATCTTTTAAAATATGTATGCAATTGTATTAGAGGAAAGGAAAAATGCAACAGTTCCTGAACATTTCTAAAACCCTATTTAAAAAAATTCTTGATTATTCAAAAGCATAAAAACTTATATTATTCAGAAAAACTTTTTTTTTCATTCAATTAACGTTATGTTGTTAAATACTTTGTTGTTTCCAAAAACTTTTTTTAATTTTATTATTTTTTAATTTTATTTATTTGTTTATTTATCTGGTTTATAGAAAGAAAAGAATGTTTGTAAAATTCCTCTGTATCAGTTTGTTAGTAATGTGTTTTTGTTTAGCTTTAATTAACTCTTCATCGGACATGCTGTAACTTTTTGTACGATTAGGCATGTGTTGTATTTTTTATGCACAGCAGTTATTGTATTACAAATTAAAGTATTTTATAACAGTAAAAAGAAGCCTACTTATATGAGCAGTAAAAAGTGAATTTTTATTTTGGCGCCATTTGTGACAATAAAACGCAAAAAAATAACGTTTGTCAAAAGAGATTTCAACAGCAACTCACTAATAGGTTACTATAAATAAATGAAAATAATATAACTTGAGCGTTCAGATGACATAAAATTTGTTATAAAATGTTGTGGGGTGATTTTTATGAAAATGCGTTTGGGCTGTATATATGTAACGAAAATTTCATATAGAAAATTATTTTTCTATTACTATTGAATGAATTATACATCTGAATAACTGTGAATGATATGCTTGAAAATTTTTAAACTGATAAATAACCAGAATATCTTTTATAATAAATGAAGATTATCAGAAGTAGTTTATAAGCCATCTTCTAAATTTTTAGGGGAATTAATTTAATCGTTATCAGATTCCAAAAACTAAATATATATTGTAAAGGAAAAACATGCTCGTGAGTAACGCTGACGTCATACTGACGGTGACAAAACCTCATCATTAATTTTCCCCATTGCACAATTTCATTTTGCACTCCCTCAAATACGGGAGAAAAAGTTCTTTCAAATGCAATTTCTTTGAAAACTGTATCTCAATTTACTGAGTTTTAATGGCTTTTTAAATATTTTTCAAACTTAATTTTTGTTAAATCTATCTCAAAAATGAACGTGCAACCCGATTACAGAAGATTAGCCTGTTCGCGCTTAAACCATTATAAATAGTTCAGCATTTGTTTCCAGCTCATATTCCATACCTAAATTAAAAATGTATCAATAAATAATAATAAAAAAATTACAAATAACACGCAAACTTTATAGACATGTAATAGAATTTTAATCACTAAAATTATCAGAATCAAAAGTCTGCTATAAGTAGCAAAATCTTTGGAGAGGTATTTGGCTAAGAACTCTTGGCATGCGGTATCGCTTTTAACGAATTTTAAATTTTATTTGGAACAGATGTGTTACACTCACGCACAGAAGTTTGGCGACTTTTTGGTTGGCGCTATTTTCATGCCAGCGCCAAACCAGCAGCTCAATACAACAGCTAGGTTACCATTAAAGGAAAAAACCATTAAATTTGGCGACTTTCTCCCATTTTATAACCGATTAAAAAAACGAAAAACTGTGCGTGAGTGTATGACATCATAGCTTTTTATTTGAATACATATTAATATTTTTCATATAAAAATGCTTTTTGTTGTTTATAGTGGGCATTCTAATATATATGCAAGGTGATTATTAAAAAAACTATCCCGATATATGAGCCCCTAACTGTCATACCGTTCACAGAAACTGAATGAAATTTTGGTTAAAAACTATTTTGAGATATGCGCTCAAGAATCATATGAAAAACAATAGTTACGGTTGCAGTGACAAAATTTCGAAAATTTTAAATGTCAACATCCATTTTTTTTTATTGGAATGTGATCTTCATACTAAAAAACCATAAAAAGCGTTGGAACGGTATCCATAGCACGAAACTCACCGTCGCTAGACAGACTAAGAAGAAAAGTGAAAACAATCAATTAAGACAGAGCAGCAACAAAAAACAACACTTTTAATTGTGTTTCACAAATTTTCCACTTCACATACGTTTGCATGTGGTAGATGGTGGATATCACTCAACAATAAAATGTTTTACTTTCTGTTGCTTCTATGTTCCTTATTGGTTATTGAAAACAACCAATTTTTGTTTGTCTGTCTAGCGCCGACGATTTTCGTGCTACAGGTACCGTTCCAACGCTTTTTATGGATTTTCACAAGGAAGATCACATTACACTAAAAAAAGTAAGTGTTGTCATTTGAAATTTTCGAAATTTTGTCACTGAAACCGTAATTGTTAGAATTTAACTGTTATTTTCATATGATTCTTGAACGCATACCTCAAAATACTTTAAACCAAAATTTCATTCACTTTCTGTGAACAGTATTATAGTTAGGGGCTCATAAATAGGGAAATTTTTTTAATATAATTACCGTGTATAATTATTACATGTAAAAAATCTATTAGTGTTTTCAATTTCAAAAATGGTTTTCACATATATTCTATAACCTGGGAAGCTCGTGTTGGATCTCTGATATTTATTAAATTATTCTTATAACGTGATGAATATTGAGACGAGAAAAATAAAGCGTTTCGGTTTCTTAGAACTATTTGGAAATTTATAAAATCGATCAATAGTGAAAATATCATTAATATTTCAGTCACAAAATTTAAAACGTAAAGGAAGTCATGCATAAAATGCAAGTGTTTCAAGTACTGTATAGGGAAAACTTGTATGAATATTTCAATTATTTGGTTTTCATGTTATTCAGATTATTAAGAAAAAACTTTTTTTTTTTAGTTTTGGTTCAAAATTTCACCAATAGAGGGCAATTTTTACTACATTTGTTTTGTGTGGGAGAGAACAAATGTTAACTATAAAAACTTAGTTTTATACTGGGCTGTAAAGATGTTTTTATTACAAAATACGACAATTTCTTATAATATGCACTAAATATACTATCCAATGAAATGCTGTACACGCAAATCAGTATGATCCACTATAGTTTTAAATATTTCAGATCGAATGTTCAGGACCTACTTAGTCTACTTAGAATTACTTAGTCTACTTAGTCTACTTAGAATTCAACCATCTGTTTCTTTATATACACCTTCTTTTAAATATCCTCAAAGCCAGAAACCGTAAGTGTTCAAGTCGCGTAAGAATTTTCAAAGATTATGTTTATAATACGACTCCAACTGGAAGTTCGGTAAAGACGTACAGCGTGTCCGATAAAGGTCTTTATCATTCTAAACATTAATAACAAAAATACTAACAGGGCAAATGCAATACTGTTTTCTCCAGAAGAATGAAGAAATCCAAGAGTTTTTTCTCGTATCAACTGCCTGAAGTATGAAATGGCAAATCATGAAATCATCACTCATCAATCCTCACTGTTACACCACAAATGTTAAAAAACACTTCGAGTGAAATCGAGACATTATTCGGCTCGACATTATTCGTGCTACTTACGGAGCTCACATACATCTACATTGAAGGTACTGTAAAAAAACTATTTCATTTCTACTTTCTTTTGCAGCAAACCGCATTTCATTTCACTTGTTAGTTGTAAATTTTACTAGTATTCTTCGTCAAATTTTATTAGTATACTTCGCCTACGTTTTATCAGTATTCTTATTTGACAAAGAATACTGAAAATTTTGGGAATCGGCCCATTGGCGCCTAGATTTTTGCACCCCTGGTTTAGAATGATAAAGACCTTTCTCGGACACGCTGTATTTTTGCATGTTGCATCGATATATTGAAGAACTCTATCTTGCAAGACAATTGTTATATTTAAACAATTACTTTCTTTTAAAGCAGATAACCTATGATTTTGCGAAATTGCAAGATAACTTTTTTTTTTTTTATAGCGGTACAAAAGATTCCTGCTTTTTTTTAAGAAACACTGATAAATCGAAAGGTACTTTTCGTTTTTTTTTTCGTTTTTTTTTATTACATTAAATAGAACTAACGTTAATCATAGCTTTCTATTTTCTTCTTTTTCTTTTACCACTGTAACTAACAATGTCAAAATATTGATAAATTTACACAACCAAACTTTTATATTGAGACATTTATGCTCAATAGTTGCAAAAGGGAAACAACAAAACTGTTTATGTAGCTCCTTATTTCAATTCGTTTGCTTTTCAATTAAATCAGTTTGAAAGAGTAATTTTATATGAAAAAGAAAAACTCTATCAATGTAAGTTTTCAGTGGTATTTTCTTTTTATAGGGGTCTTGGCGCATCTTAAAATTGTGTTTACGCTTCTCGGGCTTCAGAACACAGCCCTATGAATACTAGGCCTACGCACTGACACAAAAACTACGGCTGTAATAGAAAGGATTGTTTTAATCATTTGTACGGTATTTTGAATTTAAATACCAACATCTGCTAAATGTATTCTTTGCCACATTTTTGTGTTTTCAAATAAGGCAAAGAATACTTTCGGGAAATACTGGTATTAAAATTTAAGGGACCACAGAAACGCTGAAAAAAAATCGACTACGGCAGCTACCATTTTGGTGTCAGCATGTAGGCCTTGTATTCAGAAGGAAAAGCGAAGAAAGTGAGATTTGTTGCCAAATGTTATGAACCGCGTGAAAACCAAACTGATGAACTATTATGCCTGTTTATGCATGTATTTAAGTAATTGTATCTGATTACACGTATGAGATAAATTACACTTCTGCTTGTATAATATAATAGATAACTGGCATGTATAATAATGTATAGATTAAATAAAATGTGCAAATATTGAACAAATCGCTTGAGTTTATGAAACGGTTCAATAAGTTGCCAGAAAGTACGTGCGAGGAATTTCCTTTTTCAGCAAGGCATTTTCTAGATGTCGCCAAGACCCCTAATAGAGAAGAACCTTTTTTGTATATGAAGTACTAAAACCTATTGCTTAAATTATTTTATCACAAGAACTACCATAAGCCGTCATTCTGACGGTTACCAAATAAATATATTCCGATTCGAACCAGGAATTTCTTTTTAAAATAAATTAAATATAAAACTCGCAGAAACACGTTAAATGAATAAGTTAAGTAGTTGTAAATAAAATTTCTGGTGTGAAATAGTTTTAATAAATTCGAGTAAAATTTCCGGTAGTTTTAGTGTTAAACATCATTCATTTTAGGAAGGAGGATCTTTACTCTAATGCATGTATAGCATATTGCATAGCTACATGGATATTCACTAGTTTTAATTATTGCTACAAGGAATTTTTGTTAACTAATGGTATAATTTCAGTGAGTATATATCATAAAAAATATTTAAAAGAACCGTTATTCACAAATATTATGCAAAGTAATAATAATAATAATAATAATAATAATAATAATTTTTTCTTATATGCCTAATTTATTCCACTTGCAGTTCTTTATAAATCTACCGTTCTTGGCAATACAAGATAAATGGGCTTCAAAACTAACTTCGTGCAAAACAAAATATACTGCATGTATTAAAAAGAAATGACTTTCTTATAAAATGCATCATTATTTTATACTAACGCGCTAAAAATGACTGTAATATGTTTTATGAAGTGACATAATTACTAACAGGATTGAAAAATGGAACTTCTTTAAATTACGTTTCTAAAATAAACTGTGCAAATAAATGTAAAATCGATAAAAAGTTTGAACAAGATACAAAAATACATTTAAGGAAAAGGGAAAGCAATTTTGATTTTGTTTTCCGCTTGTCACATTTGCTTGTGTTTTTACAAAAATGCATAAAATAATGGGAAGCGATTGCTTAAAAGAATATTTTTTAGGAAAGGGATTTTGAAATGAAAAAATAAATCCGGAGAGATTTTTTTTTTTTGCTTTACACTTGTCACATTCGCTTAGGCTTTTAAAAATTGAATAACTGATGGGGAGTTATTTTCTTTTTAATAGAAAATAAAAATTTCTGACTTTAAAATCTTAAATATAGTTCTTGAATGTTAACATTGCTCCATTTTAAACAATCGATACTTATTATTATCTTCTTCTAAATCCAGTAATATGTATATGATGTTTCTGTTGTTTCAAATGCCCTCTAGACAGCCAAGATGGCAGAAGATGTCTCGCAATTGCTGGACAAGAAAAGCTACAGTGGCGTAGTCAGATAACGGCCCGCTGACCGCAGAGTTACAGTTTTTTTTAAAGCAGAATCTTCACCTTCTTTAGACACAGAATTTTTGTCGTTGACTAAAATTAATTACTATTTTTTTTAAACTAGCGGCGTGAGAATACTTTTCTTAAAAAGTAGTGAGTATCACTGGTTACAGTTTCCATTTAACAGACACCACACTAGTGGAAAACTAATTTGTTCTTAATGTATCCTTACAATTTTGATAATTTCCAGAAAGGTGGAATCTCCTGTAATTGTACCCCGCTCCCACCTAACGATCTTTTGCCAACGGACCTCTCCTACTACTGATTTTACGTGCAAGTATGCAATATCCGTACATAGCCAATAGCAATGCAGAGTTCTCTAGAAGTCATCCTCACAAATACTGACCTCGATCGATGCTACTGCAATTGGGATGATAACCGCTAAAATTTAGATATTAATGGTTGAATAATGTACAGTAATACCTCGGTTTTCGTTGACTTCGGTTATCGTAGGTTTCGGTTTTCGTCGATTTTTTCCGCGAAGCATTTGTTTCGGTTTTTGTCGGTTGTCTCGGATTTCGTTTATTTCTTGTATAATTTTCGGATTTTTTATTTGATTGCGGGTGCTCTATCATGGAACCAAAGACAGTTTATTGTAAGCAATTTGTTTAATAATAATGTCTTGCCCCATTTTAGGAAAATCTTAAAGAGGTGGCTGAAACAAACCACTTTGGAAAGCTTTTTTGAGAGACATTAGATCCTCTCACTCTGAAGCTTGTCCTACTGCCAAAAGACCAAAAAAGGAAGTGACCCCAGATACAGTGACTTGATACCATACGCTAAGAACACTATATTAATTACTTATTATTTTTAGTATTAAACGCTTTACGCATTCTCTATAAAATGTGTTTTTGGTACGTATTTTGGAGAGTTTAGAACGAATTAATTGGATTTATATAGATTCATATAGATATAATTGACTCGGCAAACTTCTTCCACCAGTAAATTTGTATAGAGCTTTACATCTTATTTAAACGCTTTATTAAAGCAGAATTTCTGTCAAAAATAAGGCACAAATTACAATTCGTTATTACTGGTGGAAGTTCTCCACTCCATGACCTACGCAATCAGGCCCTGGGGGGTGGGGTAGGGCTGCCTTTTTGAGAAAATCCCAGCAGCACGTTTTTCCGTATTGACTTTTATAAGCCAATTTATAAGCCAGATATAAAATACTTCAAGATAGAATTGCAGTTTTTCAATCTCAATGTGCACAATGCACACGATGGCAGTGTCATCAGTATATAATGTTAAAATGATGTCGGAAATACGATAAATGTCATTAATATATACAGTGTGAAAATGAAATGCTTCAACAAACTTTGAGGGATGATAGTACTCATGAAGACGAACAAAAAATGCAATGCAACATGGGGTCGCAAATAACGTTTAACCCCTTCAGGGGCAGTGGTATGTTTATGAAAGCGCTTAATTTTAATTCCAAAACGCCATAATGGCACCAGAATTTTGCTAAAATCTTTTCCATTTAATATGTATATGAAATATAGCCATTTTTTTTATTTACAAACAAATTTTTTTTATAAATTCCGGTGGCAGTCTTTTATTTCAACATTTTAGTACTAAAAGTAGTTTGCCCCTAAAAGGCTTAAAGGATAAAAATAGAGAAAATGCGTCTGAAAATGGACTGGCACCAGAATTTACAAAAAAAATTGTTTGTAAATAAGAAAAAGGCTATATTTCACATAAATATTAAATGGAAAAGATTTTAGCAAAATTCTGGTGCCATTGTGGCGTTTTGGAATAAAAATTAAGTTATTTTTTAGACATACCACTGTACCTTAAAGGGTTAAATGTCATTTGCGACCCCGTGTTCTATTGCATTTTTTGTTCATCTTCGTGAGTACTATCATCCCTCAAAGTTTGTTGAAGCATTTCAGTTACACCCTGTATAAGCAAGCTGATCAGCCAAGTATTGACCACACTTCCCTCAGGTACTACAGCCCCGATATTGCGAGAAAAAGAAATAGAATGGTTCAATTTGACGGAGAAGTTCCTACCTTTAAGGTAGTTCTAGCAGATAAGAATGACTTTTGGATGGGATTTGGGCATAATCAACTTTTTAAAAAGTTCCAAATAACAAACCCGATCGAAAGATTTTGCAATTTCTACGAATATGACTGATTTGTTGTTTTTTGGGGAAGCCCTCTTGAACAAGTTCAGTCACTCTCAAAAGCTGTTATTGAGTCGACTGTTTAAACCTAAAACCAAACTGCACAGCTATAATAATCGAATTGAAAGTGACAAAACAAATTTTAAATGATCACATAAAATATTTAATGACATTTTCCAATAAATTTTTAATTCTTGCAAACGATATATCAGTGTAATTTTTTAATTTAGCAATAAATGTAATATGTATATTTTTTAAATTCATCTTTATTTATTCTTAATAATCCATTTTATATCTGCATTAATTACAAAATAAGTTTTCCAATCACATGATAAATTTGGATGAAGTACGATAATATCGTGGACTGTAAAAGGTTATGGGGCTGCTTACTTTGAGAAAGAAAAAGTGACTGGCTCAATCCTTTGCAAAATACCTTTCTAAAGACGATTTACAGCTATATACCTAGTCTCGCTAATGATTTTTACACGTATGGTGTATGCATACACATAATGACTGCACGTAATAACGTACTAAATATTTATACGTACAGTATAATATACGCATATGCGATACGTAATTACCGTACGTAATTACCGTACGTTTATACCTACAATGCACGTAAAAACGTACTAAAAATGTTTATAACATTTTTATTTTAAAAAATAAACTATTTATCACAAAATAAGATCACTAAATATAATTAAAATCTAGAGAAATGCTTAAGTGATACAAAAAGAAACAACAAAAGGCTTATTAAAAAAAACCTTTTAATAATCAACATACGTTTCAACGCTCATACGGCATCATTTTCAAGAAATATAACGATAAACAAAGTATTCTCGCAATTGGAAAAGAATTTGGAAACTACTAGAAACTCGCACTAGAAAGTTTCAAACATGATTAAAAGATCATATGGCAGATATCAAATATGACAGGAGTACTACAGCACTGGCACGACTACGTAGCACCGAGACAATAAAAATTGATTTTAAAAATAGTAAAATAATTTATCCATCAATAGTCTACATCCCATCTATTATTCGTGAATCAATAGAAATCTACATGCGTAATGTAAACATTTGCAATGAATCCGCCTCAGTTGAATTGCCTAAAATTTGGCACGAGGTACTTTTCCGTTCTAAAAAGCAATAACGAAATATTAATTTTCACCATTACAGTTGGCTACTTCAAGCACCTGTTTTTTTTTTACATATATGATCTCGTGATTCATGTTTTCAAGTTTATTTTCAAAATTTGCGAGAATACTTTGTTTATCGTTATATTTCCTGAAAATGGCGCCATATGAGCGTAGAAACGTATGTTGATTATTAAAAGATTTTTTTAAAGCCTTTTGTTGTATCTTTTTTTATCACTTAAGCATTTCGATAGATTTTAAACTATTTTTATTACTGAAAATCCGATACTTCGCTTTATGCAATGCTATTTAACAATCTCTCAAAGACATAACGCGTGAATTGAAGAATATTTGTGGAAGTTTTGTCACTTATAACACACGGATATATTGAAAAAAAAACTGAATTTAAAAATTGCAATTCTTGACTCATTTAACGCATTTGCGTATATATGAATCAATGTCAGGAAATTCAATTTCATTTAAAATTCAGAAAAAAGACTTTTTACTTTGTATTATCACAAGACAGCTGTCTCCTTAAAAATACACTTGTATGTCGAAAACATTATGTACGATGAAAAAAATACTTTAAAGAAGAAATAAATGAAAACTGTCTATCCAGTCAAAGCAGCTTGGGTAATAAGGCTTTTATACAATCTGTTTGATTAGCATATATATATATATATAAGTTACTAAAAATACTTCGTTTAACGAACTTTTTTAACCCCTTAATCGTCGCGTAGTTTTGGGAAAACCCCTTCAAAAACTGTCGATTTTATTTATTGCCCGATTTTATTATTCATAAAAATCAGAGTTCATTGGTAAAAGAAATAGTGTCTTTTTTTCATATTTAACCCTTTCAGGGGCGGTGGTATGTTTATGAAACCGCGTAACTTTATTACCCAAAACTCTAATGGCACCAGAAATTTGTTACAAATATTTTCCTGCTGTATATGAGAAAATTAGCTTTTTCCTATTTTGAAATAAATCTGTTCCTAAATTCCGGTGTCAATCATTTATTTAAACTTTTTAGAAATAGAAGTGTTTTGCCCCTGAAAGCGTGAAATCATGGATAATATTTTTAATAATCACAATTTCACTTACCTTATATGACTTTTTTGCACACACATGACGCGCAGAGAAGCTTTGGTGGAATGTTGTAATTTGTGGTTTCACTTTGATTTAAGGTAAATATATAAAAATTAAATAATTTGCTATATTACCGGCGACGACCAAAGACGATAATTTTATTCAAATTTAATTTCAAAATTGGAATTCAATATATTTTTCAAAATTTTATAATTTTTCAATGTATGAAAAACTTTGAAACATGGTATGCACAGTCCTACATTACAGTTCTTACAATAATATCTAGTTTGTTTTCGAATTTTCTTTCCGTTTTCATTTTGTTCATGGGATGAACAAACTTTACATTCTCTGTAAGGTTTATCTTTTTTGTCCGTAGGCGGTATAACATCCAGAAAATGGCATTCATACAAACGACTTGATGTTACATCGTCCGAAGGACGGTCCCGTTTACAGAAATTTCCTTCTGTATGATATTTTTCAACGCTTCCATCTACTAAATCGAGTCTGAACTTTAGATGATATTTTCTGCCTCTTTCTTTCTTATAAACTTGAGAAAAACATTGAAAACGAATTGGTCCAATAGATGTAAGAATACATTTTTATAATATTTCTTCCCGCCATCTCAAGCTACATGGTAACTTGAAAGAAATTGATCTACTATATAAAAAATGCCATAGTTTGGTTGTAATCTACAACTCCTTTTGGCTTCCTTTTCATTCTTCTACTTTGAATTGTAACTTCAACAATTTCGGAATTATGTATTGACGATAACAATGTCATATCTTTTTTGTCTTTCCATTTCAATGCCATAAGTTTTCCTCATCTAAACGCATGAACTTCACCAGTTTTTACTTTTTTTTCTCGCAAACCTTCTATTATATCTGTTTTGTTTTTTCTAACTGTTCCAACAACATCTGTTTCATAACTCAAAAGAATATCACATAACTCCGGCGATGTATAATAATTGTCCATTGTTATACAATGCCCCTCTCTCAGTAAAGGCGTCAATAGTGTCATAACGACCTGTGAGGGCATCGAGAGCATTTCGAAGTCTTTGCTTAACAAAGTTTCTTTCCCTGTATAAATAATAAAAGATCATATATACCCAATACTAGATTAGCACACCATAAAAGATTCAACCCTTTATATCATGAATTAATTTTCCAGCTACTGTTTAGATGCTCAGAATCCTCGATTATTCCCACCAGTTATTATTTTTTTTTTGTAAAGTTTTCCTTATCTAATCATAGCATTTTTTCGATTGAATTAGGTGAAAATTTCTCATTTGGAAAACCGGTGGTAACAGATTAAAAATTCTGTAAAAGACGCTCGTCGCGAAGGGGTTAAAGTGGTACTTATAAGTACCGTCAGGATAAAAAGGGTTAATCAATTTCGTGAATGAAAAATTCAAAGAAGATACCAGAAAATATTAGCTAAAGTCATTAGGGCCACGGGCGCAACGAAATTTGTTCATACGAGCGCGACGATTAAGGGGTTTAACGTAAAGGTTTCGTTTCAACAGTATTCCATAGCTGACTTCAAAATTCAGCTACATATCATGATTTTAAAACGGAACAATCATTCAATTTACACCTTGATAAAAAAATATTTCAAATACCTTTATAATATTCCATTTAATTTTTCCGGTGATAATATATTTTCTCCTCATTTTTTGTGAATTACGAATGCAAAGAATGATTCATTAGTATTTGAAATATTGGAAAGAATATTATGGTGAGTAATTAGAAACACACTCAAAAATGTTTATTTTAGCGAAAAAAAATGATAAAAGTTTTACAGTGCAAGATATCCAGAGTTTAATTCTTAAGGGAATCCACTTTCTCTAAAAAATACCTCCCAGATGATATGCATGGGTATGACTAACTATATAACTGTGATGCAACATCAACACGTCTTTAATACTGTTTAAAAGAGAAATGGGGTTACAGTGAAAGTTGAAGTTTCTAGTAATTTGTAGATTGAAATAAATTACATTTCAGCACGTTTCATCATTTGAAATGGTATTGTGAACCTACCAAATTATATAGTGTTCAATAACAGCACTTCCAAATAAAAATCTTTACTTCATTAAACCCAAGATGTTTCTAATTAAATACAGAGAACATTATTATTCACAATTAGTAGTATTGAAAATTCTACAAAATTGACAATGCTGCAAAAGATTTCTTCAAATTGTGCCTGTATTCTTGTCCTATCGAAGTTTTGTATTACATTTAAAATTAATTTTATTCGCCAAAAAGTCAGATACGATTAAAAAAAACTTTTAAAATATGAAATATCTTTGAAAAATGTCTATTCGGTCACAACAGTGTGTGTTGAAAATTTTGTTTCATAAAATACATTAGGATCACATTTATGCCACTCACCGGTGAAATAAATTTTTAATTGCGCATAATGATTTATCACTAAATTTATCAATAATACATTTTAAGCAAGTTTTATCACCTAAAATGTCATTATGAAAATTCCAAATTATTCAGTTTTGAATGACATTACTTCCAAATAAAAATATTTCTTTATTTAATAGCAAAATGTCTCGAATTATTTATATGTTACCTCTGCACATGTCACCTGTAATTGCCTGTCTTTAAAGATCTATATAAAAAATTGAGAAATCCATAAGAATTCTTACAGTGTAATCTGAAGAACTGACAGTACGATGTAAGTTGCTGAATTTTCTGAGTTGTACTGTACATGACGTGTACATCAAGGGTATACCATTTTTCGTCGATTGTTTTAGTATCACTGCAGTTATGCAGGTTGCTTATTTATACAGATACCACCATTCTAAAATCACAGTTTTATAGGGAAGGACGAATGTTTTACGAAAAACTAAGAAAGTCATAAGAAATTTAACGCTATATTTACCGCCAACGAATTAATTCAGACTGATACTTGCACAGGGTTCACAATATAACAATTGCATAATCTAAGATTCCCTGGAAATTTTGAAAAGGGGCGACAATACATGTAATGATGTATTATCTTACCATATCCCACATAGATGTCAACATCTCTTAATTATTCCGGTGTCTGATCCAAGACAAGCATGTTTTCAACCGGAATTTTAATTTAATCAAAAAATTTAAAATGAAATCGAAAAAGTACCTTATAGAAAGAAGACACATTTCCTTGTATACACTTTCCGGTTTTAAACATGATTGTCTTGGATCAGACTCCAGAATAATTAAGAGATGTTGGCATCTATTATATTTGGTATAATTTGCTTGGCGCCACGGGTGTTTTGGTTTTGGGTACCCCCAGGGTTCTCGCTGACTTTTGACCAACGTTAGCAATTTGGCTAATCAGAAATAAAAAACATTAGCCCAATGAAAAAGAAAAGGTTAGCAATGTAGATTCGTCGTGAAACACTGAAAAATCGATCTTTAATCCCTAATCCTTAATGTACCATTCCTTTTTTTTCAGTATGTTCTTAAATAACCCAAGTTTTTGTAACTGCTTATAGATCAGTTATTCATCCAAATTCAACTATCTGCTACAAAAACTATTAAACATATGTACATTCCAAATGCCTTGCTGCAATCAAGGAAAAATTCCAAACCCAATTTAAATCATTAAAATGTTTTAAGATTACTTCATCACACTGAAGCCTTTCTCACAGTCCACTGAATGTAAGTGGCAAGATTGCAGCAAAATGCAGCATGTTACATGTTATCGGTTAAAGCTGCTGCAGATCGTTTTTTTAATGAAATCTATGGAATCTCCTAAATTCATGGTTCTACAACAACTCAAGAAACTTTAAAATAATTTCCATTCTGACAATACATCAGATAAGGAACTGCCTGTAACACCCAAATACTACATAAGGTTAAAAATTGATTCAATTTCTTTTATACCATAGTTTTGAAAAGTGTCCTTATCCGTTTAGTAACGGGAATAATTCGTCGAGTATCACCTGTACTAACACACACACACACAAATTGAACACTCGCAATTTGGCGAGTCTAATCGTTCGTTTACTCGCCAAATGAAACATTTTGTCGTGATTTGGTGCAATGGCTAGCGGCAGTGAGAAGCCGGGGTACCCCCAGCTTTTGATGGTATCTCCTCATCTTCTTTCATTGCCTCCATTTCATAGTTGTTGGTTTCTTCAGAGCTGTATTTTTCTACTGGTTTTTATCCTCTGATGCTCAGCCGAAAGCGCTTAGCTATTTTGATATATGATTTTATATCATAAATAGTTTTTGATGTTTTAAAACTATGTTTTTAGTATATGCATCTATTACAGTAACAAATAAATTTTTATCAATGTGTTTGCATTATGTTATTTCAAGTTAAAGAAGGGGAGTTTGACTATTTACTATATGGTATGTTCTATATATTTTTAATTGAATCAATCAGCTTTTCAGATAGTATGACTCAACTCCGCCTATGTGTTACTGACACGAATAAAGTATTAAATTATTTTTAAATACAATATATACACAACAACATCAATAGAATGATTATACTATTATACTGTATATAAATACCGTAATTAAATCCATTAATTTTTAATATAAACAGGAACAGATTTTTTTAATAAAGTAGCATGAGATAATAACACGTCTGAGAGGGTCTGAAAGTGAAAAAAAAAAAGGCTGCACAAAAATGTGCTGAGAGACTAATTGCATGAAATTATTTCTAAGCAGATGCAATTTTTCTTACAAATTATAAAAATATTAATTTTCATCCCCAAATAAGTGTAAAGAAATAATTTACCTTTTAATATAATTTCATCGTTACCATGAAAGAAGCATTTGGCAAAGAAAACAATTTCCATCTCAGAATTATAAATTTTTTTCAGCAATTTTTTTCTTATATTATACATAAGTTTGGCAGTAAGTACCATACAACATGCACGTTATATTGAATACGCATAATTTTTTTAGACAAATCGGCTATATCGTTTATTTTAAAATCGCAACAAAGGTGTCATTAGACACTGGATAAAGTCTTCTTTCAGAATATGAATACGTACAACGTATCTGGAATTTGTTGCCTTTTGAAATTGTTTTACTATTTCTCTTGCAGCTAGAAATGATATTACGTATCTGTAAAAAAGGACTAAATGAATGAATAAGTAACTGTTTCCATAAATATGAAATACCGTGATAAGATAGAAAAGAAAATATTTATTTAAATACAGCTCTTATTCGAAATCAATAAACGCAAAATTAAAGTGCAGTTGAATTGTAACAATAAACGATTGCAACAGCTTTCACTAGTAGATGTGCTGTTTACAGGTTTAGCAGCCGATGCTCGTTTCTAGTGTGGGAAGAGACTAATTGAGGGGTCAGTTAGTTTATTAAAGAGAAATGTGCGATTCAGCGCTGACCACAGAGTTTAGAGAATAAATAGAGGTGAAATGTTTACGTTTAGAATGACGCTGAAAATACATCCCTAAAGTCGTCCCAAACAACTGCGGCTTGCTTTGAAAACCTCTCCCCGTCTAATGAATTCAGTCCTTGTTCCACGTGCAGCCTCTCTACGTCCAATGAAATCAGCCCTTGTGCCTAATTATTTTAGCGATAAACGGCTTCATATTGCAAGCCGAATTTACGGTTCAATGCCTCTATATTATTTCTCTTTACTCTGTGAGCGCCGAGCGAACTATAGAACTACGCGCTAAAACAGAAATGGCTGGGTCTACTATCGTAAGAGGATTTTTTTCAGAATTTGTACGGTCTGTTGAATTTTAATACCATTAATTTCTAAACGTTATCTCACCTTACCTTTCTGATATTAAGTAATGCAAAGAAATCTTTGGAAAAATCTGGTATCCGAATTGAAGGGGCCGTACAAAAGGTGAAAAAAGTCCGCCTACAAGAGCTGCCATTTTTGTGTCAGAGAGTAGGCCCAGTATTTAGGACGCTTTGCAACAACTTAATAGATTTACGTTTTTTATTTTTTAATTATCAATCTTTTTTTTACAGGAATGTAATCACAATTTTCAATAATGATTTTATTGATTTTTAAATCTTTAAATGATTTTTTAAAATTTCATTTTAGAAAACTAAAGTCTGTAAATTAAATAAATATTGAAATTGAATTTACATAGCTATGCTAATGAGAGTGTTAAATTACGATAAATGCCGACCTATCTTCAATTACAAAAAATAATCAACAAAATACAGTACGTATATTTCCGTAAACGTTTATCAAATTAATAAAACTATTTTCTTTTAAAGATAATTACTTTCAAAGAAGAAAGATTACTAAATTAGATCTTTTGAAAAATGATTGAAGGTTCAACAGAAGATGATCGTGTACAATAAAAATTTTTGATTGACTAATTCAGTTTAAAAAGTAAATACTTGTCGGTCACAAAATGGTTGAATAAAAAGCATATTTTTTAAAGTATTACACTCTTTATTTTTTATTTATATTTTCTTCTTTATAATGTTTAAAACAGCTTCACAACCTCCACAAGCTTTTTTTTTTCGTCACTTTAAATCCACTGTTGTTCTAACTAGTATATAATTGCAACCATGAAGAATATTTGGCAATTTAAAACCTGTTGCGGGGTAACAGAAAAATGCATTAACATTAATTATCAATTTATAATTAAGTTCCAAAAATATTAAAAAGCTGTATTGATTTTAGAAGCACACCTTTTAACAAAATTTTTATAATTCTAGTTTATTTTGAATTGAACATAACATCGATTACAAAATTCCTTCTTTACATACAAAAATCAAATTGAGTTAAGTAACAAAGTATTAAAAAAAATAGAGAAAATTTTATTTAAAGACAGCAAATCTGACTCGTTTAACCTATTTGAAACATTCGTGTGATATTTACAGCAATATGCGTGGATTTCAAGATTTTTTTTTTCTTTTCAAAAATCCCGAACCTATACCAGAAATTCCGAAATAAGAAATTTTATTATAAGTAATCACGAAACATCTGTCATTAAACAAAGTAAAAAATATTATTTACATTTAGTGTTAATTCGTAATTTCGAAATAAAAAATAAATTTCTGAAATTCGCGCATATGTACGCTAATAATGTGAATGTGTTAAAGAGCAAGTGATGGAATAAAAAACCCTTTTCAATATTCGGATCTATTCGACGCTTCCTGCTGTCTACGGATGTCTAAATTCATGTTAAGCAAAAAGAAGGAAAATTGATAGTTTTGTCAAATTTCACAAAGTGAAGGGAACCGAGTGCGAGTCTTCCTAAAAATACTTTAATATAGCAAAAAATTACAAACGATAGAAAACGATTTTAAATAAGAAATTTGAAAAAAAAAAGTCTAACCAGTCACAGCAGTGCTTGTAATAAATTTTGTTTAATAAAATCAATTAGACTTACACTTATATCAACGCATTAAACGCCTAAACTCAAAGGTCTTCGATTTGTTTGCCGAAAATTATTTGCCATCACAAATTACGAAAAATTATCTTCATTTTATATAGTCGAAAAGTAAAAAATAACGCATTTTTAATTCTAAAATAGTGATAACTTTAGTAGTTAATTTAAGTATACGCATTTATTTTACTGTTGCGTCAACGCAACACCAGGAGGTAATGGTTGGCTACTTTGGAATTTTTAGTGTTTACAAAACAGCGTTTAAGTTGTTACCTTTGCCCAATGATATTAGGAGGATTAATCAAAAAGAGTTTATCAAATTGTTCTAGTCGCTTAGTAGGTATTATAGTATATGTTATTTCAGGTCACGCGTGACTCATAATTTTGAGTGCAACTATTTCCTACTGTTCTTTTTCTTTAATCACTCATGCATGGGAACCACCTCATATGAGATTGTATTGAAAACAAATTCCAGCAAAATGTGCATATAATTATATTTTTCAGTATGTCACATATAAACTTCTTATAAAATTTCATAATGGTTAGAAAATACAGCAATATATTACAGAACCCTTTGGAATAGGGGACAAGTAAACTGGGGGGGGGGATTTAATATTAATTCATAATTTGTTAGCATTCAATAAAACGAATAAAAGGAAACAATGTTTAACTAATTTTTTTTCTCAACCTATAGTCATTAATGGATTACAAAATGAAATCGAAAAATATTTTGGGATAAATTTCAACCTGTCAATGTGTATATGGACAACAAGTATGCTTAAAAAATTACCCGAATTGCAATGTGTGTTGCAACGATTAAAAATGATTTTTTTTTCTTGCTGATTTTCGCAAAACTATGAAAGGATATGTTGTCTAGAGAATTTGTATTATATTTTGGAAAAAAAAACGTTCAAGGTTTTCTTTTAGTATTATAAAAATAAAAAATACATATACGAATGAGTTTATATGCTTTGTAATAAAATAACTAAATATTGATCAAATTGAAATGAGCCGGGAATATGAAAACGAACTGTCATAACGAAAATTGCATAAATTTCAATTTATATATTTCAGAATGTTGAAAGTAGCATATTAATTTATCATTTGAATTACATGCAATAATTTAAATAGTTTTTAAAATGGTATTAAAATTTGAAATTTAATAAATTTAAATATTTTCAGTTCCATTTTCAACGTTTAATTTGTATATAATATTAATATATGCTATTTATTTTAGAAGATCAATTTAATACATGTTTCAGCTATTGCATTTTATTATCAGGTGAACTGATGTAATAGAAGTTGTATACATTTTTAATGTACCCTTCCATTACGTTAAAAGTCGAATTCTAAATAACACCACTTCCAACAAGATAAATAATCATTCAGTATAGAGTATATAATTTTAAAAATATTCTTGAAATAGACATTATAGACATTTTTCTAATTCTAAAACGGTTATAACTTTGTAGTTAATTTACTCATACGCATTTATTTTACTGTTGTGTCAACGCGACACCAACAGATATTCTATTAACTCTACTAGCACCAAGTTTTATTTTTTGATAAGAGTTCTTAGTTTTGGATGATTTGAACCAGAAATTAATTAAATTAATTTTATTAAATTTCTTCCAAGATGTCTGTATAATTTTATTTATTATGTTTAACCCCTTAATCGTCGCGCTCTTTCAGTGTAGGCTACTTTTAAAAAAGTCAGATTGCTTGATTACCACCAGTTTTTTTAAGTAGAAATGTTCGTCTTATTTAATAGATAGTTAAAATAATGCGGGAATAAAGCAAATAAGACTATTTAAAAAAAAAAAAAACTGGTGTGAATCAAACAATCTGAATAAAACTTGCGCATACTACGCGGCCCGTGAATATCTCGGGAACGACGATTAAGGGGTTAAATATCTATATTTTTCTGCTTCGAAACATAAAAATTTCCAAACAAAAATAAATGGGGTACTACAGGAGTTAATAAGAACACAGGCTCCGTTATGTGGACTTTTTAATATGAGAATACTTATTTAACAAAACACCAAAGCTATCTTCAACGACAACTATGTTTCTTGATCGAACAGCTTTTAACATTAATTGTAACTAGTTTCATTACTTTCAAATACCTTTATATAGTTACTGAATAACTTTTCCGGTATCAATTTTTTTCTTCATTACTAGCTAAACAGGTATAAACAAAAACGATGAATAAGAACAGGGTTCGTACTTTTTACCACAATTTTTAATAGAATTTTTCTATTTAATATTTAAATAGAAGACATTGCAGACATATCGTTTAATTGCACGAAATGTAGTACTTTTCTGCATTTAAAAAAAGCGAAAAATTATAATAAAAAATTGTAGTCAAAGCGTACGAAACCTGAAGTAAGTACGTTAACCCATTTTCGGCCAAGCATAGAAATTTTATAAAATGTGGTATTATTTGCATAGAAATTTGCTTAAATTACATTCATTAAGACATCTAAAAAGTTTCCTGCATGAAAAATAATATTTTATTTAATTTGACGTTACCATTATTAATTTATTATTATTAATTTATTATTAAATTTAAATAAAAAAATTAAATTTTCTTATGGCATTTGTTTTATTTTTATTTTATTTACTGAACTTGCAACTTTACTCCATTATAAAAACATATGATTAATCTCAAGTGGAATAATTACACATTTTCAAAAAGTCGAATTTGTCAATAACCGTTTCAAGTAAAAAAACAGCGTATTTTGAAAATTTCTCAACAGAAAGGGATTACTTCAATTGAATTACTAATATTTTATAGATGTCTCCAGAACCCTTAAAAATAGCAGAAAAATAAAATTAGCGGAAAATATACGTCACAGTGTTAATAAAAAAATATTTATTGAAATGGTGCGTTTACGCACCTTTGGCCGAAAATGGGTTAAATACTGTAAAGATTATTACGGGGAGTAATTCAGAACAAGCACAAAAATGTTTGCTCACAAAAAAAATAATAAAAGTTTTACAGTGCAAGGTTTTCAGGGTTTTAATTTTTCTGGAAGAAGAGGTCCAGTCAAACTCTCCAAAAATACCTTCCAGATGATATACAACTATATGTCTAGTTTTGCTAATGCACTTTTTTCTGTAGTGCAGTACTTACAGTAATGCAATATCATCACATCTTGAAAAATGTTTAAAATATAAATGGTGGTATCTTGAAAGTTTTTATTGAAGTTTCTAGCAATTTCTGATTGAAATAAATTATTTTTAAACAAACTTCATCACCTATAATGTTATTTTGAACCTTCCAAATGATGCAGTATTGAATAACAGTCTTCCAAATATAAATCTTTGCTTTATTTAATCACGAAATGTCTGTAATTAAATAAGGTGAACTGTTCGGAAATAGTAGTATTAAAATTCTACTAAACTGGTAACATTACAAAAGTTTAGTCAATTTTTGCCTGTCTTCCTAAAGTTTCAAACTTCTGTATTACTTTTTAAATTAAATGTATACGCCAAAAAGCCAACACAAATAATATAAAAAAACTTTTAAAAGGTAAAATATATCTGAAAAATGTCTATTCAGTCACAACAGTGCGTGTAGTAAAATTTTTTTTGCCAAATATATTAGGATCACATCTATGCTAAAAAAGGCAACGTTCCGGTGAAAAATTTTTTTAAATTGCGCATAATGATTTATCACTGTACTTGTGTTCTAAGGCCTACTATAAAAAAAAATGAGAAATTTGTAAAAATTCGTACTGTGCAATTTGAAGAACTGGCAGTTCAATCGATAGATAAAATCAGAGGCGGCACATGACTGGCTTTATTCGTGGCACTAAATGCATGTCTGCCAAATTTATTTTCTTCATACCACTATTTTTTTTAAATAAATTTTTTACTTATTTACTGGCAGAAAGTTGTGCCATTAAACAAATAATAAACTTCTTTTAAGAAATAGTGGTAAAAAGAATAAATCTTTCATGTATGTATTTAGTGCCCCAAAAATCGTCAATCACAAACCGCCCCTGGATAGAATAATCCGAATTGTTGATTTTTCTGAATTGTACTCTGTGTGATTTGTACTCTCTATGAATTATACTCTCTATGGGTTGTACTATCTATGAGTTGTACATCAATATATACCACTTTTCGTCGTCTGTTTTAGTGTCGCTGCAGTTAAGCACTTGCAATGTCCGTACGCTTTTACAACAGTTTTAAATATAATATTTCCATTTAATTTTTAACTAGCAAAAATTGCAGGATTTGTAATACTTTTCTAAATTTAAATAAGGCGAAAAATTCTATTAAAAATTTGTGGTCAGCGCGTACGAACCCCGACTTGGTTATTTATCAAGACACTACGAGCGTAAAATCTAACTTTAATAGGAAAAGATAATTTCTTGATGAAAAACTAAGAAATTCAGAGGAATTTTAACGCTTTATTTATCGTCAGCTAATTAATCAGCTTTTCAGATACCTATAACTCAACTCCGCCTATGGGTTACTCACACGCAATAAATGTTAAATTAGTTTTAAATTTATATATATACATATAATGTTTATAGCTATACAATGATTATACTGTGTTCATAAACATATTGATTAAAAAAATGCATTACCGAAATTAATTGCATTCATTTTTAATATAAACATGAAAAGATTCGCTGAATAATTTCGCATGGTATTATAACACGCCTGTGTGGGGCTTATTAATAAAAAGTCCAAAACGGCGGCGCAAAATATATTGAGAGTAATTGTATGAAAATTTTTGTAAGTGGACGCAATTACAGGCTTCGTACGCTGTTACCACAATCTTTTTCATTGAAAATTGCTATTTTGTATTTAAATAGCAGAAATTGTTGACCCTTCGTTTAATTACAGAATTTTTAATAATATTTTCCATTTAACACTAGAACTACCATGAGCTGGTTACCAAATGAATATATTCCGAATCGCACCAGAAATTTATTTTTAAAATAAATTAAATATAAAACACACAGAAATACATTAAATGAATAAATTAAGTAGTTCTAAATATAATTTCTGGTGTGAAATAGTTTTAAAAAAATGAGTAAAATTTCAGGTAGTTCAAGTGTTTAATAAGGCGAAAAATTCTATTAAGAAATTATTGTAAAAGTGTACGAGCCCTGAATTATTCTTACAAATTATAAAAATATTAATTTTTACGATCAAATAAGTGTACATAAGTAGTTTATCATTTAGTATATGTATAATAGTAAAATAAATAAATAATAAAAATAAAAAATCCCAGCAATTTCTTCGGATATTATTCATAAGTTTCAAATTAAGTAGCGTATAACTTGCACATTATATTAAATACGCATATATATATATATATATATATATATGTACAGGGTGTCCCAGAATTATTGGGACAAACTTTAAGGGGATGTAGGGCACATCACAAGGATTCAGATTTGCATTGCAACCCATGGTCGGAAACGGCTTCGTTCGCCGTTAGGTCGTGTTATTCAGAAGAGCATTGGAGCACCTCTAATATCTGCATAGTATCGCATCTATTTGTAAGAGGTGCTACCAAGCTTAATTGACACTATGCCACAACATGTCAGACGCCATATGTGGTCTCAACATGATCCGAAACGTCATGGGAAAGTAGTATGACAAGGATAAGAAACGCACAAGACTGAGATCATCTGAAATAATGTATTGGTCTAAGATATTACAAGTACTGTGGAATATAATACGTGAAAACGTCACAAAAGACGTTCAAAGTTTTCACCATTTCTAGCGATGCATGCATTACACCGTCGGACCATGGATTGGCTGACTCACTCAAATACACCTGGATTTTGTTGGATATCCGCTGCAGCACAGACGAGTCTTGCAACCAAATCCATATCGGAATCCACAGGCGTTGCGTACACAGCACTTTTCAGTGCACCCCAAAAGAAAGAAATCTATGCTGCGTAAATCAGAAGAGCGTGGTGGGCAGGGATAAGTCCACCACGGACAATCCATCGGTGACCAAACACCTGATTCAAATGTTCACGAACACATCTATCTGCCATAGTAGGGAAGTGCCCATGATGTTGAAACTACAAATGGCTTCTGATATGTTGTGGCATAGTGTCAAGTAAGCTTTGTACCACCTCTTACGAAAAGATGCGATAATATGCAGATGTTAGAGATGCTCCAATGCAACCAACACAGCAAACAATGCAGTGAACAACACCGCTTAACGGCGGACGAAGCCGTTTCCGACCATGGGTTGCTATGCAAATCTGAATCCTTGTGATGTGCCCTACCTCCCCTTAAAGTTTGTCCCAATAATCCTGGGACACACTGTATATAAGACAAATTGGCCTGATTATTTTTTGTAGACAAATTTGACAAATCGCAAGAAAGGAGTCATTAGACTCTGCAGGGCCTGATTACCGACGGGACACAATTCCACCATTAAAACTTAATAGAAATTTTCCTCTTATTAAAACACCCTATTCAATCAAAATGATTGGCATGTTTAAGGAAAAAAAGTGTATTCTTTTTTTACTGGTGGAAGTGTGCCCCGTTGGTAATCAGGCCCTTAGACTCTGGATGATGTTATCTTTCAAAATATCAATACGTACAACGTATCTGGAATTTGTTGCCTATTCAAATTGTTTTACTGTTCTTTTGCAGCTAAAAATAAAATTACATCTCCGTAAAAAAGTACTAATTGAATGAATAACTAACTGTTGCGATGAATATGAACGATCCGTGATAAGTTAGAAAAGGAAATATTGATTTAAATACAGTTTTCATTCAAAACCAATGAGAGCAATTTTATTATTATTATTATTATTTTAAGAAAAAAAAATTATAAGTTATATCACGTTATTTTAAAACATGATTGAAACATCAACAGAAGATAGATCGTGTACAATAAAAATATTTGATTAAATAATATAGTTAAACAAAAGAAAATACCTGTCTGTCTCAAAATGATTACACACTTTAATTATTACACTCTTTATTCTTTATTTTTATTTTCTACTTTTTGAAATAGCTTGATAACAATTTTTTTTTGGAGGGGGGGGGGGGGCACCACTTTAAATCCATTTTTCTTCTAACTCTTATACAATTGCAACCATAAAGAACGTTTGGCGATGTATAACCTGCAGCTGGATAACGGAAAATGTATTAAACTGTAATTCATTTCCAAAAGCATTAAAATGCTGTACTGTTTTTAGAAACGCACTTTTTTAAAAATATTTGAAATTATAGCATATTTTGAAGTGAATGTAAAATCGATTACAATTTTCCATCTTTACATACAAGAATAGAGCTGAATTAAATAACAGAGTGTAAAAATACTAACTGAAAAAATTAATTTAAAGACTGCAAATCTGACTCATTTAATCCTTTCAAGGGCAAAGCACTCCATTTCTAAAAGTTGAAATATATGACTGACACAGAAATTTAAGAACAAATTTAGTTGAAATAAGTAAAAGCTATATTTCACATACATAATAAACGGAAAATGCTATACCAAAATTCTGGTGCCATTCTGGGAATTGGGAATTAACATAAAGTGGTTTCATAAACATACCACCCCCCTTGAAAGGGTTAACTCATTTGAATCATTAGCGTTGCAATTTGCATGCATTTCAGGAATTTATTTTTTATTCAGAAATTACGAACGCATACCATAAATTCCGAAAGAAGAATTTTTATTTCAAGTAATCAATAAAAAAATACTAGTCAGAATTTCTGATATAAATTCGAAATTTCTGAATGAAAAAATATACTTCTGAAATTCACGCATACATACACCAAAAATGAAAATGGGTTAAAGGGTAAGGCATGGAGTAAAAAAACTTCATTCAATATTTTAAGTTATCGCATCTTTATTATCGGTCTACAGATATCTGAATTCATGTTAAGCAAAAACTGTGAAAAATGATAGTTATGTCATATTTCACAAAATAAAGGGTTCCGAGTGCGAGTGAGAGCTTAAAAATATTTTAATACAGTAGTACAGTGTAATTATTTTCTTTAACCCTTTAACGGATAAAGCACTTCAATTGCTAAAATGTTGAAATAAATGATGTTGAAATAATTAAAACTTTGTGGTTTCGTAGGGAAACCAATGTCCGTTAAAGGGTTAACAAAATAAATTAAGACACATCATTATATCAACGCACTAAATTGCAAAAATAATAGGTCTTTAACTTTTTCACCGAAAACTATTTCCACCACAAATTACGAAAAATAATCTTCATTTTATTTAATCGCAAAGTGTCTGTCACTAAATAAGACATTTTGTAATTTCCAAAATAGTGACAACTTCGTAGTTAATACATGCAAAAGCATTCATTTTACTGTTCCGTCAACACAACACCAGGAGGTAATGTTTGGCGTTTTTAGAATATTTAAATTCTAAACCTCCATTTTAGAATTTTAGAATTCTAAATTGGAGAGTTTGTAGTTTATTTAAGCAAACCTATTTATTTTACTGTTGTGTCAACGCGACATGAGTAGATAATGAGTTAACCCTTTCAGGAGCAAATATTTGTGTTTCTGTCATTTTGAAATAACACCAGAAGTTTCAAAATTTTTCATTTAAAAATTTATAAACACACTTTTACAGGGGTTTTTTTTTCCGCACCAGTTTTTTCTACAATTTTTTTTTCTGGTTCCTTTCATGATTAAAATAAAGTGGTATAATAAAAATCCCACCGCCCTGCAATTGGTTAATAAGAAGACAGGCTTTGTTGTATGGACTTGCCGTAATTTCCAGCGTATAATCCGCAGCTCAAAGAGTCGTTTTTCGACCCAGAAATTTTATTCAATAATTGTAGTTAAATATTTACAGCGATCTTTTAAGTTACATTTTATAAAATAATATTTCTGGGTCGAAAAACGACTCTTTGAGCTGCGGATTATACGCCGGAAATTACGGTATTAAAAGGTAAATGCTCATTTAACAAAACGCCAACAAACAAAGCCCCCTGAATACTACACCTTCGCGCTGACACAAACATGGCGGCTGTCGTAGGCGAATTTTTTTCAGTGTTTATACGGTCCCTCGAATTTGAACATCAGTAATTTTTAACAGATTTCTTTGCCTTATTTTTCTGAGATCGAATAAGTGAAAGAAATCTTTTAGAAATTACTGGTGTGTAAATTTAGGGGACTGCAGAAACGTTTAAAAAAATCCTCCTACGACAGCGTCCATTTTTCTGTCAGCGCTCAAGCCTCGTATTGAGAGACAGCTTAAACAAAGCTTACATTTCTTAGTCACCGCAATAATCTTTACAATGTAAAATACTCGATCAGTGTTTTTTGTTTATTATTGTTTAATTAAAAATATAACGAAAAACCATTTGTAGCGGGAAAATGAATTAGTAAAAATATAAAGGTATTTGAAAATAATCAATATCATTGAAGTAATGTTCCGTAATACTTTGATTAAAGTATTACGGAACATCACTTCATTGATATTGATTATTTTCAAATACCTTTATATTTTTACTAATTCATTTTTCCGCTACAAATGGTTTTTCGTTATATTTTTAATTAAACACTAATAAACAAAAAACACTGAACGAGTATTTTACATTGTAAAGATTATTGCGTTGACTAATTCAACACTGACACGAAATTTTAATTTTAAGCTACAAAAATATCAATAAAAGTTTGACAGTGGAAGATTTTTAGTGATTTACTTCTTTCTGGAAGAAGAGTTCAACTCACTTTCTTCAAACAATACCTCCCATATAATGTAAAGCTATGTACCTAGTTCTGTTCATAAAAAAAACTCAGTAGTACTGATAATAATTGCAACATCATCACGTCTTGAAAACTCAACTTTTTTTTTAACACTATAAACTAAAAATAGTAACTTTACACCACTTTTTCCGTACTAAAATATTTGCCTTTTAAAATCGACAAATGTCTACCAATTAATAAAGCGATTATTACAGTTAAAAATTAGTGGTGTACAAAATCTTATAGCAACAATGCAACCTAATTCTTCTTGCACGAATTTATTTCGTCAAAACAGTTAAGTCGTTAAGATGACATTAGATTAAGTGCAGGTTAACACTAGAACGACCAAGAGCGGTCATTTTGACCGCTACCAAATGAATATATTGCGATTCAAACCAGAAATTTCTTTAAAAAAATTAAATATAAATATGTCAGAAATATGTTAAATAAATAAGTTAAATAGTTTTAAATAAATATTCTGGTGTGAATTAGTTTTATAAAACTTGAGTAAAATTTCCGGTCGTTCTAGTGTTAAGAAAGTTAAGATGGTGGTTGAGAGAAATGGTGCTTGCTATTTTGAAAATTTTGATTAACGTTTCGTGTAATTTGTCGACTGAAATGTGTTATTTTTATGCATGTTTTATCGCCTATAATGTTATTTTGAACCTTACAAATTTTGCAGTATTGAATAACAGTACTTTCAAATAAGAATCTTTGCCTTATTTAAACACGGAATGTCTGCAATTAAATAAGTAGTATTCAAAATTCCACTAAATTGGCAACACTGCAATATATTAATTCTATTTTTCCCTATATTCCTATTGTTTCCAAGTTCTGTGTGATATTAAAAATTAATTTTATACGCCAAAAACTTAGATACTGTTAAAAAAATATTGAAAGATGAAATAAGTTTAAAAAATGTCTATTCAGTAAGATTGGTGTGGGAATAAGTTTAGCTTAATAAAATAAATTAGGCTGATATTTGTGCAAAAACAAAATAATAATAATAATGCCACTGTCCGGTGAATGAAATTTTAAAATTGCGCATACTGAGTTATATATACTTACTTCTTAATATTCAAATATATTGCAGGAATATTTTCTATAAATATTGCAGGAATTAATCTTTTCCACTCTTCTAGAAGAGTTTCATCCTTTGGTATGCTAAATAGGATAGTTTCTAGTTTGCTGTCTTGTATGGAGTACTGCAACCAGGCACAAATGAATGTGTATCACGTTTTTTGCCCATGATCAATAGCATTAATATTTTCAAAGCTTATAAAAATAACTATCCAAGTCAAAGAAAATAGCGTATAATTTAATTATTTAGAATATTTACCACCAGCTGAAACGTTTTCTCAGTTCGATTCTTATACAATGTTTGCGTTGAAAAGAGCTAGCAGACAATGGTGTATACAGAGAGGGGGGGGGTCCAAATGCTCTGGAAACCAGTAATATTATAAAGTTTTTTTTGGCTTCAATATCGCAGAAAATTCTCCGATTAGATAAGGCAAAAATATTTTTATAAAATTAGTGGTATACAAACCATCTGGACCATCATTCGTCTACGACCATCGTCTACAGACGTCTACGACCATCGTCTGGACCATCATCGTCTACGCCACTGCTAGAAGGTGTCGCTGTGGTCGACTCGTTAGCATCGTTCTACATTTATCGGATTCAATTTCTTAACCCTTAATTGCATATTGATGTAAATTTCCATCACTTTTTATTTAACTTTTAATAAATAAATCAACTTCTTTGCCACCACTATATTTATATAGAAATATTAATCCAGTAAATTTCCCCTGAACTATGTTGCTGAACAAAGTTAAAAATCTATCTTAAAATTTCTGGTGTCTAATATTTAATATATGTATAAAACAAGAACGAAAAATCATGCGTCAAGCATAGATTATGTAACACTTTCCAACGCTTCCAAAATAATTTTACAAATCATACCGTTTAATAAGCCGAAAGATAACATCTAAGTAAACAATTTGTTAAAAGCATAACATATTTAAAAACATAATTTCAGAAATTTCCAAAGTATACAATATTCGGGAAAATATCCGAATACTTTTATTCAGCCCTGTATATGATCAATAGATTTGTATATAAATACTACATAGGACGCAAAAATTTAGTTCAGATAAGAAACGCGTAACACAGTTTAAAATTCTCCTTCTGGAGTTTCCGTCAATAAACGGAAATGTGTTTGCGAACTTTTGTGCTTCCCTGTATATGATCTACAGAATTTATACACACCACGTAATAAAAAAATTAGTTAAATTTAAAATCGCGTTCAGTAACTTAAAACGCACTTCCAGGAATTATTGTTAACAGACAGTAGAGAATTCTTTTGTGTATCCCTGTAAATGAACGATGACTGCTATACACACACTATTCTGTAGTAAGCCTCTTGTAATGCACCTTAGTGATGTGTATAAATCTCAATGCGTTTAAAATAGTGAAACATTATTTAAGTAAACCGCAGACGATTTTTCTCCATAGACGTAATGTGACGGAATTCTTTTGACTGTCCCTGTAAATTAACTATAAGTGCTATCCACACCCCATTCCATATTAAGCTTCTTGTAATACACCTTAGTGATATATATCAATTACAATGTGCTTGCAATTGTGTAACATCATTAAAATAAACCGCAAATGATTTTTTCCCCATAGACCGTAATGTAACGGAATTCTTTTGAGTGTCCCTGTAAAAAAACTGTAAGTGCTACACACTTCAGTTGAAATAGGGAACGTGCTATAGATAACGACAATAACATATAAAAATTGCAAGGCAATACGAGCATATTTAGAGCACGGGAGTTAGAGCACGGACAGACGGCAGATGGCCAGACGGCAGACGGCAGACAAACCGAAGTCATAAACACTTTTCAACTAGGTTGGAAAGTGTTAAAAACACAATTGTAAAAGAAAAACTGATGCAAAGAAGGGTTAATACTCTTTGTAGCGGTTTTCCACACTATGTATTCTAGACGCTGTACCTATAGTAACTGCAACATCATCGCGTCTTGAATACTGTTTAAAAGACAAATGGTGGTACATTGACATTTTTGATTGAAGTTTCTACTTTCTAATAATTTGGAGATTTATATAATTTTTTATGCAAGTTTCATCACCTATTATGTTATTTTTAACGCAACACCAGGAGGTACTTCAGAATTTTAAAATTCTAAACTACTATTTTAAAATTATCTAATTCTAAAATAGTGGTAGCATTGTAGTTAATTTAAGCATACTCATTTATTTTCATATTGCGTCAAAGCAACAACAAACAGGAGGTAATGGTTGATTATCTTAAAACTTTTAAAATTTAATCCACTATTTTATAATTGAAAAATAGTGGTAGCTTTCCAGTTAATTTAAGTATACGCATTTATTTTAGTGTTACGTCAACGCAACACTAGCAGAAGATATACCAATAAGAAGACAGGCTTCACAGTACGAAATTCTAAAGTGTGAATATTAATTTAACAACACGCCACAGCTGTCTTCAAAGTCCAGCTCTATATCTTGATCAAATATCAATAAAAATATTAATCTAATTCATATTCTGATAATTTCAAATTCTTTATATTTTTTGTAAGTAATATTTCCGGTATATATTTTTTAATTACAGTTTTTACTAAGCACGAATAAGCATAAACGATGAACGAGTACTATTTTAAATTTTGCAAAGATTATTACCAGAGAGTAATTCTAAACAGACACAAAAGTGTTTATTTTAGCGCACAGAAATATTAATAAAAGTTTTGCAGTGCAAAGTCTTCAGTACTTTACTCTTTGTTCTGGAAGACGAGGTCGAGTCACATTCTCCAATTTTACTGCAAATGATATTCTTTAATTTCTTAGGTGGTTTGGCTATTAAGCAGATATTGAAACGTTTAAGGCTGTGTTTTAATTTTTCAAAAAAGCTAGGATAATATTGCAGAGTATAAATTTTGTATTTTTGCGAATCACCTTTCTTTTCTGGTTTCTTATTATTGGTGATATCCATGATTAATTTATTAATATGGTGTACTTTAAAACCATTATTATAAGCAATTTTACGAATATTATCTAATTCATTATTCAATTTATTTTCAGTACATATTATAAAGGCTCGTCTTATGAGAAATCTGTAGGCTGAAATTTTGTATGTAAAGGGAGAACAATTAAAAAGTAAAATTGACCCAATTAATTTTGAGAATTATTCAGGAGTATATGAAATACCTTTTATTAAGGAAGACGGATCCAAGAATTACTACATAGGTATGACCAGCAGGAAATTTAATTGCAGAAAAAAAGAGCATATAGCTGATATTAAATACAATAGAAAAACTACAGCCCTGGCAAGATTATATCAAGAAGAAACGATCCAAATAAATTTCAATGAAAGTAAAATAATATTTCCCTCTAGTCTATACTATCCATCCATAATAAGAGAAACCATACAGATACTCAGGCGCAAAAATACAATATGTAACGATGCGGCATCTTTTAATTTACCGAAACTGTGGCTAGAGTAACTCCATGGGCAAAGATATGAAAATAAACAATCAAGTAAAAAAATAATAGCTAACGTGCGTAATTCTTTTTAAAAAAGTACATGAAAATAATAACTTCAAAGCCCATGCAGCTTTAGAATATTCTCATTTTGTTTTTGAAAATGACTCGGAAAGAGTCGAAACATGTAAAACAACTAATAAAAGTTATTTTAATTTATATTATGTTGTTAATTTTACACCTTTAGCATTTAAAAGTAATATATTATTACAAGGTGTTATAATTTATTATATTATTATATTAGCTTAACTTCTAAATGTAACGATTTTTAGGCATATAAATAATTTCCGTCCTTTAATTTACTTTTTTCAATTAGCTAAAATTGTTTATTTTGACAGTTTTTGTTATATACTTCAATCTTTTATTTTACAAACAAAAGATAAAACCAGTGAAGCATAAAAATAAAAGAAAGTTTCATATGATGTCTTTGGAAAGTGATACATTTTTTTTTTTTGTATTTCTTTTTACAGCGACAAAGAAATTAGTTTTCAAAAGTATTTACTAATGGCACATAAATCTCAGCGGGCACTTTTAAAGAATTGATTCTTAATGAAGGATAAATTAATCAAAATTCAATGGAAGAAATAAATCGAGTTGGTTATTAGTGCAGCCGGAATAATACTAAAATGTCAGCAGTGTAATCTAAAAATAATAATTTTAGTTATATATTTTCCATTTTTCATTCACTTAACTGTAATAGTTTATTCTAAAAGTTTTTGCGATATGCCCGCACTTAATTTTTTTATTTTATAAACAAAAATAAGAACCAATGGAAAGAACGATTTCTTTAATGTCTTTGAAAAATGAGGGACAGTTGACGAAAACACAGTATTTTTTCACTTTTTACTATAGAATTGCAGTTTTCTTCAAAAGTAATAACTAATGGTAACTGTTTCTCTATGACAAGTAAATTAAGAGGGGAAGAAATTTTGAAATGACAGGGTTGCCACGTGACAGGGAATTTTTCAGTGAAAATACCATTATTTTCTTACAGAAAAATTCGTCTTTTCTAATTTCACGATTACATAAGGCGAGTTCTATACTATACTATAAGACTATATAAAAGACAATACTATAAGAAAATACGGGTATTTTCACTGAAAAATTCCCTGTCACGTGGCAACCCTGAATGTCTATAGAAAGATTAATTTAGAGTAATACTTCTTGCATTTATTTATTTATTTTTATAAAAACTATATCTATCTATCCATGTATTTATATATGTACATATATATTAAATGAACAAAAAAAAACAACGCTAAAAGTTTTAATATTATACTATAACATTAACTTTGCGAAACTAGTTTTACAACGATTACTTTTAACCAAGCTAACCGATTTACATTGGCTTCAAAAAATAAAGGAGCCCACTTCAAAAACGTGAGTAACTGGGAAGAAGTTACATTCTTTTTTTGCAAAGACTGTATTAAAATTCGAAATATTCATGGAGCCATTTGTCTTTTTTTTGCAGAATACGACAAATCCAGAAACATATTTTTAACATTTTTATGCATGAGTATTTTTTTATGGAAACTCGCACAAAATGCATTAATTTAGATTAATTGAGTTGAGTTGTTTGTCGTTGTCACATGCACTGAAGAAACTGAAATATAACTTAATAAATCACAAGCTAGCTCAATATTGGCTCAAACTTTTTTCACATTAAGAAATGATTAGGATGTTATAGAAAGGAAAAATTATACGGAGTTATAAGCAAAAATATCCTTGGTAAAATTCTGAGAAATTGGAATTCAATTCCAGATACGAAGAACTGTTTGAAAAAGCTCGCGTTTACCATTTTGACAATTTTCTCTCCGCGTTATTATTTTCGGAAATGAATAATATGAAGGACTCAGATAGAATTATTCACAAAATAGAATGATCACAAAAAATGATTGAAGCGTAGAAATTGTGGCATCAAGAACATTTCACGAACTTAAATCTAGTGCAATGATTACTATGTTCAATCTCCTGGGAAAAACAAAATTGCATGGGCGTTTCAAATGGAAGTGGCCGAGTTTGCACTAACCCAGACATGTACCAATCATAACGAATCATGTAGGAGTATTTCGGCGTAGTAAACTGGAAATGGACAAGTGACTGGAGTTCGATGATGTTGTTACGTTGAAAACGTAACGACTCCTCCTTCCATCTGATTAAATCAATAAATTAGCAAAATTTAAGACTTTATATCTCGATAACGGGGAGACGAGGGCAAATGATTTATTCGTCAAAAGACACTTTTCATAATGCTCTTTCGATTGCTGATTTTTTTTCATTTTTACTCTAATGTCCTGGTTTCCTTGTAAGATGCAATAACACATGTATTTTTTCAATTGCTTTCTAAAGTATAACATCAGTGTTACCCATATTGTTTGAATCCTCATAACAAACCTTTCAGTAATTTGGATTTATTATTATTTGATAAGCTAAATTTATTGATTGTTGGCCTGTCAATATTTCATAAAATATATTTTTGGAAATTTTAGCACACAGATGTGAAAAGGTTTGTCGTTTCTGTAGTAGTGTATGGCATTCAACTAATAGTTCAATTATATGTTCAAAATAGCAAGGAGAGAAATTATATGAAATTTTTAAGGAAGGTGTAACGTATAATGTATGTTTACTTTATATTTCAATTTTCCCTACAATTTTACTGTTGTAAAATTGGACGCCATTAGCGTACATGATCGTTCCGTAGCGGCTCTCCACTTGGCTGGTTTGACTCTTTCATGGTGGCTTGTAGCTGCCATGTTTGCCGCCTCTATTATGGGCTGATCTCTTTGTTTTGTTTATTTGTATCTGTTAGGATAATTTGATACTTTATGGCTCATCCCTATTGGGTTGTTTCATACATTCTCTTGGTAAATTATGCCTTGTCTCTGGCTTTGTTGTCTATTATCACTAGCTTGTTGATTATGATGTTTATTACTTTCTTAAGTGTTAGTCACTGGCAATATTTTCGCTGGTTATTTGTCGCATTAATTGGGCTTGTCACATTCCGACTTTTGTCGTTCGTATTCTTCACATTCTTTTTTGTTGCACTTTAAACTACGTTTTCGTATTATCTTATTTCATCCAGGTCTCATTAATCAATTCCTACATTCCGGGTCTAATGACCCCTTTGGTGTAAAATTAGTGTAAATTGTTTGCGAATCCTTTTGCGATGAGAGAGTATCATTTGGTTTACAGACTTACTCTACGATATTATCCTGAACAGTGCAATTATTTTAGTGTTTACCTTGTAAAGGTTGAAGAGATCGAGTTAACTTCCTCTACAAAATACCTTTCTAAAGACGGTCTATAGCTATGTATCTAGTCTCGCTATTACGATTTAATGAATATTAATTACGCTAACTGTAGATCATGTTGTAAATACTGTTATACAGATAAAAGTTGCTATACTGAATGTTTTGATTGAAATTTCTAGTAATTTTAGATTCATAGAAATTACTTTTATAAAAGCTGCATCGTTTAAATCTAAAGTGTTATTTGTAACCTTTCTGGTTATATAAAAGACGCTTGATATTACATATGCATTCATATAGTCTCCAGACGGGTAACTTTTACACTATTTTTACACTATTTTTTTACACTATTTTACAGTATTTTATTGACATATTACTAAATGGTTCTATCAATAAAAATGATTTAATAAAAAAAATTACAATTTATTTATTAAAATGTTTACAAATTGTTTTTTTTAATTTAAGGAAATTTTAAAACAATTCTTTTACAACTTTGAACATTTTGAAATATATTTTGTTGCATTATTTTCTTAGCCTTTTCTTTTCTTTTTTCTTCTACTACTTATTTTCAATAACGGTATGAATACGATTTTTAAAAGTTAAAATGTTTAAGAAAAATAAATAAATAAAATTTCATGACATATGTAAAAATTGCAATAAAATTGACTATTCACTTAGCATTTTCAAGTTTTAAAATTAAACTATTTATGTTAATGAACATTCGATCCTTTATTTTAATAAATGCACCTTAAGGATTTCCCAAAATTATAGCAAGTGATTTAGTACATATTGATTTGTTAAAAAAACACAAACTAAGAAAATTGAATTTCAAAATTTGAACTCTGATTCATTGGGAAATGGATGGGGTAAAAACCCTTTGCATAGCATATCTGCGGAAACATCATTTGAGGTTCACTGTGGAGACCCGAAAAGTCTTTGGTTTCCATCTCTCTGTTTGTCTGTCTGTTCCGCGATAACTTCCGTAAAAGCATCCTATTAAGTTGATTTTTGGTGGGTATATTGATGAGGTACACGGGATTAGCTGTATAGTTTTTAGTTACATTTGGTTCATTCTTTCGAAAAATGTAGAACATTTCTTTTTAGGTCATAATGCTTTCCTATTGAAATGTAGACCATTTTCGAAATTCATTTTTAACTGAAATGAAAATCGCATATTTGAATAATGAATGGATTTAAACGTAAAATTACGGATACTAAATTTTCGATATGGAGGTCTTAAATATATGCAGTAGCTTTGAAAATTTGCCGATACATCTATTAGAATTTAGAAATTATTTGTTTAAAATATTGGAAAAAATTTCGCAACTGTTCGGGAAATACAAAACATTTTATCTTCCTATTTTTTACAAATTTTAAAATGCATTTCTTTTTCTTTCCTCTTTATTTTATTAATTGCTTAGCATCTCTATTTCAAAGAATATCAAAATAAGAAATGCATTTATTTATCTAAACAAATACAAGAATAAGAAGTTTATAAGAATTTCAGAATATCATTGCATAAATCGTGTTTAATTTAACGCTTCTAATTTCTGAAATCTTTTTTATGTGCATATGTGTTTGTTATGTATTTTATGTGCATATAAATATGCATGTAACATAAAAAAATTAAATTTCGAATTGTAAGATGCTAAATAATATGAAAAGTGAGATAAAAAAAAATAACTTTCAGAGCTAACATTGAGGTTCCTCATCTGCAGATTTACTAGTTCTAATTATCAGAACTTCAAGTCACTTCGCCAAAATATACTACGGATATCGAATTTCACTTTAAGAGCCTACATCAGTCATTTTCAATTTTGGAACCGGTTCCAACCGGTTCCAAAATTGAAAATGCCCGCTTATAAAAAAACTGTAACAAAAATTGAAAAAGTAAAAACTAAGACATTGACCTAAAGATTTAAGAGATTGACCTCAGCTATCCTATGCAAAAAAAAAGCATTTAAAAATATTAAAATGCGAGCGAGAAATCACGCTACAACCTTCCCATAGACTTAACATTGGCTTGAGCGTTTCTTCCCGTCAATAGTGTAGGCTCTTAAGCAAAACTTAGGAAAATTGTTTTTTTTTTTTTTTGTAATTTGTCAAAAAAATAAGAAGAGATAATTTTCTTTAAAATATTTTAATGTGAAAAATATTTTTATACGATAAAAACAGATTTGAAAAGAAGAAATATCTCGAAAATGTCTGTTTAGTAAGAAAGGGTTGAAAATCTTTTACCACAATTTTTTAATAGAATGTTTAGCGTTATTTGAATGCAGAAAAGTACAACAAATACGCAATTAAACACGGTGTCTTCAATTTCTTCTATTTTAATATTAATTGGAGAAATTCTTTTAAAAAATTGTGGTGAAAGCGTACGAACCCTGTAACAGCAGTCTGTGTAAAGCAAATAAAATCAATTAGAGTAACATCTAAGGAAATAAAAATCAGGTTTCGGCATACGAACTTTCTAAAAGGTGAAAACTTATTTAATAAAATACCATAGCTGTCCGAAAGGCCAGCCATGTGTCCAGAACAATACAGGTTTCGTGCAACCCAGTAACGTGATAATAACAATTACAAATACTTTTATATTTTTTCTAATTAATTTTCCGGTAAGGATAATTTTTTTTCCTTTACATTTTAGCTGAACACGAATAAACAGAACTATGAACGAGTATTTTAACAAGTTGACGGACACTTGCGGGTATAGCCGTCAAAGCAAAGTTCACTATGTGGCATGACGGCAATAGCCGTCCAAAACGAATTCGCGTCCTTTGTATATGTGTAACTCAATCCAACAGCCTTACTTTTACATTTTATCTATTGCATTATATGTTGAAAGAAAACACAATATTCCTGTTTATGCAATAAGTGTGCTATTCTTATAAATACGTCGATTAAAAAAAAACTCATTATATGTATTAAATTATAAAATTGCGACTACATAATATTTTTGTTTAAAAATGCAGCATGCAATATTGATGTCCTTAGACGGGGCTGTCTGACTGAAAAACAAAAACTAGCTGTATGCAGGGGTGATTGTGTTCCAGTATTTTGTACACCACTAAATTTATATAGCAATATTCTTAGTATGTCATCGCAGAATTTATCGATTAAAGAAGAAAAAATTGCTATATAAATTTAGTGGTGTACAAAATACCGGAACACAATCACTCCTGCTGTATGCAATTTGCTTAACCCCTTCGGGATCGGCGGATTTTACACAAATTTTATTTGGTTGGCACCACTTTTTAAAAAAAAGCTAACTTTACTTAAACTATAACAAAAATGCTCTAATTAGAGAAAGCAAATATTACTTTTATTTTTTACTAGTGCCTAAAACAAATTCTGTATGCTCCTTTTGAGGGTGCATATATGCACCCATGGTCCCGAATGGGTTAAAGACTAAACATATTTGTCCCGCGCGGACGGTTAAGCTCGGTTCCCGTAAGATCACCGAAAGCGAAGCAGCATCGACCAAGGTCTGTGCTTGGGAGGGTGACAGCCTCTCTCGACTGCCGCTGCTGTGGGACCGTGTATGTTAATGGGAGCTGGTGCACGTAAAATCTGTTCGTGGCTCCAATGTCCTCCAAGTTTAGTATAAGCGTTACTTCTGGGGGTCCAGGTGCAGGTCTCTCATCTGGAATTGGTTCAAAATTAGGAGACCAGTTCTTGAAGTCCAACCTCTCTTGAGGCTCTGGCGCCCCTTCTTTCAGAGAAGTGCCTTGGCACTTTCTCTGACACGCCAGCAACAACAACTAAACATATTTTAAAAATGCCTTTTTCAACAGTGCGTGTACTAAAATTATGTTTAATTAAATGAATAAGATTAACATTTATTCTGATACAAATCCACGCTGCCGTAAAATTTTGAATATTGATTTATTATTATACTGCATTTGTCTTCAAATCCCAGCTATATAAAAGAGGCAAATTCTTAATAATATGTACTACACAATCTGAGAGTACAGACTGTGTCTTGTACAAGCTGGGAGTTCACTCAGATAGGCCTGATTTTAGGAGCAGTAATTTTAAATTGGTTTTGACTAAAAATCCATGACGATAAACTGTTTTTTACTTTATTTCAAGTTATTTTGTAATTGGCCATTAATACAAGCTATTAAAAGTGTGTACAATTAATTTTAAATATTTCTTCTTTACTTTTACATCCTTAAAAATCTTTTTCGATATGATCTTTCAAAACTCCTCTTTTGTTTTAAAAATTTTCCACAGTAGCTATGAGATATTCAAATCCAAGTTTATGCTTTGTTTACACGCCACATCAAATCGCTCATCGTTCCAAGTGCACATTTAAGTGTTCTCATTTGTTGCTGTTAATAATGCGCCTGCTGTTAATAATACACGACAAAGTGGTTACCGAGAAAAAGACGACGTCTGTTTATAGTATACTAGCAAGCTACGCCCGCTGCGCTGGTCGGTTTTTACAAATGAGCCTTGACTCAAACGAAATATGTCGTTTAATTTGACCTTGTATTTGAAAACAATCTGTATATTTACCTGTAATATCCTTCCACATTACTGAAAAATGACGTGATTGCGCTATTATATTTTCTAATGTGCAGTCAAAATTTTAGCTGTTAAGGACCAACTCTTTTATTTGGTCATTTACAGTTAAGGTTTGCTAAAGAATAATAAAACTATATGCAATATACTAAAACCATCACTAAAAATTGTCAAACTAACAATGCAAACAAATTAACTAGCAAAATCCATTCAGTAGAAGTTTTTATAAAGGCTAATCTTTGATAATCAGGTTCATCTGATTATAGAACTTTTCCACATAATTCTAAAACTAACAGAACGATATAAAATATACTAAAACCATCCTTACAAATTATCTACTGAACAATGCAAGTCGCAAAAAATACACCCAGTAAAAATTTTCAAAAAAGCTAATCTTTCGGAATCGGGTTCACTTCACTATATAACCTTTACACATAACTGTTTGACTAAGCAATGTAGAACAATATGTAGTACATTAAAATCTTTCCTGAAATAGCATCTAACTAACAATACAATTCTCATCAAAATCCGTTCAGTAGAACTTTTTCAGAAGGCTAATGTTTCATAATCGCAATCAAATATTGAAAAGGCTAATATTTGATAAAAAAATGGGCACCTGATTTTCGAATTTCCCCCTGCAATTCTAGAACTAAGCAACGTAGAATGATATGTTATATAATAAAACTTTCCCTAGAAAATTATCTAACAATGTAGGTTCCATCGAAATCCATTCGGCAAAATCTTTTAAAAAGGCTAATATTTCATAATCGGATTGATCTGATTATAGAACTTCCCAGAATAATTCTGTAACTAAACTACGCAGAACGACATGTTATACAATAAAACCATCCCTGAAAAATTATCTTACAGTTTAAGTTCTACGAAAATCCATTCAGCAGAACTCGAGTTATAAGCAGCCGGAACGAAATTTCATATATGTAGAAGTAAATAGAAGTATATTGCCATTAATATTGTCTGCATTTGAATAAAAAAAAGGTACTTTTCGGTTAGCCGGGCGCCAGTGATATATATATATATATGTATGTATGTATGTATGTATGTATGTATGTATATATTCATACATATAAGTGTATATACCGTAATTTCCGGCGTATAATCCGCAGCTCAAAGAGTCGTTTTTCGAACCAGAAATATTATTTTATAAAATGTAACTTAAAAGATCGCTGTAAATATTTAACTACAATTATTAAATAAATTTTCTGGGTTGAAAAACGACTCTTTGAGCTGCAGATTATACGCCGGAAATTACGGTATATGTATGTATATGCATGTATTTGTGTAAATATATGTATTTGTGTAGATATATGTGTATATATATATACATGTATATATATATATCATTAGCGCCCGGCTAACCGAAAAGTACCAAAAAAAAAAATACTGCAAAAATGCAGTCGTACACTTAAAAAAAAAACACCTTTTGGCTTAAAATCTCTCATCAAAACTCTTTTTCTTTTTTTCTCTTTTCTTTCTTTTTTTAAAATAAATTTAGTAACAGTTATTTCTTTTATTTTTTCAGATGTATAGCCATTTCAATTCTTTCTGCAACAAAAAAAGACACCTTTTGGCTTAAAATCAAATTGTTTGGGGTCAAAAGTAAAATCAAAATCGCCAAAAACAAAAGATACATCGCCAAATATTGTTTCAATATATAAATCATGCCCCTTGAATAATTTTTTAAGCATTACGAACATTCCCAATCATGTTTAAATTAAATATTTTCGTTTTATAATATTCTCTCATCAAAATTATTTTTTTCCTTTCTCTTTCTTTCTTTCTTTTCTTTTTTTTTAAAATAAAATTAGTAACAGTTTTTCTTTTATTTTTCGACATGTATAGCCTTTTCATTTCTTTCTGCAACAGTAATGATCCCCAAAAAATTAGCATTGGTGACCTTTTCGGCCAAAATAACAGAACTTTCTATCATAATTCTATAACTAATATACGTAGAACTTTGTGTTGTATACTAAAACCTTCCCTGCAAAATTATCTCTCGAACAGTGTAAGTTCCATCAAAATCCATTCGGCAGAACTCGAGTTATAAAGTAACGGAACGAAATTTCCGTTTTTGTTTTATATATATAGTAGATATCTTATTATTTTCTCCAGGCGGTTTTGAAACTAAAGTTTCAGGAGCAGTTAATTAGCAGTTATCTTTATCGAGTTATTAAGGACAGTTTCGAAACAACCCTTGCTCTAAAGCAACCTCTGCAAGGATTATTTTTCGTTGGGGATTTACTTTGCTACGTTATTTTAAGAGTTGTTTTACAGTCTTTCTACTGTAGCTGTGAAAATATTTCAGTAATTATTTTGTAAGGAAAGAAGATGTATAGGTTATTCTACCCTTGTCGCAGTAACTACATTCTCTTACTAATCACTTGATGAACAGAGATGTTAACTAATTTCTCTCGAAACTATAGCGATGTTTTTTCCTCACGATCTGTAAAAGAGAATATGGGCTTCTACTTTGTCAAAAGACCTGGAAGTGTATGAAATCTCATTCCTTAGTTCTGGAAAACACACCAGTTTGATCTATACAGACAAGATTGCTTACATCGCCTCTATATCCCTGTCTAGCGCAACATTTAACCCTCTCATGCATGGGAACATCATGTGACGGTCTATACTAAAACAACTCCCAGCGAAATGTGCCTATTTTATTTTCATTCCTGTACCACATATAAACTTCATGATCAATAATGCTTGTAATATTTCGCAATACATAGCAGAGCCATTGTCTTTTTGAACATTCAGTTGCAATTTGTTCTGTTCTACACGGGAGAAGCTTTCTTTTCCCTCTTGGATATAAAAAAAACGTAAACAACAAAAAATTTTCTTCTTTTTACTTTGCGATAAGGTGTTAAATTTTTAAGACAGAGTCAAGGCAGATATTTTCATGAGTTTCAATGTGGGTTTCACAGCCCACAGTATAGTCAGAAATTGTAAGATCGGGGATAGTAATAGAAAGTTCATCTCACTTATTGGGATGTCAGACAGTGTTGGAATAAGACTGCAAATGAGAGACGATCTGGGAGAAGTACAGACACTGAAGCTGCTTTCAGAGTGATATTAACAGTGAATGGGATGATACAGTAACGTAGCAATGTGTGGCGAAAACTGAAACAGGGTGTTTCTTTTTCATTCTTTATATGTAAGTACTATACAAATATGTAAAATTAAAAAATCTAACTGTTACCAGAAAATAAAGTAAATGCAACAAAAAATAAATGATTTATTCCACATACCTTTGCCTTTTAAAGCAGAAGATTATACATTTTTTCCTAGAATGCATTCAAAATATAATAAAGATAAAGAACATTTGAAGAAAATGAGCAGCAACCATCCACAAATTCACAGGCAGATAGCCGTAAAAGATGGTTAGGGGAAAATATGCTAAAAAGGAATTTTAAAAATATAATAATTTAGAATTTGAAGTTTGGAAAATCTCAATCATAAGTTTAAGGTGGTTCTCTTTTCCTTCTTTTGGAAGGTGGAGTAAAACCGCCATCTCTCATAAAGATGAAGAATGGTCTTTTTTTTTCAACAGAGATGGTAACTCTGCAAAGTTTTATCGATCGCAAAACATAGTTAGGTATTCTCAAACAGATCTCATAACAACACATCCGTAGGTAATGGTTGATATGATGACGGACTATAGTAATAATTTAATCGAAATTGACAGACGAGACAGCTAATATAATTTCTTAGAAATTTGTTGGAACCCTGAGTTTTTGTAGTTTTGGATTGTACATCGCAAATATGCTTGAATCGGTTTTATTTAGAATGTAGAAAAACTCCTAAGTATTTGTAGTCAATGACCCATGGTATATCATCACCATTTAAAGAAAATGATAGGGAGACAGGGCCTGTTTACCGCCGGGGAAAACTTCCACCCGTAAATTTGTGTAGAGCTTTAAACTTTATTTAAACGCTTTATTCATGCAGGATGTCTATCATAAAAAAGGCAAAAATTACTATTCGATTTTACTGGTGGAAGTTTGCCCCGCCATGACCTACCTAATCAGGCCTCGGGAGGCGGGGGTGGTCCTTTTTGAGAAAATCACAGCGGCACGCTTTCTGCATTGATTTTATGAGCCAATTTATAAGCCAGCTATAAAAGACTTGCAGATAGAATTGGAGTTTTTCAATCACAATGTGTAATGATCTGTTAATGAACTCGATGGCCGTGTCATCCGCATATAACGCTAAGAGGATGTCGGAAATAAGATAAATGTCATTAATATATGAGTTGAACAGACAGGTACTGACCACACTTACCTGAGGTACTGCAGCCTCGATATTGCGAGAAAAAAAATAGAACGGTTCGCTTTGACGGAGAAGTTCCTACATATAAGGTAGTTCTAGTATATAAGAATGACTTTTGGATGGGCTTTGGGCATAATCAACTTCTAAATAAGTTGCAAATAACAAACCCGATCGAAAGCTTTAGCAATTTCTACAAATACAACATGCATTTGTTGTTTTTTTGGGGAAGCAATCTTTAAAGCTGTTATTGCGTCGAGTGTTTAACACTAGAACTACCATGAGCCGTCATTTGGATGGTTACCAAATGAATACATTCCGATTCGAACCAAAAGTATTTTTTAAAAATAAATTAAATGGAAAACTCACAAAAATATGTTAAATGAATAAATTCATTAGTTTTAAATAAAAATTCTGGTGCGTACTAATTTTATAAAACTTGAGTAAAATTTCCGGTAGTTCTAGTGTTAAACCTAAAACCAAACTGCACAGCTATAATAATCGAATTGGAAGTGACGAAAAATTTTTTAACTTGCAACACACATACGTATACAAACATTTAAAAATCTCAAACAAACAAACTGAATTTAAAGAGTACAATTCTTGACCCATTTAACACATTTGCGTATATATGAATTTCGGAAAATTCATTTTTATTTAGAAAAAAATACTTTTTACATTATGTTATCACAAAACAGCTGCAAATAAGTAAAGCAAAAAATACTATTTAGAATTCCTGGTATGAATTCGGGATAACAAATAAATTCCTGAAATGCACGCGTGTATGTACGAATGATACAAATGGGTTAAAAGGTAATGGATGCAGTAAAAAGCCTTTTTCAAATTATTCAATATTTTAAATTATCGGATTTTTATGACCCTTCGTTATGTTTATATTCATTTTAAGCAAAAAAGTTGGAAAATTAATATTTTCGTCATTTTCCCGAAGTGAAGGGTGTCGAGTTTCCTTAACAATACAATTTGTATGGCGAAAAAAATATGTACGATGAAAAAAATACTTTAAAGAAGAAATAAATGAAAACTGTGTATCCAGTCAAAGATGTGCGGATAATAAGGTTTTTACACAATCTGATAAACTCGCATACAGATATAAAACTAATAAAAAGACTTAATTTTCCGAACAATCTAAACCGTGAACAGTGTTTTAACAAAATTCCATAGCTGACTTTAAAATCCAGCGACTTATCATGATTTAATTTCCAAAGGATGGTTTACCAAAGGTTGGTTAAAATTTTTCAAATACCTTTATATTGTTCCAGCTAATTTTTCCGGTGATAATATTTTTTCTCCACATTTTTAGTTAAACATGAATACAAAGAATGATAAATGAGAATTTTAAACCGTGTCAAGAATATTATGGAGGGTAATTAGAAACACACTCAAAAACATTTATTTTAGACCCCCCAAAAAAAAGTTTTACAGTGCAAGGTATCCAGAGTTTACTTCTTAAGGGAAGAAGAGGTCGAACCTCATTCTCTAAAAAATACCTCCCAGATGATATACATGGGCATGACTAACTATATTACTGTGTTGCAACATAATCACTTCTTTAATACTGTTGAAAAGAGAAATGGTGCTACAATGAAAGTTGAAGTTTCTAGTAATTTGTAGATTGAAATAAATTACATTTCAGTACGTTTCATCATTTGAAATGGTATTGTGAACTTACCAAATTATATATTGTTCAATAACAGCACTTCCAAATAAAAAGCTTTACTTTATTAAATGCAGAATGTTTCTAATTAACCCCTTGGGGACGAGCGACACGTATACGTGACGCATAAGATGCTCAGAATCCTCTATTATTCCCACCAGTTATTTTTTAGTGTAAGCTTTGCCTTATTTAATGGGAGCATTTCTGCGATTCAATTAGGCGAAAATTTCTGTTTTAAAAAACCGGTGGTAAAAGATTAAAAATTCCGTAAAGGACGCTCGTCGCGAAGGGGTTAAATACAGATAACATTATTATTCACAATTAATAGTATTGAAAATTCTACTAAATTGACAACGCTGCAAAAGATTTCTTCAAATTATGCCTGTATTCCTGTCGCATAGAACTTCTATATTACATTTAAAATTAATTTTATTCGCCAAAAAGCCAGATACGATTAAAAAAAACTTTTAAAATATGAAATATATTTGAAAAATGTCTATTCAGTCACAACAGTGTGTCACAACAGTAATAAATTTTGTTTCATAAAATAAATTAGGATCACATTTATGCCACTCACCGGTGAAAGAATTTTTTAATTGCGCATAATGATTTATCACTATATTTATCACTAATAAATTTTAAGCAAGTTTTATCACCGAAAATTTTATAGTGAACCTACTAAATTATGCAGTATTGAATGACATTACTTGCGAATAAAAATCTTTGCTTTATTTAATTGCAGACTGTCTCTAATTATCTATATGCTACCTCTGCACATATCACCTCTAATTTCCTGTCTTTAAAGACCTTCTATATAAAAATTTGAGAAATCCTTAAGAATTCGCACAGTGCAATCTGAAGAACTGACAGTTCAGTCGATAGATAGAACAATATGAGTTTCGGATTTTTCTTAGTTGGACTGTGTATGAGGTGTACATCAAAGGTTTACCATTGTTCGTCGATTGTTTTAGTATCGCTGCAGTTATGCACTTGCTTATTTATACAGACACCACCATAGCAAAATCAAACTTTTATTGGGAAGGATGAATGTTTCACGAAAAACTAAGAAAATCATAAGAATTTTAACGCTTTACTTACCGCCAACGAATTAATTCAGACTGATACTTGCACAGGGTTCACACTATACCAATTGCATAATCAGAGAATACCTGGAAATTTTGAAAAAGGACAACAATACATGTAATGACGTAGTATCTTATCAGATCCCGCATATTTGGTATAATTTCCTTGGTATAACGGGTGTTTTTGGTTTTGGATACACCACTCCCCTCCCACTCGAGCTTTGAATGGTATCGCCTCATCTTCCTTCACTGCCTCCATTTCATAGTTGTTGGTTTCGACCGTTTTTCACCTGACTAGTACACTTCTTCAGAGCTGTGTTTTTCGACTGGTTTTTATCATCTGATGATGGCTGAAGTTTAGCGAAAAGCGCTTAGGTATTTTGACATATTTTACATCATAAATAGTTTTTAATGTCTTAAAACTACGTTTTTAGTATAGGCATCTATTACAGTAACAAATAAATTTTTATCAATGTGTTTGCATTGTGTTTTTTCAAGTTAAAGAATGTGAATTTGACGTTTACTGTATATTTATTTAAATACAGTTCTTATTCGAAATCAGTAAACGCAAAATTAAAGTACAGTTGAATTATAACAATAAACGATTGCAACAGTTTTCACTGGTAGATGTGCTGTTTACAGGTTTACCAGCCGCTGCTCGTTTCTAGTGTGGGAAGAGCCTAACTGAAGGGTCAGTTTATTCCAGAGCATTGTGCGATTCAGCGCCGAACACAGAGTTCAGAGAATAAATAGAGTTGAATTGTATACGTTTAGAATGACGCTGAAAATACAACCCTAAAGTCGTCCTAAACAACTGGCGGCTTGCTTTGAAAATCTCTCCCCGTCCAATGAATTCCGTCCTTGTTCCATGTGCAGCCTCTCTCCGTCCAATGAAATCAGCCCTTGGGTCTAACTATTTGAGTGATAAACGGCTTCATATTGCAAGCCGAATTTCGGTTCAATGTCTCTCTATTATTTCTCTTTACTCTGTGAGCGCCGATCGAACTATAGAACTACGCGCTGCCACAGAAATGCCACAGTCTACTATCGTAGGCGGATTTTTGTCAGCATTTGTACGGTCAGTTGTACGGTTTCAATACCAATAATTTCTAAAAGTTATCTCACCTTACCTTTCTTCGATTAAGTACTGCAAAACTTTTATCAAATTAATAAAACTAACTATTTTTTTAAGATAATTACTTAAAGAAAAAATATTACTACATTATATCTTTTGATAAATGATTGAAGTTTCAACAGAAGATGATCGTGTACAATAAAAATTTTTGATTGACTAATTCAGTTTCAAAAGTAAATACTTGTCGGTCTCAAAATGATTGAATACAAAGCGTATTTTTTAAATTATTACACTCTTTATTTTTTATTCATATTTTCTACTTTATAATGTTTAAAATATCTTCACAACCTTCACCAATTTTTTTTTCGTCACTTTAAATCCACTGTCCCTCAGTTATACGTTTCAACTCAGTGGTCCCGACCGCTTGCCATTAAAAATTAGCTGAGTTATACGTTTTTAGTTATACATTTCCCTCAGTTATACGTTACATTTCTGCATCCCCGGACGAAATTTTGTCTCATTTATACATTCTGTAATCGGAAACACTGACAACGCGTCAGATGAGTCTGATTTGAAAGATTCCACTCAAACTTCGGAGCTGCTCTGAGGGCTTTTGACGTAGTAAAGCGGTTCGTCAGTAGTAAAAGCAGTCACGATAAAGCGGCTGCATTATTACCAGAAATGCAAAGTTTGCTGCTTTGCTGTTCAGTGTCGGCTCTGCCGAAAAGAAACAACCGAAGATTAGTGATTATTTCAACAAAATTCAATAAACTACTGAAATGTCTTTTGACAAATGATTTATATGCCTCGGTGGTTCCAGTGATTTCTTTTAAGTACTCTATGTGAATTAAAAATAATTTTAATAAAACTTTTATGATAAAATAACTTCATGTGTACTTTTCTTATGTACCTTTTTCAAGTCTGTTCCATTTCCGAAAATTTATGTCATAGGTGCAGTAATACTTAGGAAACTTCCGTTTTCTATATAAAAGGTAACAAACTTCTCATCGGAACAAAGTTTTTACGATATATTTAAAAAATGGTCCCTGTAGACCGTTAATTGAGTTGTATGTTTTACTGAGTTATACGTTATATTGTTCGGTCCCGGGCAAAACGTATAACTGGAGTTCCACTGTAGTATGTAATTTTTACCATAAAGAATATTTGGCAATTTAAAACCTGTTGCGGTGCGGAGTAACGGAAAACTGCATTAACATTAATTATCAATCTATAATTAAGTTCCAAAATATTAAAAAGCTCCATTGATTTTAGTAGCACACCTTTTAACAGAATTTTTATAATTCTAGTTTATTTTGAATTGAACGTAACATCGATTACAATATTCCTTCTTTACATACAAAAATCAAATTGAGTTAAATAACAAAGTATAAACAAAATACAGAGAAAATTCAATTTAAAGACTGCAACTCTGACACATTTAACCTATTTGAAACATTCGTGTGATATTTGCAGCAATATGCGTGCATTTCAAGATTTTTTTTTCAAAAATTCCGAACCCATACCAGAAATTCCGAAACAAGAAATTTTATTGTAAGTAATCACGAAACATCTGTCATTAAACAAAGTAAAAAATACTATTTAGAATTCCTAGTGTTAATTCGTAATTTCGGAATAAAAAAAAAATTCTGAAATTCGCGCATATGTGCGCTAATGATGCGAATGTGTTAAAGAGCAAGTGATGGATTAAAAAACTCTTTTCAATATTCGGATCTTTACGGCGCTTCGTGATGTAGGAAAATTGATAATTTTGTCGTATTTCACAAAATGAAGGGCACCGAGTGCGAGTCTTCTTAAAAGTATTTTAATATGTCAAAAAATTAAATACGATAAAAAACGATTTTAAAGAAGAAATTTGTAAAAGATTGTCTATCCAGTCACAGCAGTGCTTGTAATAAATTTTGTTTAATAAAATCAATTAGACTTACACTTATATCAACGCATTAAACGCCTAAACTCAAAGGTCTTCAATTTGTTTGCCGAAAGTTATTTGCCACCTCAAATTACAAAAAATTATCTTCATTTTATGTAATCGAAAAGTCACTAAATAAGACATTTTTAACTCTAAAATAGTGATAACTTTAGTAGTTAATTTAAGCATACGCATTAATTTTACAGTTGCGTCAACGCAACACCAGGAGGTAATGGTTGACCAGTATAGAATTTTTAGTGTTTACAAAAAAGCGTTAAGTAGTTAGCTTTGCCAAATGATACAAGAGGATTAATCAAAAAGTTTTTATCAAATTTTTCTAGTCGCTTAGTAGGTATTATAGTATATATTATTTCAGGTCACGCGTGAATCATAATTGTGAGTGCAACTATTTCCTACTGTTCTTTTTATTTAATCTCTCGTGCATGGGAACCTCATATGAGATGGTATTGAAAACAAATTCCAGCAAAATGTGCATATAATTATATTTTTCAGTAGGTCACATATAAATTTCTTATAAAATTTCATAATGGTCAGGAAATAGAGCAATATATTACAGAACCCTTTCGAATAGGGTACAAGTAAACTGGCGGGGGAGGGGGAATTTAATATTAATTCATAATTTGTTAGCATTCGATAAAATGAATAAAAGGAAACAATTTTTAACTTATTTTTTTTCTCAACCCATAATCATTAATGGATTACAAAATGAAGTCAAAAAATATTCTGGGATAAACTTCAACCTGTTAATGTGTATATGGACAACAAGTATGCTTAAAAAAATACCCGAATTGCAATGTTTCTTGCAACGATTAAAAATGAATTTTTTTCTTGCTCATTTTCGCAGAATTGTGAAAGGATATGTGTTCTAGAGAATTTGTATTATATTTTCAAAGAAAAAATTGTTCAAGATTTTCTTTTAATATTACAAAAATAAAGTTGATCAAATTGAACTGAGCCGTGAATATGAAAACGAACTGCCATAACGAAAATTGTATAAATTTCAATTTATTTTTTTCACAACGTTGAAAATAGCATATTCAATTATCATTTGAATTACATGCAATAATTTAAATAGCATTATGCCAGAGTTGCCAAGTCTCCGGCTTTTTGTACACCAGTATTTTAGTACAGAAAATGTTGTTTTATGTAATCGAAACATTGTGATATTTAAAAGCACAACATTTTCTCTAAGATAATACTGGTGTTCAAAAAGCCGGAGACTTGGCAAGTCTGAGCATTAATGGTATTAAAATTTTAAATTTAATAAATGTAATTATTTTCAGTTCCATTTTCAACGTTTAATATGTATATAATATTAATATATGCTATTCATTTTAGAAGATCTATTTAATACATGTTTCAGCTATTGCATTTTATTATAAAGTGAACTGATGTAATAGAAGTTGTATACATTTTTAATGTACCCTTCCATTACGTTAAAAGTCGAATTATAAATAACACCACTTCCAACAAGATAAATAATCATTCAGTATAAAGTATATAATTTTAAAAAGATTATTGAAATAGACATAATAGACATTTTTTTAAATTCTAAAACAGTGATAACTTTGTAGTTAATTTACGCAGACGAATTTATTTTACTGTTGCGTTAACTCTCCTAGTACCAAGTTCTATTTTTTGATAATAGTTCTTAGTTTTGAATGATTTGAACCAGAAATTAATTAAATTAACTCTATTAAATTTCTTCCAACATGTCTGTATAATTTTATTTATTACGTTGAAATAACTATATTTTTCTGCTTCGAAACATAGGAATTTCCAAACAAAAATAAATGGGGTAGTGAAAGAGTTAATAAGAACACAGGCTTCGCTGTGGGGATTTCTTAATACGTTAATACTTATTTAACGAAACGGCATAGCTATCTATATTTATAGATATATATCTAGATCAGTGATTCTCAACGGGGGGCGTACGCCCCACAGGGGGGCAATTTGACTTTTCAGGGGGGCAATTTCAGATTTTTGTGAACTCATACCCTCTGAATTATTTTTGTAATAGTAATGCTGTAGACTGAAAACAAAAGTTACACATTCAAATTTAAAAAAAACAAAATGAAAAAAACAAGTTTTTTATTCACTTTTTAAAAGGTCTCCATTCAAAAGTTTTAAATACAATTCTACCAGAATAATTATAGAAAAAAATATTTAAGATATTTAGATACTTTTATATATTTAAAAATTCTTTATAATTTTTCTGATTTCTAAATATTTTAGAATTTTAAACAACTTTTTCGATTATTTATTGAATGAGTCGCACTGCAATATGTCACATGGAAATTAATTTTACACATGAAACTATTCAAGTGTATATTTAACAATTACATGACGACTTTCCTTTACAAAATCTTTTATCACGTTTTATTCTGATTAGAAATTGTTGTGTAATTTAATCGCAGAAATTCTGTGATTAAATAAGACAAAAATGTTTTATTCAAAATTATTGATTGGTCTATCAAGGATTCTGAGCACTCTATACATCACGCATAAATTGCGACCGTTGCGAAGAGATTAAAAATGACCCTTTATATGCCAACGATTCTTTAAACTACGAGCAGTATCAGATGATTATAAAAAATATTTGATTCATCCATTACTTTCGGTATGTTTCAGGATCAATGTTAAATATTTTTTACTCTATCAGTTCATTCATTTAAATTTTTATAAGAATTATATTTTTTAGGGGGAGGGGGGCATCATTATTTTAGAGATGCTTTGGTGGGGCACGGCCAAAAAAAGGTTGGGAACCACTGATCTAGATCAAATATCTTTCAATAGTTATTGTAACTTGTTTATACCTTTATATTGTTACTTATTAACATTTCCGGTACAAAATGTTTTCTTTACATTATTAGCTAAACAGGAATAAACAAAAATGATGGACAACAACAGGGTTCGTACCTTTTACCACAATTTTTTAATAAAATGTTCATTTTTTAATAAAATTAATATTTAAACAGAAGACATTGCAGACATCTCGTTTAATTACACGAATTGTAGTACTTTTCTGCATTTAAAAAAGGCGAAAAATTATATTAAAAAATTGTAGTCAAAGCGTACAAAACCGGAAGTAAGTATGTTAACTATTGTAAAGATTATTACGGGGAGTAATTCAGAACAAGCACAAAAATGTTTGCTCACAAAAAATTTAATAAAAGTTTTACAGTGCAAGGTTTTCAGTGTTTTAATTTTTCTGGAAGAAGAGGTCCAGTCTCTAAAAATACCTTCCAGATGATATACAACTATATATCTAGTTTTGCTAATGCACTTTTTTCTGTAGTGCAGTACTTATAGTAATGCAATATCATCACATCTTGAAAACTGTTTAAAACATAAATGGTGGTACCTTGAAAGTTTCTATTGAAGTTTCTAACAATTTGTGATTGAAATAAATTATTTTTAAACAAATTTCATCACCTATAATATTATTTTGAACCTTCCAAATGATGCAGTATTGAATAACAGTCTTCCAAATATAAATCTCTAATGCTTTATTTAATCCCGAAATGTGAGTAATTTAATAAGGCGAACATTACTATTCGTAAATAGTAGTATTAAAATTCTACTAAACTGGCAACATTACAAAAGTTTAGTCAAATTTTGCCTGTCTTCCTAAAGTTTCCAAGTTCTGTATTACTTTTTAAATTAAATGTATACGCCAAAAAGACAAAAACGATTAAAGAAAAACTTTTAATAGATAAAATATATTTGAAAAATGTCTATTCAGTCACAACAGTGCGTGCAATAAACTTTGTTTAACAAAATATGTTAGGATCACATCTATGCTAATAAAAGGCAACGCTCAGGTGAAAGAATTTTTTTAATTGTGCATAATAATTTATCACTGTACTGTACCTGTGTTCTAAGGCCTACTATACAAAAAATTGAGAAATTTGTAAAAATTCGTACTGTGCAATTTGAAGAACTGGCAGTTCAATCGATAGATAGAATCAGAGGCGGCACATATGACTGGCTTTATTCGTGGCACTAAATGCATGTCTGCCAAATTTATTTTCTTCATACCACTATTTTTTTAAATAAATTTTTCACTTATTTACTGTCAGAAAGTTGTGCCATTAAACAAATAATAAACTTCTTTTAAGATATAGTGGTCAAAAGAATAAATCTTTCAGGTATGTATTTAGTGCCCCAAAAATCGTCGATCACAAACCGCCCCTGGATAGAATAATCCGAATTGTTGGTTTTTTCTGAATTGTACTCTGTGTGATTTGTACTCTCTATGGGTTGTACTATCTATGAGTTGTACATCAATATATACCACTTTTCGTCGACTGTTTTAGTGTCGCTGCAGTTAAGCACTTGCAATGTCCGTACGATTTTACAACAATTTTAAATATAATATTTCCATTTAATTTTTAACTAGCAAAAATTGCAGGATTTGTAATACTTTTCTAAATTTAAATAAGGCGAAAAATTCTGTTAAAAATTTGTGGTCAGCGCGTACGAACCCCGACTTGGTTATTTATCAAGAAACTACGAGCGTAAAATCTAACTTTAATAGGAAAAGATAATTTCTTGATGAAAAACTAAGAAATTCAGAGGAATTTTAACGCTTTATTTATCGTCAGCTAATTAATCAGCTTTTTAGATACCTATAACTCAACTCCGCCTATGGCTTACTCACACGCAATAAATGTTAAATTAGTTTTAAATTTATATATACACATATAATGTTTATAGCTATACAATGATTATACTGTGTTCATAAACATATTGATTAAAAAAATGCATTACCGAAATTAATTGCATTCATTTTTAATATAAACATGAAAAGATTTCGCTGAATAATTTCGCATGGTATTATAACACGCCTGTGTGGGGCTTATTAATAAAAAGTCCAAAACGGCGTCGCAAAATATATTGAGAGTAATTGTATGAAAATTTTTGTAAGTGGACGCAATTACAGGGTTCTTACGCTGTTACCACAATCTTTTTTCTTCAAAATTTCTATTTTGTATTTAAATAGCAGAAATTGTTGACCCTTCGTTTAATTACAGAATTTTTAATAATATTCTCCATTTAACACTAGAACTACCATGAGCTGGTTACCAAATGAATATATTCCGAATCGCACCAGAAATTTATTTTTAAAATAAATTAAATATAAAACTCACAGAAATACCTTAAATGAATAAGTTAAGTAGTTCTAAATATAATTTCTGGTGTGAAATAGTTTTAAAAAATTGAGTAAAATTTAAGGTAGTTCAAGTGTTTAATAAGGCGAAAAATTCTATCAAGAAATTGTTGTAAAAACGTGCGAGCCCTGAATTATTCGTACAAATTATAAAAATATTAATTTTTACGATCAAATAAGTGTACATAAGTAGTTTATCATTTAGTATATGTATAATAGTAAAATAAATAAATAAATAAATAAATAATAAAAATAAAAAATCCCAGCAATTTCTTCCTATATTATTCATAAGTTTCAAATTAAGTAGCATATAACGTGCACATTATATTAAATACGCATTTTTTTTTCTCTCTCTCTTTTTAAATATTCTTCATATTTTCAGTATTTTTGGCCAATTACCATTGAAGCAAACGCTATGGTAAAATTATGATTGCACTTGTTAATTTATTAACTATGTGGTATTCTGTCTACACTTTATTACTAATTATCTCTTTGGAGATTTAATTAGAATGTTACAAGAACTTGATATGTTTTTTTGAAATTCAAAGATATTATAATTATTTAACATTCTATAAAATTCTGCTGCATTGCGCAAATTGGTATGGAATGGTCTATACATATTCTTTTCAATAATTATCCAGTAGAAATTATTGATTTTCACGTGATACCATAATTAAGCCTAGTTATTTGGCTCATAAATCACTTTGATTAGCTTCTGTTTGGAATACATAGTTACTATAGCTGCATTGCGCTTTTAATTGTGTATTTAATAATAATTTAATAATAATAATTATACAATATTACTATTGTATCTTGGTATCATTTGTTAATCTATTGAATTTTCAAATGCATCTTTATAACATCTTATTCAGGTACTTTTTGTATTTTGCCAAAATCAATTTTGTATTGACTTATTATTGCTTAGGGATTTTAGATTGTTCTCTTTTGATGTTCGTTTGCTTAATGGGACTTTATGTATATATGTAAAAATTTTTATTATATTTAATCAAGTATAAAACAATCATTTATCTTATTTTAATTATTATTATATTTTTCCTTTTATGGTTATTCAAGAGTACTTTATAAAAATAAAGATGTTTACAAAAATTTATTATTTGATGCTATAATTATAATTTTTACTATGTATCTCTTGCAATTTTTATTGCTTTCAAACAATATGGTAGTTATGAGTAAAATGTTAGATACTGGCAATTTAGGCCTTGGTGGATCCAGGACTAATGCTCGGTACAAGAAGATTATTAGGGATCTTCCTGGATCGTTATCAGATAACCTATTCTATTGTCCCAAGCCTGTTCTATGTTTTCGAGAGTGTGAATCTAAGCGTTGCCTTACATGTCCTTTAGCTGATAAGTCCCAGATTTCAAATAATCACAATCTTAATATGGTAAAATTTTGCAAAGCATACAATGTAATCTACTCATTTAAATGCAGTTCGTATAATATGGAATATATTGGACAGTTTTGTCAAAAATTACATAAGCGGCTAAATTTACATCGTTCCCATACTGATACATTTAAAAAATCTAAATTTCAAACTACTCATAATATTGGATATACTCATTTCAAAAACCATGATTTTAAAAATATTACTATTAAAATACTTAAAATACAAAAAAAATTTACTGAACGACTTTTTCAAGAATCGAAATATATAAGACATTTTAATACTACCTATCCTTATGGATTAAATCAATAAGTATACAAAAAATCACATCCTGTTTTTTCGAATTTAACTAAATATGAAAATTACAAAAATCTTTATTCAGGATTATTTTTTTCAAACATAACAAAAACTTCAAGATCTGGTAGAGGTATACATAATAACAAAAAATACACTGATAATATTGTGATACAACAATGGCTTGATGATCTTGAAGCACAATTTTGTAATGATTATAGTTGGCTAGCTATAAGAAAACATATTTTTAGTATTAAAAAGAAATATTTGAACCAATATTTCAAAGTATTTAAAAAGAATCAATATTCTCCACATTTTTGTGATATCTTTTATGATATTCTTCATTATAGAGCAAACCTGTTAAATACAAGTCTTTCTAATAAACCTAAATATAAAACTAATAATACACAACTAATTATAAATTTTTCCAATCATGTATTTAATAATATCAATTTACACAATGTCATAAACAATACTACTAATAATTTTTAATAAAAAATTTTACTATTCACAAGACATATAAATATAATCGCACACTTGGACGTAAAATTTTTAATTACAATTCTTTTGCAAAACGTCTCTTCAAATAATTACCCTTGTTATTGTAATGACCCAAAATTTCAAAGTACATAAATACAACACATGGTCATATTATTACTGGTAATATTAATATTGTAGAACAACATATTTTACAAAACTTAATGCATAATGGTACAAAATTGCGCCTTCCATACATGTGTAAAATCAAATCCATAATATTGCAGTTTATTCAAGATCAAGACCTCCTTATCATAGTATCAGACCTCTCAATCAGCAAGTTGCCTTTGACCGCTATACTTGTCCTGCTACTAGCGCCATCAATCGTCAGTAATAGTATTTACGACACGAAATCACACGAAATTTTTTCACAGCTCCATTTGTTCTATGCATTTGCTTATGAACTAGTAGTTTTCCTACCACTAAAATTTTATAGTAAATTTTATCTTATTAAATTAACAAGATCGTGTGATTACATGACGAAAAAAATTCTATTAAATTTTAGTGATAAGTAAAAAGCGTAAGAGTTGGCAGCTATGCGGTAGCAGACCAGCTAGATTTTTCTATAGATTTTTCTATTTTTGGATACCAGTTTTTTAGTAGAGACAATTTTGTTTTGTTTGATCGGAGAATTCTGGGATTTAAAAGAACAACATTTTCTCTAAAAATATACTGGTGTTCAAAAGTCCCGAAACATGGCAACTGTGCGGTAGTATCCACCAGGCGGCGATACTTTCCGGAGAAAGTCAATTAATAAGTTGGCAATTATCGCGGACATTTTCTTCCATAGACTTTCTCCGGATTGTCAAGTCTGATCTATGATAAGGGAGTCTTGTTCAAGATATTGATTTATTTATAAATAAAATTGCTATTGAATACAATAAACTTATCGAGTATTTTAGTGAATGGAGATTTTCTGTAATAGACAAATTTAAAAATGAAATTATAAAAAAATATCAACATATTACACATGCAGCTTTTAAAAACATAAATAAACATATATCAGAACTACAAAACAAATTTATAATTACTTATGTAGATAAATCTCCAAATAATTATGCTATTATTTCTAAAGAGTACTATAAAGTGTTAATTCACAATGCAATTAGCACAAGTAATATTTTTAATAAAACTAAATTAAATATTGAAATTAATAATAGAAAATTATTAAATTATCACAAATTACTAAAAATCAAATGTAATAATTTAAATTATCCTTATCTTGTTATCATTCCAAAATTTCATAAAAATCCAGTTACCGTAATTTCCGGCGTATAATTCGCAGCTCAAAGAGTCGTTTTTCGACCCAGAAATATTATTTTATAAAATGTAACTTAAAAGATCGCTGTAAATATTTAACTACAATTATTGAATAAAATTTCTGGGTCGGAAAACGACTCTTTGAGCTGCGGATTATACGCCGGAAATTACGGTAAATTTCGCACAATTACCATCGGGTGTAACACATATAATAATAATGCAAGCAATTTACTTCTTAATATTTTAAAACAGATATCTGATATAACGATAAAACATAATAACCAACATTGCCTAAAAAACAGTTTTCAGCTTATTAATAAAATACATAATATCACTCCGGTAAAATTCATAAAAACATTGGATTTTAATGATTTATTTAATAACATTGATATAAAAGACTTACATAAAACAATGTGTATATTATTTAAAGAATTTAAATCTCATTTAAAATTAAAAGATCATATTTCCGAAAATTTTTTAAAAACTTAATTCAACTTTACATTACAAAATAATTACATCATATATGATCATATTATTTATAAACAATTCCAGGGAATACGGCAGGGTGGGACCACTTCTAGTATTCTCTCTGACCTTTACTTATATTATTATGAAAGAAATATTGGTCCGAACAATGATTGTTTTTTATCGCTTTTTGGTGACATTATCTTTTTTTATTTCAATGATAAAAATTGCACATCATCACTCAATTTTTATCCTAATCAGCTTACATTAAGCGAAAATGATTTGATTAATATAAATATAAATTTTCTTGACTTAAAAATTAATATTAATGACAATTATAAATTAATATTTGATATTTATGATAAAAGATTTGACTATCCATTTAAAGTAAATATTTTTACCAATTTTGCTTATTGTTTACATCAATCAGTTTATAAAAATATAATTATCAATTACCTTCATCGTATAAAATATCTATGCTCAGATATAAATAAAAACAAAAATATTAGATTTATACGAAATCAAGCAAAACTATATGGTTATCCTATTTTTTTGATAAATTCAATTATCAACTCTTTTAAATAACATTTATTACATCATATAAATATAAACATGTTATGTAATAATTTATTTTGTTTTATTTTGCAATAAAATACAGCAAATGATATAGCAAATAATACAATTAAAACATATATAAGGACTATTATTAAGCTGGTTGAACATTGTTTACACTTCATATAGTCATGGTGAATGTGCGTCTGCCGATCACCTTTATATTAAGTGATACTAATGATCAGTTATAAAAAGTCTATAAAATATGCATTGTATTAAAATAACTGTAAACATAACATATACAAAAGCACATATAATTATACATGGATAACATTGTAGATTATAAATCACAAACATAAATATATGCAATATATATATATATATATATATATATATATTAATTATGTTATTTGAATGTTTAATTTCAATAAAGTCTTTTACATAAATTAAAAAATGATTGAAACACATGTGTCATCTAAATATTATGTAATATTTATTAATTAAAATTTTCAAAAGTTTGTGAAATTTTAACTTGTTTATGTTATATTAAATTTGATAATTTAATAAATCTCTATCTTTTTCCATATATATATATATATATATATATATATATATATATTATGATGATATTAATTCATTAACTAATAAGTAGAAGCATCAAATCTTAATTATTTTCGGTAAATACTATTTGATATATAAGTAGTTGGATGGCAGCAATATGTATTATATAAGAATTCATTAACTAATTAGTAGAAGTATAAAATCTTAATTATTTTCTGTAAATTCTATGAAATATATAAGTAGATTACCGTAGATGGTAGCACCAGCACTATGTATTATAAGAAATCTCTCTTTTTTTTAACATAAAATTTACTCTTGGTAAGAGTTTTTGAAATACTATGTAAGATACATTTAATTCCAGATAAATTCATATAATGGGATTATGTCTGATGTTAATGTAAAACTACAATGACATTATTATTTATTACTATTTATATATATTATTAAACCTAATATAATAAATATGTAAATCAAACTTAATTTTGAATAATTATTATTCCTATAGAGGGCAGCACATTTCTTGTCAAATAAATGTTAATATTTTTTTTAAATTTACCTATAGAGGGTGCTTATCGCTTATGTATTTAAATTTTACTTTTAAAAATTAAAATTAAATGGAAAATTTGTATATTCACAAATATAAATTTGTTTTTGAGTGTATTTATTTGTTTATATAAAAAAAATGCGTGTTTTAAATCAATTTGTGTTAAGGTGTAATAATTAAGGTGTTATTTCAAAATATGTTCTCTCAACTTAACTATCAAAATATGTTCTCTCAGCTTGACTATCTCATCAAGATTATGATATTTCATGATGTGCGCCATGTGGACGTAATGGTATAAATGTAGACCTTGTGATGTTTACGGAATTTTTTATAATTATTGTGAGTAAGATATTTTATCTACTCTTTACAAGTTTTTTATTTCCAATTTTACTATTTCCAATTGTTTTCTGGTAATAATACAGTATACCTGGATGAATATACTGATCTTAGCATAAATGCCAGTATATTTATGAAATATTGTATTATTTTTCAAACACGCGTGGATACATCCAGGCTGATGATTATATTTATACGTATTTTTTCATATCCAATTCTAATATAAATCTCTTGTTATCCAATTTTCCAGTATATTTAGTTCATATTTCATTTCAAAATCCATTTGTATTCACTTGATATCAACTTCAAATTATTAACATTTTATGGTTTATTATATAATTTTTTCTCTCTCTCTCTCTTTTTAAATATTCTTCATATTTTCAGTATTTTTGGCCAATTACCATTGAAGCAAATGCTATGGTATAATTATGATTGCACTTGTTAATTTATTAACTATGTGGTATTCAGTCTACACTTTATTACTAATTATCTCTTAGGAGATTTAATTAGAATGTTACAAGAACTTGATATGTTTTTTGAAATTCAAAGATATTATAATTATATATATATATATATATATAAGACAAATTGGCTTTATTATTTTTAGTAGAGGAATTTGACAAATCGCAAGAAAGGAGTCATTAGACTCCGCAGGGCCTGATTACCGACGGGGCAAACTTCCACAATTAAAACTTAATAGAAATTTTGCTCTTATTAAAACACCCTATTCAACCAAAATGATTGGCATGTTTAAGGAAAAAAAGTCTATTCTTTTTTTACTGGTGGAAGTGTGCCCCGTTGGTAATCAGGCCCTGAGACTCTGGATAATGTTGTCTTTCAAAATATCAATACCTACAACGTATCTGGAATTTGTTGCCTATTCAAATTGTTTTACTGTTCTTTTGCAGCTAAAAATAAAATTACATCTCCGTAAAAAAGTACTAATTGAATGAATAACTAACTGTTGCGATGAATATGAACGATCCATGATAAGTTAGAAAAGGAAATATTGATTTAAATACAGTTTTTATTCAAAACCAATAAGAACAATTTTATTACTATTATTATTATTTTAAGAAAAAAAATTTATAAGTTGTATCACGTTATTTTGAAACATGATTGAAACATCAACAGAAGATAGATCGTGTACAATAAAAATATTTGATTAAATAATATAGTTAAAAAAAGGAAATACCTGTCTGTCTCAAAATGATTACACACTTTAATTATTACACTCTTTATTCTTTATTTTTATTTTCTACTTTTTAAAATAGCTTGATAACTAGTTTTTTTTTTTTTTTTTTTTTTTTGCACCATTTTAAATCCATTTTTCTTCTAACTCTTATACAATTGCAACCATAAAGAACGTTTGGCGATTTATAACTTATTGCTGGATAACGGAAAATGTATTTAACTGTAATTAATTTCCAAAAGCATTAAAATGCTGTACTGTTTTTACAAATGCAATTTTTAAAATATATTTGAAATTATAGCATATTTTGAAGTGAATGTAAAATCGATTACAAATTTCCATCTTTACATACAAGAATAAAGCTAAATTAAATAACAGGGTGTAAAAATACTAACTGAAAAAATTAATTTAAAGACTGCAAATCTGACTCATTTAATCCTTTCAAGGGCGAAGCACTCCATTGCTAAAAGTTGAAATGTATGACTGACACAGAAATTTAAGAACAAATTTATTTGGAAATAAGTAAAAGCTATGTTTCACATACATAATAAACGGAAAATGTTATACCAAAATTCTGGTGTCATTCTGGGAATTGGGAATTAACATTAAGTGGTTTCATAAACATACCACCGCCCTTGAAAGGGTTAACTCATTTGAATCTATATCTATTATTTGAATAACTATTACGAAATATCGCTTCAATGATACAGATTATTTTCAAATACCTTTATATTTTTACTAATTCATTTTTCCGGTTTAATCGGTTTTTTCGTTATATTTTTAATTAAACACTAATAAACAAAAAACACTGATTCAGTATTTTACATTGTAAAGATTATTGCGTTGAGTAATTCAAAACTGACACGAAATTTTAATTTTAAGCTACAAAAATATCAATAAAAGTTTACAGAGGAAGATTTTCAGTGATTTACCTCTTTCTAGAGGAAGAGGTCAACTCACTTTCTTCAAAAAATACCTCCCATACAATATACAGCTATCTACATAGTCTTGCTCATAATTTTTTTTCAGTAGTTCGTATAGTAATTGCAACATCATCAAGTGTTGGAAACCCTTGATACTACGCCTTCGCGCTGACACAAACATAGCGGCTGTCGTAGGCGAATTTTTTTCAGCGTTTGTACGGTCCCTCGAATTTGAATATCAGTAATTTCTAACAGATTTCTTCACCTTATTTTTCTGAGATCGAATAAGTGAAGGAAAACTTTTAGAAATTACTAGTGTGCAAATTTAGGGGACTGTTCAAACGTTTAAAACAATCCGCCTACGACAGCGACCATTTTTCTGTCAGCTCTCAAGCCTAGTAATCAGAGAGCAGCGTAAACAAATGTGTCTCTGGTGAAAACGCCATAGCTGACTCCTAAGACAGCTATATATCTTGATTAAACCTCAGCGTAGGTTAGCACAACTATACTGATCGTTTTCAAATACCTTTATATTCTTACTAATTAATTTTTCCGGTGTAAATGTTTTTGTTCTTTATATTTTTAATTAAAGATTAATAAACAAAAAAATGATGAACGAGTATTTTACATTGTAATAATAATTGTGTGGAGTAATTCGAAACAGACACAAAAATTTTATTTTAAGCAACAAAAATATCAATAAAAGTTTTACATCGGAAGATTTTCAGTGATTTACTTCTTTCTAGAAGAAGAGGTCAACTCACTTTCTTCAAAAAATACCTCCCATACAATATACAGCTATCAACATAGTCTTGCTCATAAAAAATTTTTAGTAGTATAGTATTTGCAACATCATCACGTTTTGCAACTGTTTAACCCCTTCAGGGGCAAAGCACTCTTGTAACCAAAATATTGAAATGATTGATTGACACCAGGATTCTCGAACGATTTTATTTTAAAATAAGTAAAAGCTTTTCCTCATGTATCTTATCAATTCAAAATTTGATTATAAAATTCTGGTGTCATTGGGACATTTTGGGATTAAAATTAAGTCGTATATATAATATACCTGTGCCCTTCAAGGGGTTAACCAATTAACTTTCGTTTTTTTTCACAAATAGGGACTGTACACCACTTTTCCGTACTAAAACATTTGCCTTTTAAAATCTACTAATTCACACAAATTAATAAAGCGATGATTACAGTTAAAAATTAGTGGTGTATAAAACCTTATAGCAACGATGCAAGCAAACTTTTCTGGCCCGAACTCAGTTAACCCTTTTTATCCTGACGGTACTTATAAGAACCACTTTAACCTCTTCGCGACGAGCGTCTTTTATAGAATTTTTAAAATTTTTAATCTGTTACCACCGGTTTTTCAAATGAGAAATTTTCAGCCAATTGAATCGCAAAAATGCTATGATTAAATAAGGAAAACTTTACAAAAAAAAATAATAATAATAATAACTGGTGGGAATAATCGAGGATTCTGAGAATCTAAAAAGTAGCTGGAAAATTAATTCAGGATATAAAGGGTTAAGTGGTTAAGATGAAATTAGGTTAAGAGAAGGTTAAGAAAGTTTAGAGAGTGTTTAAGAGAAATAAATGGTGCTTGCTATATTGAAAATTTTTCTTGATGTTTCGAGTAATTTGTCGACTGATATAAGTTATTTTTATGCATATTTCATCGCCTATATGTTATTTTAAACCTTCCAAATTATGCAGTATTGAATAACAGTAATTCCAAATAAGTATCTTTGCCTTATTTAAACACGAAATGTCAGCAATTAAATAAGGCGAAAAGTACTATTCATAAATAGTAGTATTCAAAATTCCTCTAAATTACCAACAAAGCAAAATAGTTATTCGATTTTTGCCTATCGTTTCCAAGTTTTGTGTTACATTAAAAATTAATTTTATACGCCAAAAACTTAGATACAGTTAAAAAAAATTGAAAAATGAAATAAATTTAAAAAATGACTATTCAGTCAGAATAGTGTGGGTAATAAGCTTAGATTAATAAAATAAATTAGGCTGACATTTACGAAAAAAATGCCACACTCCGGTAAATGAAATTTTAAAATTGCGCATACTGATTTTTATATGCTTAATTCTTAATAATAAAAATTTTAAAATCATTATTGCATGGCAAAAAAATAGTAACGATTTTAAAGCACATAAGTGGGTGTAATAAATTGTGTTTAATAAAATCAATTAAACTTTTCAACGCATCTTTCAGACTATATCAACGTATTAACTGCCAAAACTATAAGGTTTTCTTAGCCTTTTTGCCAAAAATTTTTTCTACCACAAGTAACGAAAAGTGATATTCGTTTTATTTAATCGCAAAGTGTCTGTCACTAAATAAGTCATTTTTAGCAGTTTCCAACATAGCTGAAAAATGTTTATGCATAGCTACCAACTCTTACGCTGCAACTTTAACGCCTTTTTCTGAAAGAAAATGCCACGTTCCGGTGAATGAAATTTTAGAATAGTGCATACTGATTTATATATATTTAATTCCTTATAATCAAAATTTTAAAAACATTATTGAATGGCAAAAAATTAGTAACGATTTTAAACCACAGTAGTGGGTGTAATAAATTGTGTTTAATAAATTCAATTAGACATTTCAACGTATCTATCAGACTATATCAACGTATTAACCGCCAAAACTATAAGGTCTTCAACCTTTTTGCCAAATATTTTTTCTACCACAAGTAACGAAAAGTGATATTCGTTTTATTTAATAGCAAAGTGTTTGCCACTAAATAAGTCATTTTTAACACTTTCCAACATAGCGAAAAAGTGTTTATGTATTCGGTTTGTCAGGCTGTCTGTCTGTCCGTGCTCTGACTGACGTAAATATATTCGGATTGCAATGCAATTGATATATGTTATTCATATATGCATTGACATGTTCGATATTGAAAATGAAGTATGTAGCACTTATACTTCGTTTACAGGGGCACACAAAAGAATGCCGTTGCATTATGGCCTATGGCAGGGATGAAAGCTCTGCGTCACAAATGTTCAATTGATACCACTAAATTTCAATAGTAAATTTCAATATTAAATTATAGAATTTCTACCATTAAAAAAGTTGACAAATGCTATTAAAATTTAGTGGTGAGAATATTCCATTTGTGGCGCTGCGATGTCATCCCTATCTATAGGAAAAATTCTTTGCAGTTTATTTTAATGATGTTACACTATTTCAAATATATAAAAATTGATATACATCACTGAAATGCACTACAAGATGCTTACTGACGAATATGGTACGTGTAGCACTTATAAATTGTTTACAGGGAAACTAAAAATAATTCCGTTATTGTATTCTCTTATGGGAAAAAATCGTTTGCGGTGCATTTTAATAATAATGTTACACTATTACAAACATAATGAAACTGATATCAATTTGCGAGGTGCATTGAAACATGCTTACTATAGAAAGACATTTTGCATATTCGATAATTCGATAAATGCATTTTTTCATATTCGATAGTTTGACATGGTAGCGACGAATATTGCTGAGGTGTACTACAAGATACCTGTTGTATGAAATGATGTGCATAGCATTTATCCTTCATTTACAGGAACATCGATTAGGTACTGTATATTTGTAGTATTGTATATAAGCGATAACTACTGGACGTGAGCTTTCAGTTAGTTACACGTTTAACTAAATTTTTCCATAATATCTGTTCTGTAAAAATGCTATATACAGGACTACACAAAATAATTCCTAAGCATTTCTGTGTAACAGCATAAATTGCTTAATGTTTTTAAATCAATTTCTGCATTTTGAACGTGAATCATATTTAGTATACTAAGAGATGTTTCTTGAATATCAATAAAATCATATACAGGGCCACGCAAAGAACTGCATACATGGCCGCTTATGTTTGACAATTTGTGGAATTCTGATTTCAGTAGTTTATAGCGTGTTTTAGCCTGAAGTATACTTTAGCTTAATATGTATCGTGTATAAAACTCTTAAGGTAATATATAGGGCTATACAAAATAATTCAAATAGTTTCCGTCAAATACTAGAAAATAGAAACTGTTGAAAGTGAATTTTCATCTGTGTTATGTGTTTTCTAACTAAATTAAACTGTATAATACTATAAATAGTATATACAAATCTATAGATTATATACAAGGCTGCACAAAAGAATTCAATTGCTTTTCTGGCAATGGCCTGTAATTGCTGAAATCTGGTTTTCAGATGAATTTTGCGTTTTTAAAAACATTTATTTGGGTATATTATTTACCCTATTAAATGGCTAAGGTTCTTTAAAGTATTCTGGAAGTGCTAAAAGTGTTTTCAAATCTATGCTCGATGTATAATTTTCCCTTTTTGTTTAAATTCTAAAATAGTGATAACTTTGTAGCTAATTTAAACATACGCATTTATTTTACTGTTGCGACAACGCAACATCAGGAGGTAATTGTTGACAAGTTTAGAATTTTTTATTCTAAGCCACTATTTTAGAGTTTTCTAATTCTAAAATAGTGTTAGCTTTGTAGATAATTTAAGCACACGCATTTATTTTACTGTTGCGTCAACGCAACTCCGGAAGGTAGTGTTCAAACTTTTATTTGAAAGAATGAATGTTTGACAAATAAACTAAGAAATGATTAAGAATTTTTAAACGTGTTTATTAATTTAGTTTTCGTGGCCGTCTGTCAATCTGTCTGGCCGTCTGGCCGTGCTCTAACTGGCGTAACTTCCCTCAGCCAAGCCTACCGAAGAAGACAGGCTGCCGCGGTGCATTACACGTGTTTCTTTTTTCAGATCGCTTGAGTCACGAGCTGCTCGAATCAAATTGAGCATGCTCTTTCCCACCAGCAATTTCTACTAATTTTTTTAAAAATATTTTTTCTGGTACTACGTACAATTAAATAAGGCGTTAAAAACTATTCAGAAAAACTGTTGGGGCAGTGCACGCCGATATTGAGTAGTAGCACGAATATAGCATATAGAATGATAAAAATTACATAATTTTTCATGTTTGAAAAAGTCTAATTAAATGTATTAGATATATTTAATCTATAGACTCCACATTTCTGTCCAGCACCCGCTCACTCCACATTAGTACGATTTAGTATCTCGTAATTTCAACTGAGTAAAACATTGTTGGCAATGTAATGATAAAGAAATATAGTACATCATTCCTGTATGAATTTTAATGATATATCAAACTGCAATATTTAATTTTATCAAAAATTTCATTTTGTTAATGTCAATTGCAAATTAATGAAAACATGTTTTCAAAAAGCACCGACATTTGAAATTTCGGTTGGTGTGAATATTTGACGCCCATTCATCTAACATTAAACTTGTCCGAGTTATAAAACAGCGAATTACATGACTTATGCTAGTTTTTTGCATAGTTCTATGCATAGGAACACTGATGACTTAGGCCATGCTTCGAGGGATCGTACACAAAGTTCTTAAAGTATTTGAAAAAATTACATCGCGTGTATCTGCATTTTAACTGAAAGTAGTCACATTAATCGTACAAGGATTACGATAGTGTTAATGTTTATTAATTAAGTTTCAGATTGGTTTAAATAACTGTATTTTAACTTGTTTTATTTTGTAAGAAAACGGAACTGTTTCTTTTCATATTTTTTTGTAACAAAATTTGTGTTCGTTTTTAACTTTTTATTTAACTTGCAACGTTCGTATGTATGTCTTTCCAGTTCATAATTTGTACTCGAATTTTAATTCACTTCCAAATATCCGATAAAGGTTAAATTATGCATAATTATGTAAATCCGATGACAAGAGTCAGCTGGATAGGGAAGCCTAACAAAATGGCTTAAGCACTCTCCAGCCCCGTCGAGAAGCTCTGGTCTCTTAATTTTGAACCAATTCCAGTTGAGAGACCTGCACCTGAATTGACACCCCCAGAGGTAACGCTTATTCTAAACGTGGAGGACACTGGAGCTACGAACAAATTTTACGTGCACTAGAGCCCATTTACGTACACGGTCTCACAGCAACCGCATCCGAGAGAGATTGTCACATAAATCCGATGACAATGTAATACTATTATTAGTTTAGGTGCGTAACATTTATACTTGTTTTACAGAGGAACCACAAAACAAAATTCGGATACATTACTGTTGGCGAAGCAGAGTTTTTCAGTTAAAATCAATAAGATTTATGTAAAGTATTGAGATGCACAATAACATTTTTCCAAGAGAAATTACGTTGCATTTATATTTCTTGTGCATGACCGCATAAAAAAAGTCAGATATATTACGATGTATGAGCATAGTTTATTTAAAATACATTTTAATGATGTACTCTTTCAGATTTAAATTTTGAGTTCTTCAAAGCAAATATAAAAACTTGTTTTAAAAAATATATTTTAGTGACCAAAGTCAAAATACGATATATCAAAACACAGCAGTACACAATAGATAATAACACAATTAAAAACTACCCTTAAGCAATTCACTCCCATAGTCTGTAATACTTACGAATTCCCTTGTGTAGCCCTGTATATAATCAACAAAGTTTATACGCACCTATACTATGAAAAAATGAAGTTAACCTAAAAATGCAAACCAAAGTTGAAAACGCATTTATTACACATAGATTGTAATTATCGCGCGTATACTGTAACTGATATATTTTTTATGTCCCTGTAAATGAAAAATAAACTCAATGCACACCATAATTTTAAGCAGGCAATTTATTGTGCACCTAAGTAATAAATATAATTTTCATTATGTTTGAAATAGTGAAACATCATTAAATTACACTGCAAACGATTTTTCCCCGTAGACCAATGTGTAACGAAATTCTTTTGTTTGACCCTGTAAATGAATGATAAATGCCTTGCACCCCGTATTCTACAAAAAATGCACTTGAAACGATTATTTCCCATTGACTGTAATGCAATGGAATACTTTTGACTGCCCCTGTGAAAAAAAAACTATAAGAACTGCACACTTCATTTTCAATAGGAAACATGCTATGGTAAACGACAATAACATACAGAAATTGCAGGGCAATCCGAGTATATTTACGCGAGTTAGAGCATGGACAGATGGCAGACGGCCAGACAACGGACACACCAAAGTCATAAACACTTTTCAACTAGGTTGGAAAGTGTAAAAAATGGAGACCAAACTGTCAACCCTGTAACAGTATGATTCCGAATTCCAAAAAGTCAATAAGTTTAAGAAAATATAAATAAAATGTCATCACATATGTAGAAATTACAAAATAAATGTATATTTTATTAACATTTTTTTTAATTGAACATTTTATGTCAATGAACATTCGTCCTTCTTTTTTTATTATATGCACCTTAAACCAAAAATCTCGCAAAAGACAGTGAACTGAAAAATATTTGTCTAAGTTTTGTCACTTAGAATATACGAACTTATTAAGAAAACGCAAACTAAGAAAACTGAATTTCAAGATTTCAACTCCTACTCATTTATAGTGAAAGGGACGGAGTAAAAAGCCTTTTCTGATTATTGTTAAATATCCTATCTTCCAGCATTTCATGAGACTTATACTAACAAAATTTTTGATATGATAAAAAAAATACTTAGGGCTGCCACGTTAACATGATGCGGAATTTTTTTATTTTCAGAAATAAGGACGGGATACTTTCTACTAATTTTGCGATTCATATATAAATTATTTTTATGCAAGTTTCATCGCCTATTATGTTATTTTTAACGCAAAACCAGGAGGTTCTTCAGAATTTTAAAATCCTAAACTACTATTTTACAATTATGTATTTCTAAAATACTGGTAGCATTGTAGTTAATTTAAGAATACACATTAATTTTACTTTTCCCTCAAAGTAACATAAGGAGGTAATGATTGATTATTTTAGTATTATATTTATCCGGTATCTAAAAAAATACCCGAATTGCAATGTTTGTTGCAACGATTAAAAATGATTTTTTTTTCTTGCTGATTTTCGCAAAACTATGAAAGGATATATTTTCTAGAGAATTTGTATTATATTTTGAAAAAAAAAACGTTCAAGGTTTTCTTTTAATATTATAAAAATAAAAAATATATATACAAATGAGTTTATATGCTTTGTAATAAAATAACTAAATATTGATCAAATTGAAATGAGCCGGGAATATGAAAACGAACTGTCATAACGAAAATTGCATAAATTTCAATTTATATATTTCAGAATGTTGAAAGTAGCAAATTAATTTATCATTTGAATTACATGCAATAATTTAAATAGCATTAATGGTATTAAAATTTGAAATTTAATAAATTTAAATATTTTCAGTTCCATTTTCAAGATTTAATTTGTATATAATATTAATATATGCTATTTATTTTAGAAGATCTATTTAATGCATGTTTCAGCTATTGCATTTTATTATCAGGTGAACTGATGTAATAGAAGTTGTATACAATTTTAATGTACCCTTCCATTACGTTAAAAGTCGAATTCTAAATAACACCACTTCCAACAAGATAAATAAACATTCAGTATAAAATATATAATTTAAAAAAATTTTTGAAATATACATTATAGACATTTTTCTAATTCTAATACGGTTATAACTTTGTAGTTAATTTACTCATACGCATTTATTTTACTTTTGTGTCAACGCGACACCAACAGATATTCTATTAACTCTCCTAGCACCAAGTTTTATTTTTTGATAAAAGTTCTTAGTTTTGGATGATTTGAACCAGAAATTAATTAAATTATTTTTATTAAATTTCTTGCAAGATGTCTGTATAATTTTATTTATTATGTTTAAATAACTATATTTTTCTGCTTCGAAACATAAAAATTTCCAAACAAAAATAAATGGGGTACTAGAGGAGTTAATAAGAACACAGGCTTCGTTATGTGGACTTTTTAATATGAGAATACTTATTTAACAAAACACCAAAGCTATCTTCAACGACAACTATGTTTCTTGATCGAACATCTTTTGATATTAATTGTAACTAGTTTCATTACTTTCAAATACCTGCATATAGTTACTGAATAACTTTTCCGGTACAATTCTTTTTCTTCATTACTAGCTAAACAGGTATACAGGGTGTTCCGTTAAAGGGGTCCAATATTAATAGGGGTAATAGAGGAGATCACATGGAGCATAAATCAGTATATAAAGCCTGGTCGGATCTCAATAGTTTTCAAGTTACAGCAAATAGAATGAAAATTCGGAAAATTGTAAAAGAACCCTCATTGCTAAACTATCGATAATGCTACATAAAAACGAAGCACATATTTAGAAAGAGCAGAAAAAAACCTACAAAATGACATCAATTGTATTAAAATAGCAATATTTATTGACGAGTTACAAGCCCTGAAACAGTGAAAAAAGTACGAAATCCAATATACATCAAAATAGTTAATCGTTAATTCCAAAAAGACAACTCTAGCTACAACAAGGAAAATGTAGTAAAATTTGGTCCATTCCGAAAACTTTCGAAAAAGCTTACAATGAACCATATCGGTTTAATTGTGTGAGAGAAATTAATCAGTTTCTTACAACTCCGCTTTCTTTGACACTAGCAAAGGTTAAACTCCGCCCATCACGATTGGAAACACCGCCTTTTTAATTACTCTCAACTATACATTTTCGATCATGCTTCTTCTGAGTTGCAACATTTTTAATTATTCAAGAGTTGAATGAACCAAAATAACTTTACAATAATAGTCTACATTTTAAAGTGGTCTTTTATTGATATAAAGCTTAAGTTAAATTCCTTAAAATTTAACTGGTGGTGAAAATTCGGAAATAATTAAAAATATTGCGATTTGTAACTATGCAAGAAGTTTCAGTACATGTTTTACATGGACAATTATTGTATGTATATGTGCATCATAATTTATGATAGGAAATAATAATAACAAATAGCATAATAATTTTATTAATTATAAATTTAAAAAAGACACTAAATTTTAAATTAATTCATACAAACTTTGTAATTTACAATTTGAGTACACCACAGTCTGTGACTTACAAAATACTGTGCCAAAAAGTGTTGAAAATAAAAGAAAAATGACAAATAAAGAATTACATTCCACGTACTTTATGACATATGTGAAGCATAGTCTTCTGGCCTGCGCTGCACAGTTCAATGTCGGAAGGCAGACGAACGGACATTATTATAATAGGTGTTCGAAGTTGCGCCCATTAACAGAATCGCACAGCCGACAGCGACGTCGTAAAGATTGGCGAACACGCCGAAAAACTCCGACGGAGTTGGGAATGTCTCCTGCAGCGACAACGATTCGCGCTAGTAAATCCTCCGGTGTATCCACAGGCGTTTCATACACCAGCGATTTAAGGTCTCCCCAAACAAAAAAGTCTAACGGATTGAGGTCTGGAGAGCGTGCAGGCCAAGCAACAGGTCTACTGCGTCCAATCCATTTCCCAGGATATGTTGAATTGAGGTGATTGCGAACACCTATGAAAAAATGTGCCGGTGCGCCATCGTGCATAAACCACATATTGTGGCGCAATGTTGCTGGCACATTTTGCAGTAACTGCGGTAAGATATCCCGTAGGAAAACCAAGTACGTACTGCCATTGAGTACATCTGGGAGTAAATATGGTCCTATGAGATAATCGCCGAGGACACCTGCCCATATGTTCACACTGAACTTTTGTTGTGCGTTCGACGGGAAAACAGTGTGCGGATTTGTATATGACCATGTGTGCATATTGTGCGTGTTTACCACGCCCTCTCTCGTAAATGTTGCTTCATCAGTAAATAAAATATTTTCCAGAAATTGTGGATTATTTTCTGTTACATTAAGCAACCAGCGTACGAATTCTGTCCGCTGAGCCCAATCTGTTACTGATAACAGTTGTACCCGCTGCAAATGAAAGGGGTGCATGTTTTCTGCACGCAGAACACGCCATACACTTTGGTGAGAAACACCGACTTCAGACGCAGCAGCTCGTGTACTCGTGGAGGGGTTATCTTTAAAAATATTCAGTACATCTTCTTCCATTGCAGGTGTTCGTACATGTCGAGGTTTCCCTGCATCAATGCTTGCTGTATTAAACGATCCAGTCTCCCGTAATCGTCTATCGATTTTTATGAAGAGTTTCGAACTTGGGCAACGTCTCCTTGGAAATTGCTCACGGTACATGCGCTGTGATAGACATGCATTTCCATGAGCTTGCCCGTACATCAGATGCATGTCCGCATATTCTTCGTTAGAGTATTCCGGCATAATTATTATACATCAACTTACTACAATCCCACTTACAACAGCCTCCCTTTAACATAACGCCCACTGATGACTGCTGTTTTATTACACTTTTCTTCCTATACACATAGAAAATTTGCATAAAAATGAACTTCTTCTTCATCATCCTGAAAGTTCATGGAGGAAACGCAGCAGTCACTGAGTTTGCTTTAAGACAAGGCGAGAGCTGCACAATATGTCATTCACTTGACCAGACTGAATAATGAAAGGGTATTGATAGAGGTTGATCAGAAATGTATAATTGAAAGATATTAAAACGGGGTGTTTACAATCGTCATGGGTGGAGTTTCGCTCTTTCCGAGCGTGCAACAGTACAGAGTTGTAACTAGGGAACTGCTTGATTTCTCCCATACAATTAAACTGATATGGTTTATTGTCAGCTTCTTCGAAAGCTTTCGGAATGGACCAAATTTTATAACATTTTCCTTGATGTAGGTAGAGTTGCATTTTTGGAATTAACGATTAACTATTTTGCTAAATATTTGATTTTGTATTTTTTCACTGTTTCAGAGCTTGTAACTCGCCATTAATTCTCAATATTCTAAAACAACTTATGTCATTTCGTAGGATTTTTTCTGCTCTTTCTAAATATGTGCTTCGTTTTTATGTAGCATTATCGATAGTTTAACAATGAGGGTTTTTTTACAAATTTCCGATTTTTCATTCTATTTGCTGTAACTTGAAAATTATTGAGATCCGGCCAGGCATTATGTACTGATTTATGCTCCGTGTGATCTCCTCTATTACCCCTATTAATATTGGACCCCTTTAACGGAACACCCTGTAAACAAAAACGATGAACAAGTACAGGGTTCGTACCTGTTACCACAATTTTTAATAGAATTTTTCTATTTAATATTTAAATAGAAGACATTGCAGACATCTCGTTTAATTGCACGAAATGTAGTACTTTTCTGCATTTAAAAAAAGCGAAAAATTATAATAAAAAATTGTAGTCAAAGCGTACGAAACCTGAAGTAAGTACGTTAACCCATTTTCGGCCAAGCATAGAAATTTTATAAAATGTGGTATTATTTGCATAGAAATTTGCTTAAATTACATTCATTAAGACATCTAAAAAGTTTCCTGCATGAAAAATAATATTTTATTTTATTTGACGTTACGATTATTAATTTATTATTATTAATTTATTATTAAATTTAAATAAAAAATTTTAAGTTTTCTTATGGCATTTGTTTTATTTTTATTTTATTTACTGAACTTGCAACTTTACTCCATTATAAAAACATATGATTAATCTCAAGTGGAATAATTACACATTTTCAAAAAGTCGAATTTGTCAATAACCGTTTCAAGTAAAGAAACAGCGTATTTTGAAAATTTCTCAACAGAAAGGGATTACTTCAATTGAATTACTAATATTTTATAGATGTCTCCAGAACCCGTAAAAATAGCAGAAAAATAAAATTAGCGAAAAATATACGTCACAGTGTTAATAAAAAAATATTTATTGAAATGGTGCGTTTACGCACCTTTGGCCGAAAATGGGTTAAATACTGTAAAGATTATTACGGGGAGTAATTCAGAACAAGCACAAAAATGTTTGCTCACAAAAAATTTAATAAAAGTTTTACAGTGCAAGGTTTTCAGGATTTTAATTTTTCTGGAAGAAGAGGTCCAGTCAAACTCTCCAAAAATACCTTCCAGATGATATACAACTATATATCTAGTTTTTGCTAATGCACTTTTTTCTGTAGTGCAGTACTTATAGTAATGCAATATCATCACATCTTGAAAACTGTTTAAAAGATAAATGGTGGTACCTTGAAAGTTTTTATTGAAGTTTCTAGAAATAAATTATTTTTAAACAAATTTCATCACCTATAATGTTATTTTGAACCTTCCAAATGATGCAGTATTGAATAACAGTCTTCCAAATATAAATCTTTGCTTTATTTAATCACGAAATGTCTGTAATTAAATAAGGTGAACTGTTCGGAAATAGTAGTATTAAAATTCTACTAAACTGGTAAGATTACAAAAGTGTAGTCAATTTTTGCCTGTCTTCCTAAAGTTTCAAAGTTCTGTATTACTTTTTAAATTAAATGTATACGCCAAAAAGTCAAAACAAATAATATAAAAAAAACTTTTAAAAGGTAAAATATATCTGAAAAATGTCTATTCAGTCACAACAGTGCGTGTAGTAAAATTTTTTTAGCCAAATATATTAGGATCACATCTATGCTAAAAAAGGCAACGTTCCGGTGAAAAAAAATTTTTAATTGCGCATAATGATTTATCACTGTACCTGTGTTCTAAGGCCTACTATACAAAAATTGAGAAATTTGTAAAAATTCGTACTGTGCAATTTGAAGAACGGGCAGTAAAATCGATAGATAGAATCAGAGGCGGCACATGACTGGCTTTATTCGTGGCACTAAATGCATGTCTGCCAAATTTATTTTCTTCATACCACTATTTTTTTTAAAATAAATTTTTCAGATATTTAAGGGCAGAAAGTTGTGCCATTAAACAAATAATAAACTTCTTTTAAGAAATAGTGGTAAAAAGAATAAATCTTTCAGGTATGTATTTAGTGCCCCAAAAATCGTCAATCACAAACCGCACCTGGATAGAATACTCCTAATTGTTTATTTTTCTGAATTGTACTCTGTGTAATTTGTACTCTCTATGAATTGTACTCTCTATGGGTTATACTATCTATGAGTTGTACATCAATATATACCACTTTTTGTCGCCTGTTTTAGTGTCGCTGCAGTTAAGCACTTGCAATGTCCGTACGCTTTTACAACAGTTTTAAATATAATATTTCCATTTAATTTTTAACTAGCAAAAATTGCAGGATTTGTAATACTTTTCTAAATTTAAATAAGGCGAAAAATTCTATTAAAAATTTGTGGTCAGCGCGTACGAACCCCGACTTGGTTATTTATCAAGACACTACGAGCGTAAAATCTAACTTTAATAGGAAAAGATAATTTCTTGATGAAAAACTAAGAAATTCAGAGGAATTTTAACGCTTTATTTATCGTCAGCTAATTAGTCAGCTTTTCAGATACCTATAACTCAACTCCGCCTATGGGCTACTCACACGCAATAAATGTTAAATTAGTTTTAAATTTATATATACACATATAATGTTTATAGCTATACAATGATTATACTGTGTTCATAAACATATTGATTAAAAAAATGCATTACCGAAATTAATTGCATTCATTTTTAATATAAACATGAAAAGATTTCGCTGAATAATTTCGCATGGTATTATAACACGCCTGTGTGGGGCTTATTAATAAAAAGTCCAAAACGGCGGCGCAAAATATATTGAGAGTAATTGTATGAAAATTTTTCTAAGTAGACGCAATTACAGGGTTCTTACGCTGTTACCACAATCTTTTTTCTTCAAAATTTCTATTTTGTATTTAAATAGCAGAAATTGTTGACCCTTCGTTTAATTACAGAATTTTTAATAATATTCTCCAATTAACACTAGAACTACCATGAGCTGGTTACCAAATGAATATATTCCGAATTGCACCAGAAATTTATTTTTAAAATAAATTAAATATAAAACACACAGAAATACATTAAATGAATAAATTAAGTAGTTCTAAATATAATTTCTGGTGTGAAATAGTTTTAAAAAAATGAGTAAAATTTCAGGTAGTTCAAGTGTTTAATAAGGCGAAAAATTCTATTAAGAAATTGTTGTAAAAGCGTGCGAGCCCTGAATTATTCGTACAAATTATAAAAATATTAAATTTTACGATCAAATAAGTGTACATAAGTAGTTTATCATTTAGTATATGTATAATAGTAAAATAAATAAATAAATAAATAAATAATAAAAATAAAAAATCCCAGCAATTTCTTCCTATATTATTCATAAGTTTCAAATTAAGTAGCATATAACGTGCACATTATATTAAATACGCATTTTTTTTCTCTCTCTCTCTTTTTAAATATTCTTCATATTTTCAGTATTTTTGGCCAATTACCATTGAAGCAAATGCTATGGTAAAATTATGATTGCACTTGTTAATTTATTAACTATGTGGTATTCTGTCTACACTTTGTTATTAATTATCTCTTTGGAGATTTAATTAGAATGTTACAAGAACTTGAAATGTTTTTTTGAAATTCAAAGATATTATAATTATTTAACATTCTATAAAATTCTGCTGCATTGCGCAAATTGGTATGGAATGGTTTATACATATTCTTTTCAATAATTATCCAGTAGAAATTATTGATTTTCACGTGATACCATAATTAAGCCTAGTTATTTGGCTCATAAATCACTTTGATTAGCTTCTGTTTGGAATACATAGTTACTATAGCTGCATTGCGCTTTGAATTGTGTATTTAATAATAATTTAATAATAATAATTATACAATATTACTATTGTATCTTGGTATCATTTGTTCATCTATTGAATTTTCAAATGCATCTTTATAACATCTTATTCAGGTTCTTTTTGTATTTTGCCAAAATCAATTTTGTATTGACTTATTATTGCTTACGGATTTTAGATTGTTCTCTTTTGATGTTCGTTTGCTTAATGGGACTTTATGTATATATGTAAATAGTTTTATTATATTTAATCAAGTATAAGACAATCATTTATCTTATTTTAATTATTATTTTTTTTTCCTTTTATGGTTATTCAAGAGTACTTTATAAAAATAAAGATGTTTACAAAAATTTATTATTTGATGCTATAATTATAATTTTTACTATGTATCTCTTGCAATTTTTATTGCTTTCAAACAATATGGTAGTTATGAGTAAAATATTAGATACTGGCAATATAGGCCTTGGTGGATCCAGGACTAATGCTCGGTACAAGAAGATTATTAGGGATCTTTCTGGATCGTTATCAGATAACCTATTCTATTGTCCCAAGCCTGTTCTATGTTTTCGAGAGTGTGAATCTAAGCGTTGCCTTACATGTCCTTTAGCTGATAAGTCCCAGATTTCAAATAATCACAATCTTAATATGGTAAAATTTTGCAAAGCATACAATGTAATCTATTCATTTAAATGCAGTTCGTATAATATGGAATATATTGGACAGTTTTGTCAAAAATTACATAAGCGGCTAAATTTACATCGTTCCCATACTGATAAATTTAAAAAATCTAAATTTCAAACTACTCATAATATTGGATATACTCATTTCAAAAACCATGATTTTAAAAATATTACTATTAAAATACTTAAAATACAAAAAAAATTTACTGAACGACTTTTTCTAGAATCTAAATATATAAGACATTTTAATACTACCTATCCTTATGGATTAAATCAATAAGTATACAAAAAATCACATCCTGTTTTTTCGGATTTAACTAAATATGAAAATTACAAAAATCTTTATTCAGGATTATTTTTTTCAAACATAACAAAAACTTCAAGATCTGGTAGAGGTATACATAATAACAAAAAATACACTGATAATATTGTGATACAACAATGGCTTGATGATCTTGAAGCACAATTTTGTAATGATTATAGTTGGCTAGCTATAAAAAACATATTTTTAGTATTAAAAAGAAATATTTGAACCAATATTTCAAAGTATTTAAAAAGAATCAATATTCTCCACATTTTTGTGATATATTTTATGATATTCTTCATTATAGAGCAAACCTGTTAAATACAAGTCTTTCTAATAAACCTAAATATAAAACTAATAATACACAACTAATTATAAATTTTTCCAATCATGTATTTAATAATATCAATTTACACAATGTCATAAACAATACTACTAATAATTTTTTATAAAAAATTTTACTATTCACAAGACATATAAATATAATCGCACACTTGGACGTAAAATTTTTAATTACAATTCTTTTGCAAAACAATTGGTCTCTTCAAATAATTACCCTTGTTATTGTAATGACCCAAAATTTCAAAAGTACATAAATACAACACATGGTCATATTATTACTGGTGATATTAATATTGTAGAACAACCTATTTTACAAAACTTAATGCATAATGGCACAAAATTGCGCCTTCCATACATGTGTAAAATCAAATCCATAATATTGCAGTTTATTCAAGATCAAGACCTCCTTATCATAGTATCAGACCTCTCAATCAGCAAGTTGCCTTTGACCGCTTACTTGTCCTGCTACTAACGCCATCAATCGTCAGTAATAGTATTTACGACACGAAATCACACGAAATTTTTTCACAGCTCCATTTGTTCTATGCATTTGCTTATGAACTAGTAGTTTTCCTACCACTAAAATTCTATAGTAAATTTTATCTTATTAAATTAATAAGATCGTGTGATTACATGACAAAAAAATTCTATTAAATTTTAGTGGTAAGAAAAAAGCGTAAAAGGTGGCAGCTATGCGGTAGCAGACCAGCTAGATTTATCTATAGATTTTTCTATTATATTTTGGATACCAGTTTTTTAGTAGAGACAATTTTGTTTTGTTTCATCGGAGAATTCTGGGATTTAAAAGAACAACATTTTCTCTAAAAATATACTGGTGTTCAAAAGTCCCGAAACATGGCAACTGTACGGTAGTATCCACCAGGCGGCGATACTTTCCGGAGAAAGTCAATTAATAAGTTGGCAATTACCGCGGACATTTTTTCCCATAGACTTTCTCCGGATTGTCAAGTCTGATCTATGATAAGGGAGTCTTGTTCAAGATATTGATTTATTTATAAATAAAATTGCTATTGAATACAATAAACCTATCGAGTATTTTAGTGAATGGAGATTTTCTGTAATAGACAAATTTAAAAATGAAATTATAAAAAATTATCAACATATTACACATGCAGCTTTTAAAAACATAAATAAACATATATCAGAACTACAAAACAAATTTATAATTACTTAGGTAGATAAATCTCCAAATAATTATGCTATTATTTCTAAAGAGTACTATAAAGTGTTAATTCACAATGCAATTAACACAAGTAATATTTTTAATAAAACTAAATTAAATATTGAAATTAATAATAGAAAATTATTAATGTATCACAAATTACTAAAAATCAAATGTAATAATTTAAATTATCCTTATCTTGTTATAATTCCAAAATTTCATAAAAATCCAATTACCGTAATTTCCGGCGTATAATCCGCAGCTCAAAGAGTCGTTTTTCGACCCAGAAATATTATTTTATAAAATGTAACTTAAAAGATCGCTGTAAATATTTAACTACAATTATTGAATAAAATTTCTGGGTCGAAAAACGACTCTTTGAGCTGCGGATTATACGCCGGAAATTACGGTAAATTTCGCACAATTACCATCGGGTGTAACACATATAATAATAATGCAAGCAATTTACTTCTTAATATTTTAAAACAGATATCTGATATAACGATAAAACATAATAACCAACATTGCCTAAAAAACAGTTTTCAGCTTATTAATAAAATACATAATATCACTCCGGTAAAATTCATAAAAACATTGGATTTTAATGATTTATTTAATAACATTGATATAAAAGACTTACATAAAACAATGTGTATATTATTTAAAGAATTTAAATCTCATTTAAAATTAAAAGATCATATTTCCGAAAAAATTTTTAAAACTTAATTCAACTTTACATTACAAAATAATTACATCATATATGACCATATTATTTATAAACAATTCCAGGGAATACCGCAGGGTGGGACCACTTCTAGTATTCTCTCTGACCTTTACTTATATTATTATGAAAGAAATATTGGTCCGAACAATGATTATGTTTTTTATCGCTATATTGGTGACATTATCATTTTTTATTTCAATGATAAAAATTGCACATCATCACTCAATTTTTATCCTAATCAGCTTACATTAAGCGAAAATGATTTGATTAATATAAATATAAATTTTCTTGACTTAAAAATTAATATTAATGACAATTATAAATTAATATTTGATATTTATGATAAAAGATTTGACTATCCATTTAAAGTAAATATTTTTACCAATTTTGCTTATTGTTTACATCAATCAGTTTATAAAAATATAATTATCAATTACCTTCATCGTATAAAATATCTATGCTGAGATATAAATAAAAACAAATATATTAGATTTATACGAAATCAAGCAAAACTATATGGTTATCCTATTTTTTTGATAAATTCAATTATCAACTCTTTTAAATAACATTTATTACATCATATAAATATAAACATGTTATGTAATAATTTATTTTGTTTTATTGTGCAATAAAATATAGCAAATGATATAGCAAATAATACAATTAAAACATATATAAGGACTATTATTAAGCTGGTTGAACATTGTTTACACTTCATATAGTCATGGTGAATGTGCGTCTGCCGATCACCTTTATATTAAGTGATACTAATGATCAGTTATAAAAAGTCTATAAAATATGCATTGTATTAAAATAACTGTAAACATAACATATACAAAAACACATATAATTATATATATATATATATATATATATATAAATTATGTTATTTGAATGTTTAATTTCAATAAAGTCTTTTACATAAATTAAAAAATGATTGAAACACATGTGTCATCTAAATATTATGTAATATTTATTAATTAAAATTTTCAAAAGTTTGTGAAATTTTAACTTGTTTATGTTATATTAAATTTGATAATTTAATAAATCGCTATCTTTTTCCATATTTCTATATATATATATATATATATATATATATATATGTATGTATATATATATATATATATATTATGATGATATTAATTCATTAACTAATAAGTAGAAGCATCAAATCTTAATTACCGTAATTTCCGGCGTATAATCCGCAGCTCAAAGAGTCGATTTTCGACCCAGAAATTTTATTAAATAATTGTAGTTAAATATTTACAGCGATCTTTTAAGTTACATTTTATAAAATAATATTTCTGGGTCGAAAAACGACTCTTTGAGCTGCGGATTATACGCCGGAAATTACGGTATTTTCGGTAAATACTATTTGATATATAAGTAGTTGGATGGCAGCAATATGTATTATATAAGAATTCATTAACTAATTAGTAGAAGTATAAAATCTTAATTATTTTCTGTAAATTCTATGAAATATATAAGTAGATTACCGTAGATGGTAGCACCAGCACTATGTATTATAAGAAATCTTTCTTTTTTTTAGCATAATATTTACTCTTGGTAAGAGTTTTTGAAATACTATGTAAAATACATTTAATTCCAGATAAATTCATATAATGGGATTATGTCTGATGTTAATGTAAAACTACAATGACATTATTATTTATTACTATTTATATATATTATTAAACCTAATATAATAAATATGTAAATCAAACTTAATTTTGAATAATTATTATTCTTATAGAGGGCAGCACATTTCTTGTCAAATAAATGTTAATATTTTTTTTAAATTTACCTATAGAGGGTGCTTATCGCTTATGTATTTAAATTTTACTTTTAAAAATTAAAATTAAATGGAAAATTTATATTCACAAATATAAATTTGTTTTTGAGTGTATTTATTTGTTTATATAAAAAAAAATGTGTGTTTTAAATCAATTTGTGTTAAGGTGTAATAATTAAGGTGTTATTTCAAAATATGTTCTCTCAACTTAACTATCAAAATATGTTCTCTCAGCTTGACTATCTCATCAAGATTATGATATTTCATGATGTGCGCCATGTGGACGTAATGGTATAAATTGTGATGTTTACGGTTACCTTGTACGTTGTTACCTTGTGATGTTTACGGAATTTTTTATAATTATTGTGAGTAAGATATTTTATCTATTCTTTACAAGTTTTTTATTTCCAATTTTACTATTTCCAATTGTTTTCTGGTAATAATACAGTATACCTGGATGAATATACTGATCTTAGCATAAATGCCAGTATATTTATGAAATACTGTATTATTTTTCAAACACGTGTGGATACATCCAGGCTGATGATTATATCTATACCTGTTTTTTCATATCCAATTCTAATATAAATCTCTTGTTATCCAATTTTCCAGTATATTTAGTTCATATTTCATTTCAAAATCCATTTGTATTCAATTGATATCAACTTCAAATTATTAACATTTTATGGTTTATTATATAATTTTTTTTCTCTCTCTCTCTTTTTAAATATTCTTCATATTTTCAGTATTTTTGGCCAATTACCATTGAAGCAAATGCTATGGTAAAATTATGATTGCACTTGTTAATTTATTAACTATGTGGTATTCAGTCTACACTTTATTACTAATTATCTCTTAGGAGATTTAATTAGAATGTTACAAGAACTTGATATGTTTTTTGAAATTCAAAGATATTATAATTATATATATATATATATATAAGACAAATTGGCTTTATTATTTTTAGTAGAGGAATTTGACAAATCGCAAGAAAGGAGTCATTAGACTCCGCAGGGCCTGATTACCGACGGGGCAAACTTCCACCATTAAAACTTAATAGAAATTTTGCTCTTATTAAAACACCCTATTCAACCAAAATGATTGGCATGTTTAAGGAAAAAAAGTCTATTCTTTTTTTACTGGTGGAAGTGTGCCCCGTTGGTAATCAGGCCCTGAGACTCAGGATAATGTTGTCTTTCAAAATATCAATACCTACAACGTATCTGGAATTTGTTGCCTATTCAAATTGTTTTACTGTTCTTTTGCAGCTAAAAATAAAATTACATCTCCGTAAAAAAGTACTAATTGAATGAATAACTAACTGTTGCGATGAATATGAACGATCCATGATAAGTTAGAAAAGGAAATATTGATTTAAATACAGTTTTTATTCAAAGCCAATAAGAACAATTTTATTATTATTATTATTATTTTAAGAAAAAAAAATTATAAGTTGTATCACGTTATTTTGAAACATGATTGAAACATCAACAGAAGATAGATCGTGTACAATAAAAATATTTGATTAAATAATATAGTTAAAAAAAGGAAATACCTGTCTGTCTCAAAATGATTACACACTTTAATTATTACACTCTTTATTCTTTATTTTTATTTTCTACTTTTTAAAATAGCTTGATAACTAGTTTTTTTTTTTGTTTTTTTTTGTTTTTTTGGCACCATTTTAAATCCATTTTTCTTCTAACTCTTATACAATTGCAACCATAAAGAACGTTTGGCGATTTATAACCTGTTGCTGGATAACGGAAAATGTATTTAACTGCAATTAATTTCCAAAAGCATTAAAATGCTGTACTGTTTTCACAAATGCAATTTTTAAAAAATATTTGAAATTATAGCATATTTTGAAGTGAATGTAAAATCGATTACAAATTTCCATCTTTACATACAAGAATAAAGCTAAATTAAATAAAAGGGTGTAAAAATACTAACTGAAAAAATTAATTTAAAGACTGCAAATCTGACTCATTTAATCCTTTCAAGAGCAAAGCACTCCTTTGCTAAAAGTTGAAGTGTATGACTGACACAGAAATTTAAGAACAAATTTATTTGGAAATAAGTAAAAGCTATTTTTCACATACATAATAAACGGAAAATGTTATACCAAAATTCTGGTGCCATTCTGGGAATTGGGAATTAACATTAAGTGGTTTCATAAACATACCACCGCCCTTGAAAGGGTTAACTCATTTGAATCTATATCTATTATTTGAATAACTATTACGGAATATCGCTTCAATGATACAGATTATTTTCAAATACCTTTATATTTTTACTATGTCATTTTTCCGGTTTAATCGGTTTTTTCGTTATATTTTTAATTAAACACTAATAAACAAAAAACACTGAACGAGTATTTTACATTGTAAAGATTATTGCGTTGACTAATTCAAAACTGACACGAAATTTTAATTTTAAGCTACAAAAATATCAATAAAAGATTTTCAGTGATTTACTTCTTTCTAGAAGAAGAGGTCAACTCACTTTCTTCAAAAAATACCTCCCATATAATATACAGCTATCTACATAGTCTTGCTCATAATTTTTTTTTCAGTAGTTCGTATAGTAATTGCAACATCATCAAGTGTTGGAAACCCTTGATACTACGCCTTCGCGCTGACACAAACATGGCGGCTGTCGTAGGCGAATTTTTTTCAGCGTTTGTACGGTCCCTCGAATTTGAATATCAGTAATTTCTAACAGATTTCTTCACCTTATTTTTCTGAGATCGAATAAGCGAAAGAAAACTTTTAGAAATTACTAGTGTGCAAATTCAGGGGACTGTACAAACGTTTAAAACAATCCGCCTACGACAGCGACCATTTTTCTGTCAGCTCTCAAGCCTAGTAATCAGAGAGCAGCGTAAACAAAAGGGTCTGTGGTGTTAAACACCATAGCTGACTCCTAAGACAGCTATATATCTTGATTAGGCAACAGTGTCAGTGAATACAACTATTTTCAAATACCTTTATATTCTTACTAATTAATTTTTCCGGTTTAAATGTTTTTGTTCTTTATATTTTTAATTAAAGATTAATAAACAAAAAATGATGAACGTGTATTTTACATTGTACTGATAATTGTGTTGAGTAATTCGAAACAGACACAAAAATTTTATTTTAAGCAACAAAAATATCAATAAAAGTTTTATAGTGGAAGATTTTCAGTGATTTACTTCTTTCTGGAAAAAGAGGTCAACTCACTTTTTCAAAAAATACCTCCCATATAATATACAGCTATCTACATAGTCTTGCTCATAAAAAATTTTCAGTAGTACTTATAGTATTTGCAACATCATCACGTCTTGCAACTGTGTAACCAATTAACTTTCGTTTTTTTCACAAATAGGGACTGTACACCACTTTTCCGTACTAAAATATTTGCCTTTTAAATCTACTAATGCATACAAATTAATAAAGCGATGTTCACAGTTAAAAATTAGTGGGGTATAAAACCTTATAGCAACGATGCAAGCAAACTTTTCTGGTCCGAACTCAGTTAACCCTTTTTATCCTGACGGTACTTATAAGTACCACTTTAACCTCTTCGCGACGAGCGTCTTTTACAGAATTTTTAAAATTTTTAATCTGTTACCACCTGTTTTTCAAATGAGAAATTTTCACCCAATTGAATCGCAAAAATGCTATGATTAGATAAGGAAAACTTTACAAAAAAAAAAAAATAATAATAATAAATAACTCGTGGGAATAATCGAGGATTCTGAGCATCTAAAAAGTAGCTGGAAAATTAATTCAGGATATAAAGGGTTAAGTGGTTAAGAGGAAATTAGGTTAAGAGAAGGTTAAGAAAGTTAAGAGAGTGTTTAAGAGAAATAAATGGTGCTTGCTATATTGAAAATTTTTCTTGATGTTTCCAGTAATTTGTTGACTGATATAAGTTATTTTTATGCATGTTTCATCGCCTATATGTTATTTTAAACGTTCCAAATTATGCAGTATTGAATAACAGTAATTCCAAATAAGTATCTTTGCCTTATTTAAACACTAAATGTCAGCAATTAAATAAGGCGAAAAGTACTATTCATAAATAGTAGTATTCAAAATTCCTCTAAATTACCAACACTGCTAAATATTTATTCGATTTTTGCCTATCGTTTCCAAGTTTTGTGTTACATTAAAAATTAATTTTATACGCCAAAAACTTAGATACAGTTAAAAAAAAATTAAAAAATGAAATAAATTTAAAAAATGACTATTCAGTCAGAATAGTGTGGGTAATAAGCTTAGATTAATAAAATAAATTAGGCTGACATTTACGAAAAAAATGCCACACTCCGGTAAATGAAATTTTAAAATTGCGCATACTGATTTTTATATGCTTAATTCTTAATAATCAAAATTTTAAAATCATTATTGCATGGCAAAAAATTAGTAACGATTTTAGAGCACATAAGTGGGTGTAATAAATTGTGTTTAATAAAATCAATTAAACTTTTCAACGCATCTTTCAAACTATATCAACGTATTAACTGCCAAAACTATAAGGTTTTCTTAGCCTTTTTGCCAAAATTTTTTTCTACACAAGTAACGAAAAGTGATATTCGTTTTATTTAATCGCAAAGTGTCTGTCACTAAATAAGTCATTTTTAGCAGTTTCCAACATAGCTGAAAAATGTTTATGCATAGCTACCAACTCTTACGCTGCAACTTTAACGCTTTTTTCTGAAAAAAATGCCATGTTCCGGTGAATGAAATTTTAGAATTGCGCATACTGATTTATATATATTTAATTCCTTATAATCAAAATTTTAAAAACATTATTGAATGGCAAAAAATTAGTAACCATTTTAAAGCACAGTAGTGGGTGTAATAAATTGTTTTTTATAAATTCAATTAGACATTTCAACGTATCTTTCAGACTATATCAACCATAGACTATAACCGCCAAAACTATAAGGTCTTCAACCTTTTTGCCAAATATTTTTTCTACCACAAGTAACGAAAAGTGATATTCGTTTTATTTAATAGCAAAGTGTTTGCCACTAAATAAGTCATTTTTTAACACTTTCCAACATAGCGAAAAAGTGTTTATGTATTCGGTTTGTCAGGCCGTCTGTCTGTCCGTTAATTTTATTTCAAATCTATGACGTAAATATACTCGGATTTCCATGCAATTGATATATGTTATTGATATATGTTATTTATATATGCAGTGACATGTTCGATATTGAAAATGAAGTATGTAGCGCTTATACTTCGTTTACAGGGGCACACAAAAGAATGCCGTTGCATTATGGCCTATGGCAGGGATGAAAGCTCTGCGTCACAAATGTTCAATTGATACCACTAAATAGTACTTCGCGTTCAATAGTACTTCGCGTTACTAAATTATAGAATTTCTATCATTAAAAAATTTGACAAATGCTATTAAAATTTAGTGGTGAGAATATTCCATTTGTGGCGCTGCGATGTCATCCCTATCTATAGGAAAAATTCTTTGCAGTTTATTTTAATGATGTTACACTATTCCAAATATATAAAATTGATATACATCACTGAAATGCACTACAAGATGCTTACTGACGAATATGGTACGTGTAGCACTTATAAATTGCTTACAGGGAAACTAAAAATAATTCCGTTATTGTATTCTCTTATGGGAAAAAATCGTTTGCGGTGCATTTTAATAATAATGTTACACTATTACAAACATAATGAAACTGATATCAATTTGTGAGGTGCATTGAAACATGCTTACTATAGAAAGACATTTTGCATATTCGATAATTCGATAAATGCATTTTTTCATATTCGATAGTTTGACATGATAGCGACGAATATTGCTGAGGTGTACTACAAGATACCGTAATTTCCGGCGTATAATCCGCAGCTCAAAGAATCGTTTTTCGACCCAGAGATATTATTTTATAAAATGTAACTTAAAAAATCGCTGTAAATATTTAACTACAATTATTGAATAAATTTTCTGGGTCGAAAAACGGTTCTTTGAGCTGCGGATTATACGCCGGAAATTACGGTACCTGTTGTATGAAATGATGTGCATAGCATTTATCCTTCATTTACAGGATCATCGATTACAGTACTGTATAATTGTAGTATTGTATATAAGCGATAACTACTGGACGTGAGCTTTCAGTTAGTTACGCGTTTAACTAAATTTTTCCATACTATCTGTTCTGTAAAAATGCTATAGATCATATACAGGACTACACAAAATAATTCCTAAGCATTTCTGTGTAACAGCATAAATTGCTTAAAGTTTTTAAATCAATTTCTGCATTTTGAACGTGAATCATATTTAGTATACTAAGAGATGTTTCTTGAATATCAATAAAATCATATACAGGACCACGCAAAGAACTGCATACATAGCCGCTTATGTTTGACAATTTGTGGAATTCTGATTTCAGTAGTTTATAGCGTGTTTTAGCCTGAAGTATACTTTAGCTTAATATGTATCGTGTATAAAACTCTTAAGGTAATATATAGGGCTATACAAAATAATTCAAACAGTTTCCGTCAAATACTAGAAAATAGAAACTGTTGAAAGTGAATTTTCATCTGTGTTATGTGTTTTCTAACTAAATTAAACTGTATAATACTATAAATAGTAATTGTTGGCAAATTTAGAATTTTTTATTCTAAACCACTATTTTAGAGTTTTCTAATTCTAAAATAGTTTTAGCTTTGTAGATAATTTAAGCACACGCATTTATTTTACTGTTGCGTCAACGCAACTCCGGAAGGTAGTGTTCAAACTTTTATTTGAAAGAATGAATGTTTGACAAATAAACTAAGAAATGATTAAGAATTTTTAAACGTGTTTATTAATTTAGTTTGCGTGGCCGTCTGTCAATCTGTCTGGCCGTCTGGCCGTGCTCTAACTCGCGTAACTTCCCTCAGCCAAGCCTACCGAAGAAGACAGGCTGCCGCGGTGCATTACACGTGTTTCTTTTTTCAGATCGCTTGAGTCACGAGCTGCTCGAATCAAATTGAGCATGCTCTTTCCCACCAGCAATTTTTACTAATTTTTTTTTAAATATTTTTTCTGGTACTACGTACAATTAAATAAGGCGTTAAAAATTATTCAGAAAAACTGTTGGGCAGTGCACGACGAGATTGAGTAGTAGCACTAATATAGCATATAGAATGATAAAAATTACATAATTTTTCATGTTTGAAAAAGTCTAATTAAATGTATTAGATATATTTAATCTTATAGACTCCACATTTCTGTCCAGCACCCGCTCACTCCACATTAGTACGATTTAGTATCTCGTAATTTCAACTGAGTAAAACATTGTTGGCAATGTAGTGATAAAGAAATATAGTACATCATTCCTGTATGAATTTTAATGATATATCAACTGCAATATTTAATTTTATCAAAAATTTAATTTTGTTAATGACAATTGCAAATTAATGAAAACATGTTTTCAAAAAGCACCGACATTTGAAATTTCGGTTGGTGTGAATATTTGACGCCCATTCATCTAACATTAAAATTGTCCGAGTTATAAAACAGCGAATTACATGACTTATGCTAGTTTTCTACATATGAACACTGATGACTTTGGCCATGCTTCGAGTGATCGTACACAAAGTTCTTAAAGTATTTGAAAAAATTACATTGCGTGTATCTGCATTTTAACTGAAAGTAGTCACATTAATCATACAAGGATTACGATAGTGTTAATGTTTATTAATTAAGTTTCAGATTTGTTTAAATAACTCTATTTTAACTTGTTTTATTTTGTAAGAAAACGGAACTGTTTCTTTTCATATTTTTTTGTAACAAAATTTGTGTTCGTTTTTAACTTTTTATTTAACTTGCAACGTTCGTATGTATGTCTTTCTAGTTCATAATTTGTACTCGAATTTTAATTCACTTCCAAATATCCGATAAAGATTAAATTATGCATAATTATGTAAATCCGATGACAAGAGTCAGCTGTATAGGGAGGCCTAACAAAATGGCTTAAGCACTCTCCAGCCCCGTCGAGAAGCGCTGGTCTCTTAATTTTGAACCAATTCCAGTTGAGAGACCTGCACCTGAATTGACAACCCCAGAGGTAACGCTTATTCTAAACGTGGAGGACACTGGAGATACGAACAAATTTTACGTGCACTAGAGCCCATTTACGTACACGGTCTCACAGCAACCGCATCCGAGAGAGATTGTCACATAAATCCGATGACAATGTAATACTATTAATAGTTTAGCTGCGTAACATTTATACTTGTTTTACAGGAACCACAAAACAAAATTCGGATACATTACTGTTGGCCAAGCAGAATTTTTCAGTTAAAATCAATAAGATTTATGTAAAGTATTGAGATGCACAATAACATTTTTCCAAGAGAAATTACGTTGCATTTATATTTCTTTTGCATGACCGCACAAAAATGTCAGATATATTACGATGTATGAGCAGAGATTGTTTAAAATACATTTTAATGATGTACTCTTTTCAGATTTAAATTTTCAGTTCTTCAAAGCAAATATAAAAACTTGTTTTAAAAAATATATTTTAGTGACCAAAGTCAAAATACAATATATCAAAACACAGCAGTACACAATAGATAATAACACAATTAAAAACTACCCTTAAGCAATTCACTCCCATAGTCTGTAATACTTACGAATTCCCTTGTGTAGCCCTGTATATAATCAACAAAGTTTATACGCACCTATACTATGAAAAAATGAAGTTAACCTAAAAATGCAAACCAAAGTTGAAAACGCACTTATTACACATAGATTGTAATTATCGCGCGTATACTGTAACTGATATATTTTTTATGTCCTTGTAAATGAAAAATAAACTCAATGCACACCATAATTTTAAGCAGGCAATTTATTGTGCACCTAAGTAATGAATATAATTTTCATTATGTTTGAAATAGTGAAACATCATTAAATTACACTGCAAACGATTTTTCCCCGTAGAACAGTGTGTAACGAAATTCTTTTGTTTGACCCTGTAAATGAATGATAAATGCCTTGCACCCCGTATTCTACAAAAAATGCACTTGAAACGATTATTTCCCATTGACTGTAATGCAATGGAATACTTTTGACTGCCCCTGTAAAAAAAAAAAAAAAAAAAAAAAAAAAAAAACTATAAGAACTGCACACTTCATTTTCAATAGGAAACATACTATAGTAAACGACAATAACATACAGAAATTGCAGGGCAATCCGAGTATATTTACGCGAGTTAGAGCATGGACAGATGGCAGACGGCCAGACAACGGACACACCAAAGTCATAAACACTTTTCAACTAGGTTGGAAAGTGTAAAAAATGGAGACCAAACTGTCAACCCTGTAACATTATGATTCCGAATTCCAAAAAGTTAATAAGTTTAAGAAAATATAAATAAAATGTCATGACATATGTAGAAATTACAAAATAAATGTATATTTTATTAACATTTTTTTTAATTGAACATTTTATGTCAATGAACATTCGTCCTTCTTTTTTATTATATGCACCTTCTTAAACCAAAAATCTCCCAAAAGTATAGTCAGTGAACTGAAAAATATTTGTCTAAGTTTTGTCACTTAGAATATACGAACTTATTGAAAAAACGCAAACTAAGAAAATTGAATTTCAAGATTCCAACTCCTACTCATTTATAGTGAAACGGACGGAGTAAAAAGCCTTTTCTGATTATTGTTAAATATCGGATCTTCCAGCATTTCATGAGACTTGTACTAACAAAATTTTTGATATGATAAAATAAATACTTAGGGCTGCCACGTTAACATGATGCGGAAATTTTTTATTTTCAGAAATAAGGACGGGATACTTTCTACTAATTTTGCGATTTATATATAAATTTATGCAAGTTTCATCGCCTATTATGTTATTTTTAACGCAACACCAGGAGGTTCTTCAGAATTTTAAAATCCTAAACTACTATTTTACAATTATCTATTTCCAAAATACTGGTAGCATTGTAGTTAATTTAAGAATACACATTCATTTTACTTTTCCCTCAAAGTAACATAAGGAGGTAATGATTGATTATTTTAGAAATTTTAGATTCTAAACAACTATTTTAGAATTTTTTAATTCTAAAATAGTGGTAACTTTGTCGTTATTTTAAGCATACGCATTCGTTTCACTGTTGCTGCAACGGAACACTGGTCACCGCCCTCTGAATAGTGGGCCTGAACGCTGACGAAAAAATGCGGTACTCGTAAGCATAACGTTTAAGCGTTTGTTCGGTCCCCTGATTTTACACACCAGTATTCTTTGTACAAGTTTTCTTTAGCTTATTGAATCTCAGAAAAATAAGCCGGAGAAAACTTCTAGAAATTATTGGTATTCAATGTCAAGGGATCGTACAAACACTTAAAAAAATCCGCCTACGACAGCCGTCATTTTTCTGTCAGCGTTCAGGCCTAGTATTCAGGGGGCGATGCACTGGCACGTAAACAGTTAATAAGAAGACAATCGTCGTTGCACGAACGTCTAAAATGCGAATACTCATTTAACAATACGCCATAGCTGACTTTAAACTACAGCTATATGTATTGATTAAAGACGTGAAAGGAAACCGGATACACTTTTTTAAATAATTTCAAAAACCTTTATGATGTTTTTAATTACTTTTTCCGGTACGTATATTTTTTTCTTTACATTTTTTGATAAACACGAATAAACATAAACGATAAACGAGTATTTTAAATATTGTAAAAAATTATTACACCGTGTAATTCCAAACAGACACAAAAATGTTTATTTTAGCCCACAAAAATATTAATAAATTTTTAAAAATGTAAGATCTTCAGTGCTTTACTTTCGTCTGCCAAATGGGGCTGAGTCACATTCTCCAAAATTACATCCCAGATTATATGCAGCTATAAAACTAGTTTTTCTAGTACAATTGTTTCATTACAAATTATAGTAACTGTAACATCATCACGTCTCGAATGCTGTTTAAAAGATAAATGAAGTTATACTGGATGTTTTTTATTAAATTTTGTACTCCCTAGTAATTTTTCCATTGAAATATTTTTTTATACAAATGTCATCACTTTTAGTATGTTATTTTCAACCTTCCGAATTTTGCAATAACATGATACCAATTTAGCGGATTTTTTATTAAAGGTATTTCTAAATAATCACTGGACCCATCTAGGATATCACAAAAATTAGCAAATTAATTGAAAAATATTTTTCTAAGTTTTCTCGCATAGAACATACGGATTTATTGAAAAAAACAAACTGAGAAAATTGTATTCAAATATTTCAATTATGACTCATTTAACGGGAAATGAATGGATTAAAAAGCCTTTTTCGCCTATTTTTAATTATCGGATCTTCAGTGCATTTCGCGTGAATATACTATGGTTATCTAAATTCACTTTAAGGAAAAATTGGGAAAATTGATGTTTTCATCATTTTTCTTAAACTGAAGAGTCTCTTTTAAAATATTTTTCTACATAAAAAAAATTATACGATAAAAAAAAAAGATTTAAAAAGAAGAAATATCTGAAAAATGTCTGCTTAGTCACAGCACTGAGTGCAATGCATTTTGTTTAATAAAACCAATTAGAATAACACTTATGTTACAGGCCCTAGAATACATAGTGTGGAAAACGGTTTAACCCTTCATTGCAGGAGTTTTTCTTTTACAATTGTGTTTTTTTTATACATATACTAGGGGGCCTACCCCTGCGAGCTACGCTCGCCAACCCCCGCTCAGACTTCGAGGCCTCTAAAAACATGACAGCGTGCTTTGTTTTAAAAATATTGGTAAATCTGTAATTGGGTTTCCATGCTTTTAACGTTTTAATGGGGCATTTTTTTTTATTATCATGGCCTCATACACAGCTGTTGCGACAACTGACGACTGTTTTCGGGATTGATTAGTAAAATGAATTACAACTTGAAAACCAGCTTGTATAAAATGGTTAGGTTTAAATTGTGGCTACCTCTCGGACTTTTATAACAACGATCTGTATTCTATTCTTCCTTTGCGTTTAAGGATGAGAAAAAATTCCATCTGCTTGTGAACCACGGGAACGGGCTTGTGAACCACGGGATTGAAAAGTACTATGTTATAGACATTTTCAGTAACAGGTTTTAATTTTCTTTCTATTTTAGTGCACCATCATGCATATTTTTATGTTATTTTAAATATGTAAATTATTTATTTTAATTAATATGTATATACGAATTTTCTAATAATTATTTATCATACAAAATTAATTAAATATTTTGTGCATGCATGTCTGCATTTATTCGGCATCAATTGATGAGATATTTAAACAAATTTGCTATCCGCGATAATTTTACACCATGTTATGTCACTTGAATATTGTCCATAAGAAAATCGGGTACTTTTCCAGTAAAGGATCCTTTTCTTTTAGGTTTGGCGTAATTCGAGCTTCAAAAAGGAATAGATTCGTTAATATACATAGATTTGTTGCCAAAAGTTATGAAAACAAACCCAATGAACTTTTAGTGCTTTTCTATTATAGGGGTCTTGACGCTTTTTTAAAAAGCTTGGCGCAATTTGGGCATCAGAAAGTGAGATTTGGTGCCAAATGACATAAACAGCCATGGAAACAAATTCGACGATTTTTTTGTTTATATGCGTATTTTAATTATACGTATATTATTATTGTTTTTTCTATACAAATTACTTCTGATTTTATATAAAATAGGATAAATGACATTTTACGCTAAACAAATTGTATAAATATTGAAAAAATGCTTCTGTATACGAAATGACAAAGTGAATAGGTTGACAGAAAGTATGTTGCCAAATTTCCTTTTCCGCCAAGGCTATTTTCTCTGTTTCGTCAAAGCCCCTTAAACTGGAAAAGCACCGAACTTTTATGCTTGTTTATACATGTATTTATATGTATTTATATGTATATATACAATTTATTTATAATTGTCTTTCAATTTACCTCTTTTTGTACATAAAAATGGATAAATGGCTTCTTTATATTAAATAAATTGTATAAATATCGAAATAATTGCTTGTGTATATCAAAAAGCGAATAGATTGTTAGAAAACATGTTGCTGAATTTCAATTCATCGCCAAGGTCACTTTCTGTATCTCGCGAAGGCCCCTAAATTGGAAAAGAAACGAAAATCATTTTAATATATAACGTAATTTACACCTTAAGTGTGTTTCGAGTATAGTAATTTAATTATTTGTAGTTTTTTTCTTCTCTTTGTTATTTATGTGTAAACATATAATTCATTATTAAAAAAGTAATGCTACTGAAATATTCATTTGTTTTAAACTTTAATAGCATCTCTAATATATAGGGAGCATTTTTTTCCTTGCTTCCAATAAAAGAGAGAAAGAAGTAACTGTCATTTTACCATAATTGATGTCATATTCTCATTAAAATTGGAAAGAAAACTAAGCAGGGTATTTTTATCTCCTTCCGTTCAGTTGGACAATTATTATTTTATACATTCGTTTCAAATATCCGAATTAGTGATTTTATAAATTCGTTTAATTAAATTTTACAAAAAAAAATAACAAAATATATATAATAAAAATATCAATAAATAATAATTACTATTAATTCCTTTCCCCCCTTTCTTTTGCATTTACATAAATGACGTCATTTGGACAAATTTATTCAAAATATTTTCAGTTTATAAATAAATTAAATGCTGACAGACGATTGAATCCTGACGATAGAAATGTGATTTTTTTTTTTCAGAATTTCCTGAAAAACATAATTTAATCACAATCTTGTCTTCATTATCGATTGAAATAAAAGATAAATTCAATTTCAATTTGAAAATGACGAATAAGAAGAAATCAATAATCCCTATCGGGATCCTTTTCAATTTTTTCCCTTTTTTGTCACAAAAAACTGAGTAATTAGTTGCCATCATTACAGAAATGTCATTAAAATTAGAAAAATAAATTAATATCTCGAAAACTAATTCCAATTTCAAAATTCTATTACCAGTTTTGACATCCGCGGATTTTTATGGACAATTGGTATTAATTTCACCATCAAGCGTTTAATATTTTATTAAAAATAGCCCTGAAACATAATCAGTCGTTTAATCAGTTGTTTCATAAAATCGTTTCATAAATTCGTTTCATAAAATCGTTTCACAAATTCGTTTCATTAGGATTTTATATATATAGGCTAGATTAAATATTGGACACCAGAAATTTTAAGATAGATTTTTAAGTTTGTTCAGCAACATAGTTCACAGAAAATTTATTGGATTAATATTTCTATATAAATATAGTGGTGGCGAAGAAGTTGATTTATTTATTAAAAGTTAAATAAACAGTGATGGAAATTTACATCACTATGCAATTAAGGGTTAACACTTTAACGGGTGGTGTCCACAAAAAAAGTACACCTAATTTTAATTCTAAAACTGACAACCAGCACCAAGAATATTTAATTAAAATTTTCCTTTTATTAAGTACCGGAAAATAAGCAAGTTTTTATTTTCTAATGAATTCTTTTGTAAATTCTGGTGACAGTCGATTATTTCATCATTTTACAAACAGACTTACTTCGCGCCAGAAAGGGTTAACCGTTTTTTAATTCAAAATTTTCGAATTCAAACAGGAAATTCTGAAAAAAAAAATTTACTTTAAGAAGTCACGAAACAGCTGTCATTAAGTAACGAAAAAAAATTGAAGGGAATTTGTGGTATGAAAGCGAAATTTCGGAATTTTAAAAAAAAACTGTAAATGCTCTAAAAAGTGCTAAAAAATTGTAGCCAATAAACATGCAACGATGCGGTACAATAATAGGGTGATCGCAGCGACATCAGCTTTAAAAATAGATTTACCTCTAGCAAAAGTAACCGTTTCACTATTGGCAACATGAGCATAATTTCTGTTAATAAAATCTTCTTGGAAGTGTGTATTTCAGATTGAAGTTAGTTTTTTTTCATATCAGGGAATTAATCCTTTCCCCTCTTCTAGCAGAGATTCATCCTTTGGTATGCTAAATAGGGATAGTTTCTAATTTGCTGTCTTGTTTCGAGTAAAGGGCCTGATTACCAACGGGGCACACTTCCACCAGTAAAAAAGAATAGACATTTTTTCCTTATTCATGGCTGTAATTTTGCATGACTAGGGCGTTTTAATAAGACGAAAATTTCTATTAAATTTTACTGGTGAAAGTGTGCCCGTCGATAATCAGGCCCTGATCGAGCACTCCAACCAGGCACAAAAGTATGCGTATCATTGTTTTTGACTATGATCAATATCATTCATATTTTCAAAGTTTATGAAAATCACTATCCAAGTCAAAGAAAATAGTTGGATAGAAAATATAGTTGGATTAGGATATATATAGGATTTTATTAGGATTGGTTGGATTAGGATATAGGTTGGAATAGTTGGATTAAATTATACCTCCGTATTATAACCGATACGAAGGTATAATTTAATTATTTAAAATATTTAAAACCAGCTGAAATGTTTTCTCAGTTCGATTCTAATGCTCGTATTCCCCATTTACCACAACCTAGAAAAGCTCGGTCGACCGCTCAAATGAAATTGCCGATTAATCTGATTGGGTCTGATCGCAAACGAAGTACAATCAAATTAATGATGAATACTATTTCAGCGTTCGACCCAGCTTTTGTAGGTTGAGATTTATGGTGAATACGAGCATTAAAATATGTTTGTGTTGAAAAGAGCTATTACACAGTGGCGTAACCAGAGAGGAGGTCCAAATGCTCTGGAAACCAGTAATATTAGTTTCCTTCGCCTTCAACATCGCAGAAAATTCTCCTATTTGATAAAACAAAAATATTTTTATAAAATTAATGGTATCCTAACCATCTGGACCTCCACCCTGTCTACGCTACTGCTAGAAGATGTCGCTGCGATCGACTCGTTATCATTTCAGCATCGTTCTACATTTATCGGATTCAATTTTTTAGTACTATTTTGTAGCCATTTTCCACACTATGTATTCTAGGCGCTGTACTTATGTTAATAAAAATCAGGTTCGTTGCACGAACTTTTTATATAGTGAATACTGATTTAAAAAACTGCCACAGCTGTCTGAAAGAGCTAGCTACGTGTCTTGATCAGAATACAGAAAGAAATAGACGAAGTAATAACATTCATAATTACAAATGCTTTCAAATTTTTTCTCATTAATTTTCCGGTAAGAACTTTTTTTCTTTACATTTCCAGCTAAACACGACTAAACAAAAACGATGAACGACTGACTATTTTAAATCTTATAAGTATTACTGGGAAGCATAGGTGCCAACCTCTCATTAATATTCCGTAATATGCGGGTTAATTTGACCCAGTTTAACAACGCTTCAAACCGGAAAAATTATTGGATGAATCTTTATTTATTCAATTTCAGGTTTCTACGTGGAATTTATTTAATTTCATTTCTTTAAACAAATTCTGGTGCAAAACGTGTTAAACCTGGGTCAAATTAACCCGCATATTACGGAATATTAATGAGAGGTTGGCACCTATGCTGGGAAGTGTTACAGACTCTCAAGGTCACAGAATGGAATTTTCAAAGTGTCTGACTCCGCATTTTCAAAATAAAAATCTTACTTTTTATATTTTTTTAACAAAACCAATTAGAATAACACTTTTGTTAATAAAAATCAGGTTCGTTGCACCAACTTTTTAAAACTACTGACGTAACAAAATACCACAACTATCTGAAAGAGTCAGATATGTGTCTTGATCAGCATATAGATCGCAAAACAGACTCAGAACAAAATAAAATGTAATAATTATAAATACTTTTATATTTTTTCTGAAATATTTTCTGGTAAGAAATTTTTCCCGTATTTAATTTCAGACATTGCAACATTTTTCGGCAATTACGTAAGGCAAAAAAAAAATTGAACCGAAAATAGTGGTAAATCATAACACACCCAGTACATTGAAATGTTTTCAGAGATTGTTTATAATATCTAGCGTTAGAATAAAAGTAACAGACATCCCACTTAAAAGAAAAAAATACTAGGTCGCCGTATTCACTGTGTTTATGCAAGTATCTTCTGCAGTGAGCTAAAGCTGCATCTTCCTTGGTTTCACGTGCTCCGAATTCATGTTAGTTTCTTTTTCTAACTTGCCGTGTTTGACAACATTGTGTGTTTTCTGTTTGACTCTTGTTCTGTTTTGCAATGTGAAAAAATGGTGTCATGCAATAAGTCAAGCGATGGCTCGCTCCCATTGTTGTGAAATAAATCGCATCTACAGTCCTCTATGCTGTGCTTAACCCTTTAGCGGGAGGTGGTCACAAAAAAAAAACACCTAATTTTAATTCCAAAACTGACAAACGGCACCAATAATATTTAATTAAATTTTTACTTTTATAAACTACGGGAAAATAAGCACGTTTTTATTTTCTATTAAATTCTTTTGTAAATTCTGGTGCCAGTCGATAATTTCATCATTTTAAAAACAAAATTACTCCGCGCCGGAAAGGGTTAATAGTAAGAACCAGCAGTATGTGTGTGGGTGGTAAAAAATATTAAAACACCCTTCATCAATGGTGACTTACCTATAAAAATAATGAAAAAGAGCAGAAAAATTCGAACTTCTACTTTAACCCCTTAATCATCGTGCCCGAAACATTCATGGATAGCGTAGGTTACGCCTGTTTTATTCAGATTGTTTGATTCCCACCAGTTTTTTAAAATAGAGTAATAGGCTTTATTCTCGCATTAATTTATCTGTCTATTAAATAACGCAGGGTGGTGCAAAATTTTAATTACCGTAATTTCCGGCGTATAATCCACAGCTCAAAGAGTCGTTTTTCGACCCAGAAATATTATTTTATAAAATGTAACTTAAAAGATCGCTGTAAATATTTAGCTACAATTATTGAATAAAATTTCTGGGTCGAAAAACGACTCTTTGAGCTGCGGATTAAACGCCGGAAATTACGGTATTATTTTATAAAATGTAACTTAAAAGATCGCTGTAAATATTTAACTACAATTATTGAATAAAATTTCTGGGTCGAAAAACGACTCTTTGAGCTGCGGATTATACGCCGGAAATTACGGTAGATTAACTGTTGAAAACTAACGATTAAAAGTTTAATCATGACTAAAGATTGACGATTGAACTTTATCGTCAGTCTTTAGTCATGATTAAACTTTTAATCGTTAGTTTTCAATAGTTAATCTAACTAAAATTTTGCACCACCCTGAAATATAACGCGAATATTTCTACTTAAAAAAACTGGTGGTTATCAAGCAATCTGAATTTTTAAAAAGTAGCCTACACATATTGGCCCCGACGATTCAGGAGTTAAACCAAGACCTCCTTATCATAGTATCAGACCTCTCAATCAGCAAGTTGCCTTTGACCGCTATACTTGTCCTGCTACTAGCGCCATCAATCGTCAGTAATAGTATTTACGACACGAAATCACACGAAATTTTTTCACAGCTCCATTTGTTCTATGCATTTGCTTATGAACTAGTAGTTTTCCTACCACTAAAATTTTATAGTAAATTTTATCTTATTAAATTGACAAGATCGTGTGATTACATGACGAAAAAAATTCTATTAAATTTTAGTGGTAAGAAAAAGGCGTAAGAGTTAGCAGCTATGCGGTAGCAGACCAGCTAGATTTTTCTATAGATTTTTCTATTATATTTTTGGATACCAGTTTTTTAGTAGAGACAATTTTGTTTTGTTTGATCGGAGAATTCTGGGATTTAAAAGAACAAAATTTTCTCTAAAAATATACTGGTGTTCAAAAAGCCCGAAACATGGCAACTGTGCGGTAGTATCCACCAGGCGGCGATACTTTCCGGAGAAAGTCAATTAATAAGTTGGCAATTACCGCGGACATTTTCTCCCATAGACTTTCTCCGGATTGTCAAGTCTGATCTATGATAAGGGAGTCTTGAGTTAAACGTTGGTTGAAAGTTGAAGGGTTTTTGAAAAAAATTCCTATTGCTTAATTCACATCACTTTTTTGAAATAGTATAATTCATCTACATTTTGTTATATTTAATTTATCATCAAATACTTAAAATTTTAATTTGTCAAAAAAAACTGACGACAATCAAGAAAACTTCATTAAAAAAATAGCCCACTGGCAACACTGGTTGATAGTCACGTAAATATTTTAGAATTCGCAACTGTTTTGTCACTGAGAGTTGCGCACAGAACCGGTGTCTTGAAATATTTTAGAAAAATTTACTAATTAATTTTATGTTAAGAATATTTCTTTCTTTTCATTGTTAGCTAAACACAAATTTAAAAAGTATATGAAAGAATGCTTTAACCCTTCTTTGCATGAGTTTTTCTTTTACAATTGTGTTTTTTTATACATATATTAAATATCAGACACCAGAAATTTTAAGATAGATTTTTAACTTCGTTCAGCAACATAGTTCACGGGAAATTTACTGGTTCAATATTTCTATATAAATATAGTGGTGGCGAAGAAGTTGATTTATTTATTAAAAGTTAAATAAACAGTGATGAAAATTTCCATCACTATGCAATTAAGGGTTAAATCTTTTAAAAAATATGGGAAGTAATTCAAAATAAACACACTTTTTTTTTTTTTTTAGCCCACAAAAACTATTAATAAGAGATTTACGGTCTGCCAAGGTGCGTACACAGGAGGGAATTTTCAAGGTGTCTGGCATCATATTTACAAAATAGTAATCTTAGTTTAATATGTTTTCTTTAGTTTAAAGAAACTTCTGCGTTTAATCTCAGAATTTGGGGGAATTAAGTAAGGCGAAAAAAATCTAATCAGAAATAGTGGTACAGTTAAACGCACCCTGTATATTGCAATGTTTTCAGAGTTTACATTTTAAGGGAAGAAGTAGTCGAATCACTGTTTCTGAAAATTGCTTTCCTTAAATTGATATATAGCTATATAACTGCTTTTGCTAAAAGAATTTTTCCTTAAAACTCGTAGTAGCTGCAATATCTTCACATCTTTAAAAGAAACATGGTGGAACATTGAAAGTTTTTGATTGAAATTTCCATTTTCTAGTAATTTGAAGATTGAAATAAATTACATTTATGCTAGTTTCATCACCTAATATGCTATTTGTGACCTTCCGAATTCAATATGAATTTACCAATTTAGCGCTCTTTTGTATAGCAGTATTTCTAAATAATATATATTTTTCTTTATTCAGTCACAGAGTGTCTGTAACTCAATATGGTGAACATTACAGAAATAGTAGTATTCAATCATCCATCAAATTCTCAAAAAATTACTTCAAAATCTGCTTGTATTCATAGCGTTTCTAAATTCTATATCATAATTAAAATTAATGACAAAAAATAAGATACCGATAAAAAAAACCTTTTAACACATTTCTGAAGGCTGCAATTCGTGTTCTTTTGTATATATGTAAATTGTTACACCGGCAGTACTTTTGCTAATAGGATTTTCTATTAAAACTTATAGTAACTGCAACTTCATCAAGTCTTTGAAAGGTACATAGTGGCTCAACATTCAAAGTTTTTGATAGAAGTTTCTACTTTCTAGTAATTTGTTGATTAAAATAAATTACTTTTAGGCAAGTTCCATCACCTAATATAGTATTTTTAACAGTATTTTTAAATAATAATGTTTACTTTTTTCAATTGCGGAATGTTTGTAACTCAATATGCTAAACGCTACTGTTCGGAAATATTAGTGTTCAAACATCCATTAGATTGGCAATATTGGAGAAGATTACTTCAAATTCTGTCGGAATTTGTAGCATTTCTAAGTTCTATGTTATACTTAAAATTAATTTTTCATGCCAAAACATTAGATACCGATTAAAAAAAAACATTTAACACATTGTACATCGTTGTCACGAATTCGCGTCCTTTGTATATGTGTCCTGTATATGCATCCCATTCACAGGCGGTACGTTTTCCATTTTATATATTGCATTATTCCTTAAAAATACACACAATATTCGTATTTATACAATTAGTGTATTATACTTAGAAATACGTCGATTTAAAAGATATTATCATTATATGCATAAATTCTAATAAAACTGTGACTACAGAAATTTTTTTGGTAAAAAATGCAACTTGCAAGACTGGCGCCCTTAGACGGGACTATCTGCTTAAAAAACGAAAACTAGCTGTCTGCAATGTGTTAAAAGATTAAATATATTTTTCAAAAATATCTTTCCAACAGTGCGTTTATTATATCTGCATTCCTTTAGTCTGCAAGCAATTAAGGGTTTCGATATCCTTTAAACTTTTTACTATTAACACTAGAACTGCGGGAAATTTTACTCAAGTTTCATAAAAATATTTCACACCAGAATTTTCATTTAAAACTTTTAACATATTCCTTCTATGCAGTATATATTTAACTTATTTTATGAAGAAATTTCTGGTTCGAATCGACATTTTTTCCTTTGGTTTGCGTCAAAATGACGCCTCATCGCGGTTCTAGTGTTAAAGTATTTTATACTATATTATTAACTTATTTCTAAATGGCCTTATCAAGAAAAATTATTTAATGAAACAAATATAAAATTTATTTTGTAAATTAAAAAATATATGTTTTTTGTTTTTTTGTTTTTAAATTAAGAAAATTTTAAAACCATTCTTCTACAGTTTTAAACATTTTAAAATATATTTACTTGCATGTTTTCTTTCTTCTTTTGCTACTTCTCTTCTATAATGGTATGAATACTGTTTCCAAAAAGTTAATAGCATTAAGGGGAAAAAAATGTCATAACGTATGTAAAAATTGCAATAAAATTTTTTATTTTGTTAACATTTTTATGTTTTAATGCTTTTCTTTCTTCTTCTACTACTTCTCTGCTATAATGGTATGAATACTATTTCCGAAAAATTGGTAAGATTAAGAAAAAAAATCAAATGTCATGACATATGTGAAAATTACTATTTTGTTACCAATTTTAATTTTTTAAAATTAAACTATTTATTTTAATAAACATTCGATTCTTCATTTTATTAAATGCACCTTAACTTCAAAATTTCCCAAAAACATAGCAAGTGAATTAAAAAATATTTGTCGAAGTTTTATCACTTAGATCATACGGGTCTGTTGAAAAAGCACAAACTGAGAAAATTGAATTTCAAGATTTCAACTATGACTCATTTAAAGGGAAATGCATGAAGTAAAAAGGACTTCGTCGCATATTTTTAGTTACCGGATTTTCATAGCGCTTTGGAAGAATATACTACGGATATCTAATTTCACTTTAAGCAAAAATTTTGGAAAATTAATGTTTTTAGGAGTTGTCGAAAAATGAAGAGTGCCGAATTTCCTTAAAAATATTTGTATTTGAAAAAAAAAAATTATATGATAAAAAAAGATTTGAAAAGAAGGAATATCGGAATAAAACAATAAAACAAAATATGTTTTTTTTTTGTTTAATAAAATCAATTAGAGTAACACTTATGTTAATAAAAAGTAGGCTTCGTCGTACGAGATTATTAAAAGGTGAAATCTAATTTAACAATATATCATAGCTGTCTGATAGGTCATCCATGTGTCCAGAACGTTACGGAATTTCTGAAATCTATTAACGTAACAATAATAATTATAAATACTTTTGTATTTTTTCAAATAAATTTTCTGGTACAAGTATTTTTTTCTTAAATTTTGCCTAAATACTTAATTTAAAAAAATATGAACGAGTATTTTATGTTTTATAAAGATTACGGGAAGTAATTCGAAACACACACAATTTCTTTTTATTTTAGCCCAAAAAAAAACTATTAATAAAAGTTTTACAGTCTGCCAAGGTACGTACACAGTATGGAATTTTCAAAATGTCTCGCACCGCATTTTCAGAATAGAAATCTTAGTCTAATGCGTTTTTTTCAGTTTAAAAAAAATTCCACGCTTAATCTGAGATTTTGGAATTTTTTTAGGAACTATGTATGGCGAAAAAACTCTAAACAAAAATCTTAAAAATATGTAAATATTTCTAAATTTTACATTACTTACTTATTTACAATGAAAGAGCAGCCTTCCAAACGATATTTTTAAGTAGTTGCACACTTTCTTTTGGTAGCAGGACTTTTAGGTGTACACGCTTTTTTATACATCAGAAATCAAAGTACAGCATTCAGTGTACGAAGAACAATGGGATCTCATTGGTTGAATTGGTATCTGGGCTCCTATTTGGAATTGTAGAAAATTAATACAGATTCTATATTTTTGCCAAAAGTCGCAAATTTGGCAAAATTCATTCATTTAGCCTCAAGCATGTGTTTTGGCATTGGTAATCTTGAACGTTAATTTTCTACCCAATGTCACCAGCATTTCGCCAAATTTGGCCAATATTTGGTGAAATGTTGCCAACTTTGCAACTTTGTTTACATCCAACTGTTCTAAAACTAAATAACTGATTCAAACTTCTTTCACCATGAAATGCATTGAACCGTAGTGACCCAAAAACGACCCACTAACCGAATTTCCTTGAACATGTGATCTAGCTCAATGGTCTTGTCGTAATTCAAAACGGTAGGATACAAAATTTATTCCTAATCGTTAAATCCGTTTTTTTAGATAGAATTTGCTAGACCCTGACTCGTAGTGACCCAAAATGATCCACTAATCAAATTTTCTCGAACTTGTGATCCAGCGCAATGGCTTTCTCGTACCCCAAAATGATAAAATACAAAATTTAGTCAAACTCGTTAGAACGATATTTTTAGATAAAATTAGCTTGATCCTAATCGTAGTGACCCAAAATGACCCACAAATCTAATTTTCTCGAACATGTGACCCAGACCAATGGTCTTCTCGTAATCCAAAACGGTAGAATGCAAAATTTAGTCAAAATAGTTTTAACTGTTTTTTAAATAAAATTAGTTTGACCCTTACCCGTAGTGACCCAAAATTACTCACTAATCGAATTTTCTCGAACACATGACTTAACCCAATGGTCTTCTCGTAATCCAAAACGCTAGGATACAAAATTTAGTCAAAATCGTTAGAGCTGTTTTATAGATATAAATAGCTAGACCAGTAATGACCCAAAAATAACATACTAATCGAATTTTTTTTAACACGTGACTTAGCCCAATTGTCTTCTTGTAATCCAAAATGTTAGCATATAAAATTTAGTCAAAATTGTTTGTGCCATTTTTTTAAATAAAAAAGCTTGACCCTAACCTGTAGTGACCCGAAATGACCCACTAATAGAATTTTCTCCAACATGTGACAAACCCCAATCGTCTTCTCGTAACCCAAAGTGATAGGATACAAAATTTAATGAAAATCGTTTCAGCCGTTTTCAGATAAAATTAGCTTGACCCTGGCCCGTAGTCACCCAAATGACTTACTAATCAAATTTTATCGAACATGTGACCCAGCGCAAGGGTTTTCTCGTACCACAAAATGGTAGAATACAATTTTTTGTCAAAATCATTAGAACGTGTTTTTAGATAAAATTAGCTTGACCCTAATCATAGTGACCCAAAATGACCCACTTATCGAATTTTCTAGAATATGTGACCCAGCCCAATGATATTCTCATAATACAAACTGGTAGAATACAAAATTAAGTCAAAATAGTTTTAGCCGTGTTTTAAATAAAATTAGTTTGACCATGACAGGTAGAGACCCAAAATGACCCACTAATAGAATTTTCTCGAACACGTGACGACTTAGCTCAATTGTCTTCTCGTAACCCAAAACGGTGGGAGACAAAATTTAGCCAAAAGTATTGGAGCAGTTTTTTAGATATATTTAGCTTGACCCGTAAGGACACAAAATTGACACACTAATCGATTTTCTCGAACACGTGACTTTGCCCATATCTCTTCTCATAATCCAAAACGGTAGGATACAAAATTTAATCAAAATCGTTTGAGCCGTTTTTAGATACAATTAGCTTGCCTTTGACCCGTGGTGACCCAAAATGACCTACTAATCGAATTTTCACGAACATATGACCTAGCCCAATGGTCTTCTCGTGCCCGAAAGTGGTAGGATACAAAATTTATTCAAAATCGGTAGTGCTTTTTTTAAAATAAAATTTGCAAAACGTCACACAGAGAGACACACGAGATTTGCTCGTATATGATTTCTGGATCGAAACATGATTGTTTGAAACGCAGATTACAGACAGGAAATTACGGTAATTAAGAACATATGTGAACACTGACTTATCAAAATTTTATAGCTGATTTCAAAATCCAGCTACAGATCATGACCTTACAAAAATATGGTAATTTCACAAATACTTTATGGTGATTTCAAATACCTATATAATGATGCCAGATAATGTTTCCGGTGCGAATATTTTTTCTTTGTTTGTTTTTTTAGCTATACATGAATACAAAGAACGATAAATGAGCATTTAAAATCTTGAAAAGAATATTACGGGGATTTTTTTCGAAACAGACGCAAAAATATTCATTTTAGCTCAAAAAAATAAAAATAATAAATAAAAGGTTTAGTGCAAGGTATCCCGAGTTTACTTCTTAACGGAAGAAAAGGTCAAGCCACTTTCTCTAAAAATTACCTGCCTTAAGATGATATATGACTAACTATATAATTGTGTTGCAACATCATAACGTCTTTCATACTGTTTAAAAGAGAACTAGTGCTACATTGAAAATTGAATTTTCTAGTAATTTGTAGACTAAAATCAATCATTTTTCAGCAAGTTTCATCACCTAAAATGTTAATGTGAGCATCACAAGCTATACAGCGTTGAATAACAGTACTTCCAAATAAAAATCTTTGTTTATAAAATCGTGGAATGTCTCTAACTAAATAAAGTGAACATTATTATTCAGAAATAGTCGTATGGAAAATTCCAAAAAATGGACAACATTACAATATATTTCTTCAAATCGTGCGTGTATTCCTATCGTTTCCAAGTTCTGTATTTAAAATTAATTTTATGCACCAAAAAGCCAAATACAATTTTTAAAAAAAGGACTTTTGAAAGGTGAAATATATTTAGAAAATATTTATTCAGTCACAACAATGTGTGTCATAGATTTTTTTTAATAAAATATATAAAGATTACATCTATGCTAGTAAAAGGCGACGCTCGGTGAAAGAAATTCTTACACAAGGATTCGCTTTACTATATCTGTGTTAAAAAAAATGTAATTCTTAGGAATTCGTACAGTGCAATCTAAAGAACTAACAATTCAATCGAAAGATTGTACAATCCGAATTGTTGATTTTTCTGAGTTGTGCTGTCTATGAGTTGGACGTCAGGAGTATACCATTGTTCTTTGATTATTTTGGCATAACTGCAGTGCACTTGCTTATTTATACAGTCACCACCAGCGTAAAATCAAACTTTTATTGGAAAAGATGAATTTTTGACAAAAAACTGAGAAATTCTTGAGAATAATGAACACAAAAAAGTATTTTCAACTAGATAAATTATATCCAATGGTTGGAGCAACATAGTTGAGATTTTTTCCAACAGAGTGAAAATGATGCTCCGACCATTGGCTATAATTTACCTAGTTGAAAATACTTTCCTCTGTTCATTATGACCTAATTACATGGAATACAGGAGTTTCCGTGCTATTTCAGATTCATCATGTAAAATGCTATAGTTATAGCTCGGATGAATGAAATTAGCGCTGCAATTCGCAGCCTTGTCCAACAAATAAAAGTGAAATATGCGAGCCAGGATATCGTCGGGATAGCTCAGTTAGGAAAGCGTTGGTACGGCAAACCAAAGTACCCAGGTTCGAGCCCTGGTCCCGGCATATTTTTTCTCTGTTGGAGAAAATCTCAATTATGATGCTCCAACCATTGGATATAATTCTTGAGAACTTTTATTCTAGTTTTACCGCTAGCATATTACCGTAATTTCCGGCGTATAATCCGCAGCTCAAAGAGTCGTTTTTCGACCCAGAAATTTTATTCAATAATTGTAGTTAAATATTTATAGCGATCTTTTAAGTTACATTTTATAATATAATATTTCTGGGTCGAAAAACGACTCTTTGAGCTGCGGATTATACGCCGGAAATTACGGTAATCAGCTTTTCAGATTCCTATAACTGTACTCCGCCTATGGGTGTTACTGACACGCAATTAATGTAAAAAATATTTTTAAGTATACAGGGTGTTCCGTAAAGGGGTCCAATATTAATAGGGGTAATAGAGGAGATCACATGGAGCATAAATCAGTATATAAAGCCTGGTCGGATCTCAATAGTTTTCAAGTTACAGCAAATAGAATGAAAATTCGGAAAATTGTAAAAGAACCCTCATTGCTAAACTATCGATAACGCTACATAAAAACGAAGCACATATTTAGAAAGAGCAGAAAAAAACCTACAAAATGACATCAATTGTATTAAAATAGCAATATTTATTGACGAGTTACAAGCCCTGAAACAGTGAAAAAAGTACGAAATCCAATATACATCAAAATAGTTAATCGTTAATTCCAAAAAGACAACTCTAGCTACAACAAGGAAAATGTAGTAAAATTTGGTCCATTCCGAAAACTTTCGAAAAAGCTTACAATGAACCATATCGGTTTAATTGTGTGAGAGAAATTAATCAGTTTCTTAGTTACAACTCCGCTTTCTTTGACACTAGCAAAGGTTAAACTCCGCCCATCACGATTGGAAACACCGCCTTTTTAATTACTCTCAACTATACATTTTCGATCATGCTTCTTCTGAGATGCAACATTTTTAATTATTCAACAGTTGAATGAACCAAAATAACTTTACAATAATAGTCTACATTTTAAAGTGGTCTTTTATTGATATAAAGCTTAAGTTAAATTCCTTAAAATTAAACTGGTGGTGAAAATTCGGAAATAATTAAAAATATTGCGATTTGTAACTATGCAAGAAGTTTCAGTACATGTTTTACATGGACAATTATTGTATGTATATGTGCATCATAATTTATGATAGGAAATAATAATAACAAATAGCATAATAATTTTATTAATTATAAATTTAAAAAAGACACTAAATTTTAAATTAATTCATACAAACTTTGTAATTTACAATTTGAGTACACCACAGTCTGTGACTTACAAAATACTGTGCCAAAAAGTGTTGAAAATAAAAGAAAAATGACAAATAAAGAATTACATTCCACGTACTTTATGACATATGTGAAGCATAGTCTTCTGGCCTGCGCTGCACAGTTCAATGTCGGAAGGCAGACGAACGGACATTATTATAATAAGTGTTCGAAGTTGCGCCCATTAACAGAATCGCACAGCCGACAGCGACGTCGTAAAGATTGGCGAACACGCCGAAAAACTCCGACGGAGTTGGGAATGTCTCCTGCAGCGACAACGATTCGCGCTAGTAAATCCTCCGGTGTATCCACATGCGTTTCATACACCAGCGATTTAAGGTGTCCCCAAACAAAAAAGTCTAACGGATTGAGGTCTGGAGAGCGTGCAGGCCAAGCAACAGGTCCACTGCGTCCAATCCATTTCCCAGGATATGTTGAATTGAGGTGATTGCGAAAACCTATGAAAAAATGTGCCGGTGCGCCATCGTGCATAAACCACATATTGTGGCGCAATGTTGCTGGCACATTTTGCAGTAACTGCGGTAAGATATCCCGTAGGAAAACCAAGTACGTAATGCCATTGAGTACATCTGGGAGTAAATATGGTCCTATGAGATAATCGCCGAGGACACCTGCCCATATGTTCACACTGAACTTTTGTTGTGCGTTCGACGGGAAAACAGTGTGCGGATTTGTATATGACCATGTGTGCATATTGTGCGTGTTTACCACGCCCTCTCTCGTAAATGTTGCTTCATCAGTAAATAAAATATTTTCCAGAAATTGTGGATTATTTTCTGTTACATTAAGCAACCAGCGTACGAATTCTGTCCGCTGAGCACAATCTGTTACTGATAACAGTTGTACCCGCTGCACATGAAAGGGGTGCATGTTTTCTGCACGCAGAACACGCCACACACTTTGGTGAGAAACACCGACTTCAGACGCAGCAGCTCGTGTACTCGTGTACTCGTGTATCTTTAAAAATATTCAGTACATCTTCTTCCATTGCAGGTGTTCGTACATGTCGAGGTTTCCCTGCATCAATGCTTGCTGTATTAAACGATCCAGTCTCCCGTAATCGTCTATCGATTTTTATGAAGAGTTTCGAACTTGGGCAACGTCTCCTTGGAAATTGCTCACGGTACATGCGCTGTGCTAGACATGCATTTCCATGAGCTTGCCCGTACATCAGATGCATGTCCGCATATTCTTCGTTAGAGTATTCCGGCATAATTATTATACATCAACTTACTACAATCCCACTTACAACAGCCTCCCTTTAACATAACGCCCACTGATGACTGCTGTTTTATTACACTTTTCTTCCTAATCACATAGAAAATTTGCATAAAAAGTACTTCTTTTTCATCATCCTGAAAGTTCATGGAGGAAACGCAGCAGTCACGGAGTTTGCTTTAAGACAAGGCGAGAGCTGCACAATATGTCATTCACTTGACCAGACTGAATAATGAAAGGGTATTGATAGAGGTTGATCAGAAATGTATAATTGAAAGATATTAAAACGGGGTGTTTACAATCGTCATGGGTGGAGTTTCGCTCTTTCCGAGCGTGCAACAGTACAGAGTTGTAACTAGGGAACTGCTTGATTTCTCCCATACAATTAAACTGATATGGTTTATTGTCAGCTTCTTCGAAAGCTTTCGGAATGGACCAAATTTTATAACATTTTCCTTGATGTAGGTAGAGTTGCATTTTTGGAATTAACGATTAACTATTTTGCTAAATATTTGATTTTGTATTTTTTCACTGTTTCAGAGCTTGTAACTCGCCATTAATTCTCAATATTCTAAAACAACTTATATCATTTCGTAGGATTTTTTCTGCTCTTTCTAAATATGTGCTTCGTTTTTATGTAGCATTATCGATAGTTTAGCAATGAGGGTTTTTTTACAAATTTCCGATTTTTCATTCTATTTGCTGTAACTTGAAAATTATTGAGATCCGGCCAGGCATTATATACTGATTTATGCTCCGTGTGATCTCCTCTATTACCCCTATTAATATTGGACCCCTTTAACGGAACACCCTGTATATACAAATATAATGCTTATAACTACACAATGATTATAGTGTGTGTATAAACATATTCATAAAAAATTAGCTTAATTAAATGCATTCATTTTTAATATAAAGATTTTGCTGAATAAAACAGCATGAGATAATAACACGTCTGGATGAGGCTTATTAATATAATACCTAAAATGCTTCAGAGACTATTTGTTTGGAATTTTTTTAAGCAGACGCAATTATTTTTTCAACTTATAAAAATTTTACCTTTTATGAACAAATAAGTGTATATAAATAATTCATCATTTAATATAATTTCATTATTACCATAAAATAAATATTTACTTAAAAGAAAATAAATATATAAAAAAATAAAAAATAAATCTAATCTGAAAACTGCAAATTTTGTTCAGAAATTTCCTTCTTATACTACGCATAAGTTTGAAATGAAGTTGCATATAACATACGCATTATATTGAATACGTACAGTTCGTTTTATTCTAAGACAAATTGTCCTTTATTGGCATATCATTCATTTTAAAATTAAAACAAAAGTGTGATTAGATTCTGAATAATGTCTTTATTCAAAATATGAATATATAAGACTTAGCTGGAATTTGCGGCATTTTCAAATTGTTTTACTATTTCTTTTGCAGCTAGAAATGAAGTTACGTGTCCGTAAAAATGAATGAGTAAAAGACTGTTCCCATGAATATGAACTATCCATGATAAGATTGAAAAGATATTGATTTAAATACCATTCTTATAAAAAATCAATAAACGCAGAATTAAAATGCAGTTGAATTATAACAATAAACGCGAAATTGAAGTGCAGTTGAATTATAACAATAAACGATTGCAACGTATTTGATAGGTAGTGGTGTTGTTTGCAATTTACCAACCAGTAGAGGGCAATCGTTTCTAGTGTGGAAGGAGCCTATTTGAAACATCAGTTTGTTTATCCCAGAGCGTTGTGCGATTCAGCGCCGACCGAATAATAGACCTACGCGCTGACACAAAAATGGCTGCGTCTACTATCGTAGACTGACTTTTTTAAGCATTTGTACGGTCTGTTGAATTTCAATACGAATAACTTTTAAAAGTTTCCTCACCTTACTTTTCTAAGGCAAAGAAAACTTTTAGAAAATACTGGTATTCAATTGAAGAGTGCAGTATCGCTGAAAAAATTCCGCCTACAAGAGCTGCCATTTATGTGTCAGAGCGTTGACCTAGTAGGAGGCTGTGCAACAAGTTAACCCATTTACTTTTCTTATTTTTTAATAATTAATACACTTTTTTAGGAAAGTAATCATAATGTCATTAAAGATTTTATTGATTTTTAAATTAGCAAATGATTTTTGGTGAAACTTAATTTTAGGAGATTAAAGTCTGTTAATTAAATTAAATATTGAAATTGAATTTGCATTGCCATGCTAGTGAGAGTGTTCAGTTATGTTAAATGTCGACAAATCTCCATATATGGTGAACAAAATGATATACTTATATTTTCATTAAAATTCACTATATATTTTATACTTTTAATTATTTTAAGAAAAAAAGATTTACTAAATTAGATCACGTTCTTTTGAAACATAATTGAAGTGTCACCAGCAGATGAAAACATGTACAATAAAAATATTTGATTAAATAAATGAGTTAAAGAAAAAGAAAATACTTATCAGTCACAAAATGATTGAATAAAAATTGTATTTTTTAGGTGCGTTCGTAATTTTATAAATACGTAGCACCTATAGCCGTCGTTGGGTCCGTCCGTCTGTCCGCATATAACAGCTCAAAAACGATCCAACCGAATGGTTTAAAATTTAATATATATTATCGTTGTAGAATTTTGTCGAGTCATTTTAATTTTTATGAAAATCGAATCAATACTTAAAAAGATATTAATAGAAGTTTTCTTCATTCTATTAAATCCTGTCGTACGTAATCTATGTAATAAAAGAGCAAGTCATGTGACTGAGGAAAACAAAAACGGGCAAACTACTTATTTTTCCATATGCCAGGCGACCATTTTATTCAAAATTATTTTTTCGAATAAAATTGCATAAAAGTTAAATTTTTCGAAAGATCATTGAAAAAAATTGTTTGTTAGAGAGATGAGTTACATTCAAAAAACGTATAGATTCTGAGATAACTTCAGTAGAAATTACGCTAGCAGCAGAATATCTCAATCCATTAGAGTAAATAAACACAGGAGATTCTTTCACTATTAGTCATAAAAGTATTAAACCATGGACATAATTATTCGTAAAGCAAGATCTCAATGGTTAATTTTACAGTGCTGTCTGGTGAAGAAAAAAAAATTGCATTTGTAAACGTGGCATACGTAATAAGAAAAAAAAAGAACATGCCCATTTCGCTCATAGCAGACGATACAATTCATTTCACTGAAATAATAAGGATGATTTCTTTTTTTACATTGTGAAACTAATTATAAAATAAACGCACCTCCTATATCACGTTTAACGTACAATTTACAACTTGTTTTAAATTATTAAACTATTTTTTATTTTTTATTAATAGTTTCTACTTTATAATGTTTAATACAGCTTTACAAACAGTTTTTTTTTTCGTCACTTTAAATCTATTGTTGTTCTAACTCGTATAGAGTTACAGTCGCAACCATAAAGAATACTTGGCGATTTATAACCTTTTGCGGAGTAATATAAAAATGCATTAACATTAATTATTAATCAGGAATTAAGTTTCAAAAATATCAAAATGCTGCATTATTTTGGAAAAATACCTTTTTACATGATATTTATATTTCTAGCATATTTTGAACTGAATGTAAAATCGATTACAAAATTCCGTCTTCACATACAAAAATTAGTCGAGATCAAGTAGAGTTCAAAATAGAGTGTAAAAACACAAATGGAGAAAAATTAATTTAAAGACTGCAAATCTCACTCTCATTTAAATAATTAACGTGTAATTTGCAGCAATATGCATGAATTCGGGAATTTCATTTTTATTCAGGAATTCCGAACCCAAAAATTCTGAAAGAAGAATATCAAATTTTAAGTAATCAAAAAACACCTGTCATTAAATAAATTAAAAAATACTAGTCAGAATTTCTGAATAAAAAATAAATTTCTGAAATTCACGCATATATACGCTAATGAAGCAATTGGTTTAAAAGATAAGAGATGGAGTAAAAAACCTTTTTCAATATTTGAAGTTATCGTATCTTTACGACAACTCCTGAAGTCTACGGATGTCTAAAGTCATGCTTAGCAAAAAGTAGGGAAAGTGATGGTTTCGTCATATTTCACAAAATAAAGGGTACCCAGTGAGAGTCTTCTTAAAATTATTTTAATATGGCAAAGAAATTGATACGATAGAAAGCGATTTAAAAAAAAAAGAGATATTTGATAAATGTCTGTCCAATCACAGCAATGCGTGTAATATTTGTTTTTAATAAAATCAATTAGACTTACACTTATATCAACGCATTGACCGTAAAAACTATAAGGTCTTCAACTTTTTTGCCAAAAATTGTTTGCCACCACAAATTACGAAATATAAGAAATATTTGAAAAATGTCTGTCCAATCACAGCAGTGCGTGTAATAATTTTTTTTTTCATAAAATCAATTACACTTACACTTATATCAACGCATTAACCTCCAACACTATAAGGTCTTCAACTTTTCTGCCGAAAATGTTTGCCACCACAAAGTATGAAAAAGTGTTTGTCACAAAAGTGTTTGTCACATTTTCAAATACAAACAAACGGATAAACAAAGTCCTGTAAGGAAATACGGAATAATTAATTAAAAGCTAGATAAAGTAAAATCTTCCTTTTGTTATGATTTATAGAAAAAAAAAAACATTTTATCTCTATAGGCAAATGACTCAATTTTTTGTCGGTGATATACTTGATCAAAAACAGATATTTGTATCTTACACATGTACACTGCTCAAAACAATTAAAGGATATTGCAGTTTTAGGTGGATTTTGTATCTGGGAAACTTTTTAGCTGATTGATACATGGTCGACAGGCATAGTAGGTTATATGAGAATAAATTACACATGTTTGGCAGAAAAAATGCATTTTATTGCGCATTTGTGTACAAAAGGAAAAAAAACACAATTTGTGCATATGAGAAAAAAAGAATAAGAAAAGGTGTTTTCTTCAAAGAAAATCATTTTCAGTAGGGGTTATGGTTTCCACGGACGGCCAGCAACGTTGAACACCTTTGAGGCATGGACTCAATGAGGCTATTAATGACGAGTTGGGGTATTCTGCCCCACTCTTCCAGAAGAGCTCTTTCTAGTTCTTGGAGAGTTTGTGGGGGTTGTTGGTGGCCAGAAACTCGTCTTCCTAGAGCGTCCCAAACGTGCTCGATTGGATTCGTGTCTGGAGAACACGCTGGCCATTCCATTCGAACGATTCCTTCCTCGAAAAGGATATCCTCCACCAGGTTTGCACGATGTGGCCTGCAGTTATCGTCCATTAAAATGAAGTTATCTCCGATTTCTTCAGCGTAAGTGACTACAATAGGTCTGAGGATCTCATCCCTATATCGGCGACCAGTCAGAGCTCCATCTCGAATGATGTAGAGGTCAGTGCGCCCGTCAATGGAGATGCTACCATACACCAACACTCCTCCACCGCCAAATCTGACACTTTCGTGCACGAACGCAGGATTATTCCTACTGCCACGGTCCCTCCAGATGAAAATACGCCTATTATCCGGATGCACAGAAAAACGGGACTCGTCAGAAAACAGAATATTGCTCCATTCATTTCTCCTACAGTTGACATGCTCGGTTGCCCACTCCCTGCGGTCGCGACGATGCCTTGATGTTAATCTAACACATACCATCAGTCGGCGAGCATACAGACCTACCGCATGGAGCCGGTTTCGGACAGTCTGAGTTGAAATCGTGGTGCCTGTAGCCGAGCGAAGGTGTTGTTGGAGAAGAGTAGCATTCATGTTTCGGTGTCTCCGAGCTGTTAACGCTAAATACCGATCTTCATTGGGCGTTGTTGCCCGTCTACGACCTTGCCCTGGTCTTCGGCCTGCACATCCACTCTCCAAAAAACTGTTCCAGATCCTGGAAATGACACTTTGTGACACTCCAATGGCTTGCGCTACTTCGGCTTGAGTTTGCCCCCCTTCTAACCTACCAACAATTCTCCAAGCTTCTGAATCTGTCAAATGACTTCGCTGAGACATCGTACTCATCGAAACAAAGCAATCACTGAATGCCGATCATCCTTGTCTTCATTCTCTTTTATCCAGTTGAAAGTCAAATTTCATTCGCTGCTGCTGAAGCGACGTTTTTGACGTCGAACTCAAAATTTGCATACTCCACAGTTTGAAAACCAGAAAAATTTGCATTTGTGATTCTCTTCTTCTATTTTCGGCAAAAAAAATTTCGTTTATATCTTTATTTTATATAAAACTTCAAATATCCTTTAATTGTTTTGAGCAGTGTATAATAGAATTGATTGTATAATAATGATATTAAAACAATGGTATGAGTAAACAAAAAGATACTTAGTACCCAAACTCTTTAAAATATGTGTCAGTTTAAAATAAGAAAAAAAAAGAAACAACACACAGAGAAGGCGAAGGGGGGGGGGGGCGTAAAAATATCAGCAACAAATGCAAAGAGTTTTACAGTCATGCTGTTAAAATTGCATTAAAATTAACAGCCAGAACTGCTGTAAAACTAACAAATCTGCTGTAAAATAACAAAAAACTGAACTGCTGTAAAATTAACTACAAAAAATACTGTAAATTTACAAAAGTGCTGTTTATCCATGAAAAACGAAACTGCTGTAAATTTACAACAAAATATGCTGGCACCCATATTGCCAGCATTTTTTGCTGTAAAAATACTGTGATTTTTTTTACAGTGTACTTTGCAATTTTTATTTTAAGCGTACGCATTTATTTTCCTGTTGTTTCAACGAGACACCGGCAGTTAAATCTCCTATTACCACGTTTTAATTTTTATAAGAGTTCTTAGTTTTAGATGATTTGAACTGGAAATTAATTAAATTAATTATGTTACATTTCTTCCGAGGTGTGTGTTGAACTATTCTTTTATGTTGAAGTTTCTACATTTTTCTTGTTCGAAACACAAATAATTTCCATACGTACCCAACGGTAGTGTAGAAGGTTAATGAGGAGACAGGTTTGCTGCACGGTCTTTCTTAAATTGTGAATACTTATTTAACAAATCTGCATAGCTATCTTCTACTACAGCTATGTATCATGATCCTAGAAGTATTTATACAAGAACAATTATTTTTCAACTTTCAAATACCTATACGTTGTTTCTATTTAATTTTTCTGGTACCAATTCTTTATTTTACATTTTTAGCTAAACAAAAATAACGAAAACCGATGAACGAGTATTTTACATATTATTAAGATAAATGCGAGAATTTTCAAACAGACACAAAAATGTTTATTTTAGCCGACAAAACTTTTAATAAAAGTTTTACAGCGCAAGGTTTTCTGCGTTTTACTTTTGTCTGGAAGAATGGGTCAAGTCACTTTCTCCAATAAATACCTCCCAGATATGATATACTCCATAACTAATTCCGCTGCATAATGATTTTTGCTAATAAATGTTTTTTAGTATTACGAATAGTAGCTGCAACATCCTCACGTCTTGCAAACTGTTTTAATGAAAAATGGTGCTACATAGAAAGTTTTGTTTGACATTTCTATTAAATTTTCGACTGAAATAAATTGTTTTTATTCAGGTTTCATCACTTATAATATTATTTTGAAACTTACGGATTATGCAATATTGAATAATAGTACTTACAAATAAAAATCTATGATTTTTTTAAATCGCGAAATGTCTGTAATGAAATAAGGAGAACAGTATACTTTCGGAAATAGTAGTATTCAAAATTCCACTAAATTGACAAAACTGCAAAATATTTTATTCATTTTTTGCCTGTATTGCTAACGTTTCCATGTTCTGTATTACATTAAAAATTTATTTTATGCTCAACGAATTTAGCTACACTTAAAAATATTTTTAAAAGTTGAATTATATTTGAAAATGATCTATTCCATCACAACAATGTGTGTAGTTGTCAATAAAACTTGTTTAATAAAATAAATTAGTCTGACATTTATGCTAATAAAAAGCCACGCTCCAGAGAATGAATTTCTAAAATTGTGCATACTGAGTTATTACTATACTATAGTCCTGTCTTCAAAGACCAATTACATAAAAAATTAAGAAATTCTTAAGAATTTGTACAGTGCAATCTAACAGAACGGTCTGTTCAATCGATATATTGCACAATCCGAATTGTCGATTTTCCTGAGTTGTACTGTCTATGAGTTGTACATCAAGAATATACCAATGTTCGTCGTTTGTTTTAGTATTGCTGCTGTTATGCATTTTATTATTTATACACACACCACAAGCGGAAATTCAGACATTTTCTCCAAAAAATACTTCCGAGATGATATACAGAGTCTGCCATTTATGCTAATAAAAAGCCACGCACAATAGAATGAATTTTTAAAATTGTGCATACTGAGTTATTACTATACTATAGCCCTGTCTTCAAAGACCAATTAGAATGACCTAAAAAATGAAGAAATTCTTAAGAATTTATATAGTGCAATCTAACAGAACTGTATGTTCAATCGATATATTGCGCAATCCGAACTCTCGATTTTCCTGAGTTGTACTGTCTGTGAGTTGTACATCAAGAATATACCAATGTTCGTCGTTTGTTTTAATATCGCTGCTGTTATGCATTTTGTTATTTATACACACACCACCAGCGGAAGTCCAGACACTTTCTCCAAAAAATACTTCCGAGATGATATACAGTTATATAACTAGTTTTGCCGATACGATTTTTTTAACCGTGCTTATATAGGGCTGCCACAGCCGACTATTTTTATATTATATTCGCATCACTATTTAAAACAATAATTTTGTAGTATATTTCTCTTGCACATGTTGCCAAAGTCTACGTAAAAAAAATTGTTTTGAGAAAGGGGTGCCAGTGGCAGCCCTGTTATACTAACTACGTCATCATCACACCTCGAAAACTGTTTAACCCATTCGCTGCCAACCACGAGTATACTCGTGGTTTTTCAATCTAAATATGCGAATTCCTACTGGAAATTTCGAAAGAAGATTTTTTTTTTTTTAAGTATTCACGAAATGTCTGTAATTCAATAAAGTAAATATTGCTATTAGTATTTTCTGGAATGAATTCGAACTTTCTAAATATAAAAATTTCCGGTAATTTTAACCCGGCAGTGAACTTGTTAAAAGAAAAATGGTTGTACATTCAAGGTTTTGATTAAAGTTTCTAGTAATTTGTATTTGAAATAAAAAAAAGCAAGTTTCATCACCTATAATCACCGTTATTTTGAAACTTCCAAATTATGCAGTATTGAAAAACAGTACTTGTAAATAAAAATTAAAAATAACAGTACTTATAAATTGCTTAATTTAATCGCGGAATGTCTGTAATTTAATAACGCGAACATTATTATTCGGAAATAGTTGTATTAAAAATTGCAGTAAATTAGCAGCACTGCAAAATATTTCTTAAGAATGTTGCCTGTATTTTGATCATTTCCAAGTTCTGTGTTACATTTAATGTTAATTTTATATACCAGAAAGCCAGATACGATTAAAAAAAACTTTTAAATGATTAAATATATTTGAAAAATGTCTATTCAGTCATTTATGGTGATTAAAACCCACACTCCAGCGAAAGAAATTTTTAAATTGCACATAATAAATTATCACTGTACTATACTTGTCTTCAAAGACCTTCTATATTAAAAATTGAGGAATTCTTAAGAATTCGTACAGTGCACAGGGTTCGTACGCTTTTACCACAATTTTTCAAGAGAATTTTTCTATTTAATATTTAAATAGCAGAAATTGTAGACGCCGCTTTAATTTCAGGGTTTATAAAACTTTCTGCATTTAAATAAGACAAAAAATTCTATTAAAAAATTGTAGTAAAAGCGGACAAATCCTGGTGCAATCTGAAGAACTGTCAGTTCAATCAATAGATATTACAATCCGGATTGTTGATTTTTCAGAGTTATACATTAAGAGTTTACCAGTGTTCGTCCATTGTTTTAGTATCGCTACAATTATGCAGTTAATTTTTATACAGACATCACCGTCTTAAAATAAAACTGTTATAGGGAAGGATGAGTTTTTAACAAAAAAAAAATTTCTTATTAATTTTAACGCTTTATTTAACCCTAGCCATTTAATCAGATTTTCAGATACCTGTAACTGAGTCCTGCCTATGTGCTATTAACACGTAATAAAACTAAAATTATTTTTAAATATATATATATACACGTATAATGAATAAAAAACATATGTATATATTACCAATTTTTATATGCAGACATTATATAGATAGTGATTACAAACATGAGTCATTATAAATGGCCACAAATTTTATAAAAACCATCACTCACAAGAACGTTTTCGTCTCCGTTCCGGAGTATCCTCAGTTGTAAATGCGAACACCTCTGTGATGCTCATGCAGTTTATTAGATCTTTGGGATTCAGAGATTTCTTTCACTATTTCTTTTTTTCTATTTTTTTGTTTATCCTACATTTTTCCCTTCTCCTTCCTTTTCCCCCTTTTTTCTTCAGTTTTTCCTCATCTTGCTCGTTCAGCATTCTCTTCCAGTGGGGGTAATAATGGAAGGTTTCATATTATTACAAAGACCTTGTGTTGATAAATTAATTTCCAATGTCTCTCTCATTAATGCATTATGCAAATTTTCATATTTGGCTATTTTCTATATTGTAATGGTTTCAATTTTTATGGGGGTTTTGGTATTTAATGTTTCAAGGGCTGTTGTTTGTTTGTTCTGTTTCAAGTATCTTTTATACAGATTTTTTAATGTGAAATCCCTGCAGCTCCAAGGGTAAGAGTTCGGTCTCGGGCGCGAACATTTTTCACTCTGTCGGTTTACGCTTAGAAAAGCAGAATAAAAATTCAATTATTATTATTCGAAGAATTTTTACTTTAACCCATTAAGGACTAGCGGTACCATAGGGTAACGGAATAGCTGCCAACCATTTTGCTGTTTAAGTACAAGTATTTTTAAAGAGAAATATTCGCTTTATTGGATGACAAAAATTCCTCAATAAAAAGGAACCAAAGTTGCTATTCTAAAAAAATGGTACGAAATGCAATTTTTGCATTTTAAAGAGAAAAATAATTCCGTCATTAATGGGTTAAGTAATCACGAAACACCTGTCATTAAGTAAAGTAAAAAATACTATTCAGAATTTCTGGAGTGAAATCCGAATTTCTAAATAAAAAATAAATTTCTAAAATTGCTTATATACGCTAATGATGCCAATTATGCGCTTTGTAGAGTTACAATTAGACTTACACTTATGTCAATGCATTAACCGCCAAAATTATAGGTCTTCAACTTTTATGCCGAAATTTGTTTTCCACATCAAATTACGTTTAATAATCTGCCTTTTATCTAATCGGAAAGTGTCTCTCACTAAATAAGGCATTTTTTTTTTAATTCTAAAGCAGTGATAACTTAGTAGATAATTTAAGCATACGCAATTTTTTTTTATGCTGCGTCAACGCAATACCAGCATGTAACGGTTGACTATTTCAAATTTTTTAAATTATAAACTAAACGATTATTTAAAAAATTTCAAATTCATTTGTAGCTGTGTAGTTAATTTAAGAATACGCATTTATTTCTCTGCTGCACTAGCACAATACCAGGAGGTACTAGTTAATAATGCAATAAGAAAACAGGGTTTTCCATTTCTATAGGTACAAGTTGACTATATTAGAATTTTTAAATTCTAAAACACTATTTCAGAATTTTTTTAATGTAACATAGTTGTAGCTTTGCAGTTAAATTTACCCTTCTAGTACCAAGTTTTCATTTTTTATGAGAGTTCTTAATTTGGATGAATTGTATCAGAAATTAATTAATCAATTAATTAATTTCTGATTCAATTAATTAATTAATTAATTAATTAATTAATTAATTAATTAATTTCTACTAAACTTCTTCCAAGGTTACTTCTTTATTTTATTTATCATCTTTAAATTGCTATTTTTTTCTTGTTCGAAATATAAGAAATTTCAAATCAAAAATAAATGGGGTGAAAAGAGACCCTAATGGAACTAGGAGGTTTAAGCACCTGCATTTATGTTACTGTAGCATCAAAGCAACAGCAGCGGCAAAATTCTAAAATAGTGGTAGCTTTGTGATTAACTTAACCATATCACTATGTCCTGTTGTTGCCCAGGACAAATATGCTATCTATTTTTCAAATTAAAAAAAAAGTACCACTTATATTTGTACAGTTTAATTTTTGCCGTGTGTTAAAAACATTATGATATGAGATGTCACCGGCTGAAACTACTCAGTGAGTGATAATTTTTTTGACAACTTGTTGAAAGTGCTTGGGGTCCGCGTGGAACCCAGGACATAGTGATAGGGTTAAGAATACGCATTTATTTTACTGATGCGTCAACGAAACATCGGCAGATAATGTGTTTATAAGAAGACAGGCTTCATTGTAAGAAATATTTAAAATGTGAATACTAATTTAACAAACGCCGTAGCTGTCCTCAAAGTCCAGCTATATATATCTTGATCGAGTCATCATTATTTTGATAGTAAATTTTTCTAATAATTTCAAATTATTTTATGTCGTTTCCAATTAATTTTTCTGGTACAAGTTTTTTCTTTACATTTTTAGCTAAACATGAATAAACAAACCGATGAACGAGTATTATAAATATTGTTAAGATTATTACGGCGAGTAATTCCAAACAGATGCAAAAATGTTTCTATTAGTCCACAAAAAATTTAATAACAATTTTACAGTGTAAGGTTTTCAGTGTCTTACTTTTGTCTGGAAGAAGAGGTCAAGTCACTTGCACCAACAAACACCTCCCAGGTGTGATACACAGCTATATAACTAATTTTGCTGCTAATTTATTTTTAGTATTACTAATAGTAGTTTCAATATCATTACGTCTTGAAAACTGTTTAAAAGGAAAATGGTGCTACATTGAATGATTTGATTGAAAATTCTAGTAATTTGTCGACTGAAATAAATTGTTTTCTTATGCAGATTTCATGGCCTATAATCTTATTTTGATACTTACAGATAATGAACTATTGAATAACTGTACTTACAAATAAAAATCTCTGCTTAGTTTAATCACGAAATGTCTGTAATTAAATAGGGTGCTATTCGGTAATATCCAGATGTCTACTAAATTAGCAGAGCTACAAACGATTTATTCTATTTTTGCCAGTATTGCTAACGTTTCTATGCTCTGTATTACATTTAAAATGTATTTAATGCTCAAAACACATAGGTACCTTTAAAAAAACTTTTAAAAGTTGAAATACATTTGAAAATTCTCTATTAAGTCACAACAATGTGTGTAGTAAATTAAAGTTGCTAAAAAACCTTGTTTAATAAAACAAATTAGTCTGTCATTTATGCTAATAAAAAGCCAAGATCTGGTGAATTAATTTTTTAAATTGTGCACACTGATTTATCCAGGATTCGTACGTTTTTACCACAATTTTTTTTAATTTCTTTTTAATATTTAAATATTAGAAATAGTAGCCACCTAGTTTAATTGCGGGTTTTTAAATAATTTTCTACATTTGAATAACGCGAAAAATTCCATTAAAAATTGTGGTAAAAGCGTATGAACCCTGCTTTCACTTTACTGGGGTGCTACGAGCTATATAAAAAAGGGCAACATCCTTCAACAAGAGCGACACCCGATTTCGCGATTTTTTGACGCAACCCAATACTCGGCAACCTCCAAATTCTACACAATCAGAACGCATGCTTCATACGGTAAGCTTCTTCACAAAGTAAACATCAATTTTATTCATTTTTTCGACTATTTACAAAGTTTTAGTAATATTTTCTTCACGACTTTTCGATTTTTACAAACTTTTAGCAATATTTACCTGCGTATTTTTATATTTTTACAAACTTTTAGCAATATTTCTTCCGGATATTTCGATTTTTACAAGCATTTAGCAATATTTTCCTCTGTATTTTTTTTTATTTTTACGAACTTTTAGCTATATTTTCCTCCATATTTTTCTATTTTTACAACTTTTAGCAATATTTTCCTCCGTATTTTTCTATTTTTAAAAACTTTTAGCAATATTTCCTCCGGATATTTCAATTTTTACAAACATGCGGTTATTAACCTACATATGTACGCTACGCGTACATTTTCCGAAAAAAAACCCTCTGGATGTATGAAATTCAACGTGCAGCGGTTTCTAGAATATACAAAACTCATACAAGCAGCGATTATTAACTTATATATGTACGCTTCGCATACATTTTCCGAAAAAAATACCCCTCTGTATGCATGAACCTTAACGTGCAGCAGTCTCTACAATACATGAAATACATTTTATGAAATAAAATCAACAAAAATTCTTTTACCTTTTGTTATTTTTGTTTGTATTTAATCCATCTTTTAATTAGCATTAATAAACATATACAAGCAAACGTAGCGGCATGTATTGAATCCAAAAATAAACTGTCTTGTTGCCAAAACGTCTATAGAAAAATAGTGTTGCCACTACAATAATATATATATAACACCCATATTTCTCATCTTTCGTTTTTTTCTTAATTATTTCACAGGAATTATCCTTCTATGACATACCACAAAACGTCAAATCATTAAACTTCACAAAATACATTCCACAAACGTAATTCAACAAATCCGACACACAATAATCCAATCAAAATTCTTACATCTTTGCATTGAACTCAAAATTCAATCCAATCCCCAGTACAAAAAACAATAAACCAACCAATCAACCACAGTAGGCGTGGAAGAAACATAACAAATGAACTAGTAGCAAGAAAATCTCATTTATCGCTTCGCCAACTTCGACGCCGCCAAGTGTCGCCCTTGTTTGAGGATTCAACCTAAAAAAGTAAGAAATTCTTAAGAATTTGTACAGCGCAATCTAAAAACTGACTGTTCAATTGATATATTGCAAAATCCGAGTTGTCCATATACCTGAGTTTTACTCTCTATGAGTTGTACATCAAGAGTGTAACATTGTTCGTCGTTTGTTTTAGTATTGCTGCAGTTATGCACTTTGTTATTTATACACACACTGAACTCCAGACACTTTCTCCAAAAAGTATTTCCCATATGATATATAGCTATATAACTAGTTTTGCTCATACGATATTTTAATACTGCTTATAGTAACTACAACATCATCACACCTTGAAATCTGTTTAGAAGAAAAATGGTACAACATTGAAAATTTTGATTGAAGTTTCTAGTAATTTGTAATTGAAATAAATTTTTGATGCAGGTTAGTTTCATCACCTATAATGTTACTTTGAAACCTCCAAATTATTCAGTATTGAATAACAGTACTTCAAAAAAAATTCCTTATTTAATCACGGAATGCCTGTAATTAAATAAGGCGACCATTACTATTAGAAAATAATTTTATTCAAAATTCCAGTAAATTGGCAACACTGCAAAAGATTTCTTTAAAATTTGCCTGTATACCTATCATTTCCAAATTCTGTATAACATTTAAAATTAATTCTATACGCAAAAAACTTTTATACAATTAAAAACACCTTTTTAACTTTTTACACTTTCTTACTTTTTAAAGTATGAAAATTTTTTAAAAGATTAAATATATTCGATAAAGTCCTATTCAGTCACAACAGTGTGTGTAATATATTAGTTTATTTAAATGAATAAGGCTTTCATTTATGTTAACAAGTAGCCACGCCCCAGTGAAAGAAATTTTCAAACTCTGCATGATTATTTGTCACTATACTATCGATAGTTTCAAAACATAGTTCTATCAAAAAAATTGAGAATCTATTAAAAATTTCTACAGTGCTATCTGACAGAACTGACAATGCAATCTGACAGAACTGACAGCGCAATCTCTATAGACAGTACGATCTGAATTGTTGATTTTTCAAGTGTTGTACTGTCTATGAGTTGTACATCAAGATGACCACTGTTTGTCGATTGATTTAGTATCGCTGCAGTTATGAACTTGGTTATTTATACAGACACCACCAGAGTAAAACAAAACTTTTACAGGAAAGGATGAGTTTGTGACAAAAAACTAAGAAATACTTAATAATTTTAACGCTTTATTTACCCCTAACCAATTAATCATATTTTCAGATACCTCTAACCTAACTCAGTCTATGGGTGTTACGTTACTGACACGTAATGACTGTTAAATTACTTTAAATATATACTTACATTGGTAATATTTATAACTGTACAATTATTATACTGTGAATGTGAATATATTGATAAACAAACATTGCCATATTTGCAATCATTTTTAATATAAACATGAGAAGATTTTCTGAATAAAGCAGCATGGGATAAAAACACTCCTGCGTGCGGCTTTTTAATAAAACTAAAAAAAGGCTGCGCAAAATGGTTTGAGAGATTATTTGTATGATATTTTTGTAAGCGAACTCAATTAGTCTTGCAAATTATAAAAATCTTAATTAATTTTCCCCCAAAACTGTAAATAAATAATTTATCTTTTAATATAATACCATCGTGATTATTTAAAAATTATTTAGTAAAAAAAAAAATCCCATCTTAAAACTGTAAATTTTATTCAGCAATTTTTTTCTTTAATTACGCACAGGTTTGAAATTAAGTATCATACAACATGGAATTTATAATGAATACATTCAGTCCATTTAATAAAAGGAAAACTGTAGCTGCCAACCTCCCGATTTTTTGCATACCAATATTTTTATGTAAGAATATTTGTTTTATTTAATCGTAAAGTTTTTGCAATTTAATAAAACGAAAATTTTTGTAAGATTTTACTGTTATACAAAAAATCGGGAGGTTGTCAACTATGGAAAAACAAATTTCCTTTTAACCTACCTACTCTGAATTTGTGTAATCGACCTGTTTCTATGACTGATTGAATTCAATACGAGCAGTGGCGTAGCGTCAGGGGGGGGGGCACGATCATTTTATTACCAGTATAATTATATACTACATTTGACCTTATTTAATCTTTTAACGGTATGAATTAAAGAAGGACAAACATAGTATATAAAAATACTGGTAGTAAAGTGATCTGTGCCCCCCTTGACGCTACGCCTCTGAATACGAGCCAGAATTTTTTTTAATAAAGTAAGAAGATTTCGGTTTCCAACTTTTCCTGAAGAGCCTGTGGTAATTTTCCACACATACCCAACACATAACAAATGCAGAAATAATTGTTAGGGTGAAACCCAACTGTTATCATCGTGGGGATGGGGGACATAAGCATAAAAACAAACGCAATTAACCCCTTCGCGACGTGCGTCCTTTATAGAATCTTTACTCTTTTACCACCGGTTTTTCAAAACAGAAATTTTCGTCTAATTGAATCGTAGAAATGCTGTCATTAAATAAAGCAAATCTTACAATAAAAAGTAACTGGTGGGAAAAATCGAGGATTCTAAGCATCTTATGAGTAAAGTATACGTGTCACTCGTCCCCAAAGGGTTAAACATTGGCATTATCAAATTTATTATTGTAATGTTCTTTTATATCATTGGATCAAAGCAACTCTGAAAAGTACATAGTTTAAGTATTTTTTTTATCCTTAAAAATTTACAATAATAAATTTGATAATGCCAATGCTTAACCCTTTCCGGCACAGTGGTTTTATTCCGGGTACACCTAATTTTAATTCCAAACTTGCATACGACACCAAGAATATTTTAATAAAATTTTGTTTCTATAATGAAAGCATTAAATAAGGAGTTCTTAGTTTTTAAAAAAGTCGTTTGTAAATTCCGGTGCCAGTCAATAATTTCTCATTTTACGAACAGTGCCGGAAAGGGTTAAACCACGATTGAAACGATTGAAATGTTTATTTTTAATGAGATAGACATAGAGTTTCCAACAACTCAATCACGGGCCGCAGAAATACCATTAATTCATTAAAGAAGTCTTCCCCTTAAGTAATCGAAGCATTTCAATTAACTTTCTGCAATTATACAAGGTGAATACAGGGATCGCACAGTTCTACTAAGGATTCCAAGTTGGAAATTTCAAGGAGTATGCGAATGCTTCGATTATTACTCTATAATAATATTGGTATGTGTGCAGCACGCAGTTGAGTTATTGGAAACCCCAGCGACAGAATAAATGAACCCAAACAATGGAGCTACGAATACAGAAGAGGAGACATATTGTAGTGGCTACGATATGCGAGTGAAGTAACTACGGCTATAGTCATAAGATGGTGGCTATAATTTGTGTACATCGGATCAATAGGGCCTGCTTACCGCCTCGCAAACTTCCACCAGTAAATTTGAATAGGAATATTCACCTTTTTTAAACATCTTATTCATGCAAAATTTCAGTTTATTATAAATCAACAATTTCTATTCCTTTTTACTGGTGAAAGTTTTTCCTGGCGGTATCATAATCTCTTTTACTAACATTGTTGTAATTTAGTAATAATGGTAATATTTTTTAAAGTTAATCTTTATTTATTCTTAATAATCCATTTTATATCTGCATTAATTACAAATTATATTTTCCATTAACTTAAAAATAATTCACGCTTGAGAGGGTTAAAAGTTTGACTACATGTGTGAAGCATTTGTAGCCGAAATACATATGTTCGATATTATCGTGGACTGTAAAACGTTTTTAGAGATTTATTTGTAAAGGAAGAAGTGATTGACTCACATCCTCTACAAAATACCTTTCTAAAGAAGATTTACAGCCATATGTCTAGTCTCGCTGATGATGACTATACGTATGATGTATGTATGTATATGCATAATGAATACACGTATGAAGGATTTGTTGACAAAGTACAGTATTTGTTGACAAAGTTAGATAGTATCGTGTACAGTGCAAAGTTTTTATTCTTTATTTTATAAGTGAAGAAGTATTCAAGTCACATCCTCTACAAAATAGCTTTCTGAATACGATCTGCATCTATATATCAATAAAATGTTGCTATATTAAGATTTTTTCAATAGTACTTACAGTAACTGTAGAATCATCATTTCTTGAATGCTGTAAAAAAGAGAAATGTTGCTATATTGAAAGTTTTGATTGAAATGTCAAATAATTTTGGGTGGAAAGAAAATATTTTGATAAAGGTGTTAGTTGAAACCATTCTGAATATACAAATGAAACGTCTTATTATATCTGCTTTCCTATAGTCACCCATTTTTCTATTTTTTTATGGGTCTCGATGCCCTTTGAACCTTTTTTTTTACCTGCGTATTTTATAATATGTTATCAACATGATACTAAATTGATTTAATACATTTACTGTTTCGTATTTTTGACACCATAAACTGAAAATAAGGATTGAACACCACTTTTTTCCGTACTAAAATATTTGACTTATATGATCGAAAAATGTCTGCGAATTAATGAAGCAAAAATTATAGTTAAAAATTAGTGATATACAAAAGCTTTTAATAACGAAACAAGCAAAGTCTTCAGTTAAGTGGTTAATAAAGCAAAAGTGCAATTTCTGTAGCAAAATTTTAAGAACATTTTGAAACCACAAATAACCTACAATTTAAAAATATGTTTTATCTCAATATTTTCTTATAAGTGTGCTACAAAGTATGCGTTTTAAATCCGAGGTAATTCATTTAAGAAAAAAACAAATACATTTTATCATGATCTTTTGAAATTGTAGAAAGACGTTGCAAAATAGATTTTGAGCTAAAACAAAATCTGTATAAATGACAAAATACAGCATATAACAACGAGGGACACAAATTACCCACTTATTGGAGAATTGCCCATATATGCGTAAATACAATCACAAAACGTCTGTCATTAAAGGCAAAAAATACTATTTAGAAATCCTGTTATGAATTCAGATTTTCTGAATAAAAAATAAATTATTGAAACACACGCAAATGTGCAAATGATACAAATGGGTTAAAAAGTAATGGCTAGAGTAATAAGCCTATTTCGCATATTTTAAATTATCGGATCTTTATAGCACTTCTACGGATATCTAAATTCCTTTTAAGCAAAAAGTTTTGAAAATTGATATTTTCGTCATTTTCCGAAAGTGAAGGGTGACGCGTCTCCTTAAAAATACTTTTATACAGGGTTCGTACGCTTTTACCAAAATTTTTTATAGAATTTTTCAACTTATTTAAATGAGTCACAAATTCTTCAATTAAACGAGGTGTCTACAATTTCTGATATTTAAATATTACATACAAAAAATCGAATAAAAATGTGTGGTAAAAACGTACGAACCCTGTTATATGTCTAAAAATTATGTACGATAAAAAAAATACTTTAAAGAAGTAAAATACTTTACAATCAATTAGACTAGAACACATATTAAGTTAATAAGAAGACTTCATTGCACGAAATTTTTTATTTGTTTACTCTGATTTAACAAAACTCCATAGCTGACTCCAAAATCCAGCTATGTATCATGAACATCCAGGAACATTTTCTTATACAAAACATTAAAATTATTTCAAATACCTTCATAATATGTCCAGTTAATTTTTCTGGTTAGAATATTTTATCTTCGCATTTTTAGCTATACAGGAATATACGTCTAAACCTAAAGAACTGGTGTACTAATCAGCGATTGAACAAAAACATCCCATTCAGTCATGTTGAACTCCTGCACTTGCTTTATAGTGGAGTTGAGCCCAACTCCTTAAAATCTTTTCTGAGTCCCTCAGAGGTACTCCCCAGAGTCCATTTCCACTTCGGCTTTTCTGCTCCGGTCTCTAAGAAGGACCTTATACCAGCTCATCTCAGGCAGTTGGCATTAGAAGTTATAAATGAGATCCCTGATAACGCCATAAAATTATATACGGATGGCAGTAAACTGGACGACCACGTTGGGAGTGGGATCTACATTGAGAAACCGAGGCAAAATTTGTCCATCAGTCTCCGTAATGCTGATTTCTCTTCAGTCTTTAAAAGCGAGCTTCTTGCAATTGTATAAGGCTTCGAGGCTATTCTCAGCGAGAAGGACTTCGGAGACCTCTGGATTCTTTCAAACAGTCGCAGCTCCCTTCAACACCTTCACAATTTGATTACAGTTGGAGATAAAACTAGTATTTCCATCCTGCATAAACTTAAAATTATTTAAAATCTCCATGATGTTCATTTTCCGTGGAATCCATCCCACGTAGACATTTATGGCAATGAGCAAGCTGAACGCTTGCCCAAGGAGGGTTTTTGTCAATCTATATATTCCTCTTCGGCCCTTACCTACTCAGAGCATCAATCTACAGTTAAATCTAAAATTTCAAAGTAATGGAAGGTCCCTCCCAGCAACCATTGGTACGCGGGCAAGGCGCCGGGCTGTTCGTTCGCTATCAACTGTGACGGAGCCTCTCGAACGGCAATTTCAAGATTGGCAAGTGGGCACACGAAAAGTCTCTCGTTCGTTGAGGGCAGAAATATAGTTGAAGTCTGCTCTAAATGTCAAGATCAACAGGTCTCTGCAGAATAAATCCTGGACTACTTAAGCTTTCCAGGGAAGACTTACATGCTTCCCTTCTTCTGGTTCATTATTTTCTGAAAATAAACGATCTGTTGGATCTTGTCTGATTTCGTCAGACAGTTGGAGGATAAGCCACAACAACAGCGACAACAAAGAATGGTTAAATGAGTATTTTAAATCTTAAAAAGAATATTACGGTGAGGAATTCGAAGCAGACCCAAAAATGTTTATTTCATGCCACAAAAATGATAATAAAAGTTTCAGATTGCAGGGTATTCAGAGTTTACTTCTTAAGAGCCTACATTAGTCATGCGAAGGAACGCGTAAGCTAATGTTAAGCCTATAGGATGGTTATTTTTAAATTTCTTTCTCACATTTTAATATTTTTAAATGTTTTTTTTTTGCATAGGAAAACTGAGAACAATCTCTAGCGTTCCTAGTTTTTACTTTCTTGATTTTCGTTACAGTATTTTTTATATTAGGATAGTTTTAATTTCAGAACCGGTTCTAATCGGTTCCGAAAGTGAAAGCATTTTTTTTAAATCTGAAACCAACATCGGAAAATTAAAAACTAGCAACGTTAGAGATTGTCTTCAGCTATTCTATGAAAAAAACGCATTTAAAAATATTAAAATGCTAATATGAAATTGGAAAATAACCTTCTATAGAGTTAACATTAGCTTGCGAGTGCTTTCGCGTGACTAGTCTAAGTTATCAAGGGAAGAAAAGGTCAAGTCACTTTCTCTAAAAAATGCCTTTTTTAAGATGATTTATAAAGGTGTTGCAACATCATCACGTCTTTAATAGTGTTTAAAAGAGAAATGGTGTTTCTAGTAATTTTTAGATTGAAGCTAATTTTGGAATGCCTTTAATTAAATAAAGAGAACATTATTATTCACAATTAGTAGTATAACAAATTCCACTAAATTGGCAACACTGCAAATTATTTCTTGAAATTGTGCCTGCATTCCTATCGTTTCGAAGTTCTGTATTACATTTAAATTAATTTTATACGCCAAAATGCCAGATAGGATTATAAAAGAATACCTTTCAAAATATGAAATTTATTTGAAAAATGTCTATTCAGACACAACAGTGTGTGCAATAAATTTTGTTTAGTAAAATAAATTAGGATCACATTTATGCTAATAAAAAGCCACACTTCGGTGAGAGCAATTTTTAAATTGAGCATAATCATTTATCACTATTACTAATTAATTTTAAGAAGTTTTATCCCTTCAAATGTTTTTGTGAACCTTCAAATTATGCAGTATTGAATAACAATATATCCAAATAAAAATATTTGCTTTATTTAATCGTGGTTTTATCTCTGCACATGTTACCTCTAATTACCTGTCTTCAAAGGCCTTCTATACAAAAAATTGAGAAATTCTTACGAATTCGTACAGTGCAGTCTGAAAAACTGAGAGTTCAATCGATAGATAGTACAATCCGAATTGTTGATTTTTCTTACAAGTTGTACATCAAGGCTATACCATTGTTCGTCGATTTGTTTTAGTATCGCTGCAGATTATAAACCCTGATTATATTAACCCTGTAAGATTAGTTATTTATTTAGATGTTAATGTTATGCTTCTAATATTCGATTTATGGAAAATTCTTTCCATAAATTTAGAAAAATATAATTAATTAAGTCAATCTTCGAAATTAAATTCTTTCTCTGCTAATTTTATCAAAGAATTTTAATTAGGGACAACACAATAATATCGACATTCAGCAGTCTAAAAAAAATAATTTCAGTCCTTTAATTTACAGTTTTCAATTAGCTGGAATATTTTATTTTAAAAATGCTTGTTATATGAACGCAATTCAATCTTTCATTTTAGAAACCAATGAAGCATTAAAAATAAAAGTAAGTTCCATCAGATGTCTTTAAAAAATAAGGCGCTGTTGTTGAAAACATGGGTTTTTACTTCTTTTACTGTGACAACACAATTAGTTTTCAAAAGTATTAACTAATGGCACATAAATCTCAGCGGGAACTTTTTAAAGAATAGCTTCTTAATGAAGAATGAATTGATCAAATAAATCAAGTTAGTTATTAGTGTAACCGCAAAAATACTAACATGTCAGCAGTGTATTCTTAAAATAATTTCAGACTTATATGTTTTCCATTTTTCATTCAATTACCGTAATTTCGGGTGTATAAGCCGCCACTCAAATAAATCGGTTTCGGACCGGAAATTGTTTTTAATAAAATGTAACGTGTTACATCTTGGCACTTATTTGCATTTATTTCTATAAAAACAATTCTGGTTTGATACAGACTTAATTTATCCGCGGCTTATACACCGGAAATTATGGTAGCTGTAATGGTTTGTCTTGATTTTTTTTTCATATGCCAGTACTTCAATATTTTATTTTATAAACAAAAGTAAGAAACAATAAAGCATTAAAAAAGAAAGGATCATTTTCTCTGATGTCTTTGAAAAATGAAGGTATGTTGACGAAAACGTAGTATGTTTTTTTTTTCTCGTTTCACTGCAGAAATGCAATTTATTTTCAAATGTAATATCTAATGGTGGATAAGTCTCTGCGGGAAATTTTACGAACTGCTTTTCTATGACAAGTGAATTAAAGAGGGAAGAAATATTGAAATGACGATAGGAAAGATATAATTAATTTAGACTATTAGTATTTGCTTTTATTTATTTAGGTTTTATAAAAAATAATATCTATAGATATATTTAATTGTAAAAAATAGTAACAAAAGTTTTAACATTGTACTACAATATTAATCTTTCAAAACTAGTTTTGCTTCGATAACTTTTAAACAAGTTGACGAATTTAAATTTTCTTTTTTTTTTTTTTTAAATGGAGGATATTGAATTGTCTCTCTCTACAAAATATACTTGAAAAACAAAGAATTTAACTTTTCAACTGGATTTTTGTGGATTTTGAATTTTTTATTATACTTTTGTTTATCTAATCATTTTTGTTGTTGTTACAGATATAATCGAGAGACAGTTATAAAATGATGTAATTCTGTAGATGTAGATGCATATGTGTATATTTAGATGAGTAGAATTTGCACCCACAGATGCAGTACATGTAGATACCATATATACTTACGTATAAGTCAATTCCAAAATTCTAGATATATATAACATGTACTTTCGTTTGAATACTTTATGTAGTAATCTACGCCCTATTTAAATCACAGACGATTAATATGAAATCTGAGATTAAATAAGGAAAAGGAAACTATTCCAAAATACTGTTTTAAAAAAGGAATAATCGATTATTTCTGTTAAATTTATATATCGACTTACACGGGAATGTATAGTGTATGTACATATACATATACAGGGTGATTTTTTTAAAGTTGTGAAAGTAAAACCCTATAACAAAAGAACCACTGATCCAAATGTCCTGAAATTTCACCAGTATGCTCCCAAAGCAATGGGTATTTTTAGGCGTTGTTAAAAAAAAATTAAAAACGCACCGACAGATGGCGCTGTATATGCAGTAAAGTCAAGAGACGAGCTTGTGCACGACACACTCACAGTGGATACACTTCGCTCTGTTGTGGAACATGAAGTTTCACGTTTCCAACTCGTAGCTGAAAACGGTGGACAGCACATTGAAAATCTCTTGAGTTAAGTTGCGCTGCTCCGCACGAATGCTTTATTCCATATTTTTATTTCGTTCTGTTATTGCGAAGGTGTTCGCAGTTCCTTTTCCCAATTACTGCATTCTGTGTATTTTGGATATGCGTAATAAAATTTACTTTTTCTAAAAGTACAGCCAATTGTTTTCCTCCCACTGACGATATTCTTTGTTTCTGTTAAATTACAGCGCCCTCTGTCGGTGCGATTTAAATTTTTTTTAAACACGCCAAAAAAATCCCCATTGCTTTGGGAGCATACTGGTGAAATTTCACGTCATTTGGATCAGTGGTTCTTTTGTTATAGAGTTTTACTTTCACAACTTTAAAAAAATCACCCTGTATAAATATAAATATAGATGTAGACATGTAAATGATGATGTAGGCATAATGTAGATATGTAAATATAGTTGTAAATTTCTAGACATACATGTGTAGACTAGATTATTTTTTAACACAATTTTTCAAATTGGTAAAGTAATCATACAAGTTGTAAATTTCCAACTGGACGAAAAATGTCCGGGCCAGGATTCGAAGTTATTAAGGATTAAGTGTATTCACGTATCCAGCGTTTACTGGAGTTCCATTACCTGCGATCTTTTCTGTTGAGCTGATTAAAATATCAGACCAGATGCTTTGATCAATAAGGTTAACTGTATGAATTATGCTCTCCAGATTCGACCGGGATAGCTCAGTGGTAGAGCGTGGCGGCTTCAGCCAAGCGATCCCAGGTTTGAATCCTGGCCCGGACATTTTTCGTCCAGTTGGAAATTTACAACTTGTATACATGTGTAGCTTCATTCTAACTTGAAGAGTAAATATGTAAATAATTTTTTCTACTAATGTAGAACTTTATCTTACAGTGTAAGTGTCTTACTACTTTTAATTGCTAAAAGGCGTAAAATAAAAAATTTCTAAACAATAAAATAAGTTTTATTGGACTGTTGACATGTTTCTACTCCATCGAAGCCATTATCAAAACACATAAGAATATTTTACATTTGCACGGTTTATAAAGTTATTATTTGAAACGCCATCATACGTCATTTTAAATTTTAGGAGAAAGTCGGGTATTCGTGGCCGGTAGGTAACCGCGGACAATTCAATTTCTAAGAAATTCAAAGTGTTGCGTAAAATAAGAGTTATTGTAAATGAACGCCCTCTAGAGTAGAAACAAATACAGTTTATTTGCGACGAGGACGCCGAGTAAGTTAGTCGTGAGTGTGTGTTGTGTTTTCGTCACTAAATTTCGAAAAAACGAGACAGAATGCATCACATGCGGATAAACATTTGAAGAAGACTGGATTCAGTGCCAGGAATGCAAAGACTGGGCCCATGAAGATTGTGTTTATATAGATGCATCGGATTTTTATTATAATTGTGATGTTTGTAAGACCAAAAAACGGTTGGGACACCATTGATTAATATGTCCGAGGCTAACCGCCGTTTTTTTTGACGTCAAAAAAAATATGGCTAAATTATTTTCAGTATATTTCGTTAAATAATTCGATATTATTAGCAATGTTTAATTAATATCATTAAAGAAGTTCGTAATTTTATTTTAAGTATAAAATAAAGACAGAAATTTCATTCATTTGTTTTTGATTTGCAATTTATCCAAGCGTCCGGGGTTACCCGATCGGTAACTCGATGTGAAGTCCATATTATTACAAGGTGTTATAATGTGTGTGTTTTATCTAAACATTTTTATTATTTAACTAGAAATTTTTTTAAAAAAAGCATTTTTGAAATCTCAACTACACCGGTGCATAAATAAATAGAACCTGCCAGAAAGGCAATTTCTTTTCCCAATGTAATCTTCTACTGTGCTTTACCTAAACGTAAAACTTAATTATGATAATATTCCGAAAATATGAGACCATTTCCTTCCACAAAGAATAATAAAATTATATTACCTTCCCGTATCAAACTCATTAAATGCATATTTATACATTCCTTTTAGGATAAAAAGCACCAGGTAAAACTATAAATAAACACAAATCAAATGACATTTATACGTTCTGCATGTTTCTATTTTCATCTGTTAGGAATGTACTTTAAATTTCAACAATGCACCAAGAATGCTTATTATAATATATTTTTACTACGTAATTTAAATAAAAATATTTTTGAACTATCTGTGTCTTTCTACTGGAAATAATTGCTCTGTTTAAAGAAAAAAGCTTGACTTTCTGGAAAGAGATACTAAACAAAAATATTCTTCCTAAGAATATTCCTCCAACTTATCCAGAATTACTAATCAATGGTAAGAAAATATAACGTTATTGCTTACTTAGGTTTTTGGACGTTTCACATGAATTTCAATAAATAAATAAATAAGTAAAGTAAAAAATATACCACATTATTATATTTCGAACACTTGTAATGTAAGGATATTATTGTAATCATCATAAAATCCTAAATATGGAAATTTCTTTACACTATGAAGTTCCCTAATTCCGCTTTTGCAATGATTCGATATGTATGTGTATGCGTATGCATGCTTGGTGGCATTTATGTATGTTTTCGAGTACCGAAAGTGCGTTTTTGGTATTTTTACGATGATAAGAAAATAAGTTGAAACTGGTGGGAAACAATAAGAACTAAAAGAACTTCTTAAAACACCATCAAAAACTTTTAAATGCGCTAGGCCTTTCGAAAGATCTGAGTCTTTCTTCGTCAGGAGCAAAAAAGACATGCTTCTATTATGAAAGCAGCAGCAAGACTGAAGTGAGAGATAAGGGAAAGGAAACAAGCTGAAGAAACAGCCAGTAGGAAAGTAGAAATCAACAGCCAATAGGAAAACCTTTTCAGTACTACCATATAATGTATTTTTTAGTTAATTAATATTAGTCTGTTTTTTGTATATTTTTTTATATTTTATTTACTTATTTATTTCTTAATTTCATCTGTTCCCATATTTTAATATATATGTGTGTTTTCATTTTATTGTAATTTATTTTTTATTTTATTTAATTTCATTTTTATGATTTTTTTTTCAATTTTCTTCCTTATTCCCCTTCTACTTTGTGTTCTATTGTTTTGATTTTACTCTTCTGTGATTGGCTGTGGTCTTCTGTTTTCCTATTGGCTGTTGATTTCTACTTTCCTATTGGCTGTTTCTTCAGCTTGTTGCTTTCCTTTAGCTCTCACTTCAGTCTCGCTGCCGCTTTTATAGTAGAAGCACGTCTTTTTTGCACCTGATGAAGAAAGACTCAGATCTTTCGAAAGGCTTAGCGCATTTAAAAGTTTTTGATGGTGTTTTAAGACGTTCTTTTAGTTATTTTACGATGATGTCTGTAATGTATGTATGCGACTGAACACGTTAGCGTCCAAACTGTATTCATTTTTGTAAAAGTTGGACATCTAGCCATTTTAAAACCTTTTCAAATCATTTTGTGGCCAGAGTAAACCGAAAAGTATTTTCTTAACTCAATTATTCATTGAAATATTTTTATTTCCCGCTTCATCTTATTTTGATACTGCACTCATGTTTAAAAATGATTACCTAACTAAGTAAAGATTTTCTTTTTTATTATTAAAACAAATAGTGAGCTTTATTAATCTGATAATAGCTTATGGAAATTCTAGTATACATTTCGCGGACGATAAATGGTAAAATATCAATATTTAAAACAACTTAACACACTCATTGGCAAGACTATGTAAATTCAATGTGAATATTTATTTTCATTTACAGACTTAAATATCAGCTTGGGCGGAATAGTAATTCATTGAAAATTACGTCATAAATTTTGAAAAATATTTCAACATTATGAATGAAAGTGCACGTTTTCATTAGAACATGAGGTCATTTTCACCAGTGGAAACATTAAATTTTTGTAAAACTAGAGATTAAGTTTATATAGTATATTCTTATATCACTACTAGGATACTTTGTCCCCTGTGCCCTTCGTGCACCAACCACCGAACTTTCTAATTTTCTCTCTCTCTGTCTCTGTCTCTCGCTGCCTCTCTGTCTCTCACGGCCCTAGAAAAATTCATTGGAGAATTATTTACATTACACGGGAAAAAATTTCCAAAAATCGCCACTGAACACAAAAAAATGCCAAAAGTCGTATAGAAAAATTCTCGAAAAATTAAAAAATGTACGAATTCCGAATAAACTTTATTGAAAAGACGGCAAAATGGCTAAATATTTGGCTAAAAGATTGAAACCTGCAATTGCTAGTGTGAAGAAATCGCCACGAAAAGCGAAAATAACGCTAAAAATAGCATAAAAAGTTAAATAACAGAATATGTTGTAAAGAATATCCTCTTTAATAAAAAGCTATGCGTTGCTGACGACTGGGATTTTCGCTAATCGTTACCTCAGATTAATCTCGGAAAATGAAACATTTGAAGTTACTGAAAAAATTAATAGGTCGAAAAATATTTGTCACAAAATTGTTAGAGAAACTACGTTAGCAAGGTAAAAAATTGTATTTTTCTTGATATGATTTTAAAATCTAATGATTATGCCGTTTTTCAAATATTGAATTTCAAAAATTACCACATTTTACAATGGAGTACCATAGTGAAACCTTCACGCATAAAAAGATAATGATAACGGCAATGTGTCCTGACGTATGTATATTGACTATAGCACGAGTCACAAATTATAGTAGCCTTATTATTCTGTTAAAATATAAAAGGGAATTATGATGTCACGACCATATTTTACTCCACCTCAGTGTGGCATATCCATTTCATTATATTTGAAGTATTGTAACTTCATTAAAATCCAACGGAAATGATATTTCCCCCATAGACATCATAATGTAAACCCCATAGACACGATAATGTAACACAATTATTCATTTTCTTTAAAGCTGACCTATTCCATAATAGAGTCTGCAGAGAATTTGCCTAATTTGGAACGAAATTTTTTGGATACCTTTTGGTACTTTTTCGTTATACCAATATTATGCCAAAGTGTATACTAATGCGCCATTTATTTCAACCCTGAATGTGCAAATAATTTTTATTTCAAACCGTGCAAAGCACTGTGGCTCGTTATTTATTCAACGTGAATCTCTCTTTTTTTTTTAATTATTACTTAATTGTAAGCATGCAAAACATTTTAATTTAAAATTTTTTGAATCGTAAATACTTTTTATTCTGATTCAAAAAGGAAATGTTTATTAACCTTGAGGAAGGTATTTTGGCGGGACTTGCACTGTTAGTTATAATTTATCACAGATGGTTTTAGTATCTCGCACATTGTTCTACTTTGCTTAGTTATAGATTTATGGGGGAAAGTTTTATAATCAGATGAAACCGATTATGGAAGCTTATCCTTTTAAAAATATTCTACCGAATGAATTTTGACGGAACCTTCCCTGTTAGTTAGATGAGTTTTTAAGGATGGTTATAGTACCGTAATTTCCGGCGTATAATCCGCAGCTCAAAGAGTCGTTTTTCGACCCAGAAATATTATTTTATAAAATGTAACTTAAAAGATCGCTGTAAATATTTAACTACAATTATTGAATAAAATTTCTGGGTCGAAAAACGACATTTTGAGCTGCGGATTATACGCCGGAAATTACGGTATATAGCATATCTTTTATAGTTCTTTACCAAATCCTACTGTGAGTGATCAACGAAAAGAGTTTGCCTTAACAGCCTAAATTTTGTCTGATACACTAAAATTGTAATAACGCAATGGCGTTCGCATCGTTTTCCAGAAATGTAGAAGGACATTCCAAGTAAAGGTCCATATCGTTTTAAAACACAAAGTCAAAGTCAAGGTTAATATTTCGTTTGATTAAAGATGCGTTAAGAGAAATTGACCAGCGTAGCTCGCATAGTTTGCTAGTGTTGTAATAATAGATATAACCAAAAAATCCAAAAACTGGATTCAGGGTGCATAACATTCAGACATACATGTATCTTCCTACCAAATCTTGCTCTGCGCGCATCAGTCTCTTCAGCAATATTTGGACAGACAGACACACCCACAAACTTCTATCATTATTATTATATATCATTGTTCATATGTAATAAGTACATAAAATGACAGTGTAAATAAATTATATAGTTCTTTAAATGACATAATGGGTATTATAAAACTGTTCCAGAAAATATTTTTAAATTATTTTAACATGTAAATTTTTCCCACAAAAAATTGAATTTAATTTTTAAATAATTGCTACTTTTTTTAATCGCAATAAAAGTCTTAATAGCATTCGTTTTCATATTTTTTTAAGCATAAAAAATAAGAAAGCTTCAGATTTGTTTAATATGGATCGTTGGAAGTTTTTGTTGCTTTCTCCCCAAAAATATTTAGTCGATTAAATTTAACTGCCATCTGACACAACAAACTATATAACTTTCTCTTTTATTTGATTTATTGTAGATACAGAGGGAAAAATAAAGTGTTTCATTTTACAAAAAGCATTTTGATATTCGAAGAATCTTTTAAAAAAGAAACTGTCATCAATTACTTCTTCTAAAAAATAGAGAAATACGTATGTAAGCGAATTTTCCTGAAAAATATGTCTTAGTATAATATTCCATATATCTTAATATAATATTTCTTCATATTTATTATATTTTATTAACTTAATTCGAAGAATTATTATAAGCGGTATTTTGTATTGAAATCGGTGAAGATAGTTCAATTACATAAGTTTTATAAAATCAAAAACTATGCATAGCAATTTAACTATCTTTTGACGGCATATACTTGACAACATTGTGTTGTGCAGTGTGCAATTTTTTTTTTTAATTTTGTCTAATTTTTTAAGGTTTATTTTCAATATTTTACTCAAAATTTCTTTATGTGGAAAAAGATTTAATCCATAGTTTGAAATAGCCGTTTTTCTCTACTGTTGCCGGATTTTAAAAAGCAAAAATAATAATATTTCGAAAGACATTATGTTCGTTTGGAAACATTTTCATTTAAAACTACAAAATCTTTCAACATTAATTTTAGGTATATGTAAGGTTATTTTTATTGGATCGGATAACGACAGGCAAGTTAACTAGTTAAACATATACATTTAGTCAACGTTTGAATGAGATTAAGTACGCTTCTACGCTTCAAAGTTTCGTTGAAAGTAATTGGCGAGTTATTTTAAACAAAAATGCACTTTTATTAGTTGTAATTAGATAATTTTATATAATCTTTTTCTTTTTAGCAGAAAGACAGTCTGAAATTTCCGAATGTTTGTTTACTTCAAAAAATAAATCTTCTATCCCAGAATTATAAATTTCTTTCTAACGTATCTATTTAACTGTTATATCATCTTAAATTTTTTATAAAGTATTGTTTGGGTTATAGAAGTAGGGAATTGTTATTAATATATTGTCAAATCATTTTGGGTAATTTTCAACTTTAGTGTATTTTACAAAAGATTGAAGAAAGAAAAAATAATAAGTGGAGATGACATGTTTTATCTCGTGTCTCATTTTCTTATTATACTTATTTAGTTCTCTTTTTTTTCGCAGAAAGCCTATTTGTATACTTTATGCGTTATTATTTTTTCCACTTATAAAAAATGCTATTTCATCTGTGATTCTTAATAGTTCATGTGAATAATATACATTATTAACTGATTTGACATGAAGTAACAAAAAAAGACATGTACATCTATTAATAGATAAACGCCTTTTGTTGTATATACTTTCAAAATTTCGCGGAGATCTTAAGACATAGTTATCATTATTTTTTCTTGTATCCTTTTGCTGTAAATTCCGTTTATTTTGTTCGTGTCATTTTTTGTATTATAATTTACTTTTGTGGATTGGTAACGTTATTTTTTCTCTGTACTCTTATTCAATTAAAAAATAAGCCTAATGTTCCATTTGTTTTTTCATACCCATTTCTACGCATTCATGCAGAACCACTGACCGATTGACAAATAATTTTTCTTTTAATTGGCTGATGACTGAAGAAAATTTCACGTCTCCAGTGACTTTCGTATACGCTGACTTTTTAATTTTTTTTTATGTGCATGATTTCTAAACTAGTATTAAGTTAGTTTTTATAGAAAACAATAAATAATATAAATATAATTTTACTATTTAGATTTAGGTTAAAAACAAACTCAACAAACTGTCATTATTTCAACTTAATTTTAATTACATGCTAAATGAACTGGACTATCATTACTATGTTCTTTAAGAAAATTCGCTCGAAAATGAAAAACGATTAACCGATCAAAATGTGTAACTGAAAACCCACTTCATCGCATACGGTCAAATGCAGCAGCCCTTCAGCATATTGCATATGCCGAGAGGAACATTTATATTGCGCGATATATCAGAAACAGCGATGTAACTAAACCGAGGTAATTACAAAATATTAGAAAGATAATGAAGCTACTGGTAAATATTTTGTACTGGAATTTGTTTGTTTCAGAAACTTAGTTTATACGCAGAATGAGTTTTTTATACGCAAATTACTTTTTTCTACAATTATTATAATCGACATGAAAGGGCTTAATTTCTTTAAAAGTACTTACAGTTTATTTTTTTTCTCGATAGACCCGAATAATACAGCGATATATCTGCAGGAGCGATATAACGCAGCTCAACGATACAGGAATTTACCTAGAAGAGAATAAATCACTACCACAGGTGAGAAGCTCCCACTAATCTTCAATAATATGTGGATTAATTTGGCCCGGTTTAACAACGTTTCGAACCAGAAAATTTATTTTATGAATCTAAATTTATTTAATTTCGGGTTTTTTACGTGAAGTTTATTTCATTTCATTTCTTAAAAAAATTCTGGGGCGAAACGCATTAATCCTGGATCAAATTAACCCAGATATTACGGAAGATTAGTGGGAGCTTGGCACCTCTGTACTACAATTAACATATATTATCTACAATTAAATAATTGTATATGATTTTTTTGTCATATATTCTTTTTAATTTTTACTCTTAAAATCATAGAAAGAATTTAAATTAATAAATATGGCAACAATAAAACACGTATTGATGTAAAGGCGAAGATAAATTGCTTTGTGGTTTTTATGGTGTTATGTCGAATATCAGAACTGTAAGGGGTGATAATACATGTCAAGAGAAATAAATTTTGTGTAAGAAACCAAGGTCGCAATCCACTTAATTAAATAAAAAATGCACGGTGTCTCTCACCAAGCCAAAACCACCTTTTCGTTCATAACTGCAATAATAATGAAGTATTTCAGTGAAATCTTCAACATAATACTTTTATTTTTCTTAAATGTCGTGCATCAAGAGAAATATTGGTATTTCACTGCATTTCAATCAGTAACATCGTATGCATTGTCTTTCTATGTTTTGAAGCGTCTAGCTCCATGTTACTTGAAAGTGGAGGACTACACTTTTTGTGTTTTAATCACGTTTCACAGAAAACAAAGTAACTATGTTGAAGATTTTGCTGAAATATTTTCATTATTGTTACAGTTATGAGCGAAAATGCGTATATTTAGTTTGGTATGAGACATCCTGAATTTTTGATTTAATAAGTAGATACCGACCCTGGTTTCCTATACAAAATTCGCTTGTCTTGACACGTATTATCACCCCTTAAAGTTCTTACCACCAATTCAGATACAAAATATATTTGTGATAGTATATTTGTGATAAACATTTTACCTATTTCACACAAAGAAAAAATGTGAAATAAGTGATGCTTTTGCCTTTGTCCTTCTTGTTACTCTTTAGGCGTTTTCCTTGCGCATAAGAATTCACTTTTAAATGATAAAAACTATGCAGGGTCATTGAAAATGTTTGAACACATTTCAAAAAATGATTACTCCAAAAGTAATTGAGGAAAGTACTTAAGAGTAATTGAGGAATTATTTGAAAAGTACTCGGCAATTATCCAAGATTTTTTAGATGTAACTGCTTCACAGCCTTGATCTTCAGACGAAGAGAAGAAGCAATTGCACGGTGAACCAGGTCTTCGTGCTGTCCAACCTTTTTCGTTCATTTAGTGATGCTATATCTAAAACTATTGAAGGTATAGAAAAAATGTCAATTAGAAAGTTCTTCAGCATCGTCTGATAATTCATCTAGATGTGAAAATATTATTAAAGAAATTTATAATATCGTGTTATTGGAACGCCTGCATTTAAATGAATTTAATTTTTATAGGGTGCGTAAAGCTGTTCACATTTAAGTACTGCTATTTCTGAATTGTAGTATTTGCCTTATGTAATCGTAGACTTTTTTCAGAAATGAAGTCGCCTATTTGTTATTTGTTTTACTCAAAAAATAAGCTTCTCTATAAACCCTGTCTAAATTAAAAAAAAAAAAAATTATAAATAGATGCGCTTAGAAGCTTCGAATTCTTAAATAGAATTATTTCGATTACTTAAGTTTTTCACTATATTGCATTATATGTATTTTACAGGATTATCAGAAGAAAATGTATTTAAAGGTTACTTCTCAAGAATAGCGCTACACGGATATTTATAAATTATTTTTTCATTCATTCATTCATTTCAAATGCAGTTCTTACCTGTCTGAATTACTACATCATCAAGTAAGATAATCAGTGGCTGATCGTGACTGCCTTTATTTGGGCACTAAATGCGTAGTTGCAAAATTTTATTCTTTTCTTACCACTATTCTGTAAAAGAAATATTTGTCTTACTTGTTGGTAGAAAATTTTGCCATTAAATTAAAAAAGAAATTTTAAAAAAAAAATAATGGTAAGAAAAGAATAAAATTTTCAGCCGTGTATTTAATGCCCAAAAAGAGCGAATCACGAGCCGCCACTGAAGATAATATTATTTTATTAGGGATAACACATTTATATAATATAATATTTATGAAAAAGAACATTCAAATGTCTTTTAGACTGTAAAAACCAAAAAGTTTTCTATTATTTATCTTTATGGAAAGGTATTGTTTTGTCCTTCAAAAGCAATAAATGTCCATTCGCTTTCAAGTTTTGTTTATTTGGTGCACTTTCTAGTTTTATTTATTTTAAAAATGCTTCGAACGTCCGGAAGGTTTTATACTACAATAATATTTATTACCTATTTTATTATACAGTAAAATATCATTGCTCGAAAAGAAAATGCATTTCAACTAGTAAAAATGGCATTCATATTTTTTCTTGTAGTACAAAATCCAGTTTTCTTTCTACATGAGATATAGCGTAAAATATGTAATAAATGTGTACTGAAAGTGCATTTTAAAAATATAGTACACCCTTTATTTTATTTTTTTATTTTTTCTACTTTTTAGTGTTTAAAATATTTCATTCTGGCAGTTTCACAGCCAGTTAAAATATTTTAGCTTGCGTGGTTTGGCAATAAATTATCTTTTTTGATATGTAACTCGTATACCGTTGTAACCATAAAGAATATTTGGTGATTTATCACCTATACCCGGCTAAAAGAAAATTCCTTAAAATGAATTTATTAATTTATTATTGAGTTCTAAAAATATTAAAATTCTGTATTACGATCGGAACACACCTGTGTACATATTTTTTATAAATTCATAATTTTTATAAGTTCAATCAGGAAGTCAGAGAAAAATTGATTGTAAAATTCCATCTTTACGTACATGAACAAAGTTACGTTAAATAAAAGCGTGTAAAAACGTATATAATGCTTGTAGTAGCGTTTTAAACACGACAGTTAAGAATCTACGCGATTCACGCGAAGAAATGCTCCAGCTAATGTTAAATCTATGGAAAGGTTATTGCGCGATTTCTCGCTCGCATTTTAATATATTTAAATGATTATTTTTGCATAGGATAGCTGAGGTTGATCTCTAACGTTGTTAGTTTTTACTTTTTTGATTTTGGTTACGGTTTTTTTATAAGCGGACATTTTCAATTTTGGAACCGGTTGGAACCGGTTCTGAAAATGAAAGTACCCTTATATAAAACAAACTAGAACCAAAATCGAAAAAGTAAAAACTAACAACGTTAGAGATCAACCTCAGCTATCTTATGCAAAAAGAATCATATAAATATATTAAAATGCGATCAAGAAATCGCGCAATAACCTTCCCATAGACTTAACATTAGCTGGAGCGTTTTTTTCGCGCGACTGATCTAGGCTCTTAAGCAAAATAAATGAAACTCAATGTTGTGACTTCTACGCGGTAATAGGATGAAAATATGCACAGATCTTTTTTCATGATTCTAAATTAATATTTAACAAAGAATAAAGAATAATATTTTCATTGAAATAGCCTCGCTTAAACATACATGATTCTTAATAAAAAAAAATTATAAATGGGAGAGCATGAAAAATCCATTTCGATGTTGAATATTTGAGGGGGTTAGATTGACAGTGGAGTAAATCAAAAATTTGAAAAATCTAGATAACCACATCATCACTAAACGTATATTAATTTATGTCCAGTGCCACACTCAAATAAGACATAGTTCACTTAAAGAGTCGCTAGTGGACAAAACAAGTTGGACCACTTAATGCAACGGAAAAAAGAGTTTCACAAAACCTATCATTTCTCAAATTGCTAAATATTGACTTACTCAACTGCCATTCTAACCCCCTCATTTATTAAAGTACCTGTTAAAATATAGTGTTACAAGAATATTTATATTTATAAATAATTATGTAAATTTTAAACTATGTATCTGTTTATTCTTTTCGAGTGCCATTCTTGTCTGCCAGAACTCTTTCATCAATACACGTGTAATATATTATTTGTGAAAAAGAACAAACAAATACATCTTTTGTATTAGTAAATGGAAAATAGTGATTATAATTTATCGAGACGTAAAAGAATTGTTACCATCTTTCAAAATAAATGCACCAAACTTCTATTCACTTTCAAGTTTTGTTTATTGGAAGAAAGATTTCAAACTGTTCGGGGATTTTTCTGTTCCAATGGCATTCATACGTTATTTTACGACACAATAAAATATCATCGATAGAAAAGAAAAGTATTTGAATTGCAAGAAGAATCGTTTATCATTCACTTCACACAATAGTGGAAATTTTATTCAAAATACATTTGTGTTTTAAGATTATACGCGTGAGAATTTTAAATGATCTTTTATATGCAAAATATGCATGTTTTAAATATTTTTATTTTACATAATTGTTTTGTAATTAATAAGTTTGGCTTTAAAAGAATAAGTTTTTAGAAAGGAATTATATTTATCTTCCATTTTAATATTTTTTTTCTTTTTGCTAAATTAATTTTAATATAGATCTAATTTGATTTAAGAAATTTAATTATTTTGTTTAATCTAATTGCATGTTTTGTATTATAAAAAAACCAATGCGTGGGCATCTTCTGAACTTTTTTCATTGCATATAAATATACCATGAAAAGTATTTTTAAATTATAATAGGCATGACAGTGATAGTAAAATATGAGTAAAAAAATTAAAAAAAAATTAAGCACTCTTTTTCCTTTTCATAGAAAGTTTTGAATGACAAAGATAAAAAGTACCAAATAATATTTCCTAATCATATCTTATTTCGTGCAAAGAAACTAAATGATAAAATTCTGACACATTCTGGTGTATTAAATTGTTTAAAATAATATTCAAGTTTATATACATTTTTTTTTTAATCTGATATTTTTTGTTTATTTGCTAAAGTTTCCCATATGTTTATTTTATTAAAAAAGATATTTTCATTTACACTTATAAGGTTATCCAAACGCTTTTTAATATTTCGTTTCTACTTGGTGTAATTAAATTTTAATTCTTTATTCTGTTATCCAAAACTTTTTTTGCGCTAATAATAAAATATGTTTGAGACTATCTGCGCTATTTTGAATGTGGTTGAAAATATACGAAAATGCATTTTAAAATCTAATGCGTTTACTAACATATTCATAGAGTATTTTACAAAACAGGTGTTTCCGCAAGTACGCATAGTAATACATTATTGTAATAATATATACGAATACCACGTATTTAACCCATTCGCTGCCAACCACGACTATACTCGTGGTTTTTCAATCTAAAATTACGAATTCGTTCGAGGAAATTTCGAAAGAAGAATTTTTATTTTATGTAATCAAAAATGTATGTAATTATATAAAGTAAATATTGCTATTAGTATTTTCTGCTATGAATTCGAACTTTCTAAAAAAAAATAAAATTCTGGTAATTTTAACTCGGCAGTGTACGTGTTAAGAATAGTAATCTTCAATTTATTAATTTGCAGAAATTCTGTGAATAAATAACGCATAGATTTCAACATGAAAATAGTGGTTACGCACGGGCTGCTGTTAAGAAAACCTGTTTTAATTGTTCAATGGGCGTGCTTAATTTTTTTTTTTGCACTACCTAGCTCATGATATATTTTTTGCAGACAATAATTACGCTACTACAAACGCAAGATATTTCCTAGCGTAAAAACATACCTCTTTAGAGCAAGAGAGAAAAGATTTTGCATATCAACAGTATAAATTCAGTTATAATTTTGTGCTAGTTCAAAGAACAAATTATAAGAAAAATCACGTTTTTTGTAAAATTTTCAATAGAATGCTCGCTGGAATTATATACAATTTTACTGTGGAACTATCGTTCTTGTCTTGTATTTTCAATAAACAGTGTCATATACAATATGTCTATATTTATTAATTCTGTTATACACACTATGTCTATATTTATAGAAAAAATATGAATTTTCAAATGATTATTTGCTGATTTTGACAGAAAATTTCATCAAAGAATGACTGCATTTTCCTCAATGAAAGAAATCTGAATCGCAATGATGAAAATGGAAATGTTCCAAAATTATGGCCGCCATAATTAACGGAAATATCAAAGCGAAACTTCTGCGCCAGAAATAGCGAAATGATTGACGATACGGAAATATTTGACAACTCAGTTACGGGTATTTTTATCGTGATTTCACAAGATTTTTTTTGATACTTCAAGTGTTTTTATAAATATGTTATAAATTCCCATTTTTCTCATTTTACACAAAAAAAGATAAAAAACTAATTGTTTGCCAATTAGTAAAATAAATAAGAAGTAACAAAATATGATAATAAAAGCCAGATTTTTTTTATTTTCTTCTTAAATTGTATGATAAAAAAATAGCTTGTCGTTTTTTCCACTTTTATTCAAGCCACTTTTAAATTGTGTTGAAGGTAAAGGGTAAACGAAGTATCTCATATTTAAATGTGATTCTGCTAGTAGAAAATGCAAACCAGAACATATATCTCGAAGCGTTTTTACTCTGTTTTCAGGTTAATTTTTATGCAATACCTATTTATGGATTTATTTAACATTTCCTCGAAGATCGATAAAACCACAATCCATCTAAAGGGATTCAAGCATAATCGATCAATGCCATGCACTGATAAGCTTACTTCGAACATCTAACGTAACTTATGATATCGACGGAAAAACAAATATGCTTCCTTTGTATTGCATGAAAATGCATGCATAGCAAGACACTTTTTTAACTTAAGCTATGTTATATTGCACCTTTATATGGATTAGTATTTTTATTGGGCACTCCACAAAACATAACTTTTGAAACAAAAAATACAATGTTGGAAAATGCTAAAATCATGTATTGTTTACTTTAGCTTTAACACACACACACACACACGCGCACACACACACACACACACACACACACACACATATATACATATATATATATATATATATATATATATATATATATATAATAAACCTTTTGTTAATGATAATATATACGAAGGAGAGTATAAAAATTTGTTTATATATTATTGTATTAACAGTTTTATGACATTCTGGATATACACATACACTCTCTCTCATACAAATACACACACACATGTATATATTCATATGTATATGCATACCTTTATATGTATGCGTGTTTGTATTTATATACAACGATTGATTCATAGTTTGTTGTTCCTTGTAAGAAGTGGGGGGACTGTTGATGCCTGTCAGAAATGCCATATTTTTTATCTGCATTACGGGATACTCTGACAAAAGCCTTGATATCTTTTGAGATCATATTTCTTCATTTGGTTTATAGGTATAACGGAATATATATATGTATAATATAACTTTTGTTAATAATAATACATACGAAGGAGAGCCCACAAATTATTTTCCATGACGACCGTATTCATAGAGATGTACACAAAATATAATGCGGCAATAAATAGAAGACTTACTTAATTTTCTACGTAAGAACAACGTATGGTGAGACATTTACAATACCGCTTTATATGCTTTGAAAAACCGTATGTAAAAATGAATGTTCTACATACAGATACGTATTGGAAAACTTGACTGACTTAAACATCGCTTCCAAAGGACCTTCCGCCGAGAGTCTTCTTTGAAGCCGAAAACAGATAGTAATCACAAAGTGTACTTACAGAATACATATACAACATATAGTAAGAAGGTACCTTTAAGGTCGCAAGGATACCTTTAACGATACCTTTACGGTCACAAGAAGGAGGATGTTTCCACTCAATCGATGCAGATATCAATTCGGGTTTATTTAAACGTTTAGAACGCTTAAACTAATGCAAAAAAATACACATAAGAAATTTCACGAATTTTCTTATTTGTAGAGCTACATTAAAGAGAAAATCTATTTCAATCAAGTCGAAGGAATCTGTCGCAAAGAACAAATTTAATTTATTTGTACAACTTTATCTGTCAAAGTTACTATAATTGCATTTCTGTTTTCTTACAAAGAATATCGTCGTAAGATAACGGATTCATTTTACATTACAATAAAATGTCTGTTTTCACAAATTACTGATAACGATAACATAAGAATCGCCATTACTGTGAATAAGATAATGCATTTTCTCAGAATTTTCTGGAATAAAATTTCTCATGCTACTTTCTTACATGAAAACTTAATTCCAAAAGTACATTATCATTCCATAAATAAGACTCTCAAACGATACATTCACATGAGATTAGAAATGAAAATAAAATAACAAAAGACCTTCAGCTATCGCCATATGCAGCATAGAAAATGTTAATCTTTTAAGTCTCTTTTCTCAGAATAATTAATTTCCAGCAATTTTTCAAAAGTGGTTAGTCCAATTTTTATGAAATTGCAACCTGTACAGTAAAAGAATATACATAAACTAACCTATTACGTGGTATTTTCATTTACATTTTCTTAAAACATGTTAAGTTTTATTTTAAAAATATTTTCGACTCTTATAAAATATGTGCATTTTATTATTGAAAAAATAAGATATGTTTAGATAATAGGCTGCTGTAATTATACACTGTTTGTCTAGTTATTAAATAAATTATTAAAGCCCATAAGGCTATGTTATGGGAACGTTATCTTGAACGCAGTGTTAAAATATAAATCTGCTTATAAATAAAAAAAGAAAAACAATAATTATGTGCATTTATTTTTTAAAGGCAGAATTTAACAGAAATGATAATGAACGTAGGTATGATCAGGTATTTTTATTTTATCGTTATATTATCCTTATTATACAAAATCTTAATCTTTTAAGTCTCTTTTCTCAGAATAATTAATTTCCAGCAATTTTTCAAAAATGGTCAGTCAGATTTTTATGAAAATGCAACCTGTACAGTAAAAGAATATACATGAGCTAACCTAGTATTTGGTATTTTCATTTACATTTTCTTAAAAGACGTTAAGTTTTATTTAAAAAAATATTTTCGAATCTTAAATAATATTTGCATTTTATTATTGAAAGAATAAGATATGTTAAGATAATAGGCTGCTGTAATTATACACTGCTTGTCTAATTATGGAATAAATTATTAAAACCCATAGCGCTACGTTGTGGGAATGCAGTGCGAAAATATAAATATGCTTATAAATAAAATAAAAAAAACAATAATTAGGTAGATTTTTTTTTAAGGCAGAATTTAAAATATTTGATAATGAACATAGGTATGATCAGGTATTTTTATTTTATCCTTAAACTTTTTACATTAGTTTTTCATAAGAACAGCTATATTACTACCAATGGCTCCATCTAGTTGTAAGACACCTCATGCAAAAATTTGGCTTAAAGGTGTTTTCAACTAGAAAACCTCGCAAGCTTCCCGCACTGTTCCACACTTATATATGAATATTTTGCACAAACTTTCTGGTAAATACCATATTTTAGAGTATCTCAAAACTTTTTTCAGTTGTTTATGAAATGATCCTTCTTCTTTTATCCTCAATGTTACGCATGAGAACATTTTTTATCAATGAAACTAGTTAAAGTTACATCGGAAACTGACTGTCTGGAAACATTTTATTTAATAAAGTATTTAAAATTTATAAACTAAGCACTAACAACATTAGGAAATTGATAAATACAGAAATGGGAATCGGAAAATGATATTACTAAACAGAAATTTTTTTATGGTTCAGAATAAAATATGTTTCGGGTAAAAATCGGAATATACATGAGAGTCATCTGGCGAATGAGGAAGGAAAAACTTAGAAGCAGATAAGAAGTTATGGCAGAAAAGAAAAATGACTTATTTAAAAGTGATAAATAAGATAATCCATATCAGGAAATGCTTCTTGTACATCATGTAGTATTCATAGAGAGATAATATTGTTCGAAATTGTATTACCTATTTTTAATGAAATACTAAAATCAATTGCAAAATGTATCGTGTTTGTCAAAGCTAATGCCTAATGGGAGTCTCTTTTCAAGAAAATCTGTGACGATAAAAATGCAGACCATAAAATAGTGTGTTTCACACTTTGGTAAATTGAGCAAGGAAATCCACAACGAAACACTGCATAAAAAGCGTCGATATATGGATTTGGTGTTTATAATGTTATATTGAAAATATATTTGTCATGAAATTTTTACCTGTTTCATACGTAAAAATAAAAAAAAATGTAAAGTGACTGATACCTCTGCACTTGTTATTGTTAATGCTCTTTTAGGCTTTTTTTTATGTGAATAAGAGGTGTTCACTGTTAAATTATACGAATTATATTAATTACAGGAGGAGGCATTATTATTTTAGAGATGTTTATGTGGAACACGACCAAAAAAAGGTTGGAAATCACTGGTATAAACACTCATAACGTATCCAGATCCCATTGCCGTGGGGAAGCTATTTGGTGACAATGCCGCAAATAGATTTTCTCTGCCTTTAAAAAGAAAATAAGAATGACAATGATTTCTGCATAACTGATAAATTGTTTTATTATATACTCTTTATATATAATATTGGTAATATCGCCAAAAAAAAAAAAACTTAGGCAATTATTATTGAAAAGGCAATCACATCATTCTCGCTTTCTTCGCTTGATAATCAAGATTTAATTTGATCGATCTCCGTCTAATAGTTTCTGCAGATATCAATGTTTGTATTTTTATTATATATTTATTAAAATATAAGTTGTCTTTGAGGGAATATCAGATTTATTTAGCATTTAAATTATTTCAAGATTACTTTTACACTTCTATATTTGGCATATTTTCATATGTGCAAGTGACAGAAAAAATTTATTCTCGAAGAATACTTTCGCCATAATTAGCTTTGGTGTCTTAGAGAGACATCTACCAAGAGTCCAATTTCATTCGCCTTTAATCGAAAGACGTTTAATTATTATCTCTTAAAGAGGCTCTAAGATGTCATTTGATTAATTCTATTATTCTTTCTTTAGTTTGTGAACAATAATACGCTAAGAAATCTTATAATAATCATGCTGATACAAAATTAAGGATTATAGCCATGTTAATGTTTAATGGAAAATTAGAAAACTTTTATTTTCAATTATTTATTCTTTGTGATAATTTAAACGTATTTCCAATGAAAAAATCTTCTTATCCGAAATATTATAAAATGAATTTTTATAGAGAATAGTGGTCGTTCAGAAATACCTATAATAAATTTGGCAATTACTAAACTGAGCCTATTTGGGTCATGAAACTATGAATAAAGAGGAATTTACATACAGTGGAACCCCGTTTATACGTTTTTAACATTTTTTACGTATTTGTTATGGTCCCGGCAAAATCCAACGTTAAATAATTTCATTTATACGTTTTGCTGAAATCACATATTACATTTATACGTTTTTTTTCTCCAACTCAAGAACAGGAAAAATACGAATTTTAACCTCAGATTCCCACCTCCCGATTGTCCCGTCTTAGAAAAAGTACGAGACCTTAAGGGTGATCATCACTTATTTTTTCCTTATACTGCTAATGCTATATTTTTAACATCAGAATTGCGCATTTACTATTGAACCGATTTATTAAAAAAAAAATTTGGTGATAAATATGACTTACTTCTTTGAAACGACGCAAATTTCATAAGTGAGATGAAATTACCCTTTTTTTAATTTAAATTTTAAAATTTTTAATTTGTTTCCAATAGATTTCACCAGAGGGCACTACGGGTGCTGCAGATTTTCGGCATAGGTTACAAAACGATTGTTTCAGGCAGTGTTTATATATTTTCTTGTTAATTGTTGTCATTATCTTGTTATAAATTTAATAAGGGGTATTTTTTACATGATATTATATAAAAAACATCGTTCAACAAGCATTTTTGCCTTTGCTGCAGTAATTTCATTCCCAGCTGCCATGTCAGAAAGTCAAATTTTTCCAAATTTTCAGCAACCCTAAAACACTTCAGTTGAGGCAAATCAACAGGAGGGTTGAGATGAGATTTCCGATATCACCTTTTTCTCTATAAGCTTGCCTTTGAAAGTGAAGGGAACGGGAGGAGGGGGGGGGGGTTACATTTGTGGTCATTTGCTTTTCTCTCTATAAAAGGAAATTTGTCTGCTTTGTAGAAAGCATTTATTGAATCTGGGAAAGGGAACTGTTTGTTGACCCCTGACCCCCTGACCCACTCTCTATGTTCTGAAGGTTTCAGATTTTCAGTATCACTAGGTTTGCGAAGGGATATCTTCAAAATGGGTAACTTTCTGTTAGCGAAAGTTTTACTTTCTAAAAATAAAGTGAAGCAGGTGATTTTTGTTTCTTTGATTTTGCCCTTCAAATATATTCGTTGTATAACTTTTCCCTTTAAAAAAAATAATTTTCATTCCTTGTTACCTTTAGTTGACATTGCATTAGATGTACACAATTTTTAATTGAAAGAAATTAATGTACATTTTTGTGTGAAAGAGAATTTAACGTCTAAACAATGTAAATTGCGCCCAATGTAAATTCGACACACACACGTAAGCCGAATACCGAATATTCGGTCGGCTGAATACTCCAATGTTCCAGGGTTAAAATATTAAAAGGTTAAATATTAAAATAGCTTTATCTCATATTTAATACTAATGCTGCCTCAATTTTAAATTTTTCTCTAACTTTTAACTTTATTCCTATTTTTATGAACATTACTTTCTCACAAGTAAACTTCACACTAAAAAGAGAAGGAAAAAAATCTGTTTCGAATTATTAAATAAGATTATAATTTTAATACTTGTAAATAACGCTTTTAACTTTGGCTTTCTATGTGAATTAAAATAAATTAATACAAATTTCATTTCTACCACTTTTCGTAATATCATATTTCAGATAAAGCAGTGTAAGTCTGATAAAAATATCGTAACAATATCTTTACTATAATTAAAGTTGGGGAAAAAAATAAAAGTTCGGCTTGAAGTGAAATACACTGTATTTGAATAAATGGATTAGAACCTGGTTTCCTATACAAAAACTGTCTGAATGAAACTGTAAAGTAAAACCTATATTATAAATTCTTTGTAGATTTTTCAATTGCGTAAAATGTGTAAACTGTATCACGTCTTATTTATTTATAATCGGCTGCACTCTTGAATCCTAGAACACTTTTTTTTTTCTAAAGGAAACGGATATGTATTTCGAATGAAACTGTAAAGTATAACCTACAGTATGAATTCTTTGTATAGATTATTCAATTGCGTGAAATGTGTAAAATGTATTATGTCTTATTTATTTATAAGCAGCTCTATTATTATTATTATTATTTTGCTGTAAGGGTTGGTCCTATAAAAAACTTGTCAGTATAAATGTTGTAGATAATATTAAGAGGATTAATAATACATTTAAGCGGATTTGATATCTTGTGAATTGACAAAGTTATGAATTTTTTTCTTCTGAAACCCCTCTTTTTCCCCTCCTCGGGGCCATTTTTAATGATATCAAAAATCTGTCATACATAAATTTTTGGCCGTTTTCCTAGAAGTAATAATAACTTCAAACGGATTCGATACGTATCATAATTAAGATTTATGGGGATTTTCTGTTTTCACAAAAATTCCCCCTCCCCCCCTTGGTTCGATTTTGCCCATTAACAAACTTGACAGAGATTTTATGTCCCTTGATTCTATGTAGCAGTTTGGAAGAGATTTATGTAGAATTTTTCAAGTTATCGTGTCCATAAAAAAGTTGCATAGATAGATAGATAGATAAAGTTTTGAACTGGGTATGGTTTTGGGTTCTGGGAATCATGATCGGTGTAGATCTGCAAAAATTTTCCAGAAATTCCAGCAGAGTGGAGAATGTAATAGGCAGTATTTCTTACGAAATCTTTAAAAAAATGATCAAACACTAAACACGTTGTCCGATAAAAATGAGTACAGTTCTTACGACAGTTGATATATCATATGCGCCAAATGGGAGCTCAATCAAAAGCAACGTTTTAGACGCTATTGTGTTCACTCACATATATACAAATACATATATAGGCATCATCATAAAAGTACCATATAAAGACACACATGGTCTGAAAACGAAAAAATACCTAACATTCACGAATACATTACGGAATAATTGTAAAAAATATCAAACCTTCAACATTTAAAGACATCCTCAAAATGTAAAGATATATAAATATTTCCATAATAAGGTTTTTATAATGATTACAACCATTTTCCCAGCACTAGATGTGATCGAAAAGTAAACTAGTCGTTGGGGGCCACCGTAATACTTACCCATCATGATATGCATAATGTAAAATATTAAAATAAAAATGTGTAAACTACTTATAAAATGCATTGCAATTCAAATAAAATCGTGGCTTGATGACGTCACAAACTTTAAAGGCTCGATTACTGAATTGCTTGAAAGAGGTTTTTCCTTATAACTCCAAAAATAATAATCCTATTAACTAGCGGTTTATTGCATCTGATTAAGCGTCAAATTTCCAATTAAAATATCTCTTTGAAGTGAAATTTGGATGAAATACAGGGTCATGAAAAATCGAAGAGTGTGGAAAATAGGATTCCAAATATCTCGGCAACTCATTATCCGATCGACTTCATGCTTTATGTAAAATTTATGTTTTTTTATTGTCTTTTATATTCATTTCTTAAAATAAACAATTTCGAAAATTTTTATATACCTTTTATCAGAACGAATATTTCGAGGGTCCGAACAAAATAGTTCCGGTTAATCGAGGTTAATGAAATGAAATAGGCTTCTTCCCATTATTACATACTAAGTACATACCAAATTGCAAGTCTCTATCTCAATTTTTTCGGGAGATAGAGCGTTTACAGACACACACACACACAGACACACAGACACACAGACGGACGACAAATTTTTTTTTCTAAAAATATGTTTTTCGGAATCTCCAGTGTCTGAAACGTGTAAATCCATCAAAAAAATTTTTTCGATTTTCAAAACGATTACAAGACTTACCCTATACTACGTATGATGGGTAAGTAAAATGTAAATGAAAAACTAAGAATCACTGGGCACATCTGTTATGTTCTTAGTAACATTAAGATTTCTTTATAAAAAAAAAATAATTTGGCAGATTTAAATATGATATAATATACACATGGATTGATGCCACACAATCCTAAAATGTACGTGTACCAAAGAAAATATAAATTCTACAGATAAGGTAATTATAAATTTACCAGTACACCTGTGCGATGATTTCGCACTGCAGTCTAATATTTTTTAGATGCAAGTTTAAATTTCTAAAGAAAAATTAAGGACGAAAATATCTGCAAACAACATTAATCAAGCCAGAATATCATGTTATTCATCCCATCAAAATTGAAGTAAAAGCTAATCAAAGATAGCAAGAGGCACGCACGAGAAAAAAAAAATAACAATCGTAATTTAACTTCATTGGAAGATGACGTCATCCACTTCGGGAAAAGCACGGGACAAAAAATAAATAAATTGAGCACATATAAAATAGAATTTAATATAATATAACATAACATACATTTTAGACTACACGTAAAATACCACTGCTTCGATCGATCGATGGTGTCTTTTTCTCCAAACATTTGAATTTGAATTTTGCTTTTTAATCATAAATATAAAATAAACCCGTGCGTCCCGCTTTATCTTTTATTGTGCTATTTATTTATTTATTTTTAATTATTGTTGAGCACAATATAATGTAGTATATATATATATTTTATGGCAACAATGATTTGAAAAAAAAAAATCATTTCATTAAAAAAAAAAATGCTGATTTAATTTTTAATTAACTGTAATTTTTAATCAAAAAACGTGTTTTAAAGAAATGTGAGTATACTATGTCAGAAGCTGTTCAAAAACCTTTCGAATGATAGCACATTCATTTTTGTGCATTTTGTAAATGCATAGAAAAAGGGATGTTGGCAACAGAAATAATACATATGATTAACTCATGTAAAATTTTAAAGCATATGTAAGTACAAGGAAGTCAGAAATGATAACTTATTGTATGATAAATCTAAAACTTCTAATATGAAAAATTACATAAATTTTTATTCTTGAAATGAAAGCCTATATAAAATATTAAAATACATACAATTAGGGATAATTGCAACTCAAGTAATTTATATATGAAAAATCCCTGACGGCTCGGCCTACAGGCACAGGTAGATTTCGAAGACGCAGATCGTGCGGCGCCTGTTTGTTGGGAATTGCGGGAGAAATGACCTTTTTGCCATGATGCGGCAGTTGGAACTGCCTACTTCAAACCTAACTTGTTTGCAGGCGGAGCCAACAGGGTTTTTTTTCTGCTATAAGAGTTGGTCCTATAAAAAACTTGTCAGTATAAAAGTTTTAGATAATATTAAGAGGATTTATAATAAATTTAAGCGGATTTGAAATCTTGGGAATTGACGAAGTTATGATTTTTTTTCTTCTAAAACCCCCCTTCCCCCCTCACTTGGGGCCATTTTTAATTATATCAAAAATCTGTCATACATAAATTTTCGGCCCTTCTCCTAGAAGTAATAATAACTTCAAACGGATTCGATGCGTATCATAATTAAGAAATCATGTTTTTTTTTCTGTTTTAAAAAAAAGCCCTCCCCATCCCCCCCCCCCCCCCCCCCTGGTTCGATTTTGCCCATTAACGAACTTGACCGAGATTTTATGCCCCTTGATTTTATGTATCAGTTTCGAAAAGATGCGGGAGTTGGAACCGTCTACTTCGAAAAATAACTTGTTTGCAGGTGGAGCCGGCAGGGATTTTTTTTGTTTTTAATTTTTTTTTTTTTGTTTGCTATAAGGGTTGGTCCTATAAAAAACTTGTCAATATAAAATTTTAGATAACATTAAAAGGATTAATAATACATTTAAGCGGATTTGATATCTTGTGAATTGACGCAGTTATGATTTTTTTTTCTTCTAACCCCCCCCCCCTTTTTCCAGCCCTTGGGACCATTTTTAATTATATCAAAAATCTGTCATACATACATTTTCGGCCCTTCTCCTAGAAGTAATAATAACTTTAAACGGATTCGATACGTATCATAATTAAGACATTATGGGTTTTTTCTGTTTTCACAAAAAGCCCCCCCCCACCCTCCCCCCCCTTGGTTTGATTTTGCCCATTAACGAACTTGACCGAGATTTTATGCCCCTTGATTTTATGTATCAATTTGGAAGAGATTTGTGTAGAATTATTGCAGTTATCGTGTCCATAAAAAAGTGACATAGATAGATAGATAGATAGATAGATAGATAGATAGATAAAGTTTTGAACTGGGGGTGGTTTTGGGTTCTGGGAGTCATGATCGGCGTAGATCTGCAAAAAATTTTCAAAAATTCCAACTTAGGTGAGAATGTAATAGGTAGTATTTCTTACGAAATCTACCTAAAGAATAAATCGGTCTCTTATCACAGTTATTTTGTAATTTATTTTTAGTTTATATAATTCGTGTAATAAATCAAACTGTGTTTTAAATTTTTTATCACTTTAAGATGATTTTGATGTTAAAAAATAGTAGAAGGAAAACAGCGTAAAAGTTGGCAGCTATGCAAACATCGTAGAATAGCTTTCACGTGTATCAAATGGTACTGTTGGTAAATGTATTGCTGCTAGCGATTTTCTGATTCATTTTTAAGCATAAAAGCATAATACTTTCAAGCATGATTATTGAAATGATTGAACAGTTCTTTATTTTCAAATAAAGGAATTACATCTTGAGCTATAGGCTATTATTGTCTAAGGACGTCAATTTGTTCCTTTCCTACGCTGTCACGTTCTAAAATTCAGTTAAAAATGACAACTTTGACAGCATTATTTGAAAATCTTTTGCCTTTACAGGAAAATGAAAAAAATATATATTACATAGTTTCTTAATAAGTTTGTGAATAACAAGTAATATATATTTTTAAAGTCAATTCCTACTTTTTAATCATAAATATATAAAATAAACCCGTGCAGCATTAATGTCCCACGTTATCTTTATTGAACATTATTTTATAATCATTGTTGCGGTATTTTATTTCTGTGGCATCACTCATTTGAGATAAATCTCTCATTTCATTTATGAAAACAATGGGAGGAATTTTTTTCTCCCATTTAAAACTAAAATTAATTAATTAAATTTAATGAATGAATTAATATTTGAAAAAACTGTATTAACATAAAGTGTCATCCACTACAAGTTTAAAAAAAATTATTTGAACTTGAGTGGATGAATAGAAAATATTTTATTAACGATTGAAAATTTGAACAAGATATATATAGAGAGAGTGTGAGCTAATAGTAGGAATTTAAAAAAATCAATTAAAAAATGTGTCAGAAAGTGCACAGTTTGGATTTCAGAACAGCCTAAAGTAAATAAAATGTATATGCAAAAAAATTAAGTCAGAAAATAAAACAAATGCATTATGTAATAATATTTAATAAAATATATTTACTGATAATTATCATATATTTAAAATTCGAAATATTTTTTGTGTTTAATTAAATTTATATTTACAAAGCTTCGCTTAATCTTGATTACCTTTTTTTTTCAATTTCGGTTCGGATTACTGGGTTTCTATTGATATGGGTAAGCAGAAATATTGATGTACAATGCTCCCCCCCCTCAAAAAAATAAATAAATAAATAAATGAACCATTAATTTGGATAGCTAAATATATTAGCAATTTAACTCCATATTTGAGGAAATATAATTAAAACATATCAATATTTCGGAAATTCTGAATCTAGATCCTTTAATTTAAAAGCGTTATTGTTATTTAGCGCAGCTATTTTCCTCCTGTTACATTACAAAATCCCTTTTTAATTATAGCTAAACCATGTGTTTCTTTCAATAACATGAGATTACAATTGACCAGTCAATATCTATTAAATTAAAAAAAAAAAAAAAAACTGGCTTAAACCGCGCTGGAGATCTGCATGGGCTGAAATATTTACAACTGGGCCCGGCCCGAATGAAGCCATCTTGTTCCGGAGTTCCCAGAAAGTAAAGTCCAAAACCAAAACCCATCCTCTATACATATCTATAACCAAAAGCTAATCTCTAATCTTCTAACTTACATTTACATGGCACAGAGCCTCTGTGTTTACTCAGAATCGGCTTCAAACGGGAAGTGACGTTTCCTAGAAAATAGGGCTACCAGAAAAAGAAGTTTTTCGCCCATGCGAAAGTCAGCACCATCTATTGAGTAAAGGTGATTTTCATAATATCTGACGCTCCTTTTTAACAAAAACCTACCCAGATGAACAAACGACGTACCCCTGATGAATGTGAACATCACACTTTCTACAATTAAGTGTTGTTTTGTGTTCTTCCCAGTGGTACGTTTTCTGTCAGCTTCAATGTCTGGATTCTTTCGTTAACTAGTGGTTCAAGATGCCTTCGCTCAACAGATAATCTCTGTCGTTGAAGGAAAAAATGTGCATTTTAAAAAAGTGGATGAAAACCAAAATTTATAAAGAGTGGATCTTGCCAAAGGATTTCAACACAAATTACATTTATACGTTAAGAATCTATTATTTAGTTTTTTAGTTTATTTAGTTATTTAAGAATTTCAAAAATGCTAATTTATAAGCGTAAGATCATTGATGAAAGTGGATCTAGTTGTTTCAAAAACTTCAAGTTTAAAGCGGAAAATTCGCTGATGTAGAAAAATTGCTTTACAATAGTTTAATCAGTGTCGTAGTGTAAAAATTCCCATCAATGATCCTTTGCTTAGGGATAAAGAACAAAAAATTTCGAAGACGCTGAATGTGGAATGTGATGCATAATTTTTCTCAGGATGGCTTCGCAAGTTTAAAATAAGCCACTGCAAAACAGGCAAAACTCTAAGTGGAGAATCTGGAGACGTTGATTGCGAAACAGTGAATCATTGGATTCAAAACCAATTGCCAGATCTGATAAAAGGATATGAATAAAAAAACATTGACAATGCAGATGAAACATGTTTGTTTTATAAACGTCTGCCATCAAAAACTCTTGCGATGAAATCGAATACGTGTCACGGTGGAAAAAAGAGTAAAGTGCGATTGAGGGCTTTATTGTGTGCCAATGCCGATGGATCTAAAAATTTACCTCCTTTGGCAAATAAAAAAATCCCCGTTGTTTCAAAAATGTGAAAATATTACCAACAAAGTACCTAGCTAATAAAAAGTCAAGGAGAACAATGTATTTTTTTAGCGATCGGTTAAAATGATTAGATAAAAAAATGCTAAAATAGAAATGGCGAATCATTTTATTCATTGATCAGTGTCCAGATCATCCACTTGACACAGACTTTCTAAAAAACATAACTGTCAAGTTCTTCCCTGAAAATTTTACCAGCAAATTGCAGCCACTGGATATAAAAGTCATAAAATCCCTAACACAACATTATTGAAAAGCGTTGGTGAAAATAGTTGTCGCTAGTTTAGAGTATGAAGACTTCGAAAATATGAACATTGACGTACTGTAAGCTATGATTTTTTTTAAGGATTGTTTGGCAATGCGCTTTATCGAAAACGATATCGCTCTTGTCAGATTTTTAACTCCAGTAGATGTCATTCCTATTGAAAACGACGACCTTGATCAGTTTGTTCCACCAGAAAACTCGTGAAATTTAAGTGATGTTACTGCATTTGAAGCAATTGTGTAATGTAATTCGGAACTTGCAACAATCTCTTCTAACAATCGATGAAATGATCGCAAATGAGGAAACTAGCAGTGAAGAAGAAGACAATTGCACTGAAAAGCCACTGCAAAGTTTTCAACAAGCTTTGGAAGGTTTTAACACCATGCAAGAATACCTCACTAGAAGTGATTTAAATGATAGTGTTTACTTGGGGCACTTTTGATGGGCACTTTTAACCCATTAAAGCCTGACGTTGCGTTTTCGCAACATTATGTTTCTTACACCAGGTTTTAAGGTGACACCAGTTTGTTTTTAGGATAAATGTTCGCTTCATTTGATCCAAGGAACATCATGATAAAGTAACTCTTAGGATACTGTAATATAAAAGTGGTCGCAATATTTGTATTTGATTGAAAAAATTAATTCGGTCCTTAATGGGTTAACTTTACACAGTGAATTTTTTTCTGTGCATTGCAAAAAAGCCCGACAACCTAAAATAACAAAATATTTTGTACATGCTGAATTAATATGAATAGTAGTACTAGTTGTACATTAAATCTGAAATAATAAGTTTAGTATATACAACCACTTGTATTTCATTTTCATGTAATCTTTTAACCCTTTCAGGGGCAAGCAATTGTGTTCCTGTAACGTCGAATTCACACCGGTATTTACGAAAGAATTTTGTTCAAAATAAGGAAAGGCAATTTTTCAACTTTTTCCCGTCAAAGTTAAAAAAGTAAAATTTTATTAAAAGTGTCTGGTTTGAATCGGATTAAAATTAGGTGGTATATAATATATACCACCGCCCCTCCAAGGGTTAATTTACTTCTGATTTTTTATTGTTGGTTATTATGAAAATGTTCGTGCTTTTGTCAATTCCGTTCATACTTTGTTAGGGTTTCGTTCATCTCACGGAACCCTATTCGTCCCGCTACTGTGTTCGTCAGTCACAGAGCCGGTTATCAGAAACTATATAACTTACAGACTTCAAATTTTGTGTACTTATAGCTGAATACCTACTATGAAGCTGAAAATAATACAGTTTTGAAACAATCGTATTATTTTAATACAGAGTGATTAGAAACCTTTTCCTATTAAATTTAAACATTTAACGTTATAGCAGTTGTCAACAATTAAAAATCCACAATAAAATTTTTTCTACAATAATTAATTTCTATTGACAGATTTCCACGAGAAAAATGAAAATGAAATAAAAAGTTTCACCAATTGAAAAAAAAAAAGATTAATAGGACGTCATATTGGTAATAAAACGGAAATTTTCAAACATTTCTCAATAATAGAAGGAGTATGAGTATGTGTAAATACAGAAAGCAGGTTAATATGATGTCATTAGAGAATTAGAAAGAAAATTAATTTGACGTCATACTGGAAGTTTCACGGACTTTTTCAAATGTTTGAGAATAATACAAAGAGAGTATCAGTAAGGGTAACAGAGAAAGCTAGTAGATATGGCATCAGCAACTGATTATAACGTCATATGAGTTTGAGGAACGTATTGAATCATGATAAAAACCCAATTATGGAAATATTGGCATATTTTAACATTTTGAAGGTCTCTATACAACATGTTTAATTTTAAAATTGATTTTTTTAATATCGCATTTACTCCACATGACAGATATTATTGTGACAGAGTATAACAGCGGGCTTCATCCGCTGTCGGACCGGTTCAGATTTTCTAAAAAACGAGAAAAATAGACTAGTAAATTTTTACTTTATAAAAAACATGATTCTTTTTATGAAATTTATATGGATTTATTAAAGAAATGATAAAACGTTTTGAAAGGGATATTAAACGATACCCTTTGTGCGTTCTTCGATCACACTTACCCACTTATTTGTCTTAGTTTCTTGAAAAATGTATAAACGGTGCTTCACTGTATCTTCAAAAGGGTGAAGCTGCAACAGCAGCACATTTTTCAGGGGCAGATTACTGCCAGGGCACACTTACACCCGTAAATGTGAATAGCATTGTTTCCTTATTTAAAAGCCTTATTCATGAAGAATTTCTATCATAATTAAAGCAAAAATATCCATTTTGAAATATCCATTTTGATTTTACAGGTGGAAATTTTACACTGGAAGTAGTCAGGCCATTCGGTTCCCACATATTTTGACTTCATAAACAACCCTCCTGTCAATGTCAGTGAATAATATTACAATACCGTCCGGGAAAACATTCACCAGTAAAAACGAAAAAAAAGTTTTGCCTTCGTTATGCCTTAGTTATTTTGAATGAAATTGTACGATCTCGAGGTTCGAGCTCTATTTTGGTAACAGTCTCCGGTCTCAGGGTCAAAGTGAAAATTTCATGTATTGACAAGCTGAAATTTTTTTTTTAAAATTGCTTTCCTAGAAACAAGAATGTAGTCTAAGTTTCTTAAGGTATTTTGCAGTCCTTTAAAAATCAGTTTGAAAAGGAGTTGAATTGTTATTGATGGTATATAAGGACAAATACCCTGTTTAATCCTTTGCACGCTACGTATGAGTAACATAAAGAAGCCGTGGGATATTTCTTGTCTACCTTCGCTTTCGGTTTGAAGGGCTTCGCTTTCGGTTTGAAGGTTGACTGCAAGACAGAACTCATGTCTTTCTGCTATAGTTGTACAATGATTGTTTAAAGGAATAGGAATTGTGCCTTTTGTATATTTTTGCCAATGGTTGGGTATAAATAATAAATTTGCTATTTTTCGATGTTTGAAAAAAACTATTACGAGTACAGCAGAAAGTTTTATACTACCTTATAAATAATCACTTCAGGTTATGTTAAGCTTGCAGTGTTCAGTGCATCTTTTGGGACGTGGCACAGTCCAGATCTAAAATCAAGTACTTGCTATGCTCGTCCTAACATCTCAGGTTCAGGGAATTCATTTTCTCGCAATTCGGTTAAATCACCTGGCATAAGGGTTAAGAACACATGATCTTTAATTTAGCACCATAAGATATAATGATAATTTAAGAATGACCTTACAAAACCGAAAAAAATAAAATGATTCCTGTTCTGTTCTGTTTTTTTTTTTAGCTTTTATCTTTTGAAGTTTTATGAAAAATTTTAGGAGAGATTTTTCGACATTAGATACTAACGAACAATTTATTTTCTTCTGTCACATATTGAATGTGTTCTTGATATGTTGTTATTTTCACAATCTTTTCACAATGTCTATTTCTAAAATTCAATTTATTTTAAACTACCAGTTTTGATGAATTTTGGAAAATTTAATGTAAGGAATGTTAATTATTTTTACGTATATTAAAAACCTGTGAACACATGAACAACTTTTTATTCACGATTCCAAATTAATGTTAAGATGAAATTATCGTTTTATTAAAATTCCGTCCTTTAAATATACTAGAGATTCAAACGCGGGCTTCCCAAATTACAGAATATGAGTGAAAACCATTATTTTTTTTTGCCAACTGTAATATATCAGGTATCTGATGATAATATGGCCAATGCTGGTAATATGGCCATCCTTCAATAATGTTATTAATTTCAGTGGAATCCAAAGGATAGTGCTTGAATCTAGTCGCTGGAAGTCAGAAGAACCTAGTTTAGTACCGGGTTGCCTGCAATCCTTGATCACGTGCACGGGAAGGCAGTCGTTGTTAGTTGCGTTGCCATATTATAAATTTGTTTCTGGTATGTTTGTTACTTTTCTTACTTAAACAAAGTATTTGCATTTACGCAATATACATAATATTTCATTTGGTTTAATGCTCTTTTTAACTGTATAAACGAATTTCCATATCGAAGTGCAGAGACAGAACTACGAATACTTTTATAAAATTGGCTTTTGTTGGCAATATGGTCAAATGGGCGAAAAAAAGCTATAGATATGAGATTATGTGTTGTTTGTCGTAATTAAGTGCATGATAAATGTGTCGGGCATACCAATTAAGATACAAAAGTTTTCATTTGCTCTGTGCGTTGAAAAACAAAATAAAAATACTTTTTTTTTCCGTAAATGTATTTTTATTTTTTTTAATTTTTGTCCAAATTTACTTTATATTAATTTTTCTATTATTTTTATAAATTTTCAAAATATAATTTTTTTGACTGATTGGTGTTTTTACTGCGTTAAATATAGATCTTTCCATTTTATGATATCTATGTTCATATTACCTGCATATGGGTATATTACCTTCATCAACTAGAATTTTTTTAACAAACTGCAACAGGTGTAAGTTTTGACTAACTTAAATTTTAAAATATTTTTCCAATCCTAAAAGGGCCCACTTTCTTAGCCAATTATTAATATTATTTTTAGGGTTTCATTCATCTCACGAATCCCTATTACTCTCGTTATGTTGTCTGTCCGTCACAGAGCCATTCTCATAAACTATGTAACTTACAGAGTTGAAACTTTGTGTATATAGCTGAATACAAGCTATGAAGAGCTCAAAATATTAAAATTTGAAAAATTCGTATTATTTTAATAAATAGAGATAAAAAACTAAAATTCTAACAGCCTTTTCCTATTAAATTTAAACATTTTTCGTTATAGCAGATGCCAAAAATTAAAAATCCACAATAAAAAATTTTCTACAATAATTAATTTTCTATCAGACGATTTCCACGTGAAAAATGAAAATGAAATAAAAAGTTTCGCCACTTGAAAAACAGATTAATATGAAATAAAATTGATTGACGTCATAGTGGTAATAAAACAGAAAGATTTCTCATAATACAAGAAGTATGAGTATGTGTATGTACACAAAGCAGATTAATATCACGTCATTAGAGAATTAAAAAGAAAATCTGACGTCAAATCGGAAGTTTAACGGATTTTTCAAATGTTTCAGAATAATAAAAAGCGAGTATCAATATGAGTAATAGAGAATAATAAATATATGAGTTTGAGGAACGTATTGAATCATGATAAAAACCTGATTATGGAAATATTCGCATATTTTAACATTTTGAAGGTGTGCAATATGTTTAATTTTGAAATTAATTCTTTTTAAATATCGCATTTAGTCCACATGACAGATATTATTATGACAGAATATAATAGCGAGCTTCGCCCGCTATCGGGCTGGTTTAGATATTCGGGAAAAAAAGGAAAAATAGACCGGTAAATTTTTACTTTATAAAAACATGACTTTTTTTTTTGGTTGGTATATGACATTTATTTGGATTTATTAAAGAAAGGATAAAGTGTTTTGAAAGGAATATTAAACGAAACTCTTTGAGCAATCTTCGATCACACTTACCCACTTGTTTAATCAGTTATTACTACTGTTTAAAAATGTCTAACCTTAGGGTGGCCATATTACCTGCAGATACCTTATATATTATTTTTAGATTGTCCACTAACAACAACGAAACGCAATTTTATATGAAAAATATCAATTATGTATTTAAATAAAATTTTGAAAATTATTAAAAGCGATACTTTCGTATTAGCCACATGTTAGAGCTGAATACCCGAATAAACAGCAAAAGAATTTACTACTTACAACAGGCTTTTTTATTCTGTCTGATAATTTAAGTGGTTTAAGCGCGTAGTTCTATTACAATTCTATTAAATTTGCGTTTTACATATATTATTTTATTATTTTTTTATTTATTTATTGAGGAAGTTTTAATTTCGTTATGAAATATTATGTGGCAACAAATTCTGAACTATTTATGCTGTTTTGAGTTCAAATGGGTTCATCTTTCGTAATCGGACTACACGCCATAGAGATATATTTTTGTTATATCATGCTTGAAAGGTATTTTAACACATTGGCGGCAGTAGGAGCAAGTGAAGTTCACAAATTGACACTATAAGTTTTTGTAATTTTTTGAATATTAGAAGTATAGTTTTACTCTTTCTGCTTTAAATAAACTTAATTTTGATTAATTCAACACCTTTAATTAGGTTGCACTACTCCCTTCACAACCACGTCAGGGTGGCTAGTGGTCAGGGAAAAATACAGTCAACAAAAGTGATAAACACCAGTATATTCTTATAGAAACGTGTTAAAAACCATACAAAATCATCAAACTGAGATATAGTTTGCAAACAAATTGCATTTATTTTTATTATTATTATTATTTGTATTTTGATGGTGAAATTAAAATTATACGACATGTAGAAGTTAAAAAATTGCATTAAAAGAAATATTTATTTATCAGGAATTACCGCCGTCAATTTGACGTTAGCGTTACTCATGGTCATGTATTTGCTTTATAATATAAATATAATTATGTTTAAATTAACGCTTAATAAAACTAACTTTACAACCAGATTCGTTTAGAAAATATCTTGCTTTGATTTATTTTATATATGTTAGATGATTATCGAAAGAACATAAAACTTTATTAAATGGTAACTGTAAACACGTTCACTGCCGGGTTAAAATTACTGGAATTTTATTTTATTTAGAAAGTTTTCAATTCATACCAGAAAATATTAATAGCAATAGTTACTTTATTTAATTACAGACATTTCGTTATTACAACAAAGTAAAAATTCTTCTTTCGAAATTTCCAGTACGAATTCATAATTTTAAATTGAAATGCCACGAGTATACTTCATAATTTTAAATTGAGTTGGGTTGGGTTGATTATTGACGGCCAATTATCTACACTAGGGATATAGGCCCGAGGGGAGTGCCCTTCGTGGGAGTCTTTCTAAGGGAACCTAATCCGTATTTACGCATGGATAAATCCACGGCTCGAAGAAAACCACGAAAACTCCGAACGATTAGGCCGACGAGCGCGATTGGGATCGAACCCAGCACCTCCCGTCTACCAGCTTCGAGAGCACAACCTCTCAGCCACTGGTGGGGCAATTTTAAATTGAAATACCACGAGTATACTCGTGGTTGGCAGCGAATGGTTTAAATAATAACACTGCAAGAATACTTATGAATTAGATAGCTTATCATACAACTTTTGTCTGTCTAAATTCTTTCCAAACAAAGTAAAGTATTAGTTATGAAAAATATTAAACGTATATATTTCTTTGAATAGTAAACGGAAAAAACTCTCTATAATTTATTATGTTGAATAAATTCATGATATTTTGTTATTGGAGCGCCCCCATTTAAACGAATATCATTTTTATAGAATGCGTAGAATGTGGCTAATTTTAAGTATCGCTATTTCTGAATTGTAGTCTGTCTTTGCTTTATTTAATGACAGAATTTTGCCATAAAAGACGTCGTAGATAGCCGAAGATTATTAAATAGTTGCACTGCAAAAACTAGTCTTTAGGGGCCACCGTAATACTTCCTCTTCATGGATATTAATAATATAAAATATGAAAATAGAACATGTGTAAACTATTTATAAAATGCATTGTAATTCGAATAAAATCGTGGCTTGATGACGTTATAAACTTTAAATGCTCTATTACTGAATTGCGTAAAAGAAACATCCTTATAACTCCAAAATTGATAATCCTATTAACTAACGGTTTACTGCGTCGGTTTAAGCGTCTCATTTCCAATTAAAATATATCTTTGAATTGAAATTTGAATGAAATACAGGATCATGAAAAATCGAAGAGTGTAGAAAATAGTATTACAAATATCTCGGCAACTCATTATCCGATCGACTTCATTCTTTATGCAAAATTTATGTTTTTTTTCTATTGTCTTTTATATTTTCTCCTTAAAATAAACAATTTCAAAAAATTGTATGTACCTTTTATCAGAACGAGTATTTCGAGAGTTAGAAAACAATTGTTCCGGATAATCGAGGTTAGTGAAATTCAATAAGCTTCTTCCCATTATTACATACTAAGTACATACCAAATTTCAAGTCTCTATCTCATTTTGTTCGGGAGATAGAGCGTTTACAGACACACACACAGACAGACGGATGACAATTTTTTTTTTTCTAAAAATATGTTTTTTGGAATCTCCAATGTCTGAAACGTGTAAATCCGTCAAAAAAAAAAAATCTATTTTCAAAACGATTACAAAATTTACTCAATAGTACGTGTGATGGGTAAGTAATAAGCTTCTCTACGAGTCCTGTCTAAATAAAAAATATTTTATAAATATGTGTGCTTACATGTTTTTAAGTCTTAAATGGAATTTTTTTCAAATTCTTAAGTTTTTCATCCTCTTTGTACATTTTACAGGATTATCAGAAGAAAATATACAAAATGTATTTAAAGTTTACTGTTCAAGAATAATGTTACAAGAATATTTATAAACTATTTATTTATTTATGCATTCGAATGCACTACTTACCGGTCTGAATTACAACATCATCAAGATAATATTATTTTATTAAATAGAATAAATACCGTAATTTCGCGCGTATACGCCGCACCTCAGACAATTCGATTTCCTACCAGAATTCATTGTAAGTAAAATGTGACTTGCTTCTGCTTAGAACTTATTTGACTTCTTATTTTCAATAAAATTTCCGGTTTGAAAAAGACTTAACTAAGGTGAGGCGCTTACGCGCGAAATTACGGTATATATAAGATAATATTTATGAAAAAGAGCAAACAAATGCATCTTTTAGAGTATAAAACCAAAAGGCTTTTCATAATTTATCTTTATAGAAAATCATTGTTACTGTCCTTCAAAAACATGAAACGTCCATTCACTTTCAAGTTTTGTTTATTTGAAAAAGTCATCGAACTGTCTGCAGGGTTTATGTTCGAACGGCGTTGTTGTTTATTATTTCTTTTACTACGTAGTAAAATGTCATAGCTGAAAAAGAAAAGCATTTCAACTAGTAAAAGAATCATTCATCAAACTTCTTTTAGTACATTACCCATTTGTGTTTTTACATAAAATATAGTAAAAATATATAACAAATTTGTAATACCGCATTTTTTTTTTATTATTACTCTTTATTTTTTATTTATATTTTATTTTCTACATTTTTGTGTTTAAAATATTTCATTGTTGCAATTTCAAAGACAGTTGGCCTATTTTAACGAGTGTGGTTTGACACATAATTAACTCCATTGTCGTTATAACTCTTATACAGTTGCAACCATAAAGAATATTTGGCGATTTATCATTTCTTCCCGACTAATGGAAAAATGCATTAACACTAGAACTACTATGAGCCGTCATTTTGACGGTTACCAAATGATCATATTCCGATTCGAACCAGAAATTTCTTTTTAAAATAAATTAAACATAAATCTCACGGAAATACGTTAAATGAATAACTTAAGTAGTTTTAAAAAAGAAAAAAATTCTGGTGTGAAATAGTTAAAAAAAATTTGAGTAAAATTTCCGGTAGTTCTAGTGTTAAAATTAATTTTATAATTTATAATTAAGTTCTAAAAATAATAAAATGTTGTACAGTCATTAGAAATAAACCTGCGTACATAAAGTTTTAAGTTTAGCATATCAAGAGGTGGGTGAAAACTTTACGTACACTTTACGTACATGAACCAAGTTAAGCGTAAATAAAAGAGTATAAAAACGCATATTATAATTAAAATAAATATTTTAAACTCGATACATATGCAAAATAAATGAAAGTTAATCATTTCTAAGTCAATAAAAAGCATGAAAATATGCACAGGCCTTTCTATATGTTAATATTTAATAAAGAATAATACTTGGACTTAAATAGCATCGTTTAAAAATATACGATTCACAATAAAACTAATTTTGAAAATGGGTAAGCTTAAAAAATTCTTTTCGATCTTGAAAATTTATTCATGTATCTGTTAGAAAATAATTTTACTATAACATATATATTTAGAAATAATTTTGACCATCCATATATTTAAAACTGAAAGCGTATTCTGTCATATTTCAACATTATTTTTCCACACGAAATGGTCTCTTTGCGCATGCTTCAACTATTTTTGAGGTCTTCTCCCCTCAGAAACGGGAAACCTGATCAGCCCTCACCTGTTTAGCCTAGAGGAATTGAAAAGGGTTGATTAAAAACGGATGAAGGCTTGCCATTGCATTGAAAGCATAGACCTTCTAATATATTTTTGCTCTGAGGTTGAAAGCTAAAGCTTTTTTTTAAAGATCTCATGTTTTCACTACTAAATATGCCTATTTTTCGCAAAATTTTAAATATTTTTTCACTGCTATGTTAAAGGAGCCGACGCGAAAACAAACAAACAAACAAAAAAGCAAGCAGAAAACATTTATTTTACAAAAAGATAAAAATATTTTTTCACGAAATTTTTACACGTGCTGTAAAACCGTTTTATTTATCATCAATAAAGATTTCAAAGAGTTCGGACAAAAAGAACTTTTTATTTTAAAGTTATGAAACGACCTACGTAAAAAAACAAGAAAATGGGCGCTTTTATTACTAAATATCAATATTTTTTGCGAAATTTTTATTTAAAAATATAATTTCATACAATAACAAAAACTTGATGTTTTTTTTATTATTCTTATCAGGGACCCGGGCAACGCCAAGCTTGGGTCAGCTAGTTTAAAATTAAGTATCTACTCTTTCTTTTCGAGTGCAATTTTTGTCTGTTAGAATTCGTTCATCAATGCACGTGTAATATATTATTTGGGAAAAAGAAGAAACGAATACATGACTTGTATTAGTAGCGGAAAAAATATTCTCAATAATTTATAGAGATGAAAAAGCATTGTTACCATCCTTCAAAATAAATGCACCAAACCTCTATTCACTTTCAAGTTTTGTTTATTGGAAGAAAGGTTTCAAACTGTTCGAGGAATTTTTCTCTTCCAATGGCATTCATTAATTCTTCCAATGGCATTATTTTACGATACAATGAAATATCATCGATAGAAAAGAAAAGCATTTGAATTGCCAGCAGAATCATTTATCATTCGCTTCACACAATGGTGGAAATTTTTTTGTAAATGTAATGTTTTCTGTTTTAAGATAATACACATGTGAATTTTAAATGATTCTTTGTATTCAAAATATGTTCATTTTAAAAAGTTTTTCTTTCACATAATTGTTTTTTAATTAATAAGAGTGCTTTTTAAATAATAAGTTTCAGAAATCAAATCCAATTAACTTCCGCTTGATAATTTTACTATTTTTGCTAAAGTAATTTTAATATAGTTATTTCATTTAAAGAAATTTAATAATTTTTATTTAATCTAATTACATTTTCTGTTTTTGTAATAAAACCAAAGCGTGAGCGTGAAACTTCTGATCTTTTATCATTGCATATAAAAATACCATGAAAAATATTTTCAAATTCTGAAAGATATGATAGTGATAGTAAAATATGTATGTAGATAAATTTAAAAGAAAGAAATCGTTCTTGTTTTTCTTATTTATTTTCACAAACACAAAAACATGAACTTGACAAAACAAAAATGGCACAGTTGACAGTCACAAACAAATACAATGGAAGTTCTGGTTTCACATCTATTCTTTAATCCAAAAATATTCTTAGGAATAAATTTACTTTACATGAAAGCTTTAAACAAAATTATAAAATAAATTGTAAAGTCGCTAACCAAAATGGGCGAAGCATAGTAAAATATAATAAAAAACAAGGACATTTTATACCCTGCAAAGCATTCCTACCTTCCAACTCAAAACCAAGACCTCCTTATCAGAGTATCAGACCTCTCAATCAGCAAGTTGCCTTTGACCGCTATACTTGTCCTGCTACTAGCGCCATCAATCGTCAGTAATAGTATTTACGACACGAAATCACACGAAATTTTTTCACAGCTCCATTTTTTCTATGCATTTGCTTATGAACTAGTAGTTTTTCTACCACTAAAATTTTATAGTAAATTTTATCTTATTAAATTGACAAGATCGTATGTAGTCAATTGGACTACGGCTAGACATTTCATATGGCTCTCTCAGGATTTGATATCCACCTACTCAAAGCCAGGGTGTGCAGTTGCTTCGCAACTTGGAAGCCCATTGAACGTATCACAAGTTCAAGTTCAAGTTCAAGTGCAATTACATGACGAAAAAAATTCTATTAAATTTTAGTAGTAAGAAAAAAGCATAAGAGTTGTCAGCTATGCGGTAGCAGATCAGCTAGATTTTTCTATTATAGTTTTGGATACCAGTTTTTTAGTAGAGACAATTTTGTTTTGTTTGATCGGAGAATTCTGGGATTTAAAAGAACAACATTTTCTCTAAAAACATACTCGTGTTCAAAAAGCCCGAAACATAGCAACTGTGCGGTAGTATCCACATGGCGGCGATACTTTCCGGAGAAAGTCAATTAGTACGTTGGCAATTACCGCGGACATTTTCTCCCATAGACTTTCTTCGGATTGTCAAGTCTGATCTATGATAAGGGAGTCCTGCTCAAAACTGAACGATCTAATGAGCCGGATATCTGAATCAAAATCAAGACTCCCTTATCATAGATCAGACTTGACAATCCGGAGGAAGTCTATGGAAGAAAATGTCCGCGGTAATTGCCAACTTATTAATTGACTTTCTCCGGAAAGTATCGCCGCCTGGTAGATACTACCGCACAGTTGCCATGTTTCGGGCTTTTTTAACACCAGTATATTTTTAGAGAAAATGTTGTTCTTTTAAATCCCAGAATTCTCCGATCAAACGAAACAAAATTGTCTCTACTAAAAAACTGGTATCCAAAAATATAATAGAAAAATCTATAGAAAAATCTAGCTGGTCTGCTACCGCATAGCTGCCAACTCTTACACTTTTTTCTTACCACTAAAATTTAATAGAATTTTTTTCGTCATGTAATCACACGATCTTGTCAATTTAATAAGATAAAATTTACTATAAAATTTTAGTGGTAGGAAAACTACTAGTTCATAAGCAAATGCATAGAACAAATGGAGCTGTGAAAAAATTTCGTGTGATTTCGTGTCGTAAATACTATTACTGACGATTGATGGCGCTAGTAGCAGGACAAGTATAGCGGTCAAAGGCAACTTGCTGATTGAGAGGTCTGATACTATGATAAGGAGGTCTTGATCAAAATATTCAAAAAATTGCCTAGTGGCACCATCTGTTGTCAAACAGAGTAACTAAATCAATTATAGTAAAAATTAATTGTTCTGAACAATGGATCATGTAATAATTTAAAAAACTTTTAGCACCCTTTATTTTCATAGAAAATTTTGATTGTCAAAAATAGTATCATATTAGAATCCCTGTTCATATATTTTTTCGTGCAAAGAAACTAAATGATAAAGTTTTGACATATTCTGATATATAAAAATAATTAAAATAATATTAAAGTTTAAATGAAAAATTTTAAAAAGTTTCTGTACATATTTTAATATTTTTTAAAGTGTTCCATATGTTTATTTTATAAAATAAATTTGCTCGAATTTTATTGTTAAAAATGCAGTTTAAGAAATAAATTACATAAAACTTCTTATATTTCTATATTTCTTTTAAATGCTAAAACGTGTTAACTAAAAACAAAATACTGTGACCTCTCACTTATACGCGGTGAACTATAAACATTTTTTAATACCACAATTTTTGTACAGTTATTTTTGCTTTATTTAATCGCATAAATTGTAAATAAAATATTTCTTTTTAAAAATAATGGTATCAGAAAGTAATTTTCGTACCTCACGTATAAGTGAAAGGTCACTGTATACAGTAAAATAACTTTTATTAGATTGTTGACATGTTTCGGCTCACTCCGAGCCATTATCAAAAACAAATGAGAATATTCCATAATTGCACGGTCTTTGAAGTTATTATCTGATATGCTATAATTTAGTTTTTACTTACTTTTTTTAAATTACGCACGTAATTTTTTATCTACAAAAACAACTTTTCAAAAGTAAAAAAAGCCAAGCGTAAAAAAAAAAAAAGTTGTAGCTAAAAAATGGTGTGATATCAAATTTCCAAGCAATTATATTACTTATTTAACTTTTTTCCATTAAATAATTTATCATATATATAAGTTGTTTGCCTAGGTATATGTTAATAGAAATCGTTTTCTCCTGTACTAAATACATCCTAACGAGTTTCTGAAAATTCAATTTTTTTCAAATTATGCATGATGGGCTTGGCGGCCATCTTTGCATATTATTCACAAAATTCTAAGCACCCAAATCCTTAGTTAAAATCTGAAGTTCAAAATTGTTATTTAAGCAAATATTTTAAGCATTTCATTTAAAGACTTGTATGCTCTGAAAATTGTGTCTTAAGATAATGATGACTTATCTTAAAGATTCATCTTATGATTTATTTTTTAGAGTAATTAATAATTTCAAACTAATAAAAATCAATTTCTCAAAATATCAGTCTTATCTAATTTATCTGTTCGTAGTTAAAAGCTGAAGTTCAAAATTGTTATAAACATATTACAATGCAAACATATTACGCTTTTACTTTAGAAATTTGGGTGCTTAGAAATATGGAAAGATGGCCGCTAAGCCCATCATGCATAATTTGAAAAAAAATGAATTTTCAGAAACTGGTTAGGATGTATATAGTACAGGAGAAAACGATTTCTATTAACATATACGTAGGCACTCGACTTATATATATGATAACTTATTTAATGGAAAAAAGTTAAATAAGTAATATAATAGCTTGGAAATTTGATATCACACCATTTTTTAGCAACAACTTTTTTTAGCGCAATCTGTTCTATATGAACCTCGGGCACTGAAATCGTTAAGGCTATAGATGTCGAGTCGAATGAGCTATACCCGTCGTGATCCAGCCCATAGTACCAGAGATAGGAAAGTGCCCCTGGTGGTGAAAAACGAACTAAAATCGGAAAGATCTATCGATGTCGAGTCGAATGAGCCATACCCCGTCGTGATCCGACCCATAGAAACAGAGATAGGAAAGCGCCCCTTGGTGGTGAAAGCTAATCGCGTTTGGGGAGCAAAGTGGGGGGATGTACACCAGATATGCATAACAGGATTAAGCGGTCACAGACCTTTCCAACGATGTATCACATGAGGGGTATGTGCAAAATTTAGAAAATACCCCCCACCCCTGCATAATTTGATTAAGCGTTCACAGACATTTCCAACGATATATCACATAAGAGGTGTCGGCAAAATTTAGAAAAGTGCCCCCTTTAGGGGGGGGGGGGGTGAAAGTGGGAGGATGGACCCCGAAGATACATAATATGAATAAGCGGTCACAGGCCTTTCGATATATCACATGAGTAGTGTCGGGGGGGGGCGCAAAATGTGGGGGTGACACCTGTGGTGCATAACATGAATAAGTGGTCACAGCCCTTTGTAACGATATGTGACATGACGGATATCGTTAAAATTTAGAAAAGTGTCCCGCCCTTGTGTAGGCAAAACGCGCTCCGCCCCTCCCTATAATTTGTGACGCGGTTTTATTTTTAAAATTGATGTTATGTGTTATAAAATATCGTAAAGTTTCAAACAGATATGGAATTCAAATGGATATTATACTGCCTAATTTTGTTCACGCCCCTCCCCATCCCCTCCCCGAAATGTGACGCGTCATTCTTTTTTATAAATTTTTTATCATGTGTTATAAACTATCTTAAAGTTTAAAACAGATCGCATTGGAATTTAATATATTTGCTGAAATTACTATTATATATAGAATAATATAGAAATAAACCCTCCTTTAGCTTGTAATTAAGATATATGAACAATTTTAAAATTTCTGAAAGCTGATTTTTATTTATTTATTTATCTATTTATTTATTTTTGTTTATTTATTTATTTATCTATACACACACACACACACATATATATATACATATATATATATTGGGTTGGGGAAAAAGTAATTTCGTTTTTTCCTAATAGATGGCTTTAAAGTCACATATCTCTAGTAATGCTTATTCAATGAAGCCATACTATAGACCGTTTGAAAGGTCCATAGAACATACTAGATGTAAAGTTAGCGTTATCTGTTTACTCAGTCAAAAGTTATTTCGCTTTGAAAATTGAGATTCCAGAAGGTCATTTTCGTCGTATTTTGCTTTTCTATTTCCGAGAAGGAAAAAATGCAGCGCAGTCTCATCGGAAATTATGCGGTGCTAATGGTGATGAGTGCTTAAGTCAACACCAGTGTGAGAATTGGTCTGCTCGTTTTCGTTCCAGAAATTTCTAGGTTAAAGATGAACCTCGCCCTGGCCAGCCAATCCTTGAAAAAGTCGACGAAATTCTTAACAAAATCAAGGTAGACTGACATATTTGATCTCGCGACATCGCTATGGAACTAAATATCGATCAAAAAACAGTTTTGAACCATTTACTTAAGATTGGATACCAAAAGAACTTGGATTCTCTATACTTGGATTCCGCATGAATTAACAGCGAAAAATTTAATGGTCCGAGTTTTCATTTGGGAATCGTTGCCAAAACGAAACGAAATCGAGCAATTTTTGAAACGAATGATTACGAGTGATGAAAAGTGGATCACGTACGACAATAATGTGCGAAAAAGATCGTGGTCGAAGCACGGAGAAGCTTCACAAACGGTGGCAAAGCCCGGATTGATGCCAAGGAAGGTGATGCTGAGTGTTTGGTGGGATTGGAAAGGCATTGTTCATCATGAGCTGCTCGAACTTGGCCAAACCATTAATTCAACTCTCTAGTGTCAACAACTAATGCAATTGAAGCAGGCAATTAAAAAATCGGCCAGAATTGATCAATAGCAAAGGCGTTGTCTTCCATCACGACAACGTCAGACCAAACACATCTTTAGTGACTCGGCAAAATTTGATAGAGCTTGGTTGGGAAGTTTTGATGCATCCATCCTATAGCCCGGACTTTGCCCTGTTCGACTACTATTTGTTTCGATCTCTGCACAACTCTCTTAATGGTGTAAAGCTCGCTTCAAAAGAGGCTTGTGAAAATCACTTGGTTCAGTTTTTCGCCCAGAAATCTCAGAAGTTCTACAGTGACGGAATTATGGTTTTAGCGGAAAAGTGGCAAAAGGTCATCGATCAAAACGGCACATATATCATTGATTAGTGTTTGAAATATATATGAATAAATTCTCTTTGAAAAACATGAAAAAAAAACGAAATTACTTTTTCCTCAACCCAATATATATATATATATATATATATATATATATATTGCGTTGCCCTGTGCATGTTTGAATTTCTTTGCAATTTCTTAGATTTACATTATTTTATTCAATTAAACATTGTACTGTAACAATAAATTTAAATGGAAACTTCATTTCTAAAACAAAAATAATTTAACAACTGGATTTCATTAATTTATAGGAAAATGACGTGAAAGGTATTACTGCGAACGAAATGTCTGTCCTTTACCATGTTTTTTTTTTTTTTTTTTTTAGAAATAAATGAATCACATTTAATTCATTTCAAAAATTTTGTTTACGTTTGGAAAGAAATTTTAAATGCCGATAACCCTTAATGTATACATTTTAGAGAAGGTACATCTTTTCAAAAACTAATTTATTTTTAAAGATCTTTCTAAAAACGCAAATTATATATTTAAAATATTTTTTAAAGCATAAACACTACGTCTGATTACTTTATTTTACAATATTATAAGAACACGCATTTTATCAGACAATTAAATACACTAAACAAACATGAGTGTAAAATTGACCTGGGCCAGGACTCGAACCTGGGACCGCCTGTGTACCACGCTGACGCTCTGCAACTGAGCTACCCAGATCGATGGCTTGACCGCAATTTATCATACTTATTCATGTTGGAAACAGTCATCTGCCACAGTTTGCAGTCATATTTAATTGTCTGATAAAATGTCAGTTCTTATAATTATGAAGTTTTATTTTTTTTTTAAATATCTTCAGAAGAAAATGGCTGACTTGCAGATGAAATTTGATGTGGTTATAATCTGTAATTGATTTGTGCTATTATAACACAGATGGTACATGGTCGTTGGCGGGTTTTATCTCTGTTTTGGCATAATTTTTTAATCGCCAAGTTAATTAACAGTGTTTTGCTAATCTACCCTATATATATAAAATCCTAATGAAACGAATTTGTGAAACGATTTTATGAAACGAATTTATGAAACGATTTTATGAAACGACTGATTAAACGACTGATTATGTTTCAGGGCTATTTTTAATAAAATATTAAACGCTTGATGGTGAAATTAATACCAACTGTCCATAAAAATCCGCGGATGTCAAAACTGGTAATAGATTTTTGAAATTGGAATTAGTTTTCGAGATATTAATTTTTTTCTAATTTTAATGACATTTCTGTAATGATGGCAACTAATTACTCAGTTTTTTTGTGACAAAAAAGGAAAAAAAAATCGAAAAGGATCCCGATAGGGATTATTGATTTCTTTTTATTCGTCATTTTCAAATTGAAATTGAATTTATCTTTTATTTCAATCGATAATGAAGACAAGATTGTGATTAAATTATGTTTCTCATGAAAATTTGAAAACAAAAATCACATTTCTATCATCAGGATTCAATCGTCTCTGTCAGCATTTAATTTAATTTATAAACTGAAAATATTTTGAATAAATTCGTCCAAATGACGTCATTTATGTTTATACAATTTATTTAATATAAAGAAGCCATTTATCTATTTTTATGTACAAAAAGAGGTAAATTGAAAGACAATTATAAATAAATTGCATACATACATATAAATACATGTATAAACAAGCATAAAAATTCGGTGCTTTTCCAGTATATGGGGCCTTGACGAAACAGAGAAAATAGCCTTGGCGGAAAAGGAAAATTTGGCACCATACTTTCTCTCAACCTATTCACTTTGTCATTTCGTATACAGAAGCATTTTTCAAAATTTATACAATTTGTTTAGCGTAAAATGTCATTTATCCTATTTTATATGTAATCTGAAGTAATGTGTATAGAAAAAACAATAATATTATACGTATTATTATACGTATAATTAAAATACGCATATACACAAAAAAAATCGTCGAGTTTGTTTCCATGGCTGTTTATGTCATTTGGCACCAAATCTTACTTTCTGATGCCCGAATTGCGCCAAGCTTTTTTAAAAAACGTCAAGCGTATAATAGAAATCAGATAGCTCAAAAAGCGTATAATAGAAAAGCACCAAAAGTTCACCGGGTTTGTTTTCATAACTTTTGGTAACAAATATATGTATATTAACGAATCTATTCGTTTTTTAAACTCGAATTACGCCAAACCTAAAAGCAAAGGATCCTATACTGGAAAAGTACCCGATTTTCTTATGGACAATATTCAAGTGACATGTGTAAAATTATCGCGGATAGCAAATTTGTTTAAATATCTCATGCCGAATAAATGCAGGCATACATGCACAAAATATTTAATTAATTTTGTATGATAAATAATTATTAGGAAATTCGTATATACATATTAATTAAAATAAATAATTTACATATTTAAAATAACATGAAAATATGCATGATGATGCACTAAAATGGAGAGAATATTAAAGCCTGTTACTGAAAATGTCTATAACATAGTACTTTTCAATACCGTGGTTCTTAATGTTATTCACAAGCAGATGGAATTTTTCTCATGCTTAAACGCAAAGGAAGAATAGAATACAGATCGTTTTTATAAAAGTCCGAGAGGTAGCCACAATTTAAACCTAACCATTTTATACATACTGGTTTTTCAAGGTGTAATTGATTTTACTTATCAATCTCGAAAACAGTCGTCAGTTGTCGCAACAGCTGTGTATGAGGCCATGATAATAAAAAAAATGCCCCATTAAAACGTTAAAAGCATGGCAACCCAATTTCAGATTTACCAATATTTTTAAAACAAAGCACGCTGTCATGTTTTTAGAGGCCTCGAAGTCTGAGCGGGGGTTGGCGAGCGTAGCTCGCAGGAGGTAAGCCCCCTAGTAAGGATATAAAATATTTTTTTTTACACTGGATTTTATAAAAGCACATAGATTACGTAATTACTTGTCCAAAAATGCAATCCTTTTTTTATTCTGCCGAATATTAAGGTCTGTAGGTTGTTTAAAAAAAAAGTTTGACGAAGAAAAAAGTGATCATTTTAAGTAACTCGACGTTTTTAAAAAAAATCTATATCTCTGTTTATAAATCACTTATGAAGATGAGTTTGGTCTTAAATTGAAGAAATTCTTCATTAGATTCTTCTAGTTTTCGTTTTTTTTTCTGCGAAGCTTCGTTTATTTGATATCTGATATTTTAATCTGGCATGTTTTGTCGATTTAACATTGCGAAGTTGATTTCTGTAAGTAAGCAGTAGCGCTCTTTAGTCCAGTTCTTGGCGTTGTTTGTGTGGCGTTTTTTTTTTTTTAAGCTTGGCTTGGCAGAGTGACCGCCCTGCTTGATTTCAACTGGGTTGTTTATTTCCATATTTATAAGCATGGAGTAACTCGAGCCACAATTTTGTAAGTTAAAAGAGGCTGTATCGTTACATATTGTATTTTTGCGTGTTATTGTCTCTATGGTTTTTCTTATTATGAATGGATAGTATAGACTGGAGGGAAAAATTATTTTTACTTTCATTGAAATTTATTTGGATGGTTTCTTCCTGATATAATCTTGCCAGGGATATGGTTTTTCTATTATACTTAATATCAACTATATGCTCCAATAAAAAGAGGTATTTTTGTCGTAATTTCACATTTTTCTTCTTTTTTTTAAATTCAGAGTACTAAGTCATAAATTCACATTGTTCTCATTTTTAAAAAAAATCTAATAAACGATTCTTTTTGCAATTACTAACAAGTAACAAAACATGATGATAAAACGAGATTTTTTTTATTTCCTTCTGAAATTTTTTAGTTAAAAAAATAGTTTTCCCACTTTAAATCAAGGCACTGCTTTTACATTTTATATTGCGTTGAAGAAAAAAGTTAAACAAAGCATCTCATATTTACATGTGATCTTGCTAGTAGAAAATGCAAGCCAGAAGATATGTGTCGCAGAGTTTTTACGCTGTTTTCAGGTTAATTTATATGCCATACTTATTTATGAATTTATTTAACAATTCCTAGAAGATAAAAAAAAAACCCTGATCTATCAATGCCATGCACTGATAAGCTTACCTCGAATATCTAACGCCACTTATGATAGAAGGTAAGAAAAACCCTGATCTATCAATGCCATGCACTGATAAGCTTACCTCGAATATTTAACGCCACTTAAGATATCGACTGAAAAACAAATATGCTTCCTTGAGTTGCATAAAATTGCATGTATAGCAAGACACTTTTTTAACTTATGCCATTTTACATTTTACTTTTATATGGATTAGTATTTTTATTGGACTATCTAGAAAACATAACTTTTGAAACAAAAACGACAATGTCGGAAAATACGGTAAGCATGTATTATTAACATTCAGGTCTTGTATTAATAATTTTTTTCACATTCTGGATATACATATACACTCTATGTCATACAAACACACACACAATTGCATATATCCATGTTGTATATGCATACCTTTATCTGTATGTGTGTGTGCATATATATACAACATTTGATTCATCGTTTGTTACTACTTGTACGAAGTGAGGGACTCTTAATTCATGTAAGAAAATCATATTTTTTACCTGCATTAAGGGATCCCCTGATGAAATCCTTAATATCTTTTGTGATAATATTGTTTTTATTTAGTTTATAAGTATGACGGTATATATATACAGTGGTGGCCAAAAGTTTGGACATTTTTTGAAAGTTTCATGTTTTTCAACTTTGTGTGCTTGTAGAATATATTAATTTTCACTTAAATACAAACGTTTATATATCAACTGGAAGGAAATTTAATGTAAAATTTAATAATAAAAACAGTATTAAAATATCTGTATTATAAAAAAAGTTATGCTCATTTTAGTAGAACAAACAAACACAAATCGTTTTGAATAAGGACGTGTTTTGTAATAAAAGCGTACTAGCCAATCACAAACACTGTTCTGAGGACCAATAAAATGTCTGTAACTATAGTTTAGGTTATTTGGATGGTAAAAGCGTTATTGTTGTGGAAATATTTTGCGGAATGATGCATACTAGTACAATTAAATAGAGTATTGCTGTTTTTGAATATTTAAAGTCCTTTTTTTAATTAAACTAATTTTAAACAATGTCATCAACAAGAAGAACTAATTGGACATCTACAAAAAGAAGCCGAATTGTCATATTGAGAGAAAATGGCCTCTCTTATGCTGAAATTGTAGGCAAGTTGGTGGTTCAGTGACTTGCTCTGGTGTACGAAAGTTCTGTTTACGTTATGAAAAAACGAAATCGGTGGAAAATAAAGCCAAATCAGGCCGAAAAAAATGCACAAGTGCTACTGCCGATAGAAAAATTAAACGGCTATACCTTCAAGATAGAAAAATTTCATCAGATGCCATTAGATGTGAAATGAAAGCAGCGGGTATTGCAGTAAGTTCAAGAACAATAAGAAGAAGGTTATCAGGATTTGGACTACAAGCTAGAATTCCAAGGAAAAAACCATATTTAAATCAAAAGTCAGAAAATCAATGGAAGCAAGTAACCTGGAGCGATGAGAGTAAAATATCGCTCTTTGGTAGTGATGGTAGAAAATACGTGAGACGTAGAGTAAGAGAAGCACTTCATCCTGATTGCATTACCTGAAGCGACTACAAAAAACCCAACAAATGTCATGATTTGGGCATGTATGTCTGCAGATGGTGTGAGCCGAATTCAACTGATTGATGGCATCCTGAATGCCAAAAAATACATCGAAACTGCCCTGGAACCAAAATTGATACCTTCCATCAGGGATCTCTTCAACAACAACGCACCATTTATTTTTCAGCAGGATTCAGCTCCATGCCACACAGCAAAAGTATGCAAAGCATGGTTTCAAAATAAAGGCATAGATATATTACCATGGCCAGGAAACAGCCCTGATCTCAATCCAATTGAAAATTTGTGGCGACGTTTGAAAATTCTTGTACGAAAAAAACGTCCATCCAATAAAAGAAAACTTATTGAAGCTATAATTGATTCTTGGCACCATGTGATTACGAAAGATGAACTCCAAACACTCGTTCACTCGATGAAAAGACGCTATGAAGCTGTCTTAAAAAATAAGGGTTATCCTACTAAGTATTGATTGTGTAAGTATCACTTTAAAAAAATGCAAATCTAAGATAGATCTTACTGTTAGTTGCATAACTTTGTGTTTGTTTGTTCTACTAAAATGAGCATAACTTTTTCTGTAATACAGATATTGTAATACTGTTTTTAATACCGTAATTTCCGGCGTATAATCCGCAGCTCAAAGAGTCGTTTTTCGACCCAGAAATTTTATTCAATAATTGTAGTTAAATATTTACAGCGATCTTTTAAGTTACATTTTATAAAATAATATTTCTGGGTCGAAAAACGACTCTTTGAGCTGCGGATTATACGCCGGAAATTACGGTAATTAAAATTTTGCACCACCCTGCGTTATTTAATAAGACAGATAAATTAATGCGAGAATAAAGCCTATTACTCTATTTTAAAAAACTGGTGGGAATCAAACAATCTGAATATACGCCGGAAATTACGGTATTAAATTCTACATTAAATTACCATCAATTTGATATATAAAAGTTTGTATTTAAGTGAAAATTAATGTATTCTACAAGCACACAAAGTTGAAAAACATGAAACTTTCAAAATATGTCCACACTTTTTGCCACCACTGTATATATATATATATATATATGTACTTAATAAAATTTATAATTTTAAAAATATATACGAACGGATTTACAAAAATTAGCTTCCTTGGTGACTATGGGTAAAGATGTGTATAAAAGACACAAAACATAATGTCACAATAAATGTGAAACCTACTTATTTATTTACGTAAGAACAACTTACTGTGAGACATTTGCCATACCGCTTTATATGCTTTAAAAATCCCTCTTGGAATACAATAACTCTTCTACATACAGATAAATATTGGAAGATTTGTGTGACTTAATTTTTGCTTCCAAAGCTCCTTCCGCCAATAGTCTTCTTCGAAACAGAAAGCAGAAGGTAATTACTTGGTGAAAGATCAGTAACGTATGGAAGAAGGTCAAGGCGCTCCCAACCAAGTGTTGCAAGATGGTTTTGTGTTACCCTCACTGCGTGTGGTCTTGTACTGTCATCAAAGAATATAATGGCGGATGTGAGAAAACCCGGCCATTTATTCCGAATTGCCTTCTTCAATTGTGACGGTATTTGACAATACATCTGTGTATCTTGTGTGTCCCAGAAAAGTGTGAGCTCACATTACCTGCAGAGAACGTTGTCTTGAACGTCTGTCGGACCATGGATGACGGATGTTTCGATTCCATAGATGTGGTTTTCAATTCTGACTTCAAAAGATTCCCACACGTTTCATTACCCGTCACAATCCGGAAGAGAAACTCATTCCCCGACCCCCACCCCGGTGGCACCACTTGAGATGTCCCAGACTGACTGTCATGCATTGTTATGTGAGATTCGGTGTCAGTTGTCGAAGCACCCATCGTGCTGAAACTTTCAAGTATTGAATATTGTCGTGAGTGATCTTTAGAGCTCGCACATTCCAAATTCGTCACCTACGTCATCGATTGTCATCCACCAACTTATTTCTTCAGATCATACACATCCGTCAGAGCCAGAAGTTCTTCACGCTTTTTCTGAATTGACGGCACCATAGCCAATGCACATGTGGCATCACATCTGGCCCATACACTTCAAAGAGTTGGTTATGGATTCCTGCTCCCTACACCCTACGCACACATCTGTAGCGGAAAACTACTATAATTTCCTCCTTTGACCACGAATTTATGGCGCTCTTTCTCCCCATAAATATCGTGCAACGAACTGAAAACTCATTTCCTCTTTTCGCAAGCACTACGATAGCATAATCTGTTGAATCGGGAGGTGTATGAATATCTTTCACGTTCAAGCACTCTCTGGTTTCCCCCATTCCTGTACAATTTCCGCGTAAGGAACTTCGGGGGGTGGTTGGAACTTGTTTTAAACCTCCCTCGTATATATATATATATATATATATATATATATATATATATATATATATATATATATATATATATATATATAACGTTTATTATCGCCCCTAAACACACTTCTACTAATTGTTTTGAGACGCCGTGTATATAGCCTCATATGCATACCATGCTAAAGTTCTTTACAAATAGTATTCATTATCAAAAGAATAACAAAAGACACGCCAAACATTTCGGGATTTTCCTTATTTGTACAACTAAATTAAAAAGGAAACCTCTTACAATCATATCAAAGGAATCTGTTGTCAACTTTGTTTGATAACTTTGTTTAGGTTCACATATCAAAACCGCTGTAATTACATTTCCTTTTTCGCAGAAAGAATATTCTGATAAGGAAAGAGATTCATCCTGTTTTGCATTCGAATGTCTGTTTTTATAAATTACAGATAAAAGTGACAAAAGAGTTTGCATTACTCTGAATGAGAAAATGAATTTTCTCCTATTTCTCGGCTTACTTTGTTATGTGTAGAATTAAATGTAATAACGCTATACCTTTTCTTGAATAAAACTATTAAAGAAGCTTTTAAATGAAAACAAAGTAGCAAAGGGCTATGAAACAACTGTTGAACTAGTACACTCAGTGATCATACTACATATTTATAGGGTGTCTAAAATGGATGGAACGTTTAAAGTTCAATAAAAAGTAAGTTTTTAAAGTTCAGTAAAAAGTAAGTTTTTAAAGTTCAACAAAAAGTAAAAGGGGACAGTTATAGAAATAATTCTTGCAGGATAGTCATGGATAAGGGCGAGAATTTCTTTAATTTGTGTCCTTATTTTATTTCTAACTATCACTGATAGAAAGTGCTACACTGTCAAATTCTGGGACAAGTCCCATAAATTATTTCTCTGGGTTTTTTTCCCCCAAAGACTTCAAAGATTTCGAAACAAAGCACATAAAATAAACAGAAGAAATTAACTTCAAAGGAGGCGATGAACATATGAGGGATCCTCTCTCACTATCGTCGCATTCTCTTGTTGTGCGAAAAAAGAATGACCCCGTCAAAAAGACTGAAAAAGGTCCCACACTCCATCGTATTGATGTATTTCAACCTGTTGATCCCTCACATTAACACATAATGTCTGACTAAAATTCACTCATCTTTTAACTTTCATTCTGTTTATGTGTTCAACTGTCGCAGACAATGGTCTGTGTTTGGGAACTGCAGGGTTATGTTTGTGAGAATATGAAATAATCTCTATTAATTGGGTTGAAAATAATTAAGAACGAACATTACAGAAATCTCAAACTCATGTTACACATAAATGATGCAAATCGCACGTGGCCCCATGGCTGAAGCTGGCCATAAACGAACATGGCCCCTTTTCGGGACCTCTAAAGGATTCTTTATAACTTTCCTTTTATATCTTTCTGCGTAGATATAGCTGCTTAAATGTAATGAAGCTTCTGTACTTACTTCTATAATAAAATGTATAACAACACATATTTAATCCTAAACCTAACTGCTTAGTATAAAATTATGCATTGCTATAAAGTGCTGATGAAAAATGTCCCAATGTTTTTCTAAAAAGAAAGCACATTTAGTCATTTTATTTAGCAACGGTATCGGAAACATGTATTTTACAGGTCGTTTCCATTGAATCCCAAACAAGGATGATAAGATACACTAATGAAGCGATGAAAACAAACGGTTCTTGGATCATACGATATTGAATACCCTAATAATAGGTATTTGGAAAAACTTACTTACATTTTTTATATATAGTAGGAATGGATAATTGTGATTTAAAAAAATAGACTTTCAAAACGATCATTTTGTAATAATTGTGAGCGTTATTACAGTTTGAGACAGTGCAAATCCATGTAACGTTTCTAGTTTGTACTCAAACAATGAAGTGTAGTAAGGAAATTCTTAACTTCGCACTTTATTATGTCACTGTTCAAACATTCTTCAATTTTAAACGTTTGTGACTTAACTATTCCGATTTTTAAAATATTTATTCAGATGTTAGACAACATCAATTTAAGAATGTAAAAAATAATTAAAATATTTTAGAACGGAAAAATAAAAATTATTTACTAAAATGTACTTTTTTCTCATTTGCAATAAACAGGAAATTACATACTTCTCATACATATTGTTCATTTTTCCAATATAAATTTGTAAAGTATACGAACCCACATTTGCAAAAAATCTACATTTGTATGTCTCCACCTATTTTAATTTTATAAAATTTACGAAGTTTCCTTTAGCAATAACGAGGTGAAACTGATAAAATGATAAATAAAACTTTGGCATTAAAATTAACTCAGTTTCGGTCGTTTGTTAAAAATTCTATGGATAATGTGTATTCACTTCTGCATTGGAAGATAGCAGCAATATATAAAATTGTCTTTTAACCCCTTAACTGTTGGAGGTATTTTGACACCATAAACTAAAAACAGGCACTGTACACCACTTTTTTCGTACTAAACTATTTGCTTTGTGTAATCGAAAATGGTCTGCCGATTAATGAAGCAAAGGTTGCGTTAAATAATTACTGGTGTGCAAAAGCTTTTAGTAACAAAACAAGCAAACTGTTCTTGCCCGAACTGAGTACGGGCTACACAGTTAAGGGGTTAAAGCCCACTGCATATATAACATTGACTTTTCGTTATGCTGCAGATATGCAATGCAATGATACAAAGGGTTAAATTCCTGCAGTTCGTTTTGCGACATCCTGTATATAACATATTTCTGTGTATATCTATGTGTGCGTATGGGTAAAAAATAAAACAAATCTTTGTATAATGTATTTATTATCAAAGAAATAACAAAAAAAAAAAAAACCATAAAAAAAATTGTCAAGCATGTGAACCTACATTTGTAACAAATCTATTTTTGGAAGTCTCCACTCATTTTAATTTGAGAAAATTTACGAAGTTCCTTTTAGAAATTATAGTGTTTCTGTAGTATTGTGTAGTTCCTTAACTATACTTCGTGAGAAAGCGGATACATCTTATATTGTGTGTGTGTGTGTGTTTGAGAATGTGTAAAAAAATATAAAAAATCTTTGAAAAATACATTTATTATCAAAGAAATATCAAAATACACATCGCAATACAAAATTGTAAAGTATACGAACCCACCTTTGCAAAAAATCTATTTTTGGATGTCTCCACCCATTTTAATTTGAGAAAATTTACAAAGTTTCTTTTAGCAATTGTAGTATTTTTGTAGTATTGTGTAGTTCCGTAACTACACTTAGTGAGAAAGCGGATACATCTTCTATTTTGTGCATGTGTGTGTAAAAAATAAAACAAATTATTTGAATAATGTATTTGTTATCAAAGAAATAACAAAATACACATCGTAATACAAAATTGTAAAGTATACGAACCCACATGTGCACAAAATCTATTTTTAGAGTCTCCACTCATTTTAATTTCACAAAATTTCGAAGTTCCTGTCAGCAATTGTAGTGTTTTTGTAGTATTCGGTACTTCCTTAACTACACTTCGTGAAAAAGCGAATACATCTTATATTGTGTGTGTGTGTGTTTGAGAGTGTGTAAAAAATAAAAAAATCTTTGAATAAAGCATTTATTATCAAAGAAATAACAAAATACACATCAGAAATTTCACGAATTTTCTTATTTGCAGAGCCACATTAGTGAAAATCTCTTTTAATCAAATCAAAGAAACCCGTTGTGAAGAACACATTTAATTCATTTCTGCAATTTTATCTGTCAAAGCTGCTGTAATTACATTTCTGTTTTCTCACAAAGAATATCCTCGTAAGAAAGCGGATTTATCTTATATTACAATAGAATGTCTATTTTCATTAATATCTGATAACAGTGACATAAGAATTTCCATTTCTCTGAATGCGATAATGACTTTTTTCAGAATTTTCCGGAATAAAATTTTTAAGCTTAGTTTGTTATATGAAGAATTAATTCGAAAAGCACATTACTGTTTCATAAATAAGACCAGACGTGCCAAGTCTCCGGCTTTTTAGATACCAGTAATTTAGTACAGAAATTGTTGTTTTATTGAATCGAAGCATTTTGCGATTCAGAAGAACAACATTTTCTCCAAAAAATTACTGGTTTTCAAAAAGCCGGAGACTTGGCAACTCTGAATAAGACTATCAAAGAAGACTTTAATATGAGATTATAAATGAAAACGAAACAACAAAAGATCTTCAGCTATAGCCATGTACAGCATAGGAATTGTTCATTTTTAAATTATTTTTACTCAGAATAAATAACTTGTCGCTTTTACGTATTATTTCTAAAAAATGGTTAGCCATATTTTCATAAAATTCCACACTGTACATTAAAAGACTATACATAAAATTATCTATTATTTGGTGTTTTCAGCTACATTTTCTTGACACATGTTTATTTGTAATTTAAAAATGTGTTCGACTTTTGTGAAACATTTGCATTTTATTACTGAAGAAACACGGGTTTTGTTAACAAAATAGGCAGTTTTAATTATATACTTTTTGTCTAATTATTACAAAACTTAGCTCGTAGCACTATGTTTAGGGAGCGATATCTTGAACGCAGTGGTAAAATCTACATCTTGTTATAACAAAAAAATAATAATTAAGTGCATTTATTTTTTAAAAAGGCAAAATTTTAAATAATAGAGTTTTGAAGTTTTGTACAAGTTCATCCAAAAGTTTTAGAAAGCTTTAAAATATTCGGTCCGACATTAGAAAGTTACTTGACCGTTTAACCCTTTCAAGGTCAAAGGACTTATTTTACTAAAATGTTGAAATATTTGAGTGACACAAGAATTAACAATCCAGTCTATTTGAAAATAACTAAAAGATTTTCTTTGCGTATATTATAAAAGCAAAATTTTATTAAAAATTTCTGGGTGTCACTTGGCAGTTTGGAATTAAAATTAAGCGTTCGCGCCTTGCAAACACCGCCCTTGAAAGGGTTAACCTATTCGCTGCCAACCACGATTATACTCGTGGTTCTATTTACGTTTCTTCAATCTAAAATTACGAATTCGTACCGGAAATTTCGAAAGAAGAATTTTTGTTTTATGTAGTCACGAAATGTCTGTAATTAAATAAATTAAATATTGCTATTAATATTTTCTGGTATGAATTCGAACTTTCTAAATAAAATAAAATTCCGGTAATTTTATTTCGGCAGCAAACGTGTTAAGTAGCCTAATAGCCAGAATAGTTGAGCGCACTGAAAACTCTTATATAACGTTCTCAGTTTTTTTAATCCTTCATAGAAAATTAATATAATATTTGCATAAGTATTTTTATTAATAACTGATTTATTTCTAATGAAGATTTGATAAAAATATTAAGAACACCTTAAGCATTAAAAAAAACATTTCTGGTAGTTCGATAACTAAAACAGCTAAATGTTCCAAACATATTTAGAATGCATTTCTAATGGAATGGAAGACTTAATCATGGAATGTATCCTTAATTTCATCATTCATTTAATAGTAAGAAATGACTTTAAAACATACAAAGATTTTATGCAACAATAAAAAAAATCACAATTCAACGTAGAATCATCCGACCGCTACAAATAAGACACTAAATGTATGGCAGAGGCATAATGATATCGAATTTATAAATTATTTTATTATTAAATCCTTATTCTATTAAATTGTATTTTTATATTATGTATATTTTGTATAAACAGGCAGATGTGCTGAGGCGGAGACTATTGGTTAAAAAATCAACGAATAAGGAGGGTCTCATCCTTATGAAATGATCCACTAGAATCACGTCTCTGAAGGCATTTATTAATTAGGGGTAGAACTTGACAATCACAAAAAGTTGGTCATATCGTAGTCAGTGAGTTGGTGTTTAGCAGTCACAGAGCTGAGAGGGATAACTTGATAGTTGACACTAGAAGTCAGTCATATAATAACAATATAATAACAATGACAATAACAATTCAAAGATTAAATGACACTTTCACTCTTTAAACACAATCTTTACAACACTCTTACACACTCTTTAAACATCTAGTTGAGCAGAAATTCGCAACTATGATCACTAGCATCTCGATTGCTATTTTAAATTAAGAGGCAATGTTCTCAGAAATAAATAAAATAAATAAAGTATTAATTTTATAAAAATGTGTGCAGTGGTAACAATGGATCCTGAAAAGAATCTACAAGTCTCTCGCTGCTGGATATAAAGGAATGTCAGGTACCATGATTTGTATAACAATATGTGCACAAATTTTGATTTTATTGTAAAATTTTTATATATTATAGAGGATGAATTTCTCAAGGATTTTTGCAATTTTTCAAATAACAATAAGTTCTAAATATTGAAGTATATAACTTTTATAAAATTAATTCTAACTGATATCTGGAACCAAGAGTAAATGATGAGCGCGATTTATGTAAATCAAAATATAATTTCAAGAATGTCAAACTTAATTAGTATCATAATGGTGCTAAAATAGTAGCATTTCAAAAAAAAATACTTTTGTTATTATTTGTATTTATGTATATTTGTATTTGTATTATGTGCAATTTGTAAATTATGTAAAAAAATATTTGATGTTAATTACTTAAAGCATCTTCCTTTAGCATTTAGAGTATTGATTTTTTCCCCTAATAATTTGTTTAGCATATTTACAATGATATTTTTTAATAAAGGCTATGTACTTATATCAAATTATCAAATCTTTTCTCATAAGGTAAACTACTTCAAAGGATTCACAACCTCGTACTACTATTTTAGGCAATTAATTTAGGGATTTAAATTAATCAAATACTATTATACTTTCAGATTAATTTATATCTAACTAGCTCTGCCAAGAAATGCTTATAATACAAACACTTTATTGTAATTTATGATTATATAATATGCTATAAGAACTTATACGCACTCCCGTGACTGTCGGGGCTGAGAGCTTGAAAGAAGGTCATGATGTAGATTTAACAACAACACAAAAATGTATATATAACTGTAAGCAAGGCGTTTTAGGAGTGTGGCGCTTATATTTTACACTGAAGTGCCAAAAGTAGCTCAATTGTTTTTTCTTTAACACTAAGACAGGGAGAAACCTCCACCAACTTTTTCATTTTTAAATCTCTTAAATCAGTTCCAAATGTCCTCACCATTCGTTATGGCAAGAACCTTAGAAATTCACTTTGGGATATAAAATATCTATAAATGGAATCCCGTGGATACCAATTTCGTTTTATTTGAAGTAGGAAGCTCAACCTCCAACCAAATATGTGAAAACTTTGTCAAAGATTCCTAGTTGGGAACTCCACTACAGGGTTCGTACGCTTTTAAAACAATTTTTAATAGAATTTGTCGTCTTATTTAAATGCAAAGAAAATATCACAAATCCTAAAATTAAACGTAGCGTCTACAATTTCTGCTATTTTAATTTTAAATAGAAAAATTCTACATAAATATTGTAATAAATGCGTATGAACCCTGCACTCGAATAACCACGCGTGGCATCAACTGAACGAGAGAACTAACTAGTTGACCAGAATGCTAGATACGTTCAAATTCTACTCATTCCATATATTACTGCATTATATATAGCTCCTACACAACCACAGTTATTTATTTAACATACCATTGTACAAATAAGCGTGAAAACCGAATATCCGTAAATACGTACGTACTTTCGAAACTTAAAAAAGAGGCAGAATAGATCAAGCACAGACGTTAGGATTCAAGACGCTTGGATCACATACAAAATGTCAAAACTCATTCGTGCATCAGACTACCCTTATCAAAAAGTAACTAGGCAGTCTTCCAGAAACTATATTAACCTAAAAGATTAAAACCGGATTCATCTAAAGAATGTCAAAATATCATCGCGGAACGCGAAAAAAGTAAAGCAAAGTCGCATACAAAATTCGCAAAAAATTCAAAAATTGCATAGGACAAGAATTACTTTATTGAACTAAAAGATTGAAATCAGATTCCCTTTACGAATGAAAAAAAAATCACCTTGAAATGCGAAAAAACATTAATAATTTTAAAATCTTTGTAAGAATTCCAAATAAACCGTATTGAAAAGAGGACAAAATTTGCTATATTGGGCTAAAAGATTGAAAGGCCTACCTACTAAATCTTATAGCTCTGCACGCAACAGTCTTTTCAAAACACAGCACACAGACACACACAAACATATATATTTTTATTATAGAAAAATAAAGGACGTGATTAAAACATTCAGATATTTTTTTCTGATTTCATCATTTTTCAGGGAACATTAAATTTTTATTAGATCTTTTGTACGAATATTATTCTAGTTTCGAGTTGTTTAGTTTTTATATGTAAACTAGGGGGCCTACCCCCTGCGAGCTACGCTCGCCAACCCCCGCTCAGACTTCGAGGCCTCTAAAAACATGACAGCGTGCTTCGTTTTAAAAATATTGGTAAATCTGTAATTGGGTTGCCATGCTTTTAACGTTTTAATGGGGCATTTTTTTATTATCATGGCCTCATACACAGCTGTTGCGACAACTGACGACTGTTTTAGGGATTGGTAAGTAAAATCAATTACACCTTGAAAACCAGCTTGTATAAAATGGTTAGGTTTAAATTGTGGCTACCTCTCGCTCTTTTATAACAACGATCTGTATTCTATTCTTCCTTTGTGTTTAAGGATGAGAAAAATTCCATCTGCTTGTGAATAACATTAAGAACCACGGTATTGAAAAGTACTATGTTATAGACATTTTCAGTAACAGGTTTTAATTTTCTCTGTATTTTAGTGCACCATCATGCACATTTTCATGTTATTTTAAATATGTAAATTATTTATTTTAATTAATATGTATATACGAATTTTCTAATAATTATTTATCATACAAAATTAATTAAATATTTTGTGCATGCATGCCTGCATTTTTTCGGAATCAATTGATGAGATATTTAAACAAATTCGCTATCCGCGATAATTTTACACCATGTTATGTCACTTGAATATTGTCCATAAGAAAATCGGGTACTTTTCCATTATAGGATCCTTTGCTTTTAGGTTTGGCGTAATTCGAGTTTAAAAAACGAATAGATTCGTTAATATACATATATTTGTTGCCAAAAGTTATGAAAACAAACCCAATGAACTTTTGGTGATTTTCTATAATAGGGGTCTTGACGCTTTTTTAAAAAGCTTGGCGCAATTCGGGCATCAGAAAGTGAGATTTGGTGCCAAATTACATAAACAGCCATGGAAACAAATTCGACGATATTTTTTGTTTATATGCGTATTTTAATTATACGTATATTATTATTGTTTTTTCTATACAAATTACTTCTGATTATATATAAAATAGGATAAATGACATTTTACGCTAAACAAATTGTATAAATATTGAAAAAATGCTTCTGTATACGAAATGACAAAGTAAATAGGTCGACAGAAAGTATGTTGCCAAATTTCCTTTTCCGCCAAGGGTATTTTCTCTGTTTCGTCAAGGCCCCATATACTGGAAAAGCACCGAACTTTTATGCTTGTTTATACATGTATTTATATGTATATATACAATTTATTTATAATTGTCTTTCAATTTACCTCTTTTTGTACATAAAAATAGATAAATGGCTTCTTTAATTTAAATAAATTGTAAAAACATAAATGACGTATTTACATAAATGACGTCATTTGGACGAATTTATTCAAAATATTTTCAGTTTATAAATTAAATTAAATGCTGACAGACGATTGAATCCTGACGATAGAAATATGATTTTTTTTTTCAAATTTTCGTGAAAAACATAATTTAATCACAATCTTGTCTTCATTATCGATTGAAATAAAAGATAAATTCAATTTCAATTTGAAAATGACGAATAAAAATAAATCAATAATCCCTATCGGGATCCTTTTTTTTTTTTTCCCTTTTTTGTCACAGAAAAACTGAGTAATTAGTTGCCATCATTACAGAAATGTCATTAAAATTAGAAAAAAATTAATATCTCGAAAACTAATTCCAATTTCAAAATTCTATTACCAGTTTTGACATCCGCGGATTTTTATGGACAATTGGTATTAATTTCACCATCAAGCGTTTAATATTTTATTAAAAATATCCCTGAAACATAATCAGTCGTTTAATCAGTCGTTTCATAAAATCGTTTCATAAATTCGTTTCATAAAATCGTTTCACAAATTCGTTTCATTAGGATTTTATATATATAGGGTAGATTTTCAAAGAAGATCAAGTAATCACTGATCAGAAATGTTTCGAAAATATTGTGCTGTATCTGAATTTAGTCCATTTTATATTCGTACTGTCGTGCAAATAAGCACACCCTACCATACTATCAGTCCCATTAATCATCGTACAAAACTATGATTGGTACTAATCGATTTGTAATTCCGTCTATTAATTAATGCGACAATTACATTTTGCTTACGGGTTCGTCTATATAAAGAAATTGTAACAAACAAAGCTGTAAATAATTGTTAATTTTTTATAACTTCAACATATACGTTTATTAGAACAGTATTTTATAATCATTTCGGAGATATCCACAAACATTTTTATACTACATTTATTGAAATCTATCTACACGTTCCATTTTATCAAAGAATAAATAATCTTATATTGTTAATGGTCAGAAATATTATCCTCCTTTTTTACTTGCACTCGGGCACTATGTATGTATTTTCACTTTAAATTTAGAAAACAAAGAACTATCTTTTAAATTTATTTCATTTTCAATCTGCATACACTAGCACTATAATTATTTGATTATAGTTCTATACAAAAAGTAATATAAGAAGGTTATTTTTTTTTAATATAATTAGCTATTTTCAAAGTAAAGAAAAAAGTCTAATAAATTTTAAGTTTTAGAAAATATTTATTCACATTACCAAAGAAAAAAAAAAAACGAGAAACTAATTTTTCCAATAATTACAAATTATGAATTTTTTTATGATCTTTTATTAAAAAGCATTTTTGTAATGTGATTTAAAATTTCAAAAATGCCTTTTTGTTAAAAAATACTACATATAAAAAAAAACTTTAATTACATATGATTAAAGTTATGCGAAAAACTAGGTAGATTTAAAAAACAAATTATATGAAGAATCTTTAACCGGAAAATTTGAAGGAGAAAAAATAAGAAAATTAATCAAGATTAGCTAAAACTTAAAGAAAATGCGTCACATTATAAAATGCAGTATGTAATTTTTGTCTTTATAATAGAAAAATAGTATGTGGGTTGTTCGTTTAAACATTTTATTTTACGTTTAATTAAATTTTATTTTCTTAAATCAATTAATTTTCTTAATAAATATAGTTCTTAATAATTCAGACTTTGGGATATTTTGCTTTTTTTCAATCCTAATATAGAATAGATACCCACGTCGGAACTAACCGGACATAGAAGTATCCGGTCAAATTATATTTATTTCCTTTTGTCTTAACAATTGTTTTTGTCGCTATCTGCATGCATTAATGATAGTATATGCCTATACATACCTTATTATCACTTTATATATGTTTCAACATTTAGTAATTAAAAAAAAAACTGACAAATGCTCTATGCAGCGTTGGTGCTTTTTTTTTATTTTAAACATACGTTTCATTTCTTAAATTTAAAACAGATGCTACATTTCAGAACCAGTAAAGTTATGCTAAAAAATATATAACACTGGAAAATTATTAAGTCTATTTAATGTTGTAGTAATTTAACATTTTCCTGAACCTCTTCAAAGATTCTTCCTCAGTCTATTGTCATATTAATAAAACAAAAACATAACTATATTCGTTAAATTTTTTTAAATGACCTATTCGTTAAATTTCGGCAAATCTTAATATATGTGATTTGGATGACAAGTTTTAATTTCTTTAAACCTAAAAGCAATTTTGATGTAACTTAAACATTAAATAGAACATTTTCCAAACAGATATGGTGATTTAAGACTCCTTGGAAATCCCTGCGAGTGCACGTACATTGTTACTACGTTACCTTACTATACCACAATGAAAATTAATATTGCCGTTATTTTTAACTGTTAAACAAACAAGAAATATTTATGTTAGAAATAATTAAACATATTGGATTAAATCAATATCTCTGCAACCAAATATAAAACACAGATGTTCAAAAAGAAAAAGTAGCGGGAGGTTTCATCAACTTAGTGCAATATCTCATGAACTGATTCATCGGAAATAAATATATTGCTGACAGTTATACCCAATTATCTTCAGATACAGTACGCAGCTTATTTTTCCTCATAAGCGATAGTGAAACCATTTAATTACTATTTTGTTTCTATCATCAAATAATGAACAAAGTGCACACACCCATTAAAGAAATAATATAATTGCTGCAACAAGTAGGAAATCCCAGCTATTTGTGAAATGTGTTTATATTTATAATATACTTTCTATGTTTGTGAAATATGCATAATTGTTCGTGAAGTGTGTAATTAAAAGAAATTCTCATGACTGTAGAGTTCAAGGACAAACATAAAAAACATTCTCTTTCATTTTTACTTTAAAACTTTTAATTCAGTCTGCCATACAAATTATTCCTGTCAACATCTCTAAAAGGAACAAATGGCTCCCATAACCTTTAATAATCTAAATATTAATATTGTATTGTAACTTAAGTAAATTTAATCTAAAATTTAAATTTAATTAATTGTAAAATTCAGTAATATACATAATTAATTCTTACACCTCAAAAGGACTATTTGTTTGTGTCTATTCCAACACTATAACAAGTTTTTCCATACATCCAATTATAAAGGATTTACGTAATACACCAGCGTTGTGCATTGGATAAACATTCACATATGGATAACAATATAAAACTACAAGTGTAGTGAACATCGAAAGAAAAGTTAGAATTATTCCTTTTCATTTTCCGTTTATTGAAAATATCTAGCCATTTATTTTTCTCAGAAACATTTTTCCTGGGATAGCGCGCAATTGAATTCCCACCTCCAAGAATTTAGTCTCCCTTTTATGGCTTTTTTTTTCCTTTTTTGCTCCAAATTAAATAATTTTAAGCGAAAATCGACCAAAATATCACTATTTTTTTCTAAAAATAGCGCTGATATTAATTGGTTGTTAAAAATGTTAGACAATAATCAATGAACATTCCTTAAAGTTTCATTAAATTAGTAATTTTCTGTATACAATAAATTGCTATTTTAGTGAATAAAACTTCATTCTTTTATCTTGTTCTAAACATCAGAAAAAAGTTATTTTTCGATTAATTTTCTAAATACAGTGATCTCTCACTTATGCGCGACAAAGGGAGACAACGAAATTTTCGCGCACAAGTGAGATTCGCGCATAAGTGAAAAACCAAAAAATAAGCTTAAATGCAAAAAGTTAACATAACTAATACTAATAGTACACTACTAATACACTAATAAATAAATACGCACATAATTTCCGTTTATATATTGTAATTTAATAAATAAGAATGTAAAAATTTAAAGTTGTTACATACGTACCAAACTTTTGTCACATTACATTTTCTTTACAAAGAAGTCATCAATAAAGGTTTGTTTTTGTTTTCGGTAACTGCCGATGAGAGTCTTTTCAAGGTCATCTAGGTGCGAAAAAGTTCTTTCGCTTCCGAAATTAAATTGAAAAAAATACATTCTTGCAATAAGCAACTTGAATTTTTTTTTTTCGCGCATAAGTGAAAGGTGTATTTTAGTGTTAGCATTGTTTTCGTATTTCGCTGACCGTGCCCGCGGGAAAAACGCGCATAAGTGAAAAACGCGTATAACAGAGATCGCGTATAGGTGAAAGATCACTGTATATACAATAAAATTTCTCCTCGTATTGAAAAATTTATTAATTAAATATTTTTCCATTACATTTTTACTGAAACAATTTCGTTTTTCTCTTATAATTTAAATATATTCAACATAATTTTAGTAATTAAATATTTTTCCATTAAATTTTTACTGAAACAATTTCGTTTCTCTCTTATAATTTAAATAAATTCAACATAATTTTAGTAATTAAATATTTTTCCATTAAATTTTTACTAAAACAATTTTGTTTTTCTCTTATAATTTAAATATATTCAACTTACTTTTAGAAAGGCTGATATTTTTGCAGAAAATAAATGAAACATTTACGCCAATCACATGCTTTCGATGCCCGTGTAATTTAAATAATAATTTAACAGCATCTTATTCAGATACTAGCATATTAAATGTTACTACATATTAATTAACTATCACAAACATCTGTTTTCTGTCTTGTGCACATTTTTACGAATTTATGTGCAGCATCAGAAATATATGTCTTTGGTATTTAACAACACACTGTATGAACTTTAAGCAACCTTAATTACGTATTAACATTAACCTTAAATACGTATTGCATACATTCCATATCATGATAAATCAACACATTTGCATATAAAATGCAAAGTAACATGAAATAGAGTGTAAACGTATGTCAATGTAGTAAATAATGCTTATTCTACGTGTAAAGTATATTTGACAGCGAAACATGGGTAATTTCTCTATTACCAGGAAAATGATTAATAAAAGAACATGGTCCTAATACATTATCATTGTTAAGTTATTTATTTATTTTTCAACTTGTCTGGTGTTATATTTTGCTTTGTTGCAAAAAATAAAAGTGGATGTGGGGTAGCAAAATATATATATATATATACTAGCAAGCTACGCCCGCTACGCTGGTCAATATTTCTTCCTTGTATTAAAAAACCCTATGGATCTTTACTTGGAATGTCCTTCTTCATTTCTGAAAAAGATACGAACGCTATTGCGTTATTACATTTTTAATGTGTCAGACAAAATTTGGGCTGTGAAGGACGAATTAGGCCAATTCTCTGTTAATTTTAATATGGAATAGGTCAGCATAAAAAAAATAATAGTAATTGTGTTAAATTATTGTGTCTATGGGGTTTACACACACATTATAGTGTCTATGGGGGAAAATCATTTACGTCGGATTCAAATTGGATTTACTTGAAGTTACAATTCACAATACTTCAAATATAAAAAAACTGATATGCCTCACTGAGGTGGACAAAAATATGCTACTCGTTGAGAATTAAATAAAAATCATGCACTCGCGACATCATAATTTACTTTTAACAGAATAATAAGGCTACTATAATTTGTGACTCGTGCAATAGTCAGTATATATACGTCAGGCCACAATCTTTTTATGCGTGAAGATTTCGTTATGGTACTCCATTGTAAAGTTTGGTAATTTTTGAAATTCAATATTTGAAAAACGGCATAATCATTAGATTTGAAATTTATATCAAGAAATATACAATTTTTTACCTTTCTAACGCAGTTTGTCTAACATTTTTCTGACAAATACTTTTCGAGCAATTAATTTTTTTAGTAACTTCAAATGTTTCATTTTCTGAGATTAATCTGGGGCAATGATTAGCGAAAAACCCAGTCTTCAGCAACACATAGCTTTTTATTAAAGAGGATATCTATACTGTATTTAAAAGATTATCAGATTAAGGCCTATTAAATCAGAAAGATTGTTCTGAGTTACTGGGTTAACACATATATTTTTTTTTTTCTAACTGAGAAATAAGTGACATACTTGGATTGTTTGGAACAAGGAAACGTTATTAAATAATTATTATGCTATAATTTTGGATAATCTAAGTAAAATGTATTTGATTTAACAATTCCTTAGAAAGATTAAAGTAGCAACAACGGCGAAATCCTACTTAAAACAGTTGATATTGAAATACCCTTTTTTTCAGAAACGACTCAAACGATTTCAATATATTTTTTAATAGTTTTAGCAGTAGCTGAATTTTAAATTGATCGTTCGTCTAAAAATGCAATTGCACGCGATGAATTGTGCACGACAAATTGACGCGACAACTTCGGCCACAAATAAAAATTTAAAATCTGGAGTGAACCCGTTCAAGTTTTCGAACACTTATGTGTTATGTTAGTTGTACGTGCCCAAAATATAAATATTGGGCAGGGGGGGGGGGGGTTATAAATTTCTGACACGCTCAACCGAACAGGGCGGCCTACTAAAAAGGTTTTAGCTTACATCCCTGCCAGTAGGGAAATTTGACTGCGATCGACAAACAAGTGAAAAAAACCTTTGAAAACGAAGACCTTTCCCCACTCTCCAACCGAAAACTTCGTCTGTCTCTGCTAAGGAGGGAAACAGTGGAAAATCCCCTAACCGTCGATGAAATTAATTTTGGCAAATTAACATACTGACATTATTTTACAGAGACGATACCTAAATACAGCACAAAACAGAATAATATACAATAGTAACAATATTCCATATCATATTTGTACTGAACATCAACAGAGTGTGCTTAAATTTAATAATACAAATTAAATAAAAAATGCCTTACTACAATTAAAAAATTTTGTAGAAAACTTTTTCCAATGTTAACAATTTTTTGCCAAACAACAAAACAAATGCCTTACTATAGTAAGGCATTTTTTATTTAATTTGTATTAAAAAGTTTTCTACAAAATTTTTTAATTGTGTACAATTAAAAAAATTTGTAGAAAACTTTTTCCAATGTTAACAATTTTTTATCAAATACTATTCAACTTATCATACTGTGCGTAAAATGGAACCAGATGGATTCAAACGCCTTGCGTCCTGTTTTGAAACTGCAAACGTTGCGTCTGCGCTACTTAATGACATCGTCGTAATATTTATAACTAATAGTCTGACACAGTTTTTTAATGCTCTACTTACGGAATCGGTCGCAAAATCCCATGGAAATGGTTTAGAAATGGATTAAATGTCTAATTCATCGGCCGATTTTTACAAAAAATTATACAATTCTTGTGACACTAGTCTATAATATATTCGACAAATGGGAGGTCACTGGCAAGTGCCGTTTGAGAGTTATCGTGTTCATGTATACAAATCATGATTACAAAACTTTTCTTACTTTATGTGTTTGGAAAGAAAAAAGGCAATAGTTACAACAGTCTCAATAAAATGTACTTAACTGTCTTATTTCTTCCAAATAACGTGTTTATATTTTTGTTATAGTAAATTTAACTATTAAACTGTAAAATAAACGTCTTTTTAATTCTAAAGAAGCAAGAACACGCGAAATACAACGAAACACAGCTGTTATTGAAGCACACTTTTTCATTCGGAACTACTGCACCTGTTTCATTATTTGCAATTTTGACAGTAGCTGAACTTTGAATTGTTCGTTCGTCAAATAATGCATTATTTAGGCTATTATGCAAACAAAAGAATAATTCTAATACATAAGGTTATTGCAAAAGTTTGGGCAGATTTGAAAGAATCATAACTCTAAAAGTAATTGAGTAAACACAATTTTTTTCTTTCCAAAGTACTCGGCAATTATCCAAGATTTGTTAGATGTAGCTGTTTTAAAGTCATGACATTCAGACGAAGCGAATAAGTAGTTTCACTGTGTACGAGGTCTTCGTGCTGTTTCGATAGTACCGGTGTGGAAAGCGTATAAGTCTGAAACTATTGGAGGTATGGGAAAAAGGTCAATTATAAAGTTCTTCAGCATCCTCTATTTAGTAGGAAAGGATCCACTATGCACACGAATAGTTTAAGCGAAAAGTGAAAATTACGAATGTGTAGTGCGAGTTGCATTTTTAGATCATCGAAGGTGTCGTTCACCGTTCAATTGCTTATTCGCATCATCTGAATGTCACGAGTATAACAGGTATATTTAACAAATCTTGGATAATTTCCGAGTACTTTCGAAGGAAAATAATTGCGTTTACTCAGTTACTTTTAGAGTTATGATTCTTTCAAATCTGTTAGAACCTTCGGTAGCACGATAATTTTTCTTTACTTATAAATTGTTAGATCACTTTTGATGCTTTATCTTTTAGCTTTGATAATAATAAAAAGTTTATTCACCTTACCTGCAATTTGCCATCGCGCGAAGATTAATCCACAGTATCAGATATCATACGTATCTATTGCACTTATTGGCGGGATATTTTGGAGATAAAATAATAGTGGTAGAATTTAGATTATCACTGATAATAAACGGAGATCCATTTTAGTTTTAACACTATATATTCTTCTTGATTATAATAAGCGTATAGGCTGCGTAGAGGTACTCTACTTTTACATTAAAATTAAGATACATTTTGCTACATTCAGACACACAACTTGACGATAGAGTTACATTTTTATACTAAAGAAAGTTTATAGGAAGTACACACAATCGCGAAAACAGTTCAAGGTTGAAGGAGCAATCTGAACTTCTGCTAAGTTCTTAGTTTCAACATAAGTCCATCTGGATACATTCAATTTAGATCACATCTGCAGTTTTCATTCGAGATGCAAGAGTTAATTGGTCTCTGATTTTAACAGTTAGTGTTTTTTTGCTGCGATGTTTATAAAGATACTTGTTAGTCACTGAGTAATATTCGATGCGGTTTTCCTTATCGCTCACGACACGTGGAGATTAATCATGAGTAAAAGGTTTCTCCGTCAAAATCTGTCCAAACTTTTTCGACGACCTTGTATATGTATATATATACTTAACAAAAAGAGATTTTCCTCAGAAATACAAAACGGGTGAAATTTAGCTAATTATAATGCAAAAAATTAAAAAATAAAATACACTATAGAAATGTAATTCCTATGAAAATGGTACGTCAGTATCAGCTGTTTTCCTTATTGTTTGTTAATTGTTATTCTGCCTCATTAAACAAAACCTTAATAAAGTGAAGCATTAGATATATATCATCTGATAAATTAAACTATTTGTTTATAAAATGGAAAGTAACATCAATAAATAAACTACTAATGCTGACGAAAATATTCTAGATTTAAATCTAAACAAGGTTTAGGTGTGTGCTAAAAATAATTCCTGTTTTCTATAGAAAATTATTATTAAAGTAACAAGAGTGCATGCTTGAAATAGTTGTCTCTGATTAATTTACATTTGTATAAATGAATTTGTTATAATTCATTTTCAACATAAGAACACTTTCACTTAAAATTAATATTCTATAATAGAAAATCTAATTATAATTAAATAATTATATTTCCCAGTTTAGAAAATGTACATTAAATATATTTTAATCAACGATCACAAACATATATTTTCTATCTTATGGATGTTAACAAAGTAGTTAGTTCCATGTAAAATGTATGCTCTTTGATATTTAACAGTACGCGTTATAAGCTTTGGACAGCTTAATGTAGTTAAATGCGCATATATTTTACAAATAATCATGAAAAGTCAACTTATTTGCATATAAAATGAAAAGTAACATGATACACCGAGATACTACCATTAAATAGCAGATAATGCTTTTTAAGACTTTCCAACCTAGTTGAAAAGTGTTTATGACTTCAGTTTGTCTGGCCGTATGGCCGTCTGCCGTCTGCCGTCTATCCGTGCTCTAACTCCTGTAAATATGCTCGGATTGCCCTGCAATTTTTATATGTTATTTTCGTTATCTATAGCATGTTCCCTATTTCAACTGAAGTGTATAGCCTTTATAGTGTTTTTACAGGGACACTCAAAAGAATTCCGTTACATTACGGTCTATGGGGAAAAATCATTTGCGGTTTATTTTAATGATGTTACACAAATTCAAACACATTGTAATTGATATATATCACTAAGATGCATTACAAGAAGCTTAATATGGAATAGGGTGTACATAGCACTTATAGTCACCTTACAGGGACAGTCAAAAGAATTCCGTTACATTACGTCTTTGGAGAAAAATCGTTTGCGGTTTAATTAAATAATGTTTCACTATTTTAAACGCATTGAAATTTATATATATCACTAAGGTGCATTACAAGAGGCTTACTACAGAATATTGTGTGTATAGCAGTCATCGTTCATTTACAGGGACACACAAAAGAATTCTCTACTGTCTGTTAACACTAATTCCTGGAAGTGCGTTGTTGTTGAACGCGATTTTAAATTTGACTCACTTTTTGTCTATTACTTGGTGTGTATAAATTCTGTATTTCATATACAGGGCAGCACAAAAGTTCGTGAACACATTTCCGTTTATTGAAAGAAACTCCAGAAGGATAATTTTAAACTGTGCTACGCGTTTCCTAACTAAACTAAAATTTAGCATCCTATGTAGTATATATACAAATCTATAGATCCTATACACGGCTGAATAAAAGTATTCGGATATATTTCCGAGTATTGTATATGTTGGAAATTCCTGAAATTACGTTTTTAAATATGTTATGCGTTTTCCAAAATGTTTATTTAGATGTTATCTTTCAGCTTATGAAACGGTAATGATTTGTAAAATTATTTTGGAAGCGTTGGAAAGTGTTACATAATCTATGCTTCACGCATGATTTTTCGTTCTTGTTTCATGTCTAAATTAAGTTTGAAAGCTTCAAAGGTTATTTTATGTTACTGGTACTTTAGTACGAAAGGAAAACATATAGTATTATTCTAGCTTTTTTTAAAATTTATTTTTACTACTAAACCCTTCTCTCGTGGTGAATGTTGAATGGTTACACAATATTAATACTGTATATAATTTTCTATTTACCCTTTCAAGGTGGTGGTTTTTATTTACCCACCTAAATTTAATCAAATTTTGTTCTAAAATATTCGAATAAACATTTGCTTCTATAATCTGGGTGAAAAAGTAAATACAAATTGCTCTTTCCTTATTTTGAAATGAATTATTTTCTTTAATCCTGGTGTATTTAAAACATTATAGCAAAAGAATCAATTGAGTCTGAAAAAGTTTTAAAAAAAAAGATATTTCTGAAAAGTGAGTTACTAAGAAATAAGACACTGTAATGAAAGTTAGGATGTATCTGCTGAACGCTTTATTCGAAATTCTTAACTTTATCTAACTTTATCTTAACTTTATCAGGAATTCTTAACCAAATCTAATTTAAGAATTCCTTTAACAGGAATTCTTAAATTAGATTTGTGATATAACTGTTGATGGTCTCTGTAGAAGGTACTTTTCAATTCCGGTAAGTTACTCGCTTAAATTTTTCTTATTATAAATTTAATAACAGTTGTTATTAATTTTTACACAAATTTAATGATGTAAACTGTAAAAAGTCAGCCGATGATTAGGTATTTAATGCATTTTTAAACCATCTATTTTTTAATAAAAAAATATTAAATTATTAAATTATTAAATTATTATAATTATTAATTTATTAATTTATTATCAAATTATTAAATTATTAAATTTAAAAAAGAAACTAAAATAATATATGTAACAGCATTTTCCTTTTGCACTAAATTACTAGTAACATAGAAATAACCTTTAAAGCTTTCAAACTTAATTTAGACACTAAACAAGCATTATCTAGTACATTAATACTAGTTCAGTGCTGTGTTTCAAGTCACTTTTCATTTTATATGCAAATGAGTTGATTTTTCATGATTATTTGTAGAATATATGTAGCATTTAACTACATTAAGCTGCCCGAAATCCTATAACGTGTACTGTTAAATACCAAAGAACATACATTTCACATGGAACTAAATAATTTAGTCATAATCAGATTTTATATAATACAATAATAATTTTAAGTGAAACTGGTCTTATGTTGAAAAGGAATTATAACAAATTCATTTATACAAATGTAAATTAATCAGAGACAACTAAATATAACATTGATTAAAGTATTTCATATATTCAATAATTAATCGTGATAAATAGATTCATTTGCAAATAACATAGAAAATAACATGAAAGAGGGCATAAACTAATGTTAAGATAGTAGATAAAGCTTGTTAGATGTCTAAAATAGGTTTGACAGATAAATAAATGTAATTCCTGTGTTACTAGGAGAATTATTATAAAAGGAACATGGTGTTACATAAGGTAAAGCTAGGATAGTCTGCGCACAATTCAAAAGAATAGCAATAAAAAATCGTTTTTGCTAAACTATTCATGAATAATTTTTACTTCAATTTTTTTTATGCATTTCCATTGCTATTTTGTTGTTATGTTGCAATTTAATAGAACAGTTGCAATAAAACCAAAATTATTTTGCGCAATCTGTCCTTACAGGGTTGGTGTTATTGCGCACATGGGTAGGAGAGATTGTTACTAATAATAACTACAATTAAATTGTTAACAATAATAATTACACTTAAATGACATTGCTGTAAGGTTTTTGTGAACAAATATTATTGTATTAGGAGTGACTATTTCAACCTAATGATTAAAGAATCAGAAAAAGGAAATAATTTTAAAAACAATTAAAAAATTTTAATTAGAGGAAAAAAAATTAAAGAAAAAAAAAGCAAGTCCAGATAAGATTACAAAATAAAATTATGTTACTTAATAGCACGTTTAACTTCATTTTTTTATGCAAATTTACCAATAAGCTGCGTAATATCTCCTAGCATTGAAACTAATGGGAACACTGCGCCATCTCTCCTAAGTAGCAGATGCGCAAACTCTCCAATTTCGGTAGGAGTGATTGCGCGTCCTTTTATCTAAACATGACCTCTTCTAAAACGAACCGTTGATGTTCACATTGTTAGTCTAAATTAGTAGCTTATGAGAAATCGTTTAAGTTTAAAATATTTTGTACTATTGACATTGTATAGAAATTCTGATGAATAGCTATGAAAATTCAAGCACTTACTTTGGGAAAACAAAACAAAATAGCAATACTTTATCTTAGACGCTCAAAGCAATCAACATGCACTTTCAAGTAGACACTCCACTACTGTTGTTGTACAACTACCTGGAGTCGCTGCGCGCTCACTCTACTCCTTCCCCCCAAACCTCTATGTGCGCAATCTCTCCGACCGCGTCATCTCTCCTGACTTTACCTTATATTATCCATGGTTTTTCCGTAAATTTAATTTTACTTTTAAACTATTTGTCTCGTAATGTATATGGTCTTGTTGAAAAACCTTAATAGTAGTTTTTATGTGGCATCAAGATAATTTACAATATACAGGGACAAAAAAGCATGCGCCATGCTTAGATTATGAAACACTTTCCAACACTTACAGAATACTGTAACAAAACTTTAATAAGGGAACAATGATGTCTAGGTAAACAAAGTCAAGTTCAAACAGGGCGGGGAGGCCTACCTTTCAGCTTAAGCTCAAGTAGCCCCATCCAGCAGGTTTGTTTACCTAATGATACTAGCATTACTAAATTATACTTTGTGATATTGAGCTATAATTATACTATGTAAGTCTGAAATACAAACTCTGAAAATACAAGATTCCGAAAAAACTACAAATTCTGAAAATGCGATTTACCAATTCTACTTAGCAGAACTAAATACTACCATGTAATAATACTGTAAGATGCCAAAGTAGATAATAATAATGGATAGAAGTAAGTACTAATGGAACAATAATGAATGAATAATAATACTAGAGCAAACAATGATAAATTATGGTAAAAATACTAAATAACACTGTATGATGCCATTAAGAATAACTAAATTGTTAAGGTTAGAGTTTATGTAGTGTGTAAGTCTAGGTAAAGAATTTTGAAAACGTTTAAAACACTGGAAAACCCAACTTCATCAATTATCATCGACAGTCCGAAAAATATCCGATTTCTTTTGTGCAGCCCTGTATATGATTTATAGATTTGTACGTATATCACACAGTAATAACGTAATCACACGGTAATCAGGTAATCACACAGTATCAAGTAATATCACACAGTATGCTAAAATTTAATTCAATTAGGAAACGCATAACACAGTTTAAAATTTCTGTTCAGCAATTTCCATCAATAAATAGAAATGCATTGGAGATCTTTTATGCAACCCTGTATATGATACATAGAACTTATACACATTAAGTATTATTCAAAAAATTAGTAACATTTAAAATTGCATACCGCAACTTCCAGAAATTATTGTACATAGACAGTACTGCAACCGAATTATTTTGTGGGTCTCTGTAAATGAACGATGAATGCTATGTACGCCATATTCTATATAGTAAGCACCTTGTAGTACACTATAATATATATTACTTTTAATATGTTTGAAATAGTGTAACATTACTAAAATGCATTGCAAACGATTTTTCCCATAGAAAGTAATGAATCGGAATACTTTTGGGTCTCTCTGTAAACGAACTATAAATGCTACACACGCCATTTTCAATAGCAAACGTAGTAAACCCATAGTAAAACTAAAAATTATATATCAATTTCACGACAATCCGAGCATATATACGCGAATTTGAGCACGGGAAGACAGACAATCAGACGGCAGACTTACAATCCAAATTCGTAAACATTATTCAAATATGTTGCAAAGTGTTAAAAAAAAAGATCACTCCAGGAATTGTATTGGAGATAAATAAACCATTTAAATGAAGGTTAACATATAAATACAGAACACCTTCTCAATACAAATGAATTCTTATATCACTTTTGTGACACAATTATTCATAATCTCTGTAAAATGTACATTTTCTCTTTCGTCTGTATGACGTGTGAAAATTCTGGTTTTCGTAAAGATAATAACGTGTTGTTAATATTTTGGTATCTTCAATAAGCAGTGTTATTGCATATATCAAATAACAAATGAAGAAGAATTCTTAAATTACTTTTGTAATATAATTGTTGATGGTGTCTCAATATCGTGCTTTTTGATTTAAGCTAAGTTAATGGTTTACATTTCTGTTATTGTAATTTTCATAACCTTAAATAACCTTATATTTACTGAATATGATATGAACGTAGGAATATGCTATTTGTATATACTTCATAGGTGCATATTTTTTTTTTCTTGCCGTGGGGAATATGGTGGTAATGTCAAACTGATTTGCATTACACAGTTATTTACGGATTGTTTGTTTGGAGTTTGCATCGGAAATAGTATTGTATTTGACTGGGGAAAAAAAAAATTAAATAAAATATTTGAAAGACTGTTTTATACGCGCCCCTTCATAAATAATAAAGAAGCTTATTTTACTGATATTGTTATAGTATTTTTTTGCGTCAAATTTTGACGGGTTCCATCTAGTGATAAATTAATTAATTTGCATATAACATAGAAAATAATATGACAGGGGGCATAAACTAATGTTAACCTCGTAGATAAAGCTTGCTAGTCGCTTGACTACAAGTTTGACGGAGAAATAAATGTAATTTTTGTGTTGCTAGAGGCATTATAATATATAAAAGGATCATGGTATTACATATATTATCCAAGTTTCTTCTTAAAATTTATTTTTAGTTTTAACCTATTTGTCTCGTGATGTATTTTGTCTTGTTGAAAAACCTTAATAGTAGTTTTTACGTAGCAACAAGATATTTTATAATAAACAAGAACGAAATATCATGCGCTATGCTTATATTTTGAAACCCTTTTCAACACATTCAAAATACTATAGCAAAACTTCACAGTTAAATAAGGTAACAATGTTGCTAGGTAAACAACTTTGGAAACGTAAAACATTGCAAAACCCAACTCCAGCAATTACCGTCGATAGTCCGAAAAATATCCGAATTATTTTATGCAGTCTTACATATGATCTATAGTTTGTATGTACAGGGTGATCAGAAAATGAGTATACATTTGAAAAATTAATAATTCACGGAATAATGTAGGTAGAGAGGTAAAAATTGACACACATGCTTGGAATGACATGGGGTTTTATTGTATCCACAAAAAAGTTCATAAAATGTCCGACAGATGGTGCTTCGTGTGATAAGAAAAGCAATAATTAGCATAACAAATTATGACAAAGCAAAGACAATTTTCTTCAGAACGAATGCTCAACATGTTCACCGTCATCCCGCAACAATAGCTGTAGCCGAGGGACAATGTTGTGCACAGCACTGTGCAGCATATCTGTAGTTATGGTGAGAAATTAGCGTTGGATGTTGTCTTTTAGCATGCCTATTGATGTCGGTCGATCGCGGCATATTCCCCATTTTGATAGTAGAGCTTCACTAACTTTGCCTTTTCTGGTAACGTCAACATGCTGCGATTGCTGATGCATCTGATTCTTTCTCTCATTACAGCTCCTTTTATACACGAGTCTCAGGCAGAGTCACTGACGTTTTGCTGTTCAGTGCCATCTGTCGGCCTTTTTTTCTTTAACCTTTTTTTGTGTGGTTACAATGAACCCCCATGTCATTCCAAACATGTGTGTCAATTTTTACCTCTGTACCTACATTATTCCGTGAATTATTAATTTTTCAAATGTATACTCATTTTCTTATCACCCTGTATATCACACAATGTGCTAAAATTTAATTCAGTTAGGAAACGCATAGCAGTTGAAAATTCCTGTTGAGCAATTTCCTTCAATAAATAGAAATATATTGGAGATCTTTTGTACTTCTTGTGGAGATCTTTTGTATGATCTATGGAACTTATACACACCAAGTAACATTCATAAGTTAATAACTGCAGTTATTAACTTTTACGCAATTTTAACGATGTAACTTATTGCATATAGTCAGCAATTAATCATGACAAATTAATTCATTTGCAGCATATAACATAGACAATAACATGAAAGATGGCATAAACTAATGTTAACCTATTTAAAATAGGTGGATTGAACTTTGTGCCGTTATATTAAAATAAATGATCAACGTAAAAATAGCCCAAATAAAAATATATAAAATGAAAAAAAGCTGTTTTAGAGCCCCTAAAGCTCCATCTTCAGTGCCAAATTTAAAAGATTAAAAACTGATCCAAAAGTTTAAGCCATGTAGGTATGCTTGCGTCTCCGCACGCGACCAAGATAGAATGGCGGTGAGTTTTTTAAGAACAACAGCGGAGTCAGGAATCACATGTGACGTAGGGGACCGATAGAAGCGCTCGGCCAGACTGGACGAGTTTAAGTACGGAGGAGAGAAAAAAAAGGGGGGAAGGGAAATCGAAGAGAAAGGATTAAATGAAAGGTAGCCAGACATATAAAAATTTTGGTGTACTGGACATATGAGGTATCATGATATGTCCAGTACACCATTTTTTTAAATGTCTGGCTACCTTTCATTTAACATTATATGTCCAGTTTAACATGATTAAAAACAATTTATCAAATATCGTCATAATCTATAACACACACATATTCCTTATTTGCTATACACTTTTCTGCATATTTACTGCTTAGAAAACTATGTTTCAAATTTTAGAAAGAACAGTATTTCTAAACATGATAAAAATATGATTCCTGGATGTTTTATTTACTCAGTTATTATACAATAGAAATTAAAGAAAACAATTTTTTTCTGTTTATTTCAGAAAACTGATATCGTTAAATCCAATTTGACATTACATTTAAATTAATTTGAATCAAATGAAACTTAACAAAGAAATTTTGAACAAAGCCGTAGTGAACAACAACAAAAAAAAATGAGTTAGATGAAACTATTTTCATTAACAGTAAATCAAAAATAGGATACAACACTTTAAAAAAAATATTCGAATATATAAACAATCGTCATTAATTTATTCAAGAAAATTTATTTTAAATACATGAATAACTGCTCTTCTATTTGTCCCCTTTGTTTGTATGACATAAAAAGTAAAATTTTTCATTTATGTCGTATTTACTTTTAAACAAAGCAAAAAATATTTTATGTATTCAGAATAACATTATTATTGTCACAAACATTTAAAATATAACTTTAAAATGGTTTAACTGCTTTGTTCCTCATTGTGTTTCTTAATTAATTAGCATTCAACACTTTGTACTGAATATTGCTATTTACTTGTTCATGTAATAAAAAGATTAAGTCAATGGGACGTTATGCAGATTTTGTAAATAAATCTTTTGTTTACAAATCTACATTACTTTTTAAATAAAAAAAACGTAATCAGTTTCGAAAACAATAGTTTATGACAATATATTAATTTTTCATCAGGAATTTTATAATTAATTTTTAAATTAATAGTGAATTAAACAAATTCGGTAATTGTTTTCACTATCATTGAGTAAACATAAATGCATAGAAAAGTGCTTTTTAATGGTTTAAAGAAAACAAAATAAATGAGATTCAACTGCAAAATATTTTATCTAAATTAATTAACTGCTTCATTTAAGTTAAACAAATCACCTCATTTTTTCCCTAGAAGCTTTAAATAGTATCTGAGCTTACTTTAAACCACTATTTAACGAATGATTAATGGTACGTTGTAAAAATAATTTTCTTGATATAGTTTTTATTTTTGAAATTTTCGTTTATTTTTAAACAAAAAATAATTTTTACACTTTACCTTGCATTTAAATATACAAATATATTTTGTACAAATATTTTTAAAGAACACTTTACAAACAATGAACAATAATTGCAATACGTGACTATATATCTATATTTCACAAAATTCCAAAATTTTATTCTTTCAAAAATATATATGCACAGCTTGCAACATTTTTTTAGAATTGAAATATATGTTTTTTCACATGGTTTGCATAATGTTTCAAACCACTGGAAAAAGCATGAATTATTAATTGAACAAATAGAAAAGTTATATTTATTGCATTAATTCTGGGGGTTTAAATGAAAAGTTTTTTTATAAAATATATTTATACTATATATTTTTTTATTAAAAATAATTTAATTCGGAATTCAAAAAACATTAACCTTTTTTTAAAAAAAAACCTAACAAGACGAATAATTTTTTATACTCTTATAAAGTTATTTTGATATTACACATGAGTTCAAACTCATTGAGCAGAAGATCTATTAAAAACCCTTTAAAAATTTTATTACAATATTTTCTACCTGTCTTTGACATTTTAAATGCATTAAATCAATATACAGATAGAAAGTTTGACACTCTAAATTTCATCATACATAACTTTATCATGGGAGATTTTTTTTTCTAAAAATTTGTGTAATTTAAAACACACAAAGCATCTTAAGTCATTCTTTGTAATAAGTATATTTTTCTTTTTCTTTCTTTCTTTCTTTCTTTTTTAGTTGTACAGTCTCGAAATATGTAAACATCAATTTTAAATTGTATACTCACATCATATAATTATGCTTATATGGACATTAGTCATATTGTATATTTTAAATTGTATACTCGCATCATATCATTATGCTTATATAGACATTAGTCATATTGCATATTTAAATCTCTACAATCTTAAAACTTTTCAACATACTTGAAAATTGGTTATGACTTTGGATTGTCTGTATGCCGTCTGTGTAAATATGTAGCAATTTATTTCCTCTTAAACTTTTATCAACAATGTTTTTATCTATTTTTTAACAATTATAGAGATTTAAATATACAATATGACTGACGTGCACATTAGCATAATGATATGATGTGAGTATACAATTTGAAATTCATATTTATTTTGGCATTTCGCATTCTTTCTTTCTTTTTTTTTCTGCTTAACCCTTTTTAGGACGGTGATCACAGATGTGACCACTTAAGTTTAATTCCAAACTGGCACACGACACCCAGAATATTTTAACAAAATTTTGTTTTTATAATGAACATGGAGGAAAGCAAGTATTTATTTTTGAAGAAATTCATTCGGAAAATCTGGTGTCAATCAATCATTTCATTTTTTTTCCAACAGAATTACTCCGAGCATGAAAGGGTTAAGTAAGATTAAACAACAAAAATATATAAATAATACGAGTTCTTGTCTATTTATAAAATTTTATTAAAATTACAGCTACCTTATAAATATATTAAAATAAATGTAAAGTTTAATATTTTTAACACAATCAACTGATTGGTGAATAATGGCGATAATCAACGAGCGAATCTGGACAGATGAGAAAATGTGTAAAGTTTGTTGCAAAATTGTCTAAGGAGTATTCATTCGTCAATTAACTATTTAACAGTCTCATTTATCTCACTAAGTAGACTATTTTAGTGACAAAAAAGTCTTTAACAAGTTAATTTTGTGATTCTTCTTGCATTTGGAAGTGTATTTTGTATGACAATATTTTCTATAGTTTAGAAGATATGATATATTTGAAACAAAGTTGCGCATGCATAAAAAAGACACGGTGAACCCGTTTTTGTGTGAAGCAAATTTCATACAACTTAGAAGTAGTAAATTGTATAATTTCTTGCTGCTTTATCTTTCGGTAAAGTCAGTTATAATTAATTACAAAACCCCTTTTTAACACTTTCCAACCTAGTTGAAAAGTGTTTATGACTTCGGTTTGTCTGGCCGTCTGCCGTCTGGCCGTCTGCCGTCTGGCCGTCTGCCGTCTGGCCGTGCTCTAACTCCCGTAAATATGCTCGGATTGCCCTGCAATTTTTATATGTTATAATCGTTATCTATAGCATGTTCCCTATTTCAAAGGAAGTGTGTAGCACTTATAGTTTTTTTACAGGGACACTCAAAAAAATTCCGTTACATTGCGGTCTATGGGAAAAAATCATTTGCGGTTTATTTAAATAATGTTTCACTATTTTAAACGCATTGAAATTTATATATATCACTAAGGTGCATTAGAAGAAGCTTAATATGGAATAGGGTGTGCATAGCACTTATACTTACTTTACAGGGACAGTCAAAAGAATTCCATTACATTACGTCTATGGAGAAAAATCGTCTGCGGTTTATTTAAATAATGTTTCCCTATTTTAAACGCATTGAAATTTATATAAGGTTCATTACAAGAGACTTACTACAGAATATCGTGTGTATAGCAGTCATCGTTCATTTACAGGGACACACAAAAGAATTCTCTACTGTATGTTAACAATAATTCCTGGAAGTGCGTTTTAAGTTACTGAAAGCGATTTTAATTTTAAGTCGCTTTTTGTATATTACGTGGTGTGTATAAATTCTGTAGATCCTATACAGGGAAGCACAAAAGTTCGGGAACACATTTCCGTATTATTTAACTCCAGACGGAGAATTTTAAACTGTGCTACGTGTTTCCTAACTGAAAATTCCTACTAAAATTTAGCATCCTATGTAGTATATATACAAATCTATAGATCCTATACAGGGTTGAATAAAAGTATTCGGATTACTTAGATGTTATATTTTAGCTTATTAAAGAGTATGATTCGTAAAATTATTTTGGAAGCGTTGGAAAGTGTTACATAATCTATGCTTGACGCATGATTTTTCGTTCTTGTTTATTATTACGCGCGTACTCTCAGAAATTACATTAATTTTCGTTTTAATTAGAAAAGTTCACATAATACGAAAGATTTTCCAAATTAATTATAACGAAGAGATGTTATATTTATCTAATGCACGCATCGTATTTCACAAAAGGTAGTTCTGTTACTTATTTAGAAAATAAATATTTTAGTCAGATTAGTATGGTTATCGTCATTAATTAAGATGGTAGATGTAAAAAAAAAATTATATTACTTATTAGTTATTCAATTCTAATTTCTAAAAAAATAATATAGTAGTCCAGTGCTCCTTTGCACCAAGTATTCAGATATATATATATCTCGTTTTTCTTATGCTCACGGGAAAAAAAGAACTAGTCGGATGTGCCAATCCCAAAACTTTCTTCCCTCTCAGTCATGTTAATACTTCAAAATTCGCTATCACATCGCCAATAAAATCAATATTTTTCGTCATTCTGTTGTACGTCAGCTGCTTGCGAATCGTCGGGTTACAGGGATGCGAACAACCGATGTATACTAAACTACGAAAAGCCGACAGGAACAGATAGCCTCCCTATTCCTTGGTTTTACGATTTTAGCTAATTTTACTGGAAAACACGAAGGTAAAATGCGTGGAACTTAAATAAAGGAGATTCAATCCCAGTTCTCGTCAACATTGAATTTGAATGAGAATATCGCCAAATTAGTCCTCTACAGCGAAGTTGGCTTCATTTATGGCAACTTATTTTGGTCGCTAAACTTTGGCGATATTCCGCCAACTGTCGCCAAGTTTGGCGAGAATTTGATGTTGACGAATATAAATATATAGTGATAAGCATATAATAGGATTAATGGTTACAACAATGAAAGAAAATTTGGCGAAACCATGTTAACTAAAACTCATAAATTAAACCCGTTTATGGAACTAATGTGGTTCAATTTGAAGCATAACTGCACACACTTTTCGATGATACAATAGTGAAAATGGAACAAAAATATCGATCACAGCGTCCCCTTTCGTCGAAATATCCCCAAATTCTAATAGAACCTGCTTACCATAGCCAAAAACATAGAAAAAAAATTAGGTTCAATTTGAAGCATAACTTCATACACTTTTCGATGATACAATGAAGACACACAGACGGACAGACGGACGGACGGACAGACGGACAGACAGACATTTTGTAAAAACATGGTTTTCGGAATCTCTGACCCCTAAAACGTGTAAATCCGTCGAAAACAGGAAGTCGAAAAAAATTTCGATTACAATACTTTCTTCTATTATAGATAGAAGAACGTAAAAATATATATTTGTTATGTTGTTGTTTAACTTATGCACATTGAAAAAAAAATTTTCCACTGAATTTATTGTACTTTCGCCTAAGTCTGTAAATATTTCCATATGACAGTGTTAATTTTTTTTTAATCTAAATTTCTCTAAAGTGCACTACACACAGCATACACAGTAAATCTGTTTAATTGATTGAGTTATTAATAATTATCTGAAGGCGAACACAAATCATACATATTCTTCAAATACATTCAATTAGCTAATTGCCAAGCAACAACTGAAGAGAAATCAAAATTTCACTAAACTGCGGATGTTTGAAGTTTGAAGTGAACTTTTGTCACCAATTTTTCACGTCCAAAGCGGTTAAAAAATCCAAAGTTATTACAAATTAAAAAATTTTGAAAGTTTATCTTTCAACTAAAAAAAGTCTAACTTAATGTAGTAAAAATAACAAATAACAATGTTAATACTTTAAAGAGCCTAAATTCCTCCAAAGTGCACTACGCACAGCGTGCACAGTAAATCTGTTTAACTGATTGAGTTCTTAATAATCATCTGAAAGCAAACACAAATCATACATATTTTTCAAATATATTCAACTAGCTGGATGGCAAGTAACAACGGAAGATAAATCAAAATTTCACTAAACTGCGGTTGTTTGAAGTTTGAGGTGAACTTTTGTCTCCAATTTTTCACGTCCAAAACGGTTACAAAACTCAAAATTATTACAAATTAAAAATTTTTTGAAGTTTGTCCTCCAATTAAAAAAGTCTAACTTAATGTAGGAAAAATAACAATGTTAATACTTTAAAGAGCCTAAATTCCTCCAAAGTGCACCACGCACAGCGTGCACAGTAAATCTTTTTAACTGATTGAGTTCTTAATAATCATCTGAAAGCAAACACAAATCATACATATTTTTCAAATACATTCAACTAGCTGGATGCCAAGCAACAACTGAAGAGAAATCAAAATTTCACTAAACTGCGGATGTTTGAAGTTTGAAGTGAACTTTTGTCACCAATTTTTCACGTCCAAAACGGTTAAAAAATCCAAAATTATTACAAATTAAAAAATTTTGAAAGTTTATCTTTCAACTAAAAAAAGTCTAACTTAATGTAGTAAAAATAACAAATAACAATGTTAATACTTTAAAGAGCCTAAATTCCTCCAAAGTGCACTACGCACAGCGTGCACAGTAAATCTGTTTAATTGATTGAGTTCATATTAATCATCTCAAAGCAAACACAAATCATACCTATTCTTCAAATACATTCAATTAGCTGGATGGCAAGCAGCAACGGAAGATAAATCAAAATTTCACTAAACTGCGGATGTTTGAAGTTTGAGGTGAACTTTTGTCTCCAATTTTTCACGTCCAAAACGGTTACAAAACTCAAAATTATTACAAATTAAAAATTTTTTGAAGTTTGTCCTCCAATTAAAAAAGTCTAACTTAATGTAGGAAAAATAACAATGTTAATACTTTAAAGAGCCTAAATTCCTCAAAAGTGCACCACGCACAGCGTGCACAGTAAATCTGTTTAACTGATTGAGTTCTTAATAATCATCTGAAAGCAAACACAAATCATACATATTTTTCAAATACATTCAACTAGCTGGATGGCAAGTAACAACGGAAGATAAATCAAAATTTCACTAAACTGCGGATGTTTGAAGTTTGAGGTGAACTTTTGTCTCCAATTTTTCACGTCCAAAACGGTTACAAAACTCAAAATTATTACAAATTAAAATTTTTTTGAAGTTTGTCCTCCAATTAAAAAAGTCTAACTTAATGTAGGAAAAATAACAATGTTAATACTTTAAAGAGCCTAAATTCCTCCAAAGTGCACCACGCACAGCGTGCACAGTAAATCTGTTTAACTGATTGAGTTCTTAATAATCATCTGAAAGCAAACACAAATCATACATATTTTTCAAATACATTCAACTAGCTGGATGGCAAGTAACAACTGAAGAGAAATCAAAATTTCACTAAACTGCGGCTGTTAGAAATTTGAGGTGAACATTGTCACCAATTTTTCACGTCCAAAAGGGTTAAATAATTCAAAATTATGCAAATTTTAAATTTTTGAAAGTTTGTACTCCAACTAAAAAAAGTCTGATTGCACGGATTGTTATTTCTGAAAGTACGTTTTTATTTATTATGCGTTTTCTAAATTGTTTACTTAAAATAGCTTCTTTCACCTTATAAAAGGATGAAGTTCCATTAGAGTATTCTGGATGTGTCGGAAAATGTTTCATAATCTATGCTTCACGTATGATTTTCCTTCCTTCTTTGATTTCTTAGAAGTTTCCGGGAAAACCTCCCCTTAATCGCAATATTTTAAGTAACTTTTTATACGTGCCTATTACAATAACTGTAATATCCTATCGTTAATTGCATCAGGAAAATAATAATATACCATATTTTTTAATGTATGAGACGCACTTCAAAATGTAATACTTCTAATAAGTGAATTATAATTAATTTTTCAGGGGTGAAATTCACCCAAACTAAGGATTAATTAAGACATGAATTTTTACATTGCTAAACTGAGCGTAAAACAGACAGAATGAAAACAGTCCAAACCGATAATCGAAATCCCCATCCTTGGAATTACGATCCAAGGATCTACCACTGGCTACAAGGGCGATACCCAACTTGGCATTTCTCACTGACATATGTCGGTAAAGCTGCAACCGCAGCGCAAGATACAAATGTCATCATGAGCACACAAAGCCTGTGGAAAATTTGAGACGGCATATAAAGCCACACAAATTCCAGCATAGATCAATACATATATAGTGAATTACAATTAATTTTTCAATACGTTTTTGAGGAGTAAAATTCGCCCGAAACTAAAGAATCGTAAACATGTAAATTTTTACAACGCCCTAAACTATTTCACTTCTGAAAAATTAATTGAAAAGTTAATTAAAATTTATTTATATGCATTGATCTATGATAGACTTCGTGTGGCTTTAGCGCAAGATGGAAATGTCAACATGAGAACACAAACCCTCTGGCAAATTTAAGACGACATATAAAGCCACACAAAGTCTAGCACAGATCAATACATATAAATAAATTACAATTAATTTTTCAAAAGTGAAATTGTTTAGGTAGTTGTAACAATTTCCATGTTTATGATTCATTAGTTTCGAGCGAATTTCACTCCTGAAAAACTAATGGAAAAATTAACTGTAATTCACTTTTTATGAATGGTGATCTATGCTGGAATTTGTGTGACTTTATATGTCGTGTCAAATTTGCGACAGGGTTTGTGTGCTCATGATGACATTTCCATCTTGCGCTGTGGTTGCAGCCTTACCGACATATGTGAATGAAAGTTGCCAAGTTGAGTGTCGTCCTCATAACTCAGTGATAGGACCTTGGAGAGTTATTCTAAGGGCACGGGTTCGATTCCCGGGTTGAACATTTTTCACTCTGTCGGTTTTACGCTCAGCTTAGCAATGTAAAAAATCACATGTTTATTATTCATTGTAATACTTCTTTTAGAAAAAATACGTGAAAATAAAAGAATGACAAATATTAATTGAAAAATAAGAATAGTTATAGCAAAATATTGTAATAACTTTTGAACAGTGCAATGATATTTTAAAAATCTACGAAATCCATGCCATTGTCGTCTGAAACCTCTTCGATAGTTACATCATCTTGCAATACATAATAATCGTGTTCTTATATATAGATTATGTTACTTAATGTAAATATTATTTTTCATTTATAAATAAAGTATTAAGAAAAGCAGGTACATTTATGTTAGCCAGCGCAAAAGTTAAATCGGTAAAATTTTGTTGCCATCGTCATTATTTGTATTGCATTGATTTTATTTAAACTTCAAACTCAAATGTCACACTTTCAATAAAAATACATAACTTTTATTTAAAATACATTTATGATATACATTTAAAATGTATGCCTTTAACTCATTACATTTAAAATACAAAGAAAAAAAATGAAAATAAAAGAAATACTATCACAAACGTAAACATTTTATATCCAATGGGTGGAGTATCATAGTTGAGATTTATTCCAACAGAGCGAAAAATGCCGGGACCAGCATTTTACATGATGAATCTGAAATTTCAGATTCATTATGTAAAATGCTATAGTGCTCATGATTACATTTCCATCTTACGCTGTGGTTGCAGCCTTACCGACATATGTGAATGAGAGATGCCAAGTTGATGCTCGGATGAATGCAATTAGCGATGCAGTTCGCAGCCTTGTCCAACAAATAAGAGTTAAATATGCCAGCTAGGATATCATTGGGATAGCTCAGTAGGAAGAGCGTTGGCACGGTAAACCAACGTACCCAGGTTCGAGTCCTGGTCTCGACCTTTTCCGCTCTCTTGAAATAAATATCAACTACGATACTCCACCCATTGGATATAATATAACTAGTTGAAAATACTTTCCTCTGTTCATTATGTCGTAAACATTTTACTTCATCATTTCGAATTTAAACGCGTGAAAAATACAAACTGCTATTGGCGATATTTGCTCATGACTAACATAAAAGCATCGTAAAGCCTAATATAGATCATGGAAGTCAAATACCGAAGACCAGTGCACAAAAAAAAAAAAAAAAAAAAAAAAAAAGAGTCAAAACCTTCATTGTATAAGATGCAATTTTTAAGCCACATTTTGAGGGTAGAAAATGTGTCCTATACAAAGAAAATACAGTGCGCATAAACTACAGTTTTGAAGACAAACATTAAATTATTTGCTTGTTTACTATCATCGTCCAAATACTTTTTTCTTTTACATTCTCAGTATTTTATTCTTGTGTCTCAAGATAATCAATACAATGAGGAACTACTGTATTTTGAATAGAAATGAATTATAAATAATAGCTGCTCTAATTAACTCATAAAATTTTATTAAGTTTACATTTTTTAATTTGACAAAGCTGTCAAATATTTTGCAAAATTATTTTAACAGTACTTTTTCAATTTGTGTAAAATGTATTAAAATATTTTCTTGTTTGAAGCAAATTTCAAACCACCCAGCATTAAAAAAAAATTAAAATTTCTTGACAAATGATTTTGAATTAATCCTCTTTCATAATTAATAGCCATTACCATAACCATTTTTTTTACTACTCTGTGGTTATCAGAGGAATTATGTGTTTTCCTTTTAATTAGAGGCTCTAACATATAATTTGAAAGATTTCTAAAATTAATTATAAAGCTGATGTGTTATTTATCTATTCAATACTCTTCAAACTACAAGAGTATTTCTATTAATTATTCGTATTAAAAAAAATATTTTAATTAGGTTTATATGATTATCATAATTAAAATTGGGGATATAAAAAACACTTTATGTTCTTTTTAGAACATTTTGATGCTTTAATAAGCAACATTAGGTTATTTTTGTATAAATATTTATTGTAACAACTTACAAATAATTTTGAATACACTTAAAATATATTTATCATAAGTCTTTTCTTGTGTCTGCTGAACCATTTCTAAAAATAACTTTTAAAATTTCTTTTAATTCATTCAATCTAAATTTGTTTTCGCAAAGCAATTGTTTGAAGCGAAATATTCACTTTTTATGCTTATATTCTATTCCCACATTTGAAAAGATATAATTATTTTTCATTTTTGTTTTGGTCTCTACGTGGTTGTTTTAAAATTTGTCCATTTTGCTACCATGTCAACCTGGCGAATGTGAAAAAAATTCATTTTTATTACTTTTAAAAATGAGACGATTGTCATCACTAAATATTAATAATACTCTTCACTAGGGTTGCCAGTCTGGCCTCCTTTTAAATTCTGAAGTTCCGATACCGTACCAGAAATTCCAAATAGGAAATTTTGCTTTATTTCATGACAGACATTTCGTGATCACTTAAAGTAAAACATTTTTTTTTCAAATTTTCCGGTATGAATTCGACATCGCTGACTATAAATGAAACCAAACCTGGCAACCCTGTTCTTCACAGAAATTTTATTAATATTCTTATGAGGCGAAGAATTCTAGTAAAATTTAGCGGTGACAATCGCCCAATTTCTAAAAGTAATGTAATATGCAATTTTTCACATTCGATTGTTTGACATGGTAGCGATGATATATCTTTCTTAATAAATATATACACTAAGAATTCAGTTTACAAGTTATTTTTTTCGATTTTATGACATTTTTAAAGTAACTTCAGATAATTTTATAAAGTTTGTAGAATTATGAACGAATTTTATAAAAACATTCGAAAATATTATATAGGCAGGACTATAAAGGATTTCGTAGCACTGACATCCAGACATGATCCTTTGAATGCTATACAAAATTGCTAAGATTATTCACAGGTTTTATAATTGCAAGAATTGTTTGGCTGTATCTTGTTTAATAAAGAATAGAACTTTTAAGTAAAACAGGCCTAGCACTCGGCTTGTTTTTTGAATTCTACATTTTTTCAAATAAAAACCTTCCTTTTAGATTTTTCTTACAAATATTGTTAAAACCTACCTGGAAGGTAATTTTTCTTGCAAGTGTTGTAAATTCATAGCACGAACAATTTTCTACTAAAATATTGGTATTAAAAAAACAGACCTTTGGGAGCACTTTTATAGACTAAAGACGTAAAATATTTTCTGTTTATTTCTATTTTTTAGTTCTAATATAATAGTGATACAAAAAAAAAATCTTTAAGATTTATTGTTTCAAAATTTGTACTCAATAAACCATTTCTCATGTACAATCGGCCGCATTTCAAACAATAACTTAAAATATGAAACATTACATACATAGCGTCACACAAAAGAAAATAAATGGTAATAAATTCAATACTACTTTTGATATATTGATTCAATAAAATACTCACTCTTTCATTCATTCACTGGTATTTAAATCGAGAAGAGGAGAAATATGATATCTCATGTGGTTCTTATTGCGTCATGAAGAACATTTTCTCTTAAATAATAAATGATAATGGAATCAATTTAATGACTGTACTTCAGATTAGCAAAAGTTGAAACTAATGTCTTTTTCAGCTACATCATATAAATTTAGAAAAATTTTAATGGAATTTGTTTTATTTTGCTTATAAAAGAAATAGTTGTTTTTAAATGTCCCTTTTCAGTAGATTTTAAATGCCTAAAATAAATAATTTTGATTTTATATCAGAACGTGTGAATGTTATTGACATTCACGCATCCATAGCTACTTCTCCGTATAAAAAAAAAACAAAAAATAAAATTCATGCATCAAGCATAGATTATTAAACCCTTTCCAACATATTCAGAATACTGTAACAAAACATCTTAATAAAGTGAAAGACCATATTTAAATAAACAAAATCAAAGTCAAACCTGGCGGGGATGTATAAACAATTTGAAAACGTATAACACATTCGAAAACCCAATTTCAACAATTACCATCTATACACTCTAAAAACGACATTTTGGAAAGCCGAGCAAAACATTCTCAAATCTGAGTATGTCGCACAGTCAAAATGACTCCAAATCAAAATAACTCAAGTTTGAAACATGTATATACTCATTTTTGAAGACATACACACACTCAAGAATAAAACATCATGTGATTCTATTTTAATATGACCATGTTTCAAAAATGAGTATGAACTGATTTCTATATGCTCATTTTTGAGTATTTCCATGTTTCAAAAATGAGTTTGAACTGATTCTAATCATTTTTTAATATGTCCATGTTTCATAAATGAGTATGAACTGACCTGAATGTGCTCAGTTTTGAGTATGTCCATGTTTCAATATGCTGAATATTTCTGGTTTTACAGAATTGAAAGCATTGTGTCGTCCTATTTGAAACAAAACGTTTCATAACAAAATGAAAACATCGATTTACTCACATTTGATAGTGTCAGTTTTCTCAGTGTAGTTGGAAAAGTGTTCGAAATCTTTTGTGAAGCCTTGTACATGATCTGTAGATCTGTATATATAAAACATATTACTAAAACTTAGTTGATTGAAAATTCATCTTCTGCAATTTCCACCAATAAGCCGAAATATACTCGAATTCAGTTGTTACTCCCGATATATGATTTATAGAATATATAGACACCAAATAATATACGCAACATAGTTACATTTAAAAACGATACAATAATTTAAATCTCATTTTCAGCAATTATCGTTCCTAGATTGTACTGTAACCGGATTCTTTTGTGTGTCTCTGTAAATGAACGGTACATGATATGCACGCTATATTAAATTACACATAAATAACGTCTGTATTCATCGTTTTTTAAACGTATATAATTATTAAACAGACATACATACATTCAATACAATAATCCAACATGGAGTGAAAAATTAGCCGTGCTGTCTGTTAGATGGCTGGTGACCTTCTCTCCAACTTGGTCTATTAGTGGGAAATTGCAGACTCAGGGATCGGCCGGAGTAGTTCAGTGGTTAGAGCAACAGCCCGGAACGCTGTGGACCCAGGTTCGATTCCTGGCTCTGGCTAATTTTTCACTCCATGTTGGATTATTGTATTGAATGTATGTATGTCTGTTTCATAATTATATACGTTTAAAAAAAATATGCACGCTATGTTCTACAGTAAGCATCTTGTAGTGCACCTCAGTTGTATATATCCATTTCACAATGTTTGAAATAGTATTACATCATTAAAATGTTGAGTTGTCCGGAAAATTTTGCCCGTTAATTACTGGACATTAACTATCGAAATTAATGTCAAATAATTAAATGATAGAATTTTCCGGTACGAATTAATTTTCCTAAACGGTCCGAAGAACAACTCAATACATTTTGTCACGTGGGACATAATGTAAGGAAATTATTTTTATGTGTAAATAACCTTAATACTACACAGTGCATTTTCAATACGGAACATACCAGAGTAAATCTCAATAATATATATCAATTATATGGCAATCCGAGTTTGTTTGTGTGAGTTAAAGCTCGTACAGAAAGACGGAAAGACAATGTGAAATCATAAACACTTCTCAACTATGTTGGATAGTGTTAAAAATGAATCAAGAATTTGAAAAAAAATTAATCGACAGATTTTAATTAAGCGAACTCTACTTTATTTAACGAAATCTACCCTATTAAAATCTGTGCGAGTGTCTCTCTACGTAACCTCAAAAACTCGGAAACCACAGGGCGCAGGGCTACTAAATTTGGCACACGAGTTGCTGGTAGGGGGCCCATAAACGATTGGGGCAAAAAATTCAAAATTTTTAAATATACATTATTTTATTTTATGCGTTTGACGAATTTTTGCCTTTTTATGTTCAATCCGTAATCGCGCAAGTTATAATTAGTTCTAAATGTTTACTGCAATGTGAGATATACATATTGCATACGCCATGCTGCAATACTAAGAAGCTGTAGCGGGTGATATGATAATTATTTTACCTCGCATGGTTATAATTAGAGATTATTTAATTGCGCTTAATTATTGCTTTTTTTTTTTTAAATAAAGAAAAACGTTTTATTACAAACATCAACAAAACTTTTTATTTTATTTATTCCTTTATTCCAAAGATATCGTTTTATGTCTGCAGCCATAGCTATGTCTGCAGCCATAGCTACATGATAAATTTAATTTCAATAAAAAAAAAATGCACACTAGTATAGAAAAATATTTTTCTACATATTGCATCGATACATTTGGTTGTACTGATTTTTATTTTTAATTTTTATTTTAGAATTAAATTCATGAACTCCCGTGCGTAGAACGAGTTAAACAGCTAGTACTTTTTAAAACCCAACATAGTTGAAAAGTTTTAATGACTTTGAATTGTCTGGTTGTTTGTCGGAAGGGGCCCAGTTTGAATACGCAAACGTTAGGATAACTAAACAAATGAAGGTACATTTCACATAACGTTAAAGAACAGTGATTACACAACAGCTGTGGAATATTCACTTTGCAGCAGGAATTTCCACTGTTCACATTCTCAATATTCCCTTGTTTTTAAATATCTTCTGTATAAGAAAATTAAGGTGTCTATCATTAAAAGTCTTCCTTTTGTTTGATTGTTATTGTTGAAGAAGTATTTCGAGTGCCCTCTTTAAGAAAAGATTTGTTTTCGAATCATGTAATTAAAAATTCGAAATGATTCCTTATATACCTCTAGAAGTTTTCTTCTATATTCGTAATAATTTCATAAGCATAAACTTTCTAAATCCTGGAGGGAATTATACATGTATTTTTAATTCAAACACTACCTCATGTATTTTTATGATATCTTTTATGAAATAAGTTTCGAAATATTAATATCCAAACTATTTTTGTGTCACATATTGAATGTATACTATTATTGATATGCTATTATTTTCACTGTCTGAAATATATCATGTTTCTGAAAATAAATTTATTTTCATATCTCAATTTTGATGAGTTTTAGGAAAATTAATTATTTTTACTTATATGGAAGGTTTTGAACTAATGAAGAACTGTTTAGTCACGTTTCTGATTAAATATTGAAATCTGACTAAAATTTTGTCTTTTAACCCTTTAACGGATAAAGCACTTCAATTGCTAAAATGTTGAAATAAATGATTGACACCGGAAATTATGAGCAGATTTATTTGTTTATAAGGAAAAAGCGATATTTCACATACATAATAAATGGAAAACATTTCTATTAAAATTCTGCTGCCATTTTGAAATCTGTCAGATTTTGAAATCTGACTAAAATTTTGTCTTTTAACCCTTTAACGGATAAAGCACTTCAATTGCTAAAATGTTGAAATAAATGATTGACACCGGAAATTATGAGCAGATTTATTTGTTTATAAGTAAAAAGCGATATTTCACATACATAATAAATTGAAAACTTTTCTATTAAAATTCTGCTGTCATTGTTGAATTTCGTAATTAAAATTTTGTGGTTTCGTAGGGAAACCAATGTCCGTTAAAGGGTTAAATGTGTATAGTTCTGTTTAATGTAGTGCTTACTGAAAACTAATTTTACAAATGGATATGTTTAGAAAATCTCTTGTCACACTTTATTTTATGTATGTTACAGGATTATCAAAATAATATAGATAACGGTTAAATAATGACTCTGTTAGAGTACTTATAAATTAGATTACTTACAGAGATTAGATTGGGTATCATTCATTTTTAATGTCATTTTTGTCTGTCTGGATTATTTCCTTTCCACGTAAATATTAATTATAAAAAAGCGCAAACATATACATTTTTCGCATTAGTAAACTGAAATGAATCACTATAATTGTCTGTATGTGAAACAAATGTTAAAGAAATACGAAATATTCTTCGTTGAAACTCCGTCTTTTGAGCAGATGTAATTCTTATAGGGTGCGTAGATTTGTTTAATTATAAGTACAGCTATATTTTTTTTTATTTTAGTGCTTGCCTTATAGCCCCCTGTCTAAATGAAAAATATTTTACAAATAGATGCTCTCACAAGCTTTTAAATCTTAAATATAATTATTTTGAATCTTTTTGAAGTTTTTTGCCATCGTAAATTTTAAATATTTTAGTAAATTATAAGAAGAAGATATTGAAAATGTATTCAAAGCTTACAGTTAAAGAATAGCATCATAAGAATATTAGTAATTTTTTATTAGGGTTTCGTTCATCTCACGAAACCCTATTACTCCCGCTCCGTTGCCTGTCCGTCACAGAACCATTCTCAAAAACTATATAACTTATAGAGTTGAAACTTTGTGTACATAGATGAATACCAGCTGTAAAGAGCTCAAAATATTAAAATTTGAAAAATTCGTATTATTTTAATAAATAGAGATAAAAAACCAAAATTCTAACAGCCTTTTCCTATTAAATTTAAACATTTTTCGTTATAGCAGATGCCAAAAACTAAAATCCACAGTGAAATTCTTTCTACAATAATTAATTTTCTAACAGACGATTTCCACGTGAAAAATGAAAATGAAATAAAAAGTTTCACCAATTGAAAAAAAAGATAAATATGAAATAAAATTGAATGACGTCATAGTGGTAATAAAACGGAAAATGTCTAAGATTTCTCAATAATACAAGGAGTATGAGTATGTGTAAGTACACAAAGCAGATTAATATGACGTCATTAGAGAATTAAAAAGAAAATCTGACGTCCTATTGGAAGTTTAACGAATTTTTCAAATGTTTGAGAATAATACAAAGCGAGTATCAATATGAGTAATAGAGAATATTAAATATATGAGTTTGAGAAACATATTGAATCGTGATAAAAATCCGATTATGGAAATATCCGCATCTTTTAACATTTTGAAGGTGTACAATTTGTTTAATTTTTAAGTTATTTTTTTAATATTGCATTTAGTCCGTATGACGGATGTTATTATGACATAATATAATAACGGGCTTCGCCCGCTATCCGGCTGGTTTAGATATTCGAAAAAACGAAAAAATAGACCGGTAAATTTTTACTAGTTAAAAAACATGACTTTTTTTGTTGTTGTTGTTACTAAATGATATTTATTTGAATTTATTAAAGAAAGGATAAAGTGTTTTGAAAGGAATATTAAACGAAACCCTTTGAGCGCTCTTCTATCACACTTACCCACTTGTTCATTCATTCTCTTCGAGGGCCCCTTTTGCATGTCTCCTCAGTTATTACCTCATCAACTTAGACAATTCAAGTTGCTATTTATTAAAGAAAACAAATATATATAAGACATTATTTATGACAATGAACAAACAAATGTTCCTTTTAGAGTGTAAAATAAAAAGTTCTACATAATTTATCTTTATGAAAATGCCTTGTAAATGCCCTTCAAAAACATGAAACGTCCATTCACTTTCAAGTTCTGTTTATTTCAAAAACAGATTCGAACTGTCTGAAGGGTTTTATGTTCCAGTGATATTTATTACCAATTTTATTACACAGAAAATATCATTGCTGGAAAATAAAAGCATTTGAACTCTACTCTAATAAAAAGTTTTTTTATCAGTCTTCTTATAATACAATATCTAGTTGTATTTTTACATGAAATATGGTGTAAAATATATAATAAATTTATAATAAAAGCGCATTTAAAAATATATATATTTTACACTTTTTATTTCTTATTTATATTTTACTTTTTACTTTTTATTGTTTAAAATATTTCATTGTTGTAATTTTACAGCCAGTTGGCTTTTTTTAACGAGCTTGGTTTGGTCCATAATTAACTCCATTTTGTAACTCGTATACAGGTCGATTTATCATCTGTGTGTAACTAACGAATTAAATGCATTAAAATTAGTTTTAGAATTTATAATTATGTTCTATATATACACTGTAAACCTTCATACATTCTTCAGGACACTTATTTTGTAAATCTTCATACAATTTTAATTACACTTTTTAAAACACTTATTTTGTCACCTTTCTTAGAACACTTTGAAGCGCACTTTTTGGAACAGTTTTTAGAATACTTCTGAGAGCACTTCTTTTGTTAAGCACACTTTCTAGCGCACTTTTTGAAAGCGATGATTTCACAATTGTGCCCAAATGTGCTCCCAACCCGTTCTCAAATGTTTTCCGAAGTTTAGGTTTAATAATTTTTTCTGAGCAGAACACTTTCGGTACACTTTCAGAAAACTTTAATTACAGCGAAGCATATTCGGAACACATTAAGGGAACACAGCCAGTACACATTAAGGTAACTGGAACACATTAAGGGAACACAGCCAGTACACATTAAGGTAACTGGAACACTTTTTTTAACAAAAGTGTTCCAAAACTGTGCCCAGTATGTGCTGGTAATTTGCAGTTTATTAATTCGGTGTTTTGTAATCGGAAACACTCTTGTGTACGTAATTTTTATAAGTTCAGGGTGTGAGTGAAAAATCAATTGCAAAATTCCATCTTTGGGTACATAAACCAAGTTAAATTAAATAAAATAATGTAAAAACTTATATAATAATTGAGAAAAAGATTTTAAACACGATATATATGCAAAATAAATGAAACTGAATGTTATCATATCTAAACGTTTAATAGCACGAAAATATGCACATATTTATTTAGGATTATAAATTAACATTTAAAACAAAATGCAGAATAATAATTTCATTGAAATATAGACGTTTAAGTATGCATGATTCTCAATAAAACTAATTGTATAAATCGGTGAACTCAAAAAATTCCCTTCGATCTTGAATTTGTATTAACGTCACTATTCAAAAATAATGTTACTGTAAAATTTATAATTAAAAATAGTTATGTAAATTTTAAATTAATTATCTATTTCTTCTTTTCTAATGCAATTTTCGTCTGCCAGAATTATTTCATCAGTGCAATTGTAATATATTATTTGTGAAATAGAACAAACAAATACACAACTTGTATTAGTAAATGGAAAAGATTCTCTATAATTTTATCGAGATGAAAAAGCATTGTTACCATTCTTCAAAGTAAATGTACCAATCCTCTATTCACTTTCAAGTTTTGTTTATTTGAAGAAAAGTTTCAAACTGTTCTGAGATTTTTCTGTTCCAGTTGCATTCATACGTTATTTTACGATACAATAAAATATCATCGATAGAAAGGAAAAATATTTGAATTGCCAGAAGAATCTTTTATCATTCGTTGGTGGAAGCTTTATTGAAAATAGATTTGTGTTTTAAGGTAATACGCGTGAGAATTTAAAGGATCCTTTGTATGCAAAATATGTATATTTTTAATACTTTTCTTTGAGATAGCTGTTTTGTTATTAAGCCTGACTTTAAAAGAATAAATTTCAGAAATGAGTTCTATTTAAATTTCGGTTGGTTTTGCTTTCTTAAAGCTAGAAATATTTTAATATAATTGTTGCTAGTTGACACCCCCCCCCCCCGCCGGTGTTACAGAGTCCGGGATAATCATCTTAAAAATGCATAAAATCAGTGTTGAATTGAGACGTTTTTCTCAAGGAGATATTTAGTATTGTGAACCCATAGCCTTCGGCAGCGTACTCCCTCGAATCTGTACGTTATATTCCTAAACAAAAATCTATCCAAACGAACCTAGAGATGGCGGACCCATTGCTATCGGCAGCGTAAGCACGGGCGATCTATGCACAATCCGATCTAACTTTTGCAAAAAAAAATCACGGTTTTGTATGATTTTATATATTTAAATGAAAACCTATCCAAACAAACTTAGAGTTTGAAACTACAGAAAAACCGGTAAACATAAACACGAATATAAAATCGACTTTCAGAAAATATTTTTATGTACATAATTACGGAGACGCACAGACACACACATATATATAAGCAAATGATTAATTCGTAGCCATTAACTCGATTCATTCAGTAAAAACTGGAGCTCGATGAATCGCTGTGAATCCCAAACTTGAACATTCACCCATACTTTAAACTTTGAAAACGAAAAATAACAAAAGGAATAAAATAGAAATAGTTGAAATTTCTTATTAGAACAGCTCCATTAAAGAGAAAATCTCGTTTTATCAAATCAGAGGAATCCATTGAGAAGATCAAGTTTAATTCATTTGTGCAACTTTATCTGTCGAAGCTTCCATAATTGCATTTCCTGTTTTCTCACAAAGAATATCCTCGTAAGAAAACGGATTCATCTTTTATTACAATAGACTGTCTGTTTTCATAAATTAATTCTAACAGTGATATAAGAATTTCCATTACTCTGAATAAGATAATGATTTTTCTCTGAATATTCTGGAATAATATTTTTCATCTTTGTTGCATGAAGAATTAATTCGAAAAACGCATTACCGGTTCATAAATAAGACTATCAAACGAGACTTTAACATGAGATTAGAGATAAAAACGAAGCAACAAAAGATCTTCATCTATCGCCATGTACATCATAAGAAATGTTCATTTTTAAACTATGTTATTCTGAATAATATATTAATATTTTTATAGATTTCGCGTAGAATTTCTTAAAAATGGTTAGTCGGATTTTCATGAAATCGCACACTGAACAGCAAACTAATATACATAGTATAATCTATTATTTAGTGTTTTCAGTTACATTTCCTTAAAACAAGTTTAGTTTTATTTTTAAAACGTTTTAACCTTTTATGAAATGTTTGCATCCTTTTATGGAAAAGATACAAGTTTTGTTAAGATTGTTGGCTATTTTTTTAATAATATTCTATTTGTCTAATTATTAAAAGAAATAACCCATAGGAGTAAGTTATGGGAGCATTATCTTGAGCACTGTGCTAAAATATATATCTGCAATAATTATTATTATTACTATTACTTTTATATTTATTTTGGAGATATCTAGCTATTAAAAAAATAGCTAGCTATATAATCTATATAATATATGGGTTTTGTGAATGCTGGCTATAATGTATATTATAGGCTATAGCCTATAACACTCGGGGGTTGCAGACAAATATTTTGGTACCATATTTATTAACCCATTAAAGCCTACTGGTACCATATGGTACTGGGATAGCTGCCCTCCATTTTTTTGTTTGTATACACTATATTGCCAAAGGTGACCGGTCACTTGCGATTTTAGACGTTTTGTTAACTATCTAGAAAAATACATGAGGAATTTTTCTGAAACTGCATGTGTGTAAACAGTATAGTATAGGTTATATATTTCCGCGAAGATTTTTTTCCCGAAACCCCATAGGGGACGGTCAACAAATTGAAAAATGACGAATATCTTTTGGATTACCCTGTAGAAACTAATGTAGCGCAAGCGTTCAAACTCGAGATTATTAATAAGTGGCTTATTGTAATATGCTGTGTTCATTTTTATGAGGATAGCATGTATACTCGAAGAGAAATAAGGTTTTTATAAAAACAGTCCCAAATTTCATCAAGTTTTTTGCTTATAATTTGCAGAGTTCTTAATATAAAGAAAAAGTTATTTTGAGAAAATATGTCAAACAAAATTGTACATAATATTCTGCAATCAGAATTTAAAAAATAATAATAATTGGATAAAAAATGAGCAGGTTTACTAAAAATGGTTTCACTGCGCATGCGCGAATGCAATCAAAATATAATGTGCATAATGTATTAGCTAAGTATATAGAGAAACTTTTGTGAAAGTCTCAAAATCATAGCTTGAAAATTCTGAAAATATCGTCCATAGAATAAGCTCGAAATCCGTTGTTCCCAAAAAGAAGCAAAAAGATAAGGGGTTGTATCTAATATCTGTTGATTAGTGCCAAGATAGTGTACACAATATTGCACGTACTACTATATTTGGATACAACCCCTCATCTTTTTGCTTCCTTTTGGGAACAACGGATTTCGAGCTTATTCTATCGACGATAATTTTCAGAATTTTCAAGCTATGATTTTGAAACTTTCACAAAAGTTGCTCTGTATACTTATCTAATACATTATGCACATTATATTTTGATTGCATTCGCGCATGCGCAGTGAAACATTTTTTAGTAAACCTGCTCATTTTTCATCCAGTTTTTATTAATTTTTAATTCCGATTGCAGAGTATAATGTACAATGTTGTTTGACATATTTTCTCAAAATAACTTTTTTTTATATTAAGAAACTCTGCAAATTATAAGCAAAAAACTTGGCGAAATTTGGGACTGTTTTTATAAAAACCTTAATTTTTCTTCGAGTATACATGCTATCCTCATAAAAATGAACACAGTATATTACAATAAGCCACTTATTAATAATATCGAGTTTGCACGCTTTTGCTACATTAGTTTTTACAGGGTAATCCAAAAGATATTCGTTATTTTTCAATTTGTTGACAGTCCCCTATGAGATTGCGGGAAAAAATCTTCGCGGAAATATATAACCTATACTATGTTGTTTACACACCTGCAGTTTCAGGTTAATTCCTCGTGTATTTTTCTAGATAGTTAACAAAACCTCTAAAATCGCAAGTGACCGGTCACCTTTGGAAATATAGTGTACTAGTATATTTTAAGAGAAATATTCTCTTTATCGGATGACACAAACTCCATAATAAAAGACTAAAGTTTCTACTTTGAAAAATTGGTGTGAAATTCAATTTTTGCTTTTTAAAAAGAAAATTAATTCCAGTTTTAATGGGTTAAAATCTATCCATACGTTCCCATTTTATCGCAGAATAAAGTATCTAATATTTTTGACGGTCAAAAACATTATTCTTTTTATGCTTGTACGTAATTTCAATTTATTCTTAGAAAACAGATTTTATTATTCATACACTACCACTATTATTATACTACACAATAAATAACTCAAGAGAGTTTTAATTTAATAATAGATAGCTGAAAGTTATCTTTTTAATAGATAGCTATTTTCCAAAAAAAAAATAAATAAATAAATAAAATAAGAAAAAAGTCTATTAAACTTCCTGTTTTAGAAAATATTTTTTAACATTACAAAAAAGAGAAAAAAAATCCAAACGTGAAACTATTTTTTCCAATAATTAACGATTATTAAAAAAAATTATGAACTTTTTAGAAAAAAGCACTTTAGCTGTGTGATTTTAAATTTCTAAAATGCATTTTTGTAAAAAGAAAATTCATATAAAAGAAGAAACTGTAATTATATTTTATTAAATTTATGCGAAAAAGAGCAAATTTTTAAAGAATATTTAACTTGGAAATTTGAAGAAAAAAAAATTAAGCGAATTTATCAAGATTAACTAAAATTTTAAGAAAATCTATCAAATAAGAAAACATAGTATCTAATGTTTGTTTTTGTAATTGAAAAATGGTAAGCGTGTGGGTTGAGGGGTAGGTTTTCGCTTTTCTTTTGCGCTTATTTATTTTATTTTTTATTAATCAATTCATTTTCTTAATCAGTTAATAAACAGAATGCTTAATAACTTAGAATTAGTATAGAGAAATTTTTTTCAATCATAATATAGAATAGAAGACAACAGTTTAGGAACAATTTAAAAAAATTCAGTGAATAAATGTATAATCTAAATTCAGCTTTTAAAAACTGCTTTCTGCAAAAAAGTGACAAATAAATTAAACCTTTAAAAATTTAAATTAAATAAACAGAAATTTTTTTTAATGTATTTTAAGCGAAATTTCTTAATTGCTTAAATTATTATTTTATTGGAAAACTTTTTAACCCTACAATAATTATCCACAATTTTACTAACCATGTTTCAAACATTTTACCTCAAATTTTAATAGACTTTTTCACATTAATTGAGGGGGATAGAATGACAGTGGATTAAGTCAAAAATTTGAAAAATCTAGATAACCATATTTTCACTGAACGTATATTAATTTCTGTTCCGTGCAACAGTCAAATAAGTCATAGTTTACTTAGGGAGTGGCTAGAGGGCAAAACAAGTTGGACCACTAGATGCAACGGCAATACGACACGTTTCACAAAACTCTTCCTTTCTCAAATTACTAAAAAATGACTTTCTCCACGGTCATTCTAACCCTCTCAATTAATTACAGAAAAATAATACAAATTCTGCAATTAACACTCGATTGCTATCTTAAAAAAAACTCACGTTATTATTGTCGTTGCATCTATGAAATAACTTGACATAATTTCCAAATTTATGCACTTTATACAGCGATATTTCGCAGAAAAGTTAATAATTGATTAGAAGTGTGTGTTCTTTTGCATATAATCACAAAAATTAAAAGAAATATACCAAATTGACGTCTCCAAAGACTGCTTTGCAGCCAGAAAAAAGTCATTGTATCTTACAGATACAAAGTCATTATACACTTGCCTCCAAAAGTTAAGGTACAACCAGTTTTTTGACACTCACTATTAAAAGAATGACAATAAATGTACTAAATTTAGTTTATATGAATGATATTAAGTAACTTCAATAAAACCATGTAATATTATACCCATCTCTATTTTTTTTTAATTGGACACTTATATGACAGACGGAAAAAACTGCGAATATCCCACTCTTGAAAATTTGTGCGGAATTTTTTTATACTTGTTTATCTTCAGTTGTTGGTCCTAAAATATTGTTGTTCATATGTAGGAGATGTCATTTACCTGATTCGTTAAGATGGCGGGCAATCGTATGGGTAGAAATGGTGTTATCAATCTGGAAATAAGTTTAATACGGAAATTTAGTATCAAGAAGACTTGTTCTAGATCATAAAGAATCGTATGCGCTATCTTCTTCAGACACCATAACCCAAACTAAAAAGCAACTATTCACAGATCTCACAAAAGGAATTTTTGGTCCATCAGCTAATCCAAAGGTTAATCTGCATCCACAGTCAACGGACACTGTACCGCCGTTCACTATTCAAGAATTGAGAGACGTCATCTACTCTTTTGATGCTAACAAAGCGCCGGGAATAGATGACATCGATCATCGTATAGTAAGAAATATTTTCAAAATTAAAAAAGATCTCCTACTCCAAATGTACATAACACTACTGAAACTGAACTATTTTCCAGATGTTTGGAAAATAGGAGAGTTGGTGTATTTTTTGAAATCGGGCAAATCCCCTACAGATAGTGATTCCTACAGGCCAATAACTTTGCTCCCAGTTTTCGGAAAGATATATGAAAAACTCTTACTGCGAAGGATAAACTTCTCTTTACACAGAAATAGAATACTCTTTGAAAATCAACATGGATACACGGAAGAGAGATCGACAGAAACAGCAATTCAAACACTATTCTCACACATAGAAATAATTAAACAAAACAACTCGTATATATCCCTGTTGTCAATAGATTTTTAAAATGCATTTGATAATCTTCCGTGAGAGCAGACATTAATCTTACTTCAACAACTAAATATTGAACAGCCCTATATTAACACGACAAGGTCCTTCCTAACTAAAAAAGGAGCATATCCCAACTGGCTAATGGATGAAATACATTGGTTCTCCAAATGCTGCTCACAAGGCTCGTGCTATGGTCCTTTCCTGTGGAAAGTGTTTATGTAGCAATTAATCGATATTCTCAGCAATAAAAATATAAGAGTCATAGCATATGCGGATGATTTAATGTTAATCATTGAGGCAAGAACTAGAGCCGAACTAAAAAGGAGAGGAAATGAAGCTCTTCAAGTAATTAGTGATTGGGCTCAAACTTCAGATCTGAAAATATCTTATCACAAGTGCCAATGTCTGAATCTCAGACGTCCAAAGTATTTAAAACGGCGTCCAATCTTCAAACTTGATTCACATAATCTTAAAACTGAAGATACTATGTCATATCTAGGAATACATTTAGACTCAACCCTATCATTTTTGCCACATCTTAGAATCAAACGGGATGAAATGTCAGCAACAATACAGAACTTGTTAAAATTCGCATCAACCACAAGTGGCATTTCCAAACAAATCATAAAAACTTGGTACACTTCCATTCTAGAAAAGAAAGTTTCATATGCAGCAGCTACATGGTTTCCAAGATTGCAAAAGTCACATGGCTTTCGCCTGCTCTTATCTATTCAGCGTCGTTGTCTGCTACTAATTTCTGGAGCATATAAAAAATCTCCTACATCGGCTCTAAATGTCCTGACAGGAATTCCTCCACTACCTTTAAAACTGAAACAGATTGCAGACCAAGGAATGATACTGAGAATGGGAGTGCCATCACACCCACTTCACTCTGATACATTTCAAAACAAAGATTACAAAAAATATATAGATACCTCAAAAGAATATCTTAATATACTGGATCCACAAAATAAAATAGAGACAGATGTGCAAATATACACAGATGGCTCCAAAACTGAAATCGGCACGGGTTATGCCTACTGTGTATTTAAAGAAGAAGAAATAATATATACATATCAGCAAAGAATACAGAACGAAAACTCAGCGTATCAAGCGGAACAGCTGGAGATCTTGGACTCAATACAATGGTCAAAACAATCAAAATATCGCACAATAGTTATAAAATCAGACAGCCAATCTACAATATCAGCCATAAAGATATATCTACAAAAAATATAATAATCAGCCAAATAATCCAATATCTGCAAGGAGCAACAAAAAAAATTATCTACAATGGGTCAAATGACATTCAGGCATAACAGGTAATGATTTAGTGGATCGGTTAGCAAAGGAAGCAACTGACCCAAATTTATTAATACCAGAAAAATTTATACCATATCCATCCTCATATCTTAAGAGAATATTAAAGCAAACTTTACATAACTCATGGCAACGTGATTGGGACTTATGTCCCACTGGGCGATATAACTATGCATTGAAGCCAAAAGTTTAAGAAGACTATCTTCTAAGTCATCGATACCTATATATATTCGCTATCAATCATGGCCCTTTCCCGGCTTATTTAATTAAATTTAATAAAGTTTTGTCTTCAAGATGCACTTGTGGCGCAAGAGGGGATTCGCTACATTACGTTCTCACATGCCCATTGACAGCTACTCTACATTTGAGGAAAACAGACACCATCTCTCTGTCGAATTGGTTCAAATCAATCTCGGCGAATTTCTCATTGCTTCAAAAGATAATTAGCGGCATGTCCTTAATAGAAAAAAACCAACTGTTATTCCAAATGCCACCAGTACATATCATTGGTGGTGATGATGATGATGTTGATTTTCCTGATGATGACGAAGTTTATTGAAAAAATCCACTCTCTCTACTTTTAAAATATTTTATGCTAAAAATCTGACAATTTCAAATAATTTTTAAACTCTTATTAATTGTGACTTTTCTGCTGAGTATGACTTTTGAGTATGACTTTTTGAGTATGACTTTTCTGCAAATTAAGCTGGGCTGTTTTGTCAAATATGTAATTTTTTTTTTAAAATAAACTTGCCAAGCAGGGCTTGCAGGGGCTAAAGCCATATGGTAGGCCTCCCTGCTTGGTTGAATCTGAATCTGAAATCCGATCATGGGTTATAACACCTGCACAAGATCGCTTTCTAGCTCTTTTGGTCCGAAGGAGGAGCATCACTACTGTGGCTCAGCTCATTTCAGATCATCGTAAGGCAACAGGGAAGACAATATCTTCTACTATTGTGCACAGACGTCTTCACAATGAAGGACTCTATGCAAGACCATCCGTTGTGTGTGGCCGTATTAATCGTCAACACAGTATTGCTCGTTTATGTTGGCTAAGAGAGCATGTTACCTGGAAGAGACAACAATGGGCTTACCTATTGCTGACAGACGAGTCCCGGTTTGCTTTGGAGAGTTATTCAATTCCTGCGCTGCTTTGGAGAAAACAAAGCATCAGATTCTACCTATGTAACATTGTTGAAAGACACATGTATACGTATAGAGGAGGTGGAATCATGGTTTGGGCTGGAATATCTCCGGGTGGCCGCAGAAACCTCCATGTATGGCATGGAAAAGCTCTGACTGCTGTGAAATATCGGGACGAGATCCTTGCTCCGTTTGTCACACCGTATAATGGCGCTATTGGTGATGGATTAATGTTAATGGATGATAATGCCCAATCGTATTGTGCTAGAGGTATTGATGAATATATTGAGGATCAAGGTTTGGAGCTAATGGAATGGCCAGCTCAATCTTTGGGCCTTAATACGATAGAGAATATTTGGGACTATCTCGGCAGATAAGTGGCTGGCGTAAGTCCTCCTCCGAAGTCGTTAAATGAGTTGGAACAAGCGTTTCAAAATGTATGGTCCTGGTTTCCCATTCCAGTGTCCGACAAATAATTTGCCAGTATGGAATGTCGATGCCATAAATGTATTACAAGTAGACACATGCTTTATTAAAATCCGTTTATGTAATGTTTTCACAAAAAACTTCCATTCATTTTTTTTTTATTATCAAATAGTGGACTTTTGCAAAAACTGTATTTTTTTATTTCTAAATCATGTTTGATGTTGAAATTAAATAATATTAGAGAAATAACTGTTTAAATCACAATTCCACTAAATTTTATGTATTTTTGTTCATTTGTTTTCAAATTAAACAAAAAAAAACTGGTTGTACCTTAACTTTCGGGGGCCAGTGTATAATACGGCTGAGCAAGTGAATAGAAGGAATTTCGCAAGTTGAAAAAAGCGCACTCTTACGACTTTTGCATGCAGGAAAAATTCACACCAGAAAAATTAAAAAGAGAAACTAGTTATCTAGATAAGAATGTGTAAACTAAACTAAGTGTAGAGCCTCGATTGAAATCACGCGCAGTTGTGAAATCAGTGAAAAGGATTATGGGGCTTATGAATTACTTGTAGTAATTATTTTTCCTACTAACTTTTTCTTTGACAAATCGCCGCAGGAGAGGTAAGTGGCGGACAAAATTTGCATATTGTACGCCTGCAACGCGATGCTGTTCTGTCTTCCAGCCGCAGGAGAGGAAAGTAGCGCTAATGTGCATTAACAAATTTAACACGTACTGCATGCGTTCTAAGTACGATCGCTCTGGATACAAAGGATGCTAATGTTAAACGAGGTGACTACAAATGATGTGATTTAAATTTTAAATAGAACATTTTCCAAACAGATATAGTGGTGTGAGACTATAAATTTCAAGTAGTGTTTGTCCCTTGTTACTACGTTAATTTATTAAATCACTAATTAACTCACTTTATTATTTAGCAATTTATTAAATCACTACTAAATACTGATCCTAAAAACAAACAATTAAGAACTAAAATGAACATTGTGGCCTATGTTTGTTGGAAATAATCCACGCTGTACTCAACACACTTTTTACAACGAATGTAATAGTCATCATAATACTTCTGGAAGTCCGCCTTTGCAATATGCGTCCAATATTCGATCTCAGTCGCTTGAGGTTGTCCCCTTTAAGTCTAATTTCAACTTGGGGAACATAAAGTAGTCACAGGAGGATACATCTGAGGGTGTAAGGAGGATGGTTGATCATGCCGATCTCTTTAGAAGCCAGAAACTCTGATGAAACGACCAACTGCCTTGCTGTCGGTAGCGAGGACGAAACTCTGCGTATTCGGACCATGAAACACTTCAAGACTTCCAAATACACGATCACACAATCAAATTCCCAGTAACTGTAGTACCCTCAATTTTATGTTCGTCCGTTGATCGACCTTCGCGAATTCCGACATGGCCACGTTACACTGTAACAACAAACCGGATGCGCTTAGCATCCCATAACAGATAAAAACGTCTAATTGCACCGCTTTACAAGACGAAGTGTAGTTGTGCTTTCGACATCATCTGCGAACACGCAGCACCATCTATTGGCCGGTAATTTAACCAGTCCGGGAAAATTTGCGACGGAACACTTTGGTTATATAATTTCAAAATTAAAACATCTGTTTGCTCTAATATTCAATAAAATTATACCAATATTTCACCAAACTTTGCTGAAAATAGCGTCAATATTAATTTTCTGTGAACAGTGATGCACGGTAATCATTGAATATTTCTAAAAATTTCATTACATGTTTTATCTTATTTTTAACATCAGAAAAAAACAAACATTTTGCGATCAAATTTCTAAATATATACAATGCATTTCCCCCTGATATTGAAAATTTTATTACCTGAGTATTTTTTAAAGGCAGTTTTTAATGGAAATATTTCATTCTTCCCTTATAAATTAAATATATTCTTTAAAAAAAGCTGAAATTTCTTTAAAAAAAACATTTATGCTGAAAATAGAAAAAACTATGCAAATGTCAATTACATGCATTCTATGCATGTGTAATTTAAATAATAGAGATACTGCATCTTATTTACCTACTAACACGTTAAATACTACCACATATTAATCATCTATCATGAACATCTGTTTTCTGTCTCGTGCATATTTTACAAATTTATTTGTACCATCCAAAATATATGTCCTTTGGGATTTAACAACTCTTTGTATATGAACTTTAAGCAACCTTAATAAAATTACGTATTGCATGTATTCTGTAATTAATTATGATAAAGCAACTCATTTGCATATAAAGTCCAAAGTGACACGAAGTAGAGCACAAACGTATGTCAGTGTAGTAAATATGGCTTATTCTATTTGTAAAGTATATTTGACTGCGAAAAATAGATAAATCTTGTTTTATCCGGAAAACTATTATCAAAGGAACATGTTACTAATTACATGCGTTATTTTCTCGTGTCTCGTGTTACGTTTTGCTTTGTGGCAAAAAATTAATAGTGGCTGTAAGGCAGCAATATATATACAGGGTGTCCCAAAAGTGACTGATTGATTTTAAAATTCGATAACTTGCAAACGGTGACAGATATTTAAAAAATTTTTGCAGGAGAGTTATGAATGATGTCACGAGTTTTTTTTTACTGTGATTCTTGATTTTAATTTAAATTTCAAACAATAGATGGCGGTGACAGCAATTGGCGTTCAGTCAAGGCCGAAACTGACGTCACACAGCATTGGTGCACCGCCCCCTAAATACTAAGCCTGCGCGCCGACAAAAATGGCGGCTTTCGCAGGCAGATTTTTTTTTCAGCGTTTGAACGGTTCCTCGAACTTCTAAACCAATAATTTCTAAAAGTTTTCTTCGCCTAGTTTTTCTGAGATCAAATAAGTCAAAGAAAACTTATTATTGGTGTTAAAGTTCGAAGGAACGTACAATCGCTGAAAGAAAAATCCGCCTGCGACAGCCGTCATTTTTGTCGGTGTGCAGGCCTAGTATTCAGGAGGCGGTGCATCAATGCTGAGTGACGTCAGTTTCGGCCTCGACTGAGTGCCAATCACTGTCAGCGCCATCTGTTGTTTGAAATTCGAACTTAAATCAAGAATCACAGTGAAAAAACTCCTGCCATCATACATAATCCTCCTGCAAGAATTTGTTTAATATCTGTCACCATTTCCTAGTTATTCAATTTTAAAATCCATCATAATTTTTGGGACACTCGGTATATATATATATATATATATATATATATATATATAATATATATATGTATGTGTGTGTGTGTGTGTGTGTGTGTGTGTGTGTGTGTGTGTATACTATTATTATGGCTTCTTAAAAATGAATGATTGTCCTGAGTTATTGAGTGACATATTCGAATTTTCTGGGGAGAAGTCTGAAATTTTGAATAAAACATCAGCTTGATTTGGCTGATCATGACACTTATCATGATAAATCAACTCATTTGCATATAAAATGGAAAGTAATATTAAAAACAGCAGAAATAGTGTTAATGTATTAGATAATACTTGTTTTATAACTAAAGTATGTTTGACTTTAGAGGTTATTCCTGTGTTACAAGTAAATTAATGAAAAAGGACCATGATGTTACATATATTATTCATGCTTCTTTTAAATTTTTATTTTTATTTTTAAACTCGTGATTTGATTCTTATTTGTCTGGTAATGTATGTAGCCTCATTACCAAACGTTTATAGTGTAGATAATTTACTATTTAATCCTATGAAGTTATTTCGAAGAAAACTTTGGTTATTAGTTAAAGATCCTAATTTTATTTTTTTAATTTAAAGATCCTAATTTTATAGGAATTTTCGAAGAAACTTTTGATTTTATAATTTAGGTAAGAAAATAAATACAAATCTATATATGTAAAGCGAAAAGAGCATTCTGTCAAATTCACACTCTGTTTCCCACACGAAAATCGTCTCTTTGCGCATGCTTCAACTTTTTTTTTTCTTTTTCTGAAGGCCAAAAAATTTTAATCATTTTAAACATTTTAATAATAATACCGTAATTTCCGGCGTATAATCCGCAGCTCAAAGAGTCGTTTTTCAACCCAGAAATTTTATTCAATAATTGTAGTTAAATATTTACAGCGATCTTTTAAGTTATATTTTATAAAATAATATTTCCGGATCGAAAAACGATTCTTTGAGCTGCGGATTATACGCCGGAAATTACGGTACCTTCAGAAACGGGAAACGTGTTTAGCCTAGAGCTGTTTAGCCTAGGTTGATTGAAAACGGATTGCCATAGCGGTGAAAGTTTTTTTTTCCCTTAGAACTCATGTTTTTTTACTAAATATGCATATTTTTTCGTAAAATTTTAAAGAGAGCTTTGTTACATTATTATTTATGACCGATTAAAAATTCAAAGAGTTCGGAAGATGAAAACTATTTTTTTATTGCTATGTTAAAGAAGCCGACGTGAAAACAAACAAAAAAGATAGAAGAAAACATTTATTTTTACAACTAGGTAACAATATTCTTTTCACGAAATTTTTACACGGGCTGTAAAAACATTTTATTTATAACCAATAAAGATTTTAAAGAGTTCGGACAAAAATAACAATTAAATGAGCGCTTTTATCAATATTTTTTCGCGAGGTTTTCATTTTAAAATACAATTCAGGGTTCGTACGGCTCCTGGAATTTTGCGACCAGGAAATTCTTCTTTACCAGTGTTTTCTAACAGAAAACCTCTCCTTAAAAGAAGGCGAAGTTTCGCAAGTTTAACTTAGATTTCTTTTTCTATAAAACAAAATACTGGTAACACTCCTGGAAAATTCCCTGACCCGTACGAACCCTGATAATTTCATACAAAATCGGGTTTAAGATATAGACTAATAAAAACTTGATTTTTTTTAAATTTATTATCACGGGCCCCGGCAACACCGGGTGGGTCAACTAGTAGTTATTTATTTTGAAATGAAATTGGTCATAAATTCTGGTAAATATAAAACAACAAAAAAAATGACTTGCCATTGAAACGGTTAAAAAAAAAGATTATTCTGAAAAATGAGTTAGTGAGAAATGTGACACTTCAGTGGAAGTTAGGATGCAAGTACCGAATGATTTCTAATAAAAAGAATTCTAAAATAGGTTTTGTGACATAATTATTCATGGTGTTTGTAGCAGGGCTGCGGAGTCGGAGTCGGAGTCGGAGTCGGAGTCGTGGAGTCGGAGTCACTAAAAAACTGGCCGACTCCGACTCCGACTCCAGCTTGTTTTTTAGACAGTTTGAAGTGAAATTAAACCAATTCTATGTAATTTTAAATTTATAAACTGAATTATTATTTTTATACTTGGACTGTATATACAAGGAAACTCAGGTTAAACAGGCCTAATATACTGTCCAGTGTACAGCATATTTGAAAACGGTTTTGAATTGAAATCTGTAGTTTATATTTAGTATATAGTCCTTTCCCTAGGTTTTTTGGAGTTTGCGGAACTCGAGGTAATGCGAAAATTGGAAATTTTTCCCTTTTTTTCTTGTTTTCCTCAGTTTTTTCAGGTCTGTGGGACCAGGCGTAATGCTGAAATTGTAAATTTTCTCCCCTTTTTTTCGTGTGCATAGGAACCCCCCCCCCCCCCCCAAAAAAAAAAAAAAGTGAAATTGTAATTTTTTTTTCCCTGCGTCTGCAGTACTCAAAATAATGATGAAATAGTGGCATTTCTGCTAACTTTCTCCTTTTGATATTCAGGACTTGCAGACCCGAAATAAAGCCAAAATTATAAAATAAATGCAGGAAGTATAAAATTTTCATCTTTATTTTTCTTGCATTCTCTCAAAATTTTTCGGGTTCTGGAGACCCCAAATGATGCTTAAATTGTAAAATTTTTGTCTCCTATTTTTGGGGTCTGCAGGAATAGATATAAAACCAAAATTAAACATCCTTACACCCATATTTTGGTACAATATATGTTTGATTTGGCATAAAATATTTTGGTTATCGTCTTAAAATGATATACCAACATATTATATGTTGTTTGAATTCATCTGATAGATCTTTGTGTGTGTTGTTCAAAGTAAATTTTGGAGATTTATTAGATTTCAACTGTTGTTTCTATCTAATAGCTTCAAGTTGAACTTTTCGATTGCAATTTACATGCAGTTTTTGCGAGTTTTGACATAATTAAATTTTACCACATATAAAATTTAATGCATATTGTGTTTTTGTGTGAGTGCAAGTGCAGGAGGAGGAGGAGGGGGAGGGATGGTCAAAATATTTTCAGTCTTGACCAGAGCCAATTAATGTAGGGGGGCAAAGTTCCACAGGCATTTTATAAGAATATTTTTGCCTTATTTAAAAAAAAAATCTGCATTTAAAAAAAAGGTGAAACTTTTTATACTAAAATACTGTCGGAAGTTTGCCGCTGCAGTAAATGAGTCCTAGTCTTGACTACCTATCACAACTTACACCCATAATTCATCCAAAAAAATGAAACGTGAAAAAACAAATTATCGGTTGATATATACATTATATGCTTCAAGGGCAAACAGGAATGTAACAGCAAGTTGCAGTGTTTCCAGTTGAGTTTTTTTTTTTTTTTTTTTTTTTTTTTTATTCAGATTGCTTGATTGCTGCCACTTTTTTTAAATAGTAATATTTCCTTTATTTAATGACATTTCATAAAGCGACTATTACTGTTTCAAAACAAATGACAGCAATGAAGCAATCTGAATAATAGGAATCAACAGGCAAAACTAGTACTTTAGCCATCCCGGAGTCGCAGTCGGTCATTTTTCCCACCGACTCCGCAGCCCTGGTTTGTAGAATGTATTCTTTCATTACCTGTAATTTATTCGTTTACAGTTTTCTTATTATAAATTTAATAACAGTTGTTATTAATTTATAGGCAAACTTAAGGCTGCTCGCCAGTAAACTTTCCGATTCCCCTCGCTACACTGTAAAAAATGATCAATGTTTCTTATTTTATGAAAATATGCTATAACTACGAACGAAAATATAATATAATCTTCTGAGCTATCCGAAATTTCAAATAGCATGTTACATTGTCTTTTTAATCCCCAGAAACGAATACATTTTCAAAATTTAAAGAATAATTTATAAAAACAAATTATTTTTAGCAGCCTGAATTTTTCAGAAACGTTTCCAAAGGGATTTTATAGTGTATTAATTAGTATCCTCAGCCTGGAATACCCGTTTTCCGAATGCTATCAATTCTGAAGTAAACATTTTCATGCTAAAAAAAATGTTTAACAGACAAACATGCAAAATTAACAGCGTTAACAATAACATTAAAATTAAGATTATTTCTTTACTCTTTCATGTATAAATTAACTTATGCGGCTGAAAACGTGTACTTGAGAATGGATAACATTTGAAAAACAGGTATTCCAGCATGAGGACACTAATTAATACACTATAAAAACCCTTCGGAAACGTTTCTGAAAAATTCGGGCAGCTAAAAATAATTTGTTTTTATAAATTATCCTTTAAATTTTGAAAATGTATTCGTTTCTGGGGATTCAAAAGACAATGTAACATGCTATTTGAAATTTCGGATAACTCAGAAGATTATATTATATTTTCGTTCGTGGCTATAGCATATTTTCATAAAATAAGAAACATTGGTCATTTTTTACAGTGTAATGTTGATCCAATGGGCGTAGGATGCATTCGTATTTTTAAAACATCTCCTCTGAAAATTAATATTTTTAACTTCTGTTTTCTTTGCATTGTTCTTAAAGAATGTCTATTTTTTCTTAGTTGTCAATTTTTTTCTAAAATATATACTTAATTTTATATGAAATGTTAAAATCGTATTCAGTTTCACTAAGATTTTAACACATAAAAATATAAATTAAGCATATAGTTTAGAAATATTTTGATAACTAAGAAAAAAGGAGACATTCTTTAAGAAAAGTACACGGGAAACAGAAGTTAAAAATATTATTTTCCCGCGGAGATGTTTTAAAAATACGTATGCATCCAACGCCCATTGGCTTAACATTAGCGAGGGGAATCGGGAAGTTTACTGACGAGCAGCCTTAAAGATACAAATGATACAAATAACAATACAAATAAATGACTGTATTCCACATATTCAATAATTGCTCTTGATAAACTCATCCATTTGCATATAAAATAGAAAGTAACATGAAACCATGCATAAACATAATATAAGTTAATATAGTAGATAAAGCTCGTTACACGAATAAAATATATTTGACGAAGAGATATATGTAATTTCTGTTAGAATGAAAATTAGTATAAAAGGAAAACGGTGTTACATACATTATCTATGTCTGGTTTTTAAATTTCGTTTTACTTTTAAATTATTTATCTCGATATGTATTGTGCCTTGTTTCAAAACATTAATAGTAATTTTTAAAAATGCAACAAAATAATTTACTATGCATAACAAAGATTATTCTACAATTGCGTTACTGATAAATAACCTACTTTAATGAAAGTTAAGATATAAGAACTTTATAATAAAAAGGAATTCTTAAATTAATTTTTAAAATATAAACGTTCATGATCTCTGTAAAATGTACATTTATCCTTTCCTCTGAATGACTTTTTGATATTTTATTTATAAATGTAATGCTAAGTATTAATAATATTTCGGTAACCTTAAAGAAGTGGGGTATTGCATACATCAAATAAATAATCATGATGAATCAACTTATGAAAAATGATTCAAGCGAAATGGGGAGTAATATCAGAGATTAATGATGATGAAAATGGCTGTACTATGTTTAAAGAAGGCTTTTTCATGCATTAGAGATAATTCCTGTTTTTCGTAGAATTTGTTTAAGAAATCATACGAAAACATACTTGAATGTGTTTGGTGTCCATGCAATATAAATAATAATGATACAGAATCTTAATTAGTTATTAGCATATTAAATAGTACTATATATTAAACAGCTGTCACAAACATCTGTTTCTCATCTATTATATATTTTACAAAATTATTAGTTTATATGTTTTTGGGGATTTAACAACTCACAATATGAAATTGATGCAACTTTAATGCAGTTAAGTATTTTATATGTTCAATAACTGATGAGGATTAATCAACTTATTTGTATCTAAAATGTAAAGCAACTTAAATCAGCGCATAAAATAATGGTAATCTAGTAGAAAATGTTTATCCCACGTCTGAAGTAGTTTTGTCAGCGAAATAAAATTAACTATTGCAAATACAATACAGTGTTCCATACACGATGGATGTTTTATTATGTATTTATTTTTCCTTGCAAAATCAATATCTCGTGAACTAGTTTGATTTGTAACAAAAAATAATAGTAACTGTGTGGCAAAAATTTAAAAAAAATTATAAAGGCATATTTTTGTAAGTAAATTACTGCATAATAGTATCTACATTTTAAATAGTGGATCAGCTATGTAACTAATTTCAAGTGTTTGGCACAAGGAAACAGTTTTAAATTACTATTATGTTATATTTATTGCTAACTGCAGTCAATTTTAGCTATCATTACTTCTTTTAAAAACTTTATTTGTATATTTTGTATAGTAAATTACTGACTATTAAGCAATTTTAATAAAGTGAAGGATCGCATTTTTTCAGTTGTAACGAATCAACAGATTTGTTTATAAAATGGAAAGTAACACTCCTATATAAATTATGAATATAAATAAAATGTTAGTTTTACGCATAAGAAAGGTTAGTGGTTCATTTGAAGTAATTCTAAAGAAGTAATTCTGTAATCATGTAGTAGATAACGCTTGTTTCATGTCTGAAGTAGTTTTGTCAAGAACTAAAAATTAATATTGTGTTATTAGCAAATATATTGTTAATAAAACATGTTACATAATCGGTGTTTTATTATGTATTTATTTTTCCTTGCAAAATAAATATCTCGTGAAGTATTTTGATTTGTAACAAAAAGTAATAGTGGCTGTGTGGCAAAAATTAAAAAATATATAAAGGCCTATTTTTGTAAGTAAATTACTGCATAATAGTATATACATATTAAGTGGTGGATCAACTATGTAACTAATTTCAAGTGTTTGGCACAAGGAAACAGTTTTAAATTACTATTATGTTATATTTATTGCTAATTCCAGTCAATTTTAGTTGATCATTACTTCTGTTAAAAGCTTTATTTGTATATTTTGGTATAGTAAATTACTGACTATTAAGCAACTTTAATAAAGTGAAGGATCGCATTTTTTCAGTTGTGACGAATCAACAGATTTGTTTATAAAATGGAAAGTAACACTCCTATATAAATTATGAATATAAATAAAATGTTAGTTTTACGCATAAGAAAGGTTAGTGGTTCATTTGAAGTAATTCTAAAGACGTAATTCTGTAATCCTGTAGTAGATAACGCTTGTTTCATGTCTGAAGTAGTTTTGTCAAGAACTATACTTTAATATTGTGTTATTAGCAAATATATTGTTAACAAAACATGTTACATAATCGGTGTTTTATTATGTATTTATTTTTCCTTGCAAAATTAATATCTCGTGAAGTATTTTGATTTGTAACAAAAAGTAATAGTGGCTGTGTGGCAAAAATAAAAATATTTTTTTATAAAGGCCTTTTTTTTTGGTAAATAAGTTACTGCATAATATAATGTTTATTTTAAGTTAGGGAACTGTTATGTAACTTATTTCAATTGTTTGGCACAAGGAAAGTGTTTTTAATTAATATTATATCCTAATTGTTGCTAAGTTTGGTAAATTTTAACTATCATTAAACTTCTTTTAAAAGCCTTGTTTATATTTCCCTTATAGTACATTAAACGTCATTGACTACTAAGCCACCGACCCTGAATACTAGGCCTGCGCGCTGACAAAAATGGCTGTTCTCGCAGGCGGATAGTCTTTTCGGCGTTTGAACGGTCCCTCGAACTTCAACACCAATAATTTCTAAAAGTTTTCTTCGCCTTGTTTTGCTGACATCAAATAAGTCAAAGAAAACTTTTAGATATTATTAGTGTTGAAGTTCGAGGGACCGTACAAACGCTGAAAATAATTCCGCCTGCGACAGCCGCCATTTTTGTCAGCGTGCAGGTGACTAAACAGTCTTAATAAAGTGAAGTATCGCATACGTTCAGATGTCACAAATCAACAGATTTGTTTATAAAATGGAGCGAAACATCAGTATATGAACTATGAATGCAAATTAAATGTTAGTTTTACGCATAAAAAGTGTTAGTGGTGCACTTGAAGTAATTCTTAAGAAGAAATTGTGAAATTACGTTGTTTGCTATAGCAATTATTGTAAAAGTAACAAAGATGCATGTTTGAATGAACTGGTACTAATTTAAATATATAGAAATTAGTTTGTCATAATCCATATTTAACAAAAGATTTTTTCCACAAAATTAATACATGAAACATAATTAATAAATATCAGATCTAATTAATAAATATCAGATCTAATTAATAAATATCAGATCTAATTAATAAATATAAGATCTAATTATGGCTAAATTATTAGTTTACTTAGTTTATATAATACTTATTAAACACATATTAATCAGAAACATCTCATTTATCAGTAGGAAACATACTCATTTTTAGGCGCGTTCGTAATTATATAAATACGTAGCACCTATTGTCGTTGTCTGGTTCACCCGTCTGCCTATCCGTCCGTCCATCTATGCGTCCGTCTGTCCGCATATAACAACGCAAAAACTACCCAAACGAATGGTTTGAAATTTAAGATGTATTATCTTTGCAGAATTTTGTCGAGACATTTCAAATTTTATAAAAATCGAATCAAAACTTTAGACGATATTAATAAAAATATTTATTAAGAAATTTGAATTTAAAAATAAATCGGTGCTTTCTTGTTATAAGAGCTTCCTAGGTTTAACCGTCAAGCGATCGAGATACTTATTTTATTACAGAAATTAATCTGCAGACGATATAATTCATTTTACAGAATTGAAAATCATCAAGATTTGAATATTTATATAACTATCTATAATACGAGCGCACCTCATGTGTCACGTTTGACGTACAATTTACAACTTGTTTAATTCTGAATACAACAGTTCACGAGCTAAGGGCAATTTCTCCTGTGACGTCATATATAAAAAAAGTAAAAAATAAATCCGATTCCGTCAAAAGGGGTATCATTGGAAAGCTCTTGTCATGAGAATCGAAAAGAGTATAGGAACGTCACTTTCATTGCAAGTACAGTCGTTCCTGAGATATGGGAATACTTCTTCCATAACGTTATGGATAAATAAGTATGTATATATATGAATAACATTTTTATTATTGATAACACTAGAACATTTTTTTTCTTAAAATTAATTCACCTTAAAGTAAGATAATTTATGACTAAATAAAGATATTTTTTAGTTTAAAGAAAATGTATGTTAAACTGTATAATCTTTACATAGGAGTGAATGATGCTTTAAATGATGTATGGAAAAATAATATCTTCTTACAACTATTGCAATTTTGAAACACAGCATCAAATTTCCGAAGAAACAAAAAAGGATGCAGACAGTGTTTAAAAGCGATCAACTTTTACACTGAGTTAAATAAATACATTTTATTTCTGATTATTTTATTTAAAAGATATTTTAAATAAAATAATCAGAATAGCCAGTTACAATATTATTTCTTAAACGCTAAAATGCGTTATGTAAAAATCATAAACAACACAGGATAAAAGAAAAAAATCGGTCTGCATGTTTCAACACTACTGGAATCTTAAGAAAAGCTTCGGGATGTCGAAAGATGTAGACGAAAAAACTTCTTTAATCTGCATTGTTTATGGTTTTTTAAATAAACCCTTTTGACATTTTACAAAAATGTAAGATATTTTTTGTTAATTGCAAACAAAAATTATAATAGCATTTTTGTATAAATTCTTTTATGGGAAAATTGTAATAGAATTTCAGCAAAAACAACAAATCTTAAAATGATAAAAGTAAATTTATGAAATATCGTCATTATTTTAAAACCCACACATAGCCTTTATTTCCTATTCACTATTGTGCAAATGTAGTGCATAGAAAACTATGTTTAAATGTATATATATATATGAAAGTATTGCTAAACATGATAAAAAATACGATTCATGGATGTTTTGTTTACTCTCATTTATATTATAAAATATAAATTAAACAAAATAACATTTTTCGTTTTATTTCAGAAATCCGTTATGATTAAAGAGAAATCCTATTTTGCTTTTATTCAAATTAATTTCAATTAAATAAAATTTAAACAAAGACGCACTGAAAAAAATGAGTTAAATGAAATAATTTTCCTTAACAGTAATTTATAAAATAGAATACAACAACATTTAAAAAATTATTCGAATATATAAACAATCGTAATTAATTCATCCAAGAAAATTTATTTCAAACACATGCAGAAATGATCTTCTATTTGTTCAATTTGATTGTATGACATAAAAAAACATAAAATTGCATTGATATTGTATTTACTTATACACAAAGCAGCGAATAGTTTTTATACAGTCAAAGTAATGATTTTACTGTCATAAATATTTAAATGATGTGTTTAAAATGGTTTAACTGCTTTATTTCTCATTGTGTTTCTTAATTAATAAGTATTAAACATTTTACAGTGAAGTTTGTTATTTACATGTTCATGTAATAAAAAGATGAAGCTAATTGTACGTTATAAAGATTTTGCAAAGAAAGCTATTGTTTACACATCTGCAAAATAATCAGTCGTTTATAAAATTTTACTTTTTTAATAAAAATAATGTAATCAGTTTCGAGAACAATAAGATAAAGCTAGGATAGTCTGCGCACAATTCAAAAGAATAGCAATAAAAAAATCTAAATATTAATTTTTTTCTAAACTATCCATGAATATCCATGAATAATTTTTACTTCATTTGTTTTTTATGCATTTCCATTGCTATTTTGTTGTTATGTTGCAATTTAATAGGACAGTTGTAATAAAACCAAGAAAGTTATTTTGCGCAATCTCTCCTTACATCGTTGGTGTGATTGCGCACATGGGTAGGAGAGATTGTTACTAATAATAACTTCAATTAAATTGTTAACCATAATAATTACATTTAAATGACATTGCTGTAAGATTTTTGTGAACAAATTTTATTGTATTGGGAGTGAATATTTCCACCTAATGCTTAAAGAATCAGAAAAAAAGGAAATAATTTTAAAAACGATTAAAAAAAAAAATAAAGAAAAAAAATAAAGAATCAGAAAAAGCAAGTCCAGATAAGATTACAAAATAAAATTATGTAACTTAATAACACGTTTAACTTAAAATTAGTCCATTTTCATTTTTAATTTTATATGCAAATTTACCAATTAGCTGCGTAATCTCTCCTAGTATAGAAACTAATGGGTACAATGCGCCATCTCTCCTAAGTAGCAGATGGGCAAACTCTCCAATTTCGGTAGGAGAGATTGCGCGGCCTTTTGTTTAAACATGGCTGCTACTAAAACGAACCGTTGATGTTCACATTGTTAGTCTAGATTAGTAGCTTATGAGAAATCGTTTAAGTTTAAAATATTTTGTACTATTGACATTATATAGAAATTCTGATGAATAGCTATGAAAATTCAAGCACTTACTTTGGAAAAACAAAGCAAAACAGTAATACTTTATCTTAGACGCTCAAAGTAATCAACGTGCACTTTCAAGTAGACACTCCACTACTGTTGTTGTACAACTACCTGGAGTCTCTGCGCTCTCACTCTACTCCTTCCCCCCGAACCTCTATGTGCGCAATCTCTCCGACTGCGCCATCTCTCCTGGCTTTACCTTACACTCTAAAAACGACATTTTCAAAACTGATCAAAAAATAGTCAAATCTGAGTATGTCGCATAGTCAAAATGCTTCCGAATCAAAATGACTCAATTTTGAAACATGTATATACTCATTTCTGAAAACATGCACAAACTCAAGAATAAACCACCATGTGCTCCTATTTGAGTATGTCCATGTTTAAAAAATAAGTTTGAACTGACTCTAATCATTTTTAAGTATGTCCATGTTTCAGAAATGAGTATGAACTGACCTCTAATGTGCTCAGTTTTGAGTATGTCCATGTTTCAATGAAAATATATTAGTTTTTAGCAAGAATTTTATAATTCATTTTTAATAATTAGTGAATTATACAAATTGCATAATTGTGTTTCACTATCATTGAAAACATAAATGCATAGAAAAGTGCTTTTTAAAGATTTAAAGAAAACAAAATAAATAAGATTCAACTGTAAAACATTTTGTCCAATTTAATTAACTGCTTCATTTAAGTTAAACAAACGGCCTCGATTTTTTCTCTCAAAATCTTTAAATAGTATCTTATCTTCCCTTAAACCACTGTTTAACGAATGATTAACGATACGTTGGAAAAATAATTTTCTTAGTGCAATTCTTATTTTGTTATTTATTCGCATACATCAAAATTTATTAAATAAAATTTATTTTAAACTCATCCATAGCTGCTCATATATATGTTCCCTTTGTTTGTATGACGTAGAAAAAAATGCATTTATACAGTATTTTCTTTTACACAAAGCACCAAATAGTTTTTATGCATTTAAAGTAATATAATAATAGTTAAATGTGTTTAAATGATATGTGTTTCAAATACTTTGTCTAAACTTTGTCTACTACTTGCAAATACTTTTTTAAATATTTTGTCTAAATTAATTATTTGTTTAATTAAGTTAAAAAATGACCTCGTTTTTTTCCCCTCACAGCTTTAAACAGTGTCTTAGCTTTCTTTACACCACTGTTTAACGATTGATAGATGATACGTTGGTAAAAGAATTTTGTTGGGGCAATTTTTAATTTTTAATTTTTTTTTTTTTTTTTGAAGCACAAAATAATTTTTACAATTTTCCTTACATTTAAATATATAAATTTACTTTGTAAAAACATTTTTCAAAATCACTTTACGAAAGAAGTAATAATCATTGCAATACGTGAATATATATCTACTTTCAAAAGATTTCAATGTTTTCTTCTTAAAAAAAATATTTACACATCTTACAACACATTTTTAGAACTGAATGATATGTTTTTTTTTCTTTTTTTCATAACATTTCAAAAATTTGAAAAATTTATATATATCGATTTTTAATGCAATAAAAAGAAAACATATTTTTATAGTACTAATTCTGGTCATGTAAATGAGAAGATTTTTTAAAAGATATTTATGTTACATATTTTTTTTATAAAAAATAAATTCATTCGGCATTTAAAAACATGAAACTTTTTTTAAAAATCACTAATATACATAATTTTGTTTTACTCTTATATAGTTATTACGATGTTAAACATGAAATCAATCTCACTGAGTGAAAGATAAATTAAAAACCCTCTAAGAAATTTTATTAAAAGATTTTCTACATGTTTAACATTTTAAATGTACTATATCCAACTACAAATAGAAAGTTTGACACTCTAAATTTCATGATACATAACTAGATCAAGGGATAATTTATATATATATATATATATATATATATATATATATATATATATATATATATATATGTTGGCAGACGGCAACGGCACCTCTAGCAGACTGTTAATAAGAACAGAGAGCAGCGCCACCATTTCTACAGCAGTAAAAACGTTTCTCGCCAGCCAGATGAAAAGATGTTGTTGGACATGTAAGACGTATTTGACTGTCTTTGAATGTATCGAAAGTTACATAGAGAAGATGTTTGGTCGAACGACGATTATTGGAATTAATTATTTTTAATCTGTATTATAATCTTATTGTAATTTTAATCTGTTTTTTGTAAATATCTTAATACAATATCTTAGTCCAATTTAAGTATCTTCATTGCGTTATTTAAAGAACTCACCATGACATCACCATGAAATATATATATATATATATATATATATATATATATATATATATATATATATATATGAAAGTTGGTGTAATTTAATACACACAAAGCATCTTAAGGTATTATTTTTACTAAGTTTGTTTTTAAAAGTTATATAGTCCCGAAACATTCTGCTTTTTAACACTTTAAAGTTTACAACATAGTTGAAAAATGTTTATGATTTCGGTTTGTTTTTATTCCATCTACCGTCTGTTAGTGTTCTAACTCTTTGAAATATACTGGGATTGCCAAGTAATTTATGTATGAAATACAAACGATGTGAAATATCACTTTACTACACAGCGTACAACAAATAGAGTGAAAAAAATGTTCATACCGGGGATCGATCCCGGATCTCTTGGTATAGCGCACCACCAAGGGATCCGGTATCGATCCCCGGTCTGGACATTTATTCACTCTATTTGTTGTAGGCTGTGTAGTAAATTCATATTTCACATCTTTGTATTTCATTAATTTACAGCCAAATTTCAGTTCTGCTGAAAAATTAATTAGTGTATAATTTATGTATGTTATTGAAGTTTACTATAACATGTTTGCTATTGAAAATGAAGATGTAGCATTTATATTTCCTCTAAAGGGAGACACAAAAGAATTTCGTTACATTATGGTATATGGGTAAAATGGTTTGCGGTACATTTTATTGATGTTATGATACTGAAAAGTAACAAAATTGACATGCATTGACACCATGCATTTTATAAAGTGTAGAGTGAGTATCAATTACACTTTGTTTATAGAGACACGCAAAAGAATTCTCCTCTATTATCTATGGAAAGAAATGTTTCAGAGTCTATGATTTTAAACTATTTCCAAAATAATATGCATCACTGAGGTGTACGAAGCATGTTTTCACACTCTAAAAACGGCATTTTCAAAACTAAGCAAAAAATACTCAAATCTGAGTAAGTCCCATACTCAAAATGGCTCCGAATCAAAATGACTCAAGTTTGAAATATGTGTATACTCATTTCTGAAAACATGCACACACTCAAAAATAAACATCATGTGCTTCTATTTGAGTATGTGCATGTTTCAAAAATAAGTATGTACTGACTTCTATGTGCTAATTGTTGAGTATTTCCATGTCTCAAAAATGAGTTTGAACTGATTCTAATCATTTTTGAGTATGTCAATGTTTCAAAAATGAGTATGAACTGACCCCTATGTGCTTAGTTTTGAGTATGTCCATGTTTCAATATTCTGAGTATTTCTGGTATTTTAGAATTGAAAGCATTGGGTGTTTCATATTTGAAACAAAAAGTTTCATAACAAAATGAAAACATCGATTTACTCAGATTTGAAAGTGTCATTTTTCTCAGTGTATGTTTTGTAGAGAACGTAGCATTTATTGTTTATTTATAGAGACACATAATAGAATAAAGTTACACTGTTAAAAAATTTCGTTTATTGACAGGTTGTCTTCCGTGAATTTTGATCAGAAAGTTTCCGTTTTGTTAGAAAAATGGAATATATCCCGTATATCTGTTGCTACCCTGCTAGAAAAAGTTTGGAAAAAAAGTGCACAAAATCCGAGTGTATTTGGCACCTCAACTTATGCATAAAAACTGCAAACTCAATTATACACAAAAAGTGCATAAACTGTATCCCTAAATTGTACATTTTTTAGACTTTTAAGATTACAGAGTTTCAAATACGGAATTATTAATGTAAAAATCTATCATCAAATGGGATTGCAGTATTTTTGATCGCCACACATGCGCTTCAACTCCTTCGCGTCTGTATCGCGCCATTTATGGACTACAAAGACGGAACATTCCTCAAAAAACAGAAACATTCCGGCAACTCTGCTGCCAGTCATTTTTCCGTAAATTGACGATTTTTTTTTCAGTATATTGTTAAAAATAATCTGAAATTCACGGGTATTTTTTTCCTGAATTTCATAGAAAAAGTCCCTTTTCATGACAAAAGGGTATTTTCAGTTAAAAGCAGAAACTTTCCTCATATTTCCTGAAAACAACGGAACGGAAGGAGGAAAAAGCAGCCAACAAAGATATTCCGTTATCTGCTGCATGTTTATTTTCAATGTTTCAAAAACTGACATGTTGCTGCACAGAAAAACTAAAAATTCAATAAATTAAAATTTCAAGTTTATTTAAAACAACAAGAAGAAAATAGTGCTTTCGAATTTAAAAAGGCAAAAATTAATTTTTTCCATTCTTTTAATATTATTTGCAATTCATTTTTTAAAGTTATAAAAAAGTATTCGCACTTAAAATATATTCTAAACAAACAGATTAATATACAGGGTGTTTCTAAACTCATGGTACAAACTTTAAGGGTAGGTAGAGCACACAGTAACAATCATTTATTGTATAGGAATGTATGGGATCAAGTGACGCATTAAGGTAAAAACACCAGGGGGCAATTAGGCCCCTTTTTTAATTTTCAAAATTTCTCATTCATACCAGATAATATTTATGCTATCCTTTTGTTGACAATAGTAGTAGAGGAATGTATGTTTCACCTCAGCAGGAGCCGTGAGCGTGGTGGAGGTGGTGCTCCTGGATGTGGAAGCGGAAGTGATGGAACATAAGACAGGAAGTGATGGAAGATAAGACAGGAAGTGAAAGAAGATAAGACAGGAAGTGAACCGGAAGTGTTGGAAGATAAGAGAGGAAGTGAAGTAGGGGAGGGCTTAATTTTTTTTAACCGATAAGGGAGAGAGGGGAGGGCTTATTTTTAGGGGGGCTTAATTTTTTTTTAACCGATAAGGGAGAGAGGGGAGGGCTTATTTTTAGGGGGCTTAATTTTTTTTGTGAAAAATAAAGGGTTTTAATCAGATTCTTTCTTGTCAGGGAATTTTTTTTTTAATTGTGGGCCCACCATAACCACCCGCTATGAAAAACAATTCATAACGCCACAATTTTTTTTTAAATCTGCCAATCCTGCTTCATCAGTCATCTGCGAGAGACCTGTAACGAAATAAAAGAGTTTAATTATTATTATGTTTAAGCGAGAGTTGTGTCATACAGGAAATCAGATGTGTGACGTCTGCTAAAGATGTAGAGTGTCTATGAGGAAATCCAGCTTCACGAAACCTAGAAATAAAAAAAAACAAGTCTTGCTTGATATATGTGATAGCTAAAGGCCCCCCAACCTATACAAAATTTTAAATAATTTTATATAGGTTGTATTATCTGACTAAGCAGGGGTCGCATGGCCGCCACACCACTCATTGTTGCCTTCGATAATAATGTTAACAGAATGTAAAATATTTTTTTTTTTATTGTGGACCCACCATAACCACCCGCTATGAAAAATAATAATATTAACAGAATGCACATTTTTTTTTTCATAAAAGTTTCTTATGGTTGGTGGGAAATGTTAAAGTAACAGAATGTCAACAGTGCTAGTAGAGTTGAGGGGTAGAAACCCTGCTATAAAAAATAATACCTGTAAAAGAAATATATATGTGGTACCTTTCGCACTCGGCGACCTAACTGTTGAGAGTTTAACACGAAATTTACTTATAATTCACCTGTAAAAGAATTATTTTCCCTTCTTTAAACATTAACTTAAATGTGAATGAGATTAAAATAGATGTGAAGGCTAAATTTTTAGAGAGTTAAAATGAAAATCCACTGAGGGTTGTGTTAAATAAAAGAAGATGATCGACTTTGACAGCATTTTTGTAAAAGTTTATTTATCGAAAAAGGAATCATACGTTTCGTGTTCGTCGACCTAACTGTTCGGAATTTTCTTCGAACCCATTATTTTTGACTTTATAAAAGTTTCATGTAAAAAATTATTCTTTAAGTTTTAACTGAAATGAGATTGAAATAGATGTAATGGCTAAATTTTTAAAGATTTAAAATGAAAATTGTTGATAGCCATGTAAATGAAAGTAATGCGATTACTTTGTTTTATAAAAATCTAACACGAAAATAGATGGTAGACGTTTACCTTTCGCACTCGGCGACCTAACCGTTCGGAATTTTGTTTAAACTTACGAGTTAGGATCCCTTAGAAAGACCTACGTGAAGACACTTATCCCTAACGTAGATAATAAGCCCTATATTTAACTAACCAGTTACAACACACTAGTATACCTGTAAAAGAAAAATAATACTTACAAAAGGAAAAAAATAATATCTGTAAAAGAAAAATAATACCTACAAAAGGAAAAAATAATATCTGTGAAAGAAAAATAATACCTATAAAATAAAAAATAATACCTGTAAAAGAAATATTTTTTCCTAGTTTGAAGTATTGTCTAAGTGTAAAGTTTACCAAAATTTAATTTTTTTCATTTATCGAAATGTTTATTTTTTAAAATTTGTTACTTTATGTTAAATTTTCTAAAATTTTTAACCAACTATATATTTTTCCAAAACCTCTAACAATGTGTTAAGTCTATTTTTGTTAGATTAAAATATTGTCTCAGTGTAAAGTTATTATTTTTTCTATCTTCCATGTTCCAATATAAAGGTGATAATCCCAAGTATCCAATATACAAGTGAAAATACATTAAAATATTTAAATGTTGTAGAAAAATGGGTGATATCTGAAATTTAATAGTTCAAACAGCTTCCGGGTAAAAATCGTCTACACGTGTTAAAAATGGCAATTATTTTCCCAACAGACAGTTCGACACAGGTAAAAATGAGTCACTCAAACATGCATATAGCAAGCTGATAACAAGTTTAGATTGGAAACGTAGATATACTATCTTGAAAAAATTTTAGGTGAGTCAATTTTTATTATAAAACTCTTATCTCATGTTAAAATCTTTTTTTAAATTAACATTTTGTCTAAGTCATTCAAAATACACAACATCAGTTTTAACAGTGTGGGTTAAAGAAAACACTTTTTTCGCAATCAAACTATTTTATTCATCATTTAAAATAACACACATCAAATAATTCTGTCATATTAAGATGTATACAATTCTAATTTCAAAATTTTTGTAATGTCCAATAAGTCACTCGTTCAGTGAAATCTTAAAACCAGTTAAACAACTTGAAAAAGGCATTCTATACATGCACGTTTTGATCTGTTAATTCCACTTCACATATTTCGCATATCATTTTGTCTTTTAATTCACTATACGTTCGAACTAATCTATAAGCTTCACTATCAGTTCAAATAACAAATCTTTCAAACAGGGTGATTTCGCAATGTTAGGTAAAGCTTTATGAAATGTATCACAAAGTTGTAAAAAAGCAGATTCACAATTAAATATTTCACAACACTTTGTACATGAATGTTGTTTTGCTAAGTTGTGAGTTTCCTTATCTTTCAATAAGTCTGTCTTTCTTGAAAACAATTCGTTGCAATCACTACACTTGAATTGTTTGGGCGATTTGTGAATCTTTTGCGAAAAAACTTCACCACACACCTCACAGCGAAAACACTTTTCCTTTAGATGATTTTTCATGTGAAACACTAAGTTAACTTTTCGAGGAAATGTTTTGTTACATGACTTGCACAAATAGGGTACCTTTTTAATTGTTAAAAGTGACATGGTTTTATCACCTTCACAAGACTGCATGAATCGTTCCATATCAACTTTAATACTTAGACGAAAATCACAACCTTTTACATCAATCACAAAGTATTGTATAGCATTAAACACTTTGTTCGTAAAATAACATTCTCATGTAGGGGGTGCTTGTTTCAAAATACTAGCATTTTATTGGTTAAAAAAAGTCACATGCAAAAAGTTTCTTTTCTTTTTTTCGATAAAGTTTATAAAACTTAGAAATGTATTAAAAAAAGTTTTAAAATCGTAACGTATTTTCCTTAAAGCACTCTCCTTTTCTAACATTCCTAATTAATTTTTTTTAAATATTGTATACAATTTCCCTTATTTAAATATTGTGCAAAAGTAAAATTTGAATGTTCTGTCAATACTATTTTCAAATTCGAAATAAAATTAATTAAATCAGCAAAATTTATAATTGGACACTTTATATAAATAAAATAATGTTATCTCAAACAAATTTCCTGTTTAAACATATGCATAACGAATCGCGTTTATCAATACCTTATGTGATATTATCTTATCTTGCATCCTATGAAAAGATTTATTCTGTAATACCATGTAAAATGGTCTTAATCACACGTCTTAAATAATTTCCTGTTTCAACATATGCATAACGAATCATGTTTATCATTATCTTATTTTGCCTTCTATATGAAAAGATTTCCTCTGTGACCACATGTCAGCAGAAAAGTTGTAGAATTCCAATGGTCTTAATCGCATGTCTATTACTGTGAATGTTGTTATGTTAAAATGCAGCATAATAATAATGTGTGAGTAGTTTATATTTCTTTAATAATAATAAAAAATATGTATTTTATTTAAAGTAACCTATTAAAAGTTAATTTAAAGTTAGTGTCATCTACCTAACTGCTTTAAAAAATTAAAATTCTGTTAGTTATTTTTCAAAAGCAAAAATCTTTCGACTGCTTTTAAAATGTTGTATTGATTTTTCAAATAAAATCACTTAAGTATCATACTTTTAACTAAAATAGGTTAATAATTCAAATATGTGACGTTAAAAAAACTAGATGTCGTTCTCTTTTTTTTAAATGTTGGTTGTATCAAGTAAAATAGGGTTAAAATTTAATATAATCGTATAACTCTGAACAAAATACCTGCTATCAAGTTAAATTATTGCTAAATTCTTGTTAAAAATTGTATGGGAAAAAATCTTTAAATTTTTTTTGTGTGTTGTATATATCATATTGTATGTTTTTATATCTAACATTTTACATGTCAAATCACTTATTAACTGAATGTAACGATTATGTCTTGTATGTTGTAACTGGTTAGTTAAATATAGGGTTTATTATCTATGTTAGGGATAAGTGTCTCTATGTAGGTCTTTCTAAGGGATCCTAACTCGTATTGACACAAGGTTCGAATTTAAAAAAATTTGTATCTCTAATTTTTCAAACTTAAAAAAAATATTTCTTTTACAGGTATTATTTTTTATTTTATAGGTATTATTTTTCTTTCACAGATATTATATTTTCCTTTTGTAGGTATTATTTTTCTTTTACAGATATTATTTTTTTCCTTTTGTAAGTATTATTTTTCTTTTACAGGTATACTAGTGTGTTGTAACTGGTTAGTTAAATATAGGGTTTATTATCTATGTTAGGGATAAGTGTCTTCACGTAGGTCTTTCTAAGGGATCCTAACTCGTAAGTTTAAACAAAATTCCGAACGGTTAGGTCGACGAGTGCGAAAGGTAAACGTCTACCAGCTATTTTCGTGTTAGATTTTTATAAAACAAAGTAATCGCATTACTTTCATTTACATGGCTATCAACAATTTTCATTTTAAATCTTTAAAAATTTAGCCATTACATCTATTTCAATCTCATTTCAGTTAAAACTTAAAGAATAATTTTTTACATGAAACTTTTATAAAGTCAAAAATAATGGGTTCGAAGAAAATTCCGAACAGTTAGGTCGACGAACACGAAACGTATGATTCCTTTTTCGATAAATAAACTTTTAGAAAAATGCTGTCAAAGTCGATCATCTCCTTTTATTTAACACAACCCTCAGTGGATTTTCATTTTAACTCTCTAAAAATTTAGCCTTCACATCTATTTTAATCTCATTCACATTTAAGTTAATGTTTAAAGAAGGGAAAAAATTCTTTTACAGGTGAATTATAAGTAAATTTCGTGTTAAACTCTCAACAGTTAGGTCGCCGAGTGCGAAAGTTACCACATATATATTTCTTTTACAGGTATTATTTTTTATAGCAGGGTTCCTACCCCTCAACTCTACTAGCACTGTTGACATTCTGTTACTTTAACATTTCCCACCAACCATAAGAAACTTTTATGAAAAAAAAAATTGTGCATTCTGTTAATATTATTATTTTTCATAGCGGGTGGTTATGGTGGGTCCACAATAAAAAAAAAAAAATTTACATTCTGTTAACATTATTATCGAAGGCAACAATGAATGGTGTGGCGGCCATGCGACCCCTGCTTAGTCAGATAATACAACCTATATAAAATTATTTAAAATTTTGTATAGGTTGGGGGGCCTTTAGCTATCACATATATCAAGCAAGACTTGTTTTTTTTTTATTTCTAGGTTTCGTGAAGTTGGATTTCCTCATAGACACTCTACATCTTTAGCAGACGTCACACATCTGATTTCCTGTATGACACAACTCTCGCTTAAACATAATAATAATTAAACTCTTTTATTTCGTTACAGGTCTCTCGCAGATGACTGATGAAGCAGTATTGGCAGATTTTAAAAAAAAATTGTGGCGTTATGAATTGTTTTTCATAGCGGATGGTTATGGTGGGCTCACAATTAAAAAAAAAAATTCCCTGATAAGAAAGAATCTGATTAAAACCGTTTATTTTTCACAAAAAAAAATTAAGCCCCCTAAAAATAAGCCCTCCCCTCTCTCCCTTATCGGTTAAATAAAAAATTAAGCCCCCCTAAAAATAAGCCCTCCCCTCTCTCCCTTATCGGTTTAAAAAAATTAAGCCCTCCCCTACTTCACTTCCTCTCTTATCTTCCAACACTTCCGGTTCACTTCCTGTCTTATCGTCTTTCACTTCCTGTCTTATCTTCCATCACTTCCTGTCTTATCTTCCATCACTTCCGCTTCTACATCCAGGAGTTCCAATGTGACATTCAGGTAACTGCGTACATCAGTGATGAAGTGCGCGGGCGCTCCATCACGTTGAAACCACACCCGGTTACGAATGGCGATCGGAACATCTTTTAGCAGTTCTAGTAAAACCTGTTGCAAAAAAATAAGGCAACAGCGACCATCCAGCGTCTTTGGTAGTAGGTATGGGCCAATCAAATAATGATTAATAATACCCGCCCAGAAATTCACAGAAAATCGTTGTTGATAAGCATATGGACGCGTTACATGTGGATTATTGGTTGCCCAAAGAGGGAAATTGTGCGCATTAAATGCACCCTCGCGTGTAAATACTGCTTCATCTGTAAATAGAATATGAGCAGTAAAGTCTGGTTGCAATACATGTTGCTTTAAAAACCACTGGCAAAAGTTCAACCGCAGAAGATAGTCTTCCGGATTGAAATTTTGTACACGTTGAAAACGGAAAGGACGAAATCGATTTTCATTTAACACTCTCCAAACGGTCGGATGACTTAAATTCTGTGCAACAGCTCTTGTACTTGATTCGGGCCTTTCACTCACAAAATTCAAAATAATTTCTTCCAGGCTTGCACTGCGTACAGCTCTTTCTCGCCCAGTTTCCTGTCTGGTGACATGGAAAGAACCTGTTTCAGAAAGCTGACGGTGTAAGCGCTGAAACATTCTATGATCAGGCATTCTTCTGTGAGGAAACTGCCCCTGATACATTTGTAGGGCAGCCCTGGCGTTGCCATTTGCACGACCGTACATGAAATGCATGTCGGCTTTTTCGGCATATGTAAAGTCTTCCATGACGAACTATAGCACAATTAAAAGTGGTGATTTCTTCTACTTGAATGCATGGTATTGAACGGCGACCAATCACTTACTGCCCTCTACCGCCAGTGGAATCAACCAAAAACTCCATTTCTGTTTCAAAAAATTTCTATTTCTATTTCTATTTTCAATTCAAAAAATTTCGATTTCATACCAAAAATTTTCAAAGAAAAAGTTTATTATTAAGTAATTATGAAATGTCAAGAAAAGGATAGCATAAAAATTTTCTTGTATGAATGAGAAATTTTGAAAATTAAAAAAGGGTCATAATTGCCCCCCTGGTGTTTTTACCTTAATGCGTCACTTGGTCCCATACATTCCTATACAATAAATGATTGTTACTGTGTGCTCTACCTACCCTTAAAGTTTGTACCATGAGTTTAGAAACACCCTCTATATATAAAATAGCTAAATTAAGTGACAAAAAATCGATTCAATTTAAAAAAGCAACAAACAAAAATAATGCTTTCGAATTAAACTCATTCCTTTAAAATTATTCGCAATTTATTTTTAAAGTTATAAAAAACACTCACACTGAAAATATATTCTAAATGAACACAGTTAAAAAACACATAATAGCTGATAAAAAATCGATTTTCGCAAAAAAGCAAAAATATTTATCGAATTTAATTCAAAATATAATACTTATATTTTACATCTAGCAATCAAATTAAGAATATATATAATTCATGTTTTTATCCTCTATTAATACTATAGTTTTCAACCATCATCTCATTACGAAATATCCCCGCAATTAACTTCAAAATTACCAGTTTTCTAAACCCCAAATTGTTTAAGTCCCAAGCTGTGATTTGAAGACATCCCGTATCATCGTTTCCTACTCTTACTCTAGCAAGGACCCGCTGGTCTTACCGTAAGGCACGCGGCTCAAGCCACTAACGTCCCCGGTTCAATCCTCAGGTCTGGCAGAAAATGTTCTTGCATTATATCAAATATTAAATACTCCCGTAATAATCAATAGGTGGCAGCACAAATAGAGACGACATTTTTTTAAACCGAGTTTATTTATAACGGAAACTTACCGATTCTTCAAACGGAGTTTTCCCTTCCTTTATCTTTCAAAACGGAAAATGTACTAATGGAACGGAAAAAGTCCGGCAACATTGCTGCCAGTAGTTTTACCGTGAATTAACGGATTTATTTTTAACAGTGTACAGGACTGACTAGAAGCGATAATAGTGGACAACAAATTTGAACTTTTGCGCTATCCCAAAATCGAAATCAGTTGTTTCTTATTCAGTTTTTTGCGCTAATTCTGAATCCAGTTTAAGATTTTCTCCAGCACGTCCATATTTTCAGGTAATTTGCAAATTTCAATTTATGAAAATTTGGGAATTTGTGTACAATTGCATGGAAATTTAATACATAAAGCATTATCAGATTGGCTTTTTTGTTTTATGTTATGATTACTGGCCATTTTACTTTAGAAAAATGTTTAGATTATACTGACATGTGACCGTGAAATATTGTGCCTAATTTGCATTTTTTTCATGTTTTACTAATAACATTTCTTGAAGTCCAAATATTTCAGTCATATGAGTACGCTAACATGTTTCTAAATCAGTTTTCACACTAATTTCAAATCTGGTTTCCGTTTTTTCTATCACGCCTAGGTTTAAAAAAACAGAAATTTTATTTTTTAGTCAAAAAAGGAAGTAAACGCTTTTTATGCTACTTTGTGATCTACTTCAGCTATTTAGGATAGATTCTACTTCTTTTTTTCAATTGTTTTCGAGTATAACCATTGGTGATTATATCCCTGATAGGAATATTACACTGTTAATCCTTTTAAAAAGGAGGTACACTGCCCTAAAAAGCATTTTACATCAAACGTGTGCCAATACCATACAAACGTACATATTCATTTTTCTCAAAACTAGACGTGACAAAAGTAAACGGATTACAGATCCGAAATCAACATAAAAATCTAGTCTAGGAAAAAATTACGTCAATTGTGTGGCAACTACTTTAAAGTTGAGAGTAATGCAACATTGCACCATAAAAATATGCCAACTAGACTTAATATCTGACAGGTAAATCTTAAGAATATACAGACTGCGACATTTATCTGAAGCAAATAGTCCAGTACCCAGCAAACACATACCTTTCGGCACATGATCGGACCGCAGCCGGCAGTGTCGGTTAGGCGTCGGCATCGGGAAAGTGGTATCGGTCAAGTGCCGGTTGTATGTCGGCAACTGATGCGAAAGAACCGTGCTTTTTCAAATGCCAGTTACTGTAATCGGTCCCCTTATGGTTCGATATTGGCAAGCGACTTAAATCGGCAAATGACGCTGGACCGATATCTGGTATCCGTTAATGGTCCGATTACATTTTCCAGCATCGGTCCGAATTTGGAATGTTTAGTCTTAGCCGTCAATTTTTTTTTTCAATTGTGATTAACTGGCATTTTTAAGTTAGATTTCTTAAGAAATGCTACTTGTTACATTCTCTCCCTAGTTGGAATTTTTGAAATTTTTTTGCAGAACTACGCTGATTATGATTCCCAGAACCCAAAACCACCCCCAATTCAAAAGTTTATTAATCTATTTATCTATCTATGTCACTTTTTTATGGGCACGATAACTGCAATAATTCTGCACAAATATCTTCCAAACTCATACATAAAATCAAGGGGCATAAAATCGCAGTCATGTTCGTTAATGTGCAAAATCGAACCAAGGGGGGATGCGGGGCTTTTTGTGAAAACAGAAAAAAAACATAATTTCTTAATTATGATGCGCATCGAATCTGTTTAAAGTTATTACTACTTCTAGGTAAAGGGGCGAAAATTTATGTATGACAGATTTTTGATATCATTAAAAATGGCCCCAAAAGGGGGGGGGGAGAGGGGGTGGGGGTTAGAAGAACGAAATTCATAACTTCGCCAATTCACAAGATATCAAATCCGCTTAAATTTATTATAAATCCTCTTAATATTATCTAAAACTTTTATACTGACATGTTTTTATAGGACCAACCCTTATAGCAAAAAAAAAAAAAAAAAAAAAAAAAAAAAAAAAAAAAAAAAAAATCTTTGCCGGCTCCGCTTGCAAAGGAGTTAAGTTTTGAAATGGGTGGTTCCAACTGCCGCATCATTGCTAAAAGGTCATTTCTTCCGCAATTCCCAACAAACAGGCGCCCCACGGTCTGCGTCTTCGAAATCTACCTGTGCCTGTAGGCCGAGCCGTCAGGGATTTTTTTTTCGATTGTGATTAAGTCTGAGTTTTGTTAGTAAGTGCATGGTTTTAAATAATGTATATTATATATTTTTACTCTTCTTTTGAAGAATTGGTGCAACAATATCGAAAAAACAAACTATTATTATATTTCTCTTTTTTTTTTTTTTTTTTTTAAATAATAATAAAAATTGTGGATATATTTTTGAAAATGAAATGTAAAATGTATTCAATATTTTACACAAATTTTAAATAAACATATTAGACGTGATAAAAAACACATATATGGAAAGATATTACTTGCTTTGTTACCCCCGCCCCCCACCCGAACCCCCAACGAACGCACACTGGATGGGGCGATATTTAGATGATTAATCACATATTAATTATTAAAACAATCTAAATATAATGTATTGTAAAAGCTGTGAAAACGTAATCTGTCTCAATAAAAACCTGTCTTAAACGAAAAAATTCATGGCCCCAATGATGGAAGTTTTACCATACAATTATACCTGCTAAGACGGAAAACAGTCTAAAAAGGAATTGTTATGTTTTCAGCGATTTCTTTTTCACAGGTATAATAAACTGTATAATAAACAAAAATGATAAACACTAAAATAATTAAAAAATTGTAATTGCTGTATCATTAAACCTGTTTTATTGGTCATTTTAAAAGAATAAAATTATGTAAGTATCCATATAATAATTTTAATAAACATGAAATAATAATGCATTTCTTGTAAGCAATTATCAAGAAAGTTTCGGACTTTGGTGTAATTTGATGATGATTTTCAATCATATGAGACACTTTCACATCCAAAAATTGATTATGACAAAGAGCCAAGTGCAATTTACCAAGCTAACACGCCAGATCTGGAATGTCCCGCTACTTTATTGTCTACCTTGGGAGCGTACTTGGGGAAAGCAAAGCGATCATCTAGTAAACTGCGCGCGCATGCTTTCCAAACAGGATTTTGAAGGGCAAATTGCAACCATAGATTCCCGCGTTTTCATGTAGTTGTAGTAGTTGCCTGATGTGAGATGCGAGAAGCATTACGCGGGCTGATAAAATCATAATATTGGTAAGTCTGCTTAATTTTCTTTTATTAAATCCAAATTAATCTGAATTAAGTTCATTATTTTTGCATACATTTAATTTTGTAAATATTTATTCTCTTTTAACAATTAACTTTGCGTAGGAATTTTTGTTGTACAAAATGATAATAGGGTGAAATTAGAAAAATATGTTTATGCAGTTTTCATATCTTTATTATTTAAGTTTTTGTGACATGTAGCATATTTTTAATTATTAATAATTAACAAATTCTTTGTACGTTTCTTTATTATAATAAATGCAGAATGACATTTGGTTTTCTTATCCATTTGATGCTCTACAATTTTACAATAATCTTATAGATCATGTATTTTTAAAAAAATAGTCAAAATTTTCGATTGCTTAGTAATGGTAATTTGCATTTTTTGTATTTGAACTTTAATTTATTCAAAGTTACTAATTCATTCATTTTTAAAATTACTTAAAGCGATTTCTTTTTCAAGTATCCTAAAATTTTTACGCAGCGGTATAAAAATTTCTTAATACTATTCAAATTTATTAAATTTTAGTCATGCAAGATGTTTGAAGTTTAAATTATTACTATTAAATTGGTTTAATACACATTTCATTTCTATCAAATTTAAAATAAATGAATTTTAATTAATGTATATAAATATTTGACATTTCCAATGTACATAATATAACTGAGCGATTTTGAAAGTGTATATTTATATTTGAAAAGGAAATATTTAGAAACAAATTAAGAGAAAAAGGAAAAACAATATTATAAATAATGTTACTTTATTTAAAAAAAAATTAATTATGGAGCATCAAATTAGATGTAATAATAAATGATTTTGAAAAACAATTGTCCTTCTGTATAAATGAAAAAATATATAAAGAATTTAGAAAAACTAAAAATAAGTAAATATGAAACATGTCTATCATATAAATTTTTTTAAAATAAAGTTACAAAAATATATTTTTCTAATCTTGCCCAGAAATTACATAAACTTTGTATTTTATATTTTTTTAAAGAGAGAATAATGTTTACTAAATTAAATTATGCAAAAAATATTTAACTTAGTTGAGATGTTGATGGATTTAATAAGGCTAAAACCATTTAGCATAATTTATAGCAGACTTATTTTAAGAGACATAATCACAAGAAAATCACAAACATTCATTTAAAGCGTTCATAAAATAAAATAATAACAAACGGTACACAATTTTCTTTAACTAAGTTATTTAAACTGATTTTTATTTTCTGTGTAAAATTAAAGTTCAATTTTTTTAATTTATTAATAAATAGTAAATTAACGGAACGGAATTTAGTATATTTGACTTTAAAATAATAATAAAAATTAGATGTATTGTTTTATATTTTCCTAGAAAATATTTTGTTTTTTTAAATCAAGTTTTACAGCGACACTTAAAAAGAAAAATATATAGAAAATGTATTATTATTATTTTTTTTAATGGCAGGGGCTATTAATGGTAAAACTGTATTCGTGAGGGGGGGGGGGGTGCTTACATCTGAAAAATAAATTTCACCATTTTTACAAAAATAAGCAAAGTTTAAAAAAAAATTAAATACCAATAAGTGGAGTTCCCCCCCCCCCCTTTCAGCTGCTAGTTCCCAATAAAAGGGGTGCTTTCGGCAGTTTATTGCTTGCCGATATCGAACCACATTCGACAATACTACGGATTTGTTATCAGTATACGGTCGGCACAGCATCTCGCCGTTGTTAGCGTTGCCGGTACCGGACCAGATTCGGTAGGTGTGCGGATAACTGTTGGTATACAATCGGCACAGCAGAGTGCCGTCGATTCTACCGGCGTTGCCGATACCGGACCGACTATGCGCCTATCAGTCGGGCGTCAGTCGCGCGGCGTGTCGAAAAAGTTACGGAACCGGTACGACAGGCGGTGTCGTGCCGATACCGTCGGAAACGGCAAAGCGGCAGTCGGCCGATTGCTTACCGATAGCTCTGTGTTTGCTGGGTAGTCGTAATCTAGAAAACGTAATTCAATCTGACATTTATTGTACCTAAAATTTGCATAAAATGGCACAAAAACGATTACGTTTGCCTACACATAAATACGCAAATTTCTCAAAAACTGGATGACCCAGAGGAAAACGGAAAGTATATTCGGAATCAGCGTAAGAAACTGATCTAGGATCAAATATTTTCATCTAAAAGACATTATTCATGTTGTATAGTGTATATGCGGAAAGTGCGTTTTAAACTGTTGTGAATTTTTTAATTTAAATAATTTTTAGTATATTACGGGATATCTATAAATTATATATATTATATACGGGACTACATGAAAGAATTTGCACACATTATTGGTTATGGATAGCAATTTCCGAGAATGCCTTTTGCTTTTTATGTTTTTCTTTAATTATTTATATATATATAGCATTCTGATAGTGTTAAAAATCTTTCATAATCTTTGTCTGATGCATCATTTTGCGTTCTTGTTTCAAATGGATTGTTTTCACGTGTGAAAAAAAAAATATATAAAATTTATTTCACTTTTTGAAAGCAGTATCGATGTTCTTTAAAGCGATGCCTAGAAAGAAATGTAAGATTCTCCAGTTTTTGCATAAGTATTTTTAACTAAAAGCTTATAAAATGTTCTCTGAAGCCAATGTTCTTAATACATTAGAAGCAGCTTAGAACATTTAGCCTTCTTTCTTTTAATTCAACAAGTCTAAAGAGTTATCAGCTTTGTCAAACAAAAATGTTCTGCATTATATTTACTGAAAAATTTGTAAAAACTTTCGACTGTATACAATGAAATAATCGAAAAAAAATATATTACCTCCCACCCCTTTATCATACTCATATTTTTAATTATTAAAACAGAAAAAAAAACATTTACTCGAAATATGTAACAATTTTTTTTTCATTTAAATTTTTATCAACAATGTTTTTAAAAATTTTGTAACAATTGTAAAAGGTTTAAATACACTAAATGAATAATATTCATAAAAGCATTCATCATTGATTATTAAGTTGACAATGCATGCTATTTCCCCACTTTTTTTAAGCTTTTCTCACGTAAGACTAAACAGCAAAAATAATAAGACCTCTACTTCGCTTATAGAATTTTATTAAGTTTACAGATTCCTGATAAATACATTTTTAAAAAGTGTAACGTTTGTTACGAAATTTTCTAAAAAGTTTTCATTCAACATTTAACCATTTAACAGTCTCATTTTTTTGACACAACAGACTATTTTAGTGACTAAACAGGCTGATTAGTGACTAAAATAGTCTTTAACTTGGTAATTTTATAATTTTTTCTGAACCCTGAAGCGTATTTTCTAAAATAATAATTTCTATAGATTATGAGATATGATAGTTTGCGCATACGTAAGAAAAGACACGAGCAATTCGTTTTTGCAAAAGGTAAATAAATAAATAAGTAAATAAAAATGATCGTTCATATGCCTGAAGTCAGATCTGGTAAGTAATTTAAAAAATATATTACAATATTTTAGTGTGTAATTTAAATTTCATTCGGTTCACAAGTAGTAAATTACAATTATTTCTTGTTATTTTTATCTTTAAGTAACCGCTTGTTATAATTAATTACTACCCTGTTTTTTTTTTTCTTAGTACGCGCTATCTCTCAGAAGGGGCATTAATTTTCGTTTCAATTAGAAAAGTTCACGTAATTCGAAAGATTTCCTGAATTAATTATAACGCAGCGATGTTATATTTATCTAATCTGATACATGCGTCGTAGAGTGTACAAAAGTTGTTTTTGATAATTATTTCGAAAAAAAATATTTTAATTAAATTTGTATTCATATCGTTCTTAATCAAGTTTGTAGATATAAAAACGTTTCATCTTACTTCTCAGTTGATGCATTTTGATTTCTAAATAAATAATGCAATGTAATTAAATTTCTAAATAAATATATAATCCACTGTTACATTGCGCCAAGTATTCAGATATGTATCGTTCGTTTTTCGTATTCTTCCGAGAAAAAATAAAATACATTAAAGGGATATTCTTCCTATAGAATTTTATTTTTAAGGGGGTTTTTTTCGGGCAGTTTTTAATGTTGCTATTTAAATAAAGCACATAGAAAAGATTAGTTTTTGGCATTGAATATACTGTACTTTTGTCAAAGTATGTGAATTTTGTGATATAACAATGTTGAAATTTTAACCAGTCTAAATTCCTACAAAGTTCACTACGCACGGCGTGCACAGTAAAACGATGTAACTGCTTGAGCCCTTATTAATCATCTGAAATTTAAAAACATCACATATATTCTTCAAATATATTAAATTAATCCGATGCTAAACCTGAATTAAAGAGAAATAAAAATATCACAGAATTGAGGCATTTTGAAGTTTGGTGTCAACTTTGGGCACCAATTTTTATCATTTTCCAACATAGTTGAAAAGTGCTCATGAATTCGGTTTGTTTGTTTGTCTGTCTGTCTGTCTGCCGTCTCCCCGTGCTCTAACTCGCATAAATATACGCGGATTGACTCGAAATTGAGATTTGTCATTGGAGTTTACTATGGCATGATTGGTATTGAAAATGAAGTGTGTAGCATTTATAGTTCTTTCACAGAAACACTCAAAAGGGTACTTTTCCGTTATACGGACACCATTGTCTCCAAGCATACATTTACATACATTTACATACATACATTTACATGCATACATTTACATACATTTACATACATACATTTACATGCATACATTTACATACATTTACATACATTATGCATTAGCATACATTTTGGCATGGTGTCCGTATAACGGAAAAGTACCCTCAAAAGAAATCCGTTACATTGCGGTCTATGGGAAAAAGTTGTTTAATGATGTTTCACTATTTTAAACATATATTTAAATATATGTATATCCCTGAGGTGCACTACAAGGCGCTTACTGTACAATATGGTATGCATAGAATGTATCGTTCATTTACAGGGCACTCAAAAGACTTTGGTTACAGTTCTGTCTATGCAAAATAATTGCTGGTAGCATCGTTTTCAGTTGTGGTACGTGTTTTTAAATGTAACTAATTTTTTGCGTAATATAAATTCTATAGATCACATACAGGGCTGCTCAAAACATTTCACGTACATTTCTGTTAACACGTTCCTGCCGGGTTAAAAAAAAAAACGGAATTTATTTTTATTTAGAAAGTTCGAATTCATACCAGAAAATACTAATAGCAATATTTACTTTATTTAATTACAGACGTTTCGTGATGACATTAAATAAAAATTCTTCTTTTGGAATTTACTGTACGAATTCGTAAATTTAGATTAAAAAAACCAAGTATACTCTTGGTTGGCAGCGAATGGGTTAATTGACGGAAATTGCTGAAGGGGAATTTTACAATTATTCTATGAAGTAAATTTTGACATACTGTGCAGTATACGTACACATCTATAGATCATATACAGGGCTCGGATATTTTGTTGAACTATTAGTAGTAAATGCTGAAATTGTGTTTTCAAATGTATTATGTGTTTTCTAAATTGTTTACATAGTAAACTCGAAGTTTTGTTAGAGAATTCTGAATGTGTTGGAAAGTGTTTCATAATCTATGCTTGACGCATGATTTTTTGTTCTTGTTCATTTTCGAAATGCTTTAAAAAATCGAAAGTATTAAATATTCAAACTATTTTTTGAAAGTTTGTCTTCCAAATAAAAAAAAAAAAAATTATTTTTATTAAAAACAACACGGTGATATCTTGACGGCTTAAGAGTGAGAACGTACACCGACTCAAAAAATGTATTAAACGTTTTGGTCAGCCCTTTTGTCAGAGTGATACCTGTCCTTAAACTGACTGTCACTACCAAAATATTAGGCGGAACATAAACGGTTTTGAGGGCATGTTCAAAGCATTTTAATCGCTCAAATAAATGGATTTTTTTCCCTTGAAAGTTTTGCGGGAGAACCTCTCCTTAAGCGTACTATTTTAAGTATTTTTTTGCGTGTCTATTACAATAAATGCAATATTATATTGCTATATTCTATTGTATTAAGAAAATTGTAATATACCGTATTTTCCGATCTATTTGGGTTGCCCGGAAAATTCGTTTTGTTTCGGACAATTAATTCGTACCGGAAAATTCTTAAATTTTAATTATTCGAGATTAATTCCGATAGCTAATCTCTAATAATTAACGGGCAGAATTTTCCGGTATGAATAAATTTATCGAAACGGAACAAATTTTCCGGTGCGAATTAATTTTTCCAAACGGAACGAATTTTCCGAGCAACCCAATATAAGACTCTAATTTGTAAAGGACGCAATCCAAAATGTAATACAATTTTTACGGAAAAAAATGAAAGTAAAAGAATGGCTATACCTAATTCAAAACTAAAAATAGTTGTAGAAAAATACTGTAATAGCTTTTGAAAAGTACAACGGTATTTTAGAAACCTACAAAATCTATGCCACTGTTACCTGAAACGTCTCCATTTATCCCTTCTTCTATATATTACAGAATATTCCTGTTCTTATATATAAATTATGTTAATCAATATAACATTTTTTTAAAATTTAATATTATTAATTTGTGCTATTTTAAATAAAGTACTAAGAAACGTCGAATATACACCATACAAACAGGAAATACCAACTGGGGTGCTCAAAAACATTATTATTATTGTTATTATATAAGACGCACTTCCAATTTTCAAGGCGCATTTTAAGGATAAAAACTCCACTAGACTTTACGACCACTGGTGTACGTACCAGGAAAGTTAAAAAAATATATTTTTATAAATTTCTGAATCAACGGAATCGGTTGGACCTCCCATTTTGAAACTGGAGATTTTGCCTCTGCGCCACTAACGCTTGATGACATCGCCGCAATACTTATCATTTATAGTTTATCAAATTTCCTTGGTAAATTTTCCATTACATAATAAGTCACAAAATGAGTTGAAAAGGGTTTAACAAGGGATTAAATACCTAATCCGTCGGCCGATTTTTACGAAAATATCTTCAGTTCCTGCGACACTGGCATACAACAAATTCGCCAAATGGGAAATCAGTACCGTTTGGGAGTTATCGTGTTCATTCATACACACAAAAAAAAAAAAGACTTTATTACAATACTGCCCTTAGAGTAAGAGTTCGGAAAGTACAAAATACGCTCTTAAACAGAAAAAAACGGTATGTGTAAACTAAAGTTTTGAAGGCAAACAAAATATTTGCTTATGTGAGTCCGGAACACATTTTAAAAACAGTTTTATTTAATGAATTTGCATTTTAAGTTTTTTAAATGGTTAACCATATAATTTGTAAACAAAATCAAATCACAAAACTTCTCATAAGGTTTAAAACAAAAATTAATTTAAAAGTCAAAAAAAATAGTGGGGGAAATTAAAATTGTTATAACTCGAAATATTAATCGTAAAATTTCAATTTTTTTTTCTTAATTAAACAGGAATATGTACATTTTAATTAAGATTTAGCATTTTTTTAAATATTATTTAATAAAAAAAAAAAATTCAATAAAAATTAAAAAAAAAAAATTATGTAACTTATTTTTAAAAAAATCATATTTTCAAAAGTAATTATTTTTTTTTTCAGTCTTACTGAGTCAAAAATAAATTAAAATAATTGAAAAAGGCATACTCTAAATCTGAACCCTTTATCTTTGATGGTTCTTGACTTATACCAATTTAAAGACGAGAAATGTTGAAAAAACCGTCATGCCTTAAAAACGCAAAAATGTTTCTATAACAACCACTACTCGAAAGCTACATTTTGAAAAAAAAATTAATATATACTGTTTTAATTAAGATAGAAACATGATTTAAACGTCATTTTATGCAGCAAAAAACAAACAATTTTGTAATGTAATAAAATACTTTTCAAAATTACGAACTGAAGATTTTACTGAAGATTTTTGTGTCCCAGATTCCCTTATACATTATCACCACTCTTGTCTTTTTTACATTCTCTGTTATAAAGCACTTTTCTTTTGTCCTGCATCATATGCGATATAATGAGTAACTATTGTATTTCAAATAGAAAAGAATTGTAAATCAAGGCCGTTGTAATTGGTTCATAAAACTCTAATAATTTTACAGTGTCTCCATTAAAAACTAATATAAGTGTCAAATACTTTGCGGAATTATTTTAACAGTTTTTATTCAATTTTTGAAAAGTTTATTAAAATATTTTCTTGTTTGAAGTAAATTTCATGTAACTCACATTAAAAAAATTAATACTTCTTGACACTTAATCTTTAATTAGCCTCCTTCGTAATTGATAACCATAACCATTTTTAGTGCATTCTGGTTATCAGAAAAGCATTTTTTTCTTTTATTAAAAGACGCTAACGTAATTAGAAAGATTGTTAAAATTAATTATAAAGCTGATGTGATATTTATCTGCTACATTCTCTGCAATCCACAAGAGATCTTTCAATTAATTATTTATATAAAAAATATTTTAATCAGATTTATATGTTTATCCTACTTAATTAAAATGAAGGATATAAAAATATTTTTATGTTGCTCCTTCGTTAAAACGTTTTGGTGATTTAATAAGTAACATTAAATATTTTTTGTATAAAAAGTATTTGTTACAAGTTTTAGAAAATTTTGCATTCTTAAAATATGTTTATCACGTATATTTTCTTATACCTGCTATTTCTGAAACTTATTTTAAAATAACTTTTATCTTTAAAATAACTTTATTTTAAAATAACCTGTAAGTCACTAAATTGTATTTTGTTTTTTCGAAGCAATAACAAGGAAGCGAAATAGTTAACTTTTAATTCTGATATGATATACCCGGCACTAAAATCAGACAGACAATTATTTATTACCGGAAAACTCCGAAGTTTCATAAAATCAATGTGTCATAACTGGATGCGTTTTGGTCGTAGAATAGAAATTTAACTCTTGTACCTGTCAGAGCATTTAAAATATTTCTAAACTTGTAGGACCCAATACAAATTAAAAAAGTGTAACAATTTTGAAACATAATGACTATTTCAGCCGCATAATGTTAATTACTACTTTAATTTGTACACTTTTACAATTTACATTGTCTACAAAAATTAAAGTGCGTTTCAATCTTGATGGGAAAACTCTGCATTATCTTCTACAATGAGATACAATAAAAATTCAGTTTAAAAGGTTTTTTTTATGAAAATTAAACTTATGTAACCTAAGTAAATTTTCCAACTTTTATTGAAATACGCATGAATTTTAGAAAAACCTTTTAAAATATTAAAGATGTGAAATTCGAAACACTAACATACGGACTTTGTCTTTTGATTGTAATAGGAAATTAATAAGATTATTCATAAGTTTAATAACTACAACATATCTTTAGATGTAGTTTGTTTAATTAAAAAAATATATAAATATTTAATTATAGATTACAAATATTTTGTTTTTAATTTTATTTTTCAGTTCTTATATTTATAGTGGTGAAACAATATAATACTTTAAGATTTATTATTTCAAAACTGGAATTCAATAAATCATCTCCCATATATAATCGCTAGTATCTGTATCATTAATTTAAAAAATGAAACATTACACATATATCGTCAAACAAAAGAGAATAATTGGTAATGGATCCAGTGCAACAAATCTTTAAATGTATTTTATTTAATAAAAAAATATATAAATATTTAATTATAGATTAAATATTTTGTTTTTTATTTTATTTTTAAATTCTTATATTTATAGTGGTGAAACAATATAATACTTTAAGATTTATTATTTTAAAACTGGAATTCAATAAACCATCTCTCATATGGAATCGCTAGCATCTGTATCAGTAATTTAAAGAATGAAACATTACACATATGATGGCGTTAGAATGACATTGGAGTAAGTCAAAAATTTTTAAAATCCAGATAGTCATATTTTTAGTGAAAGTATGTTAATTTCTGTTCAGTATGACAGTCAAATAAGTCATAGTTCACTTAGGGAGTCGCTAGAGGGCAAAACACGTTGGACCATTCAATGCAACGGCGATACAGCAAGTTTCACAAAACCCTTCATTTCTAAAATCTCTAAATTTTGACTTACTCCACTGTCATTCTAACCCCTTCCCATATCGCCAAACAAAAGAAAATAAATGGTAATGGATTTAGTGCTACTTCTGATATATTGATTCAATAAAGCACTCGCTCTCTAATTCATTCACTGGTACTTAAATCAAAAATGGGAGAAAGGTGATATATCATGTGCCGTCATGAAGAACATTGAAAGAATAAATGATGATGGAATTTATCTGTTTGCCTGTGGAATATATTTGAGAAAAACGTGCCAAAGATGGATTTTTTCTCTTTAAAAACAATGCAAAGAAACTTTTAACTTGCGAAAAATTTATATGTCTGCCTGTCTAACACAATGTGGGTTGAATGATATGTAGGAACAACTGGAAAATTACAAAAATCTGACAAATGGCGCGAAACTACCGAAATTTTCGCGGGAAAGTATCGCCATCTATTGGGAAAATCGTAAATTACATATTATACTTTGGACGAACTGAGTTCGGGCTTCACGGAATTGAAACACCATGTTTTCTCTTGCCCGAACTCAGGTCGGGCATTCCAAATATTAGCGTATTTGCGTTGCCCGAACTGAGTTCAGGCTTCATGGAATTGAAACACCATTTTTTCTCTTGCCCGAACTCAGGTCGGGCATTCCAAAAATTAGCGTATTTGCGTTGCGCGAACTGATTTCGGGCGTCACAGGCAAGGGGTTATTTACTGATTGTATTTCAGACTAGAAAAAGCTGAAAATAATCTATATTTCAGCTACAGCATAGTTTTTGATAAATTTTAAATGAATCTGTTTTTCTTTGCAAGCTTTACTTTTTTTTTCTGCAAGATTGTTTTAAAATTCCTAAAAAACAGGAGGTCCGAAACATATCGAAAAGCCCTTTAATTTTTTACCTGATGGAAATGCGTAGGCAATGAAAATTGCAAAAGTGTTCAAAATAAGGTAGGAATTAAAGCTATATACAGGGTGTTTCTACGATCATGGGACAAACTTGGAAGGTTGGTACAGGACGTCACACTCCGCGTTTTCATTCATAACTTTAGCACTAGCGAATATATTTTAACGAAATCCTTACAATATCCTTACAATTCATACAAAGATGAATCTGTTGCGAATTTTTTTAAAATATCTTCACTACTGTTAATGTTATGAACGAAAACGCGACTTCGGATTGGAGTGAGACGCCCTGTATTTTTGACTATATAAAGAGATTTCCGACCCTGCTTTCCTATACAAAACTTCTATGTTACAGTGTTTATTACCACCTCTTCAAGTTTGTCCCATGATTGTAGAAACACCCTATAGATGAAATAGTTCTGTCGTTTATTTTTAAAAATGTACACTTTTTTAATTTTTAACCTGTCTCAGAATTGTATAATTTATATTTATAAAATTGTTCTTCATGGTATCAAGGTATTTCATTAGTAAGATTATTCATAAGTTTTAAGCTTACAACAAAACTTTAGATATACAGGTTGTCCCAAAAGTCCTTGACACATTTTAAAATTCAATGAAAGATCAAACAATTGGCGTACGAAAGTACGATTTAGACGAAAATGCTTTTTATGATCTGAAATTTTGTTTAAGCAAATAAATTTAGTTCCAAAATTTTCGCATAGATGGTGCTGCTTCTGAAAAGTTATGGAATAGGTAGAATAGGTGTTTTTGTATATGGAATAGGTGTTTTTGTATATGTAATAGGTGTTTTTGTATATGGAATAGGTGTTTTTGTATGCCTTTATACATAACAGTTGTCATAGTTTGGACAAAAACTGCGCATACGCATTATGCTTCTTCCGCCATTGTTATTGATAGGGATAGAGCAGAGTTATAAAACACAGTGGTGAAGGTCTGTGGTGTGACTAAGTAAATAGCACATTGAAGAAACAGTTTATTTTGAAATAAGAATCACATTTATTCAATCATCTTGAATGTTGAACTTAAATAAAGATATATACATATACCTCCAGCCTTTGCTGGGAACTTGGTTATCACATTGTACTAACATTACTAATATACATGCAGCAAGGGGTAAACCGTCCTTCCATCACATTTTATGGAATTGCTTCACCCTAAACATACTTATTCCGTACATCAAACTAGAATAAAATATGCATACAGTTACAGTTAAAAGAGAGTGCCTTTAAGACCGAAATGCAAAACAAAAAACCGATTCGGAACGATTTTACTCCCGAACAAACCCCTTGACAAATTTTGGGGGACAAGACTTTGTCCAGATTCCCAACAGTTATGTATAAAGGCATTCTACCTATTCGATAAATTTCATCTCACTCCAATCCGAAGTCGCGTTTTCGTTCATAACTTTAACAGGAGTGAAGATATTTTAACAAAATTCGCATCAGACTCATATTTGTATGAAAAGTAAGGATATTGTAAGGATTTCGTGAAACTATATTCACTACTCTTAAAGTTATGAACGAAAACACGACTTCGGATTCTAGTGAGCCCTGTAATTTGACTATATAAATGGATTTCCGACCCTGATTTCCAATGCAAAAATCGGTACTTCTCTATTATCTCGTCGACCACTTTTTATAACAAAAAAACTATCGCCAAACTGGAAGATTAAAAGCCAAAAATGCAGTCTCATTTATTTGACGGCAAAAGCATTATACGTGTTTGTTATGTCATCAAGTGGTTTTAACTCGACATTTGCGTGTATTTATCATTATGTTTTACTGATTTATTAGTTATTTCATTAATTAAAACAACAATTCTGTCCTTAAATTGTTAAATTTTATTTATTTATTTATTTTGATATTCCAATGGCAACGTTCTCCCGTTTATTGGGCGTTACAGTTTGGCGATAGTTTTTTGTTGTGAAAAGTGGTCGACGGGATAATAGAGAAATACCCAAAAATCAGTTGTTACAGTGTCCTGTACCACCCTTCCAAGTTTGCCCCATGATCTTAGCAACACCCTGTATATAGCTTTAATTCCTGCCTTATTTTGAACCCTTTTACAATTTACATTACCTACGCATCTCCAACAAGTAAAAAATTAAAGGGCGTTTCAATATGTTTCAGACATCTTGTATTTTAGGAATTTTAAGACAATTTTGCAGAAAAAAGCAGTAAAACTTGCATAGTAAAACAGATTCATTTAAAAACTTTCAAGAATTATATACTGTAGTTGAAATATAGATTATTTTCAGCATTTGCTAGTCTGAAATAAATCAGTAAATAAATTCCATCGTCATTTATTTTTTCAATGTCCTTCATGACGGCACATGATATATCATCTTTCTCCTCTTCTTGATTTAAGTACCAGTGAATGAATGAGAGAGCGAGCGGTTTATTGAATCAATATATCAGAAATAGCACTGGATCCATTACCATTTATTTTCTTTTGTTTGACGATATATGTGTAATGATGCTGCATTATTTAAATTACTGATACAGATGATAGCGATTCCATATGAGAGATGGTTTAATGAATTCCAGTTTTGAAATAATAAATCTTATAGAATTATATTGTTTCAACACTATAAATATAAGAACTTAAAAATAAAATTAAAAACAAAATATATTTAGTAGTAAAACTTGTATAGTAAAACAGATTAATTTAAAACTTTCAAAAATTATATGTTGTAGCTGAAAAATAGATTATTTTCAGCATTTGCTAGTCTGAAATACAATCAGTAAATAAATTCCATCATCATTTATTCGTTCAATGTCCTTCATGACGGCACATGATATATCATCTTTCTCCTATTCTTGATTTAAGTACCAGTGAATGAATGAGAGAGAGAGAGAGAGGTTTATTGAATCAATATATCAGAAATAGCACTGGATCCATTACCATTTATTTTCTTTTGTTTGACGCTATATGTGTAATGATGCTGCATTATTTAAATTACTGATACAGATGATAGCGATTCTATATGAGAGATGGTTTAATGAATTCCAGTTTTGAAATAAAAAATCTTATAGAATTATATTATTTCAACACTATAAATATAAGAGCTTAAAAATAAAATTAAAAATAAAATATATTTAGCAGTAAAACTTGTATAGTAAAATAGTTTAATTTAAAACTTTCAAAAATTATATGTTGTAGCTGAAATATAGATTATTTTCAGCATTTGCTAGTCTGAAATACAATCAGTAAATAAATTCCATCATCATTTATTCGTTCAATGTCCTTCATGACGGCACATGATATATCATCTTTCTCCTATTCTTGATTTAAGTACCAGTTAATGAATGAGAGAGAGAGAGAGAGGTTTATTGAATCAATATATCAGAAATAGCACTGGATCCATTACCATTTATTTTCTTTTGTTTGACGCTATATGTGTAATGATGCTGCATTATTTAAATTACTGATACAGATGCTAGCGATTCCATATGAGAAATGGTTTATTGAATTCCAGTTTTGAAATAATAAATCTTAAAGAATTATATTGTTTCACCAAGAACTGAAAAATAAAATTAAAAACAAAATATTTAATCTATAATGAAATATTTCTATTTTTGTTTCATTAAACAAACTACGTCTAAAGATTTCTTGCAGTTATTAAACTTAGGAATAATCTTACTAATTCGTACTAATTTTTTTAACTTATTTTTTTTATCTGCTTAAACAAAATTTCATATCATAAGAAGCATTTTCCTCCAAACCGCACTCTCGTATGTCAATTGCTTGATCTTTTATTGAATTTTAAAATGTTTCAAGGACTTTGGGGACAGAATGAAGAATCGAAAATTTGAATTGTAGACTAAATATTTTGTGATTATTTCTATTTTTCAATTCTTATATTTACAGTGGTGAAAAAAAACGATATTTTTTAAAGATTTATTGGATAACCCAACTCTAGATAAACTATCTCTCATATATAATCACCAGCATTTTCATCAACATTTTGAAAATTAAACATTGCGTATGGCCGTTAATCTTGGAATGGGGGCAAGTCCATTTTGTGAAAAGAAACTTTTTTAATATTATTACAAATTAATTACATTGTTTCAAACATTATAACAAATTAACGTAAGATTTATATCTCTTGATTGTAATACGAGATCAAGCGAGATCAATAGTAAGATTATTTATTCATAAGTTTAAAACTTGCAACAAATCTTTAAATACATCTTGTTTAATAAAGAATAGAAACTTTTAATTATGGACTAAATATTTTGTGTTTATTTCTATTTTTCACTTCTTACATTTATTGTGGTGAAAAAAAATTATATTTTTTTAAAGATTTATTGTTTCAAAACTTGTTCTCGATAAACCATCTCTTATATACTATCGCCAGCATTTATATCAACATTTTGAAATATGGAATATTACGTATCGGGCCTTTAATCTTGGAAGGGGGGGGGGGGGCAAGTCATTTTGTGAAAAAAAATAGTTAAAAGATAAATCTTATTACAAATTAACACAAGATTTATAGTTTTAATCAATTCACAGTAAATATCGTTCTATATCAGTATACATTTATTGCTAGTAATTTTTTTGGTCAAAGATATTTCAACAGCGTTGATTTTGAAAATCGGAAAAGTCTATTTTAAACAGAACTATTGGAGCTTCGCCCGCTACTCTTATCGGTTTATTCCAAACGGACCTCGAATTAAACGAACTTAGGATTGGGCACCCCAATGTCTTCGAATCTGGTCAACTCGGATTTAAATTTAAAAAATAAATAAAATTTCAATTAGAATGCTGCAGAAACGGCATCAACGTATGTTTAAAAACTGTGATTGTTGATTTATTTTTTGTCCTAAGGGGGAAGCGTTTCTCTTCCACGAAAATTGACCCAGGTTCCAGGCAATAATTTGGCTGCTTGTAAAATTCATTTAAAGGAAAAGCTGCCATTTCAAAGAAAATGAAAGTTTTTCTTCCTATTGGAAGTGGGGAGAAGGATGAATGGCTTTCTCATTGTGTGGGTTTGAATCGTTCCCTGTTCCCTTTTCTTCAGACCCAGCCCACTCTCAAACTATAGAAGAAGAGAATACCCCTGGTACTTTCCTTCTATTTCTGCTTTCAAAAAAGTTGAAGCATGCGCACTGAGGTCAATTTCATGTGCAATCATTAGAAATGCACTTTTAGCTTTAAATATCCAGATTATTTTTTATGTTGCATGATGTTAACAAACGGAATCAAAATTCTGTCATCAATACGTTAAAACTATTTTCACTATATGAATTAAGAAGTATAATTATATGCATACAACTCATTGTTTAATATTTTTTCTTATTTTTTCCCCTTTTTCCTATAAAATTAAATTTATTTTTTGTCTTATTTTAACATTTCAAAAGTAGCTTTTGAAAGTGAAGCAAGTTCATTGACGCATACCAAAACCATGATTGTTTTCAGCTTACATGAATATCTATATTATTGCACATTAAATCGACAATAAAATAAGAAATATAAAATAAGTCTGTTGCTGCTTACGAATATTTTAAACCCATTGAAATGCAAACTTCATTGAATATTTTTAAGCCCATTCAAATGAAAACTTGTGTTAAGCTTACATGAATAACCATTATTGCACATTAAATTGAAATAAAATAAGACCACAATGAAATATAAAATAAGTATATTGCTGCCTACGAATATTTTTAAAACCATTCAAATGCAAACTTCATTGTTTTCAGCTTACATGAATAACCATTATTGCACATTAAATTGACATAAAATAAGGCCATAATGAAATATAAAATAAGTCTATTGCTGCTTATGAATATTTTTAAACCCATTCAAATGCAAACTTCATTGAATATTTTTAAATCCATTCAAACGAAAATTTCATTGTTCAAATTCCATTAATAACCATTATTGCACATTAAATTGACATAAAATAAGACCACAATGAAATAGAAAATAAGTCTATTGCTGCTTACGAATATTTTTAAACCCATTCAAATGCAATCTTCATTGAATATTTTTACACCCATTCAAATGAAAACTTTATTGTTTTCAGATACATAAATAACCATTACTGCACTCTAAACTGACATACAATAAGACCACAGTAAAATATAAAATAAGTATATTGCTGCTTATGAATATTTTTAAACCCATTCAAATGCAAATTTCATTGAATTTTTTTAAACCCATTCAAATGAAAACTTCATTGTTTTCAGCTTACATGAATAACCATTATTGAACATTAAATTGAGATAAAATAAAACAACGATGAAATATAAAATAAGTCTATTGCTGCTTACGAATATTTTTAAGCCCATTCAAATACAAACTTCATTGAATATTTTAAAACCCATTTAAATGAAAACTTCGTTGTTTTCAGCTTACATGAATAACCATTATTGCACATTAAATTGACATAAAATAAGACCACAATGAAATATAAAAGAAGTCTATTGCTGCTTACGAATATTTTTAAACCCATTCAAATGCAAACTTCATTCAATATTTTTAAACCCATTCAAATGCAAACTTTATTGAATATTTTTAAACCCATTCAAATGAAAAATGCATTGTTTTCAGCTAACAAGTAAACCATTATTGCACATTAAATTGACATAAAATAAGACCACAGTAACATATAAAATAAAGTCTATTACTGCTTACGAATATTTTTAGAACCCATTCAAATGCAAACTTCATTGAATATTTTTAAACCCATTCAAGTGATACTTCATTGTTTTCAGCTTACATGAATAACCATTATTGCACATTAAATTAACATAAAAGAAGACCACAATGAAATATAAAATAAGTATATTGCTGCCTACGAATATTTTTAAAACCATTCAAATGCAAACTTCATTGAATATTTTTAAACCCATTCAAATGAAAACTTCATTGTTTTCAGCTTACATGAATAACCATTATTGCACATTAAATTGAGATAAAATAAAACAACGATGAAATATAAAATAAGTCTATTGCTGCTTACGAATATTTTTAAACCCATTCAAATGCAAACTTCATTGTTTACCTCTTCAATGAATAACCATTATTGCACATTAAACTGATATACAATAAGACCACAATGAAATATAAAATAAGTCTATTGCTGCTTACGAATATTTTTAAACCCATTCAAATGCAATCTTCATTGAATATTTTTACACCCATTCAAATGAAAACTTTATTGTTTTCAGATACATAAATAACCATTACTGCATTCTAAACTGACATACAATAAGACCACAGTAAAATATAAAATAAGTCTATTGCTGCTTACGAATATTTTTAAACCCATTCAAATGCAAATTTCATTGAATTTTTTTAAACCCATTCAAATGAAAACTTCATTGTTTTCAGCTTACATGAATAACCATTATTGCACATTAAATTGAGATAAAATAAAACAACGATGAAATATAAAATAAGTCTATTGCTGCTTACGAATATTTTTAAGCCCATTCAAATGCAAACTTCATTGAATATTTTAAAACCCATTTAAATGAAAACTTCGTTGTTTTCAGCTTACATGGATAACCATTATTGCACATTAAATTGACACAAAATAAGACCACAATGAAATGTAAAATAAGTCTATTGCTGCTTACGAATATTTTTAAACCCATTCAAATTCAAACTTCATTGAATATTTTTAAACCCATTCAAATGCAAACTTTATTGAATATTTTTAAACCCATTCAAATGAAAAATGCATTGTTTTCAGCTAACAAGTATAACCATTATTGCACATTAAATTGACATAAAATAAGACCACAGTAACATAAGGTCTATTACTGCTTACGAATATTTTTAAACCCATTCAAATGCAAACTTCATTGAATATTTTTAAACCCATTCAAGTGATACTTCATTGTTTTCAGCTTACATGAATAACCATTATTGCACATTAAATTAACATAAAAGAAGACCACAATGAAATATAAAATAAGTACATTGCTGCCTACGAATATTTTTAAACCCATTCAGATGCAAACTTCGTTGAATATTTTTAAACCCATTCAAATGAAAACTTCATTGTTTTCAGCTTACATGAATAACCATTATTGCACATTAAATTGAGATAAAATAAAACAACGATGAAATATAAAATAAGTCTATTGCTGCTTACGAATATTTTTAAACCCATTCAAATGCAAACTTCATTGTTTACCTCTTCAATGAATAACCATTATTGCACATTAAACTGATATACAATAAGACCACAATGAAATATAAAATAAGTCTATTGCTGCTTACGAATATTTCTAAGCCCATTCAAATGCAAACTTTATTGAATATTTTTAAACCCATTCAAATGAAAAATGCATTGTAAGACGCATTGATTGTAAGACGCAAACTTCATTGAATATTTTTAAACCCATTCAAATGCAAACTTTATTGAATATTTTTAAACCCATTCAAATGAAAAATGCATTGTTTTCAGCTAACAAGTAAACCATTATTGCACATTAAATTGACATAAAATAAGACCACAGTAACATATAAAATAAAGTCTATTACTGCTTACGAATATTTTTAAACCCATTCAAATGCAAACTTCATTGAATATTTTAAACCCATTCAAGTGATACTTCATTGTTTTCAGCTTACATGAATAACCATTATTGCACATTAAATTAACATTGTAAGAAGACCACAATGAAATATAAAATAAGTATATTGCTGCCTACGAATATTTTTAAAACCATTCAAATGCAAACTTCATTGAATATTTTAAAACCCATTCAAATGAAAACTTTATTGTTTTCAGATACATAAATAACCATTACTGCACTCTAAACTGACATACAATAAGACCACAATAAAATATAAAATAAGTATATTGCTGCCTACGAATATTTTTAAACCCATTCAGATGCAAACTTCGTTGAATATTTTAAAACCCATTCAAATGAAAACTTCATTGTTTTCAGCTTACATGAATAACTATCATTGTACATTAAATTGACATAAAATAAGACCACAATGAAATATAAAATAAGTCTATTGCTGCTTACAAATATTTTTAAACCCATTCAAATGCAATCTTCATTGAATATTTTTACACCCATTCAAATGAAAACTTTATTGTTTTCAGATACATAAATAACCATTACTGCACTCTAAACTGACATACAATAAGACCACAGTAAAATATAAAATAAGTATATTGCTGCTTATGAATATTTTTAAACCCATTCAAATGCAAATTTCATTGAATTTTTTTAAACCCATTCAAATGAAAACTTCATTGTTTTCAGCTTACATGAATAACCATTATTGAACATTAAATTGAGATAAAATAAAACAACGATGAAATATAAAATAAGTCTATTGCTGCTTACGAATATTTTTAAGCCCATTCAAATACAAACTTCATTGAATATTTTAAAACCCATTTAAATGAAAACTTCGTTGTTTTCAGCTTACATGAATAACCATTATTGCACATTAAATTGACATAAAATAAGACCACAATGAAATATAAAAGAAGTCTATTGCTGCTTACGAATATTTTTAAACCCATTCAAATGCAAACTTCATTCAATATTTTTAAACCCATTCAAATGCAAACTTTATTGAATATTTTTAAACCCATTCAAATGAAAAATGCATTGTTTTCAGCTAACAAGTAAACCATTATTGCACATTAAATTGACATAAAATAAGACCACAGTAACATATAAAATAAAGTCTATTACTGCTTACGAATATTTTTAAACCCATTCAAATGCAAACTTCATTGAATATTTTAAACCCATTCAAGTGATACTTCATTGTTTTCAGCTTACATGAATAACCATTATTGCACATTAAATTAACATTGTAAGAAGACCACAATGAAATATAAAATAAGTATATTGCTGCCTACGAATATTTTTAAAACCATTCAAATGCAAACTTCATTGAATATTTTAAAACCCATTCAAATGAAAACTTTATTGTTTTCAGATACATAAATAACCATTACTGCACTCTAAACTGACATACAATAAGACCACAATAAAATATAAAATAAGTATATTGCTGCCTACGAATATTTTTAAACCCATTCAGATGCAAACTTCGTTGAATATTTTAAAACCCATTCAAATGAAAACTTCATTGTTTTCAGCTTACATGAATAACTATCATTGTACATTAAATTGACATAAAATAAGACCACAATGAAATATAAAATAAGTCTATTGCTGCTTACAAATATTTTTAAACCCATTCAGATGCAAACTTCGTTGAATATTTTTAAACTCATTCAAATGAAAACTTCATTGTTTTCAGCTTACATGAATAACCATTATTGTACATTATTTTATATTGACATAAAATACGACCACAATGAAATATAAAATAATTCTATTGCTGCTTACGAATATTTTTAAGCCCATTCAAATGCAAACTTCATTGTTTACCTTTTCAATGAATAACCATTATTGCACATTAAACTGATATACAATAATGACCACAATGAAATATAAAATAAGTCTATTGCTGCTTACGAATATTTCTAAGCCCATTCAAATGCAAACTTCATTGAATATTTTTAAACCTATCCAAATGCAAACTTCATTGAATATTTTTAAACCCATTCAAATGAAAACTTCATTGTTTTCATCTTACATGAATAACCATTATTGCACATTAAATTGAGATAAAATAAAACAACGATGAAATATAAAATAAGTCTATTGCTGCTTACGAATATTTTTAAACCCATTCAAATGCAAACTTCATTGTTTACCTCTTCAATGAATAACCATTATTGCACATTAAACTGATATACAATAAGACCACAATGAAATATAAAATAAGTCTATTGCTGCTTACGAATATTTCTAAGCCCATTCAAATGCAAACTTTATTGAATATTTTTAAACCCATTCAAATGAAAAATGCATTGTAAGACGCATTGATTGTAAGACGCAAACTTCATTGAATATTTTTAAACCCATTCAAATGCAAACTTTATTGAATATTTTTAAACCCATTCAAATGAAAAATGCATTGTTTTCAGCTAACAAGTAAACCATTATTGCACATTAAATTGACATAAAATAAGACCACAGTAACATATAAAATAAAGTCTATTACTGCTTACGAATATTTTTAAACCCATTCAAATGCAAACTTCATTGAATATTTTAAACCCATTCAAGTGATACTTCATTGTTTTCAGCTTACATGAATAACCATTATTGCACATTAAATTAACATTGTAAGAAGACCACAATGAAATATAAAATAAGTATATTGCTGCCTACGAATATTTTTAAAACCATTCAAATGCAAACTTCATTGAATATTTTAAAACCCATTCAAATGAAAACTTTATTGTTTTCAGATACATAAATAACCATTACTGCACTCTAAACTGACATACAATAAGACCACAATAAAATATAAAATAAGTATATTGCTGCCTACGAATATTTTTAAACCCATTCAGATGCAAACTTCGTTGAATATTTTAAAACCCATTCAAATGAAAACTTCATTGTTTTCAGCTTACATGAATAACTATCATTGTACATTAAATTGACATAAAATAAGACCACAATGAAATATAAAATAAGTCTATTGCTGCTTACAAATATTTTTAAACCCATTCAGATGCAAACTTCGTTGAATATTTTTAAACTCATTCAAATGAAAACTTCATTGTTTTCAGCTTACATGAATAACCATTATTGTACATTATATCATGGCTGCCAACTTTTACGCTTTTTTGATACCACTAAAAATTAATAGAAAATTTTGCCTTGTTGAATCACATGATTTCGGCGATTTACGAAGTTTAAATTTACTGTAAAATTTTAGTGGTAGGAAAAAAGCGTAAAAGTTGGCAGCTATGATTATATTGACATAAAATACGACCACAATGAAATATAAAATAATTCTATTGCTGCTTACGAATATTTTTAAGCCCATTCAAATGCAAACTTCATTGTTTACCTTTTCAATGAATAACCATTATTGCACATTAAACTGATATACAATAATGACCACAATGAAATATAAAATAAGTCTATTGCTGCTTACGAATATTTCTAAGCCCATTCAAATGCAAACTTCATTGAATATTTTTAAACCTATCCAAATGCAAACTTCATTGAATATTTTTAAACCCATTCAAATGAAAACTTCATTGTTTTCATCTTACATGAATAACCATTATTGCACTCTAAACTAACATAAAATAAGGCAACAATGAAATATAAAATAAGTCTATTGCTACTTACGAATATTTTTAAACCCATTCAAATGCAAACCATTAAATATCTAGCAATAACATAAAACAAACTTATTTCACTTTCAAAATCAACAGTTCATATTTCGTCACACAAAAGGAAATAAATGGTAATGGACACAATACTTACTTCTGATATATTGATTCAATAAACTACTCGCTCTTTCAATCATTCACTGGTACTTAAATCAAGAAGAGGAGAAATATGATATCTGATGAAGTTCTAGTTGCGTCATGAAGAATATTTTATTTAAAATAGTAAATGCTAGTGGACTTCATTTAATGACTGTATTTCAGACAAGTAAAAGCTGAAACTGGTTTATTTTTCTGATGCATCATATAAATTTAGAAAGCTTTTAATGGAAACTTTTATTTTGCTTATAAAAAAATGCAATCGAACTTTGTTAAACCTTTCAGGAGCAAAATACATATGTTACTAAAATGTTGAAATGATTGAATGACACTAGGATTTACGAACAAATTTATTCGAAAATAAGTAAAAACTTTTTTTCGCGTACATTATAAAAGGAAAATTTTATTTTAAAATTCTGGTGTGATTGTCGCATTTTGGGATGAAAATTAAGTGGGAATTATAATATGCCGCCACTCTACATGGGGTTAATACGAAAACCAAAGGATATATAAAAATCATCATATTAACCGTTGTTAGTAATACCGGTGAATATAATAAAAATCTGAAAAACACGCACATACAGAAACTAATTGGAACTATTATTTGATCAATTTTTCCCAATACTATAACATATCATAAAGTTTTCCGAAAATACTTAGCTAACATTGCAATAGTCACTGCAACTTTAGAGATATTGATTTCACATATTCTTTTCACTTTTCCAACGCAGTGAGAAACATGAAAAGGCTAGTCAATATATCCCAGAGTCTGGGTTTAAAGAAAGATATAAATGAAGGTTTAGAGTAGAGCGGGATAAAACGCCGAGTGCTGGTAAAACGACCAAACTTATTAATTATTAAACGAAGCAAGAGATGGCGCCGTTGTTCAGAATAGGAATTTGTAGAAGGATACATTTTAGGTTGCGCAGTCGTTTCATGCGATCACGCGTTATTTATTATTGGAAAGCTGACTATGTTTATTTTCAAGCAGTTGGAAAATAAATGTTGCCGAGAATTCAACAAATTATTGTGGATTCAAGTATATTTTTATGGGGTGAGGAGAGAGGGAGGGTTATATAAAAACGTATGGTATGAAAATATTTTGTTTTGAAGATAATATTACTATCATATTAAATGGTTAAATGAAAAATAATTTGGTTGTAACAAAATAGTTGAAAAAGAATCAAATGCCCTATCAAAGCAAGGGCAAAAAGACCAAGTGGGCGTTTTATCCTGATCTTTTTTAAAATCGGTTATTTTTAATTGCACTGTGGAGTGTTCATCTAATACATTTTTTACCAATAATTTCATTTTCTACACTTTAAACAGTTATGGAAATAAAATGTGCACTAATTGTAATGCTAAATGGAAATATGCTAGTTTCAATAATATACTTTAAATCACTAATTCCATTTAAATAATTTCACGAAATAAGTGTTTCATTTAAATGTAAAATTGTTTGAAAATTTCCCCGCGTTCTCTCCAAAAATAAATATTTTAAAAATATGTATGTGCATAAAATTCTCAATACGTAGACCATGCTTCACTTTTTTAAAGTGTGTGGAACCTGAAACAACAGCTCCTGTTGAATGCTTTTTACGAATAATGAATATTTTTTATTTTATTAACAATGACTACGAAACACTTAGACTTCTTGTTTTATTTTGCAAAAAATTGTGAATAACTACAAAAGAAAGAGCAGTAGAGGGAAATATGGTCAAACAGCAGTGTAAAACACTCTACAAGGTATCAAGAATGGCCCAAGCTTAAACTACTGTGAAAATACTTATGGCATTTCAAGGAAAACTTTACGGCGACATCGAGACAGTGAAGATAGCAAACTGGGGACTCTACAGTTAGGGAATCATCGGACGGTTTTTTCTTCGGATGTTGAGAAAAACCTTGTTAAGCATTTCCAAGAAATGGACTGCCATATATTTGGTCTGACTACATTAGACGAACGAAAGCTTGTATTTCGAACTGGCAGAATCTCTGAAACTTCCTCACAGATTTAACAAGGATGCCCATTGTGCTAGAAGAGACTGACTGTTTTCTTTTTTTCAAGTGTAATCCGGTGTTTAGTATTCGGATGACTACTGCTACAAGTACTGACAGGGTTAAAGCTATTAAACAAGCAGCTATTAACAATTTTGCAATTTATAAAGAGATATTGGATTCAGACGGAGGTATAACTTCCCTGCAAGTGTGGAATGTTGACGAAATAGGAATTTCAAATGTGAAAAAATCTCCAAAAGTTCTTGTGACCAAAGAAATTTATCAATTGGAAAGATATGTCAAGTGGTGAAAACAGAAGGTCCACCACCGTCATCTGTGCCATAAATGCTACTGTAAATTATATTCCACCTTTATTTGTATTGCTCCGTGTTAACAATCTCGATGCTCTTATGATTAATGCTCCTCATGGTTCTGGCTGTGCTGGCACAAAAAAATGGTTGGTCAGACAACACGGTTTTCATGAAGTCTCATGAAGTCATGAAACATCTCAACAATGTTGCCAAACCTAGTATTGAAAATCCGCATATTTTGATTTTAGACGGGCACCACAATCACAAGAGTTTCGATGCAATAAAATTTGCAAAATAGAATGGTATTATTATGACCTCAGTTCTCATAAAATGCATCCCTTAGACCAGGGGTGTCCAACTGTGGCCCGCATGATACCAATAAATTTTAGACCTATTGAATCACAAAAATTCAATGATTAGATAAGGAAAAGTTTACTATAAAATTTTAGGGGTATCCGGCGGGCCACAGTTGGACACCCCTGCCATAGACCAAATATTTTTCAAAGACCTAAGCCGCATGTGATGTGGGTGGATGCTTAGTAATCCAGGCAAGAAAATCAAAATTGAAAATATCGTTGGCATTTTTGTTACCGCTTACAATAGCGCTGCAAATGTAGAAAAGTCCGTAAGTGGGTTTTAATGCACTTTATAACCTTATCTGGTCATTTGACAAGAATTTTTTTTTTCTGACACAGATTTTATAGACACTACTCCGGGAAATCACGATGTATCATCGGATACACAAGTGTCAGATACAGAAGTTCCTATACAGCGAGGGAAATCTGAATAGAAAGTCTCTAGTCATTCTAAAGAATACGCTGTTAAAAGTTCGTGCGCATCGAGTAGTTCTGAAATTCCTACAACCCCTGAAAATGCAAAAAATATCATTAATCAGTTTTCCCCAGTTCTAAAAATAAGCTACAATGAAGCCAATAGTTCCCGGAAGGGAAAAACTGAAAAGTCTCAGTAATAACGGGGTAAAAGAAACTTGAAGAAAGTGAGCTAATGAGTAGTCGATCTTACAAAAGTACGCAGCAATTTAATTCAAAGTGTGAGAAAGGAAAACAGCGAAAGAAACTGGAATGGAATAGACTGACGTAGTTGGTAGCAAGGAAGAAGTCTGGCCATACCTAGTTTGTGGCAAACAATATATGAAGGATGGTAAAGAATGGCACTGAGTGTAAGCATTGGTCACATGATCAATGCATTCCAACTCATGGAAGTGTTTCGTATAGTTGTTTCGGATACTACTGCATCTGGTATGGAATTGTATGTTTCTCACGGATATTAAACTGAAAAACTAATTGTTAAATCTTTTTCAAACTTTGAAAATTCCATACTTTTGTTTATACTTTTCGGGATTGGATAATGTGCTTGCAATTTCGTTGTTTTATCTTTTCTTATTACAACTTGTATGGCCTCATTACTATAATTATTGATGACAAGTGTAAAAACAAACAATTACTTTTTATAATTCTAATAAATAATATTAGGATTTCAGTTATTTAATTTTATTGCAATGTGAGGGCAAAAGGCACGGGGGATGGCTTTATACCCGCTTGTAACAGGCAAAACACCTAAATGACTTCGAAAACAATGCATTCATTAAAAACTGTGACAACTTGAGAACTGTGAGAACTGAAAACAAATTTCACTTCTAAATAATTAAACATTTTTGCACTTTTCCCATGAGCTGTAATCAAATTATGATATATTATTTTCTGCATTGGACGTTTTACCCTGTTATACTCTACGTCTATGTTATTATTTTCCATCGTTCAGTTGTAAATCATATAAAGAGAAGGTATTTGAATCCTCCTCATATTTACCTTCTTTCTTTTCAATCTTTCAAGACCTCAAGGCATTATTTTGTATTTTCTTGGGTTGGGGGAGAGTGTTCTTAGAAGCTTGAAATTCTGTCTGGCAAAACTGATAATTACTACAGTTTGAAAAACAGTTGCAACATAGAAATATTATCTCTGAGAGAGAACAGTGTTCGGTAAGAGAAAAGTTTTCTTTCCTAATTCTATCCACCTTTAGCTAAAGGTCATATTGAAATTAACACATGTTTTGCTCGTATTAATCTCGTATATCTCGTACAGATCCTGTTTTTCTAGCTCGTACAATGAGTGAAAATCTTAATATAGTTTAAATGATGAACCATTCTCAACATGAAAACTGTTCGTTTTAACCATGTCCTTGTTATGGCCGTGCTCGTACTAAACGAGTCCAACTGTATTTATAGTGTTGAAACAAAAATAATTCTTTAAAATTTATAGTTTACAAACTTAGCACTCAATAAAGCATCTCTCATATACAATCGCCAGCATTTATATTAATAGTTTAAAATATGAAACATTACACATATATCGTAACACAAAAGAAAATAAATTGTAATGGATCTGATACAACTTCTGATATACCTATTGATTCAATAAACCACTTTACTCTCCCATTCATTAACTCGTACTTAAATCAAGAAGAGTACAAATATGATATATTATGGGATTCTTGTTGCGTCATGAAGGACATTTTCTCTTAAAATAATAAATGATAATGGAATTTATTTCAGGATTATATTTTCAGAAAAGCAAAAGTTGAAACTAATGTCTTTTTCAACGGCACCAAACAAATTTCAAAAGATTTTAATGGGAACTGATTTGTTTTGCTAATAAAAAGAAGTAGTTGCTTTTAAATATCCTTTTTAAATAGATTTTAAAAACTTAATTAGTATAAAAGTAAAATACTTTTGTTTCAATTCACGCTTTCATAATAACAATAATAATATTTATATATTTATAACCATTTAATGTTTATCTTGAAAATCCCACCTAATTCCATGACTACTGGAATTCAATATTTTTCGAAGACATTTCCATTGCAATACAGGGTCATCGAAAAAGAATGACGGGATTGCAAATTTGTATTACGCAAATAAAGAAACACATACCGGGAGTCCCTAAAATGACTGATGAATTTTTAAATTCAATAACTTGCAAACTTATTTAACTTATTTGATCTCAGAACAACTAGGCGAAGAAAACTTTTAGAAATTATTGGTGTTGAAGTTCGAGGGAGCGTTCAAACGCTTAAAAAAAATACGCCTGCGACAGCCGCCATTTTTATCAGCGCCCAGGCCTAGTATTCAGAGAACGGTGCATCTATACCGAGGCTAACGAAAAAGAAAGGCTACTGCGGTGCTTTACGCATATCGTTTTTTACAGACCGCCGGAGTCACGTGATGCTCGAATGCACCAATGAAGGTGTACGAAAAGAGCATCACGTCACTCTAGCGGTCTGTAAAAAAAGATAAGTGGAATGCACCGCGGTAGCCTGTCTTTTTCGTTAGCCTCGATCAATACTGAGTGGCGTCAGTTTCGGTCTCGACTGAGCGCCAATCGCTGTCAGCGCCATCTATCGCTTGAAATTTGAACTAAAATCAAGAATCACAGTAATAAAAAACTCCTGGCGTCATACATAACCCCCCTGCAAATTTTTTTTAATATATTTCACCGTTTGCAAGTTATTGAATTTTAAAATCCATCACCATTTTTGGGACACCTGGTAGGAGCATAAATTTAGTAATAAAATATTAAAAAAAGTACCAAGTTTTATATCCATTTCAATACGTTTCGATATATGCACAATTAGTCGCTTGACGGATGATATTCAATCACCCTCCATGTCCTGTGAAGCATCTCTGAAGTTACAGTTTCAGTTGCGGCTATGATTCGACGCTTTAAATGGCTGATATCAGTAATTTTTTCACTGTACACAATGTTCTTAATGTAATCCCCATAAGAACAAGTCCAGAGGCGTAACGTCGGGGCTACATGGAGGGCCCGGAATTAGGCCATTTCGTACAATTCATGAGTTGGGGAACTTCTCATTCAAGGCTGTCTACTATCTAGTGAGCGGAGGAAAAACTTACATTATTTCCCTACATTTCAACACAAGAATTATTTCCGTACATTTAGGAATTATTTTTTTATAAGGTTGCAAAATCCCGGCATTCTTTTTCGATGACCCTGTACATTAATACGGCGTGGGCACCGAACCCGAATGTGGAAAATTCCCACATATTTTTATGGTTTGTAAAAAGCGCGAGCTAGTGTATTTATTAAAATATATATAGTATGTGTTCATTTTAAGGTATCTTGCATCAACAGTTGCTGCATTTTTAGTTCCTGCATCAACACGAAAGAAAAAAAAATTTAAATTGCCTATTCGGGATTTGTAAGTTCTTTTCTCATCATATATCATAATTTAATTAATTTTAAACTGTTTAATTCATAAAGGTGTGTGTGTTTTTTACTATTAGGGGGCTCTGCCCCCTACGAGCTACGCTCGCCAACCTCCGTTCTGGCACCGGGAGCTCTAAAAACTCGCTAATTTGATCGGAACTAAAACGGTTACAGAAGATTGAATTATAATTAAACGACAAGTGGCGATCTCCTGTAATCGGGTTTACATTCATTTTCTTTACTTTGACTGAGGAATTTTTAGGCCGAAACAATTACTGTCTAAACACCTAACAACTGTTTTCGTGATTGATTAAATAAGATAAATTAACTATTTAAATCAACCCGTGTAAAATGGCTTAGTAAACGATGTCGCTGAATCAGGGAATTTTATAACGATGGTATAGGAAAATTTTTTAAAGTAAAGACGTTTTAAATGTATTGTTTCCAATATGACGTAATTTTCACCAAAGTTTTCTTTCTATTATTAAAAGTATCAATATATCAATTACATGGCAATCTGAGTACATTTACGCGAGTTAGAGCAAGGACAGACATTCCGCCGGACAGACGACCAGAAAAACCAAAGTCATAAACATTTTTCAACTATTTCGTACAGTGTTAAAAAATAACAGAAAGTTGTTACATCTTTTTAATACTGTTGTGGGAAAAACTTTTCAAACGTTTTCAAACATTCTTTTATATTTAAAGTACTAAAATTGCTATTGTCATACATTAAAGTACACAGAAGTATTATTGACATATATAAAGTATATAAAATTATTATTGACATATTAGTTACATTTCAGTAAACCTTAGTTTTTGTCATTTCAATAGCTCCTTTTAAATTTTTTTTTAACTAAAAATAACTTCCCTCAAATTTATAAAAGTAATCAAAATCGAAAGGGTCAACTGTATAAATGGTTGTTCTTATCTCTTATTAGCGAGCTAGAGAAAATTACCTTGGTAAGAGGGGGAATTTTTTGTTAAATATGTTTTTGCAACCTATACACTGTTTCATATACACAACAATATTAACCCCTTCGCAACGAGTGACCTTTACAGAATTTTTAATCTTTTACCACCGGTTTTTCAAAACAAAAATTTGCGCCTAATTTAATCGCAAAAATGCTATGATTAAATAAGGCAAATATTACAATAAAATTTAACTGTGTGGGAATAATGAAGGATTCTGAGCATCTTATGCGTCACGTATACGTGTCGCTCGTCCCCAACGGGTTAATACAATTTATTTGTATATTACTTTTAAATGCTAAAGGTGTAAAATTAACAACTATAATATAAATTAAAATAACTTTTATTAGTTGTTTTACATGTTTCGACTCTTCTGAGTCATTTTCAAAAACAAAATGAGAATATTCTAAAGATGCACGGGCTTTGAAGTTATTATTTACATGTACTTTTTAAAAAAATTACGCACGTTATCTATTATTTTTTTACTTGATTGTTTATTTTCATATCTTTGAGCATGGAGTAATTCTAGCCACAGTTTCGGTAAATTAAAAGATGCCGCATCGTTACATATTGTATTTTTGCGCGTGTATTTTATTATACAATTTATTTGATTTAAGGAAGCTTTTTATCTATTTTTATATGCAAACAGAAGTAATTTGTATATGAAAAATAACGATATATATTTTTTATATGTATACACATATATAAATACCGGTTTGTCCGGCGGAATGTCTGTCCTTGCTCTAACTCGTTTAAATGTACTCAAATTGCCATGTAATTGATATATCGATACTTTTAATAATAGGAAGCAAATTTTGGTGAAAATTACATCATATTTGAAAAAAACATTTAAAACGTCTTATTGAAAACATTTTTCGTATACCATCGTTTTAAAATTCCCTGATGCAGCGACATTGTTTACTAAGCCATTTTGTACAGGTTGATATCAACTATTTAATAATATATAAACAAGCATAAAAGTTTATTAGATTTGTTTTCATAGCTGTTTATATCATTTCACAAACGTTTTCATATTCTTAAGTCCAAATTACAACAAGCCTTTTTAAAAAGCGCCAAAGCCTCTTAAAACAAACAAATACCCAATTGATGTATTTAAAAAAAGACCTTTTAAAAAGATTTTTAAGCATGACAATTAGATTAACATTTGACTTCATGTTATTATTTTTTTACAATAATCTCTGAAACAGCATTATAATAGTTAAAACAATTGCAGACTTGTGTTAAAGGTAATAATAATATTATGAACATTGTAGCACGCTGGTGTTCAAAATACACTACTTCCGTAATGCAGAAATTTAATAAGAGTACCTTTTTTACCATCCATTTTGCTTTTTACTAAATTATGTTTTAACCCAATTTCTTAAACAGAAAGAATCATGTTGCAACTTTCGGATTGTTAAGATTGTAAGCAATAACTATTTTCATGGAGATAAGTTCACTCTTAGCACTATATGGAGACGAAAGATGATATATTTCATCAGTGAAGATTATCTTCTTGCCGTTCAATTTACAGTTCACATAAAATTTTTGCAGTAACCATGGAAACAACCAGTGGCGTAGCCCGGGAGGGGGTTCAAACGCTCTGGTTACTAGTAATATTCTAAAGTTTTTTTATCCTTCATAATTACAGAAAGTTCCCCGATTAGATAAGACAAAGAAAACTTTACAAAATCAGTGGTATCCAGAGCACCTGGAAACCATGCCACTGGAAACAATCTCTTTAAACTTTCTTCCCAATCATATTAAATTTATTAATTTGAATAATTATGTACTATGCAAAACAGTTATAGACTTATGTTAAATAAAGTAGCAGTAATATAAATATACTAGCAGTAATATAAATATAGTAGCAGCAATATAAATATAGTAGCAATAAATACCTAATATACGATGTTATCTTGCAATCAAGATGAGATTTATATACAAAAATCTTTTAGGCTTATTAACTTGAGCTTCTTACTTCATTACATATTAATGCGCTTAAGAACTCCAATTTCATTAAGCATTTAATCGAAATGCATTATTAATGCATAAACTTAATAAGAGTATATTTATTAGCATTCAAATTGCCTTTTTTCGTAAAAGGAAAAAGATTAAGAAGAAAAAGATTAAATGCCGCTACTTTTTGATGTTTCAGATTATCATGCTATGATTAAATTTCCGGTTCATATTATTTTTTTTTTTACATTAACCCTGGAAACATGTTTTAAAGCTTATGCTCAAGCACAAAAAAAATGATTTTAATAATATGTAATATGCAAAACCGTTTCAGAATTATGTTAAAGAATGCAGCAGCTTTATAAACATAGTAGATACTTAAGACACGATATTATCTTGAAATATATATTTGTGTAAATGAGTCAATTGAGTTTCATTTGTAAAAACTTTCAGGTTAATTAACTTCGGCTTCTTACATTATTATATATTAATGTTTTTAAAGACCCCAATTTCGCTACTCCGGTAACAGAAAGGCATTACCTACAAAATTCCGTTTAACGGTATTATCTTTATTAGCATCCAGAATAATTTTCACTAAATTATTATTTTTCCCTGGTTGATAAAGAATCATTCTAGAATAGAGAGTTATACCGCGGATAAATTAAATAATTAAGATTATCTTGCATATATTTACTTGAACGTTATAAATCATATATTTCCGTTTTTCAATAATTTATTTCATAGAAAATAAGCTATTTTACATTTTAATCAATAAAACATGTCGATCATGTTAGTGCAATAAAAATATCCTGTTTATAAATTGTCGATTAATTACATAAATTATCTTAAAAAATTAGAAAAAACATACATTAAATTATAACACCTTGTAATAATATTTTAAATGCTAAAAAATGTAAATTAACAACATAATATACAGTGAAATTACTTTTATTAGATTGTTGACATGTTTCGGGTCACTCCGAGCCATTTTCAAAAACAAATGAGAATATTCTATAATTGCACGGTCTTTGAAGTTATTATTTGAAATGCTATCATTTAATTTTCATGTACTTTTTTTAAATTACGCACGTTGTCTTTTATTTTTACTTGGTTGTTTATTTTTATATTTTAATTTACCGAAATTGTGGCTCGAGTGACTCCATGGTTACAAATAATGTAAAAATAACGTGCATAAATTTTGAATAGTACGTGAAAATTATATGATAGCTTTTCAAATAACAACTTCAAAGCCCGTACAATTATAGAATATTCTCACTTGCTTTTGATAATAGCTCGAAGTGAGTCGAAACATGTCAAAAATCTAATAAAAGTAATTTTACTGTATATTATGTTTTTAGTTTACACCTCTTAGCATTTAAAAAATATATATTATTACAAGGTGTTATAATTTATTATATTTTAATTCACACTTGTATAAGTTGCAATAAACAAAATCATTTATTTTCAAGCGCTTTCAAACTTTTAGAGAAGGCATTATTATTTTTTATAAATTATCATTTTAATAGTAGTATTATTAGTTATGAAAACAACTTCACATTTCAATGTTTCTTTTTGGCTCCCTTGTACAAATGATCACAGGGGAACAAAAAAAAAATATTCAGCTGCATTACATCTCTTTGGTGATTTTTATACATACAAAAGCATTATAATATATGTAAAAGAATTTCAGACTCGTGTTAAAGAAAGTAGTAATATTTCAAAATATGTTACTTCAGCAAATGCAGAAATTTCATAAGAGTATCTTTTTTAGCATCAATGTTTCTTTTCGGCTCTCTTGTAATAATACTCACAGGGGAACAGATATATATATATATATATATTCTGCTGCATTACATCTCTTTGGTAATTTTTATACATACAAAAGCATTATAATATGTAAAAAAATTTCAGACCTATGTTAAAGAAAAAAGTAACAGTTCAAAATACGTTACTTCCGTAAATACAGAAATTTCGTAAGAGTATCTTTTTTAGCATTCATTTTGCTTTTTACTAAATTGTGTTATTCCTCTTTTTAAGGAAAAAACATAATATTTTCTCCCTGTTAAGATTATCAGTAATATTAAGTTCCATGAAGATAAGTTCACTGTTAGCATTAAATGGAGAAGAAAGGGGATAAATTTCATCAGTTAAGAGTATGTTGTTACCATTAAATTTTTAGTTCCCGTTAAATTTTTCCAATAACATTGGAAACAACCTGTTTTAAATCAACCTGTGCCCAATCATACAGAATTTATTAATTTTAATAATTATGTAATATGCAAAAGAATTACAGACTTATGCTAAAGAAAGTAGCAGCATTATAAACATAGTAGCAATAAATATCTAATACACGATATTATCCTGCAATCAAAAAGAGTTTCATGTACAGGGATGAGATTTCTACGACTTTTTGCATGCCAGTACATTCTTAGGGAAAATGTTTACCTTCTAAATCGTAGAACGTTCCAATTAAATAAAAAAAACATTTTCTCTAAGATTATATTGATATGCAAAATGTCGGAGAAATCTCATCCATGTATATATAAAAAAAATTTAGGCTTATTAACTTTTGCTTCTTATTTCATTACCTATTAATGCGCTTAAGAACTCCAATTTTATTAAGCTTTTAGCCTAAAGGCATTATTAATGCAAAAATTTAATAAGAGTATCTTTATTAGCAATCAGATTGCCATTCGCATTTTTTTTTTCATTTTTCGTAAAAGGACATTTTAAGAAAAAGAATCATGCTGCAGCTTTTCGATGCTTAAGATTATCTTGTTATCATTAAATTTACGGTTCATATTAATTTCTTGCAATAACCTTAAAAATAAATGTTAAAGCTTATGACCAAGTGCAGAAAAATTATTTTTATACTATATAATATGCAAAATCGTTACAGAAGGTTAAAACAAGCAGCAGAATTAAAAACACGTTAGATACTTAATACACGATATTATCTTGAAATATCAAGTTGTGTAAATGAGTGAATTAAGTTTTATATGTAAAAGCTTTCAGGTTAATTAACTTCGGCTTCTTACGTTATTAGATATTAATGTTTTTAAAGATCCCAATTACATTACTCCAGTAACAGAAAGGCATTATCTGCGTAATACCGTTTATCGGTATTCTCTTTATTAGAATGTAGAATATTTTTTACTCAATTAATTTTTTTTCTTGTTGATGAAGAATCATTCTAGAATAGGGAGTTATACCGCAGATAAATTAGATAATTAAGATTATCTTGCATATGTTTACTTGAACGTTATAAATCTTATATTTCCGTTTTTCGATAATTGATTTAATCGAAAATAAGTTGTTCTACATTTTAATGAATAAAGCATGTTGATCATGTTAATGAAATAAAAATATATTGTTGATTAATTGTCAATTAATTACATAAATTATCTTTCAAAAATAGAAAAAACAATTTAAAATGTTTAAAACTTTTGGCTTAAAATGATAATTTAGTTCGGTTTTCAATAATCCTTTTAGGGTGCGTTAATATCCTCTAAAGTTCAACGATTAAAAATTGTTGATCTAATTAATGCAAAAAATATATCATAATATTTATTTATTATTGTCTTATTTTTTTTTATCTTTAATCTTTCATCTTTATTTACTCTTTATAAATCTGTAATTCTTTAATCTTCATTTATTATTATCTTTCATCTTTATTTCTTTAGTATATCTTTAATCTTTTAATGTAAACAATATATCTTTAACAATTATTAGCTATTTCGCAACTGTCGATAAACGATATAAATGATCTTAGCAAGTAATTTTTATGGGGTCAGGTAACTTTTAAGATGTTAAAAAATCTATTATTTAATAGCTTATATTAACAGTTGAATTTTTAGAAGCATTTTAAAAACAGCCCCATGCAAAAACGTACTTTAGAAGGGAAGTTATGTCCGAAACTATTTTAACTCTTTTTATATCATCAAGAAGTAATTTTATCTTTAAAGTCAATTTTCTCAAAATGGCGATTTTTTTTATTTCGCGCATGATTTCTAAGGAATGGCTAGATAGAAATTCGCGAATTTTTTACTAAAAACATAAACTTTATAGATTCACAAAACTACCTATTATCATACTCATCAAGTAAGAAATTTAGAAATTATAAGTTTTTTTATAAAAAAAATTCAAAATTTCAGTATTTTTTTTCTTTAAAACTATCATTATATTTTTTCCACTGTAGGTCATTTTAAACACATATTATATATATACTCAATAATAATAATAATAATAAAAGCTCACTGTGATAATTCAATTATGAGACATTCTGTGCCGCAAGGCATAAAAATTGAATTTATTTATTATAAATTATTAAATTTCAAATTAAATTAAAAAAAAAGTTATATACACTTAGATTGTTTTTCAGAACACTAACTGTTAGACATTATCTCTGTTAATATGTGCGTAAACTTTCATATCCAAAAGAAAAATCCAACTGATATTGTTATTCATATTCACTTTAAAACACATTCTTGCCAATAACAGTCCTTTTCACGCACAGAACAGGATCTTATATCATAATTTTTAATATGTCACTGCAAAACGAAAGCACATATGCTGAGATGTCTATTTTAACATCATAAACTATAACTGTGTATCTTAAAAATGCATTGAAATTTTATCTATAATTAGCAATTATTAGCTATTTCAAAACTGTCGACAAAAGATATAAATGATCGTAACGAGTAATTTTAAGGGGTCTAGTACCTTTTAATGTGTCAAATAATCAATTTCTTCTAATAGTTTATATTTAAATTTGATTTTTAAGAACATTTTAACAGAAATCTCTTGCTAAAATTTGCTTTAGGAAGTTATGTTCAAAATAGTTTGAGGTTTTTTTTATATGATAAAATGGTAATTTGATCTTTAAAGTCAATTTCCTCAAAACGGCGTTTTGGCCATCACGCGTATGATTTCTAAAAAATGGCTGCGTAGAATTTCCTTAAATTTTGACTAAAAGTCAATTCTATCATTTCTATTATTTTGACAAACGCAAATTTTGATAAACATAATAATAAATCATAATTCTTTATTATTATGTTTATCAAATAAGAAGTTTAGAAATTATGAAGATTTTTATTTAAACAAAACTTCAAAATTTTGATGGGTTTTTTATTTATTTTTTACAGAATAACTAATGATTTTATTTTTTTCTAGTACAAGTTATTTTAAGGATATATTTTATCTCTACTCATTAAAACAGTTTGTCTTGCCGTCAATTATGAAACATTTTGCATGCAAGGCATAAGCTGAATTCATTCATTAAAAAAGCATTAAATTTCAAATGAAACTAAAAAAAATAATAATATGCATCTAGACTCTTTTTCAGAGCATTAACTGTGAAATCACTATTAGGGTAACTTTAACACACGTAATTTGTCCGTTTAAATGTATATGACCCCATTAAAAATAATAATCGACTTCAAGGGATTGTTTCTCACCTTTTTGCACTGATATTTACTAATTGCACGTCAGTTGTCATATTTTAGTCAGAATGTTTTGGCACAACATAGTGTCTTTTTGCTAATCCTTCATTGTTATCCAAATTCACTTTAAACCCCATTCTTGCACATTTTGGCGCACATAACATGATCTCCTATCATATTTTTTGACCTGACACTGTAAAAAAGGCGGCTATTTTAAATTCATATTTCATGTCAACATTAGATGTTCGTACTGAAAAAAACAAAGTTTGTTACAAATTTAATGGATAGACATAACTCCCAATCAGATGGTTATTTTCGTTTTTCTCTGCGTCTATTTAGCAATAAAATAGTATGGGGGCGATTCTTTTTTTTTTTACCGATTGTATATCAAAATATAAGATTGTATCCATTATGATCTGTGGGCGATAATTATAATTATCCCGCACAAGTCACACAGTGTGCCGAAACGAGAAATTTCCAGGAAATAGGCGAAAATTGTATGAATTTTCCCAAAGTTTGTCAACTATGTAGTGTTTCTATAATTCGCACAACATAGAAAACCATATATTTTTTTTACCCTTACATATCGTCTAGGTCCGGTAGGGAAAACACGTGAAAGCCAAAAACGAGTAACTGCAGATTTTTTTTTTTCAATGTAAGTTCAATATTTTTATAGTGTTGTAAATCATGTTTTTTCGTCTTGTGATCAAAATTCTGAACTTAATATATTTTATAATTAATTGGGTTTTGATACCTATATATTGTTTTATTTATTTATTTTTGATTTTCAATAATTTTGTCTTGTAAAATCAAGCTTCTTCACTGTCTTGCAAAATAGGTGGTACATTCCTCTTCTGTAGGCATCTGAAGAGCGACAAATGTTGGGATTATCTTCATCCAGTTGCAACTTTGGCAGTTAGTGGTGCTTGATTGAATTGTATCAATCAAACGTAATTTTCAGTCCACGAAAAATAAAAAGTAAACATGCTTCTGCACTAAGCTCATTAAAAGAATATACTCTTTTGTTTAAAAATAAATACAAATTTTATATTTTTGAATTTAAAATGTATAAAATTAATAACCATTGCCGTTGTGGTATCGTGGTCCCATACATAAAATTAAACATATCCGTTCGCATAGAACGAAAAACTTTTATTTAAAAACAACAATTGTAAAAAAATATGCTAGTAAAATTTTACATGATATTACAAGACATTTTTTGTAGATCCCAGGAACCCATGAAAAAACAAGGTCCTACTCTCCAGCACTCAAAAACCAGTCTGCCTCTCAATCGCGAAAAACTCCATCCCTTCCTCTCTGCATAATCTTTTGATTCTCCTTGATTGACGCACCTTTCTTCCTTTTCTCCTATCACTTCGTATCTCAGAGTTCTTCGAAATCCATTTCTTTTGTCATACTATTCATACGAATATCTTCTTGACACATTTTAAACCCCTTCAGATAATCTTCTTATAGATAAAGTTCACACACATTTGGCAAGGCTATACAAAGCATGAAAGCTTTTAATTCTTACTTGAAATGAAGAAAGGATTTATTCTCTCTAGGATAATCCTCTTACAATAGGCGCCAATGCAGACCTATCACTCTTCTTTATTCTGGGATTATTTTAATCCTTTCAGAATGAAATATGCTGATGACCTCCGAGCCATCATTCCGTGATTGGAAATTGTGAACTGACTCAATAAACGCACTGAAAACCGTTTTGACAATGTCTTAAAAAAAAAGCCACTCCGTAAAAGTGTGGGCCATAATGAATACAAAAATAGCAGTTTTCATAATTCACACTTTTAAAAACAATTCTCGTACATTTAAAGCAACATTATAGATAAAGACAAGTACTTTTATTATTTTTTTTTCAATACAAAACAATTTAATAATCTATTCGCATATTCTTTAATAAAGTGCAAATTTTGTTGTTTATCAAAATATGCAAGCTTCTTACTTTTAAAAAATACTTTTTTTTTCGGGACATCAAATACTTTGGAATTCTTAACAAAGACAAAAATCAAATCAAATAAAACTAGCAAATAATTTGAAATATATTTTTTTAACTGAATTCGCCATTTCAAAAATAATAATATATTCAGTTTAAATAAATTTTACATATGAAATAAAAATTGGCTTTCAAAGTAAATTGAATACCTACGCATTAAGAGATAAAAGCATAATGAAAATGAAATAAATCTTTACTTTTCTCAGTGATATCCTAATCGCTATAATCGTTTTTATTCCTTTTGTACTGAATTTTAATTCCCCCCCCTTTTTTTTTCTTTTGCAAACTTTCTATATGAATTTAAAAATATAATCTTATTAATCATTTTCAATTAAAGAAACATTCATTTCTATTATAGCATTTTAAATTTAATTTGAGAACTAAATCTTTTGCTACGATAGACTGAATAAAAATGATAATTTTTTTTCATTGTGTTTTAAGTTGGTTAGACATTTAAATCAGTTTTGCTATTAATAAAAAAAGTCATAGTGAAAAACACATAAAATATTAATCAAAACTAAACAAATATCACAAAAGAACTAAAGATAAAAAGATGTAAAATATATTCTAATGCCAAATTGCATGACGTCAAAGAAATCAAATCTCATTCTTTTGAATGATAATCACAATTTCCATAATGGTTTTAATTCTTTTCTACTGAATTTTTACATCTTTAATATAAAAAAGATTTTTTAAAGAAAAAATAAAACATTTTCAGCTAGATAATCTGATTTAGTAAATGGCGTAACTGCTGTGAGATTTAAAATGTCAATTTAAAAGATCAAAGGATTTTAAAAGTTAATTCACCTGAAAAACAGCCTGATACAGCCTTAAATTATATCTAGTTTCATTAGAAAATATTTAAATGTTTCATCTGCATTTATTTGTTATATTGATTGATCTAAAGATGATTTGCTTATAATAATGCATACGTTGCTGCATTCTTACCTTTTTGTATTTTCGCTATTGAAATAACATGTTATGTACGTGTTGTTTGTGTCAAAATAGTATGGTCATCTGGCATTTTGAACTATTTGGTTTGTTTATTCTGTAAGGGCTTCTATTGTTAAGATTAGGACTACATTATTTTATTTGTAATTTGACACGGCTCTTTGGTATTGTGATTTCATTGTGTATGGTCAGTTTCTTATGTTTCAATGGTTAAATTTTACATAAAGTTTTATATATTGAACTTCCATAATGATATGCTGCATTTGCGCAATCATTTGTGGATAGTTATACTTTTTATTTTAATTTTTATATTCATAAGAATATCGTTCTATAGCAGCCATCAATTAGATTTCATCTAATTACAGCCCAAATTTTGGTATATTTTATATTTTCATAATTATTAAATACATTATTTTAATGCTGCTTATGCGCAAATTTTGATATATTTCTTGTATTTCATTAACATCATTTTACGTTGCTGCATTCTTAACTTTTTGTATTTTCGCTATTGAAATAACATGTTAATTTGGCCGTTTGAATTGTTTTTGTTTGTGTCAAAATAGTATGGCCATCTTGCATTTTGAACTATTTAGTTTGTTTATTCTGTAAGGGCTTCAATTGTTAAGGTTGGGACTACATTTTTTAATTTGTAATTTGACACGGCTCTTTGGTATTGTGATTTCATTGTGTATGGTCAGTTTCTTATGTTTCAATGGTTAAATTTTACATAAAGTTTTATATATTGAACTTCCATAATGATATGCTGCATTTGCGCAATCATTTGTGGATAGTTATACTTTTTATTTTAATTTTTATATTCATAAGAATATCATTCTATAGCAGCCATCAATTAGATTTCATCTAATTACAGCCCAAATTTTGGCATATTTTATATTTTCATAATTATTAAATACATTATTTTAATGCTGCTTATGCGCAAATTTTGATGTATTTCTTGTATTTCATTAATATCATTTTACGTTGCTGCATTCTTAACTTTTTGTATTTTCGCTATTGAAATAACATGTTAATTTGGCCGTTTGCATTGTTTTTGTTTGTGTCAAAATAGTATGGTCATCTTGCATTTTGAACTATTTAGTTTGTTTATTCTGTAAGGGCTTCTATTGTTAAGATTGGGACTACATTTTTTAATTTGTAATTTGACACGGCTCTTTGGTATTGTGATTTCATTGGGTATGGTCAGTTTCTTATGTTTCAATGGTTAAACTTTACATAAAGTTATATATATATATATATATATATATATATAACAAAGTTGTCATTTAATAGATCTTCTTTCATGTGATTCAACAAACAACTTTTCTATCAATAGCATTTGTATATCAACAACATGAGGTCAAAGCATGAAGCTTTTCGCTTAAAGGGCAAGAGCAAATAAGCCTTATATTTTCAGCTACTAATTGTTAAAAAATTAAATATTTTCCTTAAAATACGTAACTGTTATATTTATAGTTGAAATTTTAAATAAATGTTAAGTCTATAACTAAATAGTAAGTTGTAAGTATAGCCTTTTAAAGGTAACATGTTTTGCTCTGTTTTCCTCTGAGAAAGTCCTTTATCTAACAGTCGCCTTTGTACAGAGTAAATTTATTTGAATCCACGCTATTTCTGGTAGATTAATTTAATAAACCACAAACTTTCATTTTTACTAGCTGTTTAACCCATTCTACGCACAGGAGTTCATCGATTTAATTCTAAAACCAAAATAAATTTAAAAAAATCAGCACAACCAAATGTATCTATGTAATATGTAGAAAAATATTTTTATACTACTGTGCTTTTTTTTAATGAAATTTAATTTATCATGTTGCTATGGCAGCAGACGATAAAACGATTTCTTTGGAATAAGGGAATAAATAGAATAAAATGTTTTGTTGATGTTTGTGATAAAATGTTTTTCTTTATTTTTAGAAAAAAGGTAATAACTAATCGCAATTAAATAATCTCTAATTATCTGCATGCGACGTAAAATAATTATCGTAATACCCGCTACAACTTCTTAGTTTTGCAGCGTGCAGTACGTAATGTGTATATCTCACATTGCAGTAAACATTTAGAACTGGTTAGAACTCGCGCAATTACGGGTTAAACATTAACAAGTGGGTAAGTGTGATCGAAGATCGCTCAAAGGGTTTCGTTTAATATTCCTTTCAAAACATTTTATCATTTCTTTAATAAATTCCAACAAATTTCATTTAGCAAAAGAAAAAAAAAAAGTCATGTTTTTTATAAAATAAAAATTTACCGGTCTATTTTTTCATTTTTTCGAATATCTAAACCAGCCGCATAGCGAGCCAAGCCCGCTATTATATTCTGTCATACTAATATCCGTAATACGGACTAAATGCAATATTTAAAAAATAATTTCAAAATTAAACAGATTGTACACCTTCAAAATGTTAAAATATGCGAATATTTCCATAATCGGATTTTTATCACGATTCAATATGTTTCTCAAACCTCAAACTCATATATTTACTATTATCTATTATTTATATTGATACTCGCTTTGTATTATTCTCAAACATTTGAAAAATTAGTTAAACTTCCCATATGACGTCAGATTTTCGTTATAATTCTCTAATTCAGTGGTATTAATCTGCTTTGTGCACTTACACATACTCCTTGTATTATTGAGAAATCTTAGACATTTTCCGTTTTATTACGACTATGACGTCAATCAATTTTTTTTCATATTAATCTTTTTTTTTCATTTGGTGAAACTTTTTATTTCATTTTTCACGTGGAAATCGTCTGATAGAAAATTAATTATTGTAGAAAGAATTTCTGCGTGGATTTTTAATTTTTGGCATCTGCTATAACGAAAAATGTTTAAATTTAATAGGAAAAGGCTGTTAGAGTTTTGGTTTTTTATCTCTATTTATTAAAATAATACGAATTTTTCAAATTTTAATATTTTCAGCTCTTCACAGCTGATATTCTCATTTATACACAAAGTTTCAACTCTGTAAGTTACATAGTTTTCGAGAATGGCGCTGTGACAGACAGACAACGCAGCGGGAGCAATAGGGTTTCGTGAGATGAACGAAACCCTAAAAAAATGGCAAAAATTCGACAAAAACTTAAAATACAAAAAATTTTCGAATTTTTTGCCCCAATCGTTCATGGGTCCCCTACCAGCAACCCGTGTGATAAATTTCGTAACCCTGCGCCCTGTGGTTTCCGAGTTGAGGTTACATAGATACGCGCACGGATTTTAATAGGGTAGATTCATTGGCACTTAAATCAAAAATATAAAAAATTATGCATCTTATGACATAGCATTTTGTATTATAATCTTCGTTCCCAGCGTTTTCTATGCAGAAGACGTTTTCTTTGCCCAGAGAAGCTTCTAAGCAACAAGCTAAGAGTGCCTTTATCGGATTTCTGTTTGCTGTTTAGACGTCTGAAAAAAATTTTTGTCTTAAATTTAAAAAATATAATAGGAACTATTGTGTTTTTAGGTGCGTTCGTAATTATATAAATACGTAGCACCTATTGTCGTCGTCTGGTCCGTCCGTCTGTCTGCCCGCATATAACAACGCAAAAACTACCCAACCGAATGGTTTGAAATTTTAAAAATATTATCTTTGCAGAATTTTGTCCAGACATTTCAAATTTTATGAAAATTGAATCAAAACTTTAGAAGATATCAATAAAAATATTTATTAAGAAAAGTTTTTTTTTTTTTTTTTTAAATCGGTGCTTTTTTGTTATAGGAGCTTCCGAGGTTTAATCTTCAAGCGACTGAGATACTTATTTTATAACAAAGATTAATCTACAGACGATATCATTCATTTCATCGAATTAAAAATCATCAAGATCTGAATTATATAACTAACTATAGTACGAACGCACCTCATTTGGCACGTTTGAAGTACAATTTCCAACTTGTTTGATACCTTGATCAAATAACACACTCATCCTCAAATTCACTGATTGGCATTTAAATTAAGAGTTGAAAATATGAGACGTCATAAATCTCTAAAAATGTTAGAAAAAAACTTTTTTTCTTAAAATTATAATAGAATCAACAGTATATTTCTTTTAAATGCTAAAAAGTGTAAATTAACAACATAATATACAGTAAAATAACTTTTATTAGGTTGTTGACATGTTTCGGCTCACTCCTAGCCATTTTCAAAAACAAATGAGAATATTCTACAGTTACACGGTCCTTGAAGTTATTATTTGAAATGCTATCATTTCATTTTTATGTATTACTTTTTAAAAATTATGCACGTTATCTTTTATTTTTACTTGGTTGTTTATTTTCATATTTGTAACCATGGAGTCACTCGAGCCAAAATTTCGGCAAGTTAAAAGATGCTGCTTCGTTACATATTGTATTTTTGCGTGTTACTATCTCTACGGTTTCTTTTATTATGGATGGATAGTATAGACTGGAGGGGGTAATTATTTTACTTTAATTGAAATTTCTTTGAATGGTTTCTTCTTGATATAATCTTGCCAGGGCAGTGGTTTTTCTATTATATTTAATATCAGCTATATGCTGCTTTTTTTTTTTAACTAACTTTCCTGCTTGTCATGCCAATATAGTAATTCTTAGATACGTCTTCTTTAATAAAAGATATTTGTAATTCTCCTGAATAATTCTCAAAATTAATTGGATCAATTTTACTGCAAACGATATTCTTTAATTTCTGAGAGGATTTGGCTATTAAGCAGATATTGAAACGTATAAGTCTGTATTTTAATTTTTCAAAAAAGCTTGGACAATATTGAATATTATACAGTTTGTAATTTTGCGAATCAACTTTGTTTTCCGGTTTCTTATTATTAGAGATCTCCACGATTAATTTATTAATATTATTAATTTATTTATTTATTATATTGTTAGAATCAACAGTATTTATGATCTATTGATTTAATAAACCATTCAATCTCTTTTTCAAGTGCTGGCACTGGCAGCTATATAAAATGAAGAAAATAATAGCATTTCTTATGATTCTTATGAAAACAAAAATAACAATGTATCTTAAATGAGAAATGATAATGGAATGTACTGAACGATTTCTATTTCATACCAGCAAGAGATGAACCATTGTCGTTTTCAGCTACAGCATATAAATTATGAAAGCTTTTAATGGAAACTGTTTCACTACGAATTTATTTTTTCTTTACGGGTACATTCATATTTGATCCCTGTTCTCGTTTATTTTTTAAATTAAAGCACTTGTTTTAATACTTTTAAGTGCATTTTTAGATCGTCTTTTTTAAAAGATATATTGTATAATTCTTTCTAGAATCTATTATCTTTTTACTTTCTTCTATCTTTACAAGAAAAAAGGTATTGGATTCATGAAAATTTTCGACGGATTTATACGTTTTAGAAAGTCCTGAAAACGATTTTACTGTTTTTAGAAAATGTCTGCCTGTGAGCCTGTGACTCTGTCTATGACTCTGTTTGTCTCTCTGTATTTGACAAAAACTTTGTGGGCGCTCTATCTCAGGAACAAATGCACGAAATTTAATAAAACTTTATATTCTATTAGTCCCTGAAATAAATTGGTGCTGATTAGTTTTTGGGGAAAATCTCCCAATAGGTGGCGTTGCTACGCTACATTTTTCGCAATTTCCGCAATAGCTCTATCTCAAGAACTAATGCACTTATTTTCATCAAACTTCAGATTCAGTTAGAGCTTTACATGAATAGACGCTGATTACGTTTTGGTGTGGATATCCCAATAGGTGTTGCTGCTGTACCACTTTTTGTATGATTTTTCGATAGCTATATCTCAAGAACTAATGAATGGAATTTCGTCAAACTTCAGATTATGTTAGACCATGACATAAATAGAGATGCTGCTTAAGTTTTCGTGTAAATAGCCCAACAGGTGACGCTGCTATGCTACTCAAGATCTAATGCATGGATTTTCATCAACCTTCAGATTCAGTTAGACGTTGACATAAGTTGTTGTTGATTAGATTTTGGTCTATATCTCCCTAAAGGTGGCACTTCTAGACTACATTTTGCAGATATTATACGATTTTAGCAATAGTCATGTCTCAAGAACTAATGCACGGAATTTAATAAAACTTTAGATTCAGTTAGAAATTGATGTAAATTGGTGCTGATTCGGTTTTGGTGCATTTGAAACTTATATGAGATAGAAGAAAGAAACGATAAGATTTCTATTATTTTGACAAAAGCAAATTTTGATAAACATAATAATAAATCATAATTCTTTATTATTCTGTTTATCAAATAAGAAGTTTAGAAATTATGAAGATTTTTATTTAAACAAAACTTTATTTTTTACAGAATAACTAATGATTTTATTTTTTTCTAGTACAAGTTATTTTAAGGATATATTTTATCTCTGCTCATTAAAACAGTTTGTCTTGCCGTCAATTATGAAACATTTTGCATGCAAGGCATATAAGCTGAATTCATTCATTAAAAAAGCATTAAATTTCAAATGAAACTAAAAAAAATAATAATATGCATCTAGACTCTTTTTCAGAACATTAACTGTGAATTCACTATTAGGGTAACTTTAACACACGTAATTTGTCCGTTTAAATGTATCTGACCCCTTTAAAAATAATAATCGACTTCAAGGGATTGTTTCTCAACTTTTTGCACTGATATTTACTCATTGCACGTCAGTTGTCATATTTTAGTCAGAATGTTCTGGCACAACATAGGGTCTTTTTGCTAATCCTTCATTGTTATCCAAATTCACTTTAAACCCCTTTCTTGCACATTTTGGCGCACATAACATGATCTCCTATCATATTTTTTGACCTGACACTGTAAAAAAGGCGGCTATTTTAAATTCATATTTCATGTCAACATTAGATGTTCGTACTGAAAAAAACAAAGTTTGTAACAAATTTAATGGATAGACATAACTCCCAATCAGATGGTTATTTAGTTTTTCTCTGCGTCTATTTAGCAATAAAATAGTATGGGGGCGATTTTTTTCTTTTACCGATTGTATATCAAAATATAAGATTGTATCCATTATGATCTGTGGGCCATAATTATAATTATCCCGCACAAGTCACACAGTGTGCCGAAACGAGAAATTTCCAGAAAATAGGCGAAAATTGTATGAATTTTCCCAAAGTTTGTCAACTATGTAGTGTTTCTATAATTCGCACAACATAGAAAACCATATATTTTTTTACCCTTACATATCGTCTAGGTCCGGTAGGGAAAACACGCGAAAGCCAAAAACGAGTAACTGCAGATTTTTTTTTTTTCAATGTAAGTCCAATATTTTTATAGTGTTGTAAATCATGTTTTTTCGTCTTGTGATCAAAATTCTGAACTTAATATATTTTATAATTAATTGGGTTTTGATACCTATATATTGTTTTATTTATTTATTTTTGATTTTCAATAATTTCGTCTTGTAAAATCAAGCTTGCAAAATAGGTGGTACATTCCTCTTCTGTAGGCATCTGAAGAGCGACAAATGTTGGGATTATCTTCATCCAGTTGCAACTTTGGCAGTTAGTGGTGCTTGATTGAATTGTATCAATCAAACGTAATTTTCAGTCCACGAAAAATAAAAAGTAAACATGCTTCTGCACTAAGCTCATTAAAAGAATATACTCTTTTGTTTAAAAATAAATACAAATTTTATATTTTTGAATTTAAAATGTATAAAATTAATAACCATTGCTGTTGTGGTATCGTGGTCCCATACATAAAATTAAACATATCCGTTCGCATAGAACGAAAAACTTTTATTTAAAAACAACAATTGTAAAAAAATATGCTAGTAAAATTTTAGATGATATTACAAGACATTTTTGTAGATCCCAGGAACCCATGAAAATACAAGGTCCTACTCTACAGCACTCAAAAACCAGTCTGTCTCTCAATCGCGAAAAACTCCATCCCTTCCTCTCTGCATAATCTTTTGATTCTCCTTGATTGACGCACCTTTCTTCCTTTTCTCCTATCACTTCGTATCTCAGAGTTCTTCGAAATCCATTTCTTTTGTCATACTATTCATACGAATATCTTCTTGACACATTTTAAACCCCTTCAGATAATCTTCTTATAGATAAAGTTCACACACATTTGGCAAGGCTATACAAAGCATGAAAGCTTTTAATTCTTACTTGAAATGAAGAAAGGATTTATTCTCTCTAGGATAATCCTCTTACAATAGGCGCCAATCCAGACCTATCACTCTACTTTATTCTGGGATTATTTTAATCCTTTCAGAATGAAATATGCTGATGACCTCCGAGCCATCATTCCGTGATTGGAAATTGTGAACTGACTCAATAAACGCACTGAAAACCGTTTTGACAATGTCTGCAAAAAAAAGCCACTCCGTAAAAGTGTGGTCCATAATGAATACAAAAATAGCAGTTTTCATAATTCACACTTTTAAAAACAATTCTCGTACATTTAAAGCAACATTATAGATAAAGACAAGTACTTTTATTATTATTTTTTTCAATACAAAACAATTTAATAATCTATTCGCATATTCTTTAATAAAGTGCAAATTTTGTTGTTTATTAAAATATGCAAGCGTCTTACTTTTAAAAAATATTTTTTTTTTCGGGACATCAAATACTTTGGAATTCTTAACAAAGACAAAAATCAAATCAAATAAAACTAGCAAATAATTTGAAATATATATTTTTTAACTGAATTCGCCATTTCAAAAATAATAATATATTCAGTTTAAATAAATTTTACATATGAAATAAAAATTGACTTTCAAAGTAAATTGAATGCCTACGCATTAAGAGATAAAAGCATAATGAAAATGAAATAAATTTTTACTTTTCTCAGTGATATCCTAATCGCTATAATCGTTTTTATTCCTTTTGTACTGAATTTTAATTCCCCCCTTTTTTTTTCTTTTGCAAACTTTCTATATGAATTTAAAAATATAATCTTATTAATCATTTTCAATTAAAGAAACATTCATTTCTATTATAGCATTTTAAATTTAATTTGAGAACTAAATCTTTTGCTACGATAGACTGAATAAAAATGATATTTTTTTTTCATTGTGTTTTAAGTTGGTTAGACATTTAAATCAGTTTTTCTATTAATAAAAAAAGTCATAGTGAAAAACACATAAAATATTAATCAAAACTAAACAAATATCACAAAAGAACTAAAGATAAAAAGATGTAAAATACATTCTAATGCCAAATTGCATGACGTCAAAGAAATCAAATCTCATTCTTTTGAATGATAATCACAATTTCCATAATGGTTTTAATTCTTTTCTACTGAATTTTTACATCTTTAATATAAAAAAGATTTTTTAAAGAAAAAAATAAAACATTTTCAGCTAGATAATCTGATTTAGTAAATGGCGTAACTGCTGTGAGATTTAAAATGTCAATTTAAAAGATCAAAGAATTTTAAAAGTTAATTCACCTGAAAAACTATCTGATACAGCCTTAAATTATATCTAGTTTCATTAGAAAATATTTAAATGTTTTATCTGCATTTATTTGTTATATTGATTGATCTAAAGATGATTTGCTTATAATAATGCGTACGTTGCTGCATTCTTAACTTTTTGTATTTTCGCTATTGAAATAACATGTTAATTTGGCCGTTTGCATTGTTTTTGTTTGTGTCAAAATAGTATGGTCATCTTGCATTTTGAACTATTTGGTTTGTTTATTCTGTAAGGGCTTCTATTGTTAAGATTAGGACTACATTATTTCATTTGTAATTTGACACGGCTCTTTGGTATTGTGATTTCATTGTGTATGGTCAGTTTCTTATGTTTCAATGGTTAAATTTTACATAAAGTTTTATATATTGAACTTCCATAATGATATGCTGCATTTGCGCAATCATTTGTGGATAGTTATACTTTTTATTTTAATTTTTATATTCATAAGAATATCGTTCTATAGCAGCCATCAATTAGATTTCATCTAATTACAGCCCAAATTTTGGTATATTTTATATTTTCATAATTATTAAATACATTATTTTAATGCTGCTTATGCGCAAATTTTGATATATTTCTTTTATTTCATTAACATCATTTTACGTTGCTGCATTCTTAACTTTTTGTATTTTCGCTATTGAAATAACATGTTAATTTGGCCGTTTGCATTGTTTCTGTTTGTGTCAAAATAGTATGGTCATCTTGCATTTCGAACTATTTAGTTTGTTTATTCTGTAAGGGCTTCTATTGTTAAGATTGGGACTACATTTTTTAATTTGTAATTTGACACGGCTCTTTGGTATTGTGATTTCATTGTGTATGGTCAGTTTCTTATGTTTCAATGGTTAAATTTTACATAAAGTTTTATATATTGAACTTCCATAATGATATGCTGCATTTGTGCAATCATTTGTGGATAGTTATACTTTTTATTTTAATTTTTATATTCATAAGAATATCATTCTATAGCAGCCATCAATTAGATTTCATCTAATTACAGCCCAAATTTTGGCATATTTTATATTTTCATAATTATTAAATACATTATTTTAATGCTGCTTATGCGCAAATTTTGATGTATTTCTTGTATTTCATTAACATCATTTTACGTTGCTGCATTCTTAACTTTTTGTATTTTCGCTATTTAAATAACATGTTAATTTGGCCGTTTGCATTGTTTTTGTTTGTGTCAAAATAGTATGGTCATCTTGCATTTTGAACTATTTAGTTTGTTTATTCTGTAAGGGCTTCTATTGTTAAGATTGGGACTACATTTTAATTTGTAATTTGACACGGCTCTTTGGTATTGTGATTTCATTGGGTATGGTCAGTTTCTTATGTTTCAATGGTTAAACTTTACATAAAGTTTTATATATATATATATATATATATATATATATATTACAAAGTTGTCATTTAATAGATCTTCTTTCATGTGATTCAACAAACAACTTTTCTATCAATAGCATTTGTATATCAACAACATGAGGTCAAAGCATGAAGCTTTTTGCTTAAAGGGCAAGAGCAAATAAGCCTTATATTTTCAGCTACTAATTGTTAAAAAATTAAATATTTTCCTTAAAATACGTAACTGTTATATTTATAGTTGAAATTTTAAATAAATGTTAAGTCTATAACTAAATAGTAAGTTGTAAGTATAGCCTTTTAAAGGTAACATGTTTTGCTCTGTTTTCCTCTGAGAAAGTCCTTTATCTAACAGTCGCCTTTGTACAGAGTAAATTTATTTGAATCAACGCTATTTCTGGTAGATTAATTTAATAAACCACAAACTTTCATTTTTACTAGCTCTTTAACCCATTCTACGCACAGGAGTTCATCGATTTAATTCTAAAACCAAAAAAAAAAAAAAAAAAAAAAAAAAAAAAAAAATCAGCACAACCAAATGTATCTATGTAATATGTAGAAAAATATTTTTATACTACACTGTGTTTTTTTTTTAATGAAATTTAATTTATCATGTTGCTATGGCAGCAGACGATAAAACGATATCTTTGGAATAAGGGAATAAATAGAATAAAATGTTTTGTTGATGTTTGTGATAAAATGTTTTTCTTTATTTTTAGAAAAAGGGTAATAACTAATCGCAATTAAATAATCTCTAATTATCTGCATGCGACGTAAAATAATTATCGTAATACCCGCTACAACTTCTTAGTTTTGCAGCGTGCAGTACGTAATGTGTATATCTCACATTGCAGTAAACATTTAGAACTGGTTAGAACTCGCGCAATTACGGGTTAAACATTAACAAGTGGGTAAGTGTGATCTAAGATCGCTCAAAGGGTTTCGTTTAATATTCCTTTCAAAACACTTTATCATTTCTTTAATAAATTCAAACAAATTTCATTTAGCAAAAGAAAAAAAAAAAGTCATGTTTTTTATAAAGTAAAAATTTACCGGTCTATTTTTTCGTTTTTTCGAATATCTAAACCAGCCGCATAGCGAGCCAAGCCCGCTATTATATTCTGTCATACTAATATCCGTAATACGGACTAAATGCAATATTTTAAAAAATAATTTCAAAAATAAACAGATTGTACACCTTCAAAATGTTAAAATATGCGAATATTTCCATAATCGGATTTTTATCACGATTCAATATGTTTCTCAAACCTCAAACTCATGCAGAAGATGTTTTCTTCTATGCAGAAGATGTTTTCTTTGCCCAGAGAAGCTTCTAAGCAACAAGCTAAGAGTGCCTTTATCGGATTTCTATTTGCTGTTTAGACGTCTGAAAAAATTTTTTGTCTTAAATTTAAAAAATATAATAGGAACTATTGTGTTTTTAGGTGCGTTCGTAATTATATAAATACGTAGCACCTATTGTCGTCGTCTGGTCCGTCCGTCTGTCTGTCTGTTTGCATATAACAACGCAAAAACTACCCAACCGAATGGTTTGAAATTTAAAAAATATTATCTTTCAGAATTTTGTCCAGACATTTCATATTTTATGAAAATCGAATCAAAACTTTAGAAGATATCAATAAAAATATTTATTAAGAAAAGTTTTTTTTTTTTTTTAAATCGGTGCTTTTTTGTTATAGGAGCTTCCGAGGTTTAATCTTCAAGCGACTGAGATACTTATTTTATAACAAAGATTAATCTACAGACGATATCATTCATTTCATCGAATTAAAAAATCATCAAGATCTGAATTATATAACTAACTATAGTACGAACGCACCTCATTTGGCACGTTTGAAGTACAATTTCCAACTTGTTTGATACCTTGATCAAATAACACACTCAACCTCAAATTCACTGATTGGCATTTAAATTAAGAGTTGAAAATATGAGACCTCATAAATCTCTAAAAATGTTAGAAAAAAACTTTTTTTCTGAAAGTTATAATAGAATCAACAGTATATTTCTTTTAAATGCTAAAAAGTGTAAATTAAAAACATAATATACAGTAAAATAACTTTTATTAGGTTGTTGACATGTTTCGGCTCATACCGAGCCATTTTCAAAAACAAATGAGAATATTCTACAGTTACACGGTCCTTGAAGTTATTATTTGAAATGCTATCATTTCATTTTTATGTATTACTTTTTAAAAATTATGCACGTTATCTTTTATTTTTACTTGGTTGTTTATTTTCATATTTGTAACCATGGAGTCACTCGAGCCAAAATTTCGGTAAGTTAAAAGATGCTGCTTCGTTACATATTGTATTTTTGCGTGTTACTATCTCTACGGTTTCTTTTATTATGGATGGATAGTATAGACTGGAGGGGGAAATTATTTTACTTTAATTGAAATTTATTTCAATGGTTTCTTCTTGATATAATCTTGCCAGGGCAGTGGTGATATTTAATATCAGCTATATGCTGCTTTTTTTTTGTAACTAACTTTCCTGCTTGTCATGCCAATATAGTAATTCTTAGATACGTCTTCTTTAATAAAAGATATTTGTAATACTCCTGAATAATTCTCAAAATTAATTGGATCAATTTTACTGCAAACGATATTCTTTAATTTCTGAGCGGATTTGGCTATTAAGCAGATATTGAAACGTTTAAGTCTGTATTTTAATTTTTCAAAAAAGCTTGGACAATATTGAATATTATACAGTTTGTAATTTTGCGAATCAACTTTGTTTTTTGGTTTCTTATTATTAGAGATCTCCACGATTAATTTATTAATATTATTAATTTATTTATTTATTATATTGTTAGAATCAACAGTATTTATGATCTATTGATTTAATAAACCATTCAATCTCTTTTTCTAGTGCTGGCACTGGCACCTATATAAAATGAAGAAAATAATAGCATTTCTTATGATTCTTATGAAAACAAAAAGAACAATGTATCTTAAATGAGAAATGATAATGGAATGTACTGAACGATTTCTATTTCATACCAGCAAGAGATGAACCATTGTCGTTTTCAGCTACAGCATATAAATTATGAAAGCTTTTAATGGAAACTGTTTCACTACGAATTTATTTTTTCTTTACGGGTACATTCATATTTGATCCCTGTTCTCGTTTATTTTTTAAATTAAAGCACTTGTTTTAATACTTTTAAGTGCATTTTTAGATCGTCTTTTTTAAAAGATATATTGTATAATTCTTTCTAGAATCTATTATCTTTTTACTTTCTTCTATCTTTACAAGAAAAAAGTATTGGATTCAGGAAAATTTTCGACGGATTTATTCGTTTTAGAAAGTCCTGAAAACGATTTGACTGTTTTTAGAAAATGTCTGCCTGTGAGCCTGTGACTCTGTCTATGACTCTGTTTGTCTGTCTGTATTTGACAAAAACTTTGTGGGCGCTCTATCTCAGGAACAAATGCACGAAATTTAATAAAACTTTATATTCTGTTAGTCCCTGAAATAAATTGGTGCTGATTAGTTTTTGGGGAAAATCTCCCAATAGGTGGCGTTGCTACGCTACATTTTTCGCAATTTCCGCAATAGCTCTATCTCAAGAACTAATGCACTTATTTTCATCAAACTTCAGATTCAGTTAGAGCTTTACATGAATAGACGCTGATTACGTTTTGGTGTGGATATCCCAATAGGTGTTGCTGCTGTACCACTTTTTGTATGATTTTTCGATAGCTATATCTCAAGAACTGATGAATGGAATTTCGTCAAACTTTAGATTATGTTAGACCATGACATAAATAGAGATGCTGCTTACGTTTTCGTATAAATAGCCCAACAGGTGACGCTGCTATGCTACTTTTTTCATGATTATCACGATAACTATATCTCAAGATCTAATGCGTGGATTTTCATCAACCTTCAGATTCAGTTAGACGTTGACATAAGTTGTTGTTGATTAGATTTTGGTCTATATCTCCCTAAAGGTGGGTTGGGTTGGGTTGATTATTGACGGCCAATTATCTACACTTTGGGATATAGGCCCGGGGGGAGTGCCCTTCGTGGGGGTCTTTCTAAGGGAACCTAACCCGTATTTACGCATGGATAAATCCACGGCTCGAAGAAAACCACGAAAACTCCGAACGATTAGGCCGACGGGCGCGATTGGGATCGAACCCAGCACCTCCCGTCTACCAGCTTCGAGAACAGAACCTCTCAGCCACTGGTGGGGCCTCCCTAAAGGTGGCACTTCTAGACTACATTTTGCAGATATTATACGATTTTAGCAATAGTCATGTCTCAAGAACTAATGCACGGAATTTAATAAAACTTTAGATTCAGTTAGACATTGATATAAATTGGTGCTGATTCGGTTTTGGTGCATTTGAAACTTATATGAGATAGAAGAAAGTTTTGGAATCGGCATATCCGACAAGTTTATATAGTAGTTCATTTAGCTTTCAGAAATGGTTAAACTAGACTGAATATATATTTTTAATATACTATGTGGCTTGAATATACAGTAGAGATAAATTCGGGCTTTTTTTTTTCTCTTTTGAGCACAATGATTTGAAATCCCAGCTCGAAAATTTTTCTGACATTAAAGACCAATCTCGCATAAGCCCGATACCGAAAATACGATGTAGTAAATTGTTAATAACATTTTTAAAATAATTATGAATTATTTTCTTAATTTAAAATTTTCTTACATACAAATAATCCTAAATATCCTTTCATGGAGACGTTTGGTGATTTTCATGCCCCTGGAACACTTTTTAAAATAGCAAATTTGTTATTTGTACTCAACTTGAAAAAATCTTATAAAGTCACGATTATTTAAAATTTCTTTTTGCATAGAAATTTACACGCACACACGCACTTGAAGATGTTTTTTGATTCTCGTGCTCATGAAATTCTCTTTGAAATAGCAAAATTGTTATTTACATTCAACCACTGGATGAAATCTGCAAAAGCCACAATTCTTATTATTTTAAAATATCATTACACAACTATAGCAGAGAATCACATGAGTTCTGATTTCCAGAAATTCTGAAAAAGAAATATAAATAGATAGAGAGGATAGACCAGTAATATATCGTCGCTACCATGTCAAACTATCGAATATGAAAAAATGCATTTTTCATTACTTTTAAAAATGCACCGATTGGCACCACTAACTTTTATTAGAATAGTTCTCCTAGTAAAATTACTAATAAAATTTCTGTGAAGAACAGGGTTCGCATTTTGCCTTCTTTTTTTATTCATAGATGCCAAATTCATACCGGAAATTTTGAGATTTTTTTTTATTGTACATAAAAACAAAATGGTTCTCAGTAAATATAGCAAAAATTTTTATTTGAAATTTCTGGTATGGATTCGAGATTTCAGAATAAAACAAGCAGGCTAAACTGGCAACCCCCGTGAAGAATAATATTAAAATTTAGTGGTGGCAATCAGCTCATTTTTAAAAGCAATAAAAAATTCCTTTTTTTACATTCGATAGTTTGACATGGTAGTGATGATATAACGGTTTCTTTATTTTACCAAGACTGACTGTCCTAAGGCATTAGAATCAGATAGATTATTTCTTTTTATATCCAACAGTAACATCTTGAATACCATCTGACAACTTTTGTTTTCCTTGTTTCAATATAAGAGTAAATAAAAAATTCACTTTGAAACCGAGCCCGTTTTGTACCTGGGCTCGGGTTTGGGCTGAGTCTGTATCCTCTCAAATATACAGGATGGACATACATTGATTGGGCAAAATAATGGTTTATTATGCGCGTTTATCCAGCCACACATGAGAGTACACTGTAAGTTAATGAAACACACAGTTTATTGTTTTTTTGTTGCCATATAAATATTATCATGTTCACATCGATCAAACCAAGTGCAAGACTCATTCAGGATTTCCCTTCAGAATGGATTTTGGAAGCAGCGGACTGTAAATCTTATCTTTAGCAAAATGCCATACACTGAAATCAAAGAGTTAAAGATCTAGTTTTCGTTGTGGCCATGGAATGACAAACACTCGAACAATCGAAATTGGGACTTTAGTGCTAGCTGAAGCCATCTTTCCGCAAACTTAGGAAAATCTATAATTAAATTGGCGCCTTCCAAGTAATAATTTACAAATGATTCAATTACGAAATGGCTCAACTAATTTGCATCCACACTGTGTTTTTTGTCAAGGCACAACAAGTTCTTGCATTCTTATTTAGATAATTATAGAGGAAAGTTTTAATATATTGAACATCTTTACAGGGTCTTTAGTTATGCACTGCACAAAAAGACACATGTTGCTTAATCTAAAAAAAAATTAATATAACCACGAACGAAAATGTACAATAACCTATTCCGAGTTACTCACGATTCTGAAAAAACGTACTTTATCTTTACAAATCTCAGAAACCAACATACATTCAAAATTTAAACAAACATTTATAAAAACAATGTTTCTTTTGCTGCCAAGGATTTTCAGAAACGTTTCCGAGTAATTAGGCTCACAGACAATCAAAGCCTGAGAGCTAATGTGCCCGCCCATTATGTATGTATGTATGTACGTATGTACGTAACGCGATAACTCTTGATAGAAATATCCTATTTTCTTCAAATTTTGTTATAGGTTCATTGTGATAAGGCGCTTCCCTGATTAGTTTTGGCGGTTCATTGGTTAAGCATAAAGGGGGGAACGGTGGCTAATTCCCCGCGTTAATTTATATAAATGGTTTTTCATGCAGAATTATCCGATGTCCTTCAAATTTTGTTTATGGTTTCATTGTGATAAGGCGCTTCCCTTATTAATTTTGAGGGTTCATTTGTTAAGTATAAAGAGGGAGTCGGGCTAATCCCGCCTTAATTTAGATAATTGGGTTTCTCATGCAGAAATAGCCGATTTGCTTCAAATTCTGTATATATATTTACTGTGATATGGCGCTTCCATGATTAGTTTTGGGGGCTCATTCGTTAAGTATAAAGAAGGGGAACGGGAGACTAATTCACCTTAATTTATTGTCGGTTTCTTTATTTTTCGAGGGGCATTATTCTTTGAAATAAGAGTATAATATACAATTAGTGTGAATAGCCTGTGAGCTCAATGTAATCAGTTTAACTGGGTACTTTTATTTTTATTTTTAAAGTATATTAATCAGTTTTCATAAAGTGGAATATTGTTTTATAGTATGCCATTTTCATATTCAACAAACGTTTTGCAAACAAACGTGAAAAATTAACATCATTAACATTGAAAATAAAATTAACGTTATTTTGTTACCCTTGCTTGTATAAATTCAGTTACGCATCAGAAAATGTGGAACTGGGGTTATTGAAGAACGTATTAACCCATACTCTACTCTATAATATTTTACTTCTCTAAACTGCCTAGGTGTGTTCTATCCCCCTTAACAATTTGCAGCAAAAGTTTTAACCCATTTTTGCCTAGCATCGATTCTTATTAAAATGGGGGAAAAGTGCATTTCACACCACTTTTTTTTAAATTTGGTGTCATATTTTATCGAGGACTCCGCGATAAAATAAGACACCAAATTTCTATAGAAAAAAAAGTGTTGTGAAATGTGCTTTTTCTCATTTTACTACAGCGTCCCAAAATTGGGACGCTAGGCATAAATGGGTTTTAAAGCGCCAATTGTAATATGCAGAATAATTACAGGCTTATGTAAACAAAACGAAGTAATATTATAAACATTTCATCTATAAATACTTAATACAAGATCGTTTCTTCAACTTAATAGTTATGTAAATGAGTAAACTAAACAGTTTCAGTTTAATAAACTTGGACTTCTTACTTTTATTACATAATAAAGCTCTTAACGATTCCAATTTTATTACGCCATTAATCGAAAAGCATTATTGCCATAATACAGATATTTAATGAGAGTATCTTTATTAGCTTCGCAATGCTTTTTACAATTTTTGTTTCGAAACAGTTTAAAGAAATTAATAATCCTACACCTTTAGGAATGATTGCACCATGGTTTGTTCCTAAACGGCCATTCTAAGAAAGCTATTATGCTAAATTCTTACGTTCAAACCAATTCAAATGCTAAATTTATAGTCAACCATACAGAAACAAAGATTTTCTTCTACATAAAGTATCTAAAACAATTTCTAACGTAAGTTAAAGAAAGTAGTAGCATAAAAAAATTATCTATAAATATTTAATGCAAGATTCATCTTCAACTTAACAGTAATGTAAATGAGTAAATTAAGTTTAATACATAAAAAAAATACCTTAATTAACTTAATCTTCTTACGTACATTAGATGATAAAGCTCTTAACGAAAGCCTTTTCATTGTACCTGTAATCGAAATATGTGTAATACAGAAATTTAATGAGAGTATTTTTATTGGCTATATTATTGGCTTTATATTTACTAACGTATGTTTTTACGATATTCCATTCCGAGAAAAATAATAATGCCCCCCCCCCCCCTTCAGGTTGCATTTTTTAAAAAATAAATTTGTTTTTAGTTTTCATTAAATTTTCGAGTTTGCAATACATTGTTGTTGTTGTTGTTGTCGTGTCCATGGATATGCAAAAAGTCAATAAATAAAGGATCAGATATGGTCAAAGGTCCGGAGGACCACTGCCGCCAGCCCTGGTGCTTCAGGACTGTAAAGGATCTCTCGAAGTGGATCCATTAGCGGTAACCAGCCGAGTTTTAAGATATCTGCGGTAATGGATGGGCACTCGAAGATGTGTCTCGGTGTGAGCTGAGTTTCTGGTCAGTTCCTGCACACAATATAGGTTCTTGTCCCATCAGGAAGGATCTTCATTCCTTTATAGTGATTTGTTCTTAACCTAGCCAGTGTAGTTGCTACATTTCTAGGGCAATCAAAGTCAGTGATTAAAGGCTTCCTAGAGGGCTGATTAAAAAGTCTACATCTGGCCACTGCATTTGCATCTGCAAGTGTGATGCTGGAACTAGGTTGGTCAAGATTTCGTGCGCAATACATTTAAATGGTTGTATCCGATAAAGTTATTAAATTTTTTAAATATTACAACACGAATAAAATTTGCAATTCATATAAAATTTTTATAATAACCTATTGAACCAATTTAAGTGTTGCCTGTATCATACCTGCTAACTTTCAATTAAACTTCCGTACAATGTGAGTTAATTTGATCCAGATTAAAGATGTTTCTAACCAGAAGATATAGCTGAAAAATTAATAAATATTTAATTTCACACTCTTACGTGAACTTATTTGATTGAATTTCTTTAACACAATTCTGGTTTGAGACGTGTTTAACCTCGGTTAATTTAACCTACATTGTACGGAAGTTTAGTGCGATATTCGCATGTATGCTGTATGGTAAAAAATACACGAATAAATGTTTTTTTTTTAAGTTATTGACGCATGTTAAAAAAAAAGTAGTAGTATGAAAAATAATGTAGGAATAAATACTTAATGCTTGATATTATCTTGAACTTAGTGGTTATCTAAATGAATAAATTCGGGTTTATACAAAAAACATTTCGAGTTACTTAACTTGGACTTAATACTTTATTGTATAATGCTCTTAAGGAATCTAATTTCACAACGGAGGTAATCAAGAACATTCTGTATGTAATACTGAAACTTGTAGACGGACAGTAGGAACAAGTGAAGTTCGAAAATTGACACTATATGTTTTTTGTAATTTTTAGAATATTAGAAGTAAAGTTTTACTCTTTCTGCTTAAATATACTTAATTTTGATTAATTCAGCACCTTTAATTAGGTTGCACTACTCCCTTCACAAACACGTCAAGGTGGATAGTAGTCAGGGAAAAATACAGCAAAAAAAGTGATAAACACCAGTATATTCTTATAGAAAAATGTATGTTGATTATTCGATCAAATAATCAATTTGAATTTTTCTATAAGAATATACTGGTGTTTATCACTTTTTTACTGTATTTTTCCCTGACCACTAGCCACCCTGCACGTACATACTGAAGCTACAACTCGTGTAACAGGTGGAAAACGAACTTCAACCTAAAAAATTGTCTCCAAAACATGACACTGGGCTTCTACTTGTACGCCAGTAAATGCACATTTGTGCTGCAATAGCTGTCTAAAAACGACCGTTTCGTTTTGGGCGGCTATAGCCGTCATGCCACATTATGAACTTCGCTTTGACGGCTATAGCCGCAAGTGTCCGTCAACGTGTTAATAAGAGTATCTTCATTGACAAATGAGTAAAGTGAATTATACATTTAAAAACTTTTCGGTTAATTAACTTGGATTTGTTACTTCGGTAGTTAGCATTGCTTTTAAGGACACCAATTTCATTAAGCGGGCATTATATCAATAATACAGTTTACCGGTTATGCATTTATGAGCATCCAGATTACTTTTTACTTAATAAAGTTTTTTTTTCTTTGTTCGTAAGATATCATTCTAAGAAACATAATAATGCCGCAACATTTATATAATTAAGATTATCATGCATGTGTTTAAGGAACATTATATATCTTACATTTTCAGTTTTCAATAATTTTTTTAATCGCTGATAAGTTGTTCTATGTTTAAATGAACAAAAAAATCTTGATTATGTTTATGTAATAAAAATATCTTGAATAAATATCAGCTGTTTCCACAATCGTCTTTTAATGAAACCAATAATCCTAAGAATAAAAAAAAATAAAGAAAATAAGAAAACGTCCTAATGAACAGAGGAAAGTATCTTCAAGTTGGTAAATTATATCCAATGGTTGGAGTATCATAGTTGCGATTTTTTCCAACAGAGTGAAAATATGCCGGAACCAGGACTCGAACCTGGGTACTTTGTATTGGGTCGTTTTTTGTTTTCTTGCTTAGGTACTATTACCTTTTGCAAAAATTTGAATAAGTGCAAATTACCTATTGTTAAAAATTGAAATGAATCCTGTCAATATGCATACTTACAAAGTTATTCTCAAACTAAAATAAATTTAGAAAAAAAGTAAATGGATTAAATTAAACAGAAACAATTAAAATTTAAAGAATTTAAAATTACTTGAATTCTAAGTTTTTGAAGTCAAAATAGTATAAGAATTAATCATTTAAAAGCACTGACAAGATTCTTAATTTGCACTACATCCAATTCCCCAACAATCAGCATTGTGAATTCAAGAATTAATATGAAGGGTAACAACAAGGAATTTTCATAGACATAATAATTTAGACTAAGTGAAAATTTTGGAATAAAGGGGACAAAATCTTTCTTTTAAAGAAAGTACAAAAAGGGCAGGTATAAAAATTGATGATATAAGTTAAACAAAATAATATTTAACAAATATTAAAAATGCAAAATCAATTCCAAGAATTCACAACACTGAAGCTGTGATCGTATAGATTAAATATTGTTTTAGAGACCATTAGTAAATAATTAAATCTTGCATAAGTAATTCATTATAATAAAATGCTTCTCACAAGACTCTAAATCAAAATACTAAAATTGTTTTATATATTAATTCAGACATGTATGTCCTGTAATTAATTAAAGAATAGTAAAAGGTCTCAGTTAATTAAATAAAGTAAGTTTGAATATTATTAATTTTAACAATTGGTAAGACAATAGTTTATTTTCACCAAGCTTAGTGCTTGAAATATTACTCAGAATTTCATGATTAAGGAATACAAAAAAATTACTTTAATTAATTTATTTATTTATTTATTTTAGAATTAATATTTAAATCAATTAAAAGACATTAAGTAAAAAGATTAATATAAATCCTTGGGAGATTGATTCTCATAAGATTAAATAAGAAGTAAAATGCTGAAGAGAAAACTTTTTTTTTTTTAGGTATTGAAGAAAATAGTAAATTAGAAAGAAAACAGAGAAGGTTTATTAAGAGAAAACAGGTATTTATTAACAAATGTCATCTTAGGTAGTATGGATATCATTCACTAAAATATATATATATATAGATATTATATGATCAAACAAACAATATTATTAACACAAATAATAATAATGAAAATAAGGTTTTTTCTACTCACATCCCTGCAGTGTAGTAGACACTAGATACAGACTGAGGGTACATACATGATGATTCATGAGTTATCGACTTTTGGATTTGGTTTTTCTTTTGATCCACAAAATTTGTCATTTTCAGTTGGATAGTTATTCACCGTATTAAAATAACTCTAACCGAAATAGAGCTCATCCTATATCACTGCACAAGGCATCTTAGGCAGTTTCACGGAATGTACATTGCAAATAAGTGCAAAGGGCAGCACTCGTACACTTCACGCTCTCAGCCTCCTCACACGGTTAAGCAATCGCTGATCACATTCAATTTAAATCACCTGCTGCACGCCGCACGACGTTAATAAAACTGATCTATTCACGAGACTGGTCTTGTTGCACACCGCATGATGACAATAATAGACAGTTATACTTCAAACATATTTCAATTCTTTGTTCTCTAGAACCTCATGTTCTGATTACGACTGTATATTCTTGTACACTACCTCGGGGAAGTATTTTTCACCCACTAGGCAAATTATTATTCCACAAAACTCGTGGTGCTCGAAAACATCATACTGAATGAGATTCGACGGAGCAACATTCCTGTATTTTTTATCGTTCTTTCACCGTTACTACCGCTGGAAAGAGTGCCTCTCTCTCTAAAAATTTCGCCACTGCCTAACCGGCGGGTTGGGGGAAGGAACCCTTCACCCTCACACACCCAAACTATCCGCGCTTCAAAACATGACTGCCTCTGCTAACTAGCTCTCCGTTTCCTTGGTAACGTTGGACCAGGGGGTAAAAAAAGTCAACGCTGATTGGTTGAGTGGGGGGAGAAAATAACATGCCTATTGGATGAGTTGCTACTAGGTGAAAAAATCCTAGCTTCAATTCCTGGAAATTAGCCGTCTGTTGGGTCCCACGAAAAAAAAGAAACCACGTGCACGCTTGCACCTGCTATTTCGTAAACAACGATCGAAAAGCAATATGTTGATGTTATCTTCGTAACAAGCCTTCGAAATAGTTTTATGACTCTCTTTTCTGAGGGTAATAAAAGTTGCACACAATACAACTGACAATAATGCTTCAGTTATTCTCACGACTTCTTATAAAGGCCTTTTGTACGTTATCCAATCTGCCTGTGTGTGTTTTGAATTTACGATCCCTGAAATTACGTGAGAAATTCAAGTAAAAGTTGTTTGTGTGGAAAACTATCTCATAGTGAAAAAGGAAGATCCTAGGTGATCTTGACTTGCAGAAAAATACAGATGTTTGGATTTTGAAAATAAGAGTTTTAATTAATAATGTTTAAGAAAAATTAGAAAAAAGAGGAGGGGGGTTTGATTAAATATCAAAATAGAATGAGTTTATAAAAAAGAAATGTTTTAAGATATTAATGAAAATATAAATATAAAAATTTAGATTAAATTACCTCTAACATTTGGTTTGCCGTACCAGCGCTCTCCCTACTGAGCTATCCCGGCTGACCTCACTCTTATTTGTTGGACAAGGCTGCGAATTGTAGCGCAGTGAGATATGCCAGCCAGGATATCGTCGGGATACCTCAGTAGGGAGAGCGCTGGTATGGTAAACCAAAGTACCCAGTTTCGAGTCCTGGTCCCCTCATATTTTCACTCTGTTGGAAAAAAATCTCAACTATGATACACCAACCATTGGATATAAGAAAACGTTTTTTGCCTTAAAAATGAGAATTTGGTTTACATATTATTATTACTATTTCTAATTATGCTAATCCTATTTAAAATCTTTTGAATTATCGAAAATTCTGATAAAACTTTAAATTTTTCAGTTTCTATTTCTAAATTTTTGCCAGTATTTCATGACTGAAAATAAATCCAGTGCACTAATTTTCCTTCAAAACTTCTTAAATTCTCAATGAGGAAATTATAAAAGAGAAGGGGAAAAAAAGAAAAGAGAAAGGAGAAAAAAAACAGAAAAGAGAAAAGAAAAGAGAAAAGAGAAAGGATAAATGAAAAAAGAAAAAAAAGCTAAATGCTATGGATATTACTTTCAGTCTAGAACAGGGGTGTCAAACTGTGGCCCGCCGGATACCACTAAATTTTAAAAGAAATAGTCGACTTTTTGAATCGCAGAAATTCGATGATTAGATAAGGAAAAGTTTACTATAAAATTTTAGTAGTATCCGGCGGGCCACAGTTTGACATCCCTGGTCTAGAACATGATGTAGTAAACCATTGTAAGATATAGTATAAGTTTTATTATGTTTGAAATAGGTTAATCCGTTAAGGCCGACATTCCCATAAACAGTTTGATTTTGTCACCGCTCAATCAGTCAGCGATTCTTATTGTTTCTTTAGTGCACGTGTATATACAATAATAATGTCACAAACATAATTTAAAATAAATTAGTTGTTTATCATTTAAAGGAAGAATATTTACCTTAAAGCTATTATAATTACATCATAGAGTATTTGGATCCTCCAGAATCGATATAATTGTTTTTAGATTTGAGTAAGTTAACTAGAAACACTTTTTAATGTTAATCAAAAATACATGAAATCTCATCAACTAAGACAGGGTTTTGATTAACGTTGTAAAACATATTGAAAAAATTCCAAAAATGCGATGAAAAGTTCACTAATATCACACTGACATAATACCAGAAATATTAAAATGAGTTATCAATTTAATCTTTTCAAGTATAATCCTTGCTTTATTTAGTTACTTCTTTTTTTAGTAAAAGGGCTATTTATATAAAGAACCAAACAAATGTATCTCATGTTAGAATAAAAACGTAAATATAATCCCCATTTTTATCTCAACGAAAAAGAATCTGTGTTGTTCTTGGAAAGAAATGCATCAAACTTCCATTTCCTTTCGCATTTTATTTATTTGAAGCGCAGATTCAAGCTACCGTGGGATTTCTCTATCCCAATGGTACTTAAATGGGAAAATATCACTTAAAGAAAGGATATTTACCTTAAAGCTATTATATAATTACATTATAAAGTATTTGTATGCTCTAGAATCCTATTTTATTTCGCAGAAAAATCATTTAACACTAGTTTCATACAAAAATTTGGTTTTATTAGAACATAAATTTGCGGTTTAAGATCATATGCGTCAATTTGTCACGGATACCCCATTTAAAATGGCGAGTTTAAAAGATGAATTACTCAATCGAAATATGGATTAGTCAAATTTATGATTGAAGAAATGAATTTAACATCGAAAGAAAGTTGTATTCATAATAAATAGTAGGAAAGATGAAATAATTATATACTTTGTCAAATTTATTTGAGAAATGCTTATTTACGTTTTAAATTATATTTACGTTTTAAGATCATATCCATCATTTTCTCACATATAACACATTTAAAAATGGCGTGTTTAAATGATGGACAACTTCAGTAAAATATGCATTAATTAAATTTATGATTAAAGATATTAGTTTAAAATCGAAAAATGTATTCATAATGAATACAACATTTTTCAAACTTTACTTACAATTTTAGTAAAATGTTTAGTTATATAACGCAGACCTCAGAGCGGTTTCTTTTTCGTCGACCACTAATTTCTTTTTAAATTATTTTTGTGGCAACTTGCTACAACAATTGCAAGAAAAAAATCACTAGGTGGTTTCTACAACATTTTTAGGACAAATGGAAAACGAAAATTTTCGTAAAGAAATAGTGCTTGTCAAAATTTTGATTTGACCTCATTTAAAAGAAACCTCTCCAAGCCCTGCATAAAGAGATAAACGACTGTGTCTCATGGAAAAATAAAAACGTAATATTTTTCACTTTTTTTTAATCTCGACGGAAAAACAATCTGTGTTGTGCTTGAAAAGAAATGCATCAAACTTCCATTTCCTTTCACATTTTGTTTATTTGAAGCAAATATTTAAGCGGTCATGGGATTCCTCTATCCCACTGGTATTTAGATGAAAAAATATCATTTTAGAAAGAATCGTATTTTATTTCGCGGAAGAATCCTTTATCACAGGTTACGTTAGGATTTATTAGACTCTAAATTTACGGTTTAAAATCATGCCCGTCAGTTTGTCACGCATATCACATTTAAAATTGGCGAATTTCAAAAATGAATTACACGAGCGAATTATGAATTAATTAAATTTATGATTAAAGAATTTAATTTAAAACAGTAGATTATAAGAAGTTGTAGAAGATAAACACTTAAACTTATCCTTTGTAAAATTTATTTGAAAAATAACTCTCGCCAGTTTTACTTACAATCTTTAATTAAAAGGTTATTTATATAATTAGACAAATAATCGTGTCTTATGTGTCATAAAAGTGTAATATTTTTCACATTTTATCTGGACGGAAAAAAATGTATTTGGAAAGAAATGCAACACACTTTCCATCTCCTTTCACGTTTTGTTTATTTAAAGGGATAATTAGAGCTGCCGTCTAATTCCCCCCATCCCATTGGTATTTAGAAGATAAAATATTATATTAAGAAACAATATTTATCCTGAAGACATAAACATTATAAAGAATTTGGATTGGAAAAAATTAATGAGTGCTTTTTTAATGAAAATTTTTATTTTTTCTTAATTGCTTTAATGAAATGTGTATATCTACTCTATCTATATTATAAAGGACAAACGTGTCCGTGCGTAACGCTGACGTCATTTTGCGATTTTTCGCTTTTGCGATTTTTGCAACTGCATTTTTTTATATCTCTAAACATCACCCAATTTAAATTTTTACACCACTATATAGGGAAAAAAATCTACTATCAAATCAAATTTGTTTAAAGTTACTCATTTATTATGGTATTTAAATTAAATTTCAAGCTTGAGCTTTTTATAAAAAATCTATCTCTATCGCTTGCAGACCATTACAAAATATTAATGTGTTTGAACTTTAAACAAAATAAACAGTTCTGCATTTGTTTCCAGCGAATATTCATTAACGAAATTATAACTTCCTTAAGCAATAAATAAAATAATATAAATAAAACACAAATTTAACAGACATTTAATTGAAATAAGCTCTTAAAACCGCTGAAAATATCAGAATAATAATTTAAAAAAAAAAAAAACTTCTGTAGATAACGAAAATTTTAGCGATTTCTTCGGCTATTAACTTCTGACACAAGGCCAATACGAAATTACCGCTTTTAATAAGTTTCAAAATTATTTTATTTGAATATATAATTTATATATTTTATATAAAAATGCTCTTTGGTGTTGTTAGCGGGTAATCTAACAAAAAATATTAAATGTAAAAAATATATTAGAGTTTTCAATAAAAAAAAAAGATTTTTACCTATATTTTTTATCCCGGGGAGCCCGGGTTGGATACCCTAGTATACCGGGTGATTATAATTAAAGTTACGATTTCAAAAATCGATAATTTTAAAACTACTGGTCAGAATGACTTGATATTTTAGCAGAACAATCGTGAGGCAATGGAATTTTGTTTGGCGAAGGAAAAAAAATAGTTCCAAATTGTGCCGATAGATGGCGTTGTCAGGGTCATCAACTGTTCGGCAACTGTTCTAGTTCTTAATGAAAGGAAAATTTTAATTAAATATTCTTGGTGCCGTTTGTCAGTTTTAGAATTAAAATTGGGTGTCCTTTTTTGTGACCACCGCCCGTTAAAGGGTTAAACATAGGAATGATGTTGCCAAAAGGAAAAAAATAGATTTCAGAGATTTACTAAAAATTTATTAGCGAAAAGACAAGACTACGTGTTTACAGCGATAATGACAAAAAATTAAAAAAAAAAGAGCTTCATGGAACAAACACCTTACTGATTATTAAGGCATAAGTTGCTCAATATGCCCTCCGCCTTGTTCCGCTACTAATTGGAAGCGCAAAACGGCATGCTCCACAACAGATCGGAGGGTATCTGTACTAATGCAACGGGTGTGTTGTGTGATGCTTGCCTTCAAGTCGGCTAGATTCTGAATCCGCCCGCTATAAACAACATTCTTCAGGTACCCCCCAAAGCCAGAAATCACACGGGTTTAAGTCGGGGGAACGTGGCGGCCACGTTGTTGGAAAATGGCGGCTTATGATCCTATCATCTCCGAAATTATCATTCAGTAGCTGCTTCACAGTAGTAGCAATGGCTGTAGCTGGGACGGATTCTCGGTCGCCCATATCCTGCAATTTTGCGTATTTACAGAACCTTGCAAATGAAAGTGGCCTTCGTCAGACCACAGAATGTTCCATGGCCATCCGTTGTCCACTTCGATCCGGGCAAGAAATTGTAGTGCAAAAGATTGACGTGCTTCCAGGTCAGCAGGTAGCAACTCCTGCACATGAGTTATCTTGTACGGATAACAGCGTAAGACCAAGACTCCCTTATCATAGATCAGACTTGACAATCCGGAGAAAGTCTATGGGAGAAAATGTCCGCGGTAATTGCCAACTTATTAATTGACTTTCTCCGGAAAGTATCACCGCCTGGTGGATACTACCGCACAGTTGCCATGTTTCGGGCTTTTTGAACACCAGTATATTTTTAGAGAAAATGTTGTTCTTTTAAATCCCAGAATTCTCCGATCAAACAAAACAAAATTGTCTCTACTAAAAAACTGGTATCCAAAAATATAATAGAAAAATCTATAGAAAAATCTAGCTGGTCTGCTACCGCATAGCTGCCAACTCTTACGCGTTTTTCTTACCACTAAAATTTAATAGAATTTTTTTTCGTTTTGTAATCACACGATCTTGTTAATTTAATAAGATAAAATTTACTATAAAATTTTAGTGGTAGGAAAACTACTAGTTCATAAGCAAATGCATAGAACAAATGGAGCTGTGAAAAAATTTCGTGTGATTTCGTGTCGTAAATACTATTACTGACGATTGATGGCGCTAGTAGCAGGACAAGTATAGCGGTCAAAGGCAACTTGCTGATTGAGAGGTCTGATACTATGATAAGGAGGTCTTGCGTAAGACGTTCCGTAGGACTTTACGCACCGTGCTGTTCGGCATATCCAGCATTCGGCCAATCCCCCTTGCACTGCTGATTCCAGCATCACTGTCAGTATGTTCCTGTAATGCTGTAGCCACATCTTCCACTGCCGCAGCTGAAATTGGTTTCCTTCCTCTACCCCGTTTAACGTCAAATGAACCGGTCTCTTCGAATTTAGCAATCATTTTTTGCAGACCATTTGTTGTTATTGGACCTTTTTTTATGGATTTTAATGTCCGAAACTTCCTAATAGCTGTAAGTGCACAGTCATCGTTCTTATAAAAAAGCTGCAAGAGCAGAGCGCGATCCTTCATAGTCAGAGTCATGATGAAGCATTCAGGCAAAGAGCTGCTGCTCTGCATTTTTATGGTTGCTATGTCTGCGGTGCGCATGTCACGTATTAGTAATTTGCATATCTTCAGACAATGTGAACCCAGACAGCGCCATCTATGGGCACATTTTGAAACTTTTTTTTCCTTCGCCAAACAAAATTCCATTGCCTCACGATTGTTCACGATAAGCAAGTTTCTTTTTACTAATGGATTCGTTTGTAAATTCCGGTGTCAGTCTATTATTTCATCATTTTGCAAACAAATTTACTCCGCGCCGGAAAGGGTTCAAGAATACATTTTTGGTCTTTCCCCTCACATTACCCTGACAACGCCATCTATCGGCACAGTTTGGAACTATTCTTTTCCTTCGCCAAACAAAATTCCATTGCCTCACGATTGTTCTGCTAAAATATCAAGTCATTCTGACCAGTAGTTTTAAAATTATCAATTTTTGAAATCGTAACTTTAATTATAATCACCCGGTATATAAAATCCTAATGAAACGCATTATGAAACGATTTTATGAAACGAATAATTCTGATATACGAAACGAATGTATGAAATGTTAATTAACCAACAGAATAGAAATAGCTTAAAATTTCCTCCTTGGTTTTCTTTTCAAAATTGAGAAGAGAATATTAATAAAAATACATCTATAAAAATTTACCTATTTCTCCCTCTCATACACAGCAATGAAAAATCCGTTATTATAGAAATGCCAGTAAAACTTAAAATGAATTAATATTTCAGTAATATTACTTTTAATATTTTTAATTTAAAATTTTATGAAGTATTATGAGACCTTCTGATCCATGCGAATACGTCATCGTAGACGTCACAGTAGACGTAGACATAGAAGTGACGTCAGCTGAAACTGTTTTATTTCACAATAAAATTGAAGAATATTTTGTAGTGTTACAGGGAGATAGAATACTTTTAATTAAAAAAAAGTTTACCGCGGGAGAAAATGGTGTAATATTTAGCAGCAATTTTTTAAATAAAAAACTAAGATTGCGTCAAAACAAGATAGTCATTTTTTTAAAACTTTTTATGAAAACACCGACAAGCAAAATGGAGACGTAGCCTGCTAGTTAGTAAATTAAATAATTTTTAATTTCATAAATGCAATAAAGAAATTCTTTGGATTTATGAAGATTATAATTTCATAGAATTGCTTATATAGACTAGAGTGCAAAACTTAAGCAACAAACACAAAATGCTAATTTCTGAACACGTGGTACTCAAAAGGAAATTCTATAAACAGCAAGTATAAAAAAGAGGTACTATCCTAACAGCACAGACAGTCGATGTGAAGTCTTCTTGACATCACCAAAGGTCACAATTGTCACAGTCATTACAATGAACAGAAAAGTGATATCTTTCATTCGTCTCATTTTTACTCTCATTCGGTCACTCCACTGAGCAGTCACCATGACTGCTGCTTTTTGACGAGTCACCAGGTGACTTTACAATGAAGTGATCTTGTGACTCTCATGTGACTGTCATTTTGACACTCCATTGTAAAGTCATCAGGATAGCTGTTCTGTGACAAGTTCTCAAGTGACAGAAAATGAAATCAGCTAATGACTTTTCACAAAGGAGTGCAATGATTGATGACTTCACGATAAGTTGTCGATCACCGGAAAGTTACCATGCGACTTCATTGTGACATTATTTGGCGTCTCATCACAATGCAATGCTCACAATGACTTTAAGTTCAGTCTTCAACGGACAGTGATTTGAGAATCACAAGGTGACTTCATTGTAATGTCACCTGGTGACCCATCACAAAGCGACAGTCACAGTGACTTTTCAGTGTTAACAATCATTTGAGAGTTATAATGAGACAGTGAAATATCCCATATTTTGATTCACCGTAGCTACTGTGACACTTCTAACCATGTGTGACGCCAAGGGGACTTCACATCGACTGGCCGTACTGTTAGGGTAGTACCTCTTTTCTACACTTGCTCTTTATAGAATTTCCTTTTGAGTACTCACTTGTTCAGAAATTAGCATTTTGTGTTTGTTGCTTAAGTTTTGCACACTAGTGTTATACAAAACATATATTAAAAAAATGGCTAAAAGTACACTATAAACAGTAGCGGCTCGTGATTGATTATTTTTGGGGTACAAAATACATACTTGAAAGATTTATTCTTTTCGTACCACCATTTTTTTAAAGAATCTTATTATTTGTTTAATGGTAAAACTTTTTACCAATAAATAAGGCAACGATTTCATTTAAAATATAGTGGTAAAGAATAATAAATTTTGCAGACATGCATTTAGTGCCCCAAATAAAGCAAGGAACAAGCCGCCACTGACTGTAAAAAAAAAGAAAATTGTGTGTTTATCTAAGAAAATATAATATAACCACGAACAAAAATATACAACTACTTACCACTGATTTTCCGAGTATATTTTTTAGTGTATTACTATGTTTTCTCAAACTGGAATATCGGTTCTTAGGACGATAAATTACGAATTATTTTCAGCTACATAATTGATTGATGTATGCAACACTAACAAAATAATATTAATGTTAATCTTAATCTTAATTCTGTTAATTTATCATATTTTTCTGTAAAACATGCTTGTTGAACATGAAAGTGTTTACTGGAGAGTTGGTGGCATCCGAAAAATTGATATTCCGATTTGAGAAAATGGATTAATACACGATAACATTGACTCGGAAATGTTTCCGAAAATCAGTGGCAACAAAAGAAACTTTGCTTAAAAATAAGTAGTTTCAAATTAATAGTTAATTTAAAATACAGGGTGACTTTTAATTAACCTACAACTTTAAACTGAAACAACTTCTCAGAGCCTCACTAGATGGCGGCACGAATGCGTGCAGTGAGAGAGGGAATAAAATGTATTCGTTTTGTGTCAGTTCCATGCAATTTTGAAAATGTCTCACAAAGCGTCATATTCAACTAAACACCGATTTTTTTTTGTTAAAAATTGGTATTTATGTGCTGAAAATGCGACATTATTTCTACGGAAGTGGTCTAAAGCATTCAAAAACCGACCTAAGACTTGTAGAACAATCCTAAGAGATCTGATAAGAAAATTGGCCACCTTATTCACCAGATATGAATCCATCCTGTTGCTATCTTTAGGGTCGTATGAAAGATTTGGTTTACAAGAAGAAGCCGACAGACCTTATTAGCCTCAAAAGTTCAATAACTGACTCTTTTTCAAGCATAAAAAAAGCAACGCTCGATTCTCTTACTGACAACTTTGTGACTAAGTTGCGCTATTGTATCACCTCTCATGGGTCTCACTTTGAAAACCTTATACATTAAATTCCTTTTCCACTTTCTTTTCAATAAAAAAATGTTTGTAGTGTCATCTGCAACGACTCGAGAGTTATTTCAGTTTAAAGTTGTAGGTTAATTAAAAATCACCCTGTAAATTATCTACGCATTCATTTTAATATAATCATTCAATTACTTCTTCTATTATTGAAAGGATTGTTTATATACACAGATAAATAAATGTGCCTCGTGGAAGAATAAAAGCAAAATATTTTACACTTTTTATCCCGACGTAAAATACTTTGTGTTGTACTTGGAATGAAATACATCAAACTTCCATTTCCCTTCACGTTTTACTTATTTGGAGCATGGATTCAAGTTGTCGTGGGAATTCTCCATCCCACTGGTATTTAGATGATAAAATACCATTTAAAGAAAGGATCGTATTTTATTTTGTAGAAAAATCATTTATAACGCGTTTTATACAGTATTCTAAGATTTATTAGACTACAAGTTCGTGGTTTAATATAATATGCGTCGCATAATAGAATACTTTCCGTAGGATAGAAGTGCTTATTTGTTTTTATTTGAGGAGACAGAAATAGTTTATCTGGTTTTTTTCGTCCCGTTTATAAAAAATAAGAAATCTTCAGTAAATTTTAGTGATATCTGCCCGCTTCTTCTGAAACAATGAGTAGGAAAATAATTATTCGTCATATAACTAGCTAGATATGATATTTTATCACCAATTTTCATATTTATTCGTATTTGGTGAAATGGCGAGTGTTTATTCCAGACTCTACTTAAATCTTTCAGTGCGCTTTGTTTCATACAGATGATATCTACCAATAAATGCAATACATTTCTCCACGTGACATGCAATCGCATATCGTGACCAATTTTACACTGTTAAAAAGGACAAATGTTTCTTATCTACGAAAATGCAACATAATTACGAGGAAAACATATAATATTCTCTTCCAAGTTACCGACGAATCCAAAAAGCGTTTTTTATCTTACGTTTTTGAGATTTAAAGAAGCATTCATAAAAACAAAGTATGCAATTTTGTGAAAATTCATCTGCTCAAAGCAAAATGTAAGTTTGCAATCACAAATTTCATTAATTAGGTTTACACAGAAAGGCAAAATATCAATATGTCGAAAACTTCTTACGTATTTTAGTAGAAAGAAGGTACCTGAGGATTAATTTTAAAAAGATTCAGGCTCATTGATTCAAAGGTGATCGAACTAGATTGAGCACCTATTTCAAAAATGCTGTTCTGAGAAAAACGCTTTTAAAGTTTTCGTTACCGTTTTACTCGATAAACAATAATCCCAATTTCGTCCTTATTAAGCGGACTCGGCTGGTAATAAGGCCGAAAATTCGCTTTCTTTGAGGGCTCCGTGCGAGAATTTTAGTACGTTCTACAGCAGTTCTTTAGTACGTTCTTTAGTACGTCCTTTGTAGTTCTACAGCAGGGGTATCAAACTGTGGCCAACCGGATACCACTAAAATTTTACAGAAAACTTTGCCTTATCTAATCATTGAATTTCTGCGATTCAAGAAATCGACTATTTCTTTAAAAAATTAGTGGTATCAGGCGGTTGACACCCCTGTTCTGCAGCTCCAAAATTGCCTTTCACTTTTGATATTGATTTATTACTAATAAAATATGATTTTCTTGAGCAAGTATTTCGAGTAAATGTATATTTTTTCGTGTATATTTTATTACTTTAGAAGAAAAAAGATCGAAAAATCGAACCGATGGAATTCGAGTTACCCCTTAACTCTTTAAATCGCAAGTTATAAAAAACTGAATGACCTTAGAATCCCAGCAAAATAGCCTAAAATATTTGCTTTTTTTGTTCCCCTATTTTTAACTAGATAAGTAGTAGAAATGACCCTACTGCCTTCTCCTTTTATTCAAATTTCGACAGGTGTTACACCCCTCTGTTTATCATTGCTTCAGTTACTGAAAACAGTTCTTGTTTTTTTCTGTACTGTCCAGAAATGCAAACAAAACCCATCCATCAGAGAGAGAGACCACCCCTTTGACAGCACCCCGACCCATTAAGAGGTAGAAAAATCCTTTCAGCTGTCCAGGGCTATTGTAGGTTTGAGAGCATTCGGATGGTTTCGGCTATTGCGGTATTCAAAAGGTTAAAGAGATTAATTGTACAAGGTAGCCATAAATTAAACTGACAGTACTTAGCGTGTTTTGCAGCGCGATCTAATTGCAAGAATAGAGTCAAATTCTGTAAGATTATTAAACAAGACGGAGGAGGAAAGATTCCGCAAAAAGAAAATTAATTCAAAAAGTCACAACTTGGGGATATGTTTCACTGTTGTTGTTGTTTTTTTTTTTTTTTTTTTTTTTAAACTCTTCTTCCTCGTCTTGTTTAATCATCCTATAAAATTTGGCTTCTTTATCGCCATTATATCGCATCACAAAATGCGCTAAGTACTGTCAGTTTAATTGTACTTTGTGCTACTTATACCATAAAACAAAAAATTGCCAATTTTCATTGAAGATTATAAGTAATAGTTTTTAAACAATATTCTTTTACTATTTGACACTATGGAGTATGAAATAGCATGAAATATTTATTTTTTGTTAAGATAGAAAAAAAAACCTCACTAAAGTTACTTATACATTTGCAGTAGAAGTTATTTTATTAATTTTGATTAAATATTAACCAAAATTGGTTTCACTGACTCATTATTTTATAAAGAAATACTAAATTATACTTTTGATGAATTATTGTATCTTTAAATGTAACATCTGTAAGAGAAAATTACTGAGCTTTAAGAGTTGTTAATAAATTTTGAAGAATTATTTGCTAAAAGCTATAGAATGCCTAAGAAGAATCTTATAACTTTTCAAAAAGTAATTATTTAGTCAATATGAAGAGGAAGAGAAACTTTTCAGAAATATAACTTTTAGAAATTCTTTGTAATAGGCAATGTTGTAATGTTTTTATATTATTTAATGAATACCGATATATTGTTGAAAGGAGACTGTTAATACTTTGGAGACAGTAAGTTTTTGTGAAGTCTGCGTTTATAAAACAGTAGAAGATCCTCCCTTTTTTGAAAGGTTTTCGTAAATTGATTTCAAACACAGATTTCTAAAGTTTATGAATCAATAACTATCTTTCAATGTACGGATTTAATGTAAAATGTTAAAATAAACAATAAACAATATAAAATGTTACAAAAAATGTGTACAATATTTTCTGTAAGGTAAAAGGCCACATCCTTAGTCAAAAATGTTTTTTGAATAACAACGAGAATTCTCGATCGCGGTTGAATGTGTTAATAATAATTATACTATAATTACTTAAAATAAATTAACTACTCAAGTTATTCAACAGAATATACATCTTTCTCATAGTATAAAATTGTTTATGTTCAGAAACAAATAACTATGTGCCGTAGAGTAATAAAAACATAAGATTCTCCATTTTGTATCTCGATGTGAAAGAATTTTTATTGTACTTCTAAGAAATATCATCCTTCCACATTTTTATTTATGTGATGGGGGGGTTACAGCTGGGAGAAGATTCATATATAATTTCACAAAATGATTATATGTCATTCTTAAAAATGACTCACTATTTATTCAGGCATAAGATAAAATATCTTTCTTTCTTTTTATGCAAACCGGTAATAAATTTTTATTACTTGACAAATTTATTCTCCAAGATTAGATGTGCCAAATAATAAATTGATATTTTGCACAAAATCGAATTTTATTTAATATTACAAAATTGATTTAAGGATGTAGAAGCTTATAATTGACCAAAAAACGAATTTTTTTCTTTCACGCAAATTAGAATTTAGTTGATTTATAATATTTTAAACAAAATCTCATTCGAAATTTCTCTTACGAACAAAAGTTATTGGAAAACGAACTTCAGCTATAGGAAATGCTCATTTTAAAAGTCATTGTACAGGGTCATCGAAAAAGAACGCCGGGGTTACAAATTTGTATTACGCAAATAAAGAAACAAATAGGAACATAAATTTAGTATTAAAATATTAAGAAAAGTACCAAGTTTTATATCCATTTCAATACTTTTTACCCGACTGCCAAGAAAGGTTATGTGTTTGACGCATATCTGGGTACGTATGCATGTGTGTTGGTGGGTATGTGTATTTCTTTATACCCTCGAAACATCCCAACGGCTGGATGGATTTTAATGAATAAGGTTTCTATTTATTTGTCTTAACCGTAAGATTGTTATAAGCAAGGTTTTGTTTTCATAAATTAAAAATGGCGGTAGAGACAAAAGAAATTATGCACCATATTGAGTGGCATATCATTAGATAGGTCTTCCCGTCGGATGGTTATAGTCTAGGTTTTGTTTTCATAAATTCAAAATAGCGGTCGTAAAATACAAAATGGCGGTAGAGACGAAAAAAATTACCACTCTATTGAACGGCATATCATTGGATAGGTCTTTCAAAAAGAAGACGATGTTTTTAGTTCGCTTTTTACGCAGTCGGATATTTTGATTTTTTTTTATTTAATTACAGTTTGTTGCTCGACATGTGTAACATTAGTCGCTCGACAGACGTCCAGGCGATATTCAGTCACCCTCTATGTCTTGTGAAGAATCTCTGGAGTTACAGTTTTAGTTGCGGCTATGATTCGACGCTTTAAATGGCTGATATCAGTAATTATTTCACTGTACACAATGTTCTTAATGTATCCCCAGAAGAAGTCGAGAGGCGTAAGATCTAGTATTCGTGGATGTCACGGGCCAGTTCGTCCAATCCATGAGTTGGGGCACTTCTCATTCAAGGCTACACATGCAGATAGTTGAGCGGAGGAAAAACTTACATTCTTTCACTACATTTCAACACAAGAATTATTTCCGTACGTTTAAGAATAAATTTTTTATAAGGTTGCAAAATCCCGGCATTCTTTTTCGATGACCCTGTATTTAGAACGCCTATTTTTTAACACGTGCATGATTTTCATGAAATGTTAACATTTTATATAGAAAATAAGTGCACCTAAAGAGATTTGTTAAGAAATCTTTCAGTTAATCTTCCTTAAAATATATTATTTACGTCTTTTAAATATTACCAAATTTGAGACTTTTCGAACCAAACATTTTCTTATTAGAAGAATGCAAGTTTTGCTTACATAGTAGGTTATTTTAATTAGATACCATTTTGTCTAAAAAAGTAGTCCATATGAAGGCCACATTTATTGCAAAGACAAATTTTCACTACTAAAATTTTAAAATAAGAAAAAACTCAGAAAATATGTCATAAATAAGCAGAAAATTTCTTTTGGGAATTACGGGGAAATTTGCACCTGTGGTAACCAAGTCCTAGCCATATGATTGATTTATGTGAGTGTTAGCCTGCGCGTAAAGAATATGTTTACCTATGGTTTTAAGTTAATAAAAATTAAAGTTATTCAATTTTTTAAAGCAAAATTCAGAAGAGTACGTTTGTCTAAATTGTATACATGGATCTAATATCTTTAAAGTGACAGGTTTTTAAAATTTCGATAATTTTTTACATTTAAAAGTTACAAGAACTCTTAAATTGCCTAATTTTAGGTGCGTTTAAACTGAAATTAGATTGTAATACTGCAAAATTTTAAAAGAATTTTTCATATTCAAATGGTTAGAGTATCATAGTTGAGATTTATTCCAACAGAGGGGAAAATGTCCAGACCAGGACTCGAACCTGGGTACCTTGGCTTACCGTGTCAATGCTATTCCTACAGAGCTACCCGAACGATATCCTGGCTGACATAATACACTCTAATTTTGTTGGACATGGTTGCGGACTGCTGCTCTAATTTCATTCATCTGAGCTATAATTATAGAATTTTACATGATGAAAAACAAATAAGAGTGAATTAGGTCAAACAGGATATCGTTCGGGTAGCTAAGTGAAAAAAAACATTGGCACGACAAGCCAAGGTACACAAGTTCGAGTCCTGGTGATATTTATTCCAACAGAGTGAAAAATGTCCGGGCCAGGACTCGAACTTGAGTACCGTGGCTTGCCATGCCAATGCTCTTCCAACTGAGCTACCCGAACGATATCCTGGCTGACATAGTTCACTCTTATTTGTTGGACATGGCTGCAAACTGCAACGCTAATTTTATTCATCCGAGCTATAAATATAGAAATTTACATGATGAAAAACTAATAAGAGTGAATTAGGTCAAAAAGGATATCGTTCGGGTAGCTCAGTAGGAATAGCATTGGCACGGCAAGCCAAGGTACACAGATTCGAGTCCTGGACAGGACATTTTTCACATAAATCTCAACTACCGGGTGTCCTAAAATGAACTGACTGATTTTAAAATTCAATAATTTCCAAACGGTCAGAGATATTAAAAGACTTCTTGCAGGAAAGTAATGTATGATGTCAGGAGTTTTTTTTTACTGTGATTCCTGATTTTAGTTCGATATATCAGCAATAGATGGCGCTGCGAGCAACAAATATCCAATCGAGACAAAAGCAGAAATCGCCCAGCATGGATGTGAAGGAAGGAGGTTCAATACAAGAATTGGGTCTCATTCATCAATAAAATCTTAGTAAAAATCGGGCCCTCACTGTAAGAAATTCTCGGAACGTTTCAGGAAATTATCCTGAACCATTTCGCATATTTTACCGGAATTTCGAATTTTTTTATGCCCCACGTCAATTACGGCAATAATGCGTGTAATATTTTTGAGAGGTTTCAACTTTACCGTAAACTACATTCCGCGCATGCGTGCTTCATGTTTCATGTTCCATTAGCCATTTTGATAACTAAAGAAGAATAAAAAAACAGCTGCCTAGGCACTTAGAGACAAATGTAATCTGAACAAATGCCATTCTTTGTTTGGATATCAACCGATAAAGTAAATAGCTAATTTAAATCTTTTTATGCTTCATTGTTTGAATTTTCATTTTATCTGTAATACGAAACTTTAAAATTTGATTACTTAAATAAGACACTGAATAAAAAGAGTATATTGATTATTGAAAATTGGAATGTTTCACTACTTTGCTATGAAAGCAAAGAGCCGTGGCATCTTAATGTCACCACTTTTTTTTCCGAAACCTTCCGTAAATTCTTTTACTGTGTAACGCTCGTATTCACCATCTGCCTCAATTGCTTTTTAAGCGCGAAGACCTCAGTCGAAAGCTGAAATGGTATTCACGATTAATCTGATTGGACTTCAGCTGCTTTTATATCCAATCAGGTTAAGGATGGACATCATTTTAGCATTCGACTGAGGTTTTCGCGCTGAACCGGCAGTTGAAGATTAGAACAAGATTGTATTAGCGAATGAGACTCACTCCATGTATTGAACCTCCTTCCTTCACATCAATGCTGGTGATTTTAGTTTTTGCCTCGATTGCACTCCTATTGCTCGCAGCGCCATCTATTGCTGGTACTTCGAACTAAAATCAGCAATCACATTAAAAATACTCCTGACATCATACACTACTCTCCTGGAAGAATTTTCCTAATATCTGTCACCGTTTGGAAGTTATTGAATTTTAAAATCAGTCAGTCCTTTCTAGGACACAACCATTTGAATATGATTTACCTAGTTGAAAAACTGTTCTCTATTCTTTATGAATTATTCATTTATTCTTTTCAAATAAAATCCTTGCCATTTTTAGCTACTCATTTTTTCAGTCAAATTACTATTTATATAAAGATACAAACAAATCTGTTTCGTGGAAGAATAAAAGCGAAATATTTTCTACTTTTTATCTCGACCGGAAAAGCATTTGTGTTATGCTTGGAAAGAAATGCATCAAACTTCCATTTCCTTTCGCATTTTGTTTATTTGAAACGAAGATTCAACCTACCGTGGGATTTCTCTATTCCGTTGGCATTTAGATAAAATATCATTTAAAGAAAGAATCTTATTTTATTTCCCAGAAAAATCTTTTACCACACATTTATTCAGTAATTTAATATTTATTAAACTACAAATTTATAGTGTAAGATCACAATTGTCTAATAATACAGGGTTGTCCAAAATTATTGAGCGCATTTCATGTTTTAAAAAAAAAGGAACTTTTGTGCCTTTGGAAAGACAATTTAAAGCAGATTTACACAACAACATTTTAAACATTAAATAAGTTCCATATAAGTTCCTTGTGTGACATGCAAAATATCCAGCAGATATTTAATTTCGCACGAAGTTCGTTGCAGCATTTCAGCTTGTATTCCTTCAATGACTTCAGTTATTCGTGGTTTTAGGTCATCGATATCCGGAATTATACACTGTAAAAAATGACCAATGTTTCTTATTTTATGAAAATATACTATAACCACGAACGAGAATATAATATAATCTTCTGAGTTATCCAAAAATCCGAATAGTGTGTTCCACTGTCTTTTGAATCCCCAAAAACCAATACATTTCTAAAATTTAAAGAATTATTTATAAAAACATTTTTCAATAAAGTATTTTACGCTGCCCGTATTTTTCCGAAAGGTTTTTATCGTGTATTAATTAGTGTCCTCTGCCTGGAATACCTGTTTTTCGAATGTCATCCATTCTCAAGTAATCGTTTTCAGCCGCATAAGTTAATTTATACATGAAAGAGTAAAGAAATAATCTTAATTTTAATGTTATTGTTAACGCTGTTCATTTTGCATGTTTCTCTGTTAAACATATTTTTTGAGCATGAAAATGTTTACTTGAGAATGGATAGCATTCGAAAAACAGGTATCCCAGGCTGAGGATACTAATTAATGCACTATAAAAACCCTTCGGAAACGTTTCTGAAAAATACGGGCAGTGAAAAATACTTTGTTTTTATAAATAATTCTTTAAATTTTGGAAATGTATTGTTTTCTGAGGATTCAAAAGACAATGGAACACGCTATTTGGAATTTCGGATAACTCAGAAGATTATATTATATTTTCGTTCGTGGTTATAGTATATTTTCATAAAATAAGAAACATTGGTCATTTTTTACAGTGTAGTTACCTACACTAAGATTTCCTGTACGGTAGTCATTTGCAGACTAACGCAATCAGTAAATTTCCCCCCGCGGTATGTTGTCATGCCATCTACAGACAAATGTAAAACTTATTTAATGTTTAAAATGTTGTTGGGTAAAACTGTTTTAAATTGTTTTTCCAAGAAAACAATAAGCATGTACGTACCTTATTTTGTTCTCATTTAGGTAGTTTTCATTACAAAAAGTAAAAAACTACTTATTCAATCCGTTCGGAGGAAAGCAATTCCGGAAAATGTAGGTATGTTTTCACCGATCATGACCCCCAGACCCCAAAACCACCCTACTTTCAAATGTTGATATATATATATATATATATATATATATATATATATATGTATGTATGTATGTGTGTGTGATCTGTGACATACGATAACACACGTATTTATAAACCGTTTTGGATGAAACTAAGCATGTGAATATTAAGCTCACCAATATCTCGACCGAGTTTGTTGACCAGCTTGGTCCACAATCTTGTTTCAAAATGGCGGCCACTAAAAGATTTAAAACTAAATAAAGTATACAAAAAAATCGATATTCAAATTTAAGTTTTGCTTAAATATTAGGCTTTGATACAAGGATTCCGGAGCATTTTTTTTTTTTGCCTCTATCTTAAAAAATGGCTGAGACATAGATAGCAGTTTGAAATTCTAGGGTGGCTGACATTTTGAAACAAGACAACAGATTAAAACATATCAGCAATAAATTTATGAGTTTTCATGAACGAGATTTCTTGCAAAGTATTATCTTTCATTTTTGTAATCATTTTCCCAATCTTACGCATAAAACTACATTCATATCCGTCAGCGATAAATTCTTGCCAAATATGGCGACACTTGGCAAACTATCGCCAAATTTGGCGACCAAAAATAAGTCTCCATAAATGATGTCAACTTGGCTGTAGTTGAATAATTTGTTGAATTTCTTTTTCAAATTCAGTATTAACGAATCTACTGTAATCGGAATCTTTCCATTTTAGCTTGATGCTTTGGAGTAACATTAGCTAAAATTATAAAACGAAGATATAGGAAAGCTACCTTTTCCTCCCGGTACAGGCTGGAAATACTTTTTTTTTTCAAACATGCAGTGCACTCAATAATTTTGGACCATCCTGTACATTGACATAGCTGCCAACTTTTACGCTTTTTTCCTACCACTACAATTTGACAGTAAATTTTATCTTATTAAATCGACAAAATCGCGTGATTACATAAGGTAAAAATTTCTATTAAATTTTAATGGCAAAGAAAAAGCGTAAAAGTTGGCAGCTATGACATTGATACTTTGCATATGATAGAAGTTTATATTCGTTTTAGTTTGTCGTATATATCACATTTAAAGAGGTGAGTTGAAGAGATGAGATACTTCAAATGTATGGTTAAAGAAATGGATATAAAATCGAAAATTATAATTAACATTAGGAAATAATAACTTTATCACCATTGAGATTTGGCCAGTTTCACTTACAACTCTTAGTAAAAATGTTATTTCTATAATGAAACAAATAAATTTATCTAATGTGTCATAAAATTGCAATAATTCCCACTTTTTTATCTTGACGGAAAAAATATTGTGCCATGATTAGAAATAAATGCATCAATTTAGATTTCCTTTCACTTTTTTGTTTATTCAAAATTTTCTTCAAATTTTTTGTTTATTATCTGTGCGAGGAATATCGAAGTAGAAGAATGCCCTCCGAGGGGGGGGGGAAGGGGTGTCTTTCTAAGGGAACTTCAAACACGTATTTACACAGTGCTTATGCAGTTTCGAAGAAAACCATGGAAAACACCGAAAAGTTGCTCAAGAGCACTACATGGATTCGAACTCAACACTACCCGTCTACTTACTTTGAAAGCAGAATCTTTCAGTAGCTGGTTGGGTACGGATACTTTTGTCCAGATAGTGTAATTTGCATATGATAGAAGCATATATATGTTTGTTTTACACTGTCATTACACACCTCATTTAAGAAAGGTGAATTTAAGTGACGAATTGCTGCAAGTATATAATTAAAGAAATGAATAAAAAATCGGAAATTCTATTCACTAATAGATACAGGATGTCATAAATGGACTGAATGTTTCTAAAATTCAATAACAACTAAATCAGCATAGCTTTTGAAGTTAGTCTTGCAGAGAGTAACGTGTTAAATGTAGAATATCTTTACTGCGTATCATCGCCTTAATTCCAAATATCAGTGATCGGCCGTGCTGCACTATCTCAAACTGTAATACTGCTCAAAATAGCCTGGCGACTTCAAAACTCAAATTATATTTTTAACAGCTATACAACAGCTAAACAGACTGAACGCTGGCTAAAATGTGATTCATTTTATTAATTTGAGCATTCTAGCAGTTTGAAAGACACACTCAGCCCAGTTGTTAGCATACTGATCAGCGTCTTAACCGGTTCCGACTGTGTTTGTCAAGACTGTATTTGTCAACTATTGTTACTTACCCATCATACGTAGTATAGGGTAAGTCTTGTAATCGTTTTGAAAATCGAAAAAAAAAATTGACGGATTTACGCGCTTCAGACACTGGAGATTCCGAAAAACATATTTTTAGAAAAAAAATTTGTCCTCCGTCTGTCTATGTGTCTGTAAACACTCTATTTCCCGGACAAATTGAGACAGAGACTTGAAATTTGGTATGTACTTCGTATGTAATAATGGGAAGAGGCTTATTGAATTTCAGTAACCTCGATTATCCGGAACTATTTTTTTCGGACACTCGAAATATTCGTTCTTATAAAAGGTATATAAAATTTTTCGAAATTGTTTATTTTAAGGAGTGAATATAAAATACAATAAAAAAAAATTTTTGCATAAGAAATGAAGTGGATCGGATAATAAGTTGCCGAGATATTGGTAATTGTATTTTCCACACTCTTCGATTTTTCATGACACTGTATTTCATTCACTTTTTAATTCAAAGATATATTTTAATTGGAAATGACACACTTAATCCGACGCAGTAAACTGCTAGTTAATAGGGTTATCATTTTTGTAGTTATGAGGATGTTTCTTTTACGCAATTCAGTAATAGAGCATTTTTATGTTTATGACGTCACCAAGCCGCGATTTTATTCGAATGGTAATGCATTTTATAAATACTTTTCACATGTTTTATTTTCATATTTTATATTATGCATATCCATGATGGGTAAGATGGCCCCCAACGACTAGTCTTTTTATATAAATCAAATTAGACTCACAAATTTTCTGCCCCATTTATTTCGCTATCGGAATTTTTCCTCAATAGTATATAAAACTTGTATGCATAATAATACCTTTGAAACAATTTACAATTCCGTAGTTTTCGTAATCCCTGTTTTTAGAAGATGCCAGTACGTACAGAGAAACATTTAAGACAAAACTAAGTATGCTTAGTTATTTTTTTCAATGCAAAACAAATTAAAATTACTCGATTTCAGTTTCGTTAAATACTCCATTTGCATATTTTTACAATAAAGTGTAAAATATTTATATTGAAAAAAACACTCATCTTATTTTCTTTTGCATTAAAGAGAAATCAATTTCTATTCCAGGCTTTCTTCAAATTCCAAATCCCTATTTTATATCTATTTTTCGCAAAGACAGAAATAGAAAAAATAAAATTGGCAAAGGATTTGAATTTTATTTAAATTTAATTGTTTGAGATGCAAACATTGAAAGCAATTTTTTATCGCTGTTAAATTTGCAATAGAAAAAAAACAGCAGATAAGTTAAAATTAAATAAATTTTAAAAAGAACTGAAGATTTCAAATATAGTTTAAAGCCTACGCACAATTTGAAAGAAATAAAGTTCACTTTTTTTTTTCAGTGGTATATCACAACTTCACTAGGAATTTTTATTTCTTTTCTGCTAAAATTTGTTTTATGTTCAGCTAATTACAGAATTTTCAAAATAAAATTAAATGTGACATTAACATAAAAGGATATTTTTTTGTAAAAAACTGTACTGACTTATACTACTTAAGTACTGAAGTAATACTTATGCGATTTAGAATGTCAATTTTAAAGCTCAAAAGATTTTAAACGTGAATTTGTAAATTAACTTTTTTAGATGGTGTTTAGATGTTTTATATGTATTGCTTATTACCAAATACTGAGAGATCCGAAAGTGAGGCAAACAGTCAAATCATATGTATTATTTCTGTTGTCAACATTCCTTTTTCTAAGCATATACAAACAGCATAACGATAGATGAGATAAAATATGAAAGGATTTTCAACCGGCTCCTGAAATAGTACACTTATATTTAGTTAAAACATGTTTCTCGATTAAAAATTGCAGTTAATAAAAAAATAAATCCCCATTGTTTTCATAAATGAAATGAAAGGTTTTTATCAAATCAATGTTGCCACAAAAATAAAATACCGCATTATATCGTTCTCAATAATGATTATAAAAAAAAAATGTAAAATAAAGATAAAGTAGGACATTGTTGCAGCACGGGTGTATTTTATATTTATGATTAACCACTTGCCTGTAACACCCGAGCTGAGTTCGGGCGACGCAAATACGCCAATTTTGGAACTCCCGACCTGAGTTCGCGCAAGAGAGAAATCAGTATTTCAATTCCGTGAAGCCCGAACTCAGTTCGTTTAATGCTTAAAAACAATGCGAGGAAACTTTTAACTTGCGAAAAATGTATATACCTGCCTGCCAAACATAATGTGGTTTGAATGAAATTTGGGAAGAACTGCAAAATTACAAAAATCCGATAAAGGGCGCGAAACTGACGAACTTTCCGCGGGAAAGTATCGCCATCTTTTGGGAAAATGGTAAATTACATATTATGGATTGGACGAACCGAGTTCGGGCTTCACGGTATTGAAATACTGATTTCTCTCTTGCGCGAACTCAGGTCGGGCGTTCCAAAATTGGCGTATTTGCGTCGCCCGAACTCAGCTCGGGTGTTACAGGCAAGTGGTTAATCATAAATATAAAATACACCCGTGCTGCAACAATGTCTGTCCTACTTTATCTTTATTTTACATTTTTTTATAATCATTATTGAGCACGATATAATGCGGTATTTTATTTTTGTGGCAACATTGATTTGAGAAAAACCTTTCATTTCATTTATGAAAACAATGGAGATTTATTTTTTTATTAACTGCAATTTTTAATCGAGAAACATGTTTTAACTAAATATAAGTGTACTATTTCAGGAGCCGGTTGAAAATTCTTTCATATTTTATCTCATCTATCGTTATGCTGTTTGTATATGCTTAGAAAAAGGAATGTTGACAACAGAAATAATATATATGATTTGAATGTTTGCCTCACTTTCGGATCTCTCAGTATTTGGTAATAAACTATACATATAAAACATCTAAACACCATCTAAAAAAAGTTAATTTACAAATTCACGTTTAAAATCTTTTGAGCTTTAAAATTGACATTCTAAATCGCATAAGTATTACTTCAGTACTTAAGTAGTATAAGTCAGTACAGTTTTTTACAAAAAAATATCCTTTTATGTTAATATTACATTTAATTTTATTTTGCAAATTCTGTAATTAGCTAAACATAAAACATAAATTTTAGCAGAAAAGAAATAAAAATCCTTAGTGAAGTCGTGATATACAACTGAAAAAAAAAGTGAACTTTATTTCTTTTCGCAAACTCAGGTCAGGTATTCCAAAATTGACGCATTTTCGTTGCCCGAACGGAGTTCGGGAGTCACATGCAAGCGGTAAAGAGAGAAAAAAATTCCATTTTTGACACGTTTTTCTCATATATATTCCACAGACAAGGGGTTAAAAAGCAAAATTTAAATGCAAATGCTCAACTAATTTTTCTTTGTCCCATGTTTTTTTTTTTTTTTTTTTTTCGGAACAGATGATGTTACACTGTTAAAAATTTGCAGCAAACTGTCCAGTCATTTGACCGTTTTTAGAGAAAACTGTCACTTAACCGTAATTTAACTCTATTCTGACCATATTTCTGCCCATATTATGGTAAGGCTAGAGTTAAATTACGGTTATGCGACAGTTTTGTATAAAAACGGTCAAATGACTGCACAGTTTGCTGCAAATTTTTAACTGTGTATCCTCTAATTCAGTTAAAATACAATTATATATATATATATATTTATTTATTTATTTATTTATTTTTATTTTATTTTTATTTTATTTTATTTTTTTTTTGCTTTCGCTATCTTCGATTAGTTTTACTGTAAATTTGATGAAATAAATAAGATGGTATTTTGGCTTGACTAATGTTGTTTGCAGATATTTTTAGTCCTTATTTATTTATTTATTTATTTATTTAAATAAGTTTAAACCTGCATCTAAAAAGAATTAGACTTCATTGCAAAATCTTCGCACGGGTCCACTGGTCAATTTATATTACTAACAAAGTCGCAATAGAAATAAGTAAGAGATAAATTAAAAATTAATAAAATTTTACATAAGAAATAAAGATTAACTTTTAACTATAATTTAAGGCATACGCAGAACTTGAAAGAATTTTTTTTTTTTTTTTTTTACTTTTAACATTTTTTCCATAATTTCACTAGTGATTTCTGTTTCTTTGTTACTGAACTTTCAGTCCCATTTTTAATTAATTACGGAATTTCAAAAGAAAAAGAAATGTGTCTTTAACATAAAAGAATATTGTTTTTGTAAAAAAGCTACTGACTTATAATACTCAAGTGCTGTAGTAATTATTGGGCTATTTAAAATGTCAATTTACATAATCAAAGTATTTTAAAATTTAATTCTTCTAAAAATCGATGCAACATAGCCTTAAATTAACTTTTTTTTAAAATAAAGTTTAAATATTTTATTTTTATTGCTTTATTTCCAAATACCGATGGGGTCGATAAGTCAGGCAAACATTCAAAGCAATTTTTATTGCTACTAAACTCACAGCAGAAAATAAAGAAGAGATAAATTTAAATAAAATAAATTTTACATAAGAACTAAGTATTAACTTACAAATATAGTTTTAAGTAAAATTTTCACATTTCTTTCAGTGATATCACAGTTTCATAATTGATTTGTATTTATTTTCGCCTTATTTCTAACTAATTACATAATTTACAAAATAAAAAGAAATATGTCTTTAAACTAAAAGTACATTTTTTTTTTCAAAATCATTATATTGACTTAGTAAGTACTGAAGTAATATATAAAATTTAAAATATCAATTTAAAAGACCAAAGTATTTAAAAGCTAAATTATCTAAAAATCTATGTGATACATTATTAATTAAACTTTCTTAGATATTATTTAAATATTTTATATCCAAATATTGGAAGAGCCCGAAATTCAAGAGAAAAAAAAATCAATAATTTCGAAACTTATTAATCTAGAAAAATACTTTTTAACCTTAAGAAACATCCATTTATACTCTTTTGAAAATTACAAATAAATAAAAATTATAAGATTTTTAAATTGCAACAAAAATGACAAAAAAAACAAGGGTTTGTATTATTTTTTAATTTAAATAATTAAAAAAAACATATATCTTAGGAGCTATATAATATCTTATTTTCGATATACAATGAAAAACTGAAAAACTATCACAATTAAGCAAATCTCACATAAAAACTGAAGAATGCATTTAAAATATTCTCTAATAAGTAATTATATAATTAGAAAAAAGGCAATTAATATTTAATTTTCCAAAACTAACTTGTTATTCTCATTTCATTGAACTTACATGAGCATTAAGACAGGGTTCGTACACTTTTCCACAATTTTTTTACAGAATTTTTCGCCTTATTTAAGAGCAGAAAAGTATTACAAATCCTGAAATTAAACGAGACGTCTACAATTTTTGCTATTTAAATATTAAATAGGAAAATTCTATTAAAAAACTGTGGTAAAAGCATACGGAACCTGTAAGAATTAATTATTGATCTTCTCAAAAAAAAAAAAAAAAAATCCAAAGTCAATTAAGCAAAATATTACGATTTAGTAAGTTTTGAAACTTGTAAAAAAAATTAATTAATTTTACTTATTTCTCTTTAATATATTCTTTCATAGCATTTATATTTATTATACAGTAGTATCTTGTTTGTATTGTTTTAGGAAATATACAAAAGTTAATTTGAAAATATTTCTCTTTTAATGAAACATAAACTACTGAGTTTTTAATACTTTTTTTACTGTGACTTTTAATTCTTTTGCTGCTGAATTCACAAAGACACTAAGGAATTCATTACCGACTTTCTCAAAAAGAATTTTTTTTAGTTATTTAAACTGAAATGAAAATAATCCCTTTGCTACATATGGTGATTTAATAATTGTTGCAATTGGTATAAATTTTAAAAGTGTATTTGTATAAAACCTCTTAAACATGTTCTCAGTAATTTCTTGCGTAATGGCAACAATTGCTGGAACTAATATGTAATTTCAGAAAATTTGTATAAAATCTCTTTAATATTGTCTTTGCTATAAATTATATTTATTATTATAATAGATACGATGTTTAACTATCTTATCTCTATTATTTTCTTTTGAAATATATATCATTGTTGAATTCATAACTTAATTTGGAAATTTAAATTTATCTTTTTTTCTCTGTGTCTGCTTCAGAAATATCCATTTCTATATTAAGGCTTGAAATTTTTGAATTTAATGATATTTTTACAAAAGTAGGTGTAGAGGAAATGAAAATGTTTAGAATTTCTTTCTCTCATATTTTTTTTATTAATGTAAGAGATTTGGAATAGCTTAGGAGCAGATATTTTTAAAAACTCAGTATTACAAAAGCATTTTATTTGATTTATTTTTTTTTAAATTATTTATACGTAACTGAGCAGTAAAGAATAGTACATTTAACGAAATAAAATATATTTTCTAACAATTATAAAAAGAAATTCAAAAAGCCATTCTCGTGACAAATTTTAAGATGCAACTTTTTTAATACTTTTTATTTAATTTTCCATATGTTGTCATTAATAATGATGTAAAAATAAATAATTTTTGTTTCATTCTATTAGCTTCTGAAAAACAATTTAAATCATGAAAAAGTAATAAAAATCTTGAACACATATAATTTTTTAAAAAGAAAAATAAATAAATAAGTAACTAAAATGTACCTACACTTAAAATTCCTATGTGCGAAATAATATTGAAGAAGGAAAAAAATTAAACATTTTCGAAAATATTTGATAAATCTGTGATATTTTGAAAGTAATAGTAGTAGTAGTACTTTTAGTAAACTTACATAAATACGTATTTGTAAAAATAACTGTATCTCGCGTTCAAAGAAATGCCGGTATACTTTAGAAAAAAGTATACTTTAGAATAATTGCACTGTGTTACTATGAAAAACGCACTGTGTATATTTTCGGGAAATTTCATTTTTTTTCAACTACTGGATTTTTTTAAATAATTTTTTCATAGATACAATTAAATATTTACGAAATAATATAAATTAAACAAATTTTATTTTTAAAAAATAAGATTAAATTTAAAACGCATTTTTAACATCTAATGGAATAGCCAGAGAAAAAATAATAACAGTCTTTTTTCAATGATCTCATGTTTAAAATATTGACTTCCAATTATTTTTCGCTTTAACAAAAAGAATAATTAAATAAACAAATAAACAAAATGCGCATAAAATCTCACAATTAAAATTAAAAAAACTTCTAATGCCAATTTAAATAATAAAGAGAAAAAAATATTAATTTTTCTTAAGATTTTTAATTATAATAATGACATTTGTTTCTTTTCTGCTGAAACAAAAGTTACAATTTAAAAAAGAGAGAAACACATAAAAAGTAAATAATAAATTTTGTATAATTATAACAAAAAATAAATAAGTAAATGAAACTAAATAATAATAATTATAAAGAAAGCCTTAATTGCATAGTGAGATTCTATACACATTTCATTAACTCCTAATCTAAAACATTGACATTTACTTCTTTTCTTCAGAAATCTGTTAAAATTAAACGAATTACACCTAACAACTAATGATTAACAAAAAAATACTTTTAATCCAATTTATATGACAAGATAGAAAAGAAGTGCTGTGTTTTTATGAATTTGTAATTACAATAATGATTTTCAATCTGTTTCTATTTAAACAAAAAATATAATTAAATGCATTTCATATAAAACTAAATTGAAAAAAATAATTTAACGCCTATTTGTATAATAACTTATAATGTATTTTTTCAAAATTGCACATTTAAATTGATGCCTGTTAAATCTTTCCCGGTGAAAAAATTTGAATTATATGAAAATTAGTAAAAAAAACGAAAAAAAAAACAATTAAATAAACGACTAATCGAATTGTATGTAAAAAACTATTTCTGTTATTTTATATTTTAATTATTTTCTAATTTTATTCAAAGGTGCATTTTTAAGATACACTGCTCAAAACAATTAAAGGATATTGCAGTTTTAGGTGGATTTTGTATCTGGGAAACTTTTTAGCTGATTGATACATGGCCGACAGACATAGTAGGTTATATGAGAATAAATTACACATGTTTGGCAGAAAAAAATGCATTTTATTGCGCATTTGTGTACAAAAGGAAAAAAACACAATTTGTGCATATGAGAAAAAAAGAATAAGAAAAGGTGTTTTCTTCAAAGAAAATCATTTTCAGTAGGGAGTATGGTTTCCACGGGCGGCCAGCAACGTTGAACACCTTTGAGGCATGGACTCAATGAGGCTATTAATGACGAGTTGGGGTATTCTGCCCCACTCTTCCAGAAGAGCTCTTTCCAGTTCTTGGAGAGTTTGTGGGGGTTGTTGGCGGCCAGAAACTCGTCTTCCTAGAGCGTCCCAAACGTGCTCGATTGGATTCATGTCTGGAGAACACGCTGGCCATTCCATTCGAACGATTCCTTCCTCGAAAAGGAAATCCTCCACCAGGTTTGCACGATGTGGCCTGCAGTTATCGTCCATTAAAATGAAGTTATCTCCGATTGCTGCAGCGTAAGGGACTACAATAGGTCTGAGGATCTCATCCCTATATCGGCGACCAGTCAGAGCTCCATCTCGAATGATGTAGAGGTCAGTGCGCCCGTCAATGGAGATGTCACCATACACCAACACTCCTCCACCGCCAAATCTGACACTTTCGTGCACGAACGCAGAATTATTCCTACTGCCACGGTCCCTCCAGATGAAAATACGCCTATTATCTGGATGCACAGAAAAACGGGACTCGTCAGAAAACAGAATATTGCTCCATTCATTTCTCCTCCAGTTGACATGCTCGGTTGCCCACTCCCTGCGGTCGCGACGATGCCTTGATGTTAATCTAACACATACCATCGGTCGGCGAGCATACAGACCTACAGCATGGAGCCGGTTTCGGACAGTCTGAGTTGAAATCGTGGTGCCTGTAGCCGAGCGAAGGTGTTGTTGGAGAAGAGTAGCGTTCATGTTTCGGTGTCTTCGAGCTGTTAACGCTAAATACCGATCTTCATTGGGCGTTGTTGCCCGTCTACGACCTTGCCCTGGTCTTGGCCTGCACATCCACTCTCCAAATAACGGTTCCAGATCCTGGGAATGACACTTTGTGACACTCCAATGGCTTGCGCTACTTCGGCTTGAGTTTGGCCCCCTTCTAACCTACCAACAATTCTCCAAGCTTCTGAAACTGTCAAATGACTTCTCTGAGACATCGTACTCATCGGAACAAAGCAATCACTGAATGCCGATCATCCTTGTCTTCATTCTCTTTTATCCAGTTGAAAGTCAAATTTCATTCGCTGCCGCTGAAGCGACGTTTTTGACGTCGAACTCAAAATTTGCATACTCCACAGTTTGAAAACCAGAAAAATTTGCATTTGTGATTCTCTTCTTCTATTTTCGGCAAAAAAAATTTCGTTTATATCTTTATTTTATATAAAACTTCAAATATCCTTTAATTGTTTTGAGCAGTGTAATTAGAGACAATCCACATAGGTATAAAAAGAAATATTTCTTTAAGATAAAACGAAAAAACCTTTTAACAAGTTATTTGGCTGTAATTACTGAAAATGAAGAATTCGGGTGTAAAGCATGGTAATTGACTTTTTTTTGTCTGATTTTCTTGTAAAAATGCTGAACTACATCCTGACAACCATTTAAAAATACAAAGTTTATTTAATACTCAATTGATGACATCATAATCAAAGATAAATTTTAGATAAGCTCGATGAGCTTTTCTATTAAAATTCAGTACGTCCAATAAAATAAAATCTATCAGACGGAAAATGGTGCACACAGTTAACTGAAGGTTTTAGAGTCCTACACCAATCAGGTTATACTGTAAAACTGCAATTTTACGCCAAGTTATTCTTAACTAATGTAATTTAATTACAACGGTTTTTAAAAATCAATGGATTTATGTTTCAAATACTGCTTTTTTCTTCTTTTGACAAATCTGTTAAAATTAATGTAATGATTAAAACAAATTTATTTTTTAACTGCAATTCGCATGTAGAAAATTAAAAGAGCAATTACTTTTCTCATGATTTAACATTTGTAACGATGATTTTATTCTTTTCTGCCGAAACAAGATTAGAATTCAACATACATGACACAAAAACTAAAGATTTCATATGAAATGCATTTTTAAATCCTAATGATTTTAATTACATTGTGTTGAAAAAATAATTAAATGAATTTCGTACAAAAACTGATAAGAAATTTTAAGATAGCTTTTAGCGCCTAATTGCATTAAAAAAGAAATTACAACTTTTTCCTATGATTTCAAAACCGGAACAAAGGCTTTGAATTATCTTCTATTCACTTAAAGGATTCATTTTTGAGATAGTTACAGAAAATCTCCCATTAAAAGAAATTTATATATTTTTAATAAAATGAGAAAAGTTTTAATAATGTATGTTGATTAAGTAATTGCTGCAATCGTTATGGGAATTAAATGGTTTTCTTTCTTAAGGTATTTAAAAAATGTAATTAAAGGAATTTAACGGATTAATTTATCATTAAAAATGCTTTAACGTCTTACAATAAAAAAAGAAATATTTACAATGGATGTCTTATAATTCACCTGCAAGATATCAGTTACAAATGTTGTGTTTATTATGAAATTAAAAAGGTTAATTTCGATGGTGAGTATAAAAAAGTTAAATCAGGTCAATTCTTGTAATTTGTGCTTTTAACGTTTTTCATCAAATATTTAATTGTTTTCTTATCTGTATTTTTTTATTTCAAAATACGTAAAAAGAATTATTTATTCAAAATAAAAGTGAGAAAACATTTAAGGTTAAGGTATTCTGGCATAATCGTCATAGAATTTAAAAAGTTATTTTAAAGGGATTTAATTTATACTAAAAAATGTCATAGATTCCGAATATATATCCTAATAATATTATAAATCTGATTGTGTGCAAATGTTAGGCTGAAGCCAGCGTCAAAATGAAGCATTTAATTATCCTGTATCTTTGTATATAAGTTTATTATAACCCTCAAATGAATATAGGCTGGTTTTCGTTTATTTTATTTCAATATTTTTCTTAAAAATTAAAATTTTCATTATTTTCATACAGAATAAATGGACATTTTTTCGTATATTTTACAATGGTTGGTTGGTTTGGCCCAAAGGGCCCGGTTTTGCAGCTTTTTTTTAAATGGTTAAATTTATTTTACCGTTGCTAATACTTTATCGTTACCAATATAAAATAAAACCCCTGAGTAATAATTTTTAATCAACAATTTATTTTCAAGTGAAAATTTTCCACGTGAAAAATGAAAAGGAAATGAATTATTTAGGAATTAAACAGAATATGAAATGATGTCATATTAGAAATAAAACGTGCGTTTTCATATATTTGATAATAATACAAAGTGCATAAATACGAGTAGCAAGCGAATATGATGTCATATATAGAAAAATAAAACAGATTTGTTTTGATGTTGAAATAAAATGATCTTGGGTTATCAAATTATTTGTGATTAATTTCTCTTTTTTTTCTTTTTCTTTTTCACATGAAAGGAATTATTTTAAATGTACGCAATATATGTATTTTAAATGTGTTGTAAATTAAAGTTCTGTGTTTTAAATGAAATGAGTGAAATATTTATATTTTTAAGGAATTCAATACGAATGATGAGATAGGTTGGCGATTTATCGTCTGCACACGGCTAACATAAAGATACCATATTTTTAATTTAAATTTTAAAAAGTAAAAAAAATATTGGATGGCAAATGTCAATGATATGCATCGCAAAATTATCCGTATCGAAAATCAGAAAATCTTAATAAAAATAACTATATTTTTTAAAAGAAAGTTGCTTTTCTCATGCTAAAGATTTAATATGATTGTGTCGAAGTAACAGAATTTTTCCTCTATCATTTTCCCACAATCGAAAACACATTTGTAAATCGTCGTTTCGAACCGGAATTTAATTTTACATTTCTTTTAGTTTTAAAATAGGAAAATCTTTGTTGTCTTTTTTAAATATAGCTTTTTTTAAAGTTGTTTCATAATAGATTTTTGTAAAGTCTTGCAGGATAAGAAAAATTGCATAGATTTTAAAGCAATGTTTAAATAAAATTATAATATTTTTTAAACTTAAAAAACAACAATGTTATCGAAAAGAAAATCGATTTTACCAACAAATTCGCGTAATGCAAAAGCAAAGAAGAAATAAAAAAGTAATGAATCTTTTCTTCCAGCCGAATTGTGTAAACTTGAACAAGCCGATCGTGCCAATTCATAACATTATAAACGTGAAAGCGCGTTCTATAACAGTAGAATTTTTTTTACATATAGGTAGAACATTTCTGAGAATAGGAAGGTTAGGGGTCTGTAATTAAGTCCATAGTCAATTTGATTTTTTTTTTATCAAGTGCAATTTGGCGCAAAATTAAATACATTGTTGTAACCAGATTTGTTTTTTGCGTGGTAAACACTTAATGGTATTTTAGATGATCATTTCCCCGCTCACCTTTGATGCCAACTATGACTGTAAAACATATTAAAAAATATTAGCCGATAATTTTCTAATTTTCTTATTGCTTCATGATGTAAATAGACTTCCTGGTTCATACTTTAAACCTGAATCGGTCATGCCATGGTCGGTCAATTTTTATTCCTAATCCTAACCCTAATTGTATCCTATCCTAATCCTGATAATAACTTTAAAGAATATTCTTTGACACGAATATGTAAATGAAATCAATATCCATAAATGGAATGAATGGAAAATAGAATAAATAGAAATGGCAAAATAAAATAACAAGAAAGTACATTTATTCGACACCTAACCCTAGAAAAAGCGTAAAAAATTTCAAGCGCATGAAATAAATCAAAATAATCCTATATATACTAACAAAAATATGTAAATTTAGATTATCAGATTTGTGTCGTCGGTATTTATTTGCTTATAGTGTTCTTGACGCGATAGAGAAAATATCGAGGTTAAATTGGGCAGAATTTAAAGTACTCTCTAGCAACATTTATTTACATTTTAGAATCGCATCAGATTGTTATGTCTTTGTGAAATATCTATCAATTTATAAAATACACAAGCAGTTTGTTCACTATTTACACCACTTAGCGTGAAGCACTTAATTTAATATATACATAAACAAGATAATGTAGTAAGAAATATATAGCATATGCCCATTTAGCAATGCACACATATACAAATTGTACACCAAATACCACCTAAAATGCACTGTTGTATAGAAGAATTCTGCCAGTGTTGTTTTTCGATTTACGAAGAGGAATTCCTCGATTTTCACGATTTTACTGGGTCCTCCTTTTTTCATTAGTTGCAGTTTCATTTTCGCGATTGTATATATTACTTGGCATGAAATTTCACTTTTTTAAGACTGGGTTATGTCAAGGCCCCTATAGCAAAGAAATACCGTATGGTCTCCTATAAAATGTGATAAAGCTTTGGTTAATTATATATGTTGTTAATTATCAAGTGAAATGTCTTACTAAGTTAATGCATTTATTCTTTTTTCAATGTTACGTGAACGAAGTCACGGGTAACAGCTAGTATATATATATATATTACATGTAAAACCAGTTTTTCGGGCATTTAGATTTAAAATATCAAGTAGTAGTTTCCAGAAATTGATATGCTGTTATTCCTAATGATAAGTAAAGATACAGGTGTCTATATTTAAATCGATATATATATATATATATATATATATATATATATATATATATAGAAATATAACGATAATACAAAATCTGTGAAAGTTGCCACAGTTCTTCACTTTCCATGGTATTTGAGGAAGTGCTCTAATGAGCACAGTCCTGACATGCTCTCGCACTCCATGCAGCCCTTAGTTTTCAGTTTGTTGACTCCTTCATTGAAGCACACTCTGCAACGTTTACTGGGTCTGCTAGATCCCGCTTCTTTCGGAAACTCCGTCATGACATACAGCATTGAAGGCGCAGCCACAGGTGTGGAGTGGATCATTTCCTGGCATCCTATCACCTGGCTCCAGCAGAACCTCATGCACCACGGTCTTTAGAAAGTCATACTAGGGAACGCTGATTTTGTTCGCTTCGTTGTACAGGCATTGAGGACCATACGCTGGATCAGGTGGATACCTAGTTTTTTGAACCACGTATAATTTTTGCGGGAACAATCTTGGGGTTCCAGATCCTGATCTATGGCGTCAACAACCCCTATGTTTTGATTATAATTCTCTATTACTTTAGGGTTCTTGTAGAATATTTGCTTTCCTCCCTTCAGGTAGCGGGACTTATGTACGAATCCAGCAGTACAATTCTTTGGCAATATATAAACGTCCCTTTTGTCTCGTTACCGCACAGCTAAGGTTTCCCCATTACGGATGAAGCATGCCTGATCTGGACCCAGGGGGAAAGTTGTCGTATGCTTTGGAATCCCCCGTCGTGGCTGCATAATTCCAGTAACAAACGTGTCCTTGGTCAATAAAAAGGAAGCCAGGTTTGTAGACATGTAACAATTATCCAAGATAATTTTTCAGACCTGACCCAACAGATTCTGTGCAAGGTAAACAGGGATTCTTTCAGAAAGAGAGAGATGATCCGTTCCCTGAATTTGCGATGCGTCATACAAGTCCTTACCGATGTATATGACTAAGTTATATGTGTAACCACGAAGGTTTTTGGCACTAGGACTGAGATAAAACAACTTGATGCCGAATCTCGACCTCTTTGTCTTGATGTACTGCTTGAAATACAATTGGCCCTTGTAAAGCATCAGACACTCGTCTATTGCAAACGTAACCCCTGGATCAAACAGGAGCATGCACTTCTCCCGCAGTGCAATGAACATCCCCACGCGGGTCAGAGGTGAGCCACTCTTGGCAGAAGACGGCTTCAAAAATCTCAAGAATTTCAAAATAATCATAAACCTATTTCTGCTCATTACCTTCGCACAGAAGACTGCGGGTCCACCGGTCAGCAAATGCAACGACCAGTAGTCCACAAGATTGGGCAATTTACCAGCCCAGTCAACAGCAGCAGGCCGAGAAACACAAACCTCTCTGGGACCAGAACATCCCTCCATTTCAAGCCATTGACGATTTTCTGGGTGTCTTCCGGGTTTCTTTTAGTGAAGAATTGGGCGGCTCTTTCGTTCGTCCTCCGGTACACTGACTACACGACAGTTTTATCCATGAAGCTTTGGAAACAGTTCTTGGCACTGTGAAACTCTTCAAAGTCCAGTGCTGGATGAAAGTCGTGGTCAGTCTCACATTGTTTCATGAGAAATGGTCGCTGATCAGAGAAAGAATCGCTCAAAACCGTCCGTCCCCAAATTATATGGGGTCAGGTTCCTCTTCCCTGTCCGATTCTCCTGTATGATAATCAGTATCAGATGAGTCGGTGTCATCCAGAACAAAATCCGGCTCAACTGATTCATTGAAATCGCTGTCCGAATCCATTTTGATGAATCAACCTAAAAAAAGAGAGAAGAAATAATAAACAAATAAGAACTAAAATAAGAGAGAAATGCGAGATAAACAACGACAGAAAAACGTGTTCTTTGAGAACGACAAGAAATGATAGAAAAGCGTTCTCATCTGTATGGTGGCGCCATCTCTGCTGCGGTGGGAAAATTAAACACTTTCCAACATTTCTCATAATATCAGCTATACACAAACATATATTCCTGCAATACCGTTTTTAGTAGCAAAGATAGAATAATGAATGGGCATGGATCCATACGTGGATCCACTGATGTTTGTGAGAATCAGGCCATGGATCCATTTGTGGATCCACCGGTACGGAAGGAGTTAAAATGTTAATTTATCTGAAAGTCTCAGCAATATGTACTTCTAGAATCTCTATTGACCGTATTGCCTTGCCTCCCGCTCTTTGGTGTCTTATAAAAAAATATTGTGGTAAATATTTCTTTAAAATTTTCCTTAGCTTAGGTACTTTCCGCCAGGCTTGGGTAATCGTGGTACACAATGAGGCATTCGCCGACGGTGTTTGAAGGTTGTCGGCCCACCCACTCCCGAGAGCAATGAATGCGTTCGACGCCGCTTCGGTCCGGTCGTAGCATTAAACGTCCAATTACTTCCTCTTGTTCTGTACTTCATGAATATATTTTTTTTCGTTGGAAGCCTCCATTGTCGGGGTACTTTCGAAGCGGTTTTCTGTAATGGGTGAACACGGATTTATTCAACGGCGATTATTTATTGTGGCCTGAAGGAAAAAATAAATATTTCTATTAAAAGCTTACATTTCTAGAACAAGACATTATTAACAACTGCTGTATTCATAATGAAATTTTAAAAGGTAACTTATCTGAAAGTTTCTGTAATATGCACCTTTAACATCACGGTTAAACATTTAAATGTCGTTCTTATGTGTATTGTTTTATTTGAAAATATAATTGAAGCAGGCAGACCATAAGGCAAAAATTATTTTCTTTTTAAATCAATGGTTTCATGTTTAAAATATTGTTTTTTACTTTTTTTTTAATCTGTCAAAATTACAAATGTAATGATTAAAACGAATATAATTTTAACGGCAATTTACATGTAAGGAAATAAAATAACAATAATTTTACTTATGATTTATCATTTGTAACAATTATTTTATTATTTTCTGTCTCAAACAAGATTAGAATTAAACATACACGACACAAAAAATAAAGACTTCATTTCAAATTTCTTTTTACGTATGAACACCTAATGGTTTAATTATATTGTGTTGAAAGAAAAAGTATTAAATTAATTTTACATAAAAATTGATTTAAAAATGGTCATAGAACTTTTAACGCATAATTGCATTAAAAAATGAAACGATATTTTTTTTTCCTCTATCATTTCAAAACAGGAACAAAAGCTTTCAATTCTTTTGTATTTAATTTAAAGACTCATTTTTGAGAAAGTTGTAGAGAATTTCTCATTAAAAGAAACATATTTCTTTTTAAATAAATAAGAAAAGCTTAATAATATATATTGATTAAGTAATTGCTGCAATCGTTGTGGGAATTAAATGGTTCCTTTTAAGGTATTTAAAAAATGTAATCAAAGAGATTTCGCGAATTAATTTATCTTTAAAATGCTTCAACTTCCTTAAAATAAAATAAAAAATAATTCTTTACAATGAATTTCTTATAATTCTATCGCAAAATATCAGTTACAAATGTTGTATTTATTATGAAATTTAAAAAGTTAATTTAGATGTTGAGTTTAAAAAGTTAATTCTACTAAATTTCCTGTAATTTGTAATTTTAGTGTTTTAATTAAATATTTAATTGTCTTTCTTATCTGTATTGTTTTATGTGAAAGTACATTAAAAGAAATATTTATTTAAAGAAAATGGGACAAAAGACATTTAAGATATTCTGACATAATCGTCAAAGGATTTAAAAAGTTTAATTTGTTGGAACTTAATTTGTACTAAAACATATATCATACATTCCGAAAGAAGAAAAAAAGAAATAGTTCTTTAAAAGCAAGATCTTATAAGTCTACAGCAAGTTATTTTCAACAACTGCTGTGCTCATAATATGATTTAAAATGTTAATTTATCCGAAAGTCTCAGCAATAAATACTTTTACCATCTCGGTTCAACGCATTAAAATCTCCATCTCTGACTCTGAAATTTTTATGTATTTTACTTAACACGTTCACTGCCGGGTTAAAATTACCGGAATTTTATTTTATTTAGAAAGTTCGAATTCATACCTGAAAAATACTAATAGCAATATTTACTTTATTTAATTACAGACATTTTGCGATTACATAAAATAAAAATTCTTTCGAAATTTCAGAAGAATTTTTTCGTGAAGAGTATACTCATGGTTTTTCAATCTAAAATTACGAATTCGTACCGGAAATTTCGAATGAAGAATTTTTATTTTATGTAATCACGAAATGTCTGCCATTAAATAAAGTAAATATTGCTATTAGTATTTTCTGGTATGTATTCGAACTTTCTAAATAAAATAAAATTCCGGTAATTTTAACCCGGCAGTGAACGTGTTAATAAATATATATTTTTTTTTTATTTCCGAAGGTGTCCTCCATAGTCTAGGTACCTTCCTAAAACACTTACATAGTCAAGGTACATGAACGAGACATTTGGAGATGATTATTGTAGGTAGTCGGCCCAACCGCCCCCGAAAACAATGAATGGACTCGAAGCCGCTTCGATCCAGTTATATGTATCAAACGTCATTTCTTCTTCTCGCTCTTTACTTCTAAAGAACATTTCTTATTTTTTTTCCCATGGAAACCTCCATAGTCGGAGTACTTTCAAAGCAGTTATCTTTAGTCGGTGTACACGGACGGAGCATTCGGCGGCGATTATTCATGGTGGTCTCAGAAAAAATAAAGCAAGAAAAAAGTCCTTCTGGCCTGTACCAGGAGGAAAAGGTAGCTTTCATAGTCCATGTTTTTAAAAATTCAACTTATTTCATTTTACTCAAACACCCGAAGCTAAACTACTTGGAACCCGATTATAGATTATTCAATCCCGGTTTCAGTTAATACTGGATTTGAATGCGAATTTCACCATGAAAGTTACAGCATAACAAAAATCATATTGTTTCAAGATATCAGCCACCCTAGAATTCCAAACTGCCATATGTCAGAATTTTTTTAAGATAAAGCCAAAACAGAAAAATGTTCCGGAATCCTTGTATCACGATCTAACATTTAATGGAAACAACTTTTTCAATTTATAATGTTTTGTACGTCTTTGTGAATTTTTAAAAAATAAATAAAAAATTTTAACTGGCCGTCATTTTGACAAAAGATGGAGCATTAAGCTGGCCACCGAACTCAGTCGAGACCTTGGTATGTTCTATACACATGATCAGTTACATTCATATCCGTTCATAAATACGAGAGTTAGAGCATAACAAATATCAGATTCTTTCAAAATCTCAGCCACCCTAGGATTTCAAACTGTCATATCTTAGCCATTTTTTAAGATGTAACCAAAACAAAAAAATGTTTCAGAATTTTTGCATGACGTTCTAACACTTAACGAAACATTTTTTTCTATTTAAAAATCTTTTGTACATCTTTTTGAATTTATAAAAATTAAAAACTTTTTAACTGGCCGCCATTTTGAAACTAGATGGCGAAGGGAGCTGGCCAACGAACTCGGTCGAGACCTTGGTATGTCCTATACACATACTCAGTCACACCATATCGATTAAGAGAGTTATAGCACAACAAATGTCAAATATATATATAAAAATCGACATTTAAACGGAGGGTGGTTTCGGGGTCTGTGGGTCATGATCGGTGAAAATATACCAATTTTTTTTTTGGAATTGCTTTCCCCCGAATGGCCGCAATAGGTAGTTTTTTTGTAATGAAAGCTAACCTAAAAGAAATATTTCTAGAAAAAGCTTACAATTCTACAACAAGATATTGACAACTACTGTACTCGTAATGAGATTTTTAAAATTAACTTATCTGAAAGTTCTTTCACTGAAAGTTTCGGAATATGTACTTTTAACATCACGTTTAAACATTTAAATGTCTTTCTTATGTGTATTGTTTTACTTGAAAATATAATTGAAACGGAGTGACCATAAGGCAAAAATTATTAATTTTTAAAAATCAATGGTTTCATGTTTAAAATATTGTTTTTTACCTTTTTTAAATATGTGTCAAAATTAATGTAATGATTAAAACGAATATTTTTAACGGCAATTTACATGTAGAGAAAGAAAAGAACAGTTATTTTTCTTATGATTTATTATTTGTAACGATTATTTTATTCTTTTCTGCCGGAACAAGATTAAAATTAAATATACACGACTCAAAAAATAAAGACCTCATTTCAAAAATACCTTTACGCATGAACGCCTAATGGCTTAATTATATTTTGCTGAAAAAAGAAAGAATTAGATGAATTTCACATGCAAATTGATTTTTTTTAGGAGATAGCTTTTAATGCATAATTGCATTAAAATCTGACATTACAATTTTTTTCTATGATTTCAAAACCGGTACAAAAGTTGTTAATTCTTTTGTATTCAATTTAAAGACTCATTTTTGAGATAGTTACAGATGATTTTCACTTTAAAAAAGGTATATTTCTTTTTTAAATAAATAAGAAAAAGTTTTAATAATGTATGTTGATTAAGTAATTGCTGCAATCGTTATGGGAATTAAATAGCTTTATTTTAGGTATTTTAAAAATGTAATCAAAGGGATTTAACAATTTAATTTAGCTTTAAAAATGCTACAACTTTCTTAAAATAAAAAATAAAAAATAGTTTTTAAAATGAATTTCTTGCAATGCTATTGTAAAATATCAGTTAAAAATTTTTTATTTATTATGAAATATAAAAAAAAGTTAATTTAGATGTTCAGTTTATAAAGTTAATTCAGTTAAAGTTCTTGTAATTAGCGCCCTTTAATCGCTTTTGATTAAATATTTAATTGTCTTTCTTATCTGTATTGATTTATTTGAAAATACAATAAAACAAATATTTATTTAAGGGGTCAGGTAACCTTTAAAGAGTCAAAAATTTGATTTTTTTTTAATTCGCTTATAATTAAATATGATTCTTTAGCAGCATTTTAAAATAAACCCCATGCAAAATTCACTTTAGAAGAGGAGTTATGTCTAAAACAGTCTGAGTTCTTTTTATATGATCAAGCGGTAATTTGATCTTTAAAGCCAATTTTCTCAAAACGGTGATTTTTATCATTGCGCACACGATTTCTGAAAAGTAGTTGGTTAGAATTTCATGAAATTTTGATTGAATGTCTTAACTATACATATGCACAAAATGACCTATTATTATGTTTCTCAGGTAACAAATTTAGAATTCGGAGAGCCACGATATACTAGTGTGCCGTGTGGGGATCCCAGGTGTGCCAAGATATAGTATTATTGTGTCGTGATAGGGCATTGGGTTTGCTGCGATATAAGAATGTGTCGTGAGAGAAACTCGGGTATGTCGTGAAGTACTGATATGCCATGAAAGGACTTCATGTGTGCCACGATATGTGAACTAAATCAAAATCTTATTGAACAAATTTACAATCATTTGAATTATGGTACAAAATCTTTGAAAAATACATCAGCCCATGCACGCGTGGCACAACTTCTCTAGATTAAAATACAATTTATTTTTAAATTATGCATGCATACACATCAGCAAATTCAAATACTGCAGAAAAGAAGAATTTACCAGAAAAGAAGAAATCGCACAGACTTCTAACGAAAAAAAATTAAAAACAGCGTTTCATTTGTTTTATTAAATAAATTCGAAAAAGTATCTATATCTGCCATATGTTTTTTCATCATCATAACAGTTTTCCCAGTCCGCTATTTCTTTTATTCAGATTGCTTGATTGCGATGCTTTTTTTCAAGTATTTATATTCATGTTATTTAATGAGAGATAAAATAAGCCGAAAATAAGACAAATTATACTATTTCAAAAAGTAGTCGAATTAAAGCAATCTGAATAAAAAAAAGAAAAAAGAAGCGGAGTAGCAACATTGCATCGTGAATGTAGTGTTTCAAATTGTATGAGAAACACCACTCTAATGATTAAAATAAAAATACTTTTAGCATCAATTTGTTTGTTGGAAAAGAAAGGAAAAATTATTTTGCCTGTAATTTCGTAATTGTAATGCTTTTAATTACTTTCTTCTGAAACAAAGTCAGATTTAAACAAATTTGGCATAAAAACTAAAGATTTAATTAAAAATACATTTCTAACAGCTAATAGTTTGCATTGAATAGAAAATCCAAATTAAATTAATTTTGCATTAAAAGGAGAAATTAGACTTATGGTAACTTTTAACGCATAATTGTATTGCAAGAAAGAAACTATATTTTTTTTACCTCATGATTTTGTAATTGGAACCGTGATTTTTAATTATTTTCTATTTAATCTACAGCTGCGTTTACAAGATAATTACAGACACTTCTTAATAAACAACATTAAAATAAATCTTTCTTTGAATGAAATGGAAACCTTTTTAATAAGCTATTATGACTCTGTAATTGCTACATTCGTTATTGGAATTACAAAGTTAACTTAAAGGAAATTAAACCGTTAATTTATCTTAAAGGATATTACCAATACTCCCCTCCCCCTAAAAAATAAAAAATAAAAGTTTATTTTTTAAAAAAACTAATAATTCTACAGCAAAATACTTGTATGAAATTAAAAAGGTTGATTTAAAAGATGGGTTTATCCAAAAAACTTTATAATATGTACTGCCAGTATTTTGGATTAAATGTTTAAATGTTTTTCATTCTATATCGTTATGTTTATATATATATATATATATATATATATATATATAATTATAATATCTATGAATTTCAAAATACATATCAAGTTCTAATATCATTCTACTTTAATCTACAAAGAGATAAATAATGATATTGCGTAAACAGAATACCACATATCTAATAATTAACATGTGCAATCATAATTTTACCATAGCATGTGCTTCAATGGTAATTGGCCAAATTTACTCATACCTGAATAATATTTATATATATATATATATATATATATATATATATATATATAAGTTAATTTAAAAATATATTAATATATTTTATTGCTATTTTAAAACCCAAAACTCTATATCCCACAAAAATTCTCAAAAAAATTAAATCAAAGACTAAAAAGACAGGATTTGGAACTTTTTTTTTTATTTAATTAGTTAAAAGTTTCAATATTTGTAAGCAGTAGTTTATAGCATTTAAGTATCTAAACCATTTTTATGTGTAGAAAATGCAATAAAAGATTTAAAATTCAACGAAGGTCATTTATAAACTAAAAAATATATCTAAAAATGTTTAGCATCTTTTTGCGTAATATGTAAGAATGAAGACACACGCATTTTCAAGTACTTCATATTTAAAATGCAAGCTTTTGTTTATTAATTTTATGTCTATGTGTGTGCTTAATTAACATATGCATATATTAAAATAAATGTTTACTACTTCTACTTCCTTAAGACGTTATTCTTATCTAATAGTTATTGTATTCACTCAACGAGTTTACTTTAAAAAATTAAGGTATTTTTATAGATAATTTAGAAGAGTTCCTTAATATATTACTGGATAAATATTACTTTTAGTAAAAGAAGTGTACCTTAATATTTCGTGTATTAAAATTTAAGAATAAACATTCCGTATTTACAGATTCGCGTATTACGTTATGTTTTTTAAATAATAATTTTGTAACAAAATTATTATATAGCTACATACTGCTCAATTTAATGTTTATACGTCTTTAATATTTCTAACACTCATAATGATTATGCCAACAGAATATTCATCATAATTACGTGTGATAATAATGTTTACTTCGTATAATTAAAAAAAACTAAATTAATTAAAGTATGTTTATTATTTTACAGTATAGATACTGTACATTATATCAGAACTTTATTCAATATAATTATTTTTAATATATTTTGTTGCATAAAAATATTTTAATATTTTATTGTCTCAATTATAAAATATTTAAATATTGTTTTGTTTGGTAATATTTACAATGTTTAGTTTTTAAAATGGCGGGAAATTTTTATAATAATTCCAAGATTTTATTAAGTAAATTTCAAAATTTGCAAAAGCATTTTTTAATTTTTTCAGATATATTTACAAAACGTTTAAGTTTAACTAGTTCATCAGAATTATGAAGTTCTTTAAATTAATTATGAGTTAGAGCATAGATAATATCACATTTAATAAACGTGTTTTGAAATAATTTTATAAATGCTGCACATTTAACTATTAAAACATATATTTCATTTGCAGACTATTATTACAAAATAACTTATAAGCCGTAAAGATTTTTGGCAAAGTATCAGAAAAATTGTCTTTTTTTTAAGTAAAGAAGATAAATTGGGGTGTTTTGGCAAAGTGCTAGAAAAAAATGACTATAAAAAGTTTTTTACGAGGTAATTTTCGATAATCCTTTTAAATAAGAACATGTGTTTCCTTAATCTGATGTATCTTGAAAGAAGTTTTAAAAAAAGAAACACATTTTTTTTTAAGATGTATACTCAATAAGGGCCAAAGGTACCCATTTAATTAATATAAAATTTTCTTCCTTATAGACTATTATTTCAGAACAACCTATAAACATTTTTTTCAAAGTACTTCAACATATGCATAAAATTCTTTTATCTTTAACTAAAGAAAAGAATGGGAGTATTTTGATAATATGAGGGGAAAAAATATTAAAAAGATTCTTTTTTTTGTCAGATATTTTTTTATAATATTTTTAAATAAAAACATGTGTTCACTTCACGTAACATATCTTGAGTGAAGTTAAAAAAATTAAACACATTTTTTTAATTATTATTTAAGATGTATACTTAATAACCAGAAGGTTTAAATATTTTTTTTTTATCTTTCTTGTAGAGCTTATCTCTAATTATGTCAGTAAGATTTTTTATGTTACAAATGCAGAGGTGCCAAGCTCCCACTAATCTTCCGTAATATGTGGATTAATATGACCGACCCAGTTTAACAACGTTTCGAACCAGAAAATTTAATTCATGAATCTTTATTTATCTAATTTCAGATTACTACACAGAATATATTTAATTTCATTTCTTTAAAAAAATTCTGGGGCGAAACGTATTGAACCTAGGTCAAATTAACTCGCATATTAGGGAAGATTAGTGAGAACTTGGCACCTCTGCAAATGTAGTCCGTTTAACCCCTTCAGGGGCAAAGTACTCTTGTAGCCAAAATATTGAAATGATTGATTGATACCAGGATTCACGAACGAATTTCTTTTAAAACAAGTAAAAGCTTTTCTTCACGTACCTTATAAATTCAAAATTTGATTGTAAAATTCTGGTGTCATTGTGGCATTTTGGGATTAAAATTAAGTGGTATATATAATATACCGGTGCCCTTCAAGGGGTTAAGTCTAATATATTGGAAAATTTTGCTTATAACATTGTAAAAAAAAGACAAATATGTTTTTTTAAGTTATTTTCATAATGTCAACTATATACATATGTTTTCACACTACACTACCATTCACAGACATTAACAACAAATTTCACATATAAAAAGCCAATGTAGATGTTATTTACAAAATATACGTTACTTTCCTCCAAACAGAAGTAAGTCCTTTTAAAAACATTTATATGTGCTAAAAAAATATTTTCGCCCATCGTCTTGGACATCCTCAGTTTTTCTGATCTTCATCTTCGCCTCTTGATGTCATTCTAACTTTTGCGGGGTTTTTCAAAATATAACACATAGCGCCATCTATTGTCTATTGTCACGTGCATAAGATCTTTGAAAATCTCTGTTTTTTCTGTATCTATTTCAATGTCTTCACAAATTAAAGCCTAATTTAAGTAATACCATCAATAGACCGATTAAATAAAAAAACCTAATACAAATCAATATTAAAGAAGTACAGAAACCTGGAAATTACAACAACTTAAATTATGCTTTAATGCGTGAAGCCATTAAAATAGATACAGAAAACACAGAGACTTGCAATGATCTTATGCATGCGACAATAGACAATAGATGGCGCTATCTGAACTAAATCATCGCTTTGGCGATTTCTATCTTCGTGATTTCCGTTTAATTGTAACACTATTCTGCTTGGCGTCCTTTGCTGTTGTCATTTGCACATGTGCAAATTTTCGGCGTTCGCTATTTGATTTTTGAATCTTGATTAATATTTATTATTAAAATTATTCTTTGAAGGTCAAATGGGTCATTATAATTCTTCAAAATGCTAGGAAGAGATACCTGTATTGTTTGTAAGAACAAGAGTGAAAAGTTATTTTTTATTTCCAGGGATCGGTAAGTTGTGATTTATTTTCATGCGTTATTTTTGTTCTTATTTTTCAAGTTCCATAATGCATGAAATATTTTATATGTATTCAGTGTATGCCGAAACGTCATGTTACGGCTCACTGTGGAGACGCGAAAAGTTTTTGGTGTTCATCTGTCTGTTTGCCGTAACAATGGTCCGATTAGGTTGATTTTTGGTAGGTATGTTGGCGAGGTATCCGGAATTAGCTGTATAGTTTTTGGTTAAATTTGGTTCATTCGTTCGGAAAATATAGAATTTTTTTTTTTATGTCATAATGCTTTCCTATGGGAATGAAGACGATTTTTCAAATTTCATTTTTATCTGAAATGAAAATGGAACATTTGCATAATGGATTTAGACGTAAAATTATAAATGCTAAACTTTCTATATGGATTTCCAATAGTTTTAAAATTTTGCCGATAAATTTAATAGAATTTAGAAATTAATTGCTTAAAATATTTGAAAAAGTTTTTGCATCTGTTCGGGAAATATAAACATCTTATGTTCATATTTTTTAAAATTTTAAAAAGCGTTTTTTTTTTTTTTTTTTTTTTTTTTTTTTTTTTAATAAAAACGAATGTAAATTTAATGAGACTACGGGGGGGGGGGGGGAAGAATACCTGTTTATTTAAAAAAAAATTAAATAAGCAATTTATCAGTATTTCAGAATATTATTGTCTAACGTGTTTAATTTAATGATTCTAATTTCTGGAACATTTGAAGAAATTTATATGCTTATAAATATGCATGCAATTGAAAAACTAGTCGCTGGGGGGCCACCGTAATACTTACCCATCATGGATATGCATAATGTAAAATATTAAAATAAAAATGTGTAAACTACTTATAAAATGCATTGCAATTCAAATAAAATCGTGGCTTGATGACGTCATAAACTTTAAAGGCTCGATTACTGAATTGCTTGAAAAAGGTTTTTCCTTATAACTCCAAAAATAATAATCCTATTAACTAGCGCTTTATTGCATCTGATTAAGCGTCAAATTTCCAATTAAAATATATCTTTAAAGTGAAATTTAGATGAAATACAGGGTCATGAAAAATCGAAGAGTGTGAAAAATAGGATTCCAAATATCTCGGCAACTAATTATCCGATCGACTTCATGCTTTATGTAAAATTTATTTTTTTTTTATTGTCTTTTATATTCATTTCTTAAAATAAACAATTTCGAAAATTTTTATATACCTTTTATCAGAACGAATATTTCGAGAGTCCGAAAAAAATAGTTCCGGTTAATCGAGGTTATTGAAATGAAATAGGCTTCTTCCCATTATTACATACTAAGTACATACCAAATTGCAAGTCTCTATCTCAATTTTTTCGGGAGATAGAGCGTTTACAGACACACAGACACACATACGGACGGCAAATTTTTTTTTCTAAAAATATGTTTTTCGGAATCTCCAGTGTCTGAAACGTGTAAATCCGTCAAAAAAAATTTTCGATTTTCAAAACGATTACAAGACTTACCCTATACTACGTATGATGGGTAAGTAATAATAATTGCGGATTGTACGATGTTAAATGATATGAAAAATGAGATTTAAAAAACAAGCATTCGCCTTTTTTCCCCCTTCCCTCATTTTTCGCCAAGAAAGCGATATATAGCCGTATTAAAAAAACCTCGCTTCTGTTATGGCTGTAGTTTCTGCATCATCCGCAGCAATCGCCACTGTCTATGTGTAATCCCGTGTTAAAGAAGTTGCCATTGCAGTGTATGAGAGATGATTCTCTTTTTAAATCTCCTTACTCTGTGCAGAAACGTATCCGAAAATTACGGGCAGCAAAAGAAACTGTTGAAGAAACTAAATTCTTCTTTAAATCTCGAAACTCTATTGGTTGTTGAGGTTTGTAAAGATTAAAAAATGCTTTTCAGAATTATGAAGTAACTCAGAAAACGTTACATTACATATTCATTCGTGATTATATTATATTTTCGTACATTAAAATATATTTCTTTTTGATTGAACTAGAAAAAAAATTAATAACTGTGACTAATATGCTTAAATTTAACTGCTTTGCTAAGTAGAGTCATTAGCAAAGGAGAATCACATAATATCTGTTTTAATAGTTGTATAGACTATATTTTTATTTTCTGTTTATCTTTTTTTTATATTACTGTTTTGTAGTAAAGCGTTGATATTGATAAACTTGCCTCAGTATTTCTTAATTATTTTCTCAGGTATATAGGAATTGTTTACCACTTTATATTACGAAAGATTCTTATACACTGACAGAAAAAATTAAAGGAATGTGTATAAAAACACAGGTTGGATGATTTTGTAGCTAAGAACGTATAACTTGCAAAATATGTATATTTCGTCATGGCTGACATATCTGCTAAATGCAGAGTATACTTCTGCAAAAAAATAAATTTAAATAAGATTATAGGAAATAAAATATAAAAATATGAACTACGAAAAATAGGGTGTTACAGTACTCAAGTACCTTTTTAAAGTAGAAATAATCCACGATAATTAAAGGGACGAATAGAAAAAGGTGTGTAGATTTCAATATTTTTGAAAGTTTTTGCTTATCCTTATCAGTTAAATTTTATAAACCTTTGAATTTTGTAAAAACGTGCAAAATAGCGGTTTTTTATCACCTTTAATTAAAAATAATCTTAAGATAGGAAATTTTATGAAAATGTGAATTACGGAAAATATGGTGTTACAGTACTCAAGTACCTTTTTAAAGTACAGATAATCCACGACAATTACAGGGACGAATAGGAAAAGGTGTGTAGACTTCAGATCTTTTTGAAAGTTTTTGTTTATCCTTATCAGTTAAATTTTATAAACCTTAAATTTTGTAAAAACGTGCAAAATAGCGGTTTTTTATCACCTTTAATTAAAAACAATCTTAAGATAGGAAATTTTATGAAAATGTGAATTACGGAAAATATGGTGTTACAGTACTCAAGTACCTTTTTAAAGTACAGATAATCCACGACAATTACAGGGACGAATAGGAAAAGGTGTGTAGACTTCAGATCTTTTTGAAAGTTTTTGTTTATCCTTATCAGTTAAATTTTATAAACCTTTGAATTTTGTAAAAACGTGCAAAATAGCGGTTTTTTATCACCTTTAATAAAAATAATCTTAAGATAGGAATTTTTTTTTTTTAAATGTGAATTACGGAAAATATGAAGTTACAGTTATCAAGTACCTTTTTAAAGTACAAATAAACGTGCAAAATAGTGGGGTTACCTTTAATTTAAAATATTCTTAAGATAGGAAATTTTAGAAACTAGATTTTTTAATTTCTTTACTTTATAGGTTTTCATATGCAAAGTATGAGCAAACATATAAAGTGGGGTAGCAACGAAAACAAAATAGAATTTGTCGAATTTCTGTCTGATGAGCTTTAGTATGGTTCCTTTAATTTTTTTTCTCTAGTATACAAATAACGTTAAAATTTTGGGTAATTTTAAAGTATCGGACCTTAGCTAGATAGACAAAATGGCCTTGGTGGGAGAAGGAAATACCTATGCATATTTTAACTGGTAATCTGTTCAGTGTTTCATATACGCAAGCAATTTTTCTAATATTTATACATTTTATTTAATACAAAGAAGCCATTGAACTATTTTTATATACAAACAGAAGTAAATAGTATATAAAAAACAGTAATAATGTGTATATAAATGAAATGTTTATATATATATATATATATATATAAGCATAAAAGTTCATCAGGTTTGTTTTCATAGCTGTCTATATTATTTGGCAACAAACCGTACTTTCTGAAGTCCAAATTGCACGAAGTTTTTTAAAAACAGTTAAAGCCCCCATAAAGAACAGATACCAAATTCTATAACTACAAAGTAGAAAATACACTGTTTTCTTATCCTTGTCTTATTTATGAATGTACAAAATAAGAGCTTTATGTCCCACGTATTTATGCACATGTACTCGGTGTCTCGACAAAAGCACATAAACGCTACACAGCGAAATTTCCCGCTTGGAATACATAAAACATATTTATCAAAGAATTAAATCTCTACTATTCTTTGTTTTGATAAAAAGTTAAAGAACTGAGACCTAATGCCCATTGCGCAGAAAATAAGTTTTAGTGGAAATATGAATATAAATAATTGCATAACAGATATCACATATTTTATACATGAGAAAATATTCAAAACGTCCATTACACATATCAAGGTATGCTTGAACGGGAGATTGAATTGCTGAATGAATGTGATTCATTATCGTAATGTCCACAAAAAATCATAGATGTATCTGCGTTGATCTAACTTTTTAATCATTCAATGACGCGCACAAGTATGTTTCAATATGCACACAGATTGTTTTAAGCATTCATTCATGTAATTCATAATCGTGTGGATGCTTGACATGTGTTTGTTATGTCATCCTGTGACTTTTAATTTCATGTTTATCTGCACATTTAATGATGTTTTACTGATTTACTAGTTGTTTTGTTAATTAAAATAACAATTATGTCCTTATACGTCCTTATAAAGTAACAATTACGTCTTTATTTACGCAGCTTTTTCTTATTCATAATCGTAATGTCCACCAAAAATCATAAATGCATCTGCGTTGATCATAACTTTTTAATCATTCGATGACACGCACAAGTATATTTCAATATGCACACAGATTGTTTCATGTAATTCATAATCGTGCGGATGCATGACATGTGTTTGTTATGTCATCCTGTGATTTTTAATTTCATGTTTATCTGAACATTTAATGATGTTTTACTGATTTACTAGTTATTTTGGTAATTAAAATAACAATTACGTCCTTATACGTCCTTATAAAATAACAATTACGTCCTTATTTACGCTGCTTTTTCTTATTCATAATCGTAATGTCCGCCAAAAATCATAAATGCATCTGCGTTGATCATCATAACTTTTTAATCATTCGATGACGCGCACAAGTATGTTTCAATATGCACACAGATTGTTTTCAGCATTCATTCATGTAATTCATAATCGTGTGGATGCATGACATGTGTTTGTTATGTCATCCTGTGATTTTTAATTTCATGTTTATCTGAACATTTAATGATGTTTTACTGATTTACTAGTTATTTTGGTAATTAAAATAACAATTACGTCCTTATACGTCCTTATAAAATAACAATCACGTCCTTATTTACGCAGCTTTTTCTTATTCAAAATTGTAATGTCCGCCAAAAATCATAAATGCATCTGCGTTGATCATCATAACTTTTTAATCATTCGATGACGCGCACAAGTATGTTTCAATATGCACACAGATTGTTTTCAGCATTCATTCATGTAATTCATAATCGTGTGGATGCATGACATGTGTTTGTTATGTCATCCTGTGATTTTTAATTTCATGTTTATCTGAACATTTAATGATGTTTTACTGATTTACTAGTTATTTTGGTAATTAAAATAAAATTACGTCCTTATACGTCCTTATAAAATAACAATCACGTCCTTATTTACGCAGCTTTTTCTTATTCAAAATTGTAATGTCCGCCAAAAATCATAAATGCATCTGCGTTGATCATCATAACTTTTTAATCATTCGATGACGCGCACAAGTATGTTTCAATATGCACACATATTGTTTTTAGAATTCATACATGTAATTCATAATCGTGCGGATGCATGACATGTGTTTGTTATGTCATCCTGTGATTTTTAATTCGATGTTTATCTGCAAATATAATGATGTTTTACTGATTTACTAATTATTTTGTTAATTGAAAGAACAATTACGTCCTCATAAAATAACAATTACTTCTTTATAAAATAACAATCACGTCCTTATTTACGGAGCTTTTTCTTATTCATATCCGTAATGTCCCCAAAAAATCATAAATGCATCTGCGTTGATCATAACTTTTTAATCCTTCAATGACGCGCACAAGTATGTTTCAATATGCACACAGATTGTTTTGAGCATTCATTCATATAAACATAGCATCATAGTATATATATTCATGGTTACAATAAAGTTTATTTTCTTTGCACCTAATCTGATGTCAAATTTTTTCTTTCACAATTTTTCTCATAAATTAGAGATCGTAAAGGGTTAATTTTTTGGTTAATTTTTATGCACTCTAAACGAGAATTATGTCTCTCTGTAGAGTTTGTGCAGAGTCTCCACTCGGTCCATTTTTTGAAAGATTTCTCCCTTTTTTAAAAGAATAAATTTCTTTTTAGGTATTTCTTGCGAATTTTATAGAAACCTAACCCGAGGGTAATTTCTATTGTAAATATTCTTAAACCGTAGCAGAAATATTATACTTCGGAAATACATGTATTCAAAAAACTAATCAGTTTGAATCCTCTTTATGGGGTGTTGCTGAACACCCTGTATATCGTATACAGTCATTTCTAATTCTCAGTACTTAAATTATAGTTTTAAAACATTATAATTTCGGAACCAAATATTTTAAAGAGTTTCAGATTTATTTTTAAACGTACAGAAAAAATTAATATTATATGTTTCTGGTTACATTCATTCGTAAAATTAACTTAACACTAGAACGGCGGGAAATTTTACTCAAATTTCATAAATTATTTCACACCAGAATTTTTATTTAAAACTTTTAACTTATTTATTTAACTTATTTTTGTGCTGTGTATATTTAACTTATTGTATGAAGAGATTTCCGGTTCGAATCGACATTTTTTCATTTGGTAGGGGTCAAAATGACCCCTCGCCGCCGTTCTAGTGTTAATAAAGTATTTGTATCTTATGATATTGGCGCCACAGAATTCGCGGAGCGCGGCGTTTCGCACGGTCCTTAATTCGTCCTTTATGCCGAGACACTAGCGGAAGCCAGGAAGAAAGGAAAAAAATATTCTGAAAATTGAAACCGGACAAATTTAATACATCAAAAAGTGGGAATAATTGGTCGTGGGGTTCTAGAGATATCGGACGATCCCAGCGGCTTCTAGCTCTATGTTCGTCTAAATCAGCCATACTCAACCCGCGGGCCGCATGTGGCCCGGCGACCTTTAATGTGTGGTCCGAGAAATATAATCATTAATCTATAATTATAAAATTAATTGAGATTTGCGAAAAAAGTATTTAAGACCTTCTGTGTTGTTTTATTTATTTTCATGGGAAAAAAAGCTGCCCTGCTATTTATAATTAATTAAAAATTATTTTAAAACAAAAAAGGGGGAGTTTCTTAGGCAAAAGTTCTTTTTACATGTATGTAATCCTATTTGTGCTACAGTCCATTATACATTATAATCTTCAACATTATTCAAACAGTATCTAAAATTAATTAAATTTGCATTATACATTTCTAAATATATATAAAAAATTGGATTGAGCAGAACACTGATTTATTATTCTGAAAATGATTTTTTCTTTTAAAACTTGGAAATTCTACGTTGCTGTATTATATATCGTCATAGTAATTTATAATAATTTATAAATCGTTGCTATATTACATACTATATATCGCTCTGTTATTAAAGCTCTTTTACAGAAATTGTGGAAATTATACTGTGCGTTTGAAAGAATGTCATAGACACCACGGATTGAGGACTGATGTGTGTGAATGATTCCAAAAAAATTGACTACAGTTTTATACTTATTATATAGCTAATAGGGCTTTTTAGAGTTAGTTTGTCCTGTAAAAATTAGCATTAAAACACTTTTATACGACTATTTCTAAACAACAAACTTCGCGGCATATTTCTACAACATTTGCAAGAGTTCAAAAATTTCAAAACCCATACGTAGGTACCAAAACAACGAAGTTTATTATTTTGAAATAGTGCTGTTAATTTTTTATAAAATTCATTCCACGATAAATGTTCAACCCTACTGATAATATTAACTTTGTTAGATTGATTTGTTATAGTATTTATGTTAACTTTCTATTTTAATTAATATATTTTTACCCTTTTAGGTAGCTTTCAATACAAAAAAGTATAAAGCTACCTATTGCAGCCGTTCGGAGGAAAGCAGTTCAGGAAAATTTCGATATATTTTCACCGATCATGACCCCAAGACCCCAAAACCACCCTTCGTTCAAGTGTTGATTTATATATATATATCCCTATATATACAGGGTGATTCATAAAAGATGGGCAGAACTTTAAGGGGTTATAGTACACTTAAAGACAAATAATATTAAATAGGAGACTAAGGGTCCCAGACGTATTCCCAAGGAGATAGGGGGCATTAAAGTTTAGGGTCCGAAATTTCAAATGATTATAAAACATGGAAAAATTGGTCGATTCGTTTGCGGTTTTTGCAAAAAATTTTCTTTATGCCAGTATTTTCTTGAAATAAAATTTTAAAGTTCAATTTCAAAAAATGCCGATAGGGGGCGCTTTAGACTTTGGAGTAACAAACAACTATTTTTTAACGTTATTTTTTGTATTTCTTTAAATGATTTCGAAAGCTTAGACTTAAACTTAAATTTTGATCTAAAAATCTGAGTCCTAACGAGTAGTTAAGTAGCGTAAACTGAAATTTGAAATTTGAAACCCTTCTCCCCCCAGAACAAAAATTAGTTATTCCCGATCTTTGTGTCGTAGATTAGGCTCTAACTACTGCCGCGTTTTGTTAAAATTATTCTTTATGTCAGTATTTTCTTGAAAATAAATTTTAAAGAAAATTTTCAAAAAATTCCGATAGAGGGCGCTTTAGACTTTGGAGTAACGAACAACTATTTTATACCGTTTATTTTTTGTGTCTCATTAAATGCTTTCTAAAGCTTAGACTTAAATTTTCAGCCCAAAATCTGAATCGTTAGACGTGGTTAAGTTTCTGGGGAGAGGGGTTTGAAATTTCTACTCCTGAGCACAGTTCAGTTTACCATGTCCACACATTGTGTGCTGTGATACGAGGTAAAAAGACACAAATTAGGATTATGTTACCAAAGCATATTTATTAACATGTAATCACAATAAATGTTCAAAATTGTGACCACCAGAGGTTATGCACGCAGAACAACGGCGACGAATGGAACGGCGAACATTCGCGAAAACATCAGGCTTTTCGAGCACTTCCCCTACAGCGGCGGAAAGTCTGGCGACCAGTTCCTCGGGGGATTCAATGGGTGTCTCATACATAAGAGCCTTCAATCGTCCCCAAAAAAAGAAATCGAGGGGTGAAAGATCTGGCGAGCGAGCAGGCCAAGCAACAGGACCACCTCGACCAATCCATCTGTTCGGAAATGTGATGTCCAGATAGTTGCGGACGTCTCGTACGTAATGGGCTGGCGCTCCATCGTGCTGGAACCACATGACCCGCCGGATGCGTGGAGGAACAACGTTTAACAGGTCTGGCAGCACATGTTGCAGAAATGTGAGGTATGTTTTACCGTTGAGGCGTTCAGGAAGAAGGTACGGTCCGATTAGGTGGTCTCCGAGGATTCCTGCCCAAACATTGATGGAAAAGCGTCTCTGATGAGCATGTGGATACGTAGCATGTGGATTGACATCCGCCCATACATGTGCATTGTGTGTGTTAAATGTACCTTCACGTGTGAAGGTACATTCATCGGTGAAAAGCACAGTTCGTCCAAAATGTGGATTTAGCGCGTTCTGCTGCAGAAACCAGCGGGCGAATTCAATACGATTTGGATAATCCCCTGGAGACAGTTTCTGGACTCGTTGCACATGAAACGGGAGCAAATGTTCATCCTTCAGTACCCTCCAAGTCGTGGACTGTGAGGTATCCACCTGGCTAGCCACTGTTCGTGTACTTGTACTTGGCTGCGCCGCTACTACATCCAGAATGGCTTCTGCAACAACTACTGATTCGTCCTTTTTAGCACGACCTGCATTCGACCGGGAAGCGAGAAATGATCCCGTCTCACACAACTGTCTGTGCAAGCGCTCGAAAGTTTTGCGGTTAGGCAACCGCCTGTTAGGAAATCGCTCTCCGTACATTCGTTGTGCCTCTGCACCATTTCCATCTGCCGCTCCGTAAATTAAATGCATCTCAGCCTTTTCCTTATTCGTGAAGGGCACCATCTTCCGATTCATTACTACAGCGACTTACACTTGACTCACCGTTCAGTGGTTTTTATGCCTGAATCGTGTCGAAATTTTGCATACGTGTTCTTCTTCTTCCCCATTTGACATTTGCATACTTTCTGTTTCCTTCTTCACCCGGTGACTAGCGTCAGGAATGGAGCTTTAACGTTTGCATGAGCGACGTTTCCAACTGTGCCAGTGCCTTTATGAGTGAATTCCGACTATGCAGTCCTTGACGAAAGTTGTATTTTTGCCTCGTATCACAGCACAGAATCGTTGGGCATGGTTAAGTAGTGCAAACTGAACTATGTTCAGAAGTTGAAATTTGAACCCCCTCCCCTCGCTACTGAACCACGCTCAGCGATTCAGATTTTGAGCTGAAAATTTAAGTTTAAGTCTAAGCTTTAGAAAGCATTTAATGAGACACAAAAAATAACGGTATAAAATAGTTGTTCGTTACTCCAAAGTCTAAAGCGCCCTCTATCGGAATTTTTTGAAAATTTTCTTTAAAATTTATTTTCAAGAAAATACTGACATAAAGAATAATTTTAGCAAAACGCGGCAGTAGTTAGAGCCTAATCTACGACACAAAGATCGGGAATAACTGATTTTTGTTCTGGGGGGAGAAGGGTTTCAAATTTCAAATTTCAGTTTACGCTACTTAACTACTCGTTAGGACTCAGATTTTTAGATCAAAATTTAAGTTTAAGTCTATGCTTTCGAAATCATTTAAAGAAATACAAAAAATAACGTTAAAAAATAGTTGTTTGTTACTCCAAAGTCTAAAGCGCCCCCTATCGGCATTTTTTGAAATTGAACTTTAAAATTTTATTTCAAGAAAATACTGGTATAAAGAAAATTTTTTGAAAAAACCGCAAACGAATCGACCAATTTTTCCATGTTTTATAATCATTTGAAATTTCGGACCCTAAACTTTAATGCCCCCTATCTCCTTGGGAATACGTCTGGGACCCTTAGTCTCCTATTTAATATTATTTGTCTTTAAGTATACTATAACCCCTTAAAGTTCTGCCCATCTTTTATGAATCACCCTGTATATATATATGAGCTGTGTCATACGATAACGCTCGTATTTATAAATCAATTTTGATGAAACTAATTGTGTGTATTAAGCTCACCAATGTCTCGACCGAGTTCGTTGGCCAGCTTGGTCCCCATTTTGTTTCAAGATGGCGGCCACTTAAAAATTAAAACTAAAATAAATATATAAAAAAGTTAAAAATTAAAATTTATTTTTTATTAAGTGTTAGGCCTTGATACGAGGATTCCAGAGCATTTTTGGTTTTCCTCTATCTTAAAAAATGGCTGAGATACAACAGTTTGAAATTCTAGAGTGGCTGACATTTTGAAACAAAACAGCACATTAACGTGATTACTCGCAAATTATTTTCTTTCATTGTTGTAATAATTTTCCCAATCATACGCATAAAACTATATATTCATATCCGTTAGCGCCAAATTCTCGCCCAAATTGGCGACATTTGGCGAAATATCGCCAAATTTGGCGACCAAAATAAGTCTTCATAAATGATGCCAATTTGGCTATTGCTCAATAATTTGGCTAATTTCTTATTCAAATTCAATATTAACGAATCTTTTGTAACCGTTTCTTTGCATTTTAACTTGCTGTTTTCGTGTAATATTAGCTAAAATTTTAAAACGAAGATATATGAAAGCTACCTTTTCCTCCCGGTACAGCCCGGAAGGACTTTTTTAAGTGTGTTGCGGCCCGCCTAATGTCGCAAACACACGTTTGCGGCCCGCGAGAAAAAAAGGTTGAGTATGGCTGGTCTAAATATAATATATATAATATAATATTATAGATATATTTTATAGGTATTTTTATATGATTTTTTTTATATATTTTATAATATATATCGAGGTTCGAATCCGGAGGAAAGAAAGGTGAAAAAACGGTTTTTATATTATTCAATACAAATACATCCTCGATGTAAACATGCATCAATATAAATTACTATTGGCTGGATTTTTTTAATTATTACGCTATTTCTCACATTTGTTTCTAAGAAAATAAATTTTTCGTCTTGAATAGCAGAAATTTCCATTCGAAAACGGCTAATACCGAAACGGAAGTTTTGTGAAAAAACGGAGATTAGACGGCAAAAAGTACATTTCCCGTTATTTCACAGAATCGTTTTACAGTATATCTTGTAGTTAAAGTGTTTCTTTCTACCATATTTTACAGTTATGTTCATTTATAATCGAGTCATTCATTTTGAAACACTCTGTATAAAACAGGATATATTTGAATATCAAAACTATTCACAAGCGATACATAATTTTATTATTCAACGAAGCATAAATTTTTGTATAATGTATTGTAAAACATTCATATCAAACACTTTCTTAGTGATATGATAGATGCTACCTGAAATTTTATCTCAGTAATCTGCAGAAAGATGTTCTATATCAGATCTATAAATCTGTTTTAAAGGTATTGAATATTGAAATGCATTTCACTATTTGCCTTCAGCTGATCATCAAGTCGAATTTGTCCGTTCAAATATTCTATTAGTGTCCATGTTTAAATATGTACTACAAATATGTTTGCTGAATTTGAAGAGATAAAATATACGTCACAAATGTGCTCAATTTTTATACGATTAGCATACAATTCTTAAAATATTGTACAATTATCGACATTTTTATGAATACAGATTTTATTTATGAATTTATTTAAATAATCGATATAAAATTAAATTTGAGTTCAAAAAAGAAAAATTGATTATGTAATCTATGTCAGTAATGCTACTAGATGCATAATATATTCCCTTTACAGCAGTTCAAGAGTAGGATCTAATATCTATGTAGCACCAACGTCAAAAATATTTTGTTTTGAACAGAAAATTATTTTTTTTCGACAACAATAATTCAATGTATTTGTAATATTGCTAAATATGAAAATACTAAAGTGGAAACCTGTCTAAAACCAAAATGTTTTCTGGTCCTTGTGATTTTGTGTTGAGAGGTATTTACTGTAAAAGATCATGCATAAGTTTCATTCAAAATGTTATATGCATTTGCAAATGTACAGCATATACAGCAAATGTAAACATGTATAGCAAATATTTAGCATATATTTTAAAAGCATGCTACCAAAAAAATCCAAACCAATGTGGGATGTGCAGATCTGTGGCCAGGATCGAACCATTACTGCTCACAAACGGTCCGTTTCATGAATGCCAATATTTCCTAAGAAAAACTTCCGTGGTAGGTTTCTATAATATTTGCAAAAGAAATAACATTTGAGGTACGTTTGTACAAAATTCACAAGAAAAATATAAAGAGAAGAATTTTATATGAAAAAAGTAGTTGTGAAATAACGAACCACTTGGGAGTCCCGAACCAGTGACCCCAGAACAGTAGACGATCGCTATAGCATCGAGGCAAAAAGCAAGCTCAGTTGCTTTCCTCTAGAAACTTATCATATACTGTGTGCCGGGGCTAACAAAAAAGACTGGCTAATGCGGTGCATTCCACTAATCTTTTTTTTACAGACCGCTAGAGTGACGTGATGCTCTTTTCATACACCTGCATTGGTGCATTCGAGCATCACGTGACTCCCGCGGTCTGTAAAAAAAGATTTGCGCAAAGCACCGAGGTAGCCTTTCTTTTACGTTAACCTCGGTGTGTGCGAGATGACGTCGACACAATATATATTTAGAATGCATGCAAAAATCTATGAAAGTTTCACATAGTTAGACGTTCCAAAGAATAAGAAAAACTGTATAAAACTTAATAACATGTAATGTCTTAATGTTAATAAAATTTAACAACATATAGTATATATATATATTAAACAAGGGAGAGTTAAAATACAAAGGTAAAAAACTATGAATGTGTTATGGAGTCCTCATAGTAGCTTCATAAGCACAATTCATAGTAAAGATAAATTATTTCATCGAATATTGTCGGTATAAGGCCTACAAATGACAATATTAAGCTCTTTATATACATATGTATATATATATCAACTGAAACAGATATACGAGACTGGTGGTTGGGGTATTCTAGATAGTGCGCGATTCCCTGTTGAAGATGTCGAGTGTTTTTTAATTAGTTTACATTTGTTTAATTTAGATAAGTTATTTGATTTCCTTTTAATTTTCTTTATGGTCTCGAGAGGTAAATTTGGGATTTGCCTTGCATGCATAAACACGTTTTAACCCTGCATTCGTGTGTCACAAGCCACACAGCCTATCTCCTGGGTTGTTATGTTCATTGATTTGGTGTTTTATTTGGTTATTTTAGTGTTTTTGATTATGATTTCATGGTTACGTTATAATGTATCTTCCATTTTATTATGTTCTGGCTATACATTTATTTTTTTCATTTTAAAGTTTAAATTAGTGGTATATTTTAAGTTTAATAAGAAATTTCTCAACCATATATATTAAATATATATGTTAATTTTTGCAATAAGTTTATATATATATATATATATATATATATATTATTATTATTATTATTATTGTTACACTGTAAAAAATTACCAATGTTTCTTATTTTAGGAAAATATACTATAACCACGTACGGAAAGATAATATAATCTTCTGAGCTATCCGAAATTCTGAAAAGCGTGTTCCATTGTCTTTTGAATCCCCAGAAACCAATACATTTCCAAAATTTAAAGAATTATTTATAAAAGCAAAGTATTTTCTGCTGCCCGTATTTTTCAGAAACCTTTCCGAATAGTTTTTATAGGGTATTAATCAGTTTCCTCAGCTTGGAATACCTGTTTTTCGAATGTCATCCATTCTCAAGTAAACGTTTTTAGCTGCATAAGTTGATTTATACATGAAAGAGTAAAGAAATAATCTTAATTTTAATGTTAATGTTAACGCTCTTAATTTTGCATGTTTGTCTGTTAAATATATTTGTTGAACATGAAAATGTTTACTTGAGAATTGATAGCATCGGAAAAACTATATTCCGGCCTTAGAAAACTGATTAATACACTTTAAATGCTACTTGTAAACGTTTCGAAAATTACGAGCAGCAAGAGAAATTTTGTTTTTATAAATGATTCTTTAACCCTTTCACGCTCAAGGGAAATATGTTTCCCTTCTACAAAAATCGTTAGCGATTGTTCAATTATTATTGAATCGATATTCTTTTTACTGAATGTCAAAATAAAACGTATGTCCAAGGCGGCAAATGTGCTTCTGAACGAATAAAAAAAAAGAACTGTCAAACTAATAAAATAGGACACATAATAAATGTGTTATGTGCAATGTCCACTTGTGCTTCACAAGTAAACGAAATTGTTTCGTAGAATACCATAACTAACTATTTATTTTACTTTTCTGATAATTTTTATTATGTTTTTTGTATTACAAAGCAATAAATAAAATACCGATATAATAAACCTGACTCTTCGTTTATTTACTTTTATGGTCCATAGGGAAAAATATTTCCCATGAAATTATAGGAAACCTATACACCCTGCTATGTTTTTCTGGTCATATTCTCTTACTTTACACCCACAAAAGCTAAAATATTGTGTTGTATTGGCATATTTAGTCTTGGACATCTTATGGTCCTGTAAGGGTTAAATCTCAAAATGCCATTGATGTCTGAGGTTTCTAAAGATAAAAAAACACTTTACGGAATCATGGTTAACAAGGATGAATTTATATTATAAATTAATTCGTGAATATATTATATTTTCGTAGATTAAGAAACATGTCTTCTTTTTTACAGTATATTAGTTAACGAAACATAAATTTTTGCGTAATGCAGTGTATAACATGAATATCAAGGATATCCCAAAAGTGATATGGCATGTGATACCTGAAGTTTTTGCTCTGTAAAACAAGATCCTTATATCGCATATGTAAATCTGTTTTGAAGTTATTCAGTGTTGCGGAGCATTTCACCGCTTTCGCCCTAGTGATCGGGAAGCTAAATTCTCCCAGTCAATATTCTATTGGTATTTATGTTTGAATAAATTCTAGAGTTATATTTAGTCGACATAAAAAATAGGGAATAAATGTGTTAGTCAGTATGTTAAATGAAATATATGACTTGAAACTTATGATTTATTTTACTAAAAAGGTACTAAAACACATAAAAGGTTTTTAAAACATAAAAAACTGTCAAAAAGGTTAAAACCCAAGCGCTTTCATCTATTACAAAGCAGCCGTTATCAGGGGAATTTTAGAAGTATGAATGTTCATCAATGTCCAACGAACATTCATGTGACATTTATCGAACAAAAAAATGTGATACCTGCTGATTTAAACATGATAAAAGCATACGGTTTGGGGTATTTAAATCTAAAAACACTGTAATTTGTTTTAAACCAATAAGAAAACTATTATTTTTTTGGGAGGGAAGAATTTTGTGTCCCGGACCCCCCTAAATTCTCAGCTCTTTTCTATGAAAACAGAAATCAAAATTGTATTAGAATTTTAGGGATGTGAATATTCATCAATGTCCAACGAACATTCATGTGACATTCACAGAAGAAAAAAATTTATATCTCCGGATCTAATCATGATAAAAGCATACGGGTTGTGGTATTTAACTCTAAAAACACTGTAATTCGTTTATGAAAACAAAAATCAAAATTGAATTAGAATTTTAGAGGTGTGGATATTCATGGATGCCCAACGAACATTCATGTGGCATTCGACGAACAAAAAATGTGATTTCTCCGGATCTAAACATGACAAAAACAGTTTGGAGTATTTAACTCTAAAAACACTGTAATTTGTTTTAAGCCAATACAAAAAATTCATTTTTTTTTCTTTTTTGAGAATTTTGTGTCCCGGACCCCCTTAAATTGTCAGCTCTTTTCTATGAAAACAGAAATCAAAATTGTACTAGAATTTTAGAGGTGTGAATGTTCATGAATGCCCAACGAACATTCATGTGACATTCAACGAACAAAAAATGTGATTTCTCCGGATCTAAACATGATAAAAACAGTTTGGAGTATTTAACTCTAAAAACACTGTAATTTGTTTTAAGCCAATACAAAAAATTCATTTTTTTTTTCTTTTTTGAGAATTTTGTATCCCGGACCCCCTTAAATTGTCAGCTCTTTTCTATGAAAACAGAAATCAAAATTGTACTAGAATTTTAGAGGTGTGAATGTTCATGAATGCCCAACGAACATTCATGTGACATTCAACGAACAAAAAATGTGATATCTCCGGATCTAAACATGATAAAAACAGTTTGGAGTATTTAACTCTAAAAACACTGTAATTTGTTTTAAGCCAATACAAAAAATTCATTTTTTTTTCTTTTTTGGGAATTTTGTGTCCCGGACCCCCTTAAATTGTCAGCTCTTTTCTATGAAAACAGAAATCAAAATTGTACTAGAATTTTAGAGGTGTGAATGTTCATGAATGCCCAACGAACATTCATGTGACATTCAACGAACAAAAAATGTGATATCTCCGGATCTAATTAGATAAAAGCATACGGTTTGGGGTATTTAACTCTAAAAACACTGTAATTTGTTTTAGGCCGATAAAAAAATTGCATTTTTTATTTTTATTTTTTTAGAATTTTGTGTTCCCTTAAAAATTGTCACTTCTTTTCTATGAAAACAGAAATCAATATTGTAAATTTAACAAAAAATTAAAAAGGAAATTGAACTAGATTCAAAATATTTTTTTCCTTAATTGCATAACGAGATTCTATACATATTTCATCAACTCCTTATCTAAAACATTGACATTTATTTATTTTCTTCAGATATCTATCAAAATTAAACTCATTACACTTAACAACTAATGATTAACATAAAAATAATTTTATCCAATTTACATGACAAGTTAGAAAAAAGTTCTAATTTTTTATGAAATTATAATTACGGTAATTATGTTTAATTCTCTTTTGCTTAGATAAAATTGAGAATTATGCACCTTTTGCATATAAACTAAAATAAAGAGAATATTTTAACGCATATTTGTTTAACGAGATACAATATATTTTTTCAAATTTTTCACATTTAAAATGATGCTTTTTAATTCTTTTTGTGATAAAAAATAGTATTAAATGAATACAACAAAAACGGGAAATTAAAGGTAAAATATATTATCAACGCCTAATTGCATTACAAAAAAGAAACAAGTTTTTTTTATATATATATTTTAAATATTTCTTGTTTATTTTCCAGGTGCATTTTTAAGATAATTAGAGACAATTTACAGGTTTAAAGAGAAATTATTATTATATGTATACATATAACATGTATACATTATATGTATACATTACTTTAAAAATGAAAGATAAAAAAAAATAATAATAATACGTTTGTCTGATTAAGTAATTAATGCAATCGTTACGACAGTTAGAAAAATTAATATTAAACAATTAATTTGTCTTTAAATATGTTACAAATTTTAAAGTGTTTATTTTAAAATATACTATTAGACAATCCACAGGTATAAAAAGAAACATTACTTTAAAATAAAAAAGGGAAATCTTTAAACAAGTTACTCTGATTACGTAATTACCGCTATCGTTACGACAATTTAGAAAAATGATTTAAAGTTTTAAATGAGTTAATTTGTCTCAAAATATGTTTCAAATTTTAAAATCATTTAATTTAAAATATGCTATTTGACATTCGACAATCATAATAATAGACATTGCTTTAAAATAAAAGGGGAAAATCTTAGAAGTTACCCTGACTACGTAATTACTGTGTACTACGTAATTAATTATGTTACATAGTGCACTTTTACGCGTTACAATATCTATCTTACTTATTATCTAACTATATGTAAGTGACTATCTCAACTTAATTGTAGAGAAAGAAAAGAACAAATGCATATTTTAATGATTTCACATCTGAAATTATGCTATTTTCTTGATACAAATTCAGAATTTAACAAATTTGGTATAAAATCTGAAGATTTAATTTAAAATAAATTTTTTATGCCTAATGTTTTTCATTCTTTTCTGCTGAATAAAAAAATCTAAAGATATGAATTTTGCATAAAAAGAGAAAGTTAAACTTAATATACTTTTTGTTGTTCTGTTATTAATATAACTCACGAAGTAAACCATGGATCTCTACAGAGCAAAACAATTTATTGGACGACACACTGCAACACAAAACAATTAGTTTAAACATATAATTCTTCTTAATCACACAGCGATATCTTTGCTTATCGAATTACACAGAAAATAACTTTTTATACTTCTCTGTACATCTCTCCAATCTAACGGTCGCTCGCAGACTGAGTGTGTGTGGGTGGGAGGGAAAAGCAGGCAGTGCGCAGATATGATTGCGCACATAAAAATGTTTCGCTCGCTCACTCCAACACACCCCTCCTGCGAGAGATACATTTTTTTTTCTTTCTTTAAACAGTTCAAAAATACCCAAATACATATACATACAAAAATTACATAAAATTACACACAAATTACATACAATAATTACACATATCATAATAATGAAATATTTTCCATAGAATAAATCAATTTATCCTCATTTACAGCTTTAGTAAGGAAATCTGAAATAATATGTTCACTTTGAACATATTCCAATGAAATAATACCTTCTGACAACAAATCTCTTACAAAATGAAATCTCAAGTTCATATGTCTAGATTTATTTGATGATCTTGTACATTTTATCCATTGTATTGCTGCTTGGCTATCACTACTTAAAATTATGGCATCCTTTATAAATTGTTTACAATTTAACTCAAATAATAAATTTACTGTCCATATTATATCCTTACAAATTTCTGAAATAGAAAATAATTCTGCTTCACAAGTAGAAAGACTAACACTTTTTTGTTTACGACATTTCCAAGATATTAATGACTTTCCTAATAAGACAACTCCCCCTGAAAAAGACTTTCCATTTTCTCCATTTCCCCAACTAGCGTCTGAACTACTATTTAAATACCCAAATTCGTTGTTGTAAAATAATTTTTTATCTTTTGTGCCTTTTAAATACCTTAATACTCTTTTAGCCAAAATGTAATGTCTTTTTTTCTGGTTTGTGATTAAATTGAGACAAATAAGTCGTGACAAATGATATATCAGGACGTGTTCTATTAGCTAAATATAAAAGTTCACCAATAATTTCCTGATACTTAGTCATGTCAAACAATTCATTTGTTGGAGGGAAACTTTTATCTTCACCTTTAACAATAGGTGTTTTCATAGATTTACAATTTTCTAAATTATGTTTTTCCAACAATGATTCAATATATTCAACTTGTGACAAACTGATACCTTTATCATATTTTTCAATTTCCATACCTAAAAATTTAGAGTTCTGATTTTCATACAATTCAAATACATTTTTAATTTTAGAAACAATATTTTCATACATTGTTTGATTATTACAAAAAATAGCTAAATCATCAACATACATACATATTATAAAAATGTTATCATTCTCAACTTTAATAAACATACAGTTATCAGAACCTAACTGATTTAATCCAATATTACAGAGTACTTCTTTAATTTTAAAATACCAGTTTCTACCGGATTGGGGTAATCCGTAAATACTCTTTTTCAATTTACAAACTTTATTAACTCCTATTAAATTTTCGTAACCAGGTGGTGGTGTCATATATAATGTTTCTTGCAAGTCACTATAGAAATATGCTGTTTTAACATCAAAAAATTTAACAATCAAATTTAATTTAGCTGCAAGTGCAATTAGTAATCTAAATGACTCGATATTTACAACAGGTGAATATGACTCAGAATAATCTTTATTTTTAATCTGATTAAATCCAGCTGCTACCAATCTTGCTTTGTATTTTATTTCCTTATTATCGCCCTCTTTTAAAGCATATACCCATTTACTTTTAATCAATTTTGTTTTTTCTGGCATATCTACAATTTCCCAAACATTATGCTTAATTAAAGAATCCAATTCACTTTTCATAGCTTTTTCCCAATCATGTGAATTCACACTATTTATTGCCTCTAAATAATTACTTGGGACATTATCAGTTAAATTAGCTGAGGAATATTTATTTTTCAATCTTTCTGACCTTCGAACTTCAATATTTTTATTTCGGGTTTTCATTTTGTTCTTATTTCCTTTCCCCGCTCCGGTCAAATTGCCGCCGTCATGTCTACCTGGAGATAAATTAAGCTCTGTTGATGGGATTGCGCAACTGTTATTTATTTCTGTTGCGTCAGAAATCTCTAAATTGATAATTTTATTCCTTTCACTTTCATTAATCCCATTTTCCCCCTGAAAATTTTTATTTATTAGCGATTCAATATCCCAACACTCGGAAAATTTACATAATCCAAAATATTTACTCCCTTTTATCATTTCATTGAATTTAACAGAACGCTCTTCAATTATTTTCTTATTTTTCACATCATAAATACGATATCCTATCCTATCTCTCGCATAACCTAACATAATTCCTTTTCTTCCGGGTACATCGAATTTAATTCTCATTGTTTTAGTAATATGAAAGTAAGCTAAACAGCCAAATTTTCTCACATAGTTTAAATTGGGCTTTTTACCTGTCCAAATTTCTAAGGGGATTTTTTCTTTTCCTTTACGCGGTGTTTTATTAGATATTTGTGTACTACAATTAATAGCTTCTGCCCAGAATTTGTTAGGAAGTTCACTTTCATATAACAAAGATCTAGCCCTATCTAATAGAACCCTGTTAGCTCTCTCGGCTTTTCCGTTGCTTTCGCTATTATATGGAATTGTTTTTTCATGAAATATACCTGAATTAGCAAGATAATTATCTAATTCTGTGTTTACAAATTCGAGCCCATTGTCACTTCTCACTTTTTTAATTCTTTTACCCATAAGATTTTCATATTTAGCTTTAAATTTATAAAATATATCAAATACTTCATCTTTACTTTTGAGGAAATAAGTAAAATACATTCCAGAAAAATCATCCACTAGTATCATAAAATATTTTGCCCCACCAAGTGATTCAGGCTTTATCGGGCCACACAAATCTACATGAAATAACTCCATTATATCAGAACTTTAGTCAATATCAATGTTCGGATGACTTTTCCTGGTTATCTTACTTATATCACATGTATCACATTTAAAATCAGACACATTTACATCTTTAAGATCAATATACTCTTTCATTTGTAACATATATTTTGAATTTAAGTGACACAATCTGTTATGCCAGAGTTCATAATTACTAGTACTTTTACGAGTAAAATTACACTGAGTATTACAGGCAGGTTCAAGTTTAATCTCTAATCGATTATCATTCTTAAATGCTTTAAATAGAAAAGTATTATACTTATCAAAAATTAGCACACAGTTATGTTTAGAAATAATTTTACAACCCTTATCCATTAAACAAGTGACTGATAGTAAATTATATCTCAAATCTGGTACAAAGCTAACATCATTAATAGTTAAATGGATGGAATTATTTTTACTTACCGTATTACAGGATACTATACCTAAACCCTTCGAAATTAGTTTTGAATTTTTACCTGCTTGATATATATCCTTTTCTTCAGGAATTAGAGTCTTAAACCACAGTTTGTTATTACACATATGGGAAGTTGCACCACTGTCCAACAACCATATATTGTCACACAGTTCATAGTTTTCAGGTGAAATAGTTAGTGCAGAATTTTTTCTGTCCTTAAATGAATAATTTACATCATAGTGCGTTTTTCTTCTTTGTCGATTTCCACTGGACTTGTCATTTCTAGAACTATTGTTCCTGTAAAAACAATCCTTTGCAACGTGATTCTGACGTCTACAAATGTAACACAGTCTTGGACTTTTGTTTTTCTTAGAGTAAAATACTTCAGCGGCGGTCCCTTCAGAACGCGGAGTACTCGTTTGTTCTTCTTCCCGTAGAATTTCTAACACTTCATCCATAGATTTTTCACGCTGTGTCTTTAAAATGTCCCTTACTTTTGAGAACTTTCCTTTCAGCCCACGTACCGTGTAGAACACTAATTCTCGATCTGTTACAGTCAATCCAAGCGTTTGACATTTAGTGGCAATTCCCCGGGCTCTGGCGATATAATCATTTGCTGATTCGTTTGATTTCATATCTAAGTTCTTTAATTCGTTACCCGCGTCAATCCTTCTGTCTTCTGCTTGACCGGTGAAAGTAGATTTTATTTTTTCCCATAAAATTTTCGCATTTTCTTCGGCTGCAAACTGTAATGCCTGTTCATCCGACAATGACAATTTAATATAGGCTACGGCGTCATTATTTTTCTGGTCCCATTCGATGGAATCTTTTTCAGTTAGATCTGTAGCTTTAATTTCAGATATGACATTGTCCAATCTTTTTAGACTTAAAGCTGCTTTAATTTTTAGGCTCCATATAAAGTAATTGGTTCCATTTAATTCAGGTACGTTTAATTTGTCCATGTTTATCTTAACACAATCACTTTCGGTTTCAAAATTCAACAACCACTGTTCTTGCTACCATTTGTTGTTCTGTTATTAATATAACTCACGAAGTAAACCATGGATCTCTACAGAGCAAAACAATTTATTGGACGACACACTGCAACACAAAACAATTAGTTTAAACATATAATTCTTCTTAATCACACAGCGATATCTTTGCTTATCGAATCACACAGAAAATAACTTTTTATACTTCTCCGTACATCTCTCCAATCTAACGGTCGCTCGCAGACTGAGTGTGTGTGGGTGGGAGGGAAAAGCAGGCAGTGCGCAGATATGATTGCGCACATAAAAATGTTTCGCTCGCTCACTCCAACACTTTTTTATATCCTAATTACACCTGTGTAAGAAAGAAGTTTTTTCTCATGATTTCATAATTGAAATAATAGTATTTAATTCTTTTCTATTCAAATTATGAATGAGTTTTTGAGATAATTACACACAACACCTTTTTATAAACATTAAGAGAAATATTTCCATAATCTTCTTGCTCACGAATCGTGAAAAAATATTATCTGTAATGATATACTTAAAATGATGTTCTAGATTGTGTAGAATAAAAAACACACGTTTATTCGAATTGTAATTTTTCCAGCAGAGTGGAAAAGTGGCGACCAGAAATTAACTCAAGGCCTTATTTTTTGTTGGCTAAAATTACTAATGAGCTACGCTAATGAGTAAATAAAATTACTAATGAGTAATTTTAACCAATGAGCTACATGGAAGAAACACTGGCCAACACAATTCACTCAGACAACCTTTTGTCTATGACATCTTGTCTGTCATTTCAGATATCATCGAAAGATACAAATGTTTTTTGGTACTTCTCCATTATCCCGTCGACCACTTTTCATAAAAAAAACTATCGCCAAACTATAGGATTTAACGCCAAAAATGCATGATCGTGACGTCATATTCACCTGACGTCAGGCGCGTTACATGTGTTTGTTAAGTCATCAAATGATTTTTAATTTGATGTTTATCTGTATGTTTAATTATGCTTTGCTGATTTATTAGTTATTTCGTTAATTAAAGTAACAATTACGCCTTTAACCTGCGAATCCATGATAACAAAAGAAAAAAACATCGAAACATTTTTGTTATGCATAATTACGTACAATAGATCAGTTTCAACTGACCTCACAAGCATTTATCAACTAGGATAGTTAAAAAAAAAATAATGTAAATAAATAAATAGTGAATACTATTTTCTTTCTGTTTACATTTTATTGTTTAAAGCGACAGACAGTAGACACTTTAGTAAGTGGAGCATTTCCGAAATATTTGTATATGTATGTATATATATATTTTTTTTTATTTATTCTAATGGCAACATTCTTTCATTTTTTTATTGGGCGTTACAGTTTGGCGGTAGGTATTTTCTTATGTAAAGTGGTCGACGGTATAATGGAGAAGTACCGTTTTTTTTGTGTGTGTTCCACACCTCAAAAGGAAAGAGCGGAACCCTTATAGTCTCGCTTTGTTGTCCGTTCGTCTGTCAAGTCCGTTTTTCTCAGGAACTGCTGAGGATATCAAGTTGAAATTAATATCAGATAATAAGGTCCATGGTCTTATTCACGGAAAATAAAATATTGATTAAATATCGAAAAATTAAAATAGCTCTAGTGGAATATTTTTTACAATGTATTGTTTTATTCTGAATCGAATGCCACCATTCACAAGTTGATACAATCATTTATTACAAAGTTACAGCAGAGTTTATGAATCTGTGTATTAACTTCGATCTTTTAAATTTATGCAATAAAGAGTTACGGCTTTAAAACAAAGTTTTTGGAAATACCGATTATGGAAAATCACGTAATAAATCGACATAGAATTGTAAATTTATGATTTTCTGATATTTTTCTTTACATGTGCTATAAGACTTTCCTTCGTGTCAAATTCCAAGGTTCTAGGTAAACCGAATGTACCCGATAGGTTTGGAGAGTAAAACCTACAGGGTACTTTCGGTTGACATAGAACCTTGAAACTTGGCACGCAGGAAGGAATGTAAAGGAAAAAGTCTGAAAATCATTAATTTACAAAGGTACGTTGACTTATTACGTGACAAACTCGTAAATTTCCATAATCGGGAAGACCCATCATGTAAAAAAAATAATAGAGAGACATAGAATAAGTTTTGATTGGGTAGTTATTACTCAAAGCATTACAAAAACAACAACAATTTATTCATAACACAAAGAACCTAAAATCACGTGGTCGAACCGAGATAAATCATGAAAATTATTATTATTACGTAATTTTATTTAATTTATTTTTATAGAGATCTAAAATATCTTTGTTTTATTTTTTATGTCATAAATATTTCAAGTTGAAGAGAGATTCATTAATTAATTATTATTATTATTATTTACTTTTCAGACACATATAGTACAAGAAAAGTATTGCAATCGTGATAAATACATGATTAAGAAAATTTTGGTATATATTAACATTTTTAAGGCGCTCTGAATCCGTTTTTACTTTGTTTAAAGCAATTTTGTGTATGTGTATGTATTGGAATTACGTTATATAATTAGGCCTTCATAGCGTCCAAATCAATCGTGGAAGAAGTTGTCTTTTATTTTCCTAAAGTTCTGCTAGCTTCAGAAAAATGTCTCTCTTTTTTTAAAATGTAAATAAATAAATATTTTGAAAATCATATTATTGTTAAATTCGAAGCTTAAGTTACAGCGCCTAGAATACACAGTGCGGAAAACGGCTACAAAATAATACTAACAAATGAGTCCGATGAATGTAGAACGATGCTGAAAAGAAAATGGGTCGATCGCAGCGACATCTTCTAGCAGTGGCGTAGACAGGGGATACAGATAGTTTGGATACCACTAATTTTATAAAGATATTTTTGTCTTATCTAATCGGAGAATTTTGTGCGATATTGAAGGCGAACAAAACTTTATAATATTACTGATTTCCAGAGCATTTGGACCCCCCTCCCCTTTCTGGCTACGCCACTGTCTGCTAGCTCTTTTCAACGCAAACATTTAATAAGAATCGAACTGAGAAAACGTTTCAGCTGGTGCACAGTGGGGCAATATCCCGAAAACCTGGCTAAAATATGAAAATGTTTTTCAAATTGTACGAAACTTCGTACACAGGTGTTTTTCAGGATGCTGATTACGATTACGCAGTTAAAATTAATAAAAAACAAAATGGGAGATCCAATATTGCGGACTAAAAATTTAAATGTTTTGAAAGCTATTCAATTTGTATGAAATTTCGTATACAGGTGCTTTGAAGCATGCTAATTACGATTCAAAAGTTAAAATTAAAAGCAAAAATGGCGAATTAGTATAGATACCGAAATCATGCAGTAGAAAATTGTTAATAACATTTTTAAATTGTTTCAAGAATAATTTTCTCATTTAAAAATATCTTCTTATGTAGAAATAGTATTAATTGTAAACATTCCCTCATGGCAACGTTTCGTGATTTTCGTTTTTTATTATTCATTAGATAATAGTTCAGGACATTATCTGCTTAAATTTCGTCGCGAAACACTGTGGAACTTATAAACTTTCTGATGTTTGAAAACAAAAAAATAATATTTTAATCAAAAATAATCATGATACTATTAATTTTTATGCGCTTAATATAATTTTTCTAATGCATGGTAATAATTTGCATACCATCATCGTGTGAATCCATTTTACAGAATTAAAATTGGATGATATGGAAAAATGTAGCACGTGTTTAGAGGAACCGCTGTTTTGCTCTCTTTGTTCACCTCAGATGATACTTCCCCAAGCGTTACTTTTGAAATGATGCATGTTGTCAGGGAAACGCGAAAACCTTTTTTTTTAAATACAGATTCTGACCCTCTAAACATTATTCTAGCCAACTGTATAATCAAAATTCCCGAAATAGTAACTTTATTTTTCGACTTTTGGCCAACTTTTCGGGATTTTGCCCCACTGTATGGTAGTAAATACATACCAAATTTCAAGCCTCTATCTCAATTTGTTCAGGAGAAGGAGAGTTTACAGACACACATACACACACAAACACATACACACAGAGACAGACGGGCGGCAAAATTGTTTTTCTAAAAATATGTTTTTGCGGAATCTGCAGTGTCTGAAACGTGTAAATCCGTCAAAAAAAAATTCGATTTTCAAAATGATTACAAGACTTACCCTATACTACGTATGATGGGTAAGTAAAAATTGTCGTTATGACTAATATAGCAATGCAACTAACTGGGATTAATAGCAAAGAAGGATGTCGTACGAACTCGTGTTTTAATAAATTGTATAAACATATTTTTATTGATTTGATAAATATTACCCTTCTGTATATTAAAACTTTGATTGTACGATAAATTGCGTTTGCTTGAACCCGAAAAAAGAGGGTGGGAGGGTTCAATCAGGCTGGGATCTACGGTGTTGAGAGTAATGGCATAATTCACCGAGTATTGGTAGCACCTGATCATTATGTCAATATTATCAACACATTACAACCAGGACTGATTTTTTTATTTCTTTTTATGTGTCAAATTTTCTCATCAATTGTTTAAATATTTTCTTATACATGTTAACATTGTTGACATTTACAAAGGAATATTACGAAGGAATCTAATATGAAGTGGGTGAAGTTTTTATGGATGCCAAAGAAAAAAATATACTAGTCCTATAATCTTTATTAATTCACAAGTGAAGAACTTGATATCGCACGCATTTAATGTGCATCTACAGGGTCTCCCGTCGAAACCACATAAACTCTCGACAGCAAAAGTCATCGGTCGAAGTACAAAAAGTAATCGAAGAATCTTATATCAACGACGCTTAGTTTTTTAGAAAAGTATGAAAAACAATTGATGTTGCATTCAATGTATAGAAAATGAGATAAAATGGAAATATAAATATAAGGTGACTCAGAACGCAGCTGCAAAACTTTAGGGCTTGTTTTATGCATGCCAAAGAAAAAATATGCTGGTCCTGTATTCTTTATTAATTCACAAGTGAAGAGCTTTATATCGCATGCATTTAATGTGTATCTACAGGGTCTCCCATCGAAACCACATAAACTCTCGACAACAAAAGTCATCGGTCGGAGTACAAAAAGTAATCGAAGAATCCTATATCAACGACGCTTATTTTTTTTAGAAAAGTATGAAAAACAATTGATGTTTCATCTAATGCATAGAAAAGAAGCTAAAATGGAAATATAAATATACGGTGACTCAGAACGCAGCTTTAAAACTTTAGGGCTTGCAGAACACATCTAAACAAGCAATTTCCGTCGTACAATTCATTGGCATATCCCAAGCATTGTTCCCGCTACACGGCTCTGTTATGGAACCAATAAACCACTGTTTTTTTTTTTTTTACGCTGATTGTCTTTTCTACCATGTATTGCAAAAGGCATGTCTGATTTCACTAATCAAGAAAAGGCGGACATGCATTTTCTGTATGATGCTGCGAATGAAAATGCTCTCAACGGTTAAAAACCGTGCAGGTAGTGTTTCCCGACAGGACGCGTACCAAACAGAAAAACCTTTGAGCGAATGCATTAGTGCCGATGTGAAACATTTGCACATACCATGCATAGACAATGTCAGCCTTGACACTTTCAGATTATAAACCGCATTTCGTATGCGCATGTTGGTTTTTGCAACAGATGGAAGCGCCGCCTGATTTTAGTGCACGTGTGTATTTCACTTTCCTGGTAATGACATTTTCAATACTCATAAGTTTTATGTATGGGCATATAGAAATAGTAATGCCACGTGTCCGCATTCGTAACATAAACGTTTCTGCAAAAATGTTTAGGCTGGAACTGTCGGTGATCATTTGATTGGCGCATATTTTCTATCGCGATGAGTGGACGGCAGAGTATAATACTTATTTTACAAGAGGTATTGCCAGAGTTATTTCAACCTATTCCAAATAGCATTAAAGCTCGTATTTGGTTCCAGGATCACGACGTGTCACAACCCCATTTCACCGTTGATGTGCGGAATGCTTTATATGCTACATTCCCAAGGCGATCGATTGGTCGGTAAGATCCCACAATTTGGCCTGCACGATACCCTATCTTTTCTGTCTAGACTTTTTCCTATGGGGCTATATTAAAAGATTCATTTACAATACCCTATAATCTCCGGCTAGAACCTCGTTTTTAGGACTACTATTGCTTCTGGAGATGTCCGAGAAATTCCCGGTGTTTTTGCCAATGTGCGCGACTCTCTACACTGTTAAAATTTTGCAGCAAACTGTCCAGTCATTTGACCGTTTTTTTCATAGAAAATGGTTACATAACCGTAATGTAACTCTAGTCTGACTATAATATTGACAATATTATAGTCAGAATATCGTTTAATTGCGGCTATGTAACCGTTTTCTATACAAAACAGTCAAATGACTGGACAGTTTGCTGCAAATTTTTAACAGTACACGTCGCATGTATCAGGCATGAATTACTGTTGGCGGTCGCTCTTTTCAGCAATTTTTGTAACTTTAACATACATTCTGTTAACAAAATACATTTCGTATATCCTCTGTATTTTTTTTTGTTGTTTTGTCATTTCCCGAGACACTAAATGAGGTCGTAACTCTTAACAGTTTGTAATTCCACTTGCGTCACGCTCATACATTGTATGAAGATAATTCCTTGTTTAGGTGTGTTCTCTCGTCCCTCAAAGTTTTTTTTCCCTGATTTCTGATTCTCTGTAAAAATTAATGCATATAAGATATTACATAAGTTAATATGTGAAAATGTTCGAAATGGCACATCGATGTATATTTGAGCTCCAGATAAAATTGTCTTTTAATCGTGCACCTTAAAGTTTTATTTTAATTCTCATTTTTTAAATTCTCATTTGTAATATTCTACTCTTAAAATCAATAACCTTCGTAGAAAAATATTGCTTTATTTAATGTAAAATCAATGATTAATCATTTTAAGAACACATTTCCAAAATATTGAAAAAGCAGCACTGAATTTTATGAAAGATATATCCAAAAAAAGGTTAAGTTTATTTTACTTAGTTTTTCTCGTGTAAGAATGAATATATAAAAACCCGATAACTTTGACTATCAAAACAATTCTCAAGCAGTAGATATTTTTTTATATTCAACGAAGCATAAACTTTTGTATAACATGCATATCAAACACATCCTAAACATGTTATGACAGATGTTACCTGAGATTTTGACTCAGTAATCTAACGCAAGGTCTATATTAGATGTGCAAATATGTTTTAAAGGCGTTTAACATTCTGATCCCTTTCACTATTCGTGCTCTACTAATTGTAAATTTAAATTTGTAAGCCAGTATTCTATTGGTATTCATGTTCTAGATGTATATTTATTGAATCTGAGAGATAAAATATGCGTCATAAATATGCTAGATATGCTCAGTTAGCATGTTTCATATACTTGTCCATACACTTATTATACAATTTTACCACCATCACTGTTTCTAATGTGTATTATTTTCGTTTATGAACATTCATAATTTTTAAGATAAAAATAAATTTATGTTCATTATGATCGAAAATTCCTGCATCAGGCATAGATTATGAAACACTTTCCAACAATAACAGGCATACAACCAACAATATGCCCAGTTAGCATGTTTCATAGACTTATCCATACACTTATTATACAATTTTACCACCATCACTGTTTCTAATGAGTATTATTTTCGTTTATGAACCTTCATAATTTTATGATAAAATTAAATTTATTTTCATTAAGATCGAAAAATTATGCATCAGGCATGTATTATGAAACGCTTTCCAACACTAATAGACTATTATTAAGAAATTTCACTTTTTCATACAATGAAATGTGATATCTGAATAAACAGCTTAAAACTAATCGGATGTGCCAATCCCAAAATTTTCTTATATCTCACACAGGTTTTGTATACACTAAGAATAATCTGCACCAATTTATATCAAGTTCTAACTGAATCTAAAGTTTTATTAAATTCCGTGCATTAGTTCTTGATTTATGACTATTCCTAAAATCGAATAAATCCTGCAAAATGTAGCATAGCAGTGCCACCTGGTGGAAGATTTAGACAAAAAAAATCAACAACAACTTATGTCAACGTCTAACTGAATCTGAAGTTTGATGAAAATCTGTGCATTAGTTCTTGAGATAGAGTTATCGTGATAATAATGAAAAACGTAGCATAGCAGAGCCACCTGTTGGGCTGTTTCCTCCAAAACGTAAACAGCATCTATTTATGTCAAGGTCTAGCAGAATATGAAGTTTGAGGAAATTCCGTGCATTATGTCTTGAAATATCGCTATCGTAAAAATCATGAAAAAAGTGGTATAGCACCGCCACCAGTTGATACATGTAAACCAAAACGTAATCAGCGTCTATTTATGTCAAGGTCTAAATGAGTCTGAAGTTTCATGAAAATAATTGCATTAGTTCTTGAGGTAGAGCTATTGCGGAAATCGCGAAAAATGCAGCATAGCAGCGCCATCTATTGGGCTATTTTCATCAAAAACTAATCAACACCCATTTATATCAGGGACTAACTGAATATAATCTTTTATTAAATTTCGTGCATTATTTCTTTACATAGAGCGCCCACAAAATTTTTGTCACATATATACAGACAGACAGACACACAGACTCACAGACAGACAGACACACAGACTCACAGACAGACATTTTCTAAAAACAGTCAAATCGTGTTCAGGACCTTCTAAAACGTATAAATCTGTCGAAAAATGGAAGTCTAAAATTTTCATGAATCCAATACTTTCTTCTTGTAAAGATAGAAGAAAGTAAAAACATGAAACTCAGTAAAATTAATTTTCAGCATTTGTTGTTCATATCCGGTAACGTGTGTGAATTCTTTCATGCAGCTCTGTATACCATATATAGAATTTTTACACACCATCAAATACACTCAAAATTAAATATGTTTAAAAATACATACCACAACATAAAACATACTTCCAGCAATTATTGATCATCATCAGTCCTTTAACCAACATTTTTTGTGAGTCTCTGTAAATGAACGATAAATGGTAATCACCCCTTAATTTATAGAAACCCTGTTGTACACTGTAAAAAAATTTCCTGAAAAAAACGGAAATTGTACTGGCAATCGAGACGCCAGTACTATTTACGTTTTTTAACGGAAAAAAAATCCGTAAATTCCAGGAAATTTTCCGTGATTTCTGAAATATCCGTTTTGAAATTTCCGTTTTATAACAGATATCTTCCGTATTTTTTGTAAATTTTTATAATGTTAAAATAAACATTATAGGACAAAAAAAAGTATCTTCTCAAGAACAACCTTATAAACTACAGCACTGCTTTTTTTTTCATTTCTGAGTGTCAATAACCAACCCTTCCCTCGATGAAATTCAAACCCCCAATCTTTCGCTTACTGAACCGGAGGTCCCAACCCCTACGCTATGATTAGATGTTCAACTTTTTCAAGCGTTGCTACTTATTGCAGCCGGTTTTTATGATGCAAAAACTTGAAGGTTCCATGGATTTTTTTTCAGTTCCAATGTTTTTAATATTTTCTTTTCATATTTTTCAATATTTTCTTTTCATATTTTTCAATATTTTCTTTTCATATTTTTCAGTATTTTGCTTTATTATTTGATGCTTTATAACAGATAAATTTTAACTTATTATGTATCATATGCATAAAACATTGTATTAAGAGTCATTTGTATGATTGCATCCTTTTGTAATAGTACAACATTTTCTTTTTTGGAACATATACTTTTTAAAATTATTTGTCTGATAATCTATTTATCAATTCCAATAAAAATAATAATTATCTGAAGGAGACGTATTTATTACATGCTATTAAAATAACTTTAATAGCATTTTAAATTTAAAAACTCTTATTTTAAAAAACTTATGTAAATAAACAATTTAATAATAAATTAAATTATTATATTTGAGTGATGCTGAGAACTTTTATGTACGGTTCTGTCAAACTGAATAGTTTTAATAATATTAAAACAAAAAATTGATTCTTAAAGACAATTTCGAAATTAATTATTTAAATTTGGACTTATTGATTTAGTTTAAATTAATTTAGTTTAATTTATAAAATTATAAGCTAAAGAAATAAATTATAAAGTTAATACAATTATAAACTTCATTTTTATAAAAGTAAAGAAAAAATATTAACTATTTTTATAAATTTAAGGAAAAAATTATAAACGTTGTAAAATTATAATTTATAAAATAATAAATTTTGTTTAATACATAAATTTATAAGCCAAATCAGTTTAGTTTAATACAATTTACGTAGCGATAACATGCAGAGATATTGTGTTATTATTATTATGTTATGATGTTATTATTATGTGTTATATGAAACCTTTAAATAACCCAATATTGCCTCACGTTAGAAAAGTTAAAATAAAAATTAAAAAAATTAGTGAAAAAAAGTTCTAATTTTGAAGCACTACCAATAAAATAAAAAAATAGATTAAAAAAAAAATATTTTTATGTAACTTACAAAAACAAAATCAATTTCTAAATATTTCATTAAAAAATATAAATATTACTATTCCTTTCACAAAAAATTTCTGTCCAGACACGGCCCCGGTTAGAATGGGCCAGCATGTCGAGCCTGGTCAGGCCGGGATCCTTGAAGAACTCTAGTAAATACAACAATCTTAATTCCCATTTCAAACAAGGCGATTTCTGTACGCAAACCTCTAAAAGTTATTTACGGAAATTACACTGTTTTGGAAGAAATATGGACATTGCACTGTTTTGAAAGAAATACGGACAAAATCCATTAAATTTACGGAAAACTTTCTGCATATTTACGGATTTGAAATCTCTTTTACGGAACTAATGTCATTTACGGAAATTATACTGTTGTTTTGGAAAAATGAAACTTCTCCGTGAAATTTTACGGAAAATCTCTTGTATTTTCACGGATTTTTTTTTAGAGTGTAGAGCACTTCAATGATTTCAAAATATTTGAAGTATGCATCAGTAAAATGCACCGCAAACGATTTTTCTCCATAGATCATAATATAACGGAATTCTTTTGTGTGTCCTTGTAAATTAATTATAAATGCTACACACTTCATTTTGAATACTTAACATTCTATTATAGTGAACTTTAATAACATATTAAATTTTTTTGGCAATCTGAGTATATTTACGAGAGTTACAGAACCGACAGATACACAGACAGCAGACAAACCGAATTCGTAAACAATTTTCAACTATGTCTGAAAGATGAACAAGTTGTAAATTCTACATTAAACGTGACATATGAGGTGCGTTCGTTTTATAACTAGTTTCACAATGTAAAAAAGGCATCCTTATTATTTCAATGAAATGAATTATATCGTCTGCTATGAGCTTTTTTTTCTTATTATATATGCCACGTTTACAAATGCGAATTTGTATTTCTACAACAGACAGCGCTGCAAAATTCACCATAGTGATCTTGCTTTGCAAATCATTACATCCCTGGTTTAATATTTTTATGACTCATAATGTACAAATATTCCGTGTTTATTGACTCTAATGGATTGAGATATTCGGTTAACCTAATTTTCACTGAAGCTATCTCAGAATACAATATTTTTTAATGTAACTCCTCCCTCAAGCAAACAATATTTTGAACGCTATGTCTAAAAATGTAACTTTTATGCAATTTTATTCGAAAAAATAATTTTGAATGAAAATAGCCGCCTGGCATATGAAAAAAGAAGTGGTTTGCCCGTATTTGTTTTCCTCAGTCACATGACTTGCACTTTTATTATATACATTACGTACTATAGGATTTAACGGAATAAAGAAAGCTTTTATTAATATATTTTTCCGTTTTGATTCGATTTTCATAAAATTTGAAATGACTCGACACAATTCTACAACGATCATATATATTAAATTTCAAACCATTCGGTTGGGTAGTTTTTGCGCTGTTACATGCGGACGGACAGACAGATGGACTGACCGGACGACGACTATACATGCTACGTATTTATATAATTATGAACGCACCTAAACATTGATAATGTAGAATAATAACATATTAATAATACTATGACACATATTCCTTCAGAAGCATTTCGCGTGTGGTATTTAAAGGCTTTGTAGCTTCGGATTAGTTTGTTTAACCCTTTAACGGATAAAGCACTTCAATTGCTAAAATGTTGAAATAAATGATTGACACCGAAAATTATGAACAAATTTATTTCTATATAACAAAAAAGCGTTATTTGACATACATAATAAATGGAAAACATTTCTATTAAGTTTCTGCTGCCATTGTTGAATTTCGTAATTAAAATTTTGTGGTTTCATAGGAAAACCAATGTCCGTTAAAGGGTTCAGGAGCTTTACATATACAACGGTATCAACAGTTTGCCAATTTCGAACCCCTCCCCCCCCCCCCTTACAATATCGTACGTTATGATTCCTCGAACCCCCCTCCCTCTCCCCTTAATGATATCGTTATCAATATCAATTTTTATTTTTACATTTTTTTTGTGTGTTTGCAATGATATTATATAGATACATTTTATACATTTATTATTCGCATACTTTACGGATTTAAATGAATAGAAGAAGTTCATAAAATATCACTATTACACATATGAAATAACTTTATATCGAATAACATCTAAAAGAGATAGTTACTATTTAAAAGTATTTAATAATAGTGAATTGTCACATGATGAATGCATTCAACAGTATTGTTGTCTTTATGCATATGCCCTTCACAGATAGGGTGAAAACCGAACTTCTTATCAACAAGACAAGTGGACAACATTCGTTCGCTTTCTTTACTAAACTCGTAAACACAAAAAGTATCATTTCGCCCCTGATTTCTTCAATAGCGAATTAAATGCGCATAGGCAGAAGAACCGTTATGCCGAATATTGGGGTATTCCATATTTTGGAATGGAATGATTTTGTAATCATTTAATGCCTTTAATAATAATTTTGTATTTTCATAAAAATAGATAACAGTAAAAAGGAAAAAAGGGTTGGATCAAAAACTATAACGATATCAAAAGTACCCCTAAAGTTATCTTACAATATCAACTGCCAGACCCCCTCCCTCCCCCCTAAAGTGATAACGTTATATATGCACAGCCCTTAAGATATTTTGCCATAAGATATTTTGCTTTAAACATCAAATTCCACAGTACCAGCGAAAAGATCACAATGCAACTCTGACACTTGCTAAATATTGTACTTACTCAGAAATAAACCTGTCTAAAACAAAGTATTTTCTAGCTCTTTCTAATTCTAACATAAAAACGTTTTACAGTATAAAATCATGTATATATTTTATTCACAGTTTAATATATGTTTTTGTCATTATCACAATATTTAAATACATTTTAAAAATGTGTTACGAAAAAATCCAAAAGTATAACTGTAGAAAAATATAAGTATTTCTTCATCTAAACAAAAGTTAATATAATCACGGACGAAAATAAACAATAACCTCCTCCGAGTTACTCATAATTACGAAAACCTTTTTGTATCATTAGAAACCTCAGAAACCAATATGTTTTTTTTAGATTTAAAGAAATATTTATAAAAACAAAGTTTCTTTTGCACCCACTGATTTTCGAAAACGTTTCTGAGTAGTTTTTATAGTGTATTAATCAATTTTCTCCAACTGAAATATCGACATATAAATGCTGGACGATTACACCATGATGTTTGTTGTTCATGATGTTGTGATGTTTTATACTCACGTCTTTAATGTTGGAATATCGACTTTTAGGATTCTATCAATTCTCAATTAAATATTTTCAGCAGCATAATCAAATTTATAGCTCATATTTGTTAGTCTTGTCCATGCAAGAGTAACAAATAATATTAATTTTAATATGAATGTTAATGCTGTTAATTTATCATGTTTGTCTGTAAAACATGTTTGTTCTGCATGAAAATGTTTACTGGAGAATTGATAGCATGGAAAACCTTTAATCAGGCTTAAGATAACTTCTTATAAAACTGCTTTATACACTACACTATAAAAAGTACTCGGAAACGTTCCCGAAAATCAGTCACATAATGAGTAACTTTGTTTTCATAAATGCTTCTTTAACCCTTTGCCTGTGGAATAGATTTGAAAAAAAACGTGCCAAAAAGGGAATTTTTTTTTCTCTTTAAAAACAATGCAAAGAAACTTTAAACTTGCGAAACATTTATATACCTGCCTGTCAAACATAATGTGGTTTGAATAAAATTTTTGAAGGACGGCAAAATTACAAAAATCCGACAAATGGCGTGAAACTGTCGAACTTTTCACGGGAAAGTATCGGGAAAGTGCTAAATTACATATTATGCATTGGACGAAATGAGTTCGGGCTTCACGTAATGGAAACACCTATTTTATTCTTGCCCGAACTCAGGTCGGGTGTTCCAAAATTGGCACGTTTGCGATGCCCGAACTAAAAGTTCGGGCTTTACGGAATGGAAACACCATTTTTTCTTGCCCGAACTCAGGTCGGATGTTCCAAAATTGGCACGTTTGCGTTGCCCGAACTAAGTTCGGGCTTCACGGAATGGAAACACCATTTTTTTCTTGCCCGAACTCAGGTCGGGTGTTCCAAAATTGGCACGTTTGCGATGCCCGAACTAAAAGTTCGGGCTTCACGGAATGGAAACACCATTTTTTTCTTGGCCGATCTCAGGTCGGATGTTCCAAAATTGCCACGTTTGCGTTGCCCGAACTAAGTTCGGGCTTCATGGAATGGAAACACCATTTTTTTCTTGCCCGAACTCAGGTCGGATGTTCCAAAATTGGCACGTTTGCGTTACCCGAACTAAGTTCGGGCTTCACGGAATGGAAACACCGTTTTTTTTTCCCGAACTCAGGTCGGGTGTTCCAAAATTGGCACGTTTGCGTTGCCCGAACTAAAAGTTCGGGCATCACGGAATGGAAACACCATTTTTTTCTTGCCCGAACTCAGGTCGGGTGTTCCAAAATTGGCACGTTTGCGATGCCCGAACTAAAAGTTCGGGCTTCACGGAATGGAAACACCATTTTTTTTGTTGCCCGAACTCAGGTCGGGTGTTCCAAAATTGGCCCGTTTGCGTTGCCCGAACTAAAAGTTCGGGCTTCACGGAATGGAAACACCATTTTTTTCTTGCCCGAACTCAGGTCGGTTGTTCCAAAATTGGCACGTTTGCGATGCCCGAACAAAAAGTTCGGGCTTCACGGAATGGAAACACCATTTTTTTCTTGCCCGATCTCAGGTCGGATGTTCCAAAATTGGCACGTTTGCGTTACCCGAACTAAGTTCGGGCTTCACGGAATGGAAACACCGTTTTTTTTTCCCGAACTCAGGTCGGGTGTTCCAAAATTGGCACGTTTGCGTTGCCCGAACTAAAAGTTCGGGCTTCACGGAATGGAAACACCATTTTTTTCTTGCCCGAACTCAGGTCGGGTGTTCCAAAATTGGCACGTTTGCGATGCCCGAACTAAAAGTTCGGGCTTCACGGAATGGAAACACCATTTTTTTTGTTGCCCGAACTCAGGTCGGGTGTTCCAAAATTGGCCCGTTTGCGTTGCCCGAACTAAAAGTTCGGGCTTCACGGAATGGAAACACCATTTTTTTCTTGCCCGAACTCAGGTCGGGTGTTCCAAAATTGGCACGTTTGCGATGCCCGAACTAAAAGTTCGAGCTTCACGGAATGGAAACACCATTTTTTTTGTTGCCCGAACTCAGGTCGGGTGTTCCAAAATTGTCCCGTTTGCGTTGCCCGAACTAAAAGTTCGGGCTTCACGGAATGGAAACACCATTTTTTTCTTGCCCGAACTCAGGTCGGGTGTTCCAAAATTGGCGCGTTTACGTTGCCCGAACTAAGTTCGGGCTTCATGTAATTAAAACACCGACTTTTCTCTTGCCTGAATTCAGGTCGGGCATTCCAAAATTGGCACGTTTGCGTTGCCCGAACCGAGTTCGGGCGTCACAGGCAAGGGAATAAATCTCAATTATATATTGGTTTTTCAGCTTTCCAATGATAACGCATGCTTTTCGGAATCGTAAGTAAATTGGAAAAGTTTATTGTATATTTTCGTTCGTGGTTATAGGATATATTATATTTTCTTTGATCAAGAAACAGTTGTCTTTTTTTAGGGTTTTGTTCATCTCACGAAACCCTATTGCTCCCGCTAGGTTGTCTGTCTGTCACAGAGCCATTCTAGAAAACTATGTAACTTACAGAGTTGAAACTTTGTATAAATCAGAATATCAGCTGTGAAGAGCTGAAAATATTTAAATTTGAAAAATTCGTATTATTTTAATAAATATAGATAAAAAACCTAAATTCTAACAGCCTTTTCTTATTAAATTTAAAAATTTTCATTATAGCAGATGCCAAAAATTAAAAATCCACATGAAATTCTTTCTACAATAATTAATTTTCAATCAGACGTTTTTCACGTGAAATGTGAAAATGAAATAAAAAGTTTCACCAATTGAAAAAAAAGATAAATATGAAATAAAATTGATTGACGTCATAGTAGTAATAAAGCGGAAAATTTCTAAGATTTATCAATAATACAATGAGTATGAGTATGTTTATCTACACAAAGCAGGTTAATATCACGTCATAGAGAATTAAAAAGAGAATCTGACGTCATATTGGAAGTTTAACGAATTTTTCAAATATTTGAGAATAATACAATGTGAGTATGAATATGAGTAATAAAGAATAGTAAATATATGAGTTTGAGAAACATCGTCGTGAGAAACAATCGTGATAAAAATCCAATTATGGAAATATTCGCATATTTTAATATTTTGAAGGTGTAGAACATGTTTAATTTTGAAATTATTTTTTTAAATATCGCATTTAGTCCGCATGACAGATTATTAAGACAGAATATAACAGCGGGCATTTAGATATTCAAAAAAAACGAATGAAATTTATTTGGATTTATTAAAGAAAGGATAAAGTGTTTTGAAAGGAATATTAAACGAAACCCTTTGAGCGATAATAATCGATCACGCTTACCTACTTGTTTTCAGTATATAGCACTAAATTTCATGAAAAGAATATCCAAAAATATACTTGAAAACTTTGAAAGTTTTACATACTTCATTAAGAATAGATAATAAATTTATAGATATACTACAGAACTTTCTAAAATCACGACATCGTTGAATACCGTGAATAAATCACAAGCAAAGAATATTTTTGATATTCGGCGAAGCATAAACTTTTACGCAATGTAGTGTATAACATGAATTTCAATAACATATGAAAAGTGATATGGCAGGTATTACTCGAGATTTTGACACAGTAATCCAGTGCAACATCTTTATATTTGATATGTAAACCAGTTTTAGAGGTATGCAGTGTTAAGTCGCAATTCACTGTTTGCGCTCTGCCGATCATAAAATCAAATTTGCGAAGCGAATATTCTATTGAGTTTGCAAATATTCATTCTGTTGCAAAATACTTTATATTTGAATAAGTTTTAGAAGTATATTTGTTGAATCTGAAATGTTAAATATAGGCCATAAATGCACTCAGTTAGTAAATCTTATACACTTATCATATTACTTATTTAAATGTGGCATTACTATTGTATTTTTTAAACATTGATCTGGTATATAAACTCAATTAAATAAATATAAGATAAAATATAATTTATATTTTTAATTGATAATGTCATAAATATAATAGATCAGTGTAACTGTGCAAGAATTTTGCACTGCAATTGTTTAGATTGTCTGCTAATACGTTTTTTCATGACATTTTATTTAACTGATATTTTTTAACGAAACAACGTGTTATAACTAAATATTAATGGCAAAATCCTGTTGAAAAACATTTCGAATAGTACAGAATTCATCGTTGTACGTTTTGTATGTCCATAGAGAAAGGGATGTTGGCATCAGAACTAATATATATGATTATTAAAACTATGTGCGTATTCCTTTTGCAACATTTTATAGTAACAAACCAAAAGCTTCGTTTCAGAACGTTTTACATCATAAATGATACATATGATTATTAAAATTAGTTGCGTATTCCTTTTGCAGGATTTTATGGGTGTAATTTAAAAGCTTTGTATCAGAACTTAATCTTGTTTAATACAACAAAACTTGTTAAAACGTATGTTGTCTATAATGATATTTGACTTACAGAAAAAAAATTAGATGATCACGACGAAATGAATGCAGTGCAATTTAATGCATACCGTGTTATGCCTATTAACACAGAAAACCTCATGAATATTACCAGTTTCTTTGTGATTAGAGTTAACTCTGTAAGATGGTCCACCTACTTGTTTAATGGTCCGATCTATTAACTCTGGTGTACAAAAGATGACAGTATTGCCCCCAACTAACAAACCTACTCTATAAGATGTATTTAATTCAAAATTTTATAAACGGGTGGTATATACAGATGTATTTTATACAAGGAGAGCTATAATAAGTTCGAATCCGCCGCGGTCATCCGTCGTATTAAACTTCCCTACACGCTGGTCGACGTCTTAAACTTATCGAATTTAGCTGTTACATTTTCCGGTGGGATTTTCCGTGAACGCGTCTTCTTCATTTTTGGTCGGTAACTCAAAAAAGGGACGTCCGAATCCGCGCCGCCCTGCGCCACACCAATGGCTGAGAGGTTCTGCTCTCAAAGCTGGTTGACGGGAGGTACTGGGTTCAAACCCATGTCGCGCTCATCTACCTAACCGTTCGGAGTTTTCCGACATAATATAGACAAAATAATCAATTTGTAGCCAAAAAGTACAGCCGAAGATATTCAAATCGTGGGTAACTCGGAAGATGTAATTGTATATTTTCATACGTGGTTATATTATATTTTCCTAAATTAAGAAACATTTGTATTTTATATAGTCTGTAATAAATACAAATATAGCCAAAAATAATCAAATTGTCGCCAAGAAGTATTGCCTGAAGATATTCAATAGGGCGAAATTATATTGTATTACACGATTAAAGAGAAATTTCTTTAGTCTTTTTAGACTGTAGAGATGCAGTTTTTAGGTGCTTTGAGAGATGTGATAGGTTAAAATTAGTTTTATGGAAATGTTATATGGCCAAAAATAGTTTATTTTGCCACCGAAATAATTAATCCGAAATAACCTATAAGGGCACATTATATTTTATTATATAATTAAATAAACTTTTTTTAGCTAACCGTTTAATTGAAATATGATTTATTTAGACGGTAAAGATGTCTAGAGCTTAGTCAAATGGCTGGGCAAATATTTTTACTAAATGAAGTAAGTTTTATACAATAGAATTTAAATTAATTTTTTTAGTTAAATTTTAGTTAATTTAGTAATCAAAATTTAACTTACACTTATTTAACACCTTGAAGGGCAGTGATTCGATTTGGACGACTTAATTTTAATCCCTAAATGATACAGTGGTACCAGAATTTTAGAATGACAATTTTCCTTTTTTTAAGTACGTGAAGAAAAACTTTTACTTGTTTTCAAACAAATTTGTTCGTAAATTCTGGTGTCATCCATTTTACGAATTGAAGACATTTGCCCCTGAAAGAGCTAAATGGTAAAGAACTATCTATGCGTATCACTCAAATGCTTGCGCAAATATTTCTCAGAATCTATTGGATTGTTTTTGAATAAACAATAAAAATTTGCTACATTGTTTTTCACGAAACAATCAAAATTTATTAGATTGTTTTCGACAGTCAGACATATTTTGATTATACTAGGATCATTTTTATAAAGAGGAATAGTTATATATGATTTTCAGACAGAACTTGTATGCGAATGTATTGTCTGTGAATATGATATCAACATTAAATATCATTTACAAAACACATATTGTGGATCATAGTTGCTCAAAAAATAATTTTTGTTATACTACTTTAATTAAATTTCTAATAAATATATTATTTTAATTAGGATTAAAATACATCTGACATAAACTTATACGCAGACTGAATGAAATCATTTTAATTAAATTTTATGAAATAATTGATTAAGTTTTATTAAATTACTAGCAAGCTACGCCCGCTGCGCTGGTCGGTTTCTACAAATGAACCTTGAATCAAACGAAATATATCGTTTAATTTGACCTTGTATTTGAAAGCAATCTGTATATTTACCTGGAATATCCTTCAACATTACTGAAAAATGACGTCATTGCGCTATTATATTTTCTAATGTGCAGTCAAAATTTTAGCTGTTAAGGACCAACTCTTTTATTTGGTCATTTACAGTTAAGGTTTGCTAAAGAATGATAAAACTATATGCAATATACTAAAACCATCACTAAAAATTGTCAAACTAACAATGCAAACGAATTAACTAACAAAATCCATTCAATAGAAGTTTTTATAAAGGCTAATCTTTGATAATCGGGTTCATCTGATTATAGAACTTTTCCACATAATTCTAAAACTTACAGAACGATATAAAATATACTGAAACCATCCTTATAAATTATCTACTTAACTATGCAAGTCGCAAAAAATACACCCAGTAAAAACTTTCAAAAAGGCTAATCTGTCGGAATCGGGTTCACCTGACTATATAACCTTCACACATAACTGTTTGACTAAGCAACGTAGAACAATATGTAGTTCATTAAAATCATTCCTGAAATAGTATCTAACTAACAATACAATTCTCATCAAAATCCGTCCAGTAGAACTTTTTCAGAAGGCTAATCTTTCATAATCGGAATCAAATATTGAAAAGGCTAACATTTGATAAAAGAATGGTCACCCGATTTTCGAATTTCCCCCTGTAATTCTAGAACTAAGTAACGTAGAATGATATGTTATTATGTTATATAATAAAACTTTCCGTAGAAAATTATCTAACACTGTAGGTTCCATCGAAATCCATTCGGCAAAACCTTTTAAAAAGGCTAATATTTCATAATCGGATTGATCTGTTTATAGAACTTCCCAGCATAATTCTATAACTTAGCTACGTAGAACGATATGTTATGCAATAAAACCTTCCCTGAAAAATTATCTTAAAGTTTAAATTCTACGAAAATCCCTTCAGCAGAACTCGAGTTATAAGAAGCCGGAACGAAATTTCATATATGTAGAAGTAAATAGAAGTATATTGCCATTAATATAGTTTGCATTTGAATTTAAAAGAAGGTACTTTTCGTTTAGCCGGGCGCCAGTGATATATGTATATATATATATTCATACATATAAGTGTATATATATATATATATATATATATATATATGTATATACATGTATTTGTGTAGATATATGTGTATATATATACATGTATATATATATCACTGGTGCCCGGCTAACCGAAAAGTACCAAAAAAAAAACTACTGCAAAAATGCAGTCGTACACTTAAAAAACACCTTTTGGCTTAAAATCTCTCATCAAAACTGTTTTTCTTTTTTTTTTTCTTTTCTTTCTTTTTTTTAATTAAAATTAGTAACAGTTTTATCTTTTATTTTTCCAGCTGTATAGCCATTTCAATTTTTTCTGCAACAATCAAATTGTTTGGGGTCAAAAGTAAAATCAAAATCGCCAAAAACAAAAGATACATCGCCAAATATTGTTTCAATGTGGAAATCTTGCCCCTTGAATATTTTTTAAGCATTACGAACGTTCCCAATCATGTTTAAATTAAATATTTTCATTTTATAATATTCTCTCATCAAAACTCTTTTTTTTCTTTCTGTTTCTTTTTTCTTTCTTTCTTTCTTTTTTTAATAAAATTAGTAACAGTTTTTCTTTTATTTTTGGACATGTATAGCCTTTTCATTTCTTTCTGCAACAGTAATGATCGCCAAAAAATTAGCAATGGTAACCTTTTCGGCCAAAATAACAGAACTTTCTATCATAATTCTATAACTAATATACGTAGAACGTTGTGTTATATACTAAAACCTTCCCTGAAAAATTATCTCTCGAACAGTGTAAGTTCCATCAAAATTCATTAGGCAGAATTCGAGTTATAAAGGAACGGAACGAAATTTCCGTTTGTGTTTTTTATATATATAGAAGATTAAAATTCCATATATTTTAAATACATATTCATTATACTTTTTTAAATTTATTAATTAATCCGAAGTTTAAATTAATATATTTAAATCGATCTTAACTATAAAAAATTTCTTTAGTTTCTTATCATTAATAAATTATGAAATCGATTATACTAACAGAAAAAATATAATAAGTAGGGGTTTTTTTTTCATTTTAAGGGAATTATTTTCTGCAATAGAAAATATTTCTTTACATATTAACTTATTTTTTTTAATTGGGTAATGCAATATTTGTTTCTTTAATGCCTTCTCATTACATTTAATAGGATATGAAGAACAATTTCTCCCTCAAAGAATCGCTTATATATTTCGGCCAATCAGTTATTTATTTATTGTAGAACAGCTTTCATTTCAGAAACTACTAATTAGCTTTTTATAAATGCATTATGAAGTTGATACTAATGGCTAAATGATGCTAAGCTAAATACGGCAGAAACAAAAATAATTATTTTTGTAATACACTTATTTGGAAAATATTTTAGCTTACCCAGATCGACTTGTTAGCCAAATTACATTTTCAAAAAATGAAGAAACATTATTTACTGCAGATGTTATAATATTTTTAAATATTTTTCATTTCTAAAGTTCCTTTACGCTTATCTGTATTTGAAAGGACCATAAACGTTTGAAATGAATTCAAAATTGCTGAAATTTGATCGTGGATTAGAAAACCTATAATTAATTTTGAATTTTATTTCTTTTTCCAATCATTTATTTAATTTTTTTATAGAATTTTTTTTTAAATGTTAAATTGTATAAAACAAAAAAAATTAAATTGGACGACAAAATTAATCTTGAAAAACTAGTTTTGCCACGAATTTGAAGTCCAGGTTCCATATTTTTTAGTCGCAATTTTTTCTTTATATTGCTTATTACGTTGCCTTTCATTTATACGTGAAAAAAATTGTTATAAAATATTAAAAAGGGTTATGTTCAAAATTCCCAAAAATGAATCATATTTTTCGTTTTAACTTGAAAAACAATTTTGCTCGTTTGTTTGTCTTGCAGGTGTAGTTTGTAGAGAATTTAATTTATGTTATTAAAAAAATGAAAAGAAAAATTAGTTAACTTGTTCAAAAGTTATCGTGGCAAAGCTACTGAAACAGAATGTTGCCAGATACACTGTAAAAACGACTCATTTTTATTAATCTACGAAAATATAAAATAACCATGAGCGAATATATAATATAACTTCTTCCGAATTAACCACGATTCTGAAAATCGTTTCTATATATTTAAAAACCTCAGAAACTTATATATTTTCGAAATTTAAAGAAGTATTTATAAAATACACATTTTTCTTTTGCTCCCACTGATTTTCTAAAACGCATCCGAGTGTATTTTACAATGCATTAACCAGTTTTCTCAAAGCGAAATGTCGTTTTTTTTATGCTGTCCATTCTCAAATAAGCCTTTTCAACTGCGTAACTAAATTTATAGATGCAAGAGAAACAAAATATTATTAATTTTAATAGTAATAAATTTAACATTATATTTAATGCCTGCATAGTTGCCAACCTCCCGATTTTTTGAATACCAGTAAAATCTTACAAACATTTTCGTTTTATTAAATTACAGAAATTGCATGATTAAAGAAAACAAATATTTTTTCATAAAAATACTGGTATGAAAAAAATCGGGAGGTTGGCAACTATGCAATACAGAGTTGCCAAGTTTCTTGATTTTTGTACATCAGTAATTTTTTAGAGAAAATATTGTTCTTTTAAATCGCAAAATGCTCCGATTAAATAAAACAACATTTTCTGTACTAAATTACTGGTATCCAAAAAGCCGGAGACTTGGCAGGTCTGTTAATACATTATTCCCAGACTCTACATCCTTTTCCTACTTATATGCTTACACATATCTCACTCACTTCCATGCATCTTTTATCATTATACCTATTTTACAACACATGTACAACACATATAAGAACTCTTTTATGAACGACTAACAAAGAATCTTCAATAATACTCATTCGATTAAAACTTAATAAACCTATTAGGTAAAAGATGCAAAATTTGGTGAAGTTTATTATTTTCATTTGCTATTAATATGAAATTGATTACCGTAATTTCGCGCGTATACGCCGCACCTCAGACAATTCGATTTCCTACGAGAATTTATTTTAAATAAAATGTGACTTACTTCTGCTTAGCACTTATTTGACTTCTTATTTTCAATAAAATTTCCGGTTTGAAAAAGTCTTAACTAAAACGCGGCGCATACGTGCGAAATTACGGTAGTTGCTGATTCTGCTCCACTATTCAGTAATGGTATAACACAAACTAATGTTAGTATAGAAAATAACACAACTTTTTCATCCGATTGAGAGCCATAAGTACTCTGTCTTTAATTAATCATTTATTCAAATGTTTAATTTCAGCTAAAGGAAGCAATTTTTTCAAAAATGTATAATTGCTTTTATGTTAGCACAGCCACTTTTAAATTAAAATTTCGAGAATATATTTTTGATGCTACGTTTTTGATCTTTTTAATTGAAAAATGAATGTGAGACTTGAAACATTTATCATAAAAATAAAAAAAAAATAAGTAAATAAATTCTCCGTACAAGTTTTAAAATTTTTTTTAAGGATTAATGATACACTGGTGGACATAAAAAGAAAATTACTCAACCCTCTGCGGGATTATAGCACTTACTAATTAAACAAATTTCTGGCAAAGTACAATAAGATGAAAAATGAAAGTACCACTACGTTAATGAGTTTTATATGAATTTTTTCGAATTATTACAAACAATTTCAGGGTGGAAGTTTCAAGGTGAGAACAATTTCAGGGTTATGAGGAAGTATTAAGCTATGCTATATCACAATAAAATACAAATAGATTTTTTATTTAATCATTTTTAAAGTGTTATAAGAGACAGAGTGGCTATTATTTTAACATTTGTTCAAAACTCATTGTCACCAAAAACTATATGACACTCCTATTATGAGAGATGTTACAATTTAAATTTGTATTTATAATTTTTTTATTGAATCTGAAATTTATTTCGAAATACAAACTGACACATGAGCAATTTATTAAAATTATGATTTCTTTTATTTCGATTAATGTGATTATCTTGTAATTACGTCATAGTTAAATATTTTTTTGTTTTTATATGATATATTTTTATACGAATCCATATGACGGAAAAGAACTGCGATCATGGAGAGGTTGACTAAGAAAAATGCCAGGAAAATTATAGTTTTCAATTAAAACATTACCAATCCTTCGCATCTGAAGATTTTATTGGAAGAGCTAAATTGTATCTTTTAAAATTAAAACTGAAAAGTATTTGTTAATTTTATCCATTCTGGGAACAAATAAAAACTGCCAATAATTCAGTTTAGCCATATGTTTAACAAATCTAAGTATATTTTTTGTATTAATCAGCTTGGAAAACAGAAGTCTGGTACAGTTCAGATAACGGCGTGCTTTAAAATATTTTATTTAAAATAATAAAAAATTATTCTAATGGTCAATTTTTCAGCTAAAGAATGCAGGTTTTCTTCCTGAAAAGTAAAATTGCTTTAAATTTTGAAAAGGTCATTTTAAAATTCATTTACGAAGCAGTTAACATTTTCAGAATGTGCATTTTACGCGAAGTTTCAAAATACTTTTAACTGAAAAACAAACATGTATTTTAAAAAAATCAGTAAATGATATTTTCTAAGTAAAAGAATTCTTGGTAGTAGTTTAGAATTAATTTTTGATAAACAGAAAAATTAATGTTTGCTCTAAGGTTGAAAAAGAAAATAACTCAACTCTTTAAGGAATTTTGATAATTCTTCCAGCATTTATTAAATCAAAAGCTTTACAACAAAATTTTTCGAAAGGATAAATGATACAAATAGTAATTTAATGAGTTTTACAAATACTTTTTTTTAAAATTCTTGCACTATATTCTAAAATAAAATTTAATACGCTTTTTTATTTGGGGTATTGTTAAAAAAGACATCTCATAATAATAGATTAATATTTATTTAAATCCTTTATAAAATTTTATTTTTTAATTTAATTTTAAATGATCTGAATCATTCCAACAACACAATAATCAACAAATGGTATATTAATACAAAAATTACTTTTATCCAATATTTTAATTAATATTTTAATAACTATTTTTGTGTAATATTTTAAAATATTTTCATGTGCATAATATTTATATATATATATTAAGGCTGATCATCTAAAATTCTGCCAAAAAATCTGACCTCCTGGTGGTTACATGCCAGTTTTTATAAGAATTTAACATATTTTCCAGCAGAGGGCAAACTAATCAAATATAGACGGGAACTTACTTTTAATTGGATAGAAGACATGATTTAAGTGGTCTTATGATGCAATAGGTTTTGCCAATTGCATCACAACAGTCATTTCTAAATTTAATGTTAATGGTTATTTATGAATCAATCACATTAATAACTGTCAAACAGACAAAGTTAATTTGGATTTACAACCTAAAATATACTTACCAATTTCTTATTTTGACAATAATTTAAATTTATTGTCTGGACATAATTATTTACTTTATTTTCTTAATCTGAATGCAATAACTGTCATTTTGGGGGAAATTTATTAAACTTTATGATTTAAAAGTAATTTTGAACAGCAATAATAATATATTGTTTATAATTTGTTTCCTAAATAATCATGCATCACAAAAACAACTCAGTTTGTTTATATTACAAAATATTATGATGCAATTCTAATAAGAAATATCTACTTTGATTACATTCTTGGTTCATATAATAACTGTCATGTTGATGAGAGCGGATTAAAATTTATGGCTGAAGGTCTTTATGACTGGTAAATTAGTTTTAAGTATTGGTTTTTTGCGTGTTAGAAAAAATGTTTTGGGGATTTTACCATTTAAACTTTAACTTTTATTTTTGAATGTAACAAAAGATTTACTTTTATCCTTTCAATATACTTTTATCCTTTCATATATATATATATATATATATATATATATATATATATATATATATATATTATTCAATAAACACATTATTTTAAAACTTAATACTAGATTTCTACAATATTTAAATTTTAATATAATAATACATTTTTTTTTTATTTAAAGATTCATGTGTCAAAAATTTTATTTTTTAACTATAATTTTATAATTTGAATCTGCCGCATGTAACTTTTTAACGTAGCTGTCAAGAACACGTTAGAAATAGGACTATTTCATAAATATTTCATCAGTTGCTTCGTTTAATCAAAATTCTCTTATGTTTTAAAGTACGTGGAATTTGCCAACATTGATTAATCATGTTGAACAAATTTAATGCATAAAACTGCGTATATTTAATCCCAATGACTGAACATATTTGCATTAACAGCGAAAATTAATGTTAACTTACTGCATTTACTAACTTTAATGCAGTTTAAAATATTCGACATATGCTGAGTAGAATCTTGGTAAAGCTTTAGTGATAATCTCAGTTTTGGAAATTTATTACAAAGAACGGGAAATTAATTTTAACTAAATTTCAAAATAGATTAAATATATTTATCATCAGATGAAATCAGGGTTCGTACACTTATACAGCAATTTTTTAATAGAATTTTTCGCTTTTTTTAAATGCAGAAAAGTATTACAAATCCTGCAATTTAACGAGGAGTCGACAATTTCTGCTGTTTAAATGTTAAATAAAAAAGTCCTATTAAAAAATTGTGGTAAAAGTGTACAAACCCTGAAAATTGATTAGTTATTGCAAGATTCTTTAAAAAATTATTTTATTTGAAATTTTGCATTTTTTTTTCTTGGAATTCGTTTTTTTTTCTTTTACGTAACAAGTTTATAAGTTTGCTCTACTGTGTAATATATAACTTTATAATATAGATATTGAACAAATATTCAATACAACTGCTATATAAATATTTCATCAATTGTTTAGTTCTTAACATGATTCCGTTCCCTTTCAAAGTGCGTAAGTAATATATAGCATAGATTAAAACTGTTGTGGACTATGAACTCTCTTATAAAGGAAGTCTAGTTTTTTTATATGAACGTTTTGTCGATATTAACCTGTGTGCAGAAAAGAGGCATTTGTACTTTATTTTATTTTAATTTTCCGAAGTGTATTTGTGGTTCTCTGAGTCTGCGGACACTGGTTTTTGCTTTGGTTTAATGCAAATTAGGCTACGGTGGTCAATCGGCTAAGTATAAAAGCAGGATCAAAACTTCGTATCAGCGGATATTGAGTCAAGACCTTCCAGATTATTCCTTTATACAAGGCCAGCCAGACTTCAACTCTTAGTTGTAGTTGAAGCTTGCACCTGGTCCGAGGCATCGGCAGTGCTAAGTGTAGTTGAATACAGATTGCCGTTTTGGTAAGAGTGAAAATTTGCTTATACTGCAATAAAGTTGGTCGCCAACCACAGGTTGTTAGGTTTAGTGACATTTTAGCTAGTTTGTAAAATTGTGAGCTAACATTTATTTTATAGCGATAGCCGTGCTTGTAGGTCGAAGTTATTTGTGAGTGTCGTGTGAACCACCAATCTTCTATACGTAAGTGAATTTTGAATTTGCAATCTCGCATTTTTGTATTACCGAATATTGATCGAAGAGCAAATTATTGTTAAGTGCAGCGTAGTGTAGGCAAAAATAAAGAAGCTCCGTCGCAGCCATGCCCAATCTGGATTTAAATAAACACTATTCTTAAGCTTACTCCTGACTACGTCTGCATCTCAACATGGCTGCCCTGATGGATATGTCACAATACAGATGAACAAATATAAAGCAGTGAAACTGTGTATTAGCTATATTTAGTCTCAATGGTTCAACATATTCATATTCAAAATGAAACGTTACATTGACTAATGTAGAAACTTTCTTTAATGTAGTTGAAAATCGTCGTGTGATGTTTAGTGCAGTTTTATTAAAGCATTAGTTATGATATCAGCTTTTCAGATTTATTGAAAATGCCTAAACGAAAGTTATTTTTAAATAATTTTGAATTAAACGAAATTAATTAAGCTATTTCAGGATTTTTTTAAATAAAATCTTTATGTCTGAAATTTTCATCCTGTTTATGTTGTTGTTGTTATAATGATTTTATAACTGCAAAATGCCATATAACATACTTTGTAATATAGCTGCTGATCAACTAAATAAATATGACACTGCAATAAATATTTCAGCAAATATTTAGTATTAACAAAATTCTATAGCCTTTCAAAGTAAGTGGTATTCGACAAAATATGTTAATTAAGCTGAATAAATTTAATGAAGAAAATCTATTTGGTGCTAACGGTAGAACATATTTGCATTGGGAATGAAAATTTACGTTAACCAGTGTATAAATTAGCGTTAAAGCAGTCGAAAAGGATTGCTTTATGCTGACTTGAGGTTTACTGAAGCATTAGTGATAGTCTCAATTTTGCAAATTTATTAGAAATCCTGCTTGGAATTATTTTTAAATAATTTCGAAATTAGATTAAATTAATTTAGTGTTTTCGCTATATTTTAAAAACAATATTGTTAAGATTTTAATTTTTGTTCCTTTTTTACAAAATAGTTTATAATTTTAATCTACCAAATAGCATTTAACTTAATAACATTGGTCTCAAATAAATATGCTGAATTCAAATATTTCATTCATATTTCATTAAATATTTAATGTCTAGTAAAATTCCATCTCTTTTCAAAGTATGTAACATTTGACAGCATCGATTAATCATATTCATCAACTTTAATGAAGTAAAACTGCATATGAGCTATACTTATTCCTTTCGCAACGATCACTGCATAATACACTATATTGCCAAATGTGACCGGTCACTTGCGATTTTAGACGTTTTGTTAACTATCTAGAAAAATACATGAGGAATTAACCTGAAACTGCAGGTGTGTAAACAATATAGTATAGGTTATATATTTCCGCAAAGATTTTTTCACGAAACCCCATAGGGGACTGTCAACAAATTGAAAAAGGACGAATATCTTTTGGATTACCCTGTAAAAACTAATGTAGCAAAAGCGTTCAAACTCGAGATTATTAATAAGTGGCTTATTGTAATATGCTGTGTTCATGTTTATGAGGATAGCATGTATAATCGAAGAGAAATTAAGGTTTTTATAAAAACAGTCCCAAATTTCACCAAGTTTTTTGCTTATAATATGCGGAGTTCTTAATATAAAAAAAAAGTTATTTTGAGAAAATATGTCAAACAACATTGTACATAATACACTGCAATCAGAATTAAAAAATAATAAAAATTGGATGAAAAATGAGCAGGTTTACTAAAAAATGTTTCACTGCGCATGCACGAATGCAATCAAAATATAATATGCATAATGTATTAGCTAAGTATATAGAGCAACTTTTGTGAAAGTCTCAAAATCATAGCTTGAAAATTCTGAAAATTATCGTCGATAGAATAAGCTCGAAATCCGTTGTTCCCAAAAAGAAGCAAAAAGATGAGGGGTTGTATCAAATATCTGTTGATTAGTGCCAAGATAGCGTACACAATATTGCACGTACTACTACATTTGGATACAACCCCTCATATTTTTGCTTCCTTTTGGGAACAACGGATTTCGAGCTTATTCTATCGACGATAATTTTCACAATTTTCAAGCTATGATTTTGAGACTTTCACAAAAGTTGCTCTATATACTTAGCTAATACATTATGCACATTATATTTGGATTGCATTCGCGCATGCGCAGTGAAACATTTTTTAGTAAACCTGCTCATTTTTCATCCAATTTTTATTATTTTTTAATTCCGATTGCAGAGTATTATGTACAATGTTGTTTGACATATTTTCTCAAAATAAAATTTTTTATATTAAGAACTCTGCAAATTATAAGCAGAAAACTTGGTGAAATTTGGGACTGTTTCTATAAAAACCTTAATTTCTCTTCGAGTATACATGCTATCCTCGTAAAAATGAACACAGTATATTACAATAAGCCACTTATTAATAATCTCGAGTTTGAACGTTTTGCTACATTAGTTTTTACAGGGTAATCCAAAAGATATTCGTTCATTTTCAATTTGTTGACAGTCCGCTATGGAGTTTCGGGAAAAAATCTTCGCGGAAATATAAAACCTGTACTATACTGTTTACACACCTGCAGTTTCAGGTTGATTCCTCATGTATTTTTTTAGATAGTTAAAAAAACGTCTAAAATCGCAAGTGACCGGTCACCTTTGGCAATATAGTGTATATGATGCATACAGTGTTTAGAATCTTCATTTGCATTTTACCAGTGATTTTTAATTGAAAATTTTACCTAAATTAGATCATTTAGACGAATACATTCACGGGCAAAATTTGTGAATAAATTTTGTCCTAATAATTTTAATTCTATCTCGCAAAACTTTTTCAAAACAGAAATATTTTAATACATTTTAACATGATTTGCAGGAGAAATATAATACAAAATTTATATTTTAAGAATAGTGCTGTGAATAGATTATAAAAATAGTTGCTAGTGATAGCCGTGGTATTTTGGTTTATTCAACGATTTTTCACTCCCGAGATTATTTTAAAACCCCTTAATCGTTTCGCCCGATACCTTCACGGGCAGTCATTTGGAAAAAAATTTTGTCGCTCCAATGACCCTCACGGGCAGTGTTGGCTATTTTTTTAAAATTCAGATTGTTTGGTTTCTCCCAGTTTTTTAAACTAGTGTAATTGGCCTTATTCTCGCATTATTTATGCTGTCATTAAATAAGGCGAATATTTCTACTATAACGAGGTGGTGACAATCGAGCAATCTGAATTTTAAAAAGTAGTTTGTTTACAATAAAAAAAAGCCGAATATCGTCGCTACCATGTCAAAGTATCGAATGTGAAAAAAACTGCATTTTTCATTACTTTTAAAAATGGGCTGAATGTCACCACTAAATTTTAATAGTTTTCTTCACCAGGTTTGTCAATTGGCATGCTTTTTCCATAATTTTGAAATTTCGAATTCATACCAGAAATTTCAATTAGAAATTTTTGCTTTACTTAATAACGGACATTTCGCGATTGATTGAAGTAAAAAGAAAATTCTCAAAATCTTCGGTATTAATTCAGCATTTCTCAATAAAACAAAAAAGGTCAAACTGACAGCCCTGTTAATGTTATTAGTATTTCTACAAGACGAAGTATTCTAACAGAATTTAGAGGTGACAATCGGCCCATTTTAAAAGGTAATGAAAAATGCATTTTTCCATTTTAGATTGTTTGACATGGTAGCGACGATATGAGATAAGTAAAATTGTGATTTTAAAATATTTTATCCATCCTGAATACTTTAAATTAAAAAAAAAAAAGCACACTGTTTCTTTTACTAATTAACTCAGAATTTTATCAATAATAAAATGGGGCAATAAAAAAAAATCGACGATTTTTGAAGGAATTTTCCGAACATTACGTGACGGTTAAGGGGTTAATCAGATCATTTATGCTATTAAATTAAGCAAAAATTTCCATTTTCAAAAATCGGTAATTAAAGATTAAAAGTTCTGTATGAAACGCTCATCGCGAAGGGATTAAACACTCAACTTGTTTGCATTCGAAATGAAAAATTATGTTAACTAGTTTATAAACTAGCGTTTTCTTAGTCGAAAATATACGTTTTATGCTGATTAGGGCTTTACTGAAATTTTACTAACAATGTCATTTTCACGAATTTTTTAGAAATATTGCAGATAATTAATTTTAAACAGCTTCTGAATCAGATAACATTGCCTAAGCACTATTGCGATTTTCATAAATATTTAATAAAATATTTATTATTAGCAAAATTCTATATCCTTTAAACGTACATAATGTTATTTGACAACATGAATTAATCGAGGTGCATAAATTTAATTCATAAAACTGCATTTAAACTAATAGATTTAATCCCAATCAATCAGCATATTTATATTTGAAATAAAAATGTATATTAACCAGTGTACAAACTAGTGTTAATGTAGTCGAAAATGATTGTTTTATGTCAATTGAAAGTTTGCTGAAACATTATTGATAATCTTAGTTTTGAATCTATTCATAATCATTATTGATAATCTTAGTTTACTAGAAATGCTACTCGGAATTATTTTTAACACTACAAATACCGAAAATTTTACTCAAGTTTTATAAAAATATTTCGCACCAGAATTCTTAATTGAAACTAATTGTGTTTCAATTTGTCTTATTTCTGACTGTTTTACATCTAAATTATTTTTTAAATAAATTTCTGGTTCAAATCTTAATAATTTCATTTGGTATTTGTCAAAATGACTAGTTTAGTAAATCTAGTGTTAAATACACTGCTCAAAACAATTAGGGGAGCACATGGTTTTAACGAAATTACTCAAATAGTTACACCGATAAGTAACTTAAATTAAAACATCCATAATTTAAAGCGTAACCAGAAAGCAGAAATATAAAACTTCATACGTAAATCGAAGTTTATTACGTCATAAACCTGAAAAAGGAGATAAGTGCAGAAATCGGGATTTCGCAGAAACGTCCATTTCACTGTCTCAGTTGTGAAATTCAATTTACAAGTTACCACTATTATATGGGGAACATGTCAATGCTACCAACTGATAGAAGTGTTGTAAAAGGCGTCTATTTTATAATCTACTTATGCCACTATTTCGAAAGATTTTAATTGAAATGTGATAGAATAGCACGGCAAAGATAACTTTTACATACTTTTGAAAAATTTGTAGGAATAAATAAAAAAATAATAATCACCATTTGCAGCAATTTTTAATAAAAGATAAATTCTTAGTCAAAGTGTTAAGAAGCAGCATGCTACATCATTTTAGCTTTTTGGTCTCTATATTAAAAATTAAAAAATATATATTGGAAAAACAGTAGCTTGTTAATTTGATCTGGAGAAAGCTTTCGGCGATCTTTTACGAACGAGAAACAAGAAAAAGAAATTTTTTAAGTTTTTTTCTTTTATGTGGAATTGAACATGCATTTTCCAATACAGTTTCTGAAACACGTAATCGGATTTAGACATATACCACCACGGTAGACACTGAAATTTTGAGAGTTTAGCATTTAGTTTTCGTTATTTCCATGCATACGGGTGTAGGCGAGTCTGAGACTTTTACATATAAATTAACTTTGTACTTGAATGGTTTAAAGCCCAAACTTTTGAGGGGTCTCAGGACTCTTAAAATTGGAAAAAAAGAAAAAAAAATGACAATTTTTGACATTTAATATCTTCAAATGTATATGATTTAAAAACACAATTTTTATTGGGATGAAAAGATATAAGCGTGTTCTTTCATTTCGTATGTTTAAAAAGTTACAAGATGCAGAATTAATATTTATATGGGGCTTCAAACTGTCAGACATTTGTCGAGCAGAAAATTGACATGACTGCTTACGCGCACGATTACAAAACAATTTTTGCATCTAGAATAAAACGTTTGGAGTCTAATTATACTTCATATTGTAATAATCACACTGAACCTAAATAAATTTGTATTTAAAGCATTTTTATATTTTAATGCAAAGTTGTATTGAGCTAATAATTTTTTTTCCACATTATAACCACTTAGAAAAATATTTTTTTAAATAATAAAAATGAAATTTTAGGTTCAATTTATGTAGACTAACATGACACATATTTTTGGAAAATTTCATGAAAAAATATTGATAAGTTTTTGAGATATCATGCGCGTTGTGCCCAAAAACATCATTTTGAGAAAAATGATGTTTTGCTTCCGCTTTGAGTGGGTATAATTCTAAAAGCCATAACGTCTGTTCTAATGGGAATTTCAAGAAAACATTTACACTAAAATGTTCAAGAAAGATGGGACTTTAACATATATAAAAAATTAAAATTCGAAAATTTTGTAGGATTAAGAGTTCTGAGACCCCTTAAATTAAATAATTTTATGTTTATCCAACATTTAAGGATCTTAACCCTTTGATTATGATGTCGGGATATATACGTCTCAGCGATTATTTTTTTCTTATTCTATTCCTACCACTTTTTGAAAAGTAATCTACGCTTATACCAGGCTATTTGCAATAGACTATAACGATTTAAAAAAAAAAAAACAATGGTATGAAGTAATACAAAATTAGTCGCCAGTGCTACCCCGTAAACAAAATCAGAAGGTTAATATCGCAGCACTGATTTTCTAAATCGTTATTTTCATAGTTAAAATAAATATCTATATATAGTTGCTACCATGTCAAACTATCGAATATGAAAAAATGCATTTTTTCATTACTTTTAAAAATGGGCCGATTGTCACCACTAAATTTTAATAGTATTCTTCAGCAGAGTTGCCAGTTTGGCATTTTTTTTTTATTCAGAAATTCCATATTCAAACCAGAAATTTCGAACAGAAGTTTTTGAGTTTTTGTTTTATTTGGTGGCAGACATTTCGTGATTATTTAAAGTAAAAAATTTTCTCTCAAAATTTCCAGTATGAATTAGGAATCGCTGAGTGAAAAAAAGAAGGAGAAACTGGAAACACTCTTCTTCACACAAATTTTATTAGTATTTTTCCTAGTCGAAGAATTCTAATAAAATTTAGTGGTGACAATCAGCCCATTTTTAAAAGTAATGAAAAATGCATTTTTTTTCCCATTCGATAGTTCGACATGGTAGCGACGATATGTATATATTTATTTATTTATTTTCTCTTGCATGTTACACCCGAGCTGCACGTGAGAGAGTTAGATTATCAAACAAAAAAAAAACACGCTTTTTTAAAAATAAAATCTCAGTAAATTGAAATACAGTTTTCAAACAAATTGCATCTGAAAGTATTTTATTTTCTATCCAATGGTATAAAAATTGAAATTTGTGCGATGTTTAAACGTTAATAATTCTGCGATAAAAACGAAGTGGATTGTCCAAGCCCCAAAAAAAAATCTGTGAGTAATGCTGACGTCATATCGACGACAGCATTACTCACAGATTTTTTTTTTTTTTTTTTTTTTTGTGCTTTATAATGTAGGTGATGTTTTTGATTTGTATTTCATTATTCAGATAATAAATAGAATTACAGTGGTAGCTCATTAAAATTGCTTATAATTTTTTATTTAATTAAATTATATAATTATTAATTAATTGATTGTTTATTTAATTTTTAAAAAACCTGATTTTTTAAAAAACCTGATTTTTAAAAAACCTGATTTCCGTTGTATAATTCGCAGCTCAAAGAGTCGTTTTTCGACCAGAAATTTTATTCAATAATTGTAGTTAAATATTTACAGCGATCTTTTAAGTTACATTTTATAAAATAATATTTCTGGGTCGAAAAACGACTCTTTGAGCTGCGGATTATACGCCGGAAATTACGGTACTCTTGTACTTGTTAGCAATGTTGCCAGTAGGCTACTTTTTTTAGTTCAGTTTTCTTGATTTCCACCAGTTTTCTGATAAAGTAAAATTCGCCTTTGACAGATTAAACAAGGTGGTATAAAAGTAATGCCAATCAAACAATCTGAATTTTTAAAAAGTAGACCCCTGACAACTGTTGTCAGCGTATGTATCAACAGTCACACATCTACCAGTCCACGGACGTGTGCATCAAACTTGATTCTTTTACTAGACAAAAGCCGTCCTTATGAGTGAGGACCGCCTTACCACTTGAACTCCTGTTAGAAGGCATCATGATAAGACTGATACGATTAGTGTATTTTTACTTAAAGAAATTTTGAAAACTTTATTCTGGTGTGAAACTTGAAAAAAAAAAGGAAAAAAAAAGAAATAAATTGAAATAAAAAGTTTAATATGTATATATATTTTTTAATAACAACAATAAAAAAGGTTTTGTCAGAACTATTCGATTTACTGTTCCAGCTTCAAAGAAATATCGAAAGGATTTATTGTTTTTACATTTGTATAATTCATTTGGTAATATCAATGGGATTAGCCTGATTAAATTTTCTTTCTGATTCTGAACCAGTGCAAGTTAACACTTTTTTGCCCGCTCTCGAACATACTCGTGTTGTAAAATCTACACCGTTGGCTAAAGGCGTGGCCTACATACCTAGTTCCACCTACGTATTTTTCTTGCGTAAAAGTTTAGTAAATTCTTATCAGAACTAATATTATTTATATCATATATTTGGGGATATTTTGTTAGACTCTATAAAATAGATTAATTTTGTATAAAACTTACTAACGTATAAATTAGATAAATTTATCTTGGAATCAGACTTGCCAAAGATCTTTCAGAAAAAGGCGGGACTTGTATAGTTTCAAAACCCAGATTTCATATAAAATTGCCGATCAACAAAGTGTTAAATAGTGTTTTTATAACATAAATTTATGAATTTCGATAAAAATTAAATTAAATTTCTTTATATCTATCTAATCTGTAGAAGAGGCAGATTTATAATTTTAATACTCGACATCCAGTTTGTAGCCATTTTTTTATTATCGTGGTAGCGGCAGTTTTGCCGTGAACAGGATCTCTTTCCATCATGTGAAGTGTTATGCGAAACGCATTCTTCAAAACAAAAAAATAAAAAAGTTATCCATATACAATTGCAAGAAAAGCATGATATAATTTAAATGTAATCTAACATTTATAGCATATTTTATTTTATCTTTAATAGTAATTTATATTGGGTTGCTCGTATAATGTAGTATAATAATATTTGGTTGTTTGGAAATTTCTTTTCGTTTGGGAAAGTTGGTTCGTACCGGAAAATTTGAACACTTAATCATTAGACAATAATTTCGATACCTAATCTATAATAATTAACGGGCAGAATTTTCTGGTACGAGTTGGTTTCCCCATACAGAAGGAACTTTCCGTACAATCCAATATTTAGCACTATCACTGTACAACCTGTCACGTTCACATAGCTGTCGACTTTTACACTTTTCTTATACCACTAAAATTTAATAGCTTTTTCTGTCTTAGTAAATCGCTGATTTCGACGATTAAATAAGTCCAAATTTATTATTAATTTTTAATTAAACGATAAAAGTGTAAAAATCGGCAGCTATGACGTTCACTGCGCTGCTGTATTCACTGCAATACATAAACAATTTAAATTCAATAATTTTACAGATTAAACATAGTTCAAAAACAATGGATAACACAAAGTTTATCTTCATGGACTTGTAGTGGATTGACGACGCCTCATAAAGGCAGTCGTTTGTTTTGATTGAGATCGTATTGTGAAAATAACATCTGTGTGCGCACAGTGACGTCTATACTCTATTTTGCTTTAATTTTCGACGATTACAGGTGTCCTTAGGAATTTGTGGGTTTTATGCGTTTCGCAGCTGTTTTATGCAAATTTAGGCTTCTCTGGTCAGTTGGTCATGTATTTAAACAAGTGAAAGTGTGTGTGTCGTAATATTTGGACGCATTCCGCCCCAAGGGAAGTTAAGACTGTTTCTGAATACCAGAAGGAAGTTGAACTCCAGTTTTGAAGGTTGCTTAGAGCTGAAATCTTGATCTGGTAAGATAATTTAATTTGTTAAACTAAATAGAGGTGATTTTTGTGGCCACGGGCTACTTTATTTAGCTAATTCGACATCTCGTATGGAAGTTTTGGAAGGCGGTGTATCGCTGCAGAAATAGTTCTGAAGTTGTAAAGTCAGGTCTCATCTATGTGTAAGTTAAAATTTCATTTAATCGTCTTATTAAAGTTTTATATGTTATAGTTTAGTACGTGCATTGCATCGAGTGGGATTATTCAGTTAACAGTGCTCAATCAGAATTCAAATTTTAGTGAAGGAGACTTACCCACCATCCTCCCCTTAAGATTTTTAATAGAAGTTGATTTTTAACTTATTTCTTGACTTTATCACTGAGCTAGCTAGGGTTCACTATGCAACGGCTCGTCACAGACTTAATTAATTTTTTATATCATGTTGGAATAATAAAAAAAAATTATATTTAAACGGACATACTTCAAAAAAATCGATTTTTTGAGGAACATGTTGTGAAGTGGATTTAACTTCACATATTCCACTTTCTTAAAATTAATTCCCCCATTCCCTTACCTTTTCTAAATTTTTCTTTCTCTAAAATTCCTTTTTTTCGTGTTATAAAATCTAGCTACCCCCTATATTTCTCTTTTATTAAGCGTTCTTTAATTCATTCGGATCTCTTTCCTCACCGCATAAATCATGTCGTTATAAAAAACAAGAACGAAAAATCATGCGTCAAGCATAGATTATGTAACACTTTCGAACGCTTCCAAAATAATTTTACGAATCATACTCTTTAATAAGCTAAAAGATAACATCTAAGTAATCCGAATACTTTTATTCAACCCTGTATAGGATCTATAGATTTGTATATATACTACATAGGATGCTAAATTTTAGTTCAGTTAGGAAACACGTAGCACAGTTTAAAATTCTCCGTCTGGAGTTAAATAATACGGAAATGCGTTCCCGAACTTTTGTGTTTCCCTGTATAGGATCTACAGAATTTATACACACCACGTAATATACAAAAAGCGATTTAAAATTAAAATCGCTTTCAGTAACTTAAAACGCACTTCCAGGAATTATTGTTAACATACAGTAGAGAATTCTTTTGTGTGTCCCTGTAAATGAACGATGACTGCTATACACACACTATTCTGTAGTAAGTCTCTTGTAATGAACCTTATATAAATTTCAATGCGTTTAAAATAGGGAAACATTATTTAAATAAACCGCAGACGATTTTTCTCCATAGACGTAATGTAACGGAATTCTTTTGACTGTCCCTGTAAAGTAAGTATAAGTACTATGCACACCCTATTCCATATTAAGCTTCTTCTAATGCACCTTAGTGATATATATCAATTTCAGTGCGTTTAAAATAGTGAAACATTATTTAAATAAACCGCAAATGATTTTTCCCCATAGACCGCAATGCAACGGAATTCTTTTGAGTGTCCCTGTAAAAAAACTATAAGTGATACACACTTCCGTTGAAATAGGGAACATGCTATAGATAACGATTATAACATATAAAAATTGCAGGGCAATCCGAGCATATTTACGGGAGTTAGAGCACGGACAGACGGCCAGACGGCAGACGGCAGACGGCCAGACAAACCGAAGTCATAAACACTTTTCAACTAGGTTGGAAAGTGTTGAAAAGGAAAAATAATTTATTCCCATTACAATCCGCTCTTTTCTATCGGCGTCTAAACTTCACTTACATTTTCACGCCTACACTTTTGTTCGTCTAGTTTTCCTTCCTTTTAACGTATTTCATTATTTTCCCAATTGTCCAGATGCCTTTAATATATAATATCTCTAACGTACCAATTCTATTTTTATCACCAGTTCTCAATACTTTAAGCTAACCCCCATGAGAAATGCCCCCATGCGGTTTCGCATGTTTACAAAATTTCCATATCTCCATTCTGGCGCTTAAAATTCATATTTTACATTCATCTCTCCCCCATAGGGGGGTTATCATTAACGGACAATTACCACCTGTTTCTCATCACATTGTTCTCGCCAAAACAGCATGTTATCTGGCTAATTGACGTATCTAATTATCGCCATGACTTCACTGCAACGATGAAAGAAAATTATGTAACAGCGGTCACTCTCTCGCCGCCTGCCCTTGCCCTCACTTCTCGTGTAAGATTTAAGCCTCCTTCTCACATTGCCTGTTTGCGGGCCGGCGACCTGTGTGTAACCTACCCTGGACAACTGCTCTACAAATAAATAACATTCTTATCGGAACCTGACGTCTTTATCTCTTGAACCTTTTTGTGAGTGTTTATTCCTTACAGAACTTTTAGTTATTCAAGAATTGCTTATGTCACCCTGGTCTAACGAATTCTCCAGTATACATGTATATCAAAGAGTAATTTTTCCTGCGCATTTTAAAACAAACTGCATAAAAATATGTCTATGATTGTGCTGGTTTTGACTTCAAACGTATTAGGTTATCCCTATGTAAATAATGCTTAAATGAATATTTTAACGTTCTTTATTTCGAATTGTTGAAAATGTGCTTATTTTAAATTGCGTGCAAGGTTTCTCTTGAACTACTCAATATTATTTAATGAAAGCATCACGCATTTATAGACAATATCTACATCGGAAGAATGAAAAAAGAGTGCATATTTTAACACAGAGGTGCAAAAATCTAGGCGCCAATGGGCTCATTCCCACCATTAAGTTTTATCAGTATTCTTCTTTAAATTTTATTAGTACACTTCGCCTAAATTTTATCAGTACTCTTATTAGGCAAAGAATACTAAAAATTTAGTGGTGGGAATCGTCCCATTGGCGCCGAGATTTTTGCACACCTGTTTTAACAAAATTTATTCTTAAAAATTAAGTTTATTGTTTCTTCGGAGTTTAAGCATTTCTGTGTGTGTGTAAAAAAATAAACAGATTTAGGTTCAGTCCTAAGCTTTAATCACGCATACTATCATAATATCTGAAGTATATGACCTTGTCTCTCGCTCCCTTCAAGCAAGTTATTCGCGCTGCGAGTAGGGTTATTGCGAAAACAGAATGAACTAAATTAATGTAAACAATAACACTAGCCAACAAAAAACCCTTTTTGTTTCCTTCTTTAATGAATATAGTCGATTCTTACTAACTTGGTGTCGAGAAAACCGAATATGATCTCAGTTTTGTTTTATTAGCTTTGGTTTTTTAAGATAGAGTACTACTGCTATATGAATTTATACAGTAAAAACCTGTACGTTACAACCGCCAGTGACTGGACATCAGTATTTTAAACTAATTTTCTTCCGCTTATCTAATAGCAGAATTATCTGCGATTAAATATACCGAAATAAACTGTAAGAAATTAGTGGTGTCCAGAGCATTTGGAGCCCTGATTTACGCGCGACGCCTAGCAACACTAGCCAATATCATAAAAAAAGTGGAAATTCATTTTCTTTAAAAACTAGACATGATAGAAATTAAACGGATTGAAGATTTGGATCAACATATAAATCTAGTCTAGAAAAACATTACGTCAATTCTGTGGTAACTGCTTTAAAGTTTAAAGTAATGTGAAAATTACACCATTGAAATATATCCAAGTTAGGCTTAATAACTGATAGAAAATTGTTAAGAATATGCAGTCTGTGATATTTATCCGAAGCAAATGATCCAGTAGTCATAAAATAGAAATGGCAGTCCGGCATTCATATTTATTGTAACTAAAATTTGCATAAAATTGCACAAGAAAGAGCTTAAATTTGCATAAATCGAAATACGTAAATATCTCAAAAACTGGACGTGGTCTAGAAAATATAAAACAAGATTCAGAATCAGGGCAAGAAACTGAATAAGAAACAACTAATTTCAGCTCTGTGGTAAAATCATTGTTGTCCAGTGTTATCTTATAAACATGTGTAAAAATCCATACTTTTTCATTGAAATTTCAACATATTTCATAACATTTAGCTAACACAGCATTTTAAACGTTATATTTGTTTTTCCCATGCCCGAATTATTTAGAAATAACTATTTTCGTGTAGAAAGCATTTTCACAGAATAATCACTTCTAAGTGTTCTAAAATGTCCTGCAAAACCCGAGCTCTGAAAACAACTTTGTCAACTTCTAGTCTAGAAAAAATTGCAGAATATTTTTACTCCATTTTTTGAAGGATTTTTTTCCCTTTATTGAAAAAATGAGAAATACTCTTCTATTTCTTATTTAAAAAGAATGCCTGCTGAATTTAATGTATTAAATAATAAAAATTATTTCAGGAATGTGTTGGAAAGTATCCATTTTGGATCTCAGAATAAGCTTAATAGAAAAGAAAGTGTTTCATACTATTTTACATTTTCCTAACATATTGTATTCTATATTTCTAAAATATTCAGTTATCCCATGAAATTTATCACCTTAAAATGTTAGATATGAAATTAATATTCCGATAATTCATGAATTCATGTATTTTTCTCAGGGAGGGATTCCTGCTTGCACTTCTAGACCACAGATAAGTATAAAATGGCGTATTTCATACTGATAACGAAATTTCCCTTATTTACCATGTGTAAATCTTAGTAACTATTGTAAATTTCCACCATTGAATTCAACACTGTATGAAATGATTTTGTCAAATTTTTGCTTTTCAAACAGAAATCTTAAACCATTTTGGACTATCTTACTAATAAAGAGGTTTTATTTTAAGTAACTTGCATTAGATGGGGGGTGGGGGAGTGCAATGTATATAATGGATTCGGTCCCAGGTCATTTTTTATCATTGGAATAAAAAATATAGAGCAGCAAAAATATTGCCACCCAGTAGGTAAAACTATCTTTTTTTCCCTGGTCCTTTAAGAAAATAAATTAGGGCCTCAGATCCTTTCTTGTGCCAGAGCCTCTTTAAAGGGAAAAAATCTGTCTTGCACATTGGAGAATTTTGAAATTACAAGTCATAGAATAAAATAAAAAAGGGATTTAATATAAATTAAATTATTATAAAAGTTAAATTGGTTACTCCAATTTTATCTTTCGATTGGGTGTGGATTCGACTCAAAAAGACTCGTAGACTAGTTGAAATAAAATGTTAAAACTGCAATTACTTCTTAATTCGACAGCTTGCTTTCCTAACTAAGTTTCAGTTTCGTTTTTTGATCTGCGTTTCTTTAATTGCAAGAACGGAAACAGAAAGTTGCCAAGAAGGTTAATTACCGCCAAAAAACGACACCATTTTCGCCATGAAATCGGGAATATGAATGCTTCAACTTTCTGAGGAAGGAACAATGGAATCCGCACTCTACATATAAATCCCTTCTCTATGTTCTCATACAGAGATATAAAATATAAGACTGGATGGATAGAGATATCCAAAACAAATTAGATAATAAAAAAACAAACTTCTCGTTTTCGGCGAAACAGAGACTTCAAAAACAAAATCGCAAAAAATTCAAAAATCGCTGAACGAATTGCGAATAAACTTTATTGGAACTATGCTAAAATTTACTATATTGGCCAGAAACATTGAATTTGGATAATTTAATGAATGGTTGAAAACCACCGACGAACTTGGAAGATTGGGAAAATCCGTGAATCGTTCCGTTTAACATAAACTAACAAAAGATCTAATATCTAATACAAAAATCCAAACTGTGAGCCTCAGGTACATTCGAACCTGTATTCGGCTATTTGGAGCCAAATTTGCAGACATCTACGTGTGATACGTTTCCCTAGCCATTGCCAACAGACAGACAGACATCTTTCTTTCTTTCTTTCTTTTATTAGTGTAGATGGGATTTTCAGCTTGAAGTTCATTTAAAAGTTCATTTATATTTTAGTATTTTTTTAATCTATTCCCATACAGAGATATAAAATATAAGATTGGATGGATAAGATATTCAAAACAAATTAGTTGATAAAAAACAAACTTCTCATTATAGGCGGAACGGAGACTTCAAAAACAAAATCGACATTCATCAGGCACGTAGACAGACATCTTTCTTTAATTAGTGTAGATGGTGTGTTCAGGTTGAAGTTCATTTAAAAAGGAAAAGTTACTTAATAATCTTAACCAAACCACTCAAGCTCTTACTTTCTTTGCGCATGATATGTAATGTGTGGTGTTCCAATTTTCGTACATTTTTACCACAATTTTCTGATAACATTTTAACATTTTAACATTTCTGGTAACATTTTAACACGGAATATCTGCTATTAAATACGGCAGAAGTTACAATTATATAGAAGTAGTAGGGATGTGCGAAAATTGCGGCAGCAATCACTGGTATTAAAAATAATTGTTCATACTCTTTGTTTATTTTTATTTTTTATTTATTTATTTTAAATAACTTTTTAAAACTATTTTTACATACGCCTGCCTGATCTTTATGTAACATGTAATTCTATAACATAGGTGTTCGAAAAATATTCGAAATATGACTTTAATAAATTAGATCAAATATTAATAAAAATCCATTAAATGAAAATAATTTTCACATTTCTTTAATAAATATTACAACATCGATTAAACTTAATGCAGTAAAATTGCATATAAGCTATATTTAATCCCAATGGCTCAACATATTTGCATTCGAAATATAAATTTATGTTAACCTGTTTATAAACTCACGTTAATGTATTCGAAAATGTTTGATTTATGTCAAGTAAAGGCTTACTGAAACGTTATAAATAATTCCAGTTTTACAAATATGTTAGACATGTTCCACAGAATTAATTTTAAATAACTTTGGATTAAATTAAATTGGTTTAGGTCTTTTATGATTTTTCATAGATAGTATCTTTATATTTGTATCTTTTTATTTTACACAACAGTTTCATGACTTTATTATACTTTATAATAGGGTAAAATAAAGCAAAATCGGATACCTTATGAATAATTGCTTCTTGAAGCCAATATTTCTAACGGAATTTAATAAAACTTTGAATAAATACCTTGCGCGTATCCTTGTACAATAATATCAGTATAAATACCAGCGCATCCAACCCGGGATAGAAAGTATAAGTGAAAGCCATTCTTTTTTATTGAAAACTATAATAGATTTTTTACATTTAATGTTTTTTAGGGTTTCGTTCATCTCACGAAACCCTATTACACCCGCTCCGTTGTCTGTCCGCCACAGAGCAATTCTCAGAAACTATGTAACTTACAGAGTTGAAACTTTGTGTATATCTAGCTATGAAGCTCAAAATATTAAAATTTGAAAAAATCGTATTATTTTAATAATTAGAGATAAAAAACCAAAATTCTAACAGCCTTTTCCTATTAAATTTAAACATTTTTCGTTAAACCAGTTGCCAAAAATTAAAAATCCACAATGAAATTCTTTCTACAATAATTAATTTTCTATTGAACGATTTCGACGTGAAAAATGAAAACGAAATAAAAAGTTTCACCAATTGAAAAAAAAATATTAATATGAAATAAAAATGATTGACGTCATAGTGGTAATAAAACGGAAATTTTCAAGGATTTCTCAATAATACAAGGAGTATGAGTATGCGTATGTACACAAAGCAGATTAATATCACGTTATTAGAGAATTAAAAAGAAAATTAATCTGACGTCATATCGGAAGTTTAACGAATTTTTCAAACGTTTGCGAATAATACAAAGCGAGTACCAATATGAGTAATAGAGAACAGCAAATAAAATGAGTATGAGAAACATATTGAATCATGATAAAAATCCGATTATGAAAATATTCGCATATTTTAAAATTTTGAAGGTGTACAACATGTTTAATTTCGAAATTATTTTTTTTTAATATCACATTTAGTCCGCATGACAGATATTATTATGACAGAATATAATAGCGGGCTGGTTTAGATTTTCGAAAAAACGAAAGAATAGACCGGTAAATTTTTACATTATAAAAAACATGACTTTTTTTTTTTTTTTTTTTTTTTTTGCTAAATGAAATTTATTTGGATTTATTAAAGAAAGTATAAAGTGTTTTGAAAGGAATGTTAAACGAAACCCTTTAAGCGATCTTTGATCACACTTACCCACTTGTTTTTAAATTGCGCCCTAACAACACCAAAGGGCATTTTTATATGCAAAAAAGTCAATTTTATATTCAAATAAAGTTTTGAAATTTATTAAAAGCGGTAATTTTATATTGGCCTTGGGCCAGAAGTTAATAACCGAAGCAATCGCTAAGCATTTTGTTATCTACAGCCAATTTCTTTTGTTCTGATAGTTTCAACAGTTTTAACCTGTTAACCGGGGAATAAAAGTGTGTTCAACTGATATGCTCAAAGCCATTAAATAATAAGCGCAGTCAGATAGTGTTAAATTTTTTAGCGACACACTAGCGCCAAACCTCTGCTGCGGAAGGAGGACAAAACAGAAGTGGGTCGCAGAGAAACGATACGAATTATTTATATCGATATTTTATACGATTTTTATCGATGTTTTGTTTTTGCACTTCCTTTAAAAGCTTGCTAATTATTGGGATCTTTTACAATAAAGCTAAACCTATAATGAAAAAAAAAAATGTGGAAATTTACTGGATTAATATTTCTATATAAATATAGTGGTGGCGAAGAAGTTGATTTATTTATTAAAAGTTAAATAAAAAGTGATGGAAATTTACATCACTATGCAATTAACCCTTTCCGCCACAGACAAATTATGTTCGTAAAATGTGAAATTACTGACTGACACCGGAATTTACAAACGACTTTCTTAGAAAATATGAACTCCTTATTTTAAGCTTTAATTTTAGAAGCAAAATTTTATTAAAATATTCTTGGTGCCGAATGCAGCACTCCCAACCGCTAGATGGCGCTATTTTCAACTTGCGAAAAGTTTCCCATTTATCTGACTGGGCTTATTATTTAATGGCTTTGGATATGCTTGATTACCAACGGGGCACACTTCCACCAGTACAAAAGAATAGATTTTGTTTTCTTTATTCATGGCAGTAATTTTGCATGAATAGAGCGTTTTAATAAGACGAAAATTTCTATTAAAATTTAACTGGTGGAAGTAATGCGTTCAAAATATTGCGGTAGTAGTTCCTGTATGGCGAAATATTTCGTCATACCCATTTAACATGTTAAGCGCTTATTTCGATTATATGTCTATTAACCCTTTCAGGGGCAAGCATTTGTGCTCCTGTAACGTTGAATTCCCACCGGAATTTAGGAAAGAATTTAGTTCAAAATAATAATAAACAATTTTTCAACTTTTTCTCGTCAAAGTTAAAAAGTAAAATTTAATTAAAAGTTTTTGGTTTGAATCGGATTAAAGTTAGGTGCAGGGCCCGATTAACCTCTGAAGCTATGGGAAGCACAGTGTCATTTCAGGGCCCCCCCCCCTCCCATTTCATTCTAGAAGAGTTTTCTAAATTCGACATACCCGCAAACTCACCAATGCTACAAATAGTGGCTCAGTTGAGTTCACATATATTTCACTGGTACTTTTCGGCTAGCCAGGCACCAGTGAAAAAATATATATAATATATATATATATATGTGTGTGTGTGTATATATTTCACTGGCGCTTGGCTAACCAAAAAGTACCATTTCATTAAACAGCTTTTTTTACGTTCTCCTATATACAAAAAATGGATACAATCAAGAAAAATATGACAAATGATTTTGCATATAGTATTAGCAGAATAATGTAAGTTGGATAAAAAGGTTGAATTCAGCATGCATGCACAACATAAAATATCAATATTTTAAAATGCTTCTTTCAATTTTGGTAATAGTTTAAATTATTTATATTTTATGTTGTGCATACCAGCCAAAATCAATAATATTCAAATCCAATACGTAAAATAATCTAAAATAATAATTTACTTTTTACTTGTATTCCCGTCTTTTTTTTTTTTTTTTTAATTATTTGCACAAAATGAATTTAAATAATTATCAAGATTCTGATCACATTATTTTTAGTCAAAATTGGGCAACCAATTAGCATTTTAACACATGCACATCATAGGAAACATCAGAACAGAAACAAGTAGGATATTTTTGTAGAACAAGAATTCGACAAATGCAATCACTTGGTTAAAATATATCAACTGGCGAAATGTGTTTATATTACTTTTTAAAATTAATTCACTTACCGAGTGCAAGTGTTAAAGCAATTCATGATATATCATTACTATAATAGTAATTATTCTTCCTTAATCAATGTTTTTTTTTTTTATGTATGATTAAATATTTTGTATGTGTAAGGTAAGGGGGTGGCACATATGTATTTCACCAGCAACTAGAAATTTTACCAGATGACTATCACATTTTTTTTTATACTTGTACAAGGAACAGTAGAAGGGGAGGGATATAATTCATTTCGCTATTTTTTCAGAACAGAAACATATTATAAAGCTAATTTTGTACATTAAACATACATTATATTGGAAACTTAACAACAGACACAATTAACTTCGTTATTTTTTCCTCTCATATTAACCTCAGAAACACATTTTTTATAATAAAGTAGATTTTTGTGAAGAGACAAAAAAATTCATACAACAGCATGGATCTATTTATTGTAGTAAACATTTAAGAAAAAATGAGATTTAAGACAAATTTCTGTAGGTTTCTTTCAGTGCATTTCACATTTTTTCAAGTTTTTAAATGAACTTAAAAAAATTAAATGGTGGAATTCAATAATTGCAGAAACTTTTTATAACTAATTTATAGAGATATTTAATACATCATCTCTGAGATAGAAATAGGATACAATAAATATCCACAATCTGATACAGAAATATTCAAAATAACTTTTTATAGTTATTAGCTATGTTCATAAAATTATTCATTAAAATAGAAAATTCGCACTTAAAAATAAGTAGAATATTTGGAAAACTTACACAATAATTATAAACATTTTCACTTTGAATATGAGGATGGTCACTGACATTTTTTTTAAATCAAAAAAAGAAAATAAATCATTCCTCATACATTAATGAAATAAATGATAAAGTTTTTTCTTATACATTTAAGCAAACTCTTTTTGAATCATCTGCAATGAGCTGTTTTGAAAAAATAAGTACTAGCAAGAATTATTCATGCCATTAGATCAAAACTAAACAGTTAAAAACTAAGTTATTAGTTTTCCTAAATAATTTTAAGAAATTAAATAAAATATTATGAAACAATAAGAAATATTAAAAGAAAAAAGAAACTTAAATTTTCACTGATTAATAATAAAGTATTTTTTGATACATTGTAATCTTTAAATATTTACTTCTTTAATTCTTGAATCTGCTGCTCGAAGCTAATACAACAGCATGGATCTACTTATTATTGTAAACATTTAAGACAAAATGAGATTTAAGACACATTTTTGCAGGTTTCTTTCAGTGCATTTCACATTTTTTCATATTTTTAAATGAACTTAAAAATATTAAGTGGTGGAATTCAATAATTGCAGAAATTTTTTATAACTAATTTATAGAGAAATTTAATACATATCTGGGATAGAAATAAGATACAATAAATATCCACAATCTGATACAGAAACATTCTAAATAACTTCATATAGTTATTAGCTATGTTCCTTTTTCGTTTATTGCTTCCTGACGGTACTTGAGGCTTAGTTTTAGCCATGCTGAATAAATAATTAAATTAAATATAAGAAGAATCTGCAAAATTTTAACTATAAAGCAATAAATAAAATATGCATGCACCCTATATGTTAAACTCAGCACGTGAGCGAGGCGAGCGGCGTCGAACACAAATAATATTTTACACGTCTAAAAGTTGAGAGATTTCATTGCTGCTTTATGAAACTCTACTCGCAAATCGCAAGGTCAATTCACTGCAACAAAATTGATAAGCTGTTTCGTAATACATGCAAGAAAATTCGTAGGATCGTAGGAACAATTTAAGTGACATTTTTACTTTTCCCGAGAAGCCAATAAATCAGTTTCAACTGACGTCATACCCTAGCAACCAACTTAACAACTTGGTGGGCATTTTGCTTGCCCACTGGATTTTCTCGATATTGATTGGATGGACAATAATACTGCCTGCGACTTTGATTGGTTGGACAAATTGGAGAATTGTGATCATGTGGTTGAAAGCTGGCTATTATATGAAAAATTAATTTGTTATGAAAGGTATTTTTATGAAACACTTTAAAATATCAATTTGAAAATAAATTAGATAAATTTTTGGAATGGAATTAATTCAATAAAAAGGGCCCCCTGTTCTCTCAGTTTTGGGCCCCTTTAAAATTTTCTAGGGGAAGCACGTGCTTCTCGTGCCTATTCGGTAATAAGGGCCTGGTTAGGTGGTATATAATATATACCACCGCCCCCTCAAAGGGTTAAATTTGTTTTTCATTTATACTATTTTACTTATTGCTTAATGCAGTTTTAATTTCGTTATGAAATATTAGCGGGAAACAAATGCTGAACTTTTTATATTGGTTTAAGTGCAAACGGATTAATATTTTGTAATCGTCTGCAAACGATAGAGATAGATTTTTAAAAAAGTCATGCTTGAAATTTAATTTAAATGCTATAATAAGTGAGTAAATTGCGATACAGTTTTCAAACAAATTGCACTTAAAAGTAGATTTTTTTTGCCTATATAACATGTAAAAATTAAAAATGTGCGATGTTTAAAAATTAAAAAAATTGCAGAAGCAAAAATTGCAAAACCGAAATTTCATTGTCAAGTGTTGCCAGTCGCAAAATGACGTCAGCGTTACGCACGGACACATTTGTCCTTTATAACATAGATATGATTTGTTTATAACCTTTTTAAGAATAACTGCTTTTCTAAAAACATTCGAACCACCCGGTCTTACTCCGCTAGTAGGACAGTGGGAATGTAAAGGATTGATTTAATTATTTATTCATTGTTGTTCCAAAGAAAAAAAAATAGGGCAGACTTTTTTTGTTAAATCGATGTTTAAAGATTTTAAATTTTGTGTGCTGGAGGGGGTAAGCAAAAATATCAGAGCTGGACAAATTGAAATCGTTATTTAATTATTCCTTAAACATAGTAACAAATAGGCCAGTAAAATTAGAAAAGTGAAAATTTTTAAGGGTTTTAGACTTTTTAACCTGTTGTGACAAAGGAGGAGAGGCAGAAATTTAGAAGAAAAAGGGAATGCTATTACCTTGTGGGGATTAAGATTGTTGGTTATTTATTTTTCATAGACAGAAGTAAATGTACAGAGGTAAATGTACGACAGAAAAAAGTATATAGAGATTTAAAGTACAGGGTGTCCTACAAGGTACGCAGCGTCTAATATGTACAGATTCGGATAGAGCACGTCAATATGAGTATTTTGAATGGTAACAAGTGGGGTCCCCGAATATAGCGTGATAGTCTAATTACAGGATGAACATTATCATAGCTGCGAACTTTTAAGCTTTTTCCTACCACTAAAATTTTATAGTTAATTTTAGCTTATTAAATCTCCGAAATCACGGGATTCAATAAGGCAAAAATTTCTATAAATTTTTAGTGGTATCAAAAAAGCGTAAAAGTTGGCAGATATGACGTTATTGACGAATCCGATAGTGGGTATTCCAAATGACGATGTGTACAACATGAAAGATTCCCCAGATGATCATGCAAATTTGGTAACCACTAAAAATTTATAGAAATTTTTGCCTTATTGAATCCCGTGATTTCGGAGATTTAATAAGGTAAAATTTACTATAAAATTTTAGTGGTAGGAAAAAAGCTTAAAAATTCGCAGCGATGATAATGTTCATCCTGTAATTAGACTGTCACGATATATTCGGGGACCCCACTTGTTACCATTCAAAATACTCATATTAACGTGCTCTATCCGAATCTGTATATATTAGACGCTGCCTACCTTGTGGGACACCCTGTATTTTAAATTTAACACTAGAACGACGGCGAGGCGTCATTTTGACCCCTAACAAATGAAAAAATGTCGATTCGAACAGGAAATCTCTTCATAAAATAAGTTAAATATATACCACACAAAAATAAGTTAAATAAATAAGTTAAAAGTTTTAAATAAAAATTCTGGTGTGAAATAATTTTATGAAATTTGAGTAAAATTTCCCGCCGTTCTAGTGTTAAACTGGAGAGAGCGAATTTGTAGGAAAATTTTATTTTTCTCATCTTGGTGTATCTACCATTAAAAAAAAAAAACATTTTCTTAGTTGTCACACATAGTAAACGACATTTATTTTTTATGCATCCTTTAAAGTAGCGGTTCTGAACCTTTTTTGTCTCACGTACCCCTTCTTTAGACTTTTCATTTATGCGTACTCCTTCTCACATAAACCTGTTCCAAATATTTTTGTTTTCGTTCGTTAGTAATGTTCTTACGCTAATTACACTGGACAACAAAATTGAACTTTTGTTCTGCCCCAAAACCATAATTAGTTGTTTCTTATTCAGTTTTTTTTTTTTTGAGCTAATTCTGAATCTAGTTTTAGATTTTCTCCAGCAGGTACAGTTTTTTAGTTATTTGCATATTTTGATTTATGCAATTTTTTGAATTTTTTTACAATTATATGCAAGTTTAAGGCCTAGAAGATTATCAGACTGGATATTTTGTTTTGTGTTATGATTACTGGCCAGTTTACTTTACAAAAATGTTGTGTCTGAAATTATACTGACATGTGACCGTGAAATATTGTGCCTAATTTACATATTTTTTTTTCTGATAATGTTTCTTGACGTCCAAATATTTCTGCCACGTGAGTATGTTAATATGTATCTAAACCAGATTTTTACGCTTACTTCAAATCTGGTGTCCGTTTTCTTCTATCATGTCCAGTTTTTTAAAAAAGTGAAATTTTATTTTTTGGTCAAAAAAAATTAGAAAATGCTTCTTATACTACTTTGTGATGCACTTCAGCTAAGTAGGATAGATTCTACTACTTTTTTCAATTGCTTTTCCATTATACCCATTGGTGATAATGTCCCTGATTAGGCTTAGTTGCTGGCAGGTAAATGTTAAGAATATGCAGACTGCGAAATTTATTTGAAGCAAATCCAGTAATCATAATCTAAAAACGTCAATTCAATCTGACATTGATTGTACCTAAAATTTTCATAAAATCGCACAAAAAGCTTAAATTTGCATGAACTTAAATACGCAAATTTCTTAAAAATTGAACGATCTAGAGAAAAACGGAAAGTATATTCGGAATCAGCGCAAAAAAGTGATCTAGGATCAACTAATTTCAGTTCTGGGACAGAACCATTATTGTCCAGTATTACCAATGCTAGATGCAGATCTCTTTACAATTGCAGATTTGAACCCCTTATTCATTTTGAATTACAACGCAATATCAATATAAACTCACTCCAAACACTTAAAATTTCAAATTAAGCACTCCCTCAGCAGGATAATTAATACAAGTTAATGAGTTTATGCTAAAGCTGCTCAATCGAACACTAAACTGATGACCTGCTTTCAAATAGATTTTAAATAAAATCATCGAAATCAGAACCCCGATTACGATTAATTTTTTATCTAGATATTTATAGCATTTCTAGAAATTAAAAAAACAATAAAAGGAAAAGAGGGGCGCAATCAAAATTGGAAGATTAATATTAGGAATCGTTGGAGAAAACGATAACAAATGATTAACCAATTACTAAGTTTAAGCATTTTCCTCCATTTTATACGAATATTCTATTCTACGCTTACACAAATATCTCTTTTTAAATGAAAACTTTGCAGTTTTGTTTTCCTGTTTTAATTTTAACTATTATTTTTTTCGTTTCCTGTTATTACCAAAGTAATTTTGACGTACCTTCATTTGGACTACACGTGCTCCGAGGGGTACGCGTACCCCAGGTTAGGAACCACTGCTTTAACCCCTTGAAGGGCACCGGTATATTATATGTACCACTTTATTTTAATACCAAAATGCCACAATGACACCAGAATTTTATAATCAAATTTTGAATTTATAAGGTACATGAGGAAAAGCTTTTACTTACTTTTAAAATAAATTCGTTCGTGAATCCTGGTGTCAATCAATCATTTCAATATTTTAGCTACAAGAGTACTTTGCACCTAAAGGGGTTAAATCAATCGTAAATCACACTTGTCCATGTAATTTTGAATGCTTTTTTTCAAGCAATGTTTACCGGTTCTTCAAGCATTGTTAATATATATATATATATTCGGTTTTATTTCGCAAAGCATATACGTGATATAAAACAGAGAATAAAAAGATAATGAAAACTTGAAAGCAGGCGATAAAAATACGTTATAAAAAACAATTATAAATGCTAGCAACAGTTACATGGTACAAAATAAATCCAAATTATAAATAGGCTACACATAATAATATACAAAAATTCTGCAACTTAAAATGTGTCCCTATTTGAAAATTTTGAAATGTAGCAACCATTAAAACAAAAACATAAAAAAACTTTCCAACACCGAAATTACACAAATGTCAGTATGGAACTACCATAATGGCTTCTTGTTATATCTAAGCATTTCAATCGTTAGTATAATTTAATAAGGTACTTGTACCAAATAAGGTCATGCTCTTAATAAAGCCACCAGCTTATATTTTGTAGAGAACGTTCTCGGACCGAAACATGTCAGCGCACAGCTGACAGTTTATGTGTAATTGACATGTGTGGATAGATTCAACCAAAACCAATACCGCTTTAGTTGTCCTTTTCGGACGACTACATCTTTCGACAGGTTGTTGATTAAAACGGTAAGTATACTTTCGTATTTAAAAAACGTAAATTATTGTTGGATTTTACAATCTTTGCATGCTGTACATGATAATTTAACGATATATTTCTAAATATATATTTAAATACTCTGCATTTTTAATATTGTTTGCGTTTGAAATTGAAATACGTGAAAAACAGAAGACACCAAATAAAGTATTACTTCATTTGTCATAAAACTCATGTCTTAGATATGCATGTTTGTTCAAAGAGCAAGACGTGTGACCATTAAAAATGTGTAGGACTGACTCGAAATAACACAGGTACCTTTTTTTACGTTCAAATGTGAATTTATCCGCTAGAGGGAGGCTCGATTTGAGTCAAAACTGACATATCCGGTTTCCCTCGACTATACGGGTTTATCCTTTATGTAGCTTTATAATATACCTACTGGGCAAATATTATAAGTTTGACCATTTCATAAATATATAATAAAATATGTATTTAATATAATAATTGAAATGATGCAATACGCCACAGAAATATTAAATCTGAATTATTAATTACGTGAATTATTAATAACACAGGTACCTTTTTCTGCGTTCAAATGTGAATTTATCCGCTAGAGGGAGGCTCGATTTGAGTCAAAACTGACATATCCGGTTTCCCTCGACTATACGGGTTTATCCTTTATGTAGCTTTATAATATACCTACTGGGCAAATATTATAAGTTTGACCATTTCATAAATATATAATAAGATATGTATTTAATATAATAATTGAAATGATGCAATACGCCACAGAAATATTAAATCTGAATTATTAATTACGTGAATTATTAATAACACAGGTACCTTTTTCTGCGTTCAAATGTGAATTTATCCGCTAGAGGGAGGCTCGATTTGAGTCAAAACTGACATATCCGGTTTCCCTCGACTATACGGGTTTATCCTTTATGTAGCTTTATAATATACCTATTGAGCAAATATTATAAGTTTGACCATTTCATAAATATATAATAAAATATGTATTTAATATAATAATTGAAATGATGCAATACGCCACAGAAATATTAAATCTGAATTATTAATTACGTGAATTATTAATAACACAGGTACCTTTTTCTGCGTTCAAATGTGAATTTATCCGCTAGAGGGAGGCTCGATTTGAGTCAAAACTGACATATCCGGTTTCCCTCGACTATACATGTTTATCCTTTATGTAGCTTTATAATATACCTATTGAGCAAATATTATAAGTTTGACCATTTCATAAATATATAATAAAATATTTATTTAATATAATAATTGAAATGATGCAATACGCCACAGAAATATTAAATCTGAATTATTAATTACGTGAATAAAAATTCACGTAATTAAAAGTTCAGAAAATATTTATTATTAGCAAAATTCGATATATTTTTAAAAATACGTTATATTTAACAACATAAAAATTAATCACATTGAATATATTTAAGGAAGTAAAACTGTGTATAAGCTATATTTAATCTCAATGCTTTAACATATTTGCATTCGAACTGAAACGTTATGCTAACTAGTGTATAAACAAGAATTAATTAAGTCGAAAATGTTTGCTTCACGTTGAGAGGAGATATTCGTACGTAAAGTAACAATCTCAGTTTTACAAGTTTACTGGAATTATCGTGTGGAATTATTTTTAATAACTTTGGAATTGATAGCAAATGTAAATAATATGATTAAAATTAAAACTATTTGTATTATTTCAAGTAATCAAAGCTTGTTTTTCTTCGTAACTGACTTTGGAAACTGGAGTTATTAAGGGACTACATGCATTCTCGGAGGCGAAAAATTGACATATTTTGGAATTTATTTTGATCTTTATAATATAGCTACTGCGCAAACATTATAAGTTTGATCATTTTATAAATATATAATAAAATATTTATTTAATATAATAATTGAAATAATGCAATACGCCAGAGAAATTGTAAATCTGAATTGTTAATTACGTGAATAAAAATTTACGTAATTAAAAGTTCAGAAAGTATTTATTATTAACAAAATTCGATATATTTTTTAAAATACGTTATACTTAACAACATACATTAATCACGTTAAACATATTTAATGAAGTAAAACTGCGCATAAGCTATATTTAATCCCAATGCCTTAACATATTTGCATTCGAACTGAAACGTTATGCTAACTAGTGTATAAACAAGAATTAATTAAATCGAAAATGTTTGTTTCACGTTCAGGGGAGACATTGGTGCGTAAATTGATAATCTCAATTTTACAAATTTACTAGAAATATCGCATGGAATTATTTTTAATAACTTTGGAATTAATAGCAAATGTAAACTAGTCGTTAGGGGCCACCGTAATACTTATCCATCATGGATATGCAACGTGGCTCGAAGATGTCATAAACTTTAAATACTCTATTACTGAATTGTGTAATTTAAACATCCTTTTAACTCTAAAAATGATAATCCTATTAACTAAGAGTTTACTGCGTCGGATTAAGCGTCTCATTTACAATTAAAATATATCTTTGAATTGAAATTTGAATGAAATACAGGGTCATGAAAAATCAAAGAGTGTGGAAAATATATTTACAAATATCTGGGCAAATAATTATCCGACCGACTTCATTCTTTATGCAAAATTTAAGTTTTTTTATTCTCTTTTATATTCACTTCTTAAAATAAACTATTTCGAAAATTTTTATGTACCTTTTATCAGAACGAATATTTCGAGAGTCCGAAAAAAATAGTTCCGGATAATCGAGGTTACTGAAATTCAATAGGCTTCTGCTCATTATTACATACTAAGTACATACGAAATTTCAAGTGTCTAACTCTATTTGTTCGGGAGATAGAGCGTTTACAGACACACGCACAGACAGACGGACAGCAATGTTTTTTTTTTCTAAAAATATGTTTTTCGAAATATCCAATGTCTGAAACGTGTAAATCGTCAAGATTTTTTTTTAAACGATTACAAGACTTACCATATACTACGTATGATGGGTAAGTAATAATAAGATTAAAATTTAAACTATTTGTATTACTTCAAGTTAGTACATTGTTTGTTTTTCTTCTTAACTGACTTTAGAAAATGAAAAAGTTATAAGGGGCTACCAAAGAAAGTGGAATAGATGCTCTATTTCTTTGGGGCTACATACATTCTATACATATATTTGGAATATTTAGTTTTAGAAGGAAGTAAAATTAATTGAAAAGCTAATAATTCCACGTTCTTTTTCATTGCTTCAAGTATTTAAAATTATTTGTTTTGTTCAATTTGGTCAAATATTACGGCGGACACCTGCAGCTGCGTTGACCTGTACCAAAATATTCAGGCTTGATGAGCAAATTCCTAACTGCCCTGTAGAAACAAACAATTATTAAAATCTCATTTTCTTCTTGTAAAATAAGGCTATAGCTAAGTGGTATCGGTTCAAATTTTTGAATTTTTGGAAAACAAGAAAATTGCGCTATAATGGGGAAAAAATTTCATTTTTTATCTAAACTTTTTACCTCTAATCTTATTGGGAACAAATATAAAAAATTAAAATTTTAAAAAAATGGCTCCATTACCTTTAGACAATTTAATTATGCGTAGATAAGTGCAAATTTTATCCAAAAATGTCAAAAATTGTTGAAGTTGTCATACTGCCCATGTTGAAAATTGTAGTTTCCAGAAAATCGCGTTTTAAGTTTTAGAAGCAAAAATTGTACTGATAATTTTTTTTCAACTTACACTTAATTTGCTTGTCCTGCACCATGCTGTGGACCCTCCTGTTCTCAGTTAAAAGGGAGTAGAATCTTTAGTATAATCTTTTCGACGAGGTCGGTTTTATGGATCGTGAGCGTGCTCACATTTTGCTCATATTTTTCTTAATAATTAAGATAAAAATTTAAACCTTTTTGCCTATAATTTTACACACTATAAGGATTGAATTTCCGTCAAAAAAATCGATTTTTTGAAATTTGAGTACGTATGTTACTCCTTAACTCGGTAATCAATTTTTAAGCTTATTGATTTCCACAAAAAAATTCTACCACATAAGACCGATAATGGAAAGAAACTTTTATCATAGCAACTGTACTGTGGATTACGATTAAGGAAGATTCTATATTGGACACATTTGATTTCGTTTTTAGAAGAAACAAGAAAGAAAACTCATGCCTCACGCATAGATTATTAAACACTTTCCAACACATTCAGTAAATTTAACAAAACTTAACAATTCAATGTGAATAATTTGCAAAACGCATAGCACATTTGCAAAACAAACTTAAGCAATATAGCCGGAAAAGTATCCAAATTCTTTTGTGCAGCCCTGTATATGATCTACAGATTTTTATATATACTACTACATAAAATGCTAAAATTTAGTTCAGCTAGGAAACACATAAAACAATTGAAAATTCCCCGTCAGCAGTCTCCATCAAGAAGCAGAAATGTACTGGAATTCTTTTGGGTATCTCTGTAAATGATCTATAGAATTTATGCACCAAGTGATATAAAAAATATAGTTAGATTTAAAAACGCATAACATAACTCAAAACGCACTTCCAGCAATTATCGCTCATAGACAGTTATGTAACCGAATTATTTTCTGTGTCTAGTCTACGTAAATGAATGATAAAAGCTTAGCACACAATATTTTATAGAAATCGTCTTGTATTACACCTCAGTGATGTATATCAATTTTAATATGTTTGAAATGGTGTAACACCATTAAGCCTTTCAGGGGCAAAGTACTTTTAGTACTAAAATGTTGAAATAAATGACTGACACTGGAATTTACAAAAAAATTTGTTTGTAAATAAAAAAAGGCTATATTTCACATACGTATCAAATGGAAATGATTTTAGAAAAAATCTGGTGCCATTGTGGCGTTTGGGAATTAAAATTAAGTGGTTTCATAAACATACCACTGCCCCTGAAAGGGTTAAAGTACCTTGCAAACGATTTTCCCCGATAGACCATAATCTAACGGAATTAAGTTGAGTGGCTCTGTAAACGAACTGTAAGCACTACACACTTCATTTTAATAACCGAACATGCCATGGTAAACCTCAATGACATATATCAATTACATCGCAAATCGAGTATATTTACGCGAGTTAGAGCACGGTTAAGCGGACAGACAGACGGTCAGACAAACCGAATCATAAACACTTTCAAACTATGTTGGGGAGTGTTGAAAAGGCTTTTATATATTTATTGTATGTATTGAAAGTTATTGTATTTAATTATTACTGTATCTTATAACGATGTTATAAGAATGTAGGATAAAGGTAAGTGTGTAGCATGTATGCATATACAGGGTGTCCCAAAAATGACTGAAGTTCTAGGGACCATTCAAAAGCTGAAAAAAAAAATCCGCCTGCGACAGCCGCACTTTTTATCAGATTGCAGACCTAGTATTCAGGGGGCGGTGCATCAAAACTGAGTGGCGTCAGTTTTGGCCTCGACTGAGCGCCAATCGCTGTCAGTGCCATCTATTGTTTGAAATTCGAACTAAAATCAAGAATCACATTTAAAAAAACTCCTGACATCATCCATAACCCACCTGCAAGAATTTTTTTAATATCTGTCACTGTTTGAAAGTTATTGAATTTTAAAATCCAACAGTCATTTTTGGGACACCCGGTATGTAAGCGTAGAGATAAGGAAAGAATGTGTGTAAATATGGAGATATTCTATTAGTATGCAGTAATCACCATATTTTAAAATTTTAAAGTATTCATTAATCTTAACTATTCTAGCATGTACTACTTTTAAGGCATTTCTTTCGTAATCTTGTTTACTTTTTCTTTTCTTTTCTTTTCCTTTCTCGTTTATGTAAACAATATCTTAAAACCCTTAATCTCTATACTGTGAGTAATTTTAAAACATAGCTGTTCACAAAATATTAGAAAATTTTATTTTATAAATTTCGTCAAATATTTATCATTAAAATAAATTTCATATTCCTTTAAAATACGTGGTATGTAACAACATTGATTAATCCATGTTGATTAAACTTAATGCAGTAAAACTGACTATAAGCTTTATTCAAGCAGAATGGCGAAGCATATTTGCATTCGAAAGGAAAATTTATCTTAACCTGTGTATAAGCTAGTATATTAATGTCGTTGAAAATCTTTGCTTCATATGGTGTGCAAATTTACTAAAGCATTAATTATAATCTCAGTTTTGGAAATTAATTAGAAATGCTATTCGCGTTTATATATTTTTTAATAAATTTATTATCAGATAAAATTGATTTAGCTCCTTTCATAGATTTTTAAGGATAATACTAGCATTCTTCGTTCACTACACTGGTCGGTTTTTCCAAATGAACCTTGTATCAAACGAACCTCGAATTGAACGAACTTCGAAGCAAACATATCTCGAGTCAGTTGAATCTCTTTCGAAACAAACTTGGTGTTTTGGGGCTTAAAAGCTTTCGGCAACTAACACCCGGGTGTACTACGCATGCTGCGGTCTGTTTTTGCAAACAAACCTCTATTTTGTGTGATTTTATATTTTTATACGAAAATCATTTACCTTCGGTAGCGTACAGCCTCGATGTACAAAGGGCATTCCATAAAAACTGAGAGTTATTTTTTACGTAGCGGCAAAACCGGGAAAAATAAAAAATAAAACTGCAGGCGATTTTTTTCAAACTGTTAACTGTACGTTTATAAATATTCTAAACGAAGCAGACGATTTTATTTTTCTACTTTCGTACTTCTTTAAAGAACTGTTTTTATTTCCCCGTGGAAGTGAGTGATTCAGAATTAAAAAACGAAATGCGTTGTGCTGTAAAATTTTGCTATCGTCTGGGTAAAACAGCTCCAGAAACAATTAAGTTAATGAAAGAAGCTTACAAAGACAAACGTTTTGGTGAGTCTACGATTTTTAGATGGTATGGTGATTTCAAAAAAGGACGTTTGTCTGCAGAACTGGCTTCTTATTCTGACCGACCAGAATATGTTGTGAACGATCGAAATGTTAACACTATGTAGGCAATCTTACAAGAAAATCGGTGAATGACTCTGAAAAGATAGCGGCATCAACTAACATTTCTAAAACGTCAATATTTCGCATTCAATGCGACAATTTACAGCTTCGCCATGTTTGTTCCAGATGGGTTCCTCATAACCTTACTAAAGAACAAATGCAAACAAGAATTCACCAAGGTTGTGAGTAGAAACAGATGCTTCAAAATGATTTTAATTTCCTAAAGACTGTAATAACAGGTGATGAAACCTGGGTGCATCATTTTTATCCCCTTACCAAGTCCGCAACAAGTGTATAGAAACACACTGATTCTCCGCCTCCAAAAAATATGCGACAAACCACATCTGCTGGAAAGGTCATGGCGATTATTTTCTTTTATCATAAAGGTGTAATCTATCAGCATGCTATGCCCCAAAAAACTACTGAGAAGGGTGAATATTATGTTTCAGTTTTGAAAATTTAGCGATAACACATATCAAGAAAGCGTCATGAAGTGGTAAGGAAGCGGACATTACATTACAATAATGCTCGCGCGCATGTCGCTACTTCTGTTCAGAAATATCTTAGTAAATGCAATAATAAAATCATGCCACATCTCCCTTACAGTCCAGATTTCGCGCCTTGCGATTTCTGGCTGTTTCCTATGTTGAAGGTGAAGTGGCAGAAAATTTAATACAGATTCTGAAGTTATTTCAGCAGTGCAGGATTCTGTGAAGCAGCTTCCAGAAAAAGTCTTCTCTACTTCTTTTGTAAAGTGGATTGAACGATGAGACCGTTACATATCATTTGAAGGAAGGTATTTTGAAAAAGAATGATGTATTTTTTGCTGTAAATATATTTCTTAATTTTTTATGATTTTATATTCAGTTTTTATGGAGCGCCCTTTGTATGATTTTACCTTTGTACGATTTTACATTTTTTAACGAAATTCTATTCAAACGAACCTTGAGTTGGATGGCCCACTGCCTACGGCAGCGTAGACTGGGTATGCTGCGCCCGCTGTACGCTCTGCGGCATGCATCTTTCGCCCTCTAATGCCCCTCCCCTTATAGAAATTGACGATTTTACTTCTAATATTTAGATATATTACACTTATAATTCTAGTCAATAGTAAAACCTAAATACCAGAAAAAAAACACCGCTCCCTAGTGAAAGGATTTAGACCTATGTCAAACATACAGAATTGAAATCTGTATCCAACTATATAAAGCATTGTAAAATGGACCAATTAGAAGCCGTAATTATACAGCGCCCTTGGAATCAATATAGTTATGTGCCTCCACAATACTGATTGCCGTATTAACGATTTAATTTTTGACGTGTAGATATATAACACTTTAATTTCTCACCAATATATCTGAGAAAACTTAAAAAATTGAAAAAAAGTTATCTGAAGTCGCGGCAAACGTATCTTGGCAGTGGAGACAAAGCTACGAAGGCCTGCTCACTCACTTTGACGCTCGTAGATTCCCATACTGGGAGAAAAGCGATGATTTGGCGTGTAGAAAAATCCTTTTCGGATGTTACTGTTATGTTCCACGCCGATCTTTTGATATTCGTTAAGGAATTCCTTTTACAATGTTTTAACTCATTGTCATCTGCGATTTTGGAATTGTAGCTATTTTTATGCGATTTAACTGGATGTTTTGCGTTTAGCGGTGATTTTTCCACATTATTAAATATAAATCCTGTTTTAAACTTTTAGTACAATTTAGTAAATTTTATCCTCTTTTCAATAAAGTTTATTCGGAATTCGTACGTACATTTTTGAAATTTATGCGTATATTTTTATTTGAATTTATTATAGAATTTTTGGGTTTACGAGGCGATTTTTCCACATTCGTAAAAGAAATCCTGTTTGTCTTTTAGTCCAAAAAAGGATAATTTTTTCCTCTGCAATTTTTGAAATCTTAGCGATTTTTAATGCTATTTTTAGCGTTTTTGCGGGATTTTTTCACATGAGCAAAAAGAATCCTGTTTATATCTGTAGACGAATATAGTAAATTTTGTTCTCTTTTCAATGAAGGTTATTCGGCATTCATCAGGTTAAAATGCTAATTTTTAACCATTTTCTGAAAGATTATTTGCCTTTTTATGAAGATGCAAAACACTATTCGATTTCTTGATATCTGAATGAGAATTTATGTAATTTGTATGTACGAATGAAAATGACTTCCTGAAAATGTTAGAAATTAGTTAACTTAAATTGACAAACAGCCGTAAAGAAAATTACATTTTTTTAACTAAAGACTGGAAGTATCTAAAGGTGGAAATATTTAAATGAGTTTTTCATTTTTTAATAAATAAAAATCACATAGAGTTATAAGCGATTCGTCTCACGTGACGACACATTTTCCCCCTTTCTCGTGCTGCGGCGTTGGAAATTCGATTCAAAACGCCAGCTTTGACAGTATTTTCTGAAAAATCTTCTGCCTTGATAAAAAAAAAGGAGGGGGGGGGGAACGTCTTTCAATGACAAAGTTTCTGAATAAGCACACCTATCAACTCTAATCAACAGAAATGCATTAAAATTATGTTAAAGTAGCCAGTTTGGATTTGAGAACAGCCTTAAGGGTACGAAAATCGATTAATGATATAAATATTTTCTAAATGGGATATTCTATAAAGAGAAAAAAGGGCTATGCATATGTAACGTCATGACTTTAGGGGGGAGAGGGGATCTGGCATATGATATCGTAAGATATCTGTAAGGGGAGAGGGGTTTTGTCTTTTGATATCGTCAGTGTCGAATTAAGACACTTTTCTCCGGGAGGGATTTCTGTTCCTCCGGGGGGAGCAATTATAAAGTTCCAAGAGGGAGAGTTCCAGTTTTTGACCATTGAAAGCATAAAATCTCAAATCTTCCAGTTGGGACATTTCAAAGCTCCGGGGAGGGATGCCACCCCTTGAATTCAACGCTGGATATCATTATCATTTTAAAATATATTTTAGAAATTGATAACGATATCATTAAGGGGGAGAGGGAGTCCGAAATTAACAAAATGTTGATAACGTTATATATGTACAGCCCCAAAAGCATTATTTGATGTATTATTTTAGTGTAATTCTTTCTTTTTTTTTTTAGCCTTGGGTAACGCTTAGTCCTTAAAAGGACTTTTTTTTAGTCCTTAAAAGGACTGTTATGTTATTAATCTAATGGCTCTATTCCGCTAAGGCTACCATCTGTGTAATGCTCAGAATCGTCCGATGAGTCACCAACAGTGAAATTGCCTTTTTCAATTAATTGTTCTTGAATTCCGTCTAATTTCCACATGTTTGTTTTGACTTTTTCAATTACATGTTGAACACAACTAAGCCAAGAAGACGCTTTCTGAATTCCTTCATGAGTAAGTTTTTCAACTTCCCCCATTTTAAATGTTCAATTTATTTTCGCAACATAATCTTGTTATTGTCGTTATCTATAGCATGTTCCTTATTTCAACTGAAGTGTGTAGCACAGTAGTTTTTTTACAGCGACACTCAAAAGAATTCCGTTACATTATGGTCTATGGGGGAAAATCATTTGCGGTTTATTTTAATGATGTTACAAAATTTCAAACACATTGTAATTGATATATATCACTAAGGTGAATTACAAGAAGCTTAATATGGAATAGGGTGTGCATAGCACTTATAGTTACTTTACAGGGACAGTCAAAAAATTCTGTTGCATTACGTCTATGGAGTTTCTGAGTCTAAAATACTGTTGATATATTGAATATTTACCATACCTCAAAAACAAATTAAATAAACTCCTGATCAGTTCTTTGTAATTAAAATAACAATACTTTTGACTTAGAAAACACGGAAATATCGACGTCGTTGAATGTGAATAAAGAACGTTTTCGTGACAAGTTTTATTTTAAAGAAAAGAAAATTCTTGTTATATTATATATTTTAGCGATATGTTTGGTGTGTACTTGAGTTGAAATTTTCTGAAAAATTCAAATCCGTCAAAATTATTACTCTATCTTTAATATTTTAAAAAATAGAACATTTGATCGGACATCAAAAATCTGAAATCTCCGGTAATCGCAGGAGAATTATCTGTCGCAGGTCAACCACTTAACGCTACGGGGGGTCCGAGGGTTGCCCACTGATTTATTCCAATCGCCAAAATTTCGCCAGAAAATCATTTCGCGAAACAATACAAGTTCAGTTAATATTACAGGTATTTATCATAAAAATGATTATACATTAAGCTGAATCAATTTTGTTTAATCAGTAAATCATTTTTCAATGGAGAAATCTAAAAAAAAAAACAGATTTAAAGTGCTTTTTCTTTCAAATTCAGTAAAGAACTATTTCTTCTCGCGCATGTACACTTTTCTCTAGTATAATCTCCACTGCCAAGTTACATTTGCCTCAACTGTAGTTAAGTGATCTTCAAGTAACCTATCTTACTCTTTCCCTCTCTTTAATTAAAGAAATTTATATGAATTAAAAAAATCGATGATATGGAGATCGAAAATATTAAATTTTGACATCTATAACACAGCGAAAAAAAAAATTCTTTCGCCCACATTTTAAATGCGAAATTATATCTCTAAGTAAAAAATTGAAAAAGAAATAAAAATCTTTCCGGCAGTATTTTAATACGCGACATATCTCCGAAGGAACTGAGATTTTAAAAGATAATAATAATTCCCCAGCGATTGCGATCTAAACTGCAGAAAAGGACGAAAAATGTGAAGACGATGAAAAAAAAAAATAGTTTTTGAAACGGAAAATATGAAAACGACTTCCAGAAAATATTTCTTTTAAATAATAAATTAGCATATTTTATTTAACGAAATGGTATCGTTGAAAGCAAAAAAAAATGCTTCAACTGTTTGTTTGTTTTTTGGGGGGGGGGGAACCCCTTTTTTTGGGAACAGGTGGGGGGAGGATGGCAGTTTGAAACTGCAATAAAAAACGAAAAAGTTGATCGAAAAAGAAAAGAATGAAAAGCAGCATTTGTTTCTAGATAGTAAATATAAATGTTTTTTTAATAGAAGTTACCGTTGAAAGCAGAAAAGAAGTTCCTATTTTTGTTTTGTTTTTATTTGTATTTCCGTCAAGGCCGCGAGGATGGCAGTTTAATACTGCAGAAAAAACGAAAACGTTTTACTTAAAAAGCGTAAAAGACGGAACGTTTACTTCGCCTGTGCTTGAAAAAATTCAGATTATCTGGACATGGTGAAAAGCAATCACGTGGACCAGTGGCGTAGCTACACATTCAGCACCCTGGAGCAAATAAAATTGGTACGCCCCTTGCCACTATAAAAACACTTCTGCTAGCTCTGTTTGAGGTTTAAACTCGTATATTATATTCTTATTTATATTTAAAACCCTGTTTTTTATTTAAAAAATAAAGTATTTTCATAATAAAATACTTGACGAAATAAATACAAATAAAATATTAAAATAAACTATAATTGTTTAAGTTCGGACTACCTACTGATTTTTACGACGAATTGAGCAGTATTTCCGATTTAAATGGTCCCAGTGGCGCGGTGCGCAGTGCAATCTACCACTAACTTCTGTTGTTCCTTTCAAGGCTTTTGAAGCAATATAAAATGCTAATAAAGAAACACACTATTGTCGAGATATTTTTAAGACGCGTTTTTTCCGTTTTCAGTACCGAAAGCTGTGAAAATTCATAAAATTCGAGTTATTATAACTCGGTAAGTTTTGATCGTACAAAAAATGAAAGTTTTGTTTTACTTGTTAGTGAATATAGAAAATTTTACTAAATTAATAGTTTTACTAAATATAGAACTTAGCGACAGTAAAAAAAAAAAATAATAAATTTCGTAATCTTTAAAAAAATAACTACTTTGATATAAAGGATTTTAATAGGATCATAGTTGCCAACCTCCCGATTTTTTTCATACCAATATTTTTATGTAAAAATATTTGTTTTCTTTAATCGTACAATTTCTGAAATTTAATAAAGAGAAAATTTCTGTAAGATTTTACTGGTATTCAAAAAATCGGGGCGTATCTATCCTACAAACAGGGGCGTAACTGCTCAACGGTAGCTACGCCACTGACGTGGACAATGTATGCTTGTTAAATAGCGTTCTATGAGGGGTTTTAATCTCCTCTAATTACGTCAAATTCCACAGAGGATGGGTACAAACGCTTTACTGGATTTTTCTACGTCAAATGGCACCGTTCTGTACCCCGTACTATCGTTCCTGGTTAGATAACGTCTTAGACATACCGGGTGTCCCAAAAATGACTGATGGATTTTAAAATTCAATAACTTGCAAACGGTGACAGATATTAAAAAAAATTCTTTCATGTATGATGTCAAGAGTTTTCTTACTGTGATTCTGGATTTTAGTTCGAATGTCAAACAATAGAAGGCGCTGATAGCGATTGGCGCTTAGTCGAGGCCGAAACTGACGCCCCTCGGAATCGATGCACTGCCCCCTGAATACTAGGCCTGCGCGCTGAACAAAAATGGCGGCATTCACACGCGGATTTTTTTTTCAGCGTTTGCACGGTACGTCGAATTTCAACACCAATAATATCTAAAAGTTTTCTTTGACTAATTTTATCTTAGAAAACTAGGCGAAGAAAACTTTTAGAAATTATTGGTGTCGAAGTTTGAGGGACCGTTCAATAGCTGAAAAAAAATATCCGCCTCACGCAGGCCTAGTATTCAGGGGGCGGGGGGCGGTGCATCAATGCTGAGGGACGTCAATTTCGGTTTCGACTGAGCTCCAATCACTGTCAATGCCATCTATTATTTGAAATTCGAACTAAAATCAAGAATCACAGTAAGAAAACTCCTGACATCATACATAACCCTCCTGCAAGAATTTGTTTAATATATGTCACCGTTTGCAAGTTATTAAATTTTAAAATCCACCAGTCATTTTTGGAACACCCGGAACATACAGATAGACAAATGCACACAGATACAATATTTAATGTTATAGATTTTCATTGTTTTAATTTTCTCTCCTTTTAGAATATCAGATTTTTAACTTTAAAATAACATGTAATTTGTAACTTTGTAATTCTGCTGTTCAGCAAATATTATAAGTATGACTATTTTATAAAATATTTAATATTAACGAAATTCCACATCCTTTCAAAATGCATGATATTTGACATTAAAGATGAATCACTTGGGACAAATTTAATGAAGTAAAACTACATGTCACCTATAGATAATCCCAAAGGCTCAACGTATTTGCATTTGAAATGAAAAGTAACATTAAGCAGTGTATAAACTAGCGTTAATGTAGTCGAAAGTGTTTACTTCATGTCGAAGAGAAGCTTATTGAAACATTAATGATAATCTCAGTTTTGCAAATATATTAGAAATGCCGTACGGGATTAATTTTAAATAACTTCGCAATTAGATCAAATTAATTTAGCTCATTCGGGTTTTTTTAATTGTTTAAATAAAATGTTTATGTTTGTAATTTTTCTTTTTACGTAGTAGTTTTATAATTTTATTCTTTGGTTTAATATGTAACTTTATAATATAACTGTTAAACAAATGTTTTGAATATGACTGCTTAACATACATTAACAGAATATTTATTATTAACAAAATACCATGCAGTTTTCAAAATACGAGGTACAAACGACCAAAAAAAAAAAAAAAAAAGAAAACGGAAACTACACAATGCATTTAATCCCTAAATTGTCACAGAAAAAAAAAGAAGTAAAATAGCTAATCGATTGCAAATAATGTCTTCTTTCAATTAATGTTAACATGGAAGAAGTCGGGCATACCCAGGGAATGAATGATTTTTACTTTGTCACCAGTAAATACAAATAAAAATCGTCACCTTACTTGTAGTCAGAGACAATTGTTATAAATTGTACGATAAACTATGTTGAAGATTACTTTTCGAAAAATAGTGGTGACAGTTATAAAAACCGTACGCACCGTGGGTATCTCATACATGGTGCGATTGTTCCCGGATTAAAATTATAAGCTTAGAGTCGTCTTTATAGAGAAATTGTACCAAACTCTGAAATTTTAAATACCAACATCTACTTTTGATATCATATTTAGCTTCTTTGGAAAATTTTTGCCCTAGGGTACCAAACGGAACGTGATTTGGTCAAGTAAATTAGGAAATATAAAGGTTTAGCCCTTACATGCCTAGAGTATCAAATTTGCAACACTTTTATTTAGCTTTTAATAAATAAATGAAGTTCTTCGCAACCACTATATTTATATCGAAATATTAATCCTGTAAAAATCACACAAATATACTACTAAATAAAGTTTAAAATATATCTTAAAATTTCTGGTGTCTAATCCTTAATATAAGTTAAAAAAAAAAAAAAACTCTAAAAGAAAAATTCATACATTGAAGGGTGAAGGATTAGACACCAGAAGTTTTAAGATATATTTTTAACTTTAGTAGCATATTTATGTGATTTTTACAGAATTAATATTTCGATATAAATATAGTGGTTGCCAAGAACTTAATTTTTTTATTAAAAGTTAAATAAAAAGTGTTGCAAATTTGATACTCTAGGCATTTAAGTGTTAAAGTTAGGAACTTCTAACGTAAACGCATTTGTATTCATTGCCAAACAGATTGCAATGCTGGTAGTTTTTTTTTAACATAACTCAAAAGATACTTTCAAAATGAGTTGTGATTTTGTATTCGCATATTTAAAACTTTAAATAAATTTGTGTGAAAAAACTTCATAGAATAGAATTCATATTTTTTGTCGAAAATTAATATTAAAAATATATATGTTTTCGAAATAAATTTCCAAACAGAATACGAATTGTAATCTATAGTTTCTTTCTTTTTAACAAAATTCCACTTCTAGACGTTTCAAATATGCTAATCCAAAATTACAGCTTATTCTGCCAAGGTAGCTTTTGAGATGTGTTTAAAAAAACTACCCGAATTGCAATCTGTTTTCAACGATTACACATAAATTTAACATTAGAAGTTCAAAATTTAAACTTTGATAATTCTTAAACTACTGGACCGAATGACTTTCCGTTTGGTATCCTAATGCAAAATGTACCAAAACAGTCAAATATGCTGTCAAAATTAGGTGTTCGTATTGAAAATTTCAGAGTTTGGTACAATTTCAATATGAAGAATCCTCTTCTTAAGCTTATTATATTAACATAAATTGAAAGAAGACAATTTCTAGTCGAATGGCTATTTTCGTTTTATTTCTACGACAATTTAGTGATTAAAAATTATGGGGTGTTCTTTCTTTTTATTATTTCTCGTCCGGCTGTACGTGGTATTTCACTAGATTAATTCCGTCGTTGAACAAATTGAATGAAGTAAAGCAGCATATAAGTTATATTTAATAGGCCGGCCAAAATATTTGTAGTCGAAATGATAAGTTATGTGAACAAGTGCACAAACTAGCATTAATACAATTAAGGTAAGAATGCCATTATGAGTTTTGGCGGTGCATGATGCTAATGGAGGGAGTGGAGGGTGGAGGTATTGGCGTGCTGTAACTCCCCATTTCCTGGTACCGGGTAAGTCGTCGGAGATAAGTAAGACTGCTCTAAGAAAATAAGAATTTGTTCAAGTTCCGAAAAAGAAAACCTTTCGAATTTTTTTTCCGAGTTCCGAAAAAAATTCTTATTGTCTTAGAGCAGACTTTCTTATCGCCAACACCACCCCTGTGCCATGAAATGTGGAGGGAGAGGCCTCGACTACCTCCATCCTTCACTCACTCTACTTGCACCATGCATCGCGTGTCCTCATAATGGCACTCTTACCCTACTAAGGTAGTCGAAAATATTTATTTTCTGTTGAATGGAAGCTTTTTGAAGTATTAATGGTGTACTCAGTTTTACAAATATATTAGAGATGCTACACAAAAGTATTTAAAATAACCTTTTAAATTAGATTAAATTCGATTAGTTTAGTCATTATATTTTAAAAACAATAGCTTTAAGTTTGTAATTTTTATTCTTATTTTCTATTTTCTTTTAACATAACAGCATTATAATTTTTATCTGCCTCATAAGATGTACTTTTTTGACACAGCTTTCGAATGAATATCCTAAATTCAAATACTTCCTAAACATTTCCTCAGATATTTAGTTAATAACAAAAATCCATACCCTTTTGGACAATAATAATGTTCATTAATCATGTTAATTCAATTCACTAATCACTTAATGCAGTTAAAGTGCGTATAAGCAATATTTAATCGCAGTGGTTTAACATATTTACCTTTAAAATGATAACTTATGTAGACCACTTGCGGTAATGCAGTTGCAAATGTTTGTTTCATGTAGAGAGGTTTACTGAAGCATTAGATAGTCTCAGTTTGGAAATTTATTAGAAATGTTGTACGGAATTATTTGTCAATGACTTTGATTTTCTAAAGACAGTATATTTGTATTCCGAATTTTCATTTTTGGAAACAATTTTAATTATTATGCAATCTGTAACTTTTTAATTCAACTATTGAGCATATACTATAAAAGTGACATTTCATCAAAGATTTAGTATTAATCTCCGTTAAATATAAGTCATATTTGACAGCATAGATAAATCAGACACAAATTTAGAGAATTAAAACTGCATAAGCTATATTTAATTCTAACAGATCAATATGTTAACTCAGTGTAATATATAATTTTATAATATAGCTGTTGAACATATATTATAAACATCACTATTTCATAAACATTTTATCAAATATTTATCATTAATCTCCTATAAATATATGTCATATTTGACAGCATACATAAATCAGGTACAAATTTCATAAATTATATATTAAACCTAATAGATCAATATATTAAAACAATTTAATATATAACTTTATATTATAGTTTTTGAGAATATATTATAAAGTCTTGTTTATAATATATTCTCAACAACATTTCAATTCTCAATATTTAATGAACAATGTTCAATATTCAATAATCGTTAAACAATAAAAAATATTCAACTATATCTTTAAATTCCCAATGTTTCATAAATTTTTCATCGAATATTTAGAATTAGTCTCCTTTAAATATACGTCATATTTGACAGCATAGATAAATCAGTTACAAACTTAGTGAAGTAAAACTGCTTAAGCAATATCTAATCCTAATAGATCAACATATTTGCTTTTGAAAGGAAAAGTTATGTTAAGCTGTGCATAAACTAGGTTAATGTGCTTTAAAATGTTTGTTTAGTGTCAAGTAAAAGTTTACTGAACTATTAGTGATAATCTCAGTTTTAGTTCTTATTAAGAATATACTACTTAGTACTTAAATATTAAGCTTATTTCCGCAATACTTCTCATTAAACTTTGTTTTACTGAAATTTGTTAAAGTTTAAACATTTAAAAACTGTATGTACTTGTTTGGCTTATTTTAGATAATACATCTACTAAATATTTCCTTTAAATATTCACAAAAATTTTTTTAACTACATAGATGTCGTACAATATAGATGCAATCACATTATATTTATTACATTAAGAATACATTTAATTTTTTAATTGAAGCATTCATCATAGTCGTTTTATGTTTCTTGCCAAAATATGTTTCAGTCATTTTCAAAGTCTTAAATTTTTAATAAATATTAAATATGCATATTTATTAAAAATTGAAAAAAATTAAAACACTGTAAAAAAATATATATATAATTTTTTAATTGAAGCATTCAGCATAGTCGTTTTATGTTTCTTTTCAAAATTTGTTTCAATCATTTTCAAATTCTTGGATGTTTAATAAATATTAAATTTGCATATTTATTAAAAATTAAAAAAATTAAAGCACTGTAAAAAGAAAATTTATAACTCATATTTTAGATATTACTTTTGCTAAGATTTTCTTATCTACACAAAAAACCTTACAACAATTCTTTACTTTTAATACCTATAACCTTTAATACAATCTCCACCTTTAATACAAATCAATGTAATTCCGTGTAGTTTTCTTTTTATTTAAGAATCTATTAATTTTATTCAACATATTTATATCATAATCTTTTTTTAAAATATGTTTTATTCATTTTGAAATTACCGAATTTTTAATAAATATGCATATTTTCAACCTACGGCAAGTTTCCTGTTTTAGCTCATTTTTTTCTCTTGGGTGAGATGCGTTTTTAGTTTTATTTTTTTTAAATAAACATTTGCTGTTCAGCTTTTCAAAAAAGATAAATAAAACTTTCTTGGCTGAAGTAATTCTGAATATGACATGAAAAACAAATTTCAAGAAAGATTTTGATCTAAAATATTCATTTTTATTTATTTTTTATTTTAATACATGCTCATAATATTTAAACTGCCAAACCAAAAACAAAAAAGGTTTCTGAAAAGATATCAAAAAAACATTTTTTTTTATATTTTGATTACTACGTCTGCCAATCTTTTCGTTGTGCGCACAAATAACCTTTAAAAAAAGAAGTCTATGCAGTCTCATAATTTCTCCTTAAAAATATATTTAGTTTGTATTTAAATATTCAGCATATTTCTCTTTTAAATTTGTTTTACTCTTTTTAAGATTTCCGCGTATTTATAAGATGGATATTTTCACCCAACTGCATTTCCAAAATCCGCTTATTATACACTTATTATACACTTAGTTTTTGCTTGTAAAGATGGAATTTTGTAATCGATTTTTCATTTACTTGCTCATATGCTAGAATTATAAAAATTATGTGCTCATGTCTGTTTCCGATGACAATACAGAATTTTTATATTTTTAACGTTATTATAATTTAATTAATTAATTTTAAGGCATTTTTCCGCTTGCCGGCCGCAGGTGGAAAATCGCCAAATATGCTGTATAGTTAAACAGCTGTTTACGAATTACAATAACAATGAAGTTAATAATATGCCAAACCACGCCTGCCAAAATAGGCCATCTGACGGTGAAACTGATAATGAGATAGCTCAAATACTAAAAACAGTAAAAAATAAATAAATAATAAAGAATGTATTGGGTTGTTCGGAAAGTACCTTCCATTTGGGAAAACCAATTCGTACCGGAAAATTCTGCCCTTCAATTATTAGACAGTTGCCGATGAGTTGATGTCTGTTAAGGGGCTTTCGAGTTGCAGACAACTTTACGCCCAATCTATGTATATGTGAGTAAATTGTCTTGTATTAAATTGAACCGTTGGGAAAAGTTCAGATGTAGTATTAACTACAAGATCAAAGAACAATTTCAATGAAAAGGATAGATGTAAAGTTAAGGAAAGAGATGATAACAATTTTGGAATAAGAAAGTAAAGCGAAGGAGATTAACCCCTTAAGAACCATACTCAATTTAGTGATAGTATGCTGAATACCATAGCTATGTTAAATTTCGTCAAAAATACAAAAAAAAATACAAAAATACAAAATTCATACCGGAAATTCTAAAAGAATAATTTTAATTTATGCAATAACAAAAAGCCTGTCATTGTATAAAATACAAATTACTACTATAACTTTCTGGTATGAATTAAAAATTTTGAATTTTAAAAAAGGCCAAACTGGTAACCTGGACGTTTCTCTCATACGTCCTGTTATTTCAAATAGAGGTTTTCATGACGTACGTAGGTACGTCGTGGTGCATAACCCTTTGAGGGGCGGTGGTATATATTACATACCACCTAATTTTAATCCGATTCGAACCAGAAACTTTTAATAAAATTTTACTTTTTAAACTTTGACGGGAAAGTTGAAAAATTGCTTTTCCTTATTTTGAACAAAATTCTTTCGTAAATGCCGGTGTGAATTCGACGTTACAGGAACAAAATTGCTTGCCCCTGAAAGTGTTAAGGTGTTACGGATATAGTCTAATTAGTCGGAAGAAAGTGAAATGGTATAACTGTAGTTATAAATTATTAGACATTGGATATCGGAATTAATGTCTAATAATTAAAAGATAAAATTTTCCGGTACGAAACAACTTTCCCAAACGGAAAGAACTTTCCGAACAATCCAATAATATTAAAATAAACCGCTTATTTTTTTTAATCTAGAGTGATCATGTTTTCTTTAATAAATATTTACAGCTCAGATTTACAAAATAATAATAAATATCAATTTTTGGCTGGGAGAATTTTATATATAACTTGAAAAATAAATTTCAAGAAAGTCTAGCATATAAATACTCGATATTTCACTTTTTGTCTTTCTTTAAAATATTATCCTAAGATTTGTACTGTCATATCTCTCAGAACAAAAAAAAAAATCAGATATATATTTTTTTTTTTTAGATATTAATTCTTATTTTGTGTACACAAATAACTTTAAAAACAAAGAAATTATGCAATGCCACAATGCTTTTCTCATTAGAAGTATTGTCAGTTTATATTTAAATATTGAACACATTTATTGTCCTATTTTTCGTGGAAATTTATTTGACTCGTTTTTATTTTTTTGCACTTTTAATAAATATGCATATTTTCACCCAACGGCACGATTCCAGTTCCAACTTATTTTTAACACTTTAGTGAACAAGTTTTTCTTTAATAAATATATGCAGTTCAGCTTTCAAAAAAATAAATATTATCTTTACTTTTGCTGAGGGAGTTTTGGATATGACTTAGGAAAAAAAAATTTCAAGCAAGACTCCAACATAAAATATTTCTTTTTCCTTTTAAAATTTGTCCTTCATTTCTTTTTTTTCCAGAAGAATGAAAATACAGAAAAATTATTAGTTATAATAAAGAAAGAAGAAAAGTTAGAAAATAATGAAAGAATTTTTTAGTTTAATAAATTGAAGATTTAAGGGGTTTGTGGGTCTAGAATAGATTTGAGCATTTTTGAGCCATCCTCATGTTATGTAGCAAGTGAAGTTGTCCAGTGAGCTCTTTTTGCAGTATAATCTTTCACTCTCTTTCTTTTTCAGAAGTATGAAACTACAGAATAAAAATTTTAATTAGCATATAGAAAGACAAAAAAGTTAGAGAATAATGAAAGAATCTTTAGACTATAATAAATTAAAGATTTAAGGGGGTCAAGGGATCTAAACTATATTTGAGCATCGTAGAGCCTTCCACGTGCTGTGTAGCGAGTTACGTTTTCCAGTGAGCTGTTTTTGGAGTATCATCTTTCATTTTCATTCTCTTTCTTTTTCGGAAGTGTGAAATTACAGAAAAATATTAGTTAGAATAGAGAATGAATAACAGTTAGAAAATATTGAAAGAATTTTTAGACTATAATAAATTAAAGATTTAAGGGGGTCCGGGGATCTGAACTAGATTCAAGCATTGTAGAGTCTTCCACGTGCTTCCACTTTTTCTTGTGTAGCGAGTGAAGTTTTTAAGTGAGCTGCTTTTGGAGTATCATCTTTCATTTTCATTCGCTTTCTTTTTCAGAGGTATGAAATTACTGAGAAAAATATTAGTTAGAATAGAGAATTAAAAAAAGTTAGAAAATAATGAAAGAATTTTTTAGACAATTATAAATTAAAGGTTTGAGGGGCTCCGCGAGACTAGACTAGATTTGAGCATATTAGAGTCTTCCACGTACTGTGTAGCGAGTGAAGTTTTCAAGTGAGCTGCTTTTGTATTGTAATCTTTCATTTTCATTCTCTTTCTTTTTCAGAAGTATGAAATTACAGAAAAAAAATATGAGTTAGAATAGAGAATTAAAAAAGTTAGAAAATAATGAAAGATTTTTTTAGACTGTAATGAATTAAAGATTTAAGGGATCTGGGGATCTAAACTAGATTAGAGCATTGTAGTGTCTTCCATGTGCTTCCACTTCTTCTTGTGTAGCGAGTGAGGTTTTCAAGTGAGCTGCTTTTGGAGTATCATCTTTCATTTTCATTCTGTTTCTTTTTTAGAAATATAAAATTACAGAATAAAATATTTGTTAGAATAGAGGATTAAAAAAAAAAGTTGGAAAATAATGAAATCATTTTTAGACTATAATAAATTAAATATTTAAGGGATCTGGGAATCTAAACTAGATTAGAGCATTGTAGTGTCTTCCATGTGCTTCCACTTCTTCTTGTGTAGCGAGTGAGGTTTTCAAGTGAGCTGCTTTTAGAGTATCATCTTTCATTTTCATTCTCTTTCGTTTTCAGAAGTATAAAAGCACAGAATAAAATATTAGTTACAGTAAAATATTAGTTAGAATAAAATATTAGTTAGAATAAAGAATGAAAAAAAGTTAGAAAATAATGAAAGAATTTTTTAGACCATAATAAAGATTTAAGGGGATCCCGGAGATCTAAACTAGATTTGAGTATTTTAGAGTCTTTCACGTGCTGTGTAGCGAGTGAAGTTGTCAAGTGAGCTGTTTTTGGAGTATCATCTTTCATTTTCATTCTGTTTCTTTTTTAGAAATATAAAATTACAGAATAAAATATTAGTTAGAATAGAGGATTAAAAAAAAAAAGTTGGAAAATAATGAAATCATTTTTAGACTATAATAAATTAAAGATTTAAGGGATCTGGGAATCTAAACTAGATTAGAGCATTGTAGTGTCTTCCATGTGCTTCCACTTCTCCTTGTGTAGCGAGTGAGGTTTTCAAGTGAGCTGCTTTTAGAGTATCATCTTTCATTTTCATTCTCTTTCGTTTTCAGAAGTATAAAAGCACAGAATAAAATATTAGTTACAGTAAAATATTAGTTAGAATAAAATATTAGTTAGAATAAAGAATGAAAAAAAGTTAGAAAATAATGAAAGAATTTTTTAGACCATAATAAAGATTTAAGGGGATCCCGGAGATCTAAACTAGATTTGAGTATTTTAGAGTCTTTCACGTGCTGTGTAGCGAGTGAAGTTGTCAAGTGAGCTGTTTTTGGAGTATCATCTTTCATTTTCATTCTGTTTCTTTTTTAGAAATATAAAATTACAGAATAAAATATTAGTTAGAATAGAGGATTAAAAAAAAAAAAGTTGGAAAATAATGAAATCATTTTTAGACTATAATAAATTAAAGATTTAAGGGATCTGGGAATCTAAACTAGATTAGAGCATTGTAGTGTCTTCCATGTGCTTCCACTTCTTCTTGTGTAGCGAGTGAGGTTTTCAAGTGAGCTGCTTTTAGAGTATCATCTTTCATTTTCATTCTCTTTCGTTTTCAGAAGTATAAAAGCACAGAATAAAATATTAGTTACAGTAAAATATTAGTTAGAATAAAATATTAGTTAGAATAAAGAATGAAAAAAAGTTAGAAAATAATGAAAGAATTTTTTAGACCATAATAAAGATTTAAGGGGATCCCGGAGATCTAAACTAGATTTGAGTATTTTAGAGTCTTTCACGTGCTGTGTAGCGAGTGAAGTTGTCAAGTGAGCTGTTTTTGGAGTATAATCTTTCATTTTCAATCTCTTTCTCTTTCAGAAGTATAAAATTACAGAAAAAAATATCAGTTAGAATAAAGAATGAAAATAAATTACAAAATAATGAAGCAAATTTTTAGACTATAATAAATTGGAACTGGACCTTTTCATTCTCTTTCTTTTTCAGAACTGTAAAATTACAGAATAAAATATTAGTTAGAATAGAGAATTAAAAAAAAGTTAGAAAATAATGAAAGAATTTTTTAGACCATAATAAAGATTTAAGGGGATCCCGGAGATCTAAACTAGATTTGAGTATTTTAGAGTCTTTCACGTGCTGTGTAGCGAGTGAAGTTGTCAAGTGAGCTGTTTTTGGAGTATCATCTTTCATTTTCAATCTCTTTCTCTTTCAGAAGTATAAAATTACAGAAAAAAATATCAGTTAGAATAAAGAATGAAAATAAATTACAAAATAATGAAGCAAATTTTTAGACTATAATAAATTGGAACTGGACCTTTTCATTCTCTTTCTTTTTCAGAACTGTAAAATTACAGAATAAAATATTAGTTAGAATAGAGAATTAAAAAAAAGTTAGAAAATAATGAAAGAATTTTTTAGACCATAATAAAGATTTAAGGGGATCCCGGAGATCTAAACTAGATTTGAGTATTTTAGAGTCTTTCACGTGCTGTGTAGCGAGTGAAGTTGTCAAGTGAGCTGTTTTTGGAGTATAATCTTTCATTTTCAATCTCTTTCTCTTTCAGAAGTATAAAATTACAGAAAAAAATATCAGTTAGAATAAAGAATGAAAATAAATTACAAAATAATGAAGCAAATTTTTAGACTATAATAAATTGGAACTGGACCTTTTCATTCTCTTTCTTTTTCAGAACTGTAAAATTACAGAATAAAATATTAGTTAGAATAGAGAATTAAAAAAAAGTTAGAAAATAATGAAAGAATTTTTTAGACCATAATAAAGATTTAAGGGGATCCCGGAGATCTAAACTAGATTTGAGTATTTTAGAGTCTTTCACGTGCTGTGTAGCGAGTGAAGTTGTCAAGTGAGCTGTTTTTGGAGTATAATCTTTCATTTTCAATCTCTTTCTCTTTCAGAAGTATAAAATTACAGAAAAAAATATCAGTTAGAATAAAGAATGAAAATAAATTACAAAATAATGAAGCAAATTTTTAGACTATAATAAATTGGAACTGGACCTTTTCATTCTCTTTCTTTTTCAGAACTGTAAAATTACAGAATAAAATATTAGTTAGAATAGAGAATTAAAAAAAAGTTAGAAAATAATGAAAGAATTTTTTAGACCATAATAAAGATTTAAGGGGATCCCGGAGATCTAAACTAGATTTGAGTATTTTAGAGTCTTTCACGTGCTGTGTAGCGAGTGAAGTTGTCAAGTGAGCTGTTTTTGGAGTATAATCTTTCATTTTCAATCTCTTTCTCTTTCAGAAGTATAAAATTACAGAAAAAAATATCAGTTAGAATAAAGAATGAAAATAAATTACAAAATAATGAAGCAAATTTTTAGACTATAATAAATTGGAACTGGACCTTTTCATTCTCTTTCTTTTTCAGAACTATAAAATTACAGAATAAAATATTAGTTAGAATAGAGAATTTAAAAAAAGTTAGAAAATTATGAAAGAATTTTTTAGACTATTACAAATTAAAGATTTGAGGGATCTGGGAATCTAAACTAGATTAGTGCATTGTAGAGTCTTCCGCGTGCTTCCACTTTTTCTTGTGTAGCGAGTGAAGTTTTCAAGTGAGTTGCTTTTGTAGTATCATCTTTCTTTTTCAGAAGTACAAAACTACAGAAAGAATATTAGTTAGAATAGAGAAAGAAAAACAGTTAGAAAATACTGAAAGAACTTTTTAGACCATAATAAATTAAAGTTTTCTTGGGATCCGGAGATCTAGACTAGATTTGAGCATTGTCGAGCTTTCCACGTTATGTGTCGCCAGTGAAGTTTTCCAGTAAACTGTTTTTGGAGTATAATCTTTGACTGTGTGTTTGCCAGTTTGGTAAGGAGCTAGAGTTTCTTATTTCAAATAAAAGAGTATTGGAACCACGGGGTTCCCTTGATAATGCCATTCCAGTAGTTAAAGTGACAGTTCGTATTGCTCTTTACAGAGTTTCTAGTGATATTCTAAAGAGAGCTAGAGTAACTTTGTTCTTAGGTTCCTGCAAACGAATAACCAGGCTATTTTGTTTTAAGCTAGTGCTTGAATTTAGTGAGTTTCTTGGGAAAAGCATTTATCTTCGCAGTTTTTTAGTGTTTTGAGCTATTTTGATCATCCTTAGTTAAAACTGCCCGCTGCACTACCATCTACCCTTATTATTGTTTTTAATAAAGTGTTGTTATTGTTAAATTTCGTGTCACTACTTTACAAGTTGACTACACGCAAGGATTCTTCACAGGGTTATAAAAAGAAAGATTTAAATGCTATAAAAAGAAACGCGTTTCTCTTATATTTTAGATATTATAGCTACTAACACCTTCTTTATGTACACAATTAAACTTAAAATCATAAAAATTCATATATCGTAAATTTTTCTCGCTAAAAATATAGGAGAAACAAAATTTTCAATTGGGTTCTGGTGGTGTGTTGGTGCTAGGGATTTTTTTAATAATGATACCCTCTTGTTTTAGGACAAATAAAAATACATACAGGAGAAGCTGTATTCATTACCTTTTACTCCAATTGTTTTCATCTTTTTACCTGAGGATGAAAAAAAATCTCTCCTTTAACCCTTTCAGGGGCAAGCACCTGTGCTCCTGTAACGTTGACTTCCCACCGGAATTTAGGAAAGAATTTAGTTCAAAATAAGAATTAGCAATTTTTCAACTTTTTCTGGTCAAAGTTAAAAAAGTAAAATTTAATTAAAAGTTTCTGGTTTGAATCGGATTAAAATTAGATGGTATATAATATATACCACCTGTATATATACCTGTCTGTTTGTTATATAATATATACCACCGCCCCTCAAAGGGTTAAAATACCACTAGCACAGGATTACATCTGACACCCAATGAATCCCCCTTCATGCTATTTATTTTATACTTAAGTATTCAAAATATTTGCGTACGATTTCTTTTACTAATTTTTAAATTTCCTCATTTTCATTAACACTTTCCAACATAGTTGAAAAGTATTTATGAATTCGGTCTGCCGTCTGTCTGTTTGTCCATCTGTATGTCCGTGCTCTAACTCACGTAAATATACTGGAATTGTCATGTATGTTATACAGGTTTACTATGGCATGTTCGGCATTAAAAACTTAGTATGTAGAATTTATAGTCCGTTTACAGGGACACTCAAATTAATTCCGTTACATTACGGTCTATAGGGACAATCGTTTGCGGTATATTTTAATGATATTACACTATCTCAAACACATTGAAATTGATATATATCACTGAAGTGCACTACAAGCGGCTTACTACAACATAGTGTGCATGGCATCGTTCAAAAGAACAGTACTGTCAATGACCAATAAATGCTGGAAGTGCGTTTTCCGTTGTGTTCCGCATTTTTAAAGTTAACTACTTTTTTGCCTATTACTTGGTGTGTATAAATTCTATAGGTCATATACAGGGCAGCACAAAATATCTCGAGTGCTTTTCTGTTTATTGACGGAAATTGCTGAAAAAGAATTTTCAACTGCGCTATGCGCTTTATAACTGACACAAATTTTAAATACTATATTATATGTACAAATGAATAGATCATATACAGGACTGCACAGAAGAATTCGGACATTTTTCCGACTACTGATGGTAATTCCTGAAATTGGATTTTCAAATGTGTTACGTTTTCCAGATTGTTTACTTAGACATCAAAATTATTAAACTGTGAAGTTTTGTTAAATTATTCTGGAAATGTTGGAAGGTATTTCATAATCTATGCTTGACGAATGATTTTTTGTTCTTGTTAATAAATATGCATATTTTGACCAGATGGCATGTTTCCAGTTTCTGCTCAGTTTTTACTCTAAAGTGATCACATTTTTCTTTAATAAACATTTGTTGTTCAGCTCTTTAAAAAACACACATAAAACTTTCTTGGCTGAAGAAGTTTTGAATATGACATGAAAAATAAATTTCAGGAAATACTTCGTTCTGATATATTTGCTTTTTCTTTTCTTTTTTTTTCCCTTCTTTTTATACATACTCCAAAGTTTTATACTGTCATGTCAAAAGTGAAAAAAATTCTGAAAAAAATATATAAAAGCAATTTTGGATACTATCCATAATACATCTACTAATGTTTCTTTTATGTACACAAATACACTTAAAAACATAAATATACACACTGTATTCAATTTGCAACATACTGACCAGCGATACAGTTATTTGCAACATTTTGAAATATACTGGAAATGTAAATTCGGTTTGTCTGTTTGTCTGTCTGGCCGTCTGGTCGTGATCTAACTGTCTTAAATGAACTCTGATTGCCGTATAATTTTTATATGTTATTCAAGTTTAGAATAAAATTCTTTTTATTGAAAATGCAGTGTGTAGCAGTTATGGTTCGTTTACAGGGACACGCAAAAGAACTCCGTTATATTATGGTCTAACGGGAAAATCATTTACGGGAAGTTTTATTGAATGGTATTTTAAACATATTGAGATTAACAACAATCACTGTATCTTTTCTATAGATTATGGGGTGGGTAGCATGTAGCGTTCATTTACATGGACGCACAAAAAATTCGATTACATCACAGACTATGGTTGATAATTGTTGGAAGTGCTTTTTCATCGTGGTATGTATTTTTAAACATCTAATGTTTAGTATATTGCGTGGTGTTATAAATTCTATTAATCATATACAGGGTTGTACGACAGAATACGAGCACATTACTGCATAAGGGCAGACATTTATGAAAATATATTTACTGAGTTATATGTTTTTAATTTTTTTATTTAGATATATCATTTCACTGCATTAAAATAAAAGACAAAAAAAAAAAAAGAAAAGAAAAGATATTTTTCAATAATAATCTGTTACTGCTGGAAAGTGTTTAATACTCTATGCCTGATTTTTCGTTCTTGTTACAGATAACGGTTTCGATTTTCTTAAGTAATTAAATTTCCCAAAATTTCCCATCTTATTACTAAAAATGATGAATTATGAACTTATTTTTCAAAAATATTGCAAAAAATTATATAAAATCAATTTTGCGAATAAAAAACAGAAATTATATTTTCCGAGGATCATTTATTTCCTCTATTAAAAAACTTTATTTATCCTTAAGCCATTTAAGTAAAATTTTAAAAAAAACTAATATTTTTTGAAGAATCGGGAAAATATCAATGAAAGATTGTTCTTCAAAATTTTCCATTAATGCTTGATTTTTTTTTTCTTCTAGAAATATTTGCAAGAATATTTTACAACCACTCAAAAATAAAAAGTTTGAGTTTTATCCTTCAGATAATTTAAGATTAAATTCTGCTTTAAAACTGCCTCATAAATAAAAGATTTTTTAAGCTTCACGGCTACACATTATGCTGGTATTTATTGAAGCTTTGTTGATCCAGTAAGTCTAGCGTTAGAAAAGTATAACTGTTGTATAAAATGAATTTCAATTTTTTCTCCTTTTAAAGAATTCCTTTTTAGGTAGCTTTCAATACAAAAAAGTATAAAGCTACCTATTGCAGCCGTTCGGAGGAAGGCAGTTCCGGAAAATTTCGATATATTTTCGCCGATCATGACCCCCAGACCCCAAAACCACCCTCCGTTCAAATGTTGATTTATATATATATATATATATATATATATATATATATATATATATATATATATATATCCATATATATATATATATATATATATATATATATATATCTGACCTATGTCATACGATAGCGCTCGTATTTATAAATCAATTTTGATGAAACTAATTGTGTGTATTAAGCTCACCAATGTCTCAACCGAGTTCGTTGGCCAGCTTGGTCCGCCATTTTGTTTCAAGATGGCGGCCAATTAAAAATTTAAAACTAAAATAAATGTACAAAAAAGTTAAAAATTCAAATTTATTTTTTAATTCAGTGTTAGGCCTTGAAACGAGGATTCCAGAGCATTTTTTGTTTTACCTCTATCTTAAAAAACGGCTGAGATAGAGCAGTTTGAAATTCTAGGGTGGCTGACATTTTGAAACAAGACAGCACATTACAAAAATTTTCATTGTTGTAATAATTTTCCCAATCAAACGCATAAAACTATATATTCATATCCGTTAGCGCCAAATTCTCGCCAAACTTGGCGACATTTGGCGAAATATCGCCAAATTTGGCGACCAAAATAAGTCTTCATAAATGAAGCCAATTTGGCTATTGCTCAATAATTTTGCGAATTTCTTATTCAAATTCCGTATTAACGAATCTTTTGTAAACGTTTTATTTGCATTTTAAGTTGCTGTTTTCGTGTAACATTAGCTAAAATTTTAAAACGAAGATATAGGAAAGCTACCTTTTCCTCCCGGTACAGGCCGGAAGGACTTTTTTTAATTAAATAGCGTTAGGTTAAATGAAACAAAAAAATTAAAGTATGTTGCCTAAATTTCCTTTTTTCATTATTGTTAATAATGAAAGTATAACATACGAAATTATATTTTTCTACTGAATGAACAAGTTGGAAATTGTACGGCAAACGTGACAAATGAGGTGCCTTCGTACTATAACTAGTTACATAAATATTCAGATATTTTCTGATTTTTAACACTTTCCAACCTAGTTGAAAAGTGTTTATGACTTCGGTTTGTCTGGCTGTATGGCCGTCTGCCGTCTGGCCGTCTGGCCGTGCTCTAACTCCCGTAAATATGCTCGGATTGCCTTGCAATTTTTATATGTTATTGTCGTTATCTATAGCACGTTCTCTATTTCAACTGAAGTGTGTAACACTTATAGTTTTTTTTACAGGGACACTCAAAAGAATTCCGTTACATTACGGTCAATGGGGAAAATTCATTTGCGGTTTATTTTAATGATGTTACACAATTGCAAACACATTGTAATTGATATATATCACTAAGGTGTATTACAAGAAGCTTAATATGGAATAGGGTGTGCATAGCACTTATAGTTAATTTACATGGACAGTCAAAAGAATTCCGTTACATTACGTCTATGGAGAAAAATCGTCTGCGGTTTATTTAAATAATATTTCACTATTTGAAACGCACTGAAATTTATATATATCACTAAGGTGCATTACAAGAGGTTTAGTACAGAATATTGTGTGTATAGCAGTCATCGTTCATTTACAGGGACGCACAAAAGAATTATCTACTGTCTGTTAACAATAATTCCTGGAAGTGCGTTTTAAGTTACTGAACGCGATTTTAAATTTAACTCACTTTTTGTTTATTACGTGGTGTGTATAAATTCTGTAGATCATATACAGGGAAGCACAAAATTTCGCGAACACATTTCCGTTTATTGACAGGAACTCCAGAAGGAGAATTTTAAACTGTGCTACGCATTTCTTAACTGAACTAAAATTTAGCATCCTATGTAGTATATATACAAATCTATAGATCATATACAGGGCTGAATAAAAGTATTCGGATATTTTTCCGAATATTGTATACGTTGGAAATTCTTGAAATTATGTTTTTAAATATGTTATGCGTTTTCCAAATTGTTTACTTAGATGTTATCTTTCAGCTTATTAAACGGTATGATTTGTAAAATTATTTTGGAAGCGTTGGAAAGTGTTACATAATCTATGCTTGACGCATGATTTTTCGTTCTTGTTAATTCTGTGAAATGAATTATATCGTCTGCAGATTAATTTCTGTAATAAAATAAGTATCTTGGTCGCTTGACGATTGAACTTCGGAAGCTCCTATAACAAAAAAGCACCGATTTAAAAGAAAAAATTCAAATTTCTTAATAAATATTTTTATTAATATCTGCTAAAGTTTTGATTCGATTTTAATAACATTTGAAATGTCTCGACAAAATTCTGCAAAGATAATATATTTTAAATTGCAAACCATTCGGTTGGGTAGTTTTTGCGTTGTTATATGCGGACGGACGGACAGACAGACGGACAGACAGACAGCCTGACGGACAGACGGACGGACCAAGCGACGACAAATAGGTGCTACGTATTTATATAATTACGAACGCACCTAAAAAGTGTCAGTACGGGAATCGAACTCAAGTTCTTTGGCTTAAATTGCCAGCGCTCAACCTATTGAGCTACCTGGACCGACACCCAGCTGACATAGTTCTTTGAGATAACCTAATTGGCAATAGCATCTGTTCTGTTATATAGACTATCATCATGTCAATAAGGTTATCTGAGGGAATTGTATCGGCTGGTTGCTAGTAGAGGTAGCTCAATAAGTACAGCGCGGGCAATTTAAGCCAAACATCTTAGGTTCGACTCATGGTGTCGACACTTTTTCATTCAGTTGAAAAATTTTCAATTCGTGTGATTTCCTTACAAATCAGTATGATTGGGTTAAAATAATAAAATGAATTTACATATGCAACATACATTTAATGTTAACATTTTAAAAGCATTTTGATTCAATTTTAATTGCATAGATGCAAAGGGTTTTATCCTTCCAGATAATTGAAATTAGCTTTAAATATGAACTTTTAAAATGCCTCATTAATAAAAGAAGAATCTTTTAAGCTTCTCGGCTACACATTACACTGGTATTTATTGTAGCTTTTCGTTGATTCAGTAAGTCTAGTGTTAGAAAAATATAACTCTTACATAAAATGAATTTCAATTTTTCTCATTTAAAAGAATTCTTTCTTCGGCATTATATAGCGTTTCTTAAAGGGTAAAAATAACAGGCATTAAAAAATTAACTGTTGCATAATATTTTAACTTTTACATACAGTACCAAGTTTTTACGCTATATTTTAAGTAATCACGAAAATGTCAACTCAAAACATTAAATCTGGACCAAGTTATCTGCACCACTGTTAAACACTCTGTTACAAATAGTGCCTTGCGGTAACCACCAGTACCCCTTATAAGGGAACCACTTTTGGTAAAAATTGCACCTAGGATAGAGACCTAGTCCATTTTATAACCCAATAGGCCGAAGTTACAGAACCGATCAAATCTGTCTGTAAAAATCATGTTATATATTTTTTTATACATTTCATCTTAAAGTAATGAATTTTTAATTGTTAATTTCACGCCAAAAGCGGGTTAATTCGCCAAATAGGGTGCTGCGAGTCCAAATTTTTCTCAACCACAGAAAACGACTGTGATATTCGGTCAGGTTCGCCGAAAAAAATTCAACAGCCACGAATAAAGGCAATTTTGCGCAGCCAAAAATGCAATTACAAACGCGCATTGATCGAAAACTTTTTTATCAGAATGAGAGCAATGCTTCGGCTCTGAATGCAATTTCCTCCACAATCACCGACCGACTCAGTTGCTCGTCGTCCGCTTCCGGTGCAACATCCAGAGGACCGGTTTCTTCAAACTTACGAATCGTGCCTCTAACTACATTTACGGACATTTTTCATCCGCCCATAAGCACGGAGTGCTGCCGAAGCATAGCTCTCGTTCTGATAAAAAAGTTTCGATCAATGTGCGTTCCTTCTTGTACATCGGTATGTTCACTGCGGACGTATGATTTCTTTGAACCATACGTATCGCTTTTACAGCGAAATTACATTAGCTACTCATTTGCATATAGTTTTAGCCATACAGCGCCATCTAGTAGCGAAATTTCAAATTATTTTTTTTTTACAAAAACCTTGGCCGCATGATCTACATAACATATAATTCAAGTTTCATTCGGATCCGATCAGTAGAACCAGAGCTATGAGCCTCTGAGTACCTTCAATTTAATTTTAACCACCCTGTATTTTATTTAGCCTTAAAACTTTCAAATCCATATTTAGAAAAAACTCAATTTTTTTGTCATGTATTGGAAAAAATATAAATGGAAGATTGATTTTTACTATTTTTCATTATTTCTCCATATTTTTCAACTTTAAAAGAACAGATTTGTAGATTAATTTATCAATTAAATGTGTTCTTATTTTTTTCTTTTGTAGTTTAGTTAGTTATATTTACCTGCATTTCCCTTTTTTTAAGGAAGAAAAGTTTATTTTTTAGAAAGGTCGTGTATTGTAAAATTATATAAAATTGTTTATGTGTATAAAAGAGCCAACAGCATTTTTCCAGGTATGATTCATTTTCTCTCTTATAAATATTTTATTTAGCCTTAAAACTTTCAAATCCATATTTAGAAAAAAACTAACATTTTCGGCGTATTCGAAAAAATATATATGTAATACTGTTCTTTATGATTTTTCATTATTTCTTCATAAATTTTCATTCTTAAAAGAACAGATTCATAGATTTTAATTTATCAAATAAATTTATTCATACTTTTCAATCTTCTATTTATATTTTTTCCGATACATGAAAAAAATATAAATAGAAGATTGATCTTTTAGATTTTTAATTATTTGTCCATAATTTTTCAACTTTAAAAGAACTGATTTGTGGATTAATTTATCAATTAAATTTGTTCTTTTTTGTTTTGTTTTTTTACTTTAGTTAGTTATATTTACCTGGATTTCCCTTTTTTAAGGAAAAATAGTTTATTTTCTAAAAAGGTTGTGTATTGTAAAATTATATAAAACTAGCTGTTACCCGTGACTTCGTTCACGTATCATTCAAAAAAGAATAAATACATTAATTAAGCAAAATATTTCATTCCCGATAATTAGAAACGTAAATAAATAAATAACTCTTTATCACATTCCATAGGAGACAATACAGTATTTCTTTGTTATAGAGGCCTTGTTTTAAAACTACTAAGTTACTAAGTTTTAAAAAAGAGAAATTTTGTGACAAATAATCACGAAAAAGAAACTGCAACCAATGAAAAAAGGCGGGCCAAACAAAATCGTGGAAATCAGCGAATTGTGTAAAAACATATGTCAAGTTTACCTGGTAAACCATTTTACTTTTAACGCTTTGTGAAACGTTTTAATAGCCATCCTTCAAAGATAATGGAAATAGTATATTCTTTTTCATTAAATTAAATTCTTGTGAATAGGGAGCAATAATTGTAGACCTAAATGCAAGGAGCTTAAATTTGCCTCCTTGATTTAATCTATAACTACAGCGCCTATATTCTAGGCGCTGTACTATAATTGAAAAAAAAATCTTTATTTCTAAATGAAAATATGTTGACAGACGATATTTGTTCTCCAGAATAAATTGACTCATGAAGTTTGAATATGTGAAAATACGTTTTTATTTTTCTTTCTGTTCTATTGTTTCTGTAATCAAGATTTTTTTTTCTTTCACCATCTATTCAAATTGAATTTTTTTTTTTCAGTTTTAATGAGAAAAAATATATTATTCCGTTTTATTTCTTCTTTTTTATCCACAAAATTGGAATAATTTAGTCGCCATTTTTTAGAGAAACTTCGTTAAATTTACAAAAAAAAAAAAAAAATAATAATAATAATAATCATATCTCGGAATTTAAATCATTTTTTTAAATTCTGAGAGTTTATGACATCCTCTGCGAAATACAAACAGGCGGTCAGATTTTAATATAATAGATTCGTAATTATTTTTATTTTCCTAATAATCATGGTGTGGTTTTTGGCAAAAAACTCTCATCTGTATGTAACTAATATTCATGCATAATAATCGGTATAGCTAAAAAAAAATAATCGAATTTTTCGTTTTAATTATGGCGTGAAACCCATCTACTTTCTAAACTTACCGATTCTTGTATTATTAATGTAATGAATTGATTCACGCCCCTTCTAAAACATACTTGAAAATTCCCGTTTTATTTTTCAAATATGACGTCACTTTTTTTTCAAAGAAATCTCTTTTAAATGGCACAATTCTTGTTAATTTTCTTTTTCTGGCAATCGGGACGTAAATTTTAGCGGAAAACTCACATTTGTGTGTAACTGGTATTCAAGCTAATTATTAATCAGTATCGATAAAAAAATATTTGAGTTTTTCATCTTAAATATTACGTCCATTATCTATTTACTTTCATTATACATTGATATTCATGCTCCTTGTATTATTACGAATATTTGAAAATACATGTTTTATTTATGACGTCATATTTGTCCAAGCCGAGGAGGATCCTTTTCATAGTTCCATGGTCCAAGCGAAATCTATTTTTTAATAATATAATTATTGTTGCACTTTTCCTTCTAATTATAACGCAGTTTTTGACAGAAAAATATCTTTTTATTTTAACCGATATTCATACTTCATGTATAATAACAAATACTCCATATTTTTGTTTCAAATATCACGGAAATTCACCTTCTTTTTAATTTTTTTAATTTTTAGTTTTCACATGAAAATCGTTCAATTGAAAATTAGTTGTTGGAGAAAAATTATTTTTCCGTGTTTTTATTTATTGGAAACGATCAAAGCCCTAGCAACGATAAAGTAAAATGGTTAAATTGTATGGAAAAATGTCCATTTACTCTCTATCAAAATAATGAAATTTTTAATTATTAAAGAAAATATTTGAATAAAATAAATAAAACCCAGCCTATGTTCAAATGAGGATTATAATCAACCTATATGCAAAAATACAGAATCATTAAATGCTCCATTTTAACGCTGGCTTCAGCCTAACATTTGCACACAATCGGATTTATAATATTATTAGGATTGTTTATAGTCCAGTCATTTTTAAAAAAGCAGCAGAAAAAAAATAGAACAAAATTGGATTTTTGCACAGGTGCTAGTTAGGGTATGTAGTTTAACATACTAAAAGTCCTCATCGATCCGATGTGAGCTTTCGCCACCAGGGGGCGCAAATGATATTGAAAATAGGTTTTTTGTGAATATCTCATTAATGAAGGCATCTAGAAAAAATGTCCAATTATAAAGATGTAGAAAATTTAATTTCCTACAAAAAGTGTTTATAACATTTTTTGGCACACCAACCATCCCCTGTCAAAAATCAAAAACAGTGAACATACTTTAAAGAAAACGATAAAAATACGGAAAACCTGCTGCTATTTTTAAAGAAATTATATTGAAATTCTAAACTTCTTACTTTTGAAGAAAGGAGGTAAGTGTATAATATCCCTTATATACTTATTTCCACATCATCGTTGAGGTAAAACATTTAACGCATTTTTTATTGAGCCAACAGCATTTTTTTGGGATGATTCATTTTCTCTCCCATAAATATTTTATTTAGCTTTAAAACATTCAATCAAAAGTTAGAAAACACTAACATTTTTGGCGTATTCGAAAAAATATATATGTAATACTGTTCTTTATATGATTTTTCATTATTTCTCCATAAATTTAATTTTCATTCTTAAAAGGACAGATTCATAGATTTTAATTTATCAAATAAATTTATTCATACTTTTCTTTCTTACTTTTCATTGGTTGTTCAATTTACGTGAATTTCCTTTTTTTTTAAATGAAGAACAATTTATTTCTACAAAAGATCATACATTGCAAAATTATATATAATCTCGTACCCCTTTCCCAAAACAAAATTTTTTCACATACATTTTGACAACATGTGCAAGAGAAATAAACTAAAAAATTTATTTTTTTAATAGTGGTACGAATAGAATATAAAAATAGTTCTTAATTTCAGCCCAGTTATGTGTATAAAAGAGCCAACAGCATTTTTCCAGGGATGATTCATTTTCTCTCTCATAAATATTTTATTTAGCCTTAAAACATCCTAGTCGAAATTTAGAAAAAAAACTAACATTTGTTGAAGTATTAAAATATATATAGATGAAAGATTGTTTTTTAAGATTTTTCATTATTTCTTCATAATTTTTCATCCCTAAAAGAATCTTTACGAAAATATTTTGTAGCCCTTTAAAAGAAAGAAGGTTTTGTTTTTCCTCTCAGAGAGTTGAGGAATTAATTTATCTTTAAAACTGCTTCATAAATAAAAAGATAAATATCTTTGTAACTTTTCATATATGGATATTTATTAAAACATTATTAATTCAGTAAATTTGGCGTTAGAGAACTATAACTAATTGAAGGATTCTGGTCATTGGGACGTGATTATTCATTTTTTTCTATATTAAGCCTGCTAAGATGAATGCATGAAATTTAGTAAGTTAGCGCCTTCTAGCGTTTGATTATACAAACTTTCGTATTTGATGTCCAGCTATCGTAAAATATTAATTCGTACCAGTAAAATATTAATTATTGATAGTACAATATTAAAATGTACAAAAAAAATTAATCCAATCCAATAGTTTAAAATTTTAATCGATCTTCGTACTTATGCTGAAAGCTTTAATATGATAATTATAAAAAGGCTCCAGTAATAAGAAAGATTTTAAAAGAGAAACACTAAAATAAAAAGCTTCTTCAAACGTTAAGCAGGTATGAAATACTCTGTTTTAAAAACCAGCCGCAGAGGAATAAAGTAGTCCTAACGAATTTAACACGTGCTGTGCGCACTCTAATTGTAATCGCTCCGGATTTTCATGTAAAACTGTTAAATTGCATCCTGATAATCTTTTTAAAGTAAAATGTTTATTTTTTACAGAATATAAGACATAATAATCAAAGAAAAATTTTAGATATGAATTTTAATAGCGAAAACTTTATGCACATAAGTCCAATAAACTAAAATGTATCAGACAGAAATCACAGCGCCATAAATTAACCAAAGATCTAATCTTATCACATCAGCTGTCGCAATAATTGCAAAAAAAAAATCGCAATAATTGATTTTGTAGTTTTCTTTAGAAAACTTGAATCTTGAATACCTTGAAGCTTGTAATTTGTTAGTTACCTATCCGAGCCCTTCCTATAATGAATCTTTATATACAATATTATAATGAATCCTTATATATATATCCTTTTAAAAGAATTTTGTATCTACGATAATATAGCATTTTATAAGAAAAATGCAAGTAATATTTCTTAGCATCCCTTTAATTTTAAATCTGAGGGGTTTTTTTCTATTATTAAAACTAATTAGCAGATTTCACTAGTTTATTTATAGATGCAAGTTTATTACCATTTTTAATACATCTTAAAATGGCTCAAGATCCAAGAAACATTTTAAATAATAACTCTAAGTCAGGAAATGGGAGAGCGCATTAGATTAACATAGTTTATTATTTAACCTTTTAGCGGGCGGTGGTCACAAAAAAGGACACCTAATTTTAATTCCAAAACTGACAAACGGCACCAACAATATTTAATTAAATTTTTACTTTTATAAACTACGGGAAAATAAGCACGTTTTTATTTTCTATTAAATTATTTTGTAAATTCTGCTGTCAGTCGATAATTTCATCATTTTAAAAACAAACTTACTCCGCGCCGGAAAGGGTTAATAATATAAAGAATTGAAAATTGGCAATTAATCATAACATTGGGATTGTTCGTAATTAGTTCAGCTTCAGTAGCTGAACTTACCATGACGAATGGATACATCTTTCACTATCAATATCCAGGACAAGACTGACTTTTTTTTCATGCGAGTTTAAATTACATTTACATTTTAACAAACGACATCATCAAAGATTGCAACATAATGTTGGCATAAAAAAAACTTTATCATAACGTTAAACGTATTAAATTATCTTAAAATCATTATAAGAGTAATAAATCTCTATTATGAGTCTAGAATGTAATTACATCATATATTTCCCATCATAATCAAGAATTCCATCATTATTTCCCAATATAAAGAACTGTTTTTTTTTTCATGCGATGCTTTATTATGATGAGAACCAAATAGTAAATAATAAATGATTATAGCATTCAGAAAGAGAGTTGGCATTACGCCAAAACAACATTATTCCAACATTCCTTGTTTTAGTTTCACAATTTGGCTACTTTAAGAGCCTACACTAGTCACGCGAAGAAACGCTCACGCTAATGTTAAGTCTATGAGAAGGTTATCCCGCGATTTCTCGCTCGCATTTTAATATTTTAAAATGATTTTGTTTGCGTAGGATAGCTGAGGTCGATCTTCAACGTTGTTAGTTTTTACTTTTTTGATTTTGGCTAAACTTTTTTTATAAGCGGACATTTTAAATTTTGGAACCGGTTGGAACCGGTTCTGAAAATGAAAGTACCCTTATATAAAAAAAACTGGAGCCAAAATCAAAAAAGTAAAAACTAACAACGATAGATATCGACGTCAGCTATCCTATGCAAAAAAAAAATCATTTAAAAATATTAAAATGCGAGCGAGAAATCGTGGGATAACCTTCCCATAGACTTAACATTAGCGTGAGCGTTTCTTCGCGTGACTAGTGTAGGCTCTTAAAATGATGACTAGTTTGTCATAACTGCCAACGTTTACGCTTTTTTTGTTACCAATAAAATTTAATAGACAATTTTAACTTATTTTACACTCTATCGCTATTTTGTTGTCGTTGTATATGTGAGATTACATGACGTAATTTTCTTATTTATACACTTTATACAGCGATATGTAGAAGAAAGGTAGTAATTGACTAGAAATGTATGTTATTTTGCATTTAATCACAAAAACTAAAAAAATATATACAAAATTGGCGTCTTCAAAGAAGCCTTTGCAGCCAGAAAAAAGTCACTGTATTTTACAGATACAAGTGTAATAATAGAGTGCTAATAGCTGATTTTGGCGATTAAATAAGACACATTATACTGCTAACTTAGATGTAAAAAACGTAAAAGTTCGCCGCTATGGTGTATCACAATATGATTCAACTTCGGCCGGCGTGGAAAAAAAAATAATTTCGAACAGAAACTTTTCCCTTATATTATCGATGAAAATCTGCGATTAAATAAGGTGAAAACTTCTGTTTGAAATTAGTGGTTCAATGCGGACCACAGTTGGATCACATTGGTTTATCATAAAAATCATGAATGGCAGCATTATGCAAAATCAGTTTTCGTAAGAAGAGCCCCAAGTATTTTTCCAGAAGTTTTTGCTTTTTAAAAAATGTTATTTCGGCTTTTAAAGCATTTAAGTTAAATTTTAATAAACTAATATTTCTTGAAGAATAATATATATATATATTAACAATAGAATCTTATTTAAAATCTTCCGTAATATTTTTCTTTCCATAAAAGAATCTTTGCTGGAATATTTTATAAACACTTAAAAGAAAAAAGTTTGTGTTATTCTCCCAGATAGTTTAGGATCAAAAGTAGCCTTAAAACTGCTTTATAAACAAAATAAGAAACGTCTTTTAAGTTCTCCTGGTTATATATATTTAATGGAGCTTTTTTGATTCGGTGAAAAATTCGCTTTAAAGATATAGCTACTGTATATAATGAAATTCCATTTTCTCCTTTAAAATAAATATACTTTTGACATAATATGGCGTTTTATAAGAAATTTAAAAAAAAAGAAAAAGAAAGAAAGAAAGAAAAAAAACGTTACTTAGCTTCAATTTAAAAATTTCCAAATTTTCCTTCGATATGCTTATATAACATCTATTTAATTTAATTCTATAACTGCCAGACATTTTACGCAAGTTTTATAAAAATATTTCACATGTTTACCAAAACTTTTATTTAAAACTACTGAACATAATAAATTAAATTATATCTGCGCGTTATATGTTTAAAACTTTTTATTTAAAAAAATTCTGGTTCAAATCAACAATTATTCATTTGGTTGAAGTGATATTGACTGCTATTGGTAGTTTTAGTGTTAAAAATCCTAACTTTCTTCGAATTAATTTTAACCCTTCTTTGCATTGTGATGGAAATTTCCATCACTGTTTATTTAACTTTTAATAAATAAATCAACTTCTTCGCCACTACTATATTTATATAGAAATATTAATGTAGTAAATTTCCCCGTGAACTATGTTGCTGAACAAAGTTAAAAATCTATCTTAAAATTTCTGGTGTCTAATATTTAATATATGTATAAAAAAACAATTGTAAAAGAAAAACTCATGCAAAGAAGGGTTAACCATTTCTAAGGCAGAGGAAGTATTTATTCCACTTAATTTTAATTATCAAAATCCAAATTTGCATCAGAAATATTAAATAAAATTTTGCTTTATAATGCATGTGACGAAAAGCACTTAATTGCTTTCAAATCAATTTGTTAAATTCTGGTGGCATTCAATTATTTCAACATTCTAGCAACTGCATTAATTTGCCTTATAAAGGGTTAATACATTCTCAACCGGAAACAAGAATTCTTGTTTTTATTCAACCAAATATCATTGACTGAGGACGTTGTTTCTATCTTATAATGTATTTATATCTTGTTGCCTATATTTTTTTTTTAGATTGTAAGATATTTTAAATTAAACACGTACACATTGAAAGATCTGTACAGACGCATAAACTTGAGAAACCTATCTAGGAATTCAATTTACGAAAGACATTCAGAAGAGAAACGAGCTTCTACTGTTTTATAACCCATATTTCACAAAAACAGGGTTGAGTTGGGTTGATTATTGACGGCCAATTATCTACACTAGGGATATAGGCCCGGGGGGAGTGCCCTTCGTGGGGGTCTTTCTAAGGGAACCTAATCCGTATTTACGCATGGATAAATCCACGGCTCGAAGAAAACCACGAAAACTCCGAACGATTAGGCCGACGGGCGCGATTGGGATCGAACCCAGCACCTCCCGTCTACCAGCTTCGAGAGCACAACCTCTCAGCCACTGGTGGGGCTTCACAAAAACAGACCGATGCGAATGTGTTAACATCTTACATAAGTCTTTGATAACTAATATTCCCAAATAATGTCTGATTTAACTGATAGTCGTGCCTCTATACAGCATCTTATTAATTGGACAAATGTGGGGCACAGAACGAGTCTGAACATCCTGGAACTATTGAATTGCTTATCTGCAAGACACTCCATCCACTTTCAGTGGATCCCGTCACATGTTGGGCTGAGAGGAAACGAAATAGCCGACGGCTTGGCCAAGTCTGCCTCAGCCGAAGATCTCCAGGAAGATATAATATTAACCTATAGTGAAATAGCTTCGATTAAGAAACAAGAATTAAATTCACTTTGGAGAGTACCTCCTATTCATCAATGGTACTTTATTAAAACACCAGGATGGTCTCTCCAACTTAATCTTTGTAGGAAACAACAGACGGCACTCTCACGCTTTATGAGTGGTCACTTAAGAGAGCTATCTTTCCATCAGGGCCAGAAAACATTTTCTGAGTGTCATCGGTGCCCGGGAGTCCAGGCCTCTCCTCTGCATATTATCAAATGCCTAAATTTTACCCGCTGTAAAATCTTGGAAAATCCAGCGCTCTTTCATGATTTTCTGGAAGTCTTTGGTTTTGTGGAGATGGTTTAGCATAGCTAAACCATCTGGGATTAGAACAATGTCATATGTCGTGGAATTATTGCTAATCTGTTATTTTTCAGTGACATAATGCATATTAAAAACCATTTATGCATTCTTTGATATTTATATATTAATTCACTCATCATACTATGTATAAATGTATATTTGCAACTAACACTGATTGTTTTTAATGTATTATACAGGGTGGTTCAAAAGAGCATGTCCAAATGTTACGTGTGGGTGTATCACGTCATGAGGAGCAAGAATCTGGGAATAGGATCTGGGGGTCGGAAACGCGATCCTGACGGTGCAATTGTGTCATGATCATGACGCAAGGAAAAGATAACAAACGGTGTAAAAAGACCTTTATTTTACTAAAAATTTAATCGAAGTACAAAATACAAATGAAAAATGTTAAAACTCATAACAAGTGCTCAAAATGTGCCCCATGAGCCGTGATACATGCTTCATATGGCGCCGCATGGAATCGCGAACACGTTCCAATTGACGAGGAGTCTGCCGGACACGTGCCGCCGCTTCAGCGATCCGTGCCATGAAGTCCATCGCCGATGGAACGGGTGTCTCGTACAACATAGACTTAATATATCCCCAGTGGTAGAAATCTAGGGGGATTAGGTCCGGAGATCGCAGTGGCTACCTTACAGTGCCGCCTCTGCCAATCCAGCGGTTACAATCCAATTGGATCGTCACGATCGCGTTTCCGTCCTCCAGTTCCTATGTAATTCTTGCTTCTCATATCCTGACACACCTACACGTGCCGTTTGGACATGACCTTTTGAACCCCCTGTATACTGTAAAAATAGACGAATGTTTCTTAATCTACGAAAATATAATACATTCACATACAAAAATATGCAATAATCTTTTCCGTTTTACCCACGATTCCGAAAAGTCAATGTGTTAATTGGGTGGTTTCATAGATATTTCTTTCAATTCAATTTATTCATAATTTTTACCAATTTCCCTTTATGTTGTTAACCCCTTAATAGTTTTGCCCAAACGCCTCTCGGGCAAGAAGAGTTTACTGGCTTCGTTACTAAAAGCTATTGGTTATCACTAATTTTTATCTGTAATCTTCACTTTATTAATTAGCAGATATTTTTCGATTATACAAGGAAACTATTTTAGTACGGAAAAAGTGGTATATTGACCCTATTTTTAGTTTATTGTGTCAAAAATATGAAACTGTTAACCCTTTCCGGCACAGTGGTCCCACTCTGGGCACACCTAATTTTAATTCAAAACTTGCATTCGACATCAAGAATATTTAATAAAATTTTGTTTCTAAAATGAAAGCTTAAAATAAGGAATTCTTATTTTCTAAAAAAGTCGTTTGTAAATTCCGGTGTCAGTCAATTTCTTATTTTACGAACAGACTTTGTCAGTGCCGGAAAGGTTAAGGGGTTAATTACTATATTCCCTAAGACTTTTCATTTCGTTATTTAATAATAAGAAAAAGCTTTTCTTAAAAACTCAGGCATTTCAAGATTGTATAAAATCATTGCTGAGCGAAGGATAAACCGAAACTATTCTTTGATAGTCATTTATTTCTTCCCTTAAAAGAAATTTATTTAGCCTTAAATCATTTAAGTTAAAATTTAAACTATGCTAAAACTAACATTTTTTGAAGTAGTGGAGAAAAGTATGAATGAAATATTGTTCTTTAAAATTTTCCATTATATCTGTGTAATTTTTCATCCTTAAAAATAACTTTGCAGCTTTATTTTCGAACCATTTAAAATAAAAAATGTCTATCTGTTTTTCTGTCAGACAGCTTAAGATTAAATTTAGCGTTAAAACTGCTTTATAAATAAAAGAACAGGAATTTTTTTTTAAGCTCTCAGGCTGTAAATGTTTAGTGAAATTCTTCTGATTCAGTAAAATATGCGTTGAAAATATATAACTGCTGTATAGTCTTTCTGCTTTAAAAGAATTTTGTTTTTGGCATAATATATTGTTTTATAGTAAAATATAAATATTGTCGCTTAGCCTTCAAATTTAAATTTCGAAACTACAGTAGAACTCCAATTATCCGAACTCCGACTATCCGAATCGCTGATTATCCGAATCGCTTTCAGAATTTCAGAAAAAAAATTAAGACGGAAACGTATTGCGATTCGCAAAATAATGATTATGTCTATGCGCGCTATATTGTCCTTCCCTCCGCGATTCTAGTAAAGGCGCAACACGAACATTATTGGGATGATGAGTCACCGTTTCATAGTGCAGTTTGATTATTGGCTGTCGTCCGTTGCCAGGTGGCCGGCCCGGCCCACCTGGGTTTCAGACTCTGGGTTTTAAATTCTAAATGACGATGAACTTATTGAAAATGTGAGAGAAGAAAGTGTCGAGGAAAAAGATGACCTTCATGTCGAAGTTGAAGCAGACACGGCACCATCATAGCTACTGAAGCATTTGCCGGCCTTGAAACTGCTTTGAAGTGGATGGAGCGTCAGCCTGAGTGTGACCACATGCAACTTCTCACTGTCAAGCGGATGCGCGACTTGGCTGCCTGAAAACGGATGAAGACTGTCAAACAGCTTACTTTGATCGAGATGTTTAGCAAGCAATATGACTTTCATTTACAGTACGATTCGTACATACTGTACAGCACTTGTAAGGTACGCTTAACATGTAAAAGTGTTCCCTTTTTATTTAATTAATTAAAATATCCTTTCCTTGAAGGATAGTTTTTTCTCCCATTTTCAACATACATACCGTAATTAATTAAAATATACCCTTTTTTCGGAAAAAATCCAATTATCCGAATTTTTGATTATCCGAATGAGGTCCGGTCCCAATTGATTCGGATAATTAGAGTTCTACTGTATATTGAAAGCATAGCAACCAGCTTTTAAGCTTTTTTCTTACCACTAAAATTTAATAGTATATTTTGTCTTATTTAATCGTCGAAATCAGCGCCAAAGTTATTCAATATTTAGACTATATCCTTAATTTCTTTCGCTGTACTTTATTATTCCAAATTTATTATCATTTTTTTTAATTTTACATCTATCCTCTTTATTGTAATTGTTCCTTTATCTTGTAGTTAATACTACATCTTAACTTTTCTCAACGGCTCAAATTAATACAAGACACTCTATTTGCAATATTAAGTTGGCATTAAGTTTATTGCAACTCGGAAACCCCTTAACCGAGATCAACTGTTCGGCAGCTGTTCGGCGCCGAAGTCAAAAATTTCTATCAATTTTTATTAGTAAAAAAAAAAAGTAACAGTTTGCAGCTATGATTAAAAGTACAATTTATTCTTTTTCAATATCCGCTGAATGTTAATATTCAATTTTTTTGCCGAATAAATTTCAATTGATCGATTTCATAGCTTAATCCTTCAATTAAATTTATTTATAATTTTTAACGTTTTCACTTTGAATAATTAGTTAAATTTACATGGGTTTCCTGTATTGGTATTAAACAAGAAAGAAAAATCTTACTTTAAGCATAGATTATGAAACACTTTTCAACATATTCAGAATGCAGTAACAAACTTTTTCCGTTTAATAAGATAAAAAAAAGAAAAGTGCCCAGTTAAACTGATGGCATTGAGCTCACAGGATATTCGCACTAATTGTATATTATACTCTTATTTCAAAGAATAATGCTCCTCGAAAAATAAAGAAACCGACAATAAATTAAGGAGGAATTAGCCTACCGTTTCCCCTCTTTATACTTAACCAATGAACCCCCAAAACTAATCAGAAAAGCGCCTTATCACAATAAACCTATATACAAAATTTGAAGCATATCGGCTAATTCTGCATGAAAAACCCATTTATCTAAATTAAGGGGGGGGATTAGTCCCCGTCCCCCACTTTATATTTAACCAATGAACAAATAAAACTAATCAGGTAAACGCCTTATCACAATGAACCAACATACAACATTTGAAGAACATCGGATAATTCTACATGAAAACCCCATTTATCTAAATTAAGGGGAGGGGGATTAGCCCCCGTCCCCCCCTTTATACTTAACCAATGAACCCCCAAAACTAATAAAGTAAGCGCCTAATCACAATGAACCTATGTACAAAATTCAAGTACATCGGATAATTCTGCATGAAAAACCCATTTATCTAAATTAGGGGGGGGGGATTAGTCCCCCGTTCCCCCCGTATACTCAACCAATGAAACCCCAAAACTAATCAGAAAAGAGCTTTATCAAAATAAACCTATAAACAAAATTTGAAGTAAAACGGATATTTCTATCAAGATTTATTGCGTTACGTACATACCTACATATATACATGCATACAGAAAAGGCGGGTACATTAGCTCTCAGGCTTTGATAGCCTGTGAGCTAAAAAGTGATATCTAAAAGGTACATTTGAAAACCCAATTTCAGAAATTACCTCCATAGTCGGAAAAGTACTCAAATTCTTTTATGAAGTCCTGTATATGATCAATAGAGTTGTATATACACTTCCAACAGTTATCGCTCATAGGTAGACCCGAAATTTTTTGTGTGTCCCTGTAAATAAACCATAAAATTGTATGCACCCTATATGCTACAGTAAGCTTCTTTTAGATAAGTACAGTAAGCTTCTTCCTGATATACCTCAGTGATGTACATCAATAAATTTCAATTGGTTTTAAATATAGTAACAACATTAAAATACATTGAAAACGATTTTTGCGTATAATAGACGTAATGCAACGGAATTCTTTTGAGTGCCCCTATACAAGAAAAGTAAATGCTGTACTCTTCATTTTCAATACCGAACATTCCATAGTAAACTTCAATAACATCTATCAATTACATGGTAATCCGAGTATATTTACCCGTTTTAGAACACAGACCGACATACCAAATTCATCAACACTTTTGAACTTTGTTGGAAAGTGTTAAAAATTTGTAAAATTAAACAAAATACCTTTAGAGCATAAAAGTGCCCAAAGCAATTTTCTTTGGCTGATTTACTTTCTCTCTTATAAAAAGTTTATTTATCCCTAAAGCCTTTAAATCAAAACTTAAAATATGTTAAAACTAAGACTTTTTCTAGTAGTGCAAAAAACATAGGAATAAGAAAGCAATTGTTCTATAAAACTGATCAAAAATTCCGTAAGTTTTTATATATACTGCAAAATATAATAAATTTGAATTTTTTCCTGTTTTAAAAGAATTTTGCTTTTGGCATAATATATTGCTTTATAGTAAAAATATAAGTAATGTTTCATAGCCTTCAAATTTAAATTTTAAAACCATTGAAAGTATAGCAACCAACTTTTACGTCTTTTCTCGCCACTAAAATTGAATAGTAAATTTTAGCTTATTTAAACATTGAAATCTATAAGTAAATTACAGATTATTTAAGTCAAAAATTTGTATCAAATTTTATTAGTAAAAAAAAATGTTAAAGTTGTCAACTATGATTGAAAGTATAATTTACTTTTTCAAAATCTGTTTATTTTTTATATTTAAATTTTTTTTATCCAATAAATTTTAATTGATCTATTTGATAATTTAATTCAGCAATTAAATTTATTTATAATTTTTAACGTTTTCACTTTAAATTTAAATTTACATGGTTTTCCATTTTTGTTATTAAGCAAGAAAGAAAAATCATGCTTCAAGCACTGTTTATGAAACACTTTTCAACGTATACAGAAAACTGTTACAAAACTTCCTCGTTTAATCTTTAATAAGATAAGAACTGTTATCTAAAAAAATACATTTGAAAACCCAATTTTAAAAATGACCGACCATAGTCGGAAAAGTATTCAAATTATTTTGTGAAGCCCTGTATATATATCTATATATTGGTATATATACTGCATATTATGCTAAAATTTACTTCAGTCGGGAAACGCATAGCCTCGGTTGAAAATTCCCTTTCAGGAATTTTCGTCAGTAAACGGAAATGTACTCGAATTATTTTGTGCAGTCTTGTATATAATCTATAGTATTTATACACACCCAGTAATATGCAACAAATTACTTAAATTTAAAAACGCATACCACAACTGAAAGCGCACTTCCAGCAATTAGCGTTCATAGACAGTACTCTAGCCGAATTACTTTGTGTGTCGCTGTAAATGAACCATAAAATGGTATGCATCTTATAAGCTACAGTAAGCTTCTAATAGTGCACCTCAGTGATGTATGTCAAATTCAATATATTGGAATTAAAGTAACATTATTGAACATCATTACTTTTTGTAGTAAGTATTACTTTGTGCAGTCTTGTATATGATCTAGAGAATTTGTACACACCCAGAAGTATGCAATAAATTAGTTAAATTTAAAAACGCATACGACAACTGAAAACGCACTTCCAGTAATTAGCGTTCATAGACAGTACTCTAACCGTATTACTTTGTGTGTCGCTGTAAATGAACCATAAAATGGTATGCATCTTATATGCTACAGTAAGATTCTTGTGGTGCACCTGAGTGATGTGTATCAACTTCAATATGTTGGAATTAGAGTAACATCATTGAAATACATTGCTAACGATGTTTCCCCATAACAAACTATAATGTAACATAATTCTTTTGAGTGATCCTGTAAACGAATTATAAATGCTATACACTACGTTTTGAAAACCGAACATGCCATACTAAACATCAATAACATATATGAATTACATGGCAATTCTAGTATATTTACGTGAATTAGAGCTCGGACAGACAGACAGATAGCTAGACGGCCAAACAAACGGAATTCAAAAAGTCCTTCCGGCCTGTACCGGGAGGAAAAGGTAACTTTCCCATATCTTCGTTTTAAAATTTTAGCTAATGTTACACGAAAACAGCAAGTTAAAATGCAAAGAAACGTTTACAAAAGATTCGTTAATACTGAATTTGAATAAGAAATTCGCCAAATTATTGAACAATAGCCAAATTGACTTCATTTATAAAAACTTATTTTGGTCGCCAAATTTGGCGATATTTCGCTAAATGTTGCCAATTTTGGCGATAATTTGGCGCTAACGGATATGAATATATAGTTTTATTCGTATGATTGGGAAAATTATTACAACAATGAAAGAAAATAATTTGCGAGTAATCGCGTTAATGTGCTGTTGTGTTTCAAAATGTCAGCCACCCTAGAATTTCAAACTGCTCTATCTCAACCATTTTTTAAGATAGAGGTAAACCAAAAAATGCTCTGGAATCCTTGTATCAAGGCCTAACACGTAATTAAAAAATAAATTTTAATTTTTAATTTTTTTGTATATTTATTTTAGTTTTAAATTTTTAAATGGCCGCCATCTTGAAACAAAATGGCGGACCAAGCTGGCCAACGAACTCGGTCGAGACATTGGTGAGCTTAATACACACAATTAGTTTCATCAAAATCGATTTATAAATACGAGCGTTATCGTATGACATAGGCCAGATATATATATATCTAAAACACTTTTCAACTATGTTGGAAAGTGTTAAGAAAGAAGAAGAATTTATTTTTAAAACTGTCATATATTGCAAAAATTATACATAATCCCTTTTGAGCATAAAAGTGCCCAAAGCATTTTTCTTTGATTGATTTACTGTTTCTCTTATGAAAACTTCCTTTATCCTGAAATCGTTTAAATCAAAATTTAAAATATGTTAAAACTAATAATTTTTTCAAGTACTTAACGAAAAAAAAAAAGAGATTGTTCTTTAAAATTGTTCAATATTTCTGTACATATATTTTTTTATTTAATAAAGAACCTTCCCGGGGAAACTTTTACAACCACTTAAAAGAAAAAAGCATTTTTTACACAGCTGAGGATTAAATTTGACATTAAAAGTACCTCATAAATAAAAGAAGAAGAAATTTTCAAGCTTATAAGCTATACATATTTATTGAAGCTGTGTTGATTCAGTGAAGTTTGCGCTAGAAAAATATAACTAATGTATATAATGAATTTCAACTTTTCTCCTTTAAAAGAAATTCTGGTTGTGGCATAATATGACATTTTACAAAAAAATAAAAAATAAAAATTAAGTGATGTTGTCTAACTTTAAATTAAAATTTCAGACTTCCTTTCAGTCAATATTGAAAGTATAATTTATTCTTTCAACATTGATGTGGTTTAAAAATTTGGAATGTTTTTCGATTCAATTTAAATTGATAGATTCATAGATTAATTTATAAAATAAAATTTATAGTACATTGCTTCCATTTTTCCGGTTTTATTAATACCAGTACTTCTGAAGAAAAACTTTCGCTTAACAATATTTGCAAGAAAAACTATTATCGAGGTACGTTTCTACAAAATTTGCAAAAAACATCTAATAAGAAGATTTTTCTTTGGAAAAAGAGGTATTCAAAAAATGGACCGAGTGGAAGTCTTGATTTTACATCTTTTTAAACATTTACTTTTCGAAATGTAAAAATACAATGCCGCATACTCATTCAAAAACCTTTTAATTGATAAAATGTCCTTTAAAAATTACTTACTGGTATATGCTTTATTTTTCGACATAGTTGCAGTCGTTGTCCAAGCATTTGTTAAGAGCCTACATCAATCCTGCGAAAAAATGCGCAAGCCAATGTTAAGTCTATGGGAAGGTTATTGAACGATTTCGCGATCGAATTTTAATATTTTTAAATGATTTTTTTTTTTGCATAGGATAGCTGAGGTCAATCTCTAACGTTGTTAGTTTTTAATTTTTCGATTTTGGTTCCTGTTTTTTTTTAATATATATATATAAGGGTACTTTCACTTTCAGAACCGGTTCCGAAATAAGAAATGTCTGCTTATTTAAAAACTGTAACTGAAATCGAAAAAGTAAAAACTAACAATGTTAGGGATCTACCTCAGCTATCCTATGCAAAAAAAATCATTTAAAAATATTAAAATGCGAGCGATAAATCACGCAAGAACCTTCCCATAGACTTAACATTAGCTTCAGCGTTTCTTCACGTGACTAGGGTAAGCTCTTAAATCTGGGTACAAGTTTTTGTATCTCGAAGTCATAGAAGTTTACCGCCTGTTGTCGAAATCATATTTCAACTTCGATTCTGATCTCATCATCGTCGTGGAAATTTTGTCCTGCAAGAGGTTTCTTTGGTAAATGAACAAGTGGCTAGGTACAAGGTCAGAGATCACTGATGGCCTACCTATTTCTGGGTTCTTCATGAAAATTGGTCCTACCTCCAGAGAAAGCACAACACCATTTAGTTACATTATGTCGATTCATAATGTTCCCATAGACGGAAACGATTTATTTGTGAATATCCGCTGGACGCTCACCTTTTGCACACCGCCCACTGAATATTAGACCTGAGCGCTCCAGAGAAAGCACAACACCATTTAGTTACATTATGTCGATTCATAATGTTCCCATAGACGGAAATGATTTATTTGTGAATATCCACTGGACGCTCACCTTTTGCACACCGCCCACTGAATATTAAGCCTGAGCGCTTCAGAGAAAGCACAACACCATTTAGTTGCATTATGTCGATTCATAATGTTCCCATAGACGGAACCAATTTGTTTGTGAATATCCGCTGGACGCTCACCTTTTGCACACCACCCACTGAATATTAGGCCTGAGCGCTCCAGAGAAAGCACAACACCATTTAGTTACTTTATGTCGATTCATAATTTTCCCATTGACGGAACCAATTTATTTGTGAATATCCGCTGGACGCTCAGCTTTTGCACACCGCCCACTGAATATTAGGCCTGGGCGCTGACACAAATATTGATGCAGTCGTAGGCGGAAATTTTTCAGCGTGTGTACGCTCCCTTGAAATTCAATACCAATAATTTCTAAAAGTTTTCTCAGATTGATTTGTCTGAGATTAAATAAGTCAAAGAAAACTTTTAGAAAATACTGGGGTGTAAAATTAGGGGACCGTACAAAGGTTTTATAAAATCGGCCCACGAGCGCCGCCATTTTTGTGCCAGCGCTCAGGCCTAGTATTCAGGGGCGGTGTTTTGCATGAAGAAAACGTATGACGGAACGTACTTCACATCTGGCGGGATTTTGAATTGGCACAGACATTATAAACATGTGCTACACGAAACAAACTCACCATACAAACAACGAATGACTGCGAGGGAAAGGTCAAGTGTTCAAGGTTGCAGTATGTGTTACCAACGCACTCATTCAAACTATTTCTTTCCTGCTATCTGAAGTGTATCCAGCCTATCTTGATCACGTTATAGCTAAGAGGCGTGGAAGTATCACAGTTTGTCCCCTTCGTAGCTGCGATATAATTGCTCTCAAATTTCGATAAACTAAATCAATTTTCTTCCCACTGAAATTTAATTGCTCGTTTGCATAGATTAATTTATTTCACTTGAATTTTAATTTTTGTCGGAGCATAGCTCCAGTTTCTCATGGAGAATTATACATTTTTCTTGTCGATAGCTAGCAAATTATCACTCGCAATGACACCAAAATTAGACTGGACGTCGATACTTCCACAATCTCGCCGGGGATCGGAAATTCAAAATATTCGTCAACCCTAACGCCCCGAAACGGCAAAAAAAATTTCATTTTTCCCGTAAAGATAACATTGCAATTGCTTAATTTTAATTGAAAAATGAGCTTCGTTGTTGTAACTTTCATTGTTGACTGGAGGCGGCACCGCACTAATTCGTTTACTTTTCACCCTACCTTGATCACATGGCAGTTCAACAACTGACAGAAATCAGCCTATCTTGATCACGTTATAGCTAAGAGGGGTGCAAGTATCACAGTTTGTCCCCTTCGTGGCGATATAATTGCTCTCTTACGCATTAAACAACATTATTGCCAACATCACTCGTATTTATTGCCAATATTTGCTACAAACCCAACAACGGAGCTAGACTAGGCATATATTCATGTATGTAAGTATGTATGTAAGTATGTATGTAAGTATGTAAATATGTATGTAACTTTGTCTATCACATACAAATCAAATTATCATTTATGCCAAACTTTTAGCAGATATATTATTTTGTCTAATTACATTTTTCAATTTTGTATGTTATGCATTGACAGAGATCACTCACACAATCAATCCATATAAGATGATGCTTTTACGTGAAATTCAGAACACTTTCCCTGCCCCACTACAGATTTATCGCACTTTATTGCGAGCTCTAAAACCCTGGAAAGAGAACATATTACCCATGAATATCAAAACATATGGTTTATCTGTTAAAAAAAACAGTAAAACAGTAGAAAGTTCAACGACTTTGTGTGAGGCAATTCCATGCACGCAACAGAAAGTAATCAGGAATACCCTAAGCCACCATTTATACTAGGAAAAGCCGACACTAGAAAAACACTATGGTGAAAGAAAATTGTATAAGTTGTCTCTGAATCTGTTATGGACTTAGCTCTTATTGTCTTTACAACTATTAATATTGATGGCAGAACGCAGCATTCAGACCTGAGACTACTAAAATTAGCACAGTCTGTTGTTCATCCCCGCTCTCTAAAGTGGACATTTAATTATTGACATTTTCATTGATAATTATTGGGTTGTTCGGAAAGTTCCTTCCGTTTGAGAAAACCAATTTGCACCGGAAAATTCTATCCTTTAATTATTAGACATTGATTTCGGTATCTAATGTCTAATAATTAATGGACAAAATTTTACGGTATGAATTGGTTTTCCCAAACGGATGGAACTTTTAGAACAACCCAATAGTTATAATATGATGAATGCGATTGAAAACCGCTCCAAACAACTAAACCCCAAGAGCCATTTGGTGGCTTATCTTTTTTTAACCCTTTCAGGGGCAAGCAATTTTGTTCCCGTAACGTCGAATTCACACCGGTATTTACGAAAAAAAATTTTCAAAATAAAGAAAAGCAATTTTCAACTTTTCCCGCCAAAGTTTAAAAAGTAAAACTTCATTAAAAGTTTCTGGTTCGAATCGGATTAAAATTAGGTGGTATATAATATATACCACCGCCCCTCAAAGGGTTAAAGCAAAATAATAGCCTACTCAATGTGTTAATCGTTTAATTGTGTTTTGTGAATGTGCCTTTCAATAAAAATTGACGAACATCCACAATAGATTTCTTTTCTTTTCTTTCTTTTTCTTTTTTCTTTTAAATGCGTTTTTACAACATAGCTCCGACAACTCGGCTTCACGAAAATACCAATTATTTATAATTTTAACACTTTAAATTTTTGTAGTCAGTTAATAATACCCACGTTTTACATTTTTTATATTTAAATATGCAGAACAGCTTGTTTTAAAAATTCATTTGATGAGAGATTATATAAAATCACTTTTGTGCAAAAGAAAATCCCAAAGCGGTTTTTTTTCGATCATTTGTTTCCTCTATTAAAAAACTTTGTTTAACTTTAAAGCATTTAATAAAACTTTTTAAAAAGATTAATATTTTTTGAAGGAATCTAAAGCATATGGATGAAAGGCCTCTCTATACATTTTTACATTATTTCAGTATATTTTTTTCTGAAAAGAATTTTCACAGTAATATTTTATAACTTGTTAAAAGAAAAGTTCTTTTTTTTTCTTTCGGTAACTTAAGACTAAATTTAATATTAAAAATATTTCATCCATAAAAGAAGTAGAATATTTCAAGCTTTTTGGCAATATATATTTAGTGAAAGTCTAATGATTGAGTAAAGCTTACCTTAGAAAATGTATTTGCTGTATATAATGAATTTCAAATTTTCTCCTTCAAAACAATCTGTTTTGACATATGGCGTGTTATAAGAAAAATTTAAGTAATGCTGTCTAGTTTCAAGTTTTAAAAAAAATCGTCAGTAAAATTCGTCGTTAAAAATATAATTTACTTTCAAAACATCGATATAGCTAAAATTTGAAATATATACATATATTATACTTTGATCAACAGATTCATTTATCGATTAAAGTTTATTATATGTTTTAAATCTGTTTTTACACTGTTTTATTTCATTTAACTTGGCACATGTATGGAAAGATTGTAATCGATTTTTCACATATTTCCTGATATGCTAAAATTATAAAAAATATTTGCACAGATGCGTTTGCGATGACAATACAGCATTTTAAATATAAATTATTACACTAATTTTAAGATACTTTTCCTCGATAAATCGACAAATACTCTTTCAAATAAATAATATGATTGCAACAATATACGAGTTTCAGCAATCAAGTTAATTGTGCGGCAAACAACAATCACTAATATATGCCAACTGGCTGAGAATTTGCAACAATGAAATATTTTAGACACTAAAATGTAGACAATAAAATATAACTAAAAATAAAGAGCGTAATATATTTTTTTAAATGTGATTTTATTAAAATTTAATTTTGGTATAGTTTTAGTATTATGTAAATTTTGATTATTCTGTAAAAAAATAACTATTAAAATTTCCATCTGCTGGTGTATTAAGTATAATTCTGATTGATAACGTGTACGAATTCGGCTGCAGAGGAATATTCGTAAAGGCTCGAAACCCACTTTAAGGTGGAAGTATCTATCTGTTTAGCTGTGGTGTTCAGTAAATAACCATAGAATATCCCTAAATATTATCATACTAGGGGATCCGTCCCGGGCTTCCCGAGTTACAAAATATAGATGAAAGCCATTATTTTAATTGAAAACTCTAACAGATTTTTTTACATTTAATATATATATATATATATATATATACAGGGTCATTCATAATTCCCTCCGGGGTTTCGAAACGTTATAGTAAAAAAACGAAGACGAATATGAAAAAAAGAAACATATGAAATTATTCCGAAACTATTCAAGTTTTACTTACATACATTACAGGTGTTCTATGTGTGAACCCTTGGTCACACGGCATACATCCATGCGATAGTCCAGTTCCTGCCATACTCCGTTTCTTTAAATCTGAATCAGTGGTGTCAGTTCAACGGGCCTTTCGTAATAAATATCGAAAACAGGGACCAACTGACAAAACAATTCATGTGTGGTACCGGAAATTTAAAGAAACGGAGTATGGCAGGAACTGGACTATCGCATGGATGTATGCCGTGTGACAAAGGGTTCACACATAGAACACCTGTAATGTATGTAAGTAAAACTTGAATAGTTTCGGAATAATTTCATATGTTTCATTTTTTCATATTCGTCTTCGTTTTTTTACTATAACGTTTCGAAACCCCGGAGGGAATTATGAATGACCCTGTATATATATATATATATATATATATATATATATATTGATTGCCCACTAACAAAACCAAAAATCATTTTTATATGAAATTAAATAAAGATCATGCACTCGTGACATCATAATTCAATTTTATTATTTAACAGAATAATAAGGCTACTATAATTTGTAACTCGTGCTATAGCCAGTCTGGACACATTGCTGTTATCATTATCTTTTTACGCGTGAAGGTTTCTCTAATATGGTACTCCATTCTGAAATTTGATAATTTTGGAAATTCTATATTTGAAAAACGGCATAATCATTAGATTTGAAATTTATACCAAGAGAATTATATCAAGAAAAATACAATTTTTTACCTTTTCTAGCGCAGTTTGTCAGACAATTTTGTGACAAATACTTTTCGAGCTATTAATTTTTTCAGTAACTTCAAATGTTTCATTTTCCGAGATTAATCTATGGCAACGATTATCGAAAATCCCAGTCGTCAGCAACGCATAGCTTCTTATTACAGAGGATATCCCTAATATATTTGAACTCATATTTAACGCGTTTTTTAAGACAAAACATTATTTTTTTTTTAGAACGTAAATGCAGCAAAAAAAAATAGCGTTAAAGAACTAAAATATACATGGAATCATATTGAAATGCTACACGTTCAAAAAAATAAATAAATATATTGGCAAATTCGCAAAACAATTAAACTATAACCGTTGTATAGAAAATCACAAACAAGACATTTCCATGAAAACAACTTTATACAATGACTTTTAGAAATAGAGTTTTGATTTCTCTTTCATTATTTTTTCTTTTTACTTAAAGAACAAAGGAAAGTATGGTACTCACGATTTCTCTCTCTGTGTGTGTGTGTGTGTACCTCCTCCTAAATACTAGGCCTGCGCACTGACACGAAAATGGCGGCTGTCGTAGACGGATTTTAGGTAGATTTCGAAAGAAATACTACCTATTACATTCTCCACTATGTTGAAATCTCTGAAAAATTTGTGCAGATCTACGCCGATCATGACTCCTAGAACCCAACACAACCCGCAGTTCAAAACTTTATCTATCTATCTATCTATCTATCTATCTGTCTATCTATATCACTTTTTTATGGACACGATAACTTCCATAATTCTGCACAAATCTCTTCTAAACTGATACATAAAATCAAGGGGTATAAAATCTCGGGCAAGATCGTTAGTGGGCAAAATCGAACCAGCGGTAAGAGGGGGAACTGAGGTTTTTTGTGAAAACAGAGAAAACCCCATAACTGCTTAGTTATGATACATATCGAATCCGTTTAAAGTTATTATTACTTCTAGGAAAAGGGCAAAAAATTTATGCATAACAGGTGTTTGATATCATTCAAAATGGCCTCAAGGGGGGGGGGGAGGAGAGGAATAGGGGTTTAAGAAGTAAAAAATTCATAACTGCGTTAAGTCACAAAATATCAAATGCGCTTAAATTTATTATAAATCTTCTTAATATTATCTACAAATTTTATATTGACAAGTTTTTTGTAGGATCAACTCTTACAGCAAAAATAATAATAATAATAAAAATAGAATCCTGCCAGCTCCGCCTACAGGTACAGGTAGATTTCGAAGTGGGATCTCCCAACTGAAGCATCAGGGCATAAAGGTCCTTCCTCTGCAATTGCCAATAAACAGGCGCCCCACGATCTGCGTCTTCGAAATCTGCCTGTTCCTGTTGGCAGAGCCGTTAGGGATTTTTTTTTTCAACATTTGTACAGTTACCTGAATAAACACACCAGTAAGGTCTACAAGTTTCCCTTCGCCTTATTTTTCTGAGATCAAATAAGTCAAAGAAAACTTTTAGAAATTACTGGTGTGTATATTCAGGGGACTGCACAAACGCTTAAAAAAATACGCTTACATTATCTGCCATTTTTATGTCAGCGCTTAGGTCTAGTATTCAGCGGGAAGTGGTGTGTGAGTGAACAATATAACTCCCAAATGGTACTTCCGGTTGAGCGTGCATTTGGTCTTAAAAATCCACCAACGGTGTGGTATTTAATCCATTTTTAAACCATTTTGCGACCGATGCTATATGGATAATCACCAGGGAAATGTCACAGAGTGTAAATGATAAGTATTGTGACGGTGTAATCAAGCATTAGAAACGCAGAAGTAACACCTCCAGTTAAGGAAAATCCCTGACGGCTCGGCCTACAAGCACAGGTCAGATTTCGAAGACGCAGACCGTGGGGCGCCTGTTTATTGGGAATTGCAGTAGAAATTATCTTTTTGCCATGATGCGGCAGTTGGGATCGCCCACTTTTAAATTTACCTGTGTCTGTAGGCGAAGCCAGCAGGAATTTTTTTTTTTTTTGTGTAAGGGTTGGTTCTATAAAAAACTTGTCAGTATAAAAGCTGTAGATAATATTAAGAGGATTTATAATAAATTTAAGCGGATTTGATATCTTGTGAATTGACAAAGTTACGATTTTTTTTCTTCTTAAACCCCTATCCCCCCCCCCCCTTGAGGCCATTTTTAACGATATCAAAAATCTGTCATTCATAATTTTTTAGCCCTTTTCCTAGAAGTAATAATAACTTTAAACGGATTCGATACGTATCATAATTAAGAAGTTATGGGGGTTTTCGGTTTTCACAAAAAGCCCCCCATTTCCCTCCCCCTTGGTTCGATTTTACCCATTAACGAACTTCACCGAGATTTTATGCCCTTGATTTTATGTATCAGTTTGGAAGATATTTGTGCAGAATTATTGAAGTTATCGTGTCCATAAAAAAGTGATATAGAATGATAGATAAAGTTATCAACTTGGGGTGGTTTTGGGTTCTGGTAGTCATAATCGGCGTAGATCTGCAAAATTTTTCCAGAAATTCCTACATAGGGGATAATGTAAGTATTTCTTACGAAATCTACCTAAAACGGGAAATTTATCGTACGAATCCAGCCGATTGCATTGTGTCAGAAATTTATAAAAATTCCTCCTTTTTTCGTATAACGTGTGCTCATAAAATCTAATGGAATCACTCCAGATTTTGTTTTCGTTGAATGCATCGCATGTAGCCTGCGACCCCCAATAAAATTAACTTTTTTTTAGAGATTTTTGTTTACGCTCAACACAGAAAATGTTATGAAGTCTTCGAAATGCTTTTTCTTTAATTGTATTTAACACATACTATACTTTTTATAGAAATCTAATATGCTAAAAACTAATATGCTATGCTAAATATGCTAAATATGCTCTGCTCCATTTGGAAGTTATATCGTTCAATCACACCACCGCCCCCTGAAGGCTAGGCTTAAGCGCTGACATAAAAATGGCGGCTATTGTAGGCGGATTTTTTTAAGCGTTTGTACGTTCCTCTGAATTTACACACCATTAATTTCTACAAGTTTTTTTTTTTTTACTTATTTGACCTCGAAAAAAATAAAGGGAAGGAAAACTTGTAGACATTACTGGTGTGTTTATTCAGGGGATTATACAAATGTTAAAAAAAAAAAATCTGCTTACGACATCCGCCATTTTTGTGTAATCCAGACACACATATACACCTACAGCGAGAAAGAGAGATAAATCGTGATTACAATACATTCTTTTTTTTTTCTTTTTAACACATTCCAATATAGTTAAAAAGTGTTTATAACTTCGGTTTGTCTGTCTGTCTGTCCGTACTCTAAATCACGTAAATAGACTCGGATTGTTATCTAACTGATATGTTTTATTAGGCTTGACCATGACATGTTCCGTATCGAAAATGAAGTGCGTAGTATTTATAGTTTGTTTACTGGGGCACTCAAAAGAATTCCGTTACATTAGAGTCTATGGGGAAAATTCGTTTGCAGTGTATTTTAATGACGTTACACTGTTTCAAACCTATTGAAATTCGTATACATAACAGATATCGACAACACGATGCTTACTATAGAATTACTTGTGCGTATTTATCATTCATTTACAGAGACATACATAATAAATCGATTATAGTATTCCATGAGCAATAATTACTATAAGGTGCGTTTTCAATTGTGATATGCGTTTTTAACACTTTCCAACCTAGTTGAAAAGTGTTTATGACTTCGTTTGTCTGGCCGTCTGCCGTCTGTCCATGCTCTAACTCCCGTAAATATGCTCGGATTGTTCTGAAATTTTTGTATGTTATCGTCGTTTATTATGGCATGTTCCCTATTTCAACTGAAGTGTGTAGCACTTATAGTTTTTTTACATGGACAGTTGAAAGTATACCGTTACATTACAGTCAATGGGAAATAATCGTTTCAAGTGCATTTTGATAACGCTACGCAATTTGAAACATATTGAAATTGATATATAATTATGAAGCACATTAAAACATGCTTTTTGTAGAATATGAGGTGCAAAGCATTTATTATTCATTTACAGGGTCAAACAAAAGAATTCTGTTACACATCGTTCTATGGGGAAAAATCGTTTGCAGCGTAATTTAACCCCTTGGGGAAGAGCGACATGTATACGTGACGCATAAGATGCTCAGAATCCTCGATTATTCCCACCAGTTATTTGTTATTGTAAGCTTTGCCTTATGTAATCCTAGCATTTCTGCGATTCAAGTAGGCGGAAATTTCTGTTTTGAAAAACCGGTGGTAAAGATTAAAATTTCTGTAAAAGACGCTCCTCGCGAAGGGGTTAATGATATTTCACTATTTCAAACATAATGAAAATTATATACATTACTGAGGTGCACTATAAATTGCTCTCTTGTGTGCATTGCATTTATTTACAGGGACACACAAAAGATATTGGTTACAGTTTATGTGCGATATTTACAGTTTACGTGTGATAAGTGCCTTTTCAACTTTGGTTTGCATTTTTAAGTTTAGCTAAATTTTTTCATAGTACGTGTGTGTTTATAAACTCGGTTGATCCTATACAGGGCTACAGAAGGGAATTCGTATTACAGACTATGGGAGTTAATTGCTTAAGTGTAGTTTTTAATTATGTTTACGCATTTTTCTGCTGAACTATATTTAGTAGACTAATAGAAGTTTGTGGAATATAAATAAATTCATATACAGGGCAAAGCTAAGAAAAATATATATTGTCGTCTACGGTTAGTAATTGCTGCGAGTGAGTTTTAAGTTGCCTTTTAACTTAATATGTGGTGTGTACAAAAACCTTCAGATAATATACATGGCTGTACAAAAAATTTCGAGTGCATCTCCATCGAGTGGCGAAAATTGCTAAATGGGAATATTCTAACTGAACAAAATTTCATCATACTATATATCCGCATCTATTGATCAGCTGTTGATCATAATTACTGCACAAAATAATTCGACTACTTTTGTGACACTGGAAGGTAATTTCGAAAACTGTATTTTTCAATGTGTTATATGTTTTCTAAACTGTTTACTTACTTATCTTCTTTCACCTTATTTAACGGCGAAGTTTCGTTACAGTTTTCTGGCTGTGTTGGAAAGTGTTTCATAATCCATGCTTGATGCATGATTTTTCGTTTTTGTTTAATTTAACTAAATTTTTGCATAATACTTGGAGTGTATAAACAAATCTAACAACAACAAAAAAAAATCTATTAGAGTTTTCAATTAAACACGATTTTCATCTACGTTCCGTACATCGGGCATCTTTAATCCGGGTTCGATTACCCGTTATTATTAATAAATAAGCAATGCTTAGAATGAATCGTACTTCATAATCAATAATCATAATCAAAGATCATTTTCTGAAATCTTCCAAGATCCGTCCCTTCATATCAAAATGTTCGGATAACATAATTAGAGATATTTCCAAACATATTCATAGAGCTTGATTGAAATTCGATTTTCCAAATCCAATTTATTAAATTCGTGTACTAGTGCATATTTTTGAAGAATGGTTAAGGTACTTGACTATGTTGAATTCAATTGATCAGTTATCACAGTGATAACTGAAGAACAAAGGTCACAAAAGTTATCAGTATTATTACTATTATCGTTATCATTATTATTATTTTATTATTATTATTATTATTAAATAGAGTAGTAATTCATATTTACAAAGATATTTGGAAGGGACAAAGAAAGCAACTTATTAAGACAAAACAACTTTTACAACTTATTACAGCAAAACAACTTTTACAGCTTAGTAAAGCAAAACAACTTTTACAACTTTTTAATGCAAAAAAAGTTGGGATTCTTGTGCGTCGATTTCATGTTATAATCCTATGTAAAACAGCTGGCATTGACGTACATTTCTCGAAACTTACTAACACGATTTCAAGCATACTTTTTTATTTCAATAGTATTATAATTATCTGTATTTTTATCCTTTTGTTTAACATTTTAATTACGGGCTAGGACTGGTGGCTATTTTGATATTCACTGGTACAGCAATTTACAAAACCATTTCTTTGTGGTAGATTTCTGGTGGAAGTATCCTGGTATATATGTATGGCTGAGATTATTTGTGAGAAAGTGGTGCGATTAGAATAAAAAAATAATTGTTGGGACAATATATGTCCCAAACATGTAATCAAAGAGTTAATTGTAAAATAAATTCCTTTTTTAGCTCACAGACTATCAAAGCCTGAGAACTAATGTGCCCGCCCGTTCTGTATGTATGTACGTATGTACGTATGTACGTAACGCGATAACTCTTGACAGAAATAACCATTTTGCTTCGAATTTTGTTTATAGGTTCCTTGTGATGAGGCGCTTCCCTGATTAGTTTTGGGGCTTGATTGGTTAACTATAAAGGGGGGAACGGGGGGCTAACCCCCCTTAATTTAGATAAATGGCTTTTTCATGCAGAATTATCCAATTATCTTCAATTTTTGTATGTAGGTTCATTGCGATAAGGTTCTTTCCTTATTAGTTTTGGGGGTTCATAAGTTAAGTATACAGGGGCTAAGGGAGGGGGGGGGGGGGGTAATCCTCCCCCTTTAATTTAGATATATGAATTTTTCATGCAGAGTTATCCGATTTTCTTCAAATTTTGTATATGGGCTCATTGTGGTAAGGGGCTTCCCTGATTAGTTTTGGGGGTTGATTCGTTAACTATAAAGGGGGGGAACGGAGGGCTAACCTCCCTTAATTTAGATAAATGGCTTTTTCATGCAGAATTATCCAATTTTCTTCAATTTTTGTATACAGGTTCATTGCGATAAGGTTCTTTCCTGATTAGTTTTGGGGGTTCATAAGTTAAGTATAAAGGGGCTAAGGGGGGGGGTAATCCTCCCCCCTTAAGTTAGATATATGAATTTTTCATGCAGAGTTATCCGATTTTCTTCAAATTTTGTGGTAAGGGGCTTCCCTGATTAGTTTTGGGTGTTCATTGGTGAAGTGTAAAGGAGGGGAACGGGGGGCTAACCCCCCTTAATTTAGATAAATGGGTTTTTCATGCAGAATTATCCGATTTACTTCAAATTTTGTATATAGGCTCATTGTGGTAAGGCACTTCCCTGATTAGTTTTGGGGGTTCATTGGTTAAGTATAAAGGGGGGAACGGGGGGAATAACCCCCCTTAATATAGATAAATGGGTTTTTCATGCAGAATTATCCGATTTTCTTCAAATTTTGTATATAGGTTCATTGTGGTAAAGCGCTTCTCTGATTAGTTTTAGGTGTTCATTGGTTAATTATAAGGGAGAGAAACAGGGGATGGTCCCTCCCCCCTTAATATATTGTCGATTTCGGAACAGATGTGTTACACTCACGCTAAAATGTAAACAAAAGATTGGCGACTGTTTGGTTGGCGCGATTTCCAAGACTGTGCCAAGCTACTATTTTCCGTTGCCATTTTGGAAACATAAAAAACAGAACATTTATAAATAATGTATTCGAAAACACAAAAAATCGTATTTCTACACAACAATTAAAATAAACCAAAAATACATTTTTTACAACATAAATTTAATGGAAAATGTTAATTACGTCATTTCAATCTTTTAAAGTGCACTACTATATTACAGTAATCCTTCGCTAATGCTAATTTTAATTTCACACAAACTTTTAGTTAAAATCATTACGTCATTTCAATCTTTTAAAGTGCCCTCATATATCAGTGTAAACATTCGATTATTTAGTTTCTAATTTCATGACGAACACAACATTTATAAATAATGACGTATTAGTAAAACCAGAAAGTAAATATCAAAATAAACGAAAAATAATTTTTTTAACATAAATTTAATAGTAAATACATTACCTACGTCATTCTTCTAAAGTGGACCGCTACAATCAGAATAATCGTTCGATAACTGATTTTGTAATTTCGCACAACCCTTTAGATAAAATTACGTCATTTCAATCTTTTAAAGAGCACTACTATATCAGGGTAACCATTCGGTAATTCAAATTCTAATTTAACACAAACTATTAGATAAAAACATCGCGTTATTTCAGTTTTGAAGTGCTGTACTTGCCTTTCTGCTTCCTCATAAAAACTTACCTGGTACTCTCGAAAAATGGTATCTATAGCCACGGACATTTTCCAACTTCTACCAGCAACTACAAACGTCAAAACAATTTTGATAAACAAAATAGAATGATAAATTCAATTCTGCCACTGTAATAACCGCCGCTGTAACCGCCAATACGTAATAATTCACATGACAATTAAAAACCAATCATTAACTCAACAGTTATGCAAATTTATTTCCCTTCCATATATGGTTCTATAATACACGACTCTGCAACCAATAAAGTGCAATAGAACGTTCTTCTACAACCAATCACGTTTTCTCTACTTTTCATCATCAATGACGTAATACAGACATGCGCTAACATTTCCCTTACCATCCACGCAAATACAGATTACAATAACAAATTTCAACACCAGTAACTAAATACAAGCTTAATAGCCGGGTTGCCATAAAAGAAAAAACAGTCCCCAAGGTTTGGCGGCTTTTTTTTTTAACCGATTAATTTTTTTTTTTTTTTTTTTTTTTTTTTTTTTTAGCGTGAGTGTAAAGTATCTAAGCCTCGATTTCTTCATTTTTCGAGGGCTTATTTCAAATTCTTTGAAATAAGAATATAATTTACAGTTAGTGTGAATGCCTGTGAGCTCAATGCCGTCAGTTTAACTGGGCAGTTTTCTTTTATTAAACGTTAATTTGTAAAAGCTTAGAGTATTTTGTTTGTGAAATCACGTAACTACTGCATTTTTTATTTGAATTTCTTGTCAAACGATCAATTTATATTTTTCCTAAAAATAACGAAGTCTAGCTGACCCCCGCCCGGTGTTGCCCGTGCCCTTAATAATAATTTGTTTTTTTTAAACATAATTTTTTTATTATTTTATATCTTTAACCCGATTTTGTATGAAATTATGTTTTAAAATGAAAAATACGCAAAAAAAATATTGATATTTAGTAATAAAGGAGCTCATTTTCTTTTTTTTTTTTTTTACTTAGGGTTGTTTCATAGTTTTAAAATAAAAAGTTCTTTTTGCCCGAACTCTTTGAAATCTTTATTGGTGATAAATAAAACGGTGAAAAAATATTGTTATCTAGTTGTAAAAGAAATGTTTTCTTCTAACTTTTACTTATCCATCATACGTAATATAGGGTAAGTCTTGTAATCGTTTTGAAAAAAAAAAAAAAAAAAAAAAAAAATTGACGGATTTACACGTTTCTGACACTGGAGATTCCGAAAAACATATTTTTAGGGGGGAAAATTTGCCGTCCGCCTGTCTGTGTGTCTGTAAACGCTCTTTCTCCAGAACAAATTGAGATAGAGACTTGAAATTTGGTATGTACTTAGTATGTAATAATGGGAAGAAGCATATTGAATTTCAGTAACCTCAATTATCCGGAACTATTTTTTTCGGACACTCGAAATATTCGTTCTGATAAAAGGTACATAAAAATGTTCAAAATTGTTTATTTTAAGGAATGAATATAAAAGACAATAAAAAAAACATAAAATTTGCATAAAGAATGAAGTCAATCGGATACTTAGTTGCCGAGATATGTGTAATCCTATTTTCCATACTCTTCGATTTTTCATGACTCTGTATGTCATTCAAATTTCAATTGATAGATATATTTTAATTGGAAATGAGACGCTTAATCCGACGCAGCAAACCGTTAGGTAACAGGATTATCAATTTTGGAGTTATAAGGATGTTTCTTTTACGCAATTCAGTAATAGAGCATTTAAAGTTTAAGACGTCATCAAGCCACGATTTTATTCGAATTACAATGCATTTTATAAATAGTTTACACATGTTTTATTTTCATATTATATACTATGCATATCCATGATGAGTAAGTATTACGATGGCCCCCAACGACTAGTTTTGTTTGTTGGTTGGTTTTCGCGTCGGCTCCTTTAACATAGCAATAAAAAAATCGTTCTCAACTTCCGAACTCTCTGTCATTGCAATCGGTTATAAATATAACTACATCCAAACTCTCTTTAAAATTTTGCAAAAAAATATGCATATTTAGTAGTGAAAACATGAGTCTAAAAAAAACTTTAGTTTTCAATCTCAGAGCAAAAATATATTAGAAGGTCTATGCTTTCAATGCATTGGTACAGCGTCATCCGTTTTCAATCAACCCTTTTCAATACCCCAAGGCTAAACCGGTGAAGGTTGGGTTAATCAATCAGGTTTCCCGCTTCTAAGGGTAGAAGTCTTCAAAAATGTTGACGCATGCGCAAAGAGACGATTTTCATGTGGATTTGACAGAATGCGCTTTTCGTTTTAAATATATAGATAATCGATTTTTAAATTTTTGGTTTAAATTATATTTCGACATCCCTAGTGTATTCTTGCAAAATTACGTAAATATCCGATTAATGATAAAAGTGTTAAAAAGGTTATTTACTGCATCCATTTCCTTTTAAATGTATCAGAGTTCCAATCCTTAAATTTATTTTTCTACACTGTAAAATAAATTGCGTATAGTATATAAATAGGTGTGATTTTAAGTGAAATATCTGTCTTTTATCGAAAACTTTCTATTTTCAGAGGAAATCCAAAATTTTGCTGGAATATTTATATAACCCTTCTTTAATAACCCTTCATGGGCCTCTTGCTTCGTACCCGTCTGACGCTGAGGTCATGTGACCCGGCGCATCAGAGAATCGAATTGAAATAATTATTTTTAACACTTTCCAACATAGTTGAAAAGTGTTTATGAATTCGGTCTGTCTGTCTGCCATCTGTCTGTCTGTCTGTGCTCTAACTCGCGTAAATGTACTCGGATCGCCATGCAATTGATATATGTTATTGAGGCTTACTGTGGTATATTCGGTATTGAAAATAAAGTGTGTAGCACTTACAGTTTTTTTACAGGGACACTCAAAAGAATTCCGTTACATTGCGGTCCATGGGGAAAAATCATTTGCGGTATATTTTAATGATGCTACACAATTTCAAACATATTGAAATTGATGTATATCACTGAGATGCACTACAAGAGACTAATTATAGAATGTGGTCTGCTTAGCACTTATAGTTCCTTTACTTTACAGGGATACTCAAAAGAATCCCATTACATTACGGTCTATGAAGAAAAATCGTTTGCAGTTTTTTTTAATAATGTTTCACTATTTCAAACATATTTAAATTGATATATATCACTAACGTGGATTACAAGAGGCCTACTATAGAATATTGTGTGTATAGCTTTCATCGTTCATTTACAGGGACACACAAATAGTTCGGTTAAAGTACTGCTTATTAATAATAATTGCTGGGAATGCTTTTTCAGTTGATGAACGCGTTTTTAAATTTAACTCATATTTTGTCTATTACTTGGTGTATATAAATTGTATAGATTGTATACAGGGCAGCACAAAAGTTCTCGAGTGTACATTTCCGTGTATTGTCGGAAATTCCAGAAGGGAAATTTTAAACCGTGCTACGCGTTTCTTAATTGAACTAAAATTTAGAATTCTATTTAGTATATATGCAAATCTATAGATCCTATACAGGGCTGCAAAAAAGAGCTCGGATATTTTTCCGAATATTGTTGGTAATTCCTAAAATTGGATTTTTAAATATGTTATACGTTTTCAAAATTGTTTAGTTAGATATCATCTTACACCTTACGGTATAAAGATTTGCAAAATTATTTTGGAAGTGTTGGAAAGTGTTACATAATCTATGCTTGACGCATGATTTTTAACTATCTTGTTTAATCTAGTTGTCCTCTTAAACCCGTAAAAGTAGCCGGCTGGTTCTTCCTAATGCGAGAAGAATGATTGTGAATTGTACAAAAAATGGATCTTGGTTCCGATAAAGGAACAATTAACCAATGTATATTCATACAGTCACATTTTGTAGATAGTGTAAATAGAATCTCAAATTTGTAAATTATATTCAAGATTTTTTTTCACGTAGATGTGTTTATTGAACTTTCGATACACGAACATAATTACAAAACTTGATTTTTAGAAAATCAATGCTCTCCCATTTTAGAAGCACCTGATCAATTGGAATTTTGTATATTAATACTAAATTTTGAATCATAATCTCGAGTATTTAATTGGTTATGAGAAACTTGAACTTCGTGAAAAATTCGTGACTTTTCGTGAAATACCGTATTTTCTCCTATGAAATGTGATAAAGAGTTGGTTAATTATTTACGTTTTTAATTATCGGGAGTGAAATATTTTGCTTTATTAATGCATTTCTTCTTCTTTTATTGTTACGTGAACAAAGACATGGATAACAGCTAGTTTATTACATAAACATTTAGAATTTTACATTTAATATAAACTCCGCTTAGTACGTCATGTTTAAGTGGACCTGAATGTGACACATTAACGAAGTTTGATTGTACTCTGTATATCTCTTGCTTTGAACGATTTAATATTCTAAAATTTTCAGTAACGGGCTTGTTGAAATCGAAACAACTTAAATATCTTTAAAATTTACTTTTTTTGTGAATTCTGTAGATTTCGTCATCTTAAATAACCAACAAAAATTGAATATTTGCTGTTAATATTCTAGAAATTTCAATAACGGGCTTATTTTTCGATTTCAACTTAAAGATCTTTACAATTTACTTTTGTAAATTCCGTAGATTTCGTCATCTTAAATAACCAACAGAAATGGAATATTTGCTGTTGATATTCTAGAAATTTCAATAACGGGCTTATTTTTCGATTTCAACTTAAATATCTTTAAAATTCATTTTTCTGTGAATTCCGTAGATTTCGTCATCTTAAATAACCAACAGAAATTGAACATTTGCTGTTGATAGTCTAGAAATTTCAATAACGGGCTTATTTTTTCGATTTCAACTTAAATATCTTTAAAATTTACTTTTATGAATTCTGTAGATTTCGTCATCTTAAATAAGCAACAGAAATTGAATATTTGCTGTTACACTGCTCATGGAAAACGATTGGCGGGTCGGAACGATTGGTTGGCTCACACCAGCAGTTTTATTGGTTGAAACCAATCCAGCATTTATTAACGTGTGCCTGATGTGCCTAAGCTTTTGACACAGTAATTTTTTAACAAAAATATAAAAAGGCGTATTTTGTAAATAAATAATGTTAATGAAACAATTATAAAGTGTGTACTATGTTTCATTTAAATTGTACATTTTGAGTATTTATTGTGAAATTATTCTATATATTTTCCTTCCAGATTTATTATTATATTTTAGTGTGTGTCTACACTTTTGAGATAGACTGTATTGCAGAAAAATAAAAGGATACATTTATGTGCTGTTTCATTGTACTCGATTAATTCTTAGTCAGTGTATGTCTAACATATCGATGCCATTAATCTGTCCCTTTATTGCATCTGAACTCTTTTGAAATGCTAATCTTTATCTGAATTCAATTCCTTTGTGAGACAGTTGTGTCATGTTTCCCTTTTATTCAACTCGAAAACTTTGTAGGTATCTAATGAAAATACCTAATTATTTATTTGAGAGTGAACAGTTTAGTAATGCATTTATATCGCAAGGAGGATTCATTTTGATGCTTATTTTATATCGAATGCTATTATTTCTGTTATGATAAAATGAAATTAAATAAATCAATAAGTGAAAGAGAAAATAATTATGAAGAAACAACAACCAATTTGAAAGTAAAAAAAACACGAGCTTTTTGGATACCGCACAAATTTTGCAGAACGAGGATCCTCGCTCTGTGTATATAAAAATTGTCCAAAGAACCATACCTCGACGAAGCATAGTTTTCAAGGAAATGTAATAGAAAAATCATGACAGCACATACTCCACAGCAATTTGTAATGCATTATCATTACCAAGACCTCCTTATCATAGTATCAGATCTCTCAATCAGCAAGTTGCCTTTGACCGCTATACTTGTCCTGCTACTAGCGCCATCAATCGTCAGTAATAGTATTTACGACACGAAATCACACGAAATTTTTTCACAGCTCCATTTGTTCTATGCATTTGCTTATGAACTAGTAGTTTTCCTACCACTAAAATTTTATAGTAAATTTTATCTTATTAAATTGACAAGATCGTGTGATTACATGACGAAAAAAATTCTATTAAATTTTAGTGGTAAGAAAAAAGCGTAAGAGTTGGCAGCTATGCGGTAGCAGACCAGCTAGATTTTTCTATAGATTTTTCTATTATATTTTTGGATACCAGTTTTTTAGTAGAGACAATTTTGTTTTGTTTGATCTGAGAATTCTGGGATTTAAAAGAACAACATTTTCTCTAAAAATATACTGGTGTTCAAAAAGCCCGAAACATGGCAACTGTGCGGTAGTATCCACCAGGCGGCGATACTTTCCGGAGAAAGTCAATTAATAAGTTGGCAATAACCGCGGACATTTTCTCCCATAGACTTTCTCTGGATTGTCAAGTCTGATCTATGAGAAGGGAGTCTTGATCATTACATTGAGCCACAATAAAGTGAATACCGCAATACGCACGAACGTAATGCGTTATAGACCGGGAGGCGGCAGCACAGACAATCACCTCATCGAGTTCACGGCTGAAATTCCAGAATTAGTTAAAACTCGATTCGCATAATAAAACGCAATCGGTCTGCCAAGTCATATCTTGGTGGAAAACACCCAAAAACCCGATTTTAGCGGTTGACTCGTAGGTTTACCATTGTGTGTTCCTGCTCCCAGTCCTCCATGTTTTCATACCTTTGGGTGCAGGAAAACACAATGGTAAACCAACGAGTCAACCGCTAAAATCGGGTTTTTGGGTGTTTTCCACCAAGATATGACTTGGCAGACCGATTGCGTTTTATTATGCGAATCGAGTTTTAACTAATTCTGGAATTTCAGTCATGAACTCGATGAGGTGATTGTCTGTGCTGCCGCCTCCCGGTCTATTATCACTATGCAAAAAATGCCGATAGTTTCAAGACGACCGAGCCCACAGCTCTTTGAAAACTAGGCCTACGCGATGACACAAAAATGGCGACTATCATAGTTTTGTCAGCGTCTGTGCTGTCCCAATCAGATTATAACCAGCATTTTCTAAAAGTATTTTTAGCCTTATTTAATCATAGAAAAAGAAGGTTAAGAAAACTTTTAGAAAATACTGGTATTCAAACGCTGAAAAATACCTGACTACGACAGTCGCTATTTTTGTCTCAGTGCTCAGGCCTCGTATTTAGTTGGCTGTACCGGGCCAAACGATGCGACGGCTGCTCATTTGCATGTTAGACACATGCTTTCCATCGATTCGCTTGTTAAGAATTGTTTCGGTGTTCGGATTTGACGTCACACATTTTTCTCGAAAACTATGCGTTTTAGAGACATTTGTACTACTTTGTACACTTTTCTTTTACTCAAAGCAAGGATTGGTCGTCTGTAAAATTTGTCCGCTGGTATTCGAATCCCTATATAATAACTGCTATGGAAAAATAATAGCAATTACAAACGGAAAGAATGAAAAACGGAATTCAAGCTAAATCGATTTAATTAGGTAGGGAAAAATTACATTAAATAGAAATGTTAAGATTAGTTATTAAGTTAAACCAAACAGTATTTTCAAGGTGCTGAGCGTAAAATGGCATCAAATGATGTTACTCTTTTCACTGTTATTGCATACGATTAAAAGAATGTTAAAATATGATGATTACACTTTCACGATAATAGATTAAAAGTCTCATTATTTGTTATAAATAAGAACTATTGTATTACAATATGACGGAAGGGACGCTAATATCCTGTTTCAGTATACTAGACGATTGATTCTTAGTCCATGTAACCCTAACAACTCTGCATCATTATTTTGTCCCTTTGCTGTATCCAAAGTCTTTTGAAATGCTAATCTTTGTCTGACATCAATTCCTTTGTGAGACAGATGTATTATGTTTCCGTTTATTTTAGCTTGAAAACTTTGTATGTATCTACAGATAATACGCAATTGTTTATTTGAGACTATGTAGATTAGCAATGCTTTAATCTCGCAAGTAGGATTAATTTTGAGGCATATTCTATATCGATTGCTATTATATCTCTTATGATAAAACGTTAATTAAGCACTATTTTGTCCATTTGCTGTATCTAAAATCTTTTGAAATGTTAAGCTTTATTTCAGTTCAATCCCTTTGTGAGACATCTGTGTAACGTTTCCCTTTATTTTAACTTAACAAATTTCTAGGTATTTAAAGATAATACCTAATGATTTATTAGAGGCTAGTTTTCTTAGCAAGTCATTGATCTAGAAAAGAGGATTCATTTGTATTCATATTTTCTTTTTATTTATTGTTATTATTTCTGTTACGATGAAACGTTAATTAACTCTTTGACTACGTGTGGGGACATGTACGTTCTGACTGTTTTTTATTATTAACACTTTCCAACCTAGTTGAAAAGTGTTTATGACTTCGGTTTGTCTGGCCGTCTGCCGTCTGCCGTCTGGCCGTCTGGCCGTGCTCTAACTCCCGTAAATATGCTCGGATTACTGTGCAATTTTTATATGTTATTGTCGTCATCTATAGCATGATTCCTATTTCAACAGAAGTGTGTAGCACTTATAGTTTTTTTACAGGGACACTCAAAAGAATTCCGTTACATTGTGGTCTATGGGGAAAAATCATATGCGGTTTATTTAAATAATGTTTCACTATTTTAAACGCATTGAAATTTATATATATCACTAAGGTGCATTAGAAGAAGCTTAATATGGAATAGGGTGTGCATAGCACTTATACTTACTTTACAGGGACAGTCAAAAGAATTCCGTTACATTACGTCTATGGAGAAAAATCGTCTGCGCTTTATTTAAATGTTTCACTATTTTAAACGCATTGAAATTTATACAGTGTCTCACATAAGTGATGGGACACTTGTGCTTTACAAAAGGAAACTAATCAAATAAATTAAAAAAACATGTACACATTTTTTTTGTGGGTGTGTTTCATACTTAAATTTAGTAAAGATTATTACATAACATACATTTTGTCAAAATATTAAAATATTAATTTAATAAAAATACAAATGTTTAGAACGGAGCAAAAAATAGCTCACATAAGTGATGGGACACCATTATATATGCAACAAAAATCGTCTGAAATAAGCAATAAAAATATTTTTTGGGGTTTTATTTTTACTTAAAAGCAATTGGCAATAATTTATAAAATCGTCTGCAGTATTTCTCTCCAGTTTGTTTTGGAATTTTTGTGTTTTTTAGCTCTGTGTAGTCATGAATGCTAAACGAAAAGAAACTTCGCCTGAAATTCGAAAATTAGTTATTAATTTGCATATTGAACGTGGAAAATCTATTAGAAAAACTGCTGAAACAGTTAACTTGAGTCGTTCAACAGTTTTCAATATCATTAAACGATATAAAAAGAATCATATGATTCAGGATAAAAGAAGACCTGGCTGACCATCAAAGCTATCCAATGGAATAAAGCGAATTATCGTTCGAAATATTAAAAAAAATCCAAGAATTAGTGCTTCAAAAGTTGCTGCTGATTTACAAGCATTATATGGAATAATTGTTAATCCTGAAACTATTAGAAGGGTAATTCGATCTGCTGGATATCACGGTAGAGTAGCCAGGAAAAAATTCTTCGTAAGTGAAAAGAATAGAAAACTCAGACTAGCTTTCGCAAAATCCAACATAAATAAGAATTCTGATTACTGGAATAAAGTTATATTTGCTGATGAGAGTAAATTTAATATATTTGGTTCTGACGGTAGAATCTTGGTGTGGAGAAAACCCAGGGAAGAACTTCGCAAACAGAACTTGGTACCAACAGTAAAACATGGTGGAGGAGGAGTTATGGTATGGGGGTGTATGTCGTCCGCTGGAGTTGGTAATCTTGTTTTTATTGACAGTATAATGGATCAGTACAAGTATATTGATATTTTAAAGCAAAATTTGAAATCTTCAGCACGAAAATTGAACCTTCATAACGATTTTAAATTCTACCAGGACAATGACCCCAAGCACACTGCTCTGAACGTTAGACTCTGGCTGCTATATAACTGTCCTGAAATAATAAAAACACCACCACAATCTCCAGACTTAAATCCCATAGAGAATATTTGGCAAGAATTGGAATCAAGAATTCGCAAACACACCATTTCTTCAAAACAACAACTAAAATCGGTGCTTCAAGAAGAATGGGGTAAAATCACTCCAGAAATCACAAAAAAAATAGTCGAATCCATCCCAAAAAGATTAAATCATGTTTTAAAAGTAAAAGGAAATCCAACAAAATATTAAAACCTTTTAAAAAGTAAAATTTTTGGATAAATATTTGATGGAAAAGTAAGTGTCCCATCACTTATGTGAGCCATTTTTTGCTCCGTTCTGAACAATTGTATTTTTACTAAATTAATATTTTAATATTTTGACAAAATGTATGTTATGTAATAATTGTTACTAACTTTAAATATGAAACACACCCAAAAAATTTTTGCACATGTTTGTTTATTTATTTTATTGCAGTTTCTTTTTATAAAGCACAAGTGTCCCATCACTTTTGTGAGACACTGTATATCACTAAAGTGCATTACAAGAGGCTTACTACAGAATATTGTGTGTATAGCAGTCATCGTTCATTTACAGGGACACACAAAATAATTCTCTACTGTCTGTTAACAATAATTCCTGGAAGTGCGTTTTAAGTTACTGAACGCGATTTTAATTTTAACTCGCTTTTTGTCTATTACGTGGTGTGTATGAATTCTGTAGATCCTATACAGGGAAGCACAAAAGTTCGCGAACACATTTCCGTTTATTGACAGAAACTCCAGACGGAGAATTTTAAACTGTTCTACGCGTTTCCTAATTGAACTAAAATTTAGCATCCTATGTAGTATATATACAAATCTATAGATCCTATACAGGGCTGAATAAAAGTATTCGGATATTTTTCCGATTATTGTATATGTTGGAAATTCTTGAAATTATGTTTTAAATATGTTATGCGTTTTACAAATTGTTTACTTAGATGTTATCTTCTAGCTTATTAAACGGTATGATTTGTAAAATTATTTTGGAAGCTTTGGAAAGTGTTACATAATCTATGCTTGACGCATGATTTTTCGTTCTTGTTATTATCCGTATCACTTTTGGAAAAATAATCTCTGGAATGCACTTACATTAGGATACTTTCAAGAGAAATCTACTACAAAAAAATTTAATTTGTGATACATTGAACATAAAAATAGTCGTCAGTCGCAGCCCATAATCAAAGGATTAAGTACTCGCTCAATCCAAGCGTACGTGTGTGTGCGCGGCAGTGACTTTCACGCATAAATTAGCTTTGTACTTAGATAATATATATGCTAAAATTTTAATCTAAATGTTATTATGTTTATCAAACATATATCTACGGACTTACAGCAGCATCGATTTTGTAAAACATCCTTTTCATGTTTAACCCTTTGGTTACGGATTTATTTTGAAAAAAAAACATACAGAACAGACTCACCAGAAATTTAGAATAATGCTTTTTCTGTATTTTTTAACAGATATTCCCTGATTAAAAAGATGCGAGAAATACTGTTTGAATTTTCTGGTGTAAATTTGAAATTTCTGAATTAAAAAAAATAAAATCCGTGGACAATACTGATGACGAGTCTCAGTCGTCAAATGAACCTAAGGGGTTAAAATTATTATTTCTTTTCGGTTGCTTATTTTCTGTTATGTCAAACCTGTAACTCACGAAAATTTTCTTTTGTGAATATTAAAATGATGTTTTAGAAAATCGATGCTGCTGTAATACCATATATAAATGTTGGGTAAATGTAATAGCATGCAGATTAAAGATTTAGTCTACATATACCCCATAAGTATAAAGCTATTTTATGCCTGAAAGTGTCAGAAAAGCCTCCTTGATTAAGAGTACTGTTGATATATTGTGATACAATAAAAGGCCGTACTAATGTTTTGCTTCAGTTACTCTATTTCTTATTAGTCAATGCAACTGTAATATCTTGATGCCATTATTTTGTCCCTTTATTGTATCTAAAGAGCATGATTAGTATTTAGAGTGTTGTTGCCTACAAAATGCATGTGTCTATGGCAGTTTGATAGCTGATGAATAAAATTGGCTGTTTATTTGTTGTTGTTGTTGTTGTTGTTGTTGTTTGGGGAGGGGGGGAGCAATGGAGCCAATTATAAATATTGATAATTGTTTACCCTATAGAACAAATAAGTGAATTGTTATCTACCCTATTAAAATCCGTGCGCCTATCTATCTATCTCAAAAACTCGGAAACCACCAGGGCTCAGGGCTACGAAATTTGGCACACGGGTTTCTGGTAGAGGTCTCATGAACGATTGGAGCAAAAAATTTAAAAAAATTAAATAGATGTTTTTATTATTTTATGTTTTTGACGAATTTTTGCTTTTTTATGTTCAACCCGTAATCGCGCGAGTTCTAACCAGTTCTAAATCTTTACTGCAATGTGATATATACATATTACGTACGCCACACTGCAATACTAAGAAGCTGTTGTGGGTACTAAAATAATTCTTTTAGCTCGCATGCAAACAATTAGAGATTATTTAATTGCGCTTAGTTATCACCTTTTTTTAACAAAAAAAATTATCACAAACATCAACAAAACTTTTTATTCTATTTATTCCCTTATTCCAAAGATATTGTTTTATCGTCTGCTGCCATATCAACATGACATATTAAATTTCATTTAAAAAATGCACAGTAGTAGAAAATTATTTTTCTAAATCGAATAGTTGAACAACTCAACACTTTAACAGGGGAATTCTTATTTCTTATTTAGATATTTTAAAGTTGTTTGTTGTCATTTTTATTTTTATTTTTGGTTTTAGAATTAAATTCAAGAACTCCCGTGCGTAGAACGGCTGAAATAGCTAGTTATTTATTAAAATGCGAAAAAAAATCTGTAAACTGGTTTAGATGTGAAAACATTTCTTAATCTTCGCCAAACTAGCAATACTTAGCCAAATCTAACTTCGACATCACATAGCAGGGTCCAAGCAGATATCCATAGGTAGCAGAGCGGCACCGAGACGCTAGTGGCAAAAATAAACACAACAGTGTTGCTAAATCTAGAGGATTTTTTATTCAGAAATTCTGAATTCATACGAGAAAATTTTGAATACTAAGTTTTTTATTTTATTCACTGAATATCTATCATTAAATAAAAGAAAAATAAATATTTAATCTTTCTGGTGACAATTTTAAATTTCTGAATAAAAAATCTGCTACATTTGGTAATACTAAAAATAAAAACGAAATTGATGATACCAGGAACACCACTCTGACTATACCACTGTCCACACATCTTATAAAAAATTTCTATATATCCCTGAATAATTGTAAAAATTAAATTAAATTTTTCCCCATCCCACTTAGTCCCATTCCCCATAGTTTTATGTAAGTTAATTTATTTTTATTATTAGGGGTTTTTTTATGTGAAAAAAAGAAGTATAATTTGCATTTTGAAGATATGTCAGACATGAAAAAATAAATATTTTGTTTAATTCTATGCTTTCCGCTGCAAAACCATTCTAGTTACTTGAGTTTTTATATTTGTTCCGTTAATTTTTTACCACTAGTGAACTATTTTATCATTTGTGGGTATTTATATGAATAAAGGCTAATTTGAAAACTATTTTTAAATAACTTGATTATTATAAATTTTATTTAGTAGTAAATTTCGTAAATGTAAACACATTGGTTCAAAATTTATTAAGAAAAACCCTTGCTGAGTTAACTATAGAATACTGTATATTGGTGTAAATAATTACAGTAAACTCCCGACTATCCGGCCTAATGTGGCGGAAGGGTAGGCCGGATAACAAAAAAGCCGGATAGGCCGAAGTTCCATAAATATTTACTTACTTCTTGCTTTCCCCCCCTCCATAATATTAAAAACACATGTTACACATTTTAAGATAAATTTTATATATGCAGTACATACAGTTTCAAAATAAGCAAAACATTAACGTAAAACGTAAACCTAATTCATAAAAAAAATTAGTGAATCTTATTTTATTGTTTATTGATAAATAATTGTACAAATATGAAAAGTTATGCATAAGATAAAAGAGTCAAAACTTACAGTTTTAGTTTTTGAAAAAGTCTTTGATAGATGACCGCTGGACTTCCTGTCGTGAGTCAGCACTTCCCACGGACGGGAACCTGCCTGTATCGGTCACTCACAACATTCCTCTCTTTTTTTTACTAGGCCGGATAGTACGGAGGACCGGATAGTCGCGGGCCGGATAGTCGGGACAAGGCAAGTAATTTTTAAGAAAACAATAAAACCTATTTCAACATATGTTTTTTTTTACTTTATTTCATCTATATTTACTTATTGCTAGCCAGTTGGCGTAGTTTGGTGAGAGTGGTTTGGCATAACAGAGTGCTTTTTGTGGCAACCTTTATCCACATTCACTTTAACCATTTCAGACAGACGTCATTTATCGAAATTTAAATTTTTATTACCAGTAATTTCGTATAATATAATTATCGCGGTATTAATTCAAAAATTCTATGATTAGACTGTTCGAAGATTACGACTTATAAATATTCTAGTACAAAAAAATAAACACCATTACATCTAAATAGTGCGCATACCTGAAGACGTTAACCCTTTGATTACGTGCCATGACTTACGATTATTTTTATATTCAATCGTACCACGATTTACAAAAAAAAATTGTTTCTGGTAGATTTATCTGGAAAATACTACGATGGGTCGCACAGTCTACACATATCCAGAGGGTGGAGTTGCCTGTTAAATAAGAAGTCCATGATCTCATCCGCTGTTTACGACACCGCCCACTAAATATTAGGCCTGAGCGCTGACACAAAAATTAATGCAGTCGTAGGCGGAGATTTTTCAGCTTGTTTACGGTCCCTTGACATTCAATACCAATAATTTCTAAAAGTTTTCTCCGCCTTATTTGTCTGAGATTCAATAAGTCAGAGAAAACTTTTAGAAAATACTGAGGTGTAGAATTAGGGGACCGTACAAAAGTTTTACACAATCGGCCCACGAGCGCCGCCATTTTTGTGTCAGCGATCAGGCCTAGTATTCAGTGGGCGGTGGTTTACGATTCACTGTTTATTGTATAAATGTATGGTAAAGATTATTTCTCAAATAGTGGTACGAATATAATAAGAAATAGTCAAATGGGAAGTAAGGTATTTTCTGGCGTATAAGCCACGGCTTAAATAAATCTCTTTCAAACCAGAAAATCCACTTAATCAAAGAAATCAAATAATTTACAAAGTAAAAAGAAGTTACATTTTATTAAATAAAATTTCTGAAAGGAAAAAATAGTGTTTTGAGACGCGACTTATACGCCAAAAATTACGGTATATGTCCCAACCCCTTGTGCCTACCATCTTTCACAGTTTGTACCATCTTTTTCAGGTATCTTGGATGTATATTTAATACCATCTTTAGCTATAAAAATACTGACTTCAATTATATTAAATCTCTTCTAAGATTAATCTTCATTAGATGTAATTAAATTTCGAAAATATTCCTTCTCCGATGGTTTCCGAATTCTTTATGGTTTCTTCGAAGAACTACAAGAGAATTTCAGAATCAAATATCACTTCGAAAATCCTTTATTGAATTTAGATGAAGATATCGCATTAACTTCATTAGCAATGGGATTTCGTCAACAAATCGATTACGCATTACTAAGTCATTAAGCATTAATTTGTAGGGGAATTCCATAGCATTAAATTAAACATTCCGTTCTCTAAAGTATTAGTCTAAGAAATCTTCCTTTGCATATAATTGCGATATTTGATAAACTTATTAAATATTGTCCAAATTCCATATTTAAAATAGTTTCAATGACTTTCTAAATAATAGTTAAATTATAATATAGCTTAAATTATAATATAAAATCCTTTTAATTTAATAAATATTTTAATATTTTATTTAATAACTTAAAAAAATAGTTAAATTATAAAGTTATTTAACTTTTCGCCACTTAACTTTTTCTGTTTGGAATACTAGAAAACGATAAGTAAATAGAGATATTCTAGATAAATGTGGAAATTCTTTCCGCAGCTCTAGATAGCTTAGAACAGTCATGACAGTCGAATATATATTATTTGAAGTTTCTTTACGTAAACTTGTTTTACGTGTAAAAAACAACTATTCTTCGCGTTCTTTAAGAGAACACTCTGATCACGGAAATAAACCGTTGTTCCAACGATTGTTCTTGTGTGTATTAGGAATAACAAAGATTTTTTATTAGTCACTAATGTTTCTATTTGTCGGGAAAAGAGTTTGTGTATATATTATATGCAGAGATACCAAGTTCCCACTAATCTTCCGTAATATGTGGATTAATTTTACCCAGTTTAAAAAAGTTTCGAACCAGAAAATTTAACTGATGAATCTTTATTTATTTAATTTCAAATGCCTGCGTGAAATATATTTAATCTCTTTAAAAAAAAATTGTGGTGCGAAGCGTTGTTAAACTGGGTTAAATTAACCCACATATTATGGAAGATTAGTGAGAGCTTAGCACCTCTGATTATATGTATTGTAACATATTGTATACAATTAGATATGGATACTACAAGATGCATGTCTATACAAACTTTCCCAAAAAGATTCAAATGCGCTTTTACCTGATGGAAATGCGTAGGCGATGTAAATTGCAAAAGTGTTTAAAATAAGGTAGCAAATAATATTGTGTTGATGATATAATTATGATATATTGTTTCATTAATTTTCAAAAAATTACACTTTTTAAACTTTTATATGGTCCCTGGGTCGTACAAATTGCTTTTTTTTTCTACATTCACCATACTCTGACAAGTAAAACAGAGTAAAAAATAAATTATCTACCACAGAAACTCACCGAATTATTATACTTGGAATTTTATGAAATTTTAGAACTTTTTGGCATTAAAAACTAATAGAGACTTTTTTAGTGTCGGAAAGAACAGACAATCGGCAAGTTTTAATCGTAGAATAATGTAATTTTTACTGTTTTAATTTTCAGAACATAGAGAAAATTATCTAAATATAACTTATAGGACCCAGGAAAAACAAGAAGATTCAAAAAGTCCTTCCGGTCTGCACCGGGAAGAAAAGGCTTACCTATTCCTTGTTTTTAAGAATTCAGCTAATTTTACTCAAAGACACGAAGCTAAAATGCATGGAGCCCGATTATAGAAAATTCATTCCCAGTTTTCGTCAGTACCGAATTTGAATGAAGATGCCGCCAAGTTATTCAGTTAGGTATAAAACTGGCTTCATTTATGGCGATTTATTTTTGATCACCAAACTTAGTGATATTTCTCCAAGAATCGCCAATCTTAGCGATAGTTTGACGCTGGTTGATAGGACTATGTTTAGTTTTAAGCGTATAAGGGTAGCATAAGACTCCTATAATAGGAGCTGACGCATATCCATTTTGTTGTGCATTATTGGTACTCAGCTCAGCATCAATCTACAGCAGCCGGAATTGGAGTTGCCTAAGACTCGGTTCCGATTGGCTGAACCGGTTCTGATTAGCTTGATTTTTCGACTGGGCTGCAATTCGGGTACCAAATCTGCGAGGATGCGTCAGCTTCTATTATAGGAGTTCTACGGTAGCAACAGTGTTTACAACAGTTAAAGTAAATTTACGATAAACTTCGCTTTCTAAAGCTCATAAATTAAACCTGATTGTGGAAAAATCAGCCAACCAAGACTTTCAAACTAATGTATCTAACCCTTTTTTAAAAACAGAGGCAAAACAAAAGGTGCTCTGGAACCTTTGTTTCAAGGCCGAACACTTAAACTTAAAAACTTTTTGGATTTATATATATATATATATATATATATATATATATATATATATATATATATATATATTTACATCTTTTTGAATTTGATAGTTTTACATGACGACCATTTTGAAACAAGACGATGGATGAACATGGTCGAGAGCTTGGTATGTCTTCTACACATGCTCATTCACAATTGGTTCATAAATACGAGTGGTATAGCATGACAAAAAAAAAGAGAGAGAGAGAAATAGATAGATATCAACGTTTGACCTGGGGGTGGTTTGGTAATCTGGAGGTGAAAATATACCAAAATTTTCCAGAATTGTTTTCCTCCGAACGGCTGCAAAATGTAGCTTCTTACTTTTCTGTATTTTGTAATAGAAACTACCTGAATGTGTATCTTTTTTAACATAAGTGTCAGGGCCAGGGTCTGATTACCAACGGGGCCCATTTCCACCAGTAAAAAATAATAGAAATTGTCTCCTTATTCACGGTATTAATTTTGCATGAATAGGGCGTTCTAATAAGACGAAAATTTCTATTAATTTTTACTAGTGGAAGTATGCCTCGTCGGTAATCAAACCCTGGTCAGGGCTATTTCATCAACATAATGTTAATTGCTTATTTTGAATACTTTTGCATTAAACTTTATCTACATATCTCCAACAAGTAAAGAATTTAAACCCGTTTCAATCTTTTTGGGACATCCTGTTTATAAATATGTAAGATGTATCAACAGAAACATTAGAGTAAAGAAAGGTTATATGTAAATATACATGTTATATGTAAATATATCAAGTATGGTGTATTCATCATAAAAATAATTAAAAAATTAAAAAGAATTTTCAATTTCTACCTCTCTGACATTTAAACAAAATCTGCCAATCACGAATAATTTTTTCTACTTGTTCTTTAATTTTTAACGTCGGAGAAATAAAATAAGTAATGGTAAAAAATGACGTATGACTAACTTTTAAAAATGACATAAAATAACAAATGCCATTATTTATTGTCTTTCTTTGCTACAAAAAAAATTATCTTTTTATATTATTTTTGGAACATTTATGATCACTAATGCTTAAATGCAAAACTTTGTTATGTTTGTTTTTTCTTTGTCATTTCTTTTTTCTTGTATCTAGCGAAAACAGAAAAGAAAAGAGACACAGAGAGAAATAGCAGTTACAATTTTTTTTTTATCTTAATGTTCCACTTAAAGTTTTTTTTTTTTTTCTTAATCAAGAAAAATGACAAAAAGTGGAAAAGAAACAGTCAATATAAACATTACAAACTCTTGCCACAATGATTAATAGCTCTAGACAGCCCAAAGTGACACGGCAGTTGAAAATATTTTCGTTTACGCTCTTTTTTTTCTTTTTTTTATGTTGTTGTTGTTGCTGTTTTTGTTTTTGTTTTTTTTAAGTAATGTTGTTTTACAGGTTAAAAAAAAAACTATTTTGAAACTAAAAAAAAAATAAAATGTCAATTTTCTCGTAACTTTTTTTTTCTCCGACAAAACAAATTTTATATCTTTAATGATTTCTGGATGTAAATTGATTCGAAAATGAATGAACATTTAATGCAACTCATTCATAATGCAACAGTGATGTGCCATTTTATTTTCATTTTCATTCTGTCTAAAAGAAAAAATTGTTTTTCGAAAAAATTGATGGCTGATGCATTCAAAATACGACAATTTTGTATTGTATTTTCATCTTAAGATTAAAATTTATAAAGCGTATTTCCATTAACCCTTCTTTGCATGCGTTTTTCTTTTACAATTGTGTTTTTTATACGTATATTAAATATTAGACACCAGAAATTTTAAGATAGATTTTTAAGTTTGTTCAGCAACATAGTTCACGGGAAATTTACTGGATTAATATTTCTATATAAATATAGTGGTGGCGAAGAAGTTGATTTATTTATTAAAAGTTAAATAAACAGTGATGGAAATTTACTTCACTATGCAATTAAGGGTTAAGGACCAACAGGGCTTCTTACCTGGGCTTCCCGGGTTACAAAACATATTGTCCTGTATACAGAACATAGGTAAAAACAGTTTTTTAGTAATTGAAAACTCTGTTATACAGAGTGAGCACAAAGTCTTGTCCTGATTATAAATATTTATTGAGCGAAAACTATTATAGTTAGAAGTATGGTTGTTTGGATATATTGTAAGTACTGTTATATAGTTTTTAATAATACCACATACTTAATGAAAGTTCAATGGGTGCCCCCTTGGTAGCTCGGAGAATGTCAAAACGGTATTCTAGTTCTCGCCAAGTGTTCGCTAACATATCTTCTGTAACACTACAAACAGCATCTTTTATCCTAGTTCTTCAACGTCAGCAGCTGCTGAGACAAAAAATTTGTACTTGATATAGTCCCAAAAGAAAAAAATTGACAGGAGCAATACTAGGAGAGTATGGAGGCCATGGTTCTACCAAGGGAGCACACGTTGAAATTTGATGAAGTATATGGTCTTTTTAAAAGCTTTATAACAGTACTTACAGTGTATCCAAACAACCATATGTCTAATTATAATAGTTTTCGCTCAATAAATATTTATAATCAGGGCAAGACTTTGTGCTCACCCTGTACATTTTATATATATTTTTTTTTATTACTTACTGTCAATACCAAAAAGCTTTTTATATGAAAAATACTAATTATGTATTCAAATAAAGTTTTCAAATTTATTAAAAGCGATACTTTCGAATTAGCCTTGTGCTGGGAGTTCATATTCGAAGAAATCGAAGATTTTGCTATTTACAATTGTCTTTTTAATTAACACTTTCCAACAAAGTTGAAAAGTGTTTATGAATTCAGTTTGTCTGTCTGTCTGTCTGCCGTCTGTCTGCCGTCTGTCTGCCGTCTGTCTGCCGTCTGTCTGCCATCTGTCTGTCCGTGCTCTAACTCGCGTAAATATGATCGGATCGTCATACATTTGACATATATTATTGAGGTTTACTACGGCATGTTTGGTATTGAAAATGAAGTGTGTAGCACTTATAGTTTTTTTACAGGGACACTCAAAAGAATTACGTTACATTACAGTCTATGGGGAACAATCATTTGTGGTTTATTTTAATCGTGTTACAAAATTTCAAACATAATTGAAACTGATATATATCACTGAGGAGCACTACAAGAGGCTTATTATAGAATACGTTGTGCATAGCACTTATAGTTGCTTTACAGGGACCCTCAAAAGAATTCCGTTACATTACGGTCAATGGAAAAAAACGTTTGCGGTTTATTTTAATAATGTTCCACTATTTCAAACATACTGAAATTGATATTATTCATTGAGAAGCACAACAACAGGCTTATTATAGAATATTGTGTGTATAGCATTCATCGTTCATTTACCGGGACACGCAAAAGAATTCAGTACTGTCCTTTAACAATAATTGATGGAAGTGCGTTTTTAGTTGCTGAACGCGTTTTGAAATTTAACTAATTTTTTTATCTATTACTTGGTGTGTATATATTCTATAGATCATATACGGGGCAGCACAACAGTTTTCGAGTCCATTTCCGTTCACTGACGGAAATTCCGAAAGGGAATTTTAAACTGTGCTGCGCAATTCCATATTGAACTAAAATTTAGCATTCTATGTACTATATTTACAAATTTATATATCTTATTCAGGGTTGCACAAAATAATTCGGTATTTTTCGAACAGTGTTGGTAATTCCTGAAATTGCGTTTTTAAATATCTTATGCTGTGTTTTCCAAATTTTTACTTAGATATCATCTTTTACCTTATTAAACGATAAAGATTTGTAAAATTATTTTAAGTAGAAGTGTTGGAAAGTGTTACATAATCTATGCTTGACGCATGATTTATCGTTCTTGTTTCCTTATTGCAGCTTTTAAGCAAGTATTTCAATTACAAATCTGTTAAATTTGTGCTTTATTTGCATTACTTTACTTTTTGATTGATTTATTGACGAAGTTTTCATTTCGTTATGGAATATTAGTCGGAAACAAAATCTAAACTATTTATATATTTTTAAGGACAAATGGGTTAATCTTCCGTAACTGGGCTACACGCGATAAAAATAGATTTTTAAAAAAATCATGCTTGAAAATTATTCTAAATTTTGTGAAAACAAACCAGTAAATCCAGATATAGTTTTCAAACAAATTGCATTTGAAAAAATATTTGTTTTCCTTTTCCACGGAGTAAAAGTTTAAATTGTGCGATGTTTATAAAAGTCAAAAAAATTGCAGAAAAGCCAAATTTATTGGTCATGTCTTTGCCACCGCTAATATAACGTCATAGTTACTGGCGGACATGTTTTTGCTTTATAACATAGATACTAAGACATGGGCATATACTCGGAGGTTCCCAGATCAATATAACGTGTTTAAACATGTAGTAGACTTCTATATTTCGTTTTTAGAGCGACATGCAGTAACAATGCTGTAGTATTATTTATTTATTTACTTGACTACAGGATAAATTCTCTTTTTTACGTTCTTTTTTTTTAAATACTTGGGATCAGGAATATTTTAAACGCTGAATTATGCTTATTTTTTCCTTTATCAATGCCTTCCTTTTTCCCTCATATCTTGTAAAAATGAGAAGTAATAGTTAGAGCAAGTTTTACTTGATGCTCTACTTAAGGCTGTTCTCAAATCCAAACTGACTACTTTCTGGCAAAATTTTTATTTCATTTTTGTTAGCAAACGCATCATATTGGCAAGTGCTATCATTAAGAAACTGTGTAATCGAATTGTTTCTTCCATTTTTCGGTAAAGACAGAAGATTTTTAGGAAAATGTTGGCAATGGGGGTTTTGAGACAAAAATTGCTTATAACTCAAAATGTTATTCATTTATCAGAAAACAAGCTGTTCGATTACAAAGCACTTCAATAATCATGCCTGCAAGTATCATGGAACTAGAAATGATTACTGGAAGGAAAACCCCTATCTCTCAACACAAACGAGTTTCTGGCGAAAGCTGCCACAGATTTTTGACTACCTGGGGTTTTTTTGACTACCTTGCAGGCAGGGCAAGCAGGCGGGGCAATAGCCTGGCGTGATTATCGCTGTTTGGCTTTTTTTAGCACTTTCCAACCTAGTTGAAAAGTGCTTATGACTTCGGTTTGTCTGGCCGGATGGCCGGATGGCCGTCTGGCCGTGCTCTAACTCCCGTAAATATGCTCGGATTGCTCTGCAATTTTTATATGTTATTGTCGTTATCTATGGCACGTTCCCTATTTCAAATGAAGTGTGTAGCACTTATAGTTTTCTTACAGGGACACTCAAAAGAATTCCGTTACATTGCGGTCTATGGGGAAAAATCATTTGCGGTTTATCTTAAAAATGTTTCACTATTGTAAACGCATTGAAATTTATATAGATCACTAAGATGCATTAGAAGAAGCTTAATATGGAATAGTAGGTGTATAGCACTTAGAGTTACTTTACAGGGACAGTCAAAATAATTCCGTTACATTACGTCTATGGAGAAAAATCGTCTGCGGCTTATTTAAATAATGTTCCACTATTTTAAACGCATTGAAGTTTATATATATTACTAAGGTGCATTACAAGAGGCTTACTACAGAATAGTGTGTGTATAGCAGTCATCGTTCATTTACAGGGACACACAAAAGAATTCTCTCCTGTCTGTTAACAATAATTCCTGGAAGTGCGTTTTAAGTTACTGAACGCGATTTTAATCTTAACTAGCTTTTTGTCTATTACGTGGTGTGTATAAATTCTGTAGATCCTATACAGGGCAGCACAAAAGTTCGCGAACACATTTCCGTTTATTGACAAACTCCAGAAGGAGAATTTAAACTGTGCTACGCGTTTCCTAACTAAACTAAAATTTAGCATCCTATGTATATATACAAATCTATAGATCCTATACAGGGCTACATAAAAGTATTCGGATATTTTTCCGAATATTGTATATATTGAAAATTCCCGAAATTACGTTTTTCAATATGTTATGCGTTTTCCAAATTGTTTACTTAGATGTCATCTTTCAGCTTATTAAACGGTAATGATTTGTAAAATTATTTTAGAAGCGTTGGAAAGTGCTACATAATCTATGCTTGACGCATGATTTTTCGTTCTTGTTTTCTCTCTCTCTCGATACTTCTATTTTTGTTGTTATTGCTTTGTTTTGATGACGCAAGAATCAGTATGCTGTTTAGTTCATTGATAGCGCATTTCGCATACCTGGTCGGTGGATTAAAGTATTTTAATGTTTTCTAGCGATTCATTCTAAACATTTTTTAACTTATATAACATTTTATACTGAGAATTATAATTTAAAAAAAATAATATTAAAGAGATGAAGAATTCTTTAAAGTAATAATTTAATTTAATCAATCTATTTATTTATTATTCTATTAAAGTGATGCATTTATTTTAATTTTAGCGATAATTTTATCTTTTTGTAATATGATTAAATGTATATTTTTAAATACTGAATTCTATAAAATTACAGCTATAAAATTTTTGAGACAGTAGAAAATTTTAGAAATGACACTAAAGAAATCAAAATTCACAATAAAAATATCTCATTTCCTGTTCCAATTTTTAAGAGTGAATTTTTTTTAAACTACAAATAGCAATTTTAAGTATAAACATGAACTAGGGCTGAAACTACCCCCCCCCCCCCTCCCGTAGTTTCAAAATAGTAAAAAGTTTTTGATCAATTGCTTTTATGGGCTCCTTTTATGAAGCCTTGAAACTTGAGTGTCAACGATTTTTATTAGATGATTTAAAACAGTGATTAAATCATACAAGGCAATCATCTTAGGCAATTAACAGTGATTTTTAATTAAAACAGTGATTAAATCATGGCTGATTTATATCATAAATTTTTAAATGTTTAAACTGACCAAAAAAAAAAGTATTAAAATAAGATGAACAGAATTTGAAAAGTTTCTGAAAAATATTTAATATTTTTTGTATTATATTCTTTAAGTTTAGACTTAGGCAATTTGATTTTTTAAGTACAAATGCAAAACAAACTGCAAATGATATTTGTTTGATTATTTGTGCTACTAATGAAATAAGCAGTTTTTATTAATTATGCAATTACTTACAGTTCCCTCTAGGCCATTTTTAAGGGCGCAACACCCTGTCCTTTTAAAAAATTCAGCCCCCCCCCCTTTTTTTTTTTTTTTTTTTTTTTTTTTTTTTTTTTTTTTAATAACGAATACATTTTTACTTCCAGTTGTCAGTTTGCATGATTTATTTTGAACAAATCAAATGTTATTTTTACACATGGTGCATATATCCAATGCATACAAAGTTCATTGTGTTAAGAAATGCAAAAGAAAAAAAAGTGCAAGATGAACGAGAAGTAAGAAACAATGCAATAACAGCAAAATATCATGGAACTAAATATATGTAATTGCTTCTACTTTTTCTCCTTCTCCAATTTTATTTCGAGGTGAACTTTGAATTAGGGGCTCCTTTTATGAAGCCTTGAAACTTGAGTGTCAACGATTTTTAATAGATGATTTAAATCAGTGATTAAATCACGTCTGATATAAATCATAAATTTTCTAAATGTTTAAATTGACCAAAAAAAAAGTATTAAAATAAGATGAACAGAATTTGAAAAGCTTCTAAAAAATATTTAATATTTTTTGTATTATATTCTTCTTTTTTTTACCTAGGCAATTTGATTTTTTTAAGTACAAATGCAAAACAAACTGCAAATGATATTTGTTTGGTTATTTGTGGTATATTTTACTTAAATAAAAAATCTTACTAACCAGATTAAAAGTGTCACTAAAAATTCGTTTACAAATCAATAGTAAAGAAATGGATTTGTTTAATCCCGTCTGAACCAGCAGCACGTACATCAATTTTATCTGGTTGACACATTTTGCACTATTTATATAAATAAACTCAGAAATTAAATAAGGAAATAATTTTCAGAATTACTGGTACCAAAAAAAAAAGACAAATGTGTACCTTTTGAAAGCGCATATATGCAACTCTGGCCTTGGAGAAGTTAAATTAATCAAGTAAGATGTTAAAATAAAATTTGTAAATGACTTCAACACACCATAATATTTAATTGAAAATGAAGTAAAAAAATATTTTTAAAATAAAGCATTTTATTATATAAAACTACAAAGAATGATAAAGTGCGTAGCGATCCGATAAAATCATGGCTGAAAATGAGCGCCAAAAATTCGCCAAGCGCTTCGGGTTACTGGAATCGCGTTACCCAGAATTCCCTGACGAAACAGTACCGAAAGTAACTCCTGATGTTCCTTCCTGTTTGTTCATTCTTCCATGGCAAGTATAATGCTTGCAAGTTTAAAAATGAGTTAGAAAATGTGTCAAAAAGTTACGCGTTGTTGAGCAGAGAAATATATATATATATATATATATATATATATATATATATATATATATATATTATAATGTTATAAATATATATATATATTACAATGCCTTAATGTTTTCCTTTGTATGTTTCTTTACTTGAATTTATTTTACATATGAAAAAGAAATAGAAATATTTGTCGAGTTTATAGGAAAGTACTGCGATCATGAATTTTTTTTCTCTTTAGAATACAAGATAATGTTAAGTAAACAGAGACAGTCGAGATAAATGTTTCAAATTCTTTGCGTAGTAAGTAATAGCTCTACTCAACTTAAATCAGGCACGGCAGTCGAACATATCGTTTAATATTTCTCTACTTGAATTTATTTTACGTATAAAAAAGAAATATTCGTCGTGTTTATATAAAAGCACTGCGATCATGGATTTTTTTTTCTTTTTAGAATTCAAAGTAATGAAAAGTGCTGGACAGATTTGTGCAAATTAGACAATAGCTGGATTTCTGAATTAATCTGTCTTTCATTCGACAAACCAACCATAAGAGCTAGGTGGTACATTTAGTAAGCTATAAATTAATATTCATTAGTGATCGTACAAATTTATTGTACAAAAGTATAATGCAGGGCTGCCACTGGCGATTATTTTTATATTCTACTCGCACCACTATTGAAACAAAATAAATGTTTGTAGCATATTTTTCTTGCACATATTGCCAAAGTGTATATGAAAAAATTTTGGCTTTTGAAAGTCGTGCGATATAGAATTAGAAAATAGTCGCCAGTGGCATCCCTGAATGCTGCTTTTTTTATTAGCCACACACAGGGTGGCTTATTCTTTCAATCTCTATCATTTTTCATGTTTATGAAAAGTCACAGCAATCCATCGTTGCCACAGATTAATCTCGGAAAATGAAACATTTGAAGTTACTTAAAAAATTAATAACTCGAAAAGTATTTGTCACAAAATTGTTTTACAAACTGCGTTAGAATGGTAAAAAATTGTATTTTTCTTGATATAAATTTCAAATCTAATGATTATGTCATTTTCAAATATTAGATTTCAAAAATTACAAAACTTCACAATGGAGTACCGTAGCGAAACTTTTACGCGTAAAAAGATAATGATAAAGGCATTGTGGCTCGACGTGTATCGTGTATACTGGCCATAGAATGAGTAACGAATTATAGTACACTTATTATTCTCTTAAAATATAAAAGTGAATTATATATATACATTTTTAAAAAATAAAGAAAAACATTTTATCACAAACATCAACAAAAATTTTTCTTCTATTTATTCCCTTATTCCAAAGATATCGTTTTATCGTCTGCTGCCATAGCAACATGAATTAAATTTCATTAAAGAAATTGCTCAGTGGTAGAAAAAAATTTTTCTAAATCGAATGGTTATTGAACAACTCAACACTTTAACAGGGGAATTTTTATTTGTTATTTAGATATTTTAAAATTGTTTGTTGTCATTGCGTTTTTATTCTGAGTTACAGCTAGTTTATTTATTTTTTAAATAAAAGCCGTGTGTGGCAATCTATATTCGGCCTTATAGCAGAATTTTCCCCTCTTGTCGTTTTATTTTCTTTTGTACATTCAAGACCATTATAAAGGAATGGCAGGGTGTCTAGCCACCTGGAAAATCTGGATAACCTGGAAAAGTCATGAAAATTTACCATTTCTGAGAAAAAGTCAGGGAAATTTGAAAATTCTGAGAAAAAGTTAGAAAATTTTAAAGTTTCAAGACAAAAATAGGAAAATGCTTCTTATAAAACTAAGGATTTGAAATTGCAGCGCCATTAAAATCAAACTTTGCTTTTCATAAGTAATCTGTAAAGAGTATTTTCAATTTCTCGTGCAAATCATTTTGTCTACTTCCTTTCAGTCCTTCTTTGTTACTCAGATATTTTCAGTTCCAGCTTATCTGAAACTTTCTACTGAATGTTGTAGGATTGATTAGGTATTTCACTATGCTTACGTATCCTTTGTTTGGGAACTGGATACTTCTTAGTTTAATTTATTGAATATTTATTATTTGTATTAAAATATGTCAAAGCAATCTGTATTTAACCCTTCTTTGCATGAGTTTTTCTTTTACAATTGTGTTTTTTTATACATATATTAAATATTAGACACCAGAAATTTTAAGATAGATTTTTAACTTTGTTCAGCAACATAGTTCACGGGGAAATTTACTGGATTAAGATTTCTATATAAATATAGTGGTGGCGAAGAAGTTGATTTATTTATTAAAAGTTAAATAAAAAGTGATGGAAATTTACATCACTATGCAATTAAGGGTTAACTATGACTGATGTGATAAAGAATGTCATCCTGATTTGATTAAGTGGATAGAACCTGATGCTAAAAGTGTGTGTCTGCTAAACATTTAGCTTGTAAAATGTTCAACAATTTGTAAATTTTGCAAAAAATTATATAACAAATCAGTAATTTGTGCCTCAGAATCAGTTATGAAAGTTCCACTCGCAAATTCACAACTTTTAAGATTGTTTGTGTGTAACATCACAAAATCTCGATACCTGGAATTTTTATTGGTATGGAAAACCTGGAAAAGTCAGGAAAATTCATTGCTGATCTGGAATAGACACTTTAGAATGGAAAAATTATATATTCATTGGCCGAAATATCAGTTATTTAATGATAATGCTCTAAAGCTATCCTAAAAACACTTATGCGATTACTGTCATTGCATCTGTGAGATCACATGACGTAATTTCCCTATTTATGCACTGATATAGCGATATATTGGGGAAAGGTAGAAATTGACTAGAAATGTATGTTATTTTGCCTTTAATCAGAAAACTAAAAAACATATACCAAATTCGCGGCTCCAAACACGCCTTTGCATGCAGAAAAGTAAACGATACGTCGATAATATTTTTATCACATGGAATCATGGACAGCAAGCACTTTTCACTTTCCTCTCAAAAATTAATAAAATAGATCATAAAATTAAATTTACCCAAGAAACAGAAAAAAAACTCGTCATTACCATTCCTAGATGTTCTTCTTATTAAAGATAATAACACCCTAAAACGTACAGTATACCGTAAATCTGTTAGTATTAACGCAGTTATCTCTTTTAACACCTCAGCGCCTTTCAATTATAAGATAACTGCGTTTAACTCTTTCACTTAACGCACTTTTCTTGTATGTTCAGAAGACTACATCCAGGAGGAACTTAAATATATTATGAATATCACCACAGACCATGGTTTCCACCCCCTCCCCCACCAAAATTACATACACAAAAGTATTGACAAATTCAGTAACCAATTAATTCAGCATTCTGTCCCTAACAATAGTAAGCCAATTTATCGTAAATTACAGTATATCCCTAAATTATTTGAAAGAGTTAAAAACATTCTTATAAAATTTAATATTCATCTTATTGTCCCCCCCCCCCCTTAACACTTTAGCGCGCGGTGTCCACAAAAAAGGACACCTAATTTTAATTCCAAAACTGACAAACGGCACCAAGAATATTTAGTTAAAAATTTTCTTTTATAAAGTAGGGGGAAATCAGCACGTTTTTCTTTTGTAAGGAAATCGTTTGTAAAATCTGGTGTCATTCCATTATTTCATTATTTTGCAAACAGATTTATTCCGCGCCGGAAAGGGATAACTGATTTGATTTCAATTACATTAGATCCCATCCACCCAGATCATTTTGCAGATGTATACGAACTCACCATTTGTTTAAGTAACAATCATACAATTTTCTACATTGGCATGACCAAAAGGTTTTTTGAACGATTAAAAGAGCACATACAGATATTAAATACAGGTGATTAACCACTCGCCCTTTCGCGATTTTATGCTTCCAGTAATGATGTTAAAATTGATTTCAATAAAGCTAAAATTATCTCTAAATATAACAACCCATTTAAAGCCATAGTTAGAGACTCCATAGAAATTAAATTAAGAAATAGTGAAACTTGTGACGATATTTTTTCATTTAACATATCAAATATCTGGATTAATCTTCTGAAAATTAATTACCCCCCCCCCTTCGTTTGTTCACTAAATGGTTAGTTTAGTTTACATTTTTACTCGATAGATGGCTCCAGCTTATTTTGTTTTTCCCTTTTTCTTTTCTCCTTTTACCTAACTACGTTATCTACGTTTTACACTGTTTTCATTTCTATCATGCCAGGATGTGAAGTTTCAACATTTGTATCTTTGGTCTCCCCGATGACAGCTGTGAAGTTACAGGCCGAAACTGTTGGATAATTTTTAACTAAATTTGTTATTATATTATGCATTGTTTTTGGCATGAACAAGCACAATTTTGTGCTATTTATATTTTAATATAATATTAAGAGCTTTTGCCCCTCATTTTTGGATTTTTCCCCCTTTCCCTCTTTATATTCTTTATCTATTCCGAAGTTTTACCTTTTTAAGATCCTGGGACTCTGTCCTAACGTTTCTAAATTTCTGTTTCAGTCGAACAACTTTTCTAAGCTTTGGAGATTTTTGCCCCTACCAGCAAGTGTTTTCTTTGTTACTATACGCATAGTATTTTTTAATTTTCTTGCCTTCCAACTAACCGATTTCTATGCAACTCTCATCTCAGTACCTGTAATCATTTCCTTCTCCACTTCGTTTTTGTATCCATTTTCTTCGGTAGCGGTCGCTTTTCCTTTCCCTTCTTATTATCTGACTTAAAAAAGTGTTCTGTAAGATTTTCCCTCTCCTCCTCCGCAGTGTTGAATTCAGGGGGTGGCCCGGGGGAGGGGACATTCTCCCCGGAGCATTGAAATGTTCCCTCCGGAAGATTTGAGATTTTATGCTTTTAATGGTCAAAAAGTGCAATGCCCCCCCCCCCTGCCCGGAACTCTATAATGTCCCCACACCCCGAAGCAACAGAAATCCATCCCGTAGAAAAAAGTCTGAATTTAACACTGCTCATCCGTTCTTATTGTGTGAGTGTAATGCAGTCATGCAACTTTACAGAATGAAATTGGCGGTGGGCGCTTGGTGACAGCAAGCGAATGATAGCGATAAATTGCCAAAATTTATACGTTTTCAGTGAATTTAAAATCACTGTTCGCGTTGTAATTCTCTCTCTCTCTCTCTCTCTCTCTCTCTTCCCCTCTCTCTTCCCCTCTCTCTTCCTCTCCCCCCTCTCTCTCGCTCCCTCGCTCTCTCGCTCTCTCTCTGCTCTCTTTTTTTTACGAAAAAGATGAAAAAGCATGAAATATTCACACTAAAATTATTCACTGCCTTTTCAATTTATTTAAACAAATTATCGTTATGAATAGGTGCATTTTGTTTCAAATAACAGATGTAATCATAAATTTTTTATAACATTTTTTAATTTGTATTATTTATGCTTTACCCCTCCCCCCCAAGAATGTACAAAATTTATTACACAACACCATCAGTAAGTAGGATAAATTTAAAGAAATGAAACAGTTTGTGTGTGTTTTAAATCTTCCGATAAAACTTGTACACAAAAGAGGGAAGCCATTGATATTTTCATCCAAGTGTAAGTTGTACTACAGTGCCTAGAATAAATAGTGTACCGTTCGATGCTAAAAAAATGCACGCGAAAGTAAGCCTCCAATAGATGGCGCTGACTGCACTACTGACTGAAAATTTCCGAAAACAGATCTAGTAATCGGATAAATTAATGCTTTTTAGATACTTATTTTGATATTATATAAGAAGACATTTAACTATAGGAATTGATATTTAGATGAAAACATGTCTGAAATATTTCAATAATAAATATATTATTTACAAACTGTTATTTTTGAACAGAGACACATTTTTAAAATGAAAATTATGTATGAAAAGTAAATAAATACAAATGTTAAATTTGCTTTAGCTTTATTTACAAATATTAACAACTATTCACTACTTCTAAAACTGTGCAAACATACAATGAATATTTAAAAATACACTCCCAATAGCAATATTTACTTTGTGTTATTTTTAAAACAAAGTCCCATTTGTTAAACAAATCTTTCTCACACTGGAAATCACATATTAAAATTCTTAAGAAAAATTATAAAAAAATTTTTCTTTATGAATTACCGTAATTTCCGGCGTATAATCCGCAGCTCAAAGAGTCGTTTTTCGACCCAGAAATATTATTTTATAAAATGTAACTTAAAAGATCGCTGTAAATATTTAACTACAATTATTGAATAAAATTTCTGGGTCGAAAAACGACTCTTTGAGCTGCGGATTATACGCCGGAAATTACGGTATGTATGAAAAGCAAATAATTTCAAAAATAAATTCAAAGGTTAAATTTACTTTAGCTTTATATACAAATATCAACAACTGTTGATAAAAAAAAATTATTAAAAAGATTATTAAAAAAAATTCTTTTACCTCTTTGTATTATGTACTTTTACCTCTTTGTATTATGTACGCAAAAGCAACATAGGTTTAAAAATTACATATATTCCCAATTCAAAACAAAGTACAGACTGATTGTACATCCAAAGTTGTGTAAACATATATGGTTATTTTAAAATCAATTTCTGCGTATTTTGCATGAAAAAAGAACAATATTATTAAAAATGGGCCAAGCAATATAACTATGGGAAAAGTTGATATGCACTTACTGCATGCGTCGCATCTTTAAGCATTTAGCTTTTTGTCTTTTTGCTGGGCGATTTTTATTTATTTGTTTTACATAAAAGTGCAATCGAGTTATGACAAAAAATTTTATAATTTTCTTTATGAAAGCACTATTTAGGGCTATTCTTAGCTACAGAATATCCCGTACGACAATCCAGGCACAAAACAATACCTTTGCTGATATTTCTTCTTAGTTTTTTCACTCATATTTTGTGTCTTAAACAGATATAATTATAACTTTATGGGAAGAACTCGCGTTTGTTTACAATATGCCTCACTGTCGCGGCGTAAAAGCTTTCAAAATTCCCAGTCGGTGATAACATGAGCGCCATCTTGTGGCATCCTTCCTTTCAAGGCCAAAGAAAAAAGCGTTGGTAATCAACGGACGGCACACTATTTATTCTAGGCACTGTAGTTGTACTAACGCTTCAGTGTTTCGTAATTTAATGTTTAATATCTAGTTTATAATTATTGTAATATAAAGAAGAATCAAACATAATTAATCTCACTGTTTTCAATATAGTGACTTTAAATTAATATTTGTCTCTCCAAATTTTTGTTCTATCAGTCATAGAATGTTTATTTATTTTTTTTGTATATTTTTATTTTTATTATTTTACTTTAAGATAAAAATAATAATTATTATATTTAATCTAATATTTATTTTTATCAATAAACTTTATTATTTTTTGTAATATTTAATTATAAAATAAATTAATATAAAATTATACTTGTAAATTTCATAAAATATCATATACATTAATTATGTATTTATTATTTTATAATTAATATATATAAACTATACTTTTCTTTTAAGGTACGAAAAATTCATATGAAATTAACTTTATTGATTATAATTTAGCATGTATATATGCAGTGAAAGTCCCACTTTCTTTTTTATTTAAATATAAAGTACGTGGTAAACCAAGAATAGCTCGAGGATTTTTGTATGTTGATAGTGTATTGAAAAATAATTTCTTTATTTAATATTTAAATAGATTTATTTTTACGTGAAAATGTCATTTCTAGTTTCGAAAAGTAATAAAGAAAAGCGTTTTTTTGAGCTTTTTATTTATCTATCATTCTATATCGAGTTTCCCAGTTATGTCCAGGAAATAGCTATGACTTTTTGTTATGTATTTTTGTAGTCGCTAAGTACTAAGTCGTTTCTTGGAGTATTCAATACTTCTTGACATAAAAAAGAAAATGTAAATAAAACTGTGTATCTATCAGGGAATTTGGATTGCCAATTATAAAAATAAGAATTTTTGTTATATGAAAGCGATGATATCTGCTACTTTCTATGTTTTATAAAAATTAAAACGATTCTTAATCCACCCAGATTTAAAAAAAAAAAAAAAAAAAAAAAAAATCTTTTTTTTTTTTTTTTTTTTGTAGAATGTAATTACTTTAGCATCGAAAAAGAATATCTCGAAAAACGTTTTTGTTTAAAGTTATTAAATATTATTACAGGGTTCGTACGGATCAGAGAATTTTCCAGGAGTGTTACCAGTATTTTTTCTATAGAAAAAGAAATCTAGGTTAAACGCGAGAGACTTCGGCTTCTTTTAAGGAGAAATTTTCTGTTAGAAAATACTGGTACCGAAGAATTTGCTGGTCGCAAAATTCCAGGAGGCGTACGAACCCTATTATTAACACTTTGTTGATCGGCGCTTTGATGTGAAATCTGGGTTTTAAAAATAATAGAAGCTGGATGTCTAATAAAAATATCTTATATTTTTATGCATATTTTTAAGGTAAATGATTATCAACAGTCTTTGAAAGTAAAATTTAACAGAAGAAACAAAGGATTTGGAATATGTCCTTAGTCAGTGGTATTTGATTATATATAAACGCGCGAATACTCGTGACCGACTTACAATCGTTAATTATTGACTGGCGGTTTTCTACGAAATCTGTGTTTTGAAACAATAGAAGCTCCTCCTTCTCCTGAAAATCTTACGAAAGTTGGTTGCCTAGATAGGTTTTTCAAGTTTATGCATCAATAAATATCTTGCAGTTTACAATCGTCAATTATTGACTGGCAGTTTTCTACGAAATCTGTGTTTTGAAACAGTAGAAGCTCCGCCTTCTCCTGAAAATCTTACGAAAGTTGGTTGCCTAGATAGGTTTTTCAAGTTTATGCGTCAATAAATATCTTGAAGTGTAAGTTTATTGTTTGAAATATCTTATAGTCTAATAAATTATGACCAATTGCAAAATATAAATATGTATTCTTTCTACTAAAAGTTTGTCATTATTTCACAGAACAAAAATTGCGTAAAAATACGTGTTCACGTCTTCAGTTAAAAACATTTGGTTTTGTCAGCACGAGTGTACTCGTAACCAAAACAGTAATAAAAATTATTTTCTATACCACGTTTAAAATGAGGATTATTAGTGCATACCCTGTGTTAAATACCGTAATTTCCGGCGTATAATCCGCAGCTCAAAGAGTCGTTTTTCGACCCAGAAATTTTATTCAATAATTGTAGTTAAATATTTACAGCGATCTTTTAAGTTACATTTTATAAAATAATATTTCTGGGTCGAAAAACGACTCTTTGAGCTGCGGATTATACGCCGGAAATTACGGTAGTTTAAAATGGTAAATACAAGGGACAGTCAAAAAGTTCACGTAATTTTGTTATAACTCTCTTTAATACCATAATATAATTAATTTATTTGTTTACACACAATGTCCTTTCCTCGACCAAAGAAATCACGTCATGTTAAATCCAAAACAAAAGTAATGCTCATTGCGTTTTCCGACAACGAAGGGGTAGTGAGTGCCCCATGAATTTGTACCAGCTGGGCAAACTGTTAAGGGCTTTTTGCACGTACAAGTTTTGAAAAGACTGATGGAGGCAATCCGAAGAAAACGCCCCGCCAAATGGCAAGGAGGAGGGTCACTGCATCACGACAATGCTCCCTCCCACACATCAATTGTTGTTCAAACATGGCTAACAGAAAATAACATTTCCCTCCTCCACCAGCCTCCGTATTCACCAGATTTGGCCCCATCGGATTTCTGGCTTTTCCCTAAAATTAAAATGGGCCTCAAAGGTAACCATCTTGACACCGTAGAAGACATCAAAACCAACGCGACGGTTGAACTTGGAAAGATACCAAAATAGGACTTTCATCGTTGTTTCTAACAATGGCAAGAGTGCTGTAGCAAATGTATGTGTGCTGACGGAGCCTACTTTGAAGGCGATTAAATAAATGTGTACCTATATTGCGGTAATAAAGAGTTACAACTAAATTTCGGGAACTTTTTGACTGCTCCTCGTATAAGGAATTTAACAATATTACCAGGGTTCGTACGCTTTTACCACAACATTTTAATAGAATTTTTCGCTTTATTTAAATGCAGAAAATTATTACAAATCTTGTAATTAAACGAGGCGTCTCCAATTTCTGCTATTTAAATATTAAATAAAAAAATTCTATTAAAAAATTGTGATAAAAGCGTACGAAGCCCCTGCATTACATTATGGTGCCATTAGAGCTCCAAACGTGGGTAGCGTTACACCGTATTTGTGTTACATGTGTAGCGTCATTCTCCTAAAATTGTTATTCTTTCTTTATAAATTATAACGCATGTAGCAGAGTAAAAGAAAGTATTACTAGTCACATGCATGTCGTAACCACGTTTATTTACAGAATTTACAATATTTTTTGCTGTTAAATAAGATGAAAATAACTGTTAAAAATGTGTGGTAGATATGTGCGAACCCTGTTACATACACTGATTATTTATTGTATAAAAGTATAATGCTACCCTTTTTTATCGTTTTACATTCTTTTGTGCATTCAAGACCATATAAAGGTATGTGTAATGGTATCATTATATGTTAATTGGCCGAAAATGCGAAAAATTAGTTATTTAACTCTCTGATGCTAACCTAAGAAGAACTTATGTGATTGCTGTCATTGCATCTGTGAGATCACATGACGTAATTTCCATTTTTATGCACTTATACAGCGATATATTGGGTAAAGTATAAATTGACTAGAAATGTATGTTATTTTGCTTTTAATCGCAAAAATTAAAATATTTATACCAAATTAGCTGCTCCAAACACGCCTTTGCAGCCAGAAAAGAAGTTACTGTATTAAAAGCGTACTGACCGATTTAATAAAAACCAACTGGGTGACGTTAAATCTAGGTAATGTCACATACGAGCTTAATTCAAAGACAAAATTTCAAATGTGTTACACTCTATAACATACATCCACTAAGAACTGCAATAACAAACTTAAATAGAAAAAAATATCTAAGTGTACAGATATTCTACTAAATTATAAAAGAACAGAAACGATATTTAGTATAATTTATAGACATAATGAAGAAGGATAAAAGTGGAAATACAATGATAAAAAATACCAACATAAATATTGTTCTTCTATCTCCGATGTACAGGGTGTCCATAATTAAACGACCTTACTTTAAAGTTGTCTACAGACGAAACTATTGGTCAGAAAGTTGTGAAATTTTGTGAAGGATGAAATGAAGAAAATGGAATTTGTTTAAGTGAAAAAAAATTAGTTTAAAATTTCGCCACCAGATGGCGTTTTTAATGAATTACACATTTAGTGTACATTTACGATAGTTTACATATTTTATTGCAACGTATCATGTTCCATATGACGGCCATCATTTTCAGCTACCATCTGGAATCGTAAGATAGCATGTTCCACAGTTGACCGCAGTGTGTTCTGGGAAATGCTAAAACAAATTGTGAAAAAAGTTTTGTTGAACATCTTTTGATGATAAAATTTGTAAATAAAATACATTTACAGAATGTTTTTATAATTTTTTATCATTGAATGCGTGAGTTTACTTGAAATATATAGAGTGTGGAAAAAGGAAGTGTGTGATTTACTTTAGAATAGCAAGTAATTATTTTTTTAAACTATGGAAACCGTTTGTATTACTTATTCCCCTCATTTCGTCCATTTTATCTATAATATAATTACATAATTATAAAATCAATCAATTGTTTATACTTTTAAATATTGCTCTACATCATACAATTTACAGTTTTTTATTTATAATTATTGTGTGATAAATGCAGCATAACTTTTACATTTCAAGTAAGTCGATCTTCAAATAGCAGCTCAATTTTTTTTCCTAAATTAAACTGTTCAGTGGCTAATCTCTCATATACAAGCCAAAATACTGAATTATTTTTTTTATTCTCATAATCAAAAGTACAATTGAAGGATTCCAATTTAAAAATTAGTCGATTTTTTAAATGTATAAAATTAGAAATTTAGAGCGTCAGTAACATAAAATTAATTGCTCTCACACCAGAAACTTTCAAAGGAATTTTTTATTTATAATTATTGCCTATTCTCCTGGGATACTTTATATAGTATAGAAACACATTCCAGTGAAAGCTGTTTTACGGGACGGCTTCGCAAAAGTCGCATATCCCAATCCCACCAATTCCCAACATGCGGCACATTCAGTTCCGTGCACTCAGGTCTAAGGGAAAATCCAAATCCAAATCTATTTAGGGATTAGGGAATTTTTGTTAGTTTTCTGTGTTTTTCTGAGAATGAACATGAGAAAGTGATATATGTGACATGTGTGATGAATGAACATGGAAGAAGGATGTAAAAGGATGGGAAAAACTGTCTTCAAGCAACTTTTTTATTAACGGAAGTGGGGGAGTTTCCGAAATAGCAATCTCACACCTCCCTTTCGTTTCTCAGAATCCTATATGTCTAATAAATGGTCACCACCTGGACCTATAGTTGTTAATTGGTTATTTTATCATCCAGCCTCTTAGAATTAGAATGAAACATCATTTGCAGATTTCAGCATTTCGATTGGCATCATTCATTTGGAGAAAGTGGAGCAAGAGGGGCGGAGATTAGATCTGGTTTTTCTTTCTTCCTGGAGTATTTTCAAGTAAAACCAATTAAATTATCCATCTGATTTCCTTTTGTTAGAAAACCCTGTATTACGTGCATAGGCAGAATTTGTTATAATTATACCCGTAATGAAGTATTGTTCTATGTATAATGTATGTAAAACAGAAGAATGTTAGATGAAAAGATCTCCTAAAAGATTAAGCATCCTGATCCTCTAAAAAAATTTTATTCTGTAGCTTTTAAGTACAGTGCCTAGAATAAATAGTGTACCGTTCGATGCTAAAAAAATGCACGCGAAAGTAAGCCTCCAATAGATGGCGCTGACTGCACTACTGACTGAAAATTTCCGAAAACAGATCTAGTAATCGGATAAATTAATGCTTTTTAGATACTTATTTTGATATTATATAAGAAGACATTTAACTATAGGAATTGATATTTAGATGAAAACATGTCTGAAATATTTCAATAATAAATATATTATTTACAAACTGTTATTTTTGAACAGAGACACATTTTTAAAATGAAAATTATGTATGAAAAGTAAATAAATACAAATGTTAAATTTGCTTTAGCTTTATTTACAAATATTAACAACTATTCACTACTTCTAAAACTGTGCAAACATACAATGAATATTTAAAAATACACTCCCAATAGCAATATTTACTTTGTGTTATTTTTAAAACAAAGTCCCATTTGTTAAACAAATCTTTCTCACACTGGAAATCACATATTAAAATTCTTAAGAAAAATTATAAAAAAATTTTTCTTTATGAATTATGTATGAAAAGCAAATAATTTCAAAAATAAATTCAAAGGTTAAATTTACTTTAGCTTTATATACAAATATCAACAACTGTTGATAAAAAAAAATTATTAAAAAGATTATTAAAAAAAATTCTTTTACCTCTTTGTATTATGTACTTTTACCTCTTTGTATTATGTACGCAAAAGCAACATAGGTTTAAAAATTACATATATTCCCAATTCAAAACAAAGTACAGACTGATTGTACATCCAAAGTTGTGTAAACATATATGGTTATTTTAAAATCAATTTCTGCGTATTTTGCATGAAAAAAGAACAATATTATTAAAAATGGGCCAAGCAATATAACTATGGGAAAAGTTGATATGCACTTACTGCATGCGTCGCATCTTTAAGCATTTAGCTTTTTGTCTTTTTGCTGGGCGATTTTTATTTATTTGTTTTACATAAAAGTGCAATCGAGTTATGACAAAAAATTTTATAATTTTCTTTATGAAAGCACTATTTAGGGCTATTCTTAGCTACAGAATATCCCGTACGACAATCCAGGCACAAAACAATACCTTTGCTGATATTTCTTCTTAGTTTTTTCACTCATATTTTGTGTCTTAAACAGATATAATTATAACTTTATGGGAAGAACTCGCGTTTGTTTACAATATGCCTCACTGTCGCGGCGTAAAAGCTTTCAAAATTCCCAGTCGGTGATAACATGAGCGCCATCTTGTGGCATCCTTCCTTTCAAGGCCAAAGAAAAAAGCGTTGGTAATCAACGGACGGCACACTATTTATTCTAGGCACTGTACTTTTAAGTATTAGTCATAACAATAGCAAGCATTTTTCCCAAATTATTCAAAATTATATTGTATTCCAGTTTTTTTTCCTCCCTTATTCGAGGATTATTATTATTACTATTATTATTATTATTATAGTTAGATTCTTATCACAAATAATTTTCAAAGATGTTTACAGCAGTCAAGGACTATATGAGAATAATAAAAAGCGATGCCGGATAAGAATGTGTAAAATTTGTTTACAGCATATCTTCATCTGATTTTGTTTATGAGAAATTACACTTTAGTGAACAATAAATTTCCCAAAATATCAAGCTAACAGTACTAATTTACGGATTATACGCTAGATACCTATTATGTTTTTGTTGTATCTGTACTCCACCCTCGTTGTTTCTCATATTTAAACTCCGCCCATCGTCAATATGATATCTATTCGTTCAGAATAAAAGCATCAGTGCAGTAAATATAGCTATGTATAAAGTAGGCGGAGCTATTACGATTCCGAGGTACAATTTGAATACAGATGTAAATTATATTAATATTATTTAAGAAAAATATCTACCGTATATACTCGTGTATAAGCCGACCCCAAAATTCCTGATGAAAACATGTTTAATACCAGTATTTTACAATAATATTCTTCGTCTTACATAATTCACAATTAAATGAGATAAAGCAGGGCGTAGAAAATTATTCTGAATTACTGGTGTTAAACTTTTTTGCATCTCGGTTTTGGGGGTCGGCTTATACACGAGTATATACGGTAATTTTTGAAAATTGCAAAAAGCCACTTTTCATAAAAGTCATTGCACCGTATTTCATTTTTTTTTTTTTTCCTACTGATATTTGTCTGTGTCTTCAAATTGTGCGATGGGTATCACACGTAAATATTTATAAATATATATAAAAAGTACTAAAAAAGGATTTAGGGTGGATCTATACATTATTTCGATTTTCTCCCTACAAACCTTGGCTTTTATTTTCTATTTATGTATTTTAACAATAAATTGGTAAACATTTATGTGAACAAAATCACTTTTGTTGCTGCCGTCTGCTATTCCTTTTTACATGTTTATTGCCATATAGAACAGCCCTTACGAAAATAGTTCATAGAGTTGTATAGAATTCTTGACAAGTTCTATAAAGTAGTCATTCTATAGAATACCATTTCTATAGAGTTTTGACGAGTTCTATAGAATACTTTTTCTAAAAAAAAAATATTTCTATAGAATTCTTAGAAGTTCTGTAGAATTATTCTATAGAACAGTTTTTCTATAGAGTATTATAAACCTTATAGAATTAAGGGGACGAGTGTAGCTATGTTTGACCCCGCCAAATATGGCGATAAAACAGGTTTAAGAAAGCGATAAAGTCTTGAGGATGGTCAGAGCGATAACGTGCTCTGGCTGGTTGTTGAATAATGCTAGCTGATAAGTACTACGTCATTGTGTTTCTGTTTCCAGGAGTAGGAGAGACGTAAAGAGAAACATCTGTTGGGGAAGTGATAGTGAATTTCTACAGAAGCGGCGGTGTTTCAGATGTAAGGGGGTGTTGGATTTTGATTGATACACGGCGAGAAGTAAGAGACATGTTTTACAATCCTTTAAATAAACAGATTTTTAGACACGACAATTTTTACTATCCGAAGAATTTCATTTTATTTTGAAATGCGACTTTTAGATGAACAAAGCATTTAAAAGTTAGTTTATATTACAGTAATTATGATAAAAATGTGCTAAAAGATTTCAGACGATCAATATTCAGAAATGATTTTCATTTCGTTTATTGGAATAATTTAAAACAAGTTTACTCACTGTTTTAGACATTTTTCACTTAATTGCTTTAAATTTTAATTTATATATGTTTTTTTTTTTTATTGTATTCGGGAAATATATTTTCAAACAATAACAGTTTTTAATATAATAAAAATTTCTTTTCTTAGCTATTATTTTTGTTTGTTGAAAATGCATTACTAAAGTAAATAAAGTAAACGCATCCTCGGAAATATGGAAGACTGTTGATTGAATAGGAGTTTTTTTTTTTCTTTTCAATACAAACGAATCTATGAGAAATCAATTAAATTGTTGAATAAAATGTATTTTTCATTTAAGGCCGTTCTCGAAAAAGAAATATCTGCGCTTAACAACAACAAACTTTCTGACACATTCACCGACTCATTTTTAAACGCAAAAGCATGAAATTGAACTATTATAATGATTGAAAATCGAATAGGGCTTTTCATTTTTCGATAAATGTATTGCATTTTAAGTTGTAAGCAATTGTTGTCTCATGACGACCTTGCTCAGACTGTTGCATCTGGAAATTCAGTTCATAATGCCAACTTTGACTGCATTTTCCGAAAATCCCTTGCCTTTATCGAAAAATGAAAAACACTATTCGATTATAAATACATCTGCCAGTGAATTTGAGGACCGCCTTATGATGTATCATACTTTTCTTATAATTATGTCATAAAGACTTACTTTTTAGATTAATATTTGAATGCACTTTCGTACCAATGGAGGACTTTGACCCAAATAAGAGAGAAGGCTGTAATATACAACAAATTACGGACCTCTCCTGCCCCTTTCCCTGCGAGAACGACTAATTTAGCAGTTATTAATGGACACTGTTCAAAATTGTATTTTAAAGCTAGTGTTGGCAGTTCCACTTTGACAAAAAGGCGGGACAGCGGCTTCTAAATCAACACATAAAAATACACTAAATTCTACGAGAACGGAACCTGTCTATAATGGATTTCTGATTTAAAAGTAAAAAATTCATACTCTCTTTCGAAAAAATACCTCAAAATTATACTTTCTAAGATGGATACCTCTCCAAAACGGAATATTTTTCTAATGGTTATTTGAGATTTTCTCTTAGTAGGTTTTACTATTTTAAATAAACATATTAATCTTGCACAGTTAAAATCTGTGAAAGTGGAATTACTTCGGCCCGAAACAAAATTCAGTTTTGGAGAGGTTTTCTATTGAGAAGTTATAATTGTATGGTTATTCCTGCACTAGAAGGTTTTATTATTATTATTATTTTTAACGTTTAAGACAGGATTTTGTTATAAACAGCTTCCGTTATCCCAGGTTTTATTGAAACATGTGCATTAAATTTGCGTAATAACTGAATCGTTAGGGACAGTGACAGGAAAAATATGTTGTTTTTAGACAAGTTTTCGTCTTAGCAGGTATAGATTTGTACTATATTCCTTTCGGCAAGAAAGAACGTAAACGTTTTCTGTTATACACAGGTTCTGTTTACACAGATTTTTTTTTTTCAGTTCCATTCGATGCAGACTAATGAACACCATGGTACTAAAAAAATTTAAGTGAATTTATGTATCAAGGAAAATCGGAACTCCAAATAAATGATCTAATTTTAGTGATTATGCTTAATATGTGACTATTCTAGTATTATTATAACATGTTAACAGCACTGAGACTGTAAGGCAATTTTTATTGGGAAAATAAATAAAATCAGTATGACACACGTGAAAAATTGCATGGCGCACAAAGAAATCATATTGTAAAGTAATAAAATGTCACAACGCTGCGCTAAAAAGTACCTCACGTAATCGCCGGATATTTATATCTGTGTATCTTATGCATTATTACAAAAAGACTTCAATGAGTATTAAAATAAAATAAGGTTAAAAATATTGAAATTATGATTATTAAAAAAGTGTTATGTGATTTTGTAAAATATTTTCACTAGGGGAAAATTTGTAAAGAGTCAATAACAATGTTTTATATGCTAACATACTCTTAAATTTGTTATTCATTATTTTGTTATTAAATATTACAAATGAAAAATAAATATTAAAAACAACCATACTTTCTCTCTTAAAAATAAAAGAAATATGCATATACAGAGCACTTCAAAAAAGATGGGACAAACTGTAAGAGGTAGTAGAGCACACTACAATTAACAATTTTTGTATCGTAGTAAACTAGGTCGCAATGCATTTTAGTCAAAAATATAGGGCTAAACCCAAATATTTATTTAGAGGTTAATAATATGACGATATTTTAACGAAAAGTTCAACAGATTTACATTGCTTTATGCGGAATGCGATATCAAGAAAAGTGCTGGATGTGCACAGTAATTCAGTCTTTGACACAGTATGTAATGTCAACTACATTCCGAAATATGGAGCACCTAATTCAGCACTGTTTGGATGCGGGTGATAATAACTTTGACCAATTCTCGTGATACGTAAATATTGTTACATTTGTCGCTAAAAAAGGTAAGTCTATTGAGATTTTCGCTAAAATAGATTCATCATTTTAACAAAACAAGAATTGGGGTTTGGTTGGAGCGAAACACTCTGTATATTTGACTGAAAAAAATCGTTGTGACCATGGTTTCATATACAAAAATTGCATTTCTAGTAAATAAACTTAATTGTCGAAAATTTTAACAGTCAACAATCTGCATCAAGCTAATATTATCAATCTCATTCCAGTTTAAAATTTATCAAATTTCAATTTTTTTTAAAGGGCTAAACGTTGCAGGGTCTTCCTCTATGTAATTTAATTAAATGTTATTATGTGCAGTAGAAAAAGTTTAGAAAGTCAAAAAAAAATCAAGCATCTATTTTTCCTCAGAGTTAAAGCTATATGCACTGAAGAAGTGTGGGGTTGAACGGAGAGTGATTTCTGAGTTAAAGCCATAGCATTTAAAGATAATCAGATGTATACAAAAGCTTGTGTTAAGACTAATTATAATGTGTAAAAATTAAAGTAAAAAAAGCATATACAGCCTAAAATTTTACTGTTATCTACAGGGCTTAATTTCTAAGGAAAAAAGTACCGGAGCCCTAATATTCTGCACGACTAAAACCCGTAGCGTACCCCTCACCCCCTCCCCCCACCCTCTCTGCCGTCACTCCAATTTGCATATTTATATTTCATACATTATTTTCAAAATTCAAAGCCTTGTTTTTTTATTTAACAAAATAAAAATTTTAAATACATCTATTTGCTTATACTTAGCTATAAACTATTCCACTTTTTAGTTATTACTACTTCCAAATAGAAACCTTTGCCTAATCTTAATGTTAATTAATTGGAGAATTCTGCGATTCAATAAGCTCAGGATTATGATTCAGAAATAGTGTTAATACAAAAAATGAATAGTTCGCAGCTATGCAGAATAGAAAAAGACTATTTCTGTTTACTCTTTATTCTGATCAAAATAGCATTAAAAGGATTTGAAATAAATAAAAATTGAATGATATAAAAACCGAGCCTGTTTCATCTCTATCTCTTACGTGAGCGGCACATTACGTCACTTTTAAGTGTTTTGATACAAAAGAAAGCAAATGATTGGAGATAGGAGGGAAAGAAAAGGGTAATTTAGGATTCGTTTTTCGGAAGCGTTATTGCACTGGGCTCCGGAGCGCAGTGTTTATAGCTCCGTTGATTTATAGCCAATATTTAAATATTTACTAAAAACAAAGAAGTACCGGAGCTGGGCTCCGGTGGGCTCCAGCGCATATTAAGCCCTGGTTATCTAATATCTATATCTATACTATTATATAAAGAGAGAACGCCTGACTGACTCATCAATGCCCAGCTGAAATGACTAAAGTCAGGATCACGAAATCTGGAAAGTAGATTGCAATTATTATCTAAGGCAAGCAACAAAAAAGGATTTTTTAAATTCCCCCCCCCCCCCCCACTTGAAAACGGTTAAAGTGGGGTCGAAAGTTGTAGGTCATTTTTTTTCGTAATATCTTAGCAGAAGTTAGGTAGGAACATGAAATTCAGCATAACATCTCTACTAAAAATAATAGTTAAACACGTATTTCAGCGGTTTTAGAAATTCACCAACTAAGGGGGTTAAATAGAGGGTCGAACGTTTTAAGTCATTTCGTCATATCTCAGCAGAAGTGTTAGGTAGGAGTATGAAATTCACGATAACATATCTACAAAAAAAAAATAGTTATGCACTTATGTCAACGATTTTAGAAATTCACCCACTAAAGGCGTTAAACATCGGATATGAACACGATTATGGAAAGTTAGACGAATAAGACAACTATTGCTGATTTTTGATTAGATATTTTTAAAAGGATTTTTTTTTAATTATCATTTATAAAGCTGAGGGACTTAGTATGATTGCGTCAAAATAAGATAAGTTCTTAAGTATTCTTAATACATTTTGACGGTTTATGGACGCGAGTGTGTTGTTGTGATTATGGCGTGTTTTTAGGATATTATATTTTTACTTATGTTACCCGGAAGACCAAGGTTAAGTCGGGCGAAGCCGGTGGTTCAGTTATATTAAAACAAATTTATTAATTTCAATATGTACATAAACAAAAAAAAAATATTTATCAAATTTTTACAAACTTTTATTTAAAGTTTAAAATTTGTATGTACGGCAATTTTGTCTCACTCCCGCTTTTATCCGATTTAGAAATTTGTTGACTCATGTGTGACTAAGTTTTCAACTCTCCCCCCCCCCACGATAGATGCAGCGATAGATGCACGATAGATGCACGATAGATGCAGCATGGCAACAATCTCTGATTAGTTTAAGTGAGTATCAAATTGCTTGATGATTCAGCCTGTATTATAGCGCGACCTACGTTATACGCAGCCAGTGCATGACTGTTAAAATATCACATGGAGAGTGGATCATTTTTATATCACGATTGGCGCAAGCCGGCGCGCCCTTCATTTTGCACCAATCACCGTGTAAAAACTATCCACTCCATGTGACGTTTTAACCCTTTAACGGATGAAGCACTTCAATTGCTAAAATGTCGAAATAAATGATTGACACCGGAAATTATTAACAAATTTATTTTTATATAATAAAAAAACGATATTCCACATACGTAATAAATGGAAAACATTTCTTTTAAAATTCTGCTGTCATTGTTCAATTTCGTAATTAAAGTTTTGTAATTCCATTGGTTTCCTAGGGAAGCCAATGAACGTTAAAGGGTTAAACGTCATGCACCGGCCGTGTATAACGTAGGTTGCGATAACAGTAGCTCTACATAGAACCCATGTCCCATCATCTGCGGGTATAAAAACTGAGCTGCGCCTGAGTGGCGACCGTCAGCGTCTCAACCGCCATACCCATGTCCTGAGGGACATATAACGCGCACGAACAGGGTCTGCCCTCTTATGCGATACGGCGTCGGAGCACCACCACCTACGCATCACTCCGATTCTACGAAGTGGTGACGACATAGGTCGTTACGATACGTGGAGGTTCCCATAATCAGGAGACCTCCACGAAGAGAGCCGACGGCTTCGTCGCCGGAACCCCATGAGGGGAACCGGGTTCTAAGCCACAATGCCGAGTTCCCCCGACGACCCTTGCTTTTCCGCGGCGTCCGATCATGGAGTACTAGGGAAGGAGGAAACGACTAGTTCATCTGCCGCGATTATTGCTTGTGCGATAGAAGGAACTTCTCGCCAACCCGGGACCACAAAGAAACTTGGCTCTTGACGCATAGACACGCCTTAGGTTATCCTCTCTCGATGACTTTGCTTCCGGTGAGCTCTACGGTCAGAACGCAGGTGATATCCGACGGACTCGATCAAGAGGATCATCCACATATAAAAACAACACATGCAAACACAAAACTTAACATATCACAAAAATGTTAGAAACAACGGAAAATTAGGTTTAGACCCACTACCGAACTCTGATGGGCATGGAAAATTCCTTCAAGAACACTAAAGTAGCAGTCCCGGTCGAGGTAAGTTGCGTGAAAATTAGGTGAAGACTACCGCTAATCCAACCATCAGGCACGGGAAGTTCCAATTACGCAAAGACACGCTGGATTGGTTTTCGACTCGGGGGACCGAGTTTTGGCTTGATCGCCGTCGCGTTAGTCGACAAGCCTCCGGCCCGGTTCCTTGTAGTCGAACAACACGAGGAGTGGGTGATTCCTTCACCAAGATATGGTTTTCGTCCACAGCGATAGCACAAATCATTGAAACCCCATTTGGTTTTGGAAACCTCCTGCGCTGTCAATGTTCAGCTGCAGTGGATGACGTGGTAACTGCGGGCCATGCGCCCCATACGCACGCACACCGGTAGCTATTCCACCTCTGCCGCTGGTACGGTGCAGATAGTTTTTGTATGCCGTATCTCCCAGCGCACTACAGAGTCACCACGCATCGTGCTCTACAAAACCCGATCTCGTCGCCGTCAATTCTTTGGATCAGTTTGTGGAGATGGTCCAGCTACCGTTTGCTTGCCTTTGCCCAGCGTCACCTACCTCGGCACAAAAGAGAAGGACTAGTCTCCTTAGTGAGCCCCTTACCAAGCAACTGGGATTGGTCTACGGGATGTCCTTCCACCACCTATGGAGGAGACTCCGAGCATTGACCGAGTCCTGGCAACGCGGAGAATCTGCGCTTAGGATAAGGGGGCCCGCACGCCCTAAGGGACCTCGTTGAGGCCCCACAACGGGTCTTCAGGGTATCCCCGGATTTTTCGGACATCCCTTTTTCACCGGCAGACCACGATGAGGCGGTAGTCCGTCCATCTCCTGTCCCTATCTTGTCAACGAACATCTCACTATATCGAGAGTCCGGTCCTCTTCTCCACTTAAGGGGTCGAGTCGGAACAACCCGACGGAGAGTCGCAAAATGCTTGGCTCCCAGTCATCTTTCCCACTTAAGGGGCCGAGTCAGGACCACCAAGAGGGACCCGTCAGATCATCTGCGGGTATATAGCAGAAAAACAGCAATAGGCGTGAAGAACATTTTAGCACAACTTTCCCTTCGTTCAATAAAGTCTTTTTCGGAGGACATGTACTCGCAGAGACGTAGCTGTTGCCACTCGTGGGTAAAGTCCATAGCGTTGCCAGGTTTTTTAGAGTGTTCGTAGCGTTTTCCCCAAAGTTCCTAAAGTTATATCAGCGTCCCATTTGCGGTATGTTTCGAAGGAGAGGGTGATTCCAGATTGACAGTTTGAGAGTTTGACAGGGTTAGAGTTTTCAGATTTGTCCAGTATTCTTAGAATTTTGTCCCGTTTTGTCCAACATCTAGAGTTTTGTTCAGCGTTACTAAAGTTTTGCCCGTGATGCTATATCATTACCACGTGTTGCCCATTGTTCTAGTGTTTGCCCAACAGTCTTATGTTTGTTTAGCTTTTTTAGAGATTTCCTCGGCTTTGCCTAACATTCTTGCAGCATTTTCCAAGTATTTATAAAGTTTTGCCTAGCGTTCTTAAAGTTTTGCAGACTTTGCCTGTTTTTATATGACATTGGGCGCGTTCACAGACCGAACCCCGAGTTACATAGAGTAACGCACGGGAAACCCGAAGCGTTCAGGGATCAATATCACGTGACTTTTTGAGGGTTTCCAGTAGCGTTCAGAGCCGGAAATTACCCAGACTTCGGGTAACACACATTACCTGGAGAATTTTGTTGGGTAAAGTGAGCACGTGGTTGGTAAATCTGATTTGTTTGTTTGCTTTATAGCTAACTGCAATTGTCAACTGTTGTTCTATATGACTCCTACTGTACACTTGAGTCCTGACCATTTCATTGGTCTACCTTTAACAGGACTATGATATAATTGGCCAACGTCGGCTAGGATGCTTCCTGCAATGTTCGTACAATCAAAATGTAATGGTAGATTGGTTTGCGGAAGTGTTTGATTGTAAACAAGCCCATAACTTCACCCAAAAGCGTTCACAGCCGTTTTAACCCAACTTTACCCTGACAAAATCAGATGACGTCATTCCCTAATTATACGAGTAACCCGCGTTTCGGTCCCTGAACGTGCTCATAGTCCGTTTTTTGAAATTATGCTATAGCATTGCCCTGTTTTGCTCAGTATTTCACAAGAGCTTTGTCCAGATTTGCACAACGTTCCTAGAATTTTATCCAGCGTTTCCAGAGTTTTGACTAGAATTTCTAGAGTTTAACCTAGCATTTCAAATGTTTTACCTGACTTTACTCGTTTTCCTTTAACTCAGTTTTGAACAGCATTCTTAAAGTTTTACGTGGATTTCACGTGTTCCGATAGCATTCCCAGGTTTTGTCTAGTGTTCCTATGGCATTGTCCCGTTTTGTACAGTGTTTCTAGAATTAGTCTAGTTTTGGCCAATGTTTAAAATTTTTGGCCCGGTATGCCTAATTTTTTGTCTGGCTTTGCCCCTGTTTCTATAGCATTGCAAAGTTTTGGTCAGTATTCCTAAAGTTTTTCAAAACGTTCGTAGAATTGTGTTCAGCAGTCGTGACTTTTACCCGTAATCCTATAGCATAGCCCAGTTTTTCCCATTGTTACTAGGGTTTTGCCCAACAATCCTAGTTTAGTCCATCGTCCCTAAAGGTTTATCCGTCTGAGCCCAAATTTTTTTATAGCACTGCCCAGTTTTCCCTCTTTTCTTAGAGTTTCATCTAGTTTTGCCCAGTGTCCCTATAGTTTTGTCCAGCGTTCCTAAGGATTTGTCCAGCTTTGTCCAACATTCTTGTGGCTTTGGCCGTTTTTTCCCAATATCCTAGAGTACCCCCCTACCGTTCCTAAATTTTTGACCTGCTTTGCTCGTGACTATATAAAGTTGCCCTGTTTTTTCCAGTGTTCTCAGAGTTTTGCCGAACGTTCTTCGAGATTTATTGGGCGTTCTTAAAGTTTTGCCAGGATTTAGCTGATGTGCCGAAAGTTTTTCGATGACTATAGGGAAGTTGCAATCAGCTGATCAACCATTGTACTTCAACTGGGGGTCAGTATAGTTCCATCAATCAGAACTGCCTATTTGTAGTGTGTGACCTCCATCATGACGTCAATTGCAACTGCCCCGAGGCTAACGAAAAAGACAGGCTGCCGCGGTGCATTCCACTTATCTTTTTTTTTACTGGGTTGTGGGTCGTGGGTCTCCTCCTCGCAAGCGCAGGTTCCCTGCGACGCGAGCATAGCCAATGATCGGATTTCTCCGTAGGTGGTGGACAGAAAATCCCGTAGGCCAATCCCAAGGTTCTCGAGGATTTTGGGCAAAGGCTAGCTAATGCCAGCCGGATCTCTCCAAAACTTGACCGAGGATTTGACGGAGGCAGGATCGAGCTCTGAAGAGCACGATGCGTGGTGACTCTGTAGTGCGCTGGGAGTCGGGAGATACGGCTTGTAGCAACTATCTGCGACGTTCCAGCGGTAGAGGTGAGATAGTCGTCTCGGACCGCGACCTACGTTATACACGGCCATTGCATGACGTTTAAAACGTCACATGGAGTGGATCGTTTTTACACGGTGATTGGTGCAAAGCGGCGCGCCCCCCGTTTTGCACCAATCGCGGTGTAAAAATGATCCACTCCATGTGACGTTTTAAACGTCATGCACCGGCCGTGTATAACGTAGGTAGCGCTCGGACGACCCCACGTCATCCTCTGCAGCTGGAGAGTTGTGAGCCGCCCTCAATGGTCATCGCACGAAGCGCCCGAATCAAAGGGACGGTCACTATCAGGGCTACACTAGATACCGGGCTTGCTCATTCATTATCATGACGTAACAAATGGTGGCTGGCCGCGACCAGCGATTGGTACAAAGCGAAACGACAAAATGAAAGACATACAGCGATTAGCACAAAACGACGGCCTCGTCGCTTTGCACCAATCGCTGGTCGTGGCCAGCCACCTTTTGTGACGTCATGATAATGAATGAGCCAGCCCGGTATCTAGTGTAGCCTTGTCACTATCCAAAGGTAGCGATGGAGATGCCGGGGACGAGACCGTTTTCTTTGAGGAGGCGGGAATTCCGTGTCCTGCCATGTGACTACGAGGAAACTGGGCCGGAGCAAGGCTACACTAGATACCGGGCTGGCTCATTCATTATCATGACGTCACAAAAGGTGGCTGGCCACGACCAGCTATTGGTGCAAAGCGACGAGCCCGTCGTTTTGTGCTAATCGCTGTATGTCTTTCATTTTGTCGTTTCGTTTTGTACCAATCGCTGGTCGCGGCCAGCCACCATTTGTTACGTCATGATAATGAATGAGCAAGCCCGGTATCTAGTGTAGCCCTGGCCGGAGGCTAGCCGACTAACGCGGCATCGATCAGGCCAAAATTCGAATCCTTGGTCAGAAACCCAGTCCGGCACGCCTGTGTGCACCCAGGAATTACCACATCTGGCGGGCGGACGAGTGGCTCGTCTTCTAAGTTTCTTTTATTAATGTCGATCGGGCCCGTCTCTTTGGCGTGCTTGGAGGGAGTTTCCACGTCCTCCAGAGTCCGATAGTGGTGTCTTAGAATCCTTCCATTTTTTGCATGTTTTAGTGATATATATGTGAATGATCTTGTCGAATGGGGTCGTTGGGCTACATCCTAGTTCCGCCTAGGGGGTTTTAGCCTCGCGGGAATTCATTCGGCGGGTGACGACTCTAACCGAATCCCTCCTATGGGAAAGGACCGAGTTTCCTCGTGGTCCTGGGTCGGTGAGAGGCGCCCTCGTCACCTGTAGTGACACCCCACGGAAGATGAGACTAGTTGTACTAGTTGAGACTAGTACCCTTCCATGCATCTCAACGTTTGGACTCCGTGGGAAAGCAAGAGCCGTCCTGGAGCCTAACATATGACCCAGGGACTGACTCTCTTTCTGGGGTTTCGGCGACGAAGTCGCTGGGTGTCCTCGGCAGTTCATCAGGTGTCTGTCCCATGTGGAAGTTTCCCCTGATGTGGTGTTACTGTCATAAGGACCTGTGTCGTCGACACTTGGTAAATTGGCTTGGGGGTCCGCAGTGGGGAGCGGCCCTGGGCCGGTCGCAGCGCCGTAGCGAGACAAAGCTGCTGACGCGATAAAAGTCCATTAAAGACTTGGGCGCGATGGTCGGAATTCGCCGGGCGCAGCCTACTTTATCTGACGGCGCAGCCTACTTTATCTTTTTTTACAGACCGCTCGAGGCCAACGAAAAAGAAATGGTACCGCAGTGCTTTACACGTATCTTTTTTTACAGACCGCGGGAGTCACGTGATGCTCGAATGCACCAATGCAGGTGTACGAAAAGAGCATCACGTCACTCTAGCGGTCTGTAAAAAAAGATAAGTGAAATGTACCGCGGTAGCCTGTCTTTTTCGTTAGCCTCGCAGACCGCTAGAGTGACGTGATGTTCTTTTCGTACACCTGCATTGGTGCATTCGAGCATCACGTGACTCCCGCGGTCTGTAAACAAAGATACGCGTAAAGCACCACGGTAGCCTTTCTTTTTCGTTAGCCTCACAACTGTCCTATGCCCAATACAACTGTAAATTAAATTTTATTTGTTGACCTATTTTTCTTAATAGCATCCCCCAATAGGAAATAATGGGTGGACAAAACTTGAACAAAAATTCTACGTAAATTATATGCCCTTATTCATATTGAGGGGTGCCAACTTCACACTGGGTCAAAAAATAAAATTTGATTTACAGCGTTATAAATTATGTGCAAAAGCAAAATTTTTACATAATTTGTATGGCTATATTCAAATTCGCTGGTGCCAGCTGAACATGTAATCAAAACCATATTTTTTAATTTACAGCGTTATAAAAGGTGGACAAGATTATATAATGGGTGGGCAAAACTTATGTGTGTAAGGCTTATTTCGTAATTGGGGGTGCCAACTGCACACGTGGTGAACAAAGATATCTTTGATTTTAGAGCGTTAAAAATGATAGTCAAAATTAAATAATGAGTGGGCAAAACTTCTACGTAATTTGTGTAGCTATATTGGAATTGGGCAGTGCCAGCTGAACACTTGGTCAAAACCATATTTTTTAATTTACAGCTTTATAAAAGGTGGACAAAGTTATATAATGGGTGAGCAAAACTTGTATGTAATTTGTAAATCTTAAATCGTAATTGAGGGGGGGGGGGATTGCCAACTCCACACGTGGTCAACAAAGATATCTTTGATTTACAGCATTAGAAATGGTGGGCAAAATTAAATAATGTGTGGGTAAAACAGTAGCACAATTATTGTTTTTAATTTCGTATTGTGAGGTGCTGGGTGCTAGTATGAGAAATGGGTCAAAGAATAAAATGTGATACAGAGTTATAAAACGTGGGCTAAATTAAATAATGGGTGGTAAAAACTTCTACGTAATTCATATATTTAAATTCGTAATGAGGGTTGCCAACTTCACACAGGTCCTTTTCTTTCCTTCTAAACAAGTTAATTTTAACGAATCTCTATTTGAATATAATTGTCTTATGTGATCAGTAATATTATAATTCCGTATACCATGACTTGCGAATATATAATCTGAAAAAAGCTACACTTTAAAGTGTTTGTTTAAATATGTATGCAACATTCTTTTAAATAATTTTAATTGTAGGCTAATAATGACTAAAAAATACCGGACATTTTTGTAGGAATTGAGCCGGCCAGGCCTGCATTGATTTAAATGATTTTTGCTCGGCTCAGACACCCCCCCCCCCCCATGCACACACACACAAATCCCCGCTCTAGAACGCCAAACTTTCTGGCACATTTATGAACGCATTTAAAAACATAAAAACACGACACTTGTAGGTATAACATTGCAATGATTTGTTATCCAACTTTTTTTTTTTGATAAATGAATTACATTTTGAGTTATAAGTAATTGTTTTCTCATGATGGCAGTTTTTTTTCTGTGCTGTCGCATCCGGAAATTTAGTTCAAAACGCTAACACTGATAGCGTTCTCTGAAAAATCTTCTACCTTTAACCCAAAAGGTTGTTAACACCTGTTAGTGTTGGTAGTTTTTGAATAGGAGCATCTGCCCCTTTGATACGTTTGAAAACAAAATTGTGTCAGAAAGTATCCAGTTTGGATTGGAAAACCGCCATAAGTCTAAAATATTTTATTAAAACAGCAATGTTGAACGCATAATCTGAAACATGCCTTATATGAAAGTAAAAGGAAATACGTTGTACGATTCTCAAAAAGTTCACACTGCAAAAAATAAGTGTTGATTTTACAGTATAATACTGGAACCCCAGCTGCCAGCATTATCCCTTTCCGGCGCGAAGTAAGTCTGTTTGTAAAATGATGAAATATTGGACTGACACCAGAATTAAAAAACGAATTCATTAGAAAATAAAAAAAAAACCTGCTTATTTTCCGATACTTAATAAAAGAAAAAATTTAATTAAATATTCTTGGTGCCGTTTGTCAGTTTTGGAATTAAAATTAGGTGTCCTCTTTTGTGGACACCGCCCGTTAAAGGGTTTTAAACCGTAAAATTAACAATAATAAACAGTAAAATAAGCATTTATACGCTACCGCGCATGTGCGGCAGCGTATTACTGCTTATTTTACTGTTTATTACTGTTAATTTTACGATATAATACTGGCAGCTGGGGGTTCCAGTATCATACTGTAAAATCAACACTTTTTTTTGCAGTGCAGAAGAATATCTGAAAATTTTATGCATGTACAGATGGAAAATAAATATGTTAGAATGTGAAAATGTCTTTACGTGTAAAGTGTGCCCTTTATCCAAAAAAATATTGAGAAATACTAATATAGAAAGTTCAGTTATTCATACGTAATTCATTATAAAATTCAAATATCTTTGATTTTCAAGCTTTGTTCAATGATTTGAATATGAGTTAATATTAATTTGTTATATTCCATCAGTTTTTAAACCATTTTTTCCTCCTGGGTTTTATTCAGCCAAACCCAAACAAAATATGGCTGAATATAAAATCTTATATTTTTAATTTTTTTAATCATTTCTGAGTTTTTATCGTGTAGTTCGAACGTTATTTAATAAAAAATATTGAAATAAAAAAATTATAGAGATTATTATTGCCAAATTGTGTAATATATATATATATTATTATTATTATTGTAAATTAGAAATGTGAAATTTCCTAAATTTTCCAAATGGTGGGGGAAAAAATGTTTCTACTTTCCAGCTTTCTTTCTAGATAAATTAGAGGAAAATTAAATTATTAAGAGGTAAACGATAATAGTCCATTTTTTGTGAAATTTGGGGTGACAGTTTCATTTAATGGTTTGAAAGGCGTACTATCATTTGGTAGAGGAATAAAATGAAAGTAATCCTTTGAAAAAGCAGTTGAAGACAAGATCGATACATAGTGCTGAAGCTAAGATATCCACGCCGGTAAAGAAAAATAACTCAGAATAACATAGTTTATGACTATCATCATTTTCCTCTTTCGACCCATATATATCCTATTTTTACAATATGTCTTTTAAACTGTATTAAAACCAGATTAATGAGACTACTTGCTAAATTATTTGAATTTTATCATTTTTCTTAATACAATCAGTATTCAAATTTTCCATTTCTTTAAAAACTGATATTATTTTATATTTACAATTAAAATATAATTTTGATTTTAATGTAACAAGTTACAAATTTCTCAATATAAAATTCGAAAAAGTGGCAAAAGCATTAAATTACTACGTGCTGTTATTCAAAATTTTTTAATCAAATAGCTTTTTCATTTTTCGGTAAATGCATAAGATCATTCAGAAAGCGCTATCAAATTTGGCTTTATGAATCGAATGCAATCGCTTAGAACTCAAGATGTAACTCATTTATCTATAAAGGATAAAGACTATTAGATTACAAATTAAGCTGCAAGTGGCAGCTGTTATGTTTAAAAATGAATTCCTAAATCTGTCAAAAAGTTTTGCATTGTTGACGAGAGGAAAAATATAGTCTTGAGAAGTGATTGCAGCATTTTTTCATGAAATTCTGCAAGCATCCAAAGGAAAACATAGTAAAAACGATCATTATTTCTTCTTAATATATTCATTTAAAGTAATATATAAATAGAGTGTAAAACTTGTAAATATGTTTATTATTTTTTTATCTTCTAAAAAACGATTACTGTACAAATATTTATTTTTTATTTAAAAAAAATTAAAAATTGGTAAAATATAATAGTCGTAAATTAGATATTCCGAAGTTAATTCCCTTTACAAATAGTGCGATTGTCCTATCTTCAGCTGTATATTAATATGCCTCTCAAGCCATTACACAGATCTATTACCTCAAATTTCACAAAAATAGACTATCATCACTTTTCCCTTTAAGCCTTTCATTTTCGCAAATTTATCCAGAAAAAAACAAAGCCGAATATTTTTTCCATCATTTAAACATTTCCGGGAATTTTACAAGTATAATTGCAATATAGAAAATGTATATTGCAGTAGCCCACCCCCCTCCCCCTCCCCAATAGCGGACATTTCGGCGATTTGTCCACTGTTCTTTAAAGGTTAAAATGTAGAAATATTGATGTGTTATGGGTTCAAAGAGGTGTCTGTTATTAAGAAGTGTCCGTTACGAAGTTTTGGTATATGCACTTTGCAACCTCCATAATTATTTTATTTAAAACTAGCTTTTAAATAACATTCGAACTGCACAAAAAAATCTCAGTTATGATTTTTAAAAAACTGTATCACAAAAATACTTTTTTCAGTCATATTTTATTTGGATGCTGATTATATGCAGCCCAGACTTTTTCAAGCTCCCCCCCCCCCCCCCTTCCTCCTCAATCATGAACCTAAAGTAGGTTTTATTTGTTTTGCATTTTATTAAAATGCCCAGGTTAACTCATTTTCTTTTGCTGCTTGATGTTATTAAATATAATTATGGTAAAAATATTTTGTCTACAACATATCTAATTTAAGCTTTTCTCAGAGAACTGTGGTAAAGTACAGTTATACCTCGGTACCTGTTACTTAGATATCGGAGTTTGAAATTAAATTTTCTCTAAATCGTTTTACTCATCTTGAAATTCCGTCTGCAGTCTGCCTGTGCGGTAATAAGGGCCTGTTTAGATGAATAGTGTGTGTGCGGAGGGGGATAGAACTGTTGGATTATAAAAAAAAATATTAATTCACGCTCAAATTATTTAGAAAAGCCTTGGATTAACATTGTTCCGATCACAGCAGTTTTCGAAAAATGAAAAACGTTATTCGATTCCAAATCATTGTAATAGTCCTGCCTGCCAATTGCATGCTATTACGTTTAAAAATGAATTCGTGAACGTGTCAGAAAGTTTTACCTTGATGAGTGAACTTTTCTCCATTGAGAGTCTAAATTTAACGGGATCACAAACAATGCAATGATTAAAAGATTTAAAGAGCTGATTTAAAAAAAAAAAAATCTAAATTATTCGTGAATTCGAAACACAAAGAAAGGAAAAGGAACATAAAAATTGACGAAGCACCCGCATGCACGCAGGCGCACATTTTTTTAATATTAATCTTTAAAAATGTATTATTCTTTTATGAGATAAAATAATATTATTATATTCCTCCACTATTTTGGCTAAGATAATATTTTAATTATGATCTTCAAAACAAATATTCGCATTTCTGCTTTAAATATCTGAAATCTTTAAAATTGGTCTGTGGTTCTTTTTACAAACAAAAAACACTATTGAACACATTAAAACATTCAACATCCCACCCCCCCCCCTTCCTCCGTCTAGACACTGGTATATAAATAAATACATTTTTTTTAAATACCAAAATACTTATATTTCTATGCAACTATAATGAAAAAATAATTATAATAAAAAGACTTTATACATCAATTACTTTTATTTTAAATGTTTTACTTAAATTATCATTAATTTCTCTTTCTTTTTTAACATACATATATCTTATATATTTAATTCAAAAACATGTATAAATATGGTATTAATTTCAGAATAAAGGCCTCATTACGTGAAATATCTGCGTAAATAAATAAATTACATTTCAAATACAGGAAATTTAAATGTTATACTAAGATACTTTAATATATATCTTTTCTAGGTTTATTGTCTAAAAATCAAACGCATAAGCGAAATGACGATGAATCAAGGGAATCTTCTAGTATTCTCAAATTCTCATCTTCCCTGTAAAACGCAAAATAAAGCGAAAGCGAAAACCACAGACTAGAATTTTTTTTTTTCTCTATTGCGGAGATAACAACACAGAACGTGTACAGTAAGTACCATGCATTCTTTGATAACAATAACGAATGGATATCTTGGGGTTGCTGAAAAGACCCTACTGCCGAAAAATCACGATTGGCTTAACACAATGGCACACTATGCCAATATCACACATATCATTCTGGCAACCATATGTGTTGTTAGCCAATGCTTGGCGACTCTATTCGGCGGGGTCAAGCATAGCTACACTCGTCCTGAATTAAGTTATATAGACTAATGATGAGTCTTGCGTTATAACTCCAACATGAGTGAAACAAGTACAGAATATGGTATTCTATATTCTGGTTCTATGTTTTTCTTCACAGGTATATTATAAGTGCATTTGTATAATGTATATATGATGACCACTGATCACACATTCTTATGTACAGATTTTTTATTATAGAAAATAGGCACAAAATTATACAAAAATATGAAATTTATTCAAATTTTGATCTGTTTGTTTATTTAAACACTTGAGATTTTAACAAATGTGCTTAAAAAATCTTAAAAACAGCTTGAAACCCTTTTTTTTATATTTAATTTCTTATTTATTTTATATATTAGTTCCAAGATATACAGGTAGATTCGTATATACATAACTGACAACTAATATGCTTTTTTGTTGCCACTAAAATTTAATAAAACAATTTGATTCCTTTAATCGTAAATTTAGGTGATTAAATAAGGCAAATTTTACTGTTAAATTTCAGTGGCAAGAAAACAGCGTTTATCTTGGCAACAATGGTATATGTCAAAAGCACATTGCATCATTATTTAAAAATACGCACTAATTCATCGTGTATCAAAATATTTTTAAAAAATGCATTTACAGAATGTTTTTGTAGTTTTTTATCATTGAACGCGTGAGTTTACTTGAAATATTTAGAGTGTGGGGGGGGGGGGGGGGGAAGTGTCTGACTTACATTAGAATAGCAAGTAGTTATTGTTTTAACCTATCGAAACAATTTCCATTTAATTATTCTTACCAGCATAAGTAAATTTCTTATTCCCCTCATTTCGTACATTTTATTTAAAATATAATTACAAAATTATTAAATTAATCGGTTGTTCATACGTTTAAATATTGGTCGTTGTCTGTTATTTAAAATTACTTACTTTTACACCATACAATTTACAGTGCTTTATTTATAATTACTGTATGATAAATGTAGCAGAACTTTTACATTTCAAGTAAGGCAATCTTCAAATATCAACTGAGGTTTTTTTTTTCTTAATTAAACTGTTTGAATGATTACTTTATGAATTAATGATCTCTGATATACAGATCAAAATGCTATTTCAGAAATATGCTTTTTATTCTTATAATAAATTACTTAAACTCACACCAGAAATTTTCAGAAGTATAATTTTATTTATAATTATTGCCCTTTCTTGTCGTAGTGTTTATCCTAAAAACCTTATTCCAGTGTAAGCCGTTCTAAGGAATGGAATGGCTTAGCAAAAAATTTACATCTCGCCTCAGCGACAGTGGGAGGGGCAGACTGCTCATAATGGGAGGGGACAATTTGATTTTTGAAGAATTTTCTTGCATTTTAGTACTTTTTCATTTTGTAAAATTAATCTTGTAGGCTACAAGTAAAAGTACTGCGTGCAGATTTTTAAATAAAATGAGATTCATCATATCAAAAAGTATTCAATAAAATGCATTTGCAGAATTTTATTGTAGTTTTCAGTAACTGACTGCGTGAGTTTTTAGGAAATATTTAAAGTAGGGAAAATGGAAGTGTTAGGCTTATTTTATAATTAAATAAGCAACCCAGGTAGCACAAAGATATATCGACCAATGTCAAAATTTAACATTGACCAACGTAAAATGACCCCTTCTAAATGATATTCTTGAGCATTATTTTTTTACTTTTGGCAATGTCGGCACATATATCCCAACATCTTTTATCGATATCCTTTCTCTGTCATTGCTGAACATCATTATTTGACATTGAGCGATATATTTTTCTAACATCATTGAATAACATTTTTAGATATTAAATACTAATATGTTTATTTTTTAATTACTCAATAACAATTTTAGATATTAAATATTTTTTTTCCCACACCAAGCAACTGCAATACGCGGATGTAGTGAACGTCAAACCGTCACTATGCAACAAGAGATCCTGCCATGTTGCATGACAATAACAAAGGCACGCCTCAGTGATGCTTAAGGGTAATCTCCCCTCACGCGGAAAGACCCGCTCGCTAATGCTAATACCATGGGGCATTATTTTTCTAATATCTCATTTGCATTTCAATATTTTAAAACGATTTTTTTTTTTTTTTTTTTTTTTTTTTTTTTTTTTTTTTTGCATTGGACAGCTGAGATCAATATCTATTTCCGCCGTTGATTACTTTTTCGATGATTTTCTTTGCGTATTTTTTTTACGAAGGTATTTTTACTGTCGGAACCAGCTAGCAGGTCTTTTCGCGTTTCACGCACTTGAAAACACACACTTGCTAATGTTAATCCAATGGGCATTATTTTTCTAATGTATCGTTTGCATTGGAATAATTTTAAACGATTCTTTTTTCATTGGATAGCAGTATCAATCTCTATTTCCGCTGTTGATTACGCCCTACCAGTGTCTGACAGGTTCTGCTCTCAAAGCTGGTACACGGGAGGTGCTGGGTTCAAACCCCTGTCAGGCTCGTCGACCTAACCGTTCGGAGTTTTCGTGGTTTTCTTCGAACATTGCCGTAAATACGGGTTACGGCACCCACGGAAGGCACTCATTCCTTGAGCCTATACAGTAGATAATCGGCCGTCACAAAATCAACTAACCAACCAATCTTTACAAATTATAATGCATATAGCAGAGTAGAAGAAAGTATTACTAGTCACATTCATATCGTAAGCACGTTTATTTGCAGAATTTACAATAATTTTTTGCTGTTACATAAGGCGAAAATGACTGTTAAAAACGTGTGGTAGATATGTGCGAACCCTGTTACATACACTGATTATGTATTTTACAAAAGTATAATGCTACCCTTTTTTATCCTTTTACATTCTTTTGTACATTCAAGACCATATAAAGGTATGGGTATTGGTATAAATATATGTTAATTGGGCGAAAATGCGAAATATCAGTTATTTAACTCTCTGATGCTAACCTAAAAAAAAACGTATGTGATTACTGTCATTGCACCTGTGAGATCACATGACGTAATTTTCATATTTATGCACTTATAAAGCGATATATTGGGTAAAGTAGAAATTGACTAGAAATGTATGCTATTTTTCTTTTAATCACGAAAATTAAAAAATATATACCAAATTATCAGCTCCAAACACGGCTTTGCAGCCAGAAAAGAAGTTACTGTATAAAAAACGTACTGACCGATTTAATAAACACCAACTGGGTGACGTTAAAACTAGGTAATGTCACATACGAGCTTAATTCAAAGACGCAATTTCAAATGTGTTACACACTATAACATACATTCACTAAGAACTACAAGAACAAACTTAAAAAGAAAAAAATATCTAAGTGCACAGATATTCTACTAAATTATAAAAGAGCAGAAACGATATTTAGTATTATTTATAGACATAATGAAGAAGGATAAAAGTGGAAGTACAATGATAAAAAATAGCAACATAAATATTGACCTTCTATCTCCGATGTACAGGGTGTCCATAATTAAACGACCTTACTTTAAAGTTCTCTACAGATGAAACTATTGGTCAGAAAGTTGTGAAATTTTGTGAAGGATAAAATGAAGGAATGGGAATTGGTTTAAGCGAAAAAAAAAATAGTTTAAATTTTCGCCACCAGATGGCGTTTTTAATGAATTACACATTTAGTGTACATTTACGATAGTTCACATATTGTATTGCAACAAAACATGTTCCATATGACGACCATCATTTTCAGCTACCATCTGGAATCGTAAGTAAGCATATTCAACAAATGCTAAAAAATGTTGTGAAATTTTTTTTGTTGAACATCTTTTGCTGTAATAAAATTTGTAAACTATCTCAAATGTATGCTATATGTGTAATTTATTAAAAACGCCATCTGGTGGTGAAATTTTGAACTAATATTTTTTTTGCTTAACCCATTAACGCCGACTTATCTTACACTTCTTTAAATACTTCGATACCAGTTGACACCAGTATTCCAATACTGTTATTTTAACTGATTGAATCTCTGATAGTTTTACATTTGATAAAATGAATTTTTCTTTACTAAGATACTGGTGTTCATATTTAAAAGTTTCGTATCTCTTAAGTGGTATGTTTTCGTACCAGCCGGCATTAATGGGTTAAACAAATTCCCATTCCTTCATTATGTCCTTCACAAAAATTCACAACATTTGGCCAATAGTTTCGTCTGTAGACAACTTTAAAATAGGGTCGTTTAATTATGGACACCCTGTATATGCGACAGTATTTCTTATAAGAACTTTATTTATAGCAGAAAGAAGAAAACAATAGAGGCTACACTACCTAAGAACGGAATTATAGGAATAAAAATAAAACAAATATACTGATGAAAAGCGAAAATTTAGATTGAACAAAATTACTTATGAATTTGCTGACATTGTCCAATGACCATGAGTTAACAAGGGTGAACGCTAGACTGATAATAGCTCACTATCCGTTAGGAAGGTAGGTGAAAGGAGTGTTCCCGAACTCCAAAGACACATTTTGTATCAGAAAAAAGTTTTTGTGTATCTTACAATTACAAGGATTGTAGTAATCGAGTGTTAATGTCAACGGTCTTGCGTTATAACTCCAACATGAGGGAAGCAAGTACAGGATATGGTATAGGGCAGTTGCAATTGACGTCAGGTTGGAGGTCACACACTACAAATAGGCAGTTCTGATTGGAGGAAGTACCCTGACCTCCAAGTGAAGAACAATGGTTGATCAGCTGATTGCAACTTCTCTATTCTATATTCTGTTTCTATCTTTTTCTTCATACATATATTATAAGTGCATATGTATAATGTGTATATCATGAATACTGATCACACATTCTTATGGACAAATTTTTTTATTAAAGAAAATATGCACAAAATTATACAATTATATGAAATTTACTCAAATTTTCGTGTGTTCGTTTATTTAAACGCTTGAAATTTTAACAAATATGCTTAAAGTATCTTATAAACAACTTGAAACATCTTTTATGTCAAATTTAATTTCTTATTTATTTTATATATTAGTTCCAAAATTTACAGGCAGATTCGTATATACGTAAGTGACGATTTCTACGCTTTTTTGTTGCCACTAAATTTAATAAAACAATTGGATTCCTTTAATCGCAGATTTCGGCGATTAAGTAAGTCAAAATTTACTGTTAAATATTAGTGGCAATAAAAAAGCGTATATCTTGACAGCAATGGCATATGTCAAAAGTAAATTGCATCAGTTTTTAAAAAATTCGCACTAAGTCATCGTATATCAAAATATTTAATAAAATACAATTACAGAATGTTTTTGTAATTTTTTATCATTGAATGCGTGAGTTTACTTCAAATATATCGAGTGTGGAAAAAGGAAGTGTTTGATTTACTTTGGAATAGAAAGTAATTATTTTTTAAACTATGGAAATAATTCGTATTACTTATTCCTGTCATTTCGTCCATTTTATCTATAATATAATTGCAAAATTCAAAATTAATCAGTTGTTTATACTTTTAAATATTACTCTCTATATCTCTACTCCATACAATTTACAGTTTTTTTTTTTTACAATTATTGTATGATAAATGCGGCATAACTTTTACATTTCAAGTAAGTCGATCTTCAAAATCAGCTCAAGTTTTTTTTCCTTAATTAAACTGTTCAGTGGCTAATCTCTCATATACAAGCCAAAATATTGAAATTTTTTTCTGATAATCAAAAGTACAATTAAAGGATTCCAATTTAAAAATTAGTCGATTTTTTAAATGTATAAAATTAGACATTTAGAGCGTCAGTAACATAAAATTACTTTCATACCAGAAACTTTCAAAAGTATTTTTTATTTATAATTATTGCCGTTTCACATAGTGTACTTTGACAGCACGAGGGAACACGACATTCCACACACAACACACCGGAGGTTGACTTCAGAGAGTAAAGACGTAGGGGAAGCGCTTCGTACTTGCGTACACGTTCTCCCGGTTAGCTCCAACCTTCAATGGCATAATACCCTGAGCAGTGTAGGTGTCCTTTTCAGGACTTTATGACGAACTGCCTGCGGTATTACTCCTAGCCTGATCATGGACAAGGAACAGATCTCCTTCGATATTGACATGGATGACAATATTCCTAGGATTGTCGATGGCATTGAGCCGCCGGATTTCCTCGGTACCTTCAACGAATATCCCACGATTGACGAGCCTGCCAACGAAGTCTTGCGTGATATGTTTCACTGTATAGACAACCAGGGCCTGATTACCAACGGGGCACACTTCCACCAGTAAAAAAGAATAGAAATTTTGTCCTTATTCATGGCTGTATTTTCGCATGAATAGGGCGTTTTAATACCACAAAAAAGTCTATTAAATTTTACTGGTGGAAGTGTGCCCCGTCAGTAATCAGGCCCTGTAGACAACTATATCAGACAAACTCTACAAAGGCCTGACTACCAGACTGACAGTTGCTTTAAGGACGAAGTAACTAAACTTTGTCAATTTGCCACGACTATGTTAAGTGAGCCAGATCCCTTTCTACCTTATACCTCCGGTTATACTAAATTTCTAAATTGTACTACCCAAGACGAATTGTCGGTTAAAATCAATAAGATTAAGAATCTTTCTCTTAAAACTCAGTCTAATACTGTTTTTTCTTTCCCGAAAAAAAGTATCCGCAAAAGGAAAATCTCTGAAACGGATAATTCAATTCCGCTTCAAAATAAATACTCCGATTTACCATCGGAAGCGAATATCGATAGCTCCCAAAATCTTGAAATTCAAACTGACAGCCAAAATTCTGAAATGGAAGGTGACGATACTAATTCAACTAAAGAAATCGTTTATCCCATATATATCGAAATTTTAGACAACGAGTGGCATAAAATCACTCAGGACTTAAAAAAATCTCGATGCTGACAACGCTCCTGAAGTGAGTCTTAACAAGGATCTCCTAAAAATCCAGCCTAAAACCGATAACCAATTTAGGGAAATTCAGCGATACCTTTCTAGCAAAAACTTAAAATATACTACTATTTCCCCTAGGAAATGCAACCCAAAAAACTTTGTGTTCGCGGCATCCCCCCCAATACTGACCCCCAACTAATCATCAAGGACTTGAAAACTCGCGGTTTCCAAGCTATTCGTGCCGCTATGATGAAAAGCAGAAAAACCGGACTTGCAATGCCTCTCTACGTTGTCAACGTTCTCCCATTCAACGACTTTGACCTGATTTTTCAAATCAAGGAATTGTGTGACATTAGCGTCACAGTCGAAAAATATCGCAACTTCAACAACGTTAAACAGTGCTATCGTTGCCAAAGGTACGGTCACGCATCTGAAACGTGTAATTTCACCCCAAAATGCGTTAAATGCTCCGAAATTCACCTCTCTACTGACTGCCCATACAAGGGCAAAATTACTCCCAAATGCGCCAACTGTAGTGGTACGCACCCTGCCTCGTACAGGGGCTGCCCGAAAAACCCCCAAAATACCAAGAACCAGGCTAAAAATCATACCACTAAAAATAAAATTTCCAATGAAAATTCCGACTTTGTAGAAATTCTCAAAAACTTTAACTATACTGTTACGGCTAATAATAGTAACTCCCAAAAGGTCACTGACGACGCTATACAGGAACCCTCTGATTCCACTAACCCTGAGAGCACCTCTCAAAATACCCCACCCCCTAACCCGAACCCCATAAATGAAATTTTCCAAACCTTCAACGACTTGAAAGAAATCCTTAAACTTTCCAAACTCCTCAAAAGCATTCAAAAAATCGCTCAGAAAATCAAAAAATGCAAAAACCCAATTGATAAGATGACTGTTATCATCAATGAGCTTGAAATATTCGCTAACGAGTTTAACCTCACCGACTAATCGGCGCCCTCTGGGCTGTCATTCTTAAATTCTCAATTTTTTCTCTATCTTTTTTGAAAAAAAAAAAAATATGTTATACAATATTCTAAATTATTATACTTTGTATGGTCACTGAAAAGTGTATTTTTTTTATTTGTTGCTTTGCCCCCTTTTCCTAGCTGGCATTTTGCTTTGTTTTTTCGAACTTGTCCGAACCATATTTTTAAACTTTTAAATAGCAGTTATTCTACTGCAGGTATTCTTACTTTTCAAAATTTTTGACTCTTTCCTTAAATCCTTTCTACTTTTATTTATATATTTTAATTGCATATGTAATCTTTTTTCAGTGGCTCACTTTAAAATACAGTTTACTTTAAATCGCCTGGGCGTAAAGTTGATCGCAACTAGGTAGCCCATGAAACCGCCTCAACCTGTTCGTAGTGTACTTTATGTAGTATAGAAACACATTCTAGTGAAAGCTGTTTAATGGAACGGCTTCGCAAAAAAGACATCCTAATCTCACCAATTTTCAATGTGAGACACTTTCAGTTCCGCGTTCTCAGATCTGAGGGAAAATCGTAATTCAAGTCTATTTAGGGATTAGAGAATTTTCGGAAGACGAGTAATACTTTACTAAAATCTAGGGAAAAGGGGAATTTTTGTTAGTTTTCTGTGTTTTTCTGAGAGTGAACGTGAGAAAGAGGTATATGTGAAGTGTGGGATGAATCAACATGGAAGAAGCAAGTAAAAGGATGGGTGAAACTGTCTTCAAGTAACTCTATTGTTAACGGAAGTGGGGGAGTTTCCGTAATAGTAATCTCACACCTCCCTTTCGTTTCTCGGAATCCTATATGGCTAATAAATGGTCACCACCTGGACCAGCCATACTCAACCTTTTTTGCACGCGGGCCGCAAACATGTGTTTTCGACGTTAGGTGGGCCGTAGCATACTTATAAATGGGTTAAAAAAAGAGTAATTAAAATAGTAAGATAACATAAATAGTATAACAAAGCAATGCAACAAAGTTAATATTATGAGTAGGGTTGAACGTTTGACGCGCAAGAAATGTTACACATTTTTTAACACCATTATTTCCAAACAATAATCTTTGTGGTATATTTCTATTACAAATGTTGTAGAAATATACCGCAAAGTTTTATTGCTTTTAAGTAGTGGTGTAAAAAAAAAATTGTGCTATTTTTTTCCGCGGCAAACATTCAATCCTAAAAAGGAGTATTAGCAATCTAATAAGCATAAAATCTAATAATATAACAATGCAGAATTTCCTATTTTTAAAGAAAAAAAAATCAGGTGATTTTCTCTAATAAATCAACCTTTTGCTCACTGCAAAAACATTATTATTTTTTTTATTGTAGAAATATATAGTGCAAATTTAATTAATTTCGAAGAATGTGTGATTGATGTTGAAGATTAAGAAATGTGTACATCACTGAAGAACAAATAGGACTGACTACATGTAAAAAGAACTTATGACTTAGAAAACGACATTTAAGATATTTTGACATAATTTTAAATTAATTGTAACTAAAAGAACAGATTTTGTGTTTCCATGAAAATATATAAAGCAACAATGAAGGTCTTAAAAGCTTTTTATGCACATCTAAATTAATTTGGACTTATGATTATGTGTCTCGGGCTGCACATAAAAGGTCGTCGGGCCACATGCGGCCCGCGGACTGAAGGTAGAGTATGGCTAACAGGACCTATAGTTGTTAATTGCTTATTTTGTCACCCAGCCTCTTAGAATTAGAATGAAACATCATTTGCAGATTTCAGCATTTCGATTGGCATCATTATTTGGAGAAAGTGAAGGAAGAGTGGCGGAGATTAAATCTGGTTTTTCTTTCTTCCTGGAATATTTTCAAGTAAAACCAAATAAATCATCCATCTGATTTCCTTTTGTTAAAAAACCCTGTATTACGTGCATAGGCAGTATTTGTTATAATTATACCCGTAATGAAGTATGGTTCTATGTATAATGTATGCAAAACAGAAGAATGTTAGATGAAAAGATCTCCTAAAAATTAAGCATTCTGACCCTCTAAAGAAATTTTATTCTGTAGCTTTTAAGTATTAGTCATAACAATAGCGAGCATTTTTCCCATATTATTCAAAATTATATTTTATTCCAGTTTTTCCCCCCTTATTCGAGGATTATTATTATTATTATTATTATTATTATAGTTAAATTCTTATCGCAAATAATTTTCAAAACGGTTTACAGCAGTCAAGGACTATATGAGAATAATTAAAAGCGTTGTCGGATAAGAATGTGTAAAATTTGTTTAAAGCATATCTTCATGCCTTTTAACATCAACTGATTTTGTTTTATGAGAAATTACACTTTAGTGAACAATAAATTTCCAAAATATCAAGCTATCAGTAGTAATTTACGGATTATACGCCAGATACCTATTATGTTTTTGTTGCATCTGTACTCAGCCCTCGTTGTTTCTCATATTTAAACTACGCCTATCGTCATTATGATATCTATTCGTTCAGAATAAAAGCATCAGTGCAGAAAATATAGCTATGTATAAAGTAGGCAGAGCTATTACGATTCCGAGGTACAATTTGAATACAGATGTAAATTGTATTAATATTATTTGAGAAAAATATCTAATTTTTGAAAATTGCAAAAAGCCACTTTTCATAAATGTCACTCAGTCATTCAGTCAGTCCACCAGTGCAGAAAATATAGCTATAGCTATGTATAAAGTAGGCGGAGCTATTACGATTCCGAGGTACAATTTGAATACAGATGTAAATTATATTAATATTACTTAAGAAAAATATCTAATTTTTGAAAATTGCAAAAAGCCACTTTTCATAAAAGTCATTGCACCGTATTTAATTTTTTTTTCTACTGATATTTGTGTGTGTCTTCAAATTGTGCGATGGGTATCACACTTGAACTTGAACTTGTGATAGGTTCAATGGGCTTCCAAGTCAACTGCACACCCTGGCTTTGAGTAGGTGTATATCAAATCTTGAGAGAGCCATATGAAATGTCTAGCCGTTGTCTAATTGACTACATAAAAAAAGGATAGTGTTAAGTATAACTATAAAATAATGAAAATTTCTAGTTAAAGTATAAAAGTAAAAATAGTTCATAGTTCAAAAAAACAAAAAACAAAAAATGCCAGACGCGGTAAAGTAAAGATGTTAGGAGAAGTTTAGGAGAAAAGTCAATTTAATTTTATTTAATAAAATAAACATATAATAAAATATTTTTTTAATTAAAGAAAAAAAAGAATTATAGCTCGGAAGGACTATTCATCAAGAATAGTGGAGTACCTTGGTTTTTTCCGGTTGGATGGACTGAAAGCATCGTAGTCAGGTAGCTCATAGATGAGTTCATTTGGGATGTGATTAATGTCATTGTAGAATTTTTTCGCAAGGTGTTTAATGCGATGTTTGAGTGAAGTCGTTCTCAGATCCTTGAGGATTGTGGAGTTTTTGAGATATCTAGACCCGTACCTGATGTAACGGAGCTGTTTGTAATGGGTACTAGAGAGGCTGTTCATACTGGTTTTGCAAATGAAGCCCCAGATTGGACATGCATATGTGATAACAGAGAGAATGCAAGCATTATATATTAAGAGTTTGTTGTGTATGGAGAGTGAGTGGCTACGAAGAAGGGGGGCGAGGGTTTTGAAAATCCCGGCGACTTTACCGCGGATATTAAGAATATGCTTTTTAAAGGTAATGCGTTTGTCAATGGTAACCCCCAGGTACTTGGCATCGTCAGACCAGGGAATGGTAGTATTATTGATGGTTAATCTATTAGGAGTGGAAAAGGTTCTAGAGAAGTAAACAGCAGTAGTTTTAGATTCGTTTATTTTAATGCGCCATTGATCACACCAATCCATGAAGATGTTGAGGTGATGTTGTAGATTTTTGTAAAGATTGTATGGGTGATGTGCAGTGCCATAGAGAACAGTGTCGTCCGCATAGAGTGCGAGTGATGTGAAGAGTGTGCGTGGAATGTCATTAAAGTATATTATGAATAAAATAGGGCCAATGACTGAACCCTGAATAATACCACAGAGTATAATGTGTAGTAGAGAAAGTGAGTTGTTTACGTGGACGTAGAAGTTACGATCACCAAGGAAATAGTGTATTAAATGGATAAGTCCAGACGGGAACTTAAGCCGAATTAATTTGTAAATGAGGCCCGCGTGCCAGACTTTGTCAAAGGCCTTGGCGACATCAAGAAATATGGCAGCAGTAGGCTTCTTCTCATTGAAGTTTTCAGTTAAGAATTCCACAAATCGAAGAAGTTGGTGTTGGGTGGAGTGCTTGGCTCTGAAACCGAATTGTTCAGGCATAAGAATGTTGTTGTTGTGAAGGAAGTCATTGAGCTGTGATCTAATGACGCGTTCGATGACTTTGCTTAGAGAGGAGAGAAGACTGATGGGACGGAAATTAGTTGTATCATTAAGATTGCAGGATGGTTTAGGAATAGGAGAAATGATAGAGGTTTTCCAGGGTTTAGGAAAATAACATTGTTTGAGGATAGAATTAGTGAGCTTCGTAATGTAGAGGAGAATACAGTTGATAGGAAGTTGTTTAAGAGTATAGTTGGAAATTTTATCGTACCCAGGAGATATTTTATTTTTAAGTTTTTGAATGATATTGTTGATCATGATGGGTTGAATTTCGGGGAGGGGGGTAGGAGGGGTAGAGAGAAAGTCATTAACAGTATCATTGACATTGTTAAAGTGTGCTTGATTTGCGAGGAAGGGATTCGGTGAGAATTGCTTTTCATATGAGCCAGCGAGGCATTCTGCCTTGTCCTCGTCAGTATACACAGTTTGACTATTGGCAGTAAGGGGAGGGATAGGGGTGTAATTATTGTTGAGTTTCTTTTTGATTTGCCAAAGAGAGTTATCCTCGCAAATAAGACTTTCGAGAAATGTAGACCAGTTTTTTTGCTTATCTTTTTGAATAAGGGTTTTAATTTTATTGTTGAGCCTGTTAACAGCTGTTTTAAGGGTGGGATCTCTGGTAGTTTGGTAGAGTCGACGGAGTGTGTTGCGTTTTTTACAGATATTATGTATGTAAGTGGGTAAGATGTAAGGGTTATTATTTTTGAATTTGGTGTAAGTGGCATCTTTTTGAGCTTTGTAAATGATGTTGTTGAGTTTATTAACTGCGTTGTCAATGTCAGTAGTGTTGTTGATTGTGGGGTATGTAAGGTCGGTGTTGTGGAGGTAATTTTGAAATTTATTCCAGTCAATTGCTACTGAAGGAGGAGGAGAGATAGGGTTCATAAGATCAATTTTGAAGAAGACAGGAAGGTGGTCAGAGGTTAGGTCATTAATAACAGAAGTGGTGATAGGGAAGGTAAGATTTTTGGTGATGGCGAAGTCAATAATAGAGGGGTGCTGGTTGCGAGCAACAGGCATGTGTGTGGGTGTAGTAGGTGCATGGAGACTAAGATTGAAATGGCTAACCAAGTTGTGAAGAGATCTACCTCTGGTAGTGGTGGAATGACAGTTCCACTGCCTGCTATGGGTATCACACGTAAATATTTACAAATATATATAAAAAGAACTAAAAAATGATTTAGGGTGGAGCTATACATTATTTCGATTTTCTCCCTACAAACCATGGCTTTTATTTTCTATTTATTTATTTTAACAATAAATTGGTAAACATTTATGTGAACAAAATCACTTTTTTTTTTCTGCTGCCGTCTGCTATTCCTTTTTACATGTTTATTGCCATATAGAACAGCCCTTACGAAAATAGTTCATAGAGTTGTATAGAATTCTTTACGAATTCCTATACAACTATACAGTCCTATAAAATAGTCATTCTATAGAATACTATTTCTATAGAGTTTTGACGAGTTCTATAGAATACTTTTTCTAAAAAAAATGTTTCTATAGAATTCTTAGAAGTTCTGTAGAATTATTTTCCATAGAACAGTTTTTCTATAGAGTATTATAAACCCTATAGAATTAAGTTATATAGACTAATGATGAGTCTTGCGTTATAACTCCAACATGAGTGAAACAAGTACAGAATACAGTATTCTTTATTCCGGTTCTATGTTTTCCTTCACACGAATATTATAAGTGCATTTGTATAATGTATATATGATGACCACTGATCACACATTCTTATGTACGGATTTTTTATTATAGAAAATAGGCACAAAATTATACAAAAATATGAAATTTATTCAAATTTTGATCTGTTCGTTTATTTAAACACTTGAGATTTTAACAAATGTGCTTAAAGTATCTTAAAAACAGCTTGAAACCTTTTTTATTTTATATCTAATTTCTTATTTGTTTCATATATTAGTTCCAAAATATACAGGTAAATTCGTATATACATAACTGACAACTAATACGCTATTTTGTTGCCACTAAAATTTCATAAAAAAAATTTGATTCCTTTAATCGTAAATTTAGGCGATTAAATAAGGCAAATTTTACTGTTAAATTTTAGTGGCAAGAAAACAGCGTATATCTTGGCAACAATGGTATATGTCAAAAGCACATTACATCATTATTTAAAAATACACACTAATTCATCGTATATCAAAATATTTTTTAAAAATGCCTTTACTACCAGCATAAGTAAATTTCTTATTCCCTTCATTTCGTACATTTTATCTAAAATATAATTACAGAATTATTAAATTAATCGGTTGTTCATAGGTATAAATATTGGTCGTTATCTGTTATTTAAAATTACTTACTTTTACATCATACAATTTATAGTGTTTTATTTATAATTATTGTATGATAAATATAGCGCAACTTTTACATTTCAAGTAAGGCAATCTTCAAATATCATATCAACTCAAGTTTTTTTTTTTTTTTTTTTTTTTTGCTTAATTAAATTGTTCGAATGATTACTTTATGATTTAATGATCTCTGATACACAAACCAAAATGTTATTACAGAAAAGTGTTTTTTATTCTTATAATAAATTACTTACACTGACACCAGAAACTTTCAGGTGTATATTTTTATTTAGAATTATTGCCCGTTTAAGTTATAGACGAGGAGGTTCGAGTGAATCACCAATACACGAGTGATACATGCGGTAGACGAGGAATGTTTCGTTAGACCCGAGAATCGACGAAGTATACCTTGGGAAGGGGACGTGTTATTCCCGTCCCCCTGCTATCCAGTGCAAGTGTGTATCCAGGGGATCGATTCTGGTCTTATCGGATTATAACTACATGTCGGAACCGGAATCTTCATTTCATAACGACAGCGATGGACAAGAGCTATTCTGGTCTCACCTCGTTATCTTACAGTAGAGGATGAAAAATAGAAAATCCCCTGCTTGCAGTCGGACATGTTTGTAGCCAATCAGATGCAAATACGCACGTGTTTTCGTTTATTTGGGAGAAGGATGTCAGCTGTTTTGCTTTGGGCTATTGTCCAGTGCGAAAAAATGTTTGGGTTATTTACAAAAGGGTTGAAGGAGGGAATGTGATTGTTTAATATTAGCGTGTCCGTTCCTACAATCTGTGTAATATTTCCAGGCCGAAGTAAAAAATAAAAAAAGTCTATTTGCATTTTTAATTGTGCATAAAACACTATTTATTATTATTATTCTTGAACCAATTTTTTTGGAAAGTAACTTTGCTCTATTTTGATCTCAGAAAAAGATTAGCAAATTTCCAGTGAAATTGTCAGATTTTTTTTATATACACTGCAAAATATTTTTTAAATAGGGGGGAGGAGGACTTTTGTAGATTCTACCAAGCTTTATATGAATATTTAAGAATATAATCGAATTTTTTTAAAAATAAATATAAATTAGTTCATAACTTTTTTATTTATTTGTATCTTTAGACCATTTATTATAAACTAAACCATAATTAATTATGCGAAAGATATTAAAATTGTTAACTTATATTTCCAGTTTCGATAATTTTGTTTATTTTAAATTTATTATAACTGTGACACCAGTTCTGAAAAAATGTAAATTAGGCCGAATATTTAAATATAATTTAGTTGTATCTTTACTGAAAAAAAAATCTAGCTTTGCTTAAGGACTCGGGTAATTAGTTGTTCTTAACTCAAATCCAATATATACTTAAAAAATAAGATAAGTCTATTAATTTAGCTTTAAACTTATGTCTCCCCCCCCACCCTCTTGTTAAATCTCATTTTTAAATTCATCAAGATTTAATAATTTTCATAACAGTTGAAAGATTCTTAAGAAAGTCGCTCAAATGTTCTTTATTTATTGATATTTTAAATACTTAATCAGATCATCAATTCGTTTTATTACTTATTTCAAAAATAACTAAATATGTTAATCAAAAATTATTATTGTATGTTTATCAATTAATTGAAAATCGTGGTTATTGGTGAACAGGATAATTTGAATCAATTAAATCATTAAACGTAAAATCAAATATTAAAAACTAAAAGAAAATTGTAAAGTAGATCTAAAAAAATATTTTATCTTCAATAACGCGATATTTTCTGACACAAACACAGGGCCTATGATTAAAAAAAAAAAAAAGGCCAACTAGGCCGTTGTTCTGAGCCCCTTTGATTTTAGGGGTCCCAAACTTAATTTGCAATATTTTAAGGCTGATATTGTAAATCTATTTCGAGCTTGTGCTGATTATAATTCATATTTTGTACCATTACAGTCTGAAAAGATTAAACACAAATTATATATTTGTGTAAATATGTACTTATATATTTATATTTGTATTCTATGGCATAGAACATATTTAATTTTTTTGTGACAGCATAGGAAGAGGGTCTGGCCTTCTTTGCTTGATCGGGCCCTGAACATTTACAGACTTATATTTAAACGTAAAAGCATAAAATTATCAGATATGACAAATGAAGTGATTTGGAATCGAAAAGCGTGTTTTATTTATTTTTATTATCTATATAGATAGATAAATGTATTACATTTAGAGTTATAAGCGATTGTTGTCTTATGACGACCTTTTTCGAGTGTTGCTTTCGTAATTTCGTTTCAAAATGCCTATTTTGTCTGCATTTTCTGAAAGATCATTTGCCTTTATCGAGAAATGAGAAATGCTATTCGATTTCACAGTTTCGGAATAAGAAAACCTACCAATTTTCTGCGTTTACGAATAAAAATGAACTCAGGAATATGTCAGAAAATAGACAGTTTTAATCAGAGAACAGCTTTAATATTAAACAGAAAAAAAAATGTCAGCTGTCGTGTCTTTCCGCCTAAACTTTTAATTTGTTTACAAGTCCAAAATACACGCATTGTTTTTTTTGTGTGTTTTTTTTTTAATTTCCGTGTTTGAACTGTAATTCCTTTTTATGTAATTGAAAGTTTATTTATTTTTTTGCTGTCTGGATTAATATAGATTTATTAATCAAATTTGTAAGTAAATTAGTTGCACATTTTTTACCGATAAGAAAAAAAGAATATACAGATATCTGAGTCAAAAAACTTTCAAAGGATCTGTAAAGAAGCTTCTTGTAAGAAAATAAACATTTTGTAATTAACACGGTTCGTTGATATTGATATATATCCGATATTTTAAAAATATTATTATGTTTGTTAATTTTGATATTTGATATCAAATATAATATATACTCTAATTTTTTTATACTTCCAGCATAAATAAATTGTTCAAAACCTGTGTACATGATAATTTCATTAACTGTACCGTTTTGCAGACAAAGAACTTTTGCTCTGCCAGTGACTTAAGCGCCCCCCCCCCAATATATATATATATAATAAAAACCTTTACGTTTGAAGCTGAATTTGTAAATGTAGAACACCCACTGAAAGATACACTGTCAAATTTAGATAAGTTATTTAAATCTTCATAAGAAAGAATCTATCCAGGCTTTAGTTTAGTACTATACAATAGGTTAAGGAATGAAAAAGCAGACAAACTTATATTTACTTTCCAATTTTTCAATTACAAAAACTATTTTATATTTCAAATTTTGTTGTATTAAACAACATTTCCTTAATATTAAATCCTACAAATGTTCATGCTAAGTGTAATATATTTTAATTTCTAATTATATTAAGTATGGAAAAATTTCTAAAGATCAATAAGTTGACTATTTTGAAAATATCGGATATATATATCAAAATGTCAGATTTTTTTTATGTTTTCGAAAATGTCACGATATTTACGAACCCTGGTTGTGCGCTCCCGAAGTTTGCTTAATAGATCAGCGCCACCTAGCTGATAAATTGTAAAACCGTCAGTTGAGCTTCGTTCTCAAACGAGCAGCATCTCATGTCACGAGTGCCCTTGCGCTCAAACCAGAAGTTAAATAAAACTTCACTTGCTCCTTGGCAATTAAATAAATAAATATAATAACTTGTACAGTCCACTCTCTTACTGCTCCCGACATATGGTCCGTCGAGCCGGAGCACAGTGTAAATGAGTAATTTAACAGCTTTAAATCGCCAACGCGGTGTGTTAAAAACAAAGCTTAACAAAATAACAAAATTCGTTAGTGAATACGTACTCACAGAAGAAAAGGATCAACAACAAAGGAAAGAGCATCAGTTACGATTGGAAGCTAAACGAATCTCAATCTCAGAACTCAAAACGTCATTGCGTGAACTCATATACGCCTATACACAGCTTCCAGAAGATGTGGAATTAAAGGATTCTTTGGATATAACGTCTCAGCTCGAAGATGAACTGGAAGAGTCAGAGGTAAAGCTTAATATATTTATATCTAAATTAGAATGTTCTAATGTTAAAAAAGATAATCTGACTGTCACGACTAACTTTAAAATACCTGACTTACCTCTACCTAGTTTCTCAGGGAAATATGATGAGTTTCAAAATTTTAAAACTCAATTTATGTCAATTATAGGCAATAATAAAAATCTAAATTCAACTCAGCAGCTATGCTATTTAAAGGGCTGTCTAAAGGGTGAAGCCAAAAGGCTCGAGTCAGCACAAGATACTTATGAATCTCTTTGGTCTTCTTTAGAAGAAAGATACGAAAACAAACGGGCAGTTATTGATTGTCATATTATTAAATTGTTAAATTTATCAAAGGTACCAGACTCTCCTAACCATTTAATGCAATTAATTGATAATACTAAATGTAATTTGCGTACATTAAAATTACTCGAGTTTGAATCAAACGAGCTGTCAGATGCTTTAATAATGCATATACTGTTTCAAAAACTGGATCCTGAAATAAAAAAATGTTTCGAAATGAAATTAATTAAAAATGAAATTCCTAAACTAGATAACTTTTTAAGTTTTTTGGAAGAAAGAGCTAGAATTCTTCAAAATACTTTTCTGCCTAAAGAAAATAGAAAGATTCCGTACAGTTGGAAATCTGGCGCTAAGCCAAATAATGAAAAAACATTTTTAACTAAAGCAAAACATGGAAAAAGTTGCTTGTTAGGTTGTGCGGATAAGCACTCCTTATATAGATGTGATAAATTTTAATTAATGGATGTGACAAAAAGAACAGAAATTGTAAAAAATAACAATTTATGTCCTTCATGTTTAAATAATCATTTGCCTAATCCCTGTGTATCAAAGTACAGCTGTTTTTCTTGTAATAGCAAAGAACACAGCACTCTATTACATCCAATTAATCAAAATAACAAAACAAATCGACCGTTGGAGGAGGCAGACGGACGCCGGATTTCTTCCTCCCCCTCTCTCGATAATCAAACATTTTTCGCGAAGGAAAATAAAACAGATAAATCTTGTGTGATTTTAAATACAACTGTAATATATTTGAAGGATTGTACTGGGGAATTTAAACCATTAATTGCAGCATTAGACAGTTGTTCTAGCTCACATTTATTAAGTGCATGTGCAGCAAACGTGTTAGGATTGCGTAAACAAAAAACTCATATTCCGATTTCCGGACTTAACGATTTATGCTTAAACGCTAAATCATTTATTAGTACAGAATTAACGAATGACAGCAAAACTAAATCTTATCAATTAGATATGGTAGTTGTCCCGAAAATTGCCGAGCTTCCCCCGTCATATGTGGACGCGTCGAAATTAAAATTGCCGGCGAATATAATTTTAGCCGATAATAACTGGAACAAACCGAAACGTGTACACGCGATTATTGGAGCAGAGTTATTTTATGAATTAATAGGATCGAATAAAATTAAAATTGATGATTCTCAATTAATGTTAGTAGAAACATTTTTTGGACATGTTATATCAGGCGCTGTTTACAATTCGATCTCGAATTTAAAGGAATCTTCTGATTCTTGTTTCTTGATAACAGAATCTAAGAAATTAGAAAAAGAAATAAGCTCCTTTTGGGAATTAGATCAGGTAAGTGAATTAAAACCCTTAGTTAGTGAGGAGTTAAATTACTGTAATGAACATTTTTTAAAAACTCATTACCGAAAACCGGACGGTAGGTACGTAGTTGAATTACCCTTTAAATCTCAAATGTTAGATAATTCTTTGGGAGATTCCAAACAAATTGCTACTAAAAGATTAAATCAGTTATGGAATCGTTTAGAGCGAGATCCCAAATTAAGGGAATTATACATAGAATTTCTAACAGAATACGCTACATTGGGACACATGGAGGAAATGTCTGATGACACAAATCCTGATGCAGGATATTTTTTCCCTCATCACGGTGTTTTGCGACCGTCAAGTACCACAACTAAATTAAGAGTTGTTTTTGATGGGAGTTGTAAAACTAGTAATGGAAAGTCTCTAAACGATTTATTGTTTAAAGGAGGGTTAATACAGGATGATCTTTTTGCGATTATGATCCTTTTAGGAAAAATATTTTCGCATTTACTGTTGATGCAAATAAAATGTTTCGACAAATAGAAGTAAATCCGTTGCATACTAGATACAGTCGAACCTCGTTAACACGAAATTGAAGGGACTGCGAACTTTTTTCGTGTTATCCGAAATTTCGTGTTAACCGTCAAACTAGTGGTGCCATCTATCTTGGATATAAAAACTAAATAAACTAACCTATAGATATAACCCAGCTCTTAAAATCCTAAATTAATAAGAAATAGAAAATTTTAATTAAGAAATAAAACAAATTGATCACCTTAGACAATAATAAATTTATTTAATTGCTAATCATTTTTTTAAATTCTGTAATTGACTTTTGCTACAATATTTGTAGAGTACTTCTTTTAAGAACGTATCGACCTCATTTAATTTGTCGAAAGCTTGGAAAGTATCCTCTTGTTCGTAAGAAAACGTTGTACCATTTTCAATACTGTGGTAGATTCATTTAATCACACTCAATTTTCCCACTCTGTGTCGATTTCTCCATCTTCGGCTGACACTGATTGTTTTGATTTTTTTAGCTAAGGCAGCAATTATCTCTTCGTCTGTTGTCACATCCGAAGTCAGTACACCTTCATCTATGCAAATGTACTTGGAAAATTTTCCCGTTTTTTGGCCACACATCTTTTTGCAGACAATTCCATGACACTCTCTGAATCTTGTCAGTCATACGTTAGAACATGTGAAATCGCTCTCACCGAGAGCATCAGCAAAAGCCTTTGCTTTTTCTTGGAAAACTGCACCAGTTAAAACAATGCTCTGGCTTTTGTGTCTTTTATCCATTACAAGGTAGCAATTTCAATTTCTTCATTCTCTCCTGTACACATTCGTTTTCTTACTGGTTCGAATTGACTCACACCATAAGTCGCTTCTATCTTTTCACGATTCTTTAAACTCGTAAAGTTTGTTATTGAGTATCCCGTACTTTGCTGCAATTTTTGAATTTTCAGCACTTTATCGCTGACTTCGTTTAAATTTTTTTGCTTGATTTCTAAAGATACGTTTACGGCTTTCGACACATCCTTCATAGAATTCTACGGAGTAACTGCAAACAGAGTGTCAATTATGTTAGTCAGGTAGTTCAATTATGTTAGCAGAGACCGTCACTTCTTTCGCTTGAATATAGGGGATTTCGGAAACCGGTTTATGATTTATACCACTGTGAATACAGTCAAGCGAGTAATGGAACAATCACTTTTAAAGAAGAAATTCCATCAAACGAAACTTTCATTGTGACCGATCTATACCTCATATGGTTAGTGCGGGAAAACTTCCGAATATCACAGAACAAATAAACGCTGGGATTAGTCAAAAATTCAGACTTTCACCTTTTTCTGAAACCCTTTTCCACTTTAGATCTTTTCAAACCATGATAAAAATTCCGTATAATAAGAGGATGTGACATGTAAGTTTGAAATATCGAAAATTTTGCGTAAGGAATCACGTTTTGACTCTGAAGCAAAAAATTGTTTTCGCCTTAAGCGGGATTTTCCGAAATTGTATTTCGTGTTAAACGAATTAATTAACATTGGTTTTCAGACTTATCTGACGGGACCTCAGTATTATTTCGTGTTAAGCGAAATTTCGCGTTAAGCGATTTCGTGTTAACGAGGTTCGACTGTATCAAAAAATATTGTGGAGAGAGGGGAGGGAAAAACCGGACAGAATCTATACCCTGAAAACAGTTACATATGGCTGTGCAAGTAGTCCATTCCTCGCCACTAGAGTTCTCCAGCAGTTAGCAACAGATGAAGCAACTAATTTTCCATTAGCAGCTAAGGTCGTAATGAGCGATATGTACATGGATGATTACCTTTCTGGGTCTTCAGACATTGCGGAATTTAACGAAATTAAAGAACAATTGACAGATCTCTTCAAAAGAGGCCAGATGTCTTTACATAAATGGCAATCTAATGTTGTTGAAGAAATAACCCCTGATTCTCAAATTTTTCCGTTTAACCAAAATTCCGAATATACTTCAGCAAAAACTCTTGGAATACTTTGGTACTGCAGTAGTGACACTTTTAAATTTACGGTTATTGTCAACAGAAGTGCTAACTATACAAAACGCGAAGTTTTAAGTCAAATTGCCAGACTCTTTGACCCTTTAGGGTTACTTGGGCCGGTAACTTGCCGTGCTAAAATCTTTATGCAAAAACTGTGGTTACTAAAGTGTGACTGGAATGATAAGATTCCACTTCCTGTTGCTCAAGCATGGGACAAGTTCCTTAATTCACTTGTTTTGATAGAATCATTCAAGATACCTAGATGCATTCTCATTAAAGATGTATCGACTATAATCTTGCACGGCTTTGCTGATGCTAGTGAAAAGGCTTACGGAGCGTCTCTTTATCTCCAATCAGTATCGAACTCTTGTTCTCCTGCTTCTCATCTCATTTGCAGCAAAAGCAGAGTTGCCCCAATTAAAACTCTCAGCATCCCGCGACTTGAACTCTCAGCGTGTTTGTTATTGTGCCAACTTACTCAAAGAGTAGTAAAAGCACTAAAGCTTAAATTTGACAAGGTCATACTTTGGTCAGACTCCACCATTTCCTTAGCCTGGATAGCAACTTCACCTCATCTCCTTAAAACCTTTGTGGCAATCGAGTCTCTCAGATTCAAGAACTGTCAAAAAACTATGAGTGGAGATACGTTCCTTCAAAACTTAATCCATCTGATGCGTTATCCAGAGGTCAAGATGCTACGTCCCTTTCAACCAACAAACTGTGGTGGGAAGGCCCCGATTTCCTGAAAAAAGACATTAGTGAACTCTTTCCTCAAAATGACTCTCACAAAAATGACGAACTCTTTTTAAAGGAACTAAAGTCAGTTCCGGTCTTAACTTCAGTTATAAAAAATGACTTTATTAACTCTTTTCTTAATATTTCAAACAGTTATGTAAAATTAATAAGAGTATTAGCGTTTATTTTCAGGTTTTTTAACAACTGCAAGAATAATGTTAAATTTAAAAATAACTTAATGTTGGAGGAAATAAAATTTGCCAGAAATGTATTGCTGAAAAAGATTCAAGATGAGTATTTCTCAACAGAAAATTCGGCATTGAAAAAGGGCATGTCTATCCCTATGAAAAGTAAGTTAAGGTTCTTAAATCCATTTCTAGATCAAGATGATCTATTAAGAGTAGGTGGTCGTTTAGCCAACTCAAATTTAAGCTATGACCGATCTCACCAAATTATTTTACCACCAGGTAGTAAATTAACAGAAATCATCTTTATTTACTATCATAAAAGAGACTTACATGTTGGTCCTCAAGGACTATTGAATACTGTAAGACAATTATTTTGGCCTATTAACGGAAGAAACATTGCTCGTCAAGTTGTTCAAGATTGTGTTCAATGTTTCAAAATAAAACCTACAATTGTCAATCAAATCATGGGTAAAATCCAAAGTCCAACATTTTCTAATGCAGGACTTGATCTATGTGGTCCATTCTTGATTAAATATCGCAACCAAACAAAAGGAATGTTTAATAAGGTTTATGTAGCAATTTTCATATGCATGGTGACAAAAGCAGTGCATTTAGAGTTGCTTTCTGATTTAACTTCTAATGCATTAATTGCAACTCTAAAAAGATTCTTTGCTCGCAGAGGCAAAAGTAGTACTATCTCATGTGACAATGCATCCAACTTTGTTGGAGCATCTAGAGAATTGAAAAAATTATTAAATTCTATAAATAAAAATAATGATGATGTATCAAAATTCCTCTCATCCGAGCAAGTTCTCTGGAAATTTCTACCCCCTCGTTCACCAAATTTTGGAGGTCTCTGGGAGAAGGGTGTCGGACAGTTCAAATATCACCTAAAAAGATCTATTGGTGTTATGAAATTAACTTTAGAAGAATTTTTGACAATTACTACCCAAATTGAAGGTATTCTTAATTCTCGCCCTCTTTCCCCACTGTCCTCTGATCTAGAAGACTATGAAGTTTTGACCCCAGGTCATTTCCTTATTGGAAGACCAATCAATGCTCTACCTGAGCCAAATTTAATAAATGAAAGGGAAAACTTGCTCGACCGATGGCAGAAAACTCAAAAAATCGTGCAACTCATATGGGAAAATTGGACCAATTCCTATTTAAGTCATTTACAGCAGAGGTCCAGATGGTTTTTTAAAAAAGAAAACGTTGCACCAAGTATGATGGTTCTTGTAAAGGATGGTAAAAATCAAGTAATATTGCTTTCAGTCTCTGCAGACTATCGCATAGATGACCTGCTAAGCAGGTCGATTTGATAGTTTCACCGACACTTGGCACAGATTGACTGCCCACCCGTATGTACCTTGCGCTCGTCTAAACATGCCTATACGGCTTTCCTGCTGAACGTGAAAACCCAGTTTTCACCGACGACCTAGTTTGTCTTCCCTCTAACTCGTGTCGTTCGTTTATTCGAGTCCTCCTCCTCTACCAGGAAGACGTGCCAGCTCTCGCCCCGCCCTGGATTTGAGCCACTGCTCTTTAATTGGTCCTTCATATTTACATTTGTTCTGCAATAATTAATTAATAGAGTAGCTACATCGAAAATATTTGCTACTTTTTACACACTGATCCATTGGGACGGGTGACCTACCAATTTGTAAATGGATAATAGGTCGAATTTCAGAAATAATAAAAGGAAATGATGATAATGTCAGAGTTGTAGTAGTTCGTACTCCATCTGGACTTTACAAAAGAAGTATTTCTAACATATGTATTTTACCTATTGTAGATAACGATAATATCAATTAATCTTAGCATTTATCTATTGAATTTATTATTTCTTATCATTGTATTATATATTAGTGCATAATGTGTAGCCACTAATTAATAATTCATTGTATGTTATTGTATATTCATTTGTTGTATCTCATTGAACTATTAGAATACTTCAATGGGGGCCGGTATGTGCGCTCCCGAAGTTTGCTTTATAGATCAGCGCCACCTAGCTGATAAATTGTAAAACCGTCAGTTGCGCTCGTTCTCAAACGAGCAGCATCTCATGTCACGAGTGCCCTTGCGCTCAAACCAGAAGTTAAATAAAACTTCACTTGCCCCTTGGCAATTAAATAAATAAATATAATAACTTGTACAGTCCACTCTCTTACTGCTCCCGACACTGGTAATTAAAAGACTCTGCCCTCTTTCTATTTTTTAATGTTAAACAAGCGCCCCAACACCCCCAAAGTAAAACAAAAAATCTTTCCGAGCCTTGCCGCTGCGATCTCGACACCCTTGAAGCACTCGGCAAAACGCCGACGAAAAGCAACCGACTCCGATAGGCGAAATTTCGACTCTACTACACCAGAATAGCAAATTGTCGCTAAGAGGACTTTTTTCGACCCGTTTCAGCGTTCCGATAACACCAGAATACACTCCCTGTGCTGTTTCTTCGTCGGACGGAGCTTGGAAAGGGGGCGTGTTATTCCCGCCCTCTTGCTGACCAGTTTTTGTCTCCTGTGCTGTGTGTTCGTCCGGCGGTGCTTGGAAAAGGGGCGTGTTACTCCCGCCCACCTGATCTCTGGTAATCTTCAGTGACTGCTCTTTTTTATGCTATGGCTATGAAAGAAAAACAACAGCTTGACGATTTGATGAATGGAATTATAAGCGGTTATGTTCCAGCGGACTGGCTACAAGAATTCAACGACTTCCCTACTCCAAATGATCAAGTAAATGAAGTCTTTCGGGAACTGCTATCCGGTTTAGATGAGGAAATACGGTCTCTTCAACAACAAAAGGACTACAACGACACCCACAAGGCTCAGGTAAAAGACCTCTGTCTTTTTGCTATATCTATTTTGGGGGAGCCATCTAGATTAGATTTAATTGATTTAGCCTGTAGAACTGGTTATATTAGATTTCTGGGGAATAACCAGTGGGAAAAACTCCAAGTTCTAAAGAATTTTAGCTCACATTCTAATCCCCCCCCCCCCCCGTGTAGGAAAAAGAAAAAATTCTGAATCTGAAAATCCAATTCCCCTCAAAAATAAATTCGGAAATCTAAATTCCGAAGCTAATCTTGATAACCATAGTTGCCAACCTCCCGATTTTTTTCATACCAGTAAAATCTTACAAAAAATTTCGCTTTATTAAATGGCAAAAATTGTACGATTACATAAAACAAATATTTTTACATAAAAATACTGGTATGAAAAAAATCGGGAGGTTGGCAACTATGTTGATAACTATGATTTTATGGATCAAGAATCTGCTCAAGAGGGTGCTGCAAGCACCGATGTTGAATGTTCAAAAAACGACAAGCACCCCTTCTTTATTGAATTCAAAGATATGGATTGGCGCAAAGTCGCCCAAGAGATAAAAGCCCTTGATTCTGATAATCCCCCTCAAGTCAGCCTCTCCGGGGAACTTCTAAAAGTTCTATCCAAATCTGTGAGCCAATTTAGAGAAATCCAAAGATACCTAACTGACAAACATATGAATTTCAACACCCTTAATTCAAAAGAACTCCGACCAAAAAAAATCTGTATTAGGGGAATCCCCCCCCCCAACACTGACCCCCAACTTATTATCGAAGACCTTGGTAACCATGGATTTAAGGCCACACGAGCCGCCATGCTCAAGAGTCGCAAAACCGGCAGAGGTATGTCAATTTACATGGTCAACGTCCTCCCTTGCACTAACTTTAAGAAAATCTATAAGATTGAGGAACTTTGTGATATAAGTGTTCGTATTGATTACTTCAGACACAACAATAACCCAAAACAATGTTACCGCTGCCAACGGTTCGGACACGCCTCCGAGACGTGCAGCCTAACACAAAAATGTCTTAAATGCTCAGAAGAGCACCTCACTGATAACTGCCCCAAGACAGGTAAAGTAATTCCAAAATGTTTCAATTGTAACGGTGCCCATCCGGCCTCATACAGAGGTTGCCCAAAAAATCCAAACAACATTAAGAAAAAAAATACCCCAACACTCAACACCAAAAAAACCCCGCAAAACCAAAAACCAAATCTAATTGCTGACATCGCAGACATTTTCAAACCCTACAATTACACCATTCATGATAAACCAAACGATATTAACAACAGTGAGACCACTACTGACGTTAATAACGATATCCAGGAAGCCCCAGTTGAGGACACTTCCAGTTACACCAAACAAAATAAAACACCACCTGTTATACAAAATAATTATACAAACACATTCAAAGATATGTTTGACACCTTCAAAGACATGAAGGAACTTCTCCAAATTACCAAACTCCTAAAACAATTAAAAAACATCGCCATCAAATCAAAAAATTGCAACAACCCATTCGACAAAATGTATATCATAATAGAAGAATTAGACGCCTTTTCTACGGAGCTCAACAGTACCAATTATGAATAATTACAATAACAAAAATTTCTCTTCTCTTCTTATTTTCTCCTGGAATTGCCAATCATTGCAACCCAGGATTAATGAACTCCGCTCCTTTATTTCCATTAATCCACAAATCGATATACTCTTAATCCAAGAAACACTTAACCCTTCCTGCAGTATCACCATCCCAGGTTACAAACTCCATCATACACCACGTGCCAACTCTCACTGGGGCGGCACAGCCATCTACATAAAAAATTATATCCCACATCACACAACTCAAAATATTCCACTCCCAGGCATTGACTACACCAGTATTGTTGTCAACTTGCCCCATGCCAAAATCAACTTCACATCTTTTTACGCACGACACGGGCGACGATACCCCATAAACGACCTGACACACATCATTACACAACACCAACACGCATTTATAGCTGGTGACTTCAATGCACATAGCAGGCAGTGGAACTGTCATTCCACCACTACCAAAGGTAGATCTCTTCACAACTTGGTTAGCCATTTCAATCTCAGTCTCCACGCACCTACTACACCGACACACATTCCAGTTGCTCGCAACCAGCATCCCTCTATTATTGACTTCGCCATCACCAAAAATCTTACCTTTCCTATCACCACTTCTGTTATTAATGACCTAACCTCTGACCACCTTCCTGTCTTCTTCAAAATTGATCTTATCAACCCTATCTCTCCTCCTCCTTCAGTAGCAATTGACTGGAATAAATTCCAAAATTACCTCAACAACACCGACCTTACCTACCCCACAATCAACAACACTACTGACATTGACAACGCAGTTAATAAACTCAACAACATCATTTACAAAGCTCAAAAAGATGCCACTTACACCAAATTCAAAAATAATAACTCTTACATCTTACCCACTTACATACATAATATCTGTAAACAACGCAACACACTCCGTCGACTCTACCAAAATACCAGAGATCCCACCCTCAAAACAGCTGTTAACAGGCTCAACAATAAAATTAAAACCCTTATTCAAAAAGATAAGCAAAAAAACTGGTCTAAATTTCTCGAAAGTCTTACTTGCGAGGATAACTCTCTTTGGCAAATCAAAAAGAAACCCAACAATAATTACACCCCTATCCCACCCCTTACTGTCAATAGTCAAACTGCGTATACTGACGAGGACAAGGCAGAATGCCTTGCTGGCTCATATGAAAAGCAATTCTCTCCGAATCCCTTCCTCGCAAATCAAGCACACTTTAACAATGTCAATGATACTGTTAATGACTTCCTCTCAACCCCTCCTACCCCCCCACCCCGAAATTCAACCCATCATGATCAACAATATCATTCAAAAACTTAATAATAAAAAATCTCCTGGGTACGATAAAATTTCCAACTATACTCTTAAACAACTTCCTATCAACTGTATTCTCTACATTACGAAGCTCACTAATTCTATCCTCAAACACTGTTATTTTCCTAAACCCTGGAAAACCTCTATCATTTCTCCTATTCCTAAACCATCCTGCAATCTTAATGATCCAACTAATTTCCGTCCCATCAGTCTTCTCTCCTCTCAAAGTAAAGTCATCGAACGCGTCATTAGATCACAGCTCAATGACTACCTTCACAACAACAACATTCTTATGCCCGAACAATTCGGTTTCAGAGCCAAGCACTCCACCCAACACCAACTTCTTCGATTTGTGGAATTCTTAACTGAAAACTTCAATGAGAAGAAGCCTACTGCTGCCATATTTCTTGATGTCGCCAAGGCCTTTGACAAAGTCTGGCACGCGGGCCTCATTTACAAATTAATTCGGCTTAAGTTCCCGTCTGGACTCATCCATTTAATACACTCTTACCTTGGTGATCGTAACTTCTACGTCTGCGTAAACAACTCACTTTCTCTACTACACATTATACTCTGTGGTATTATTCAGGGTTCAGTCATTGGCCCTATTTTATTCATAATATACTTTAATGACATTCCACGCACACTCTTCACATCACTCGCACTCTATGCGGACGACACTGTTCTCTATGGCACTGCACATCACCCATACAATCTTTACAAAAATCTACAACATCACCTCAACATCTTCATGGATTGGTGTGATCAATGGCGCATTAAAATAAACGAATCTAAAACTACTGCTGTTTACTTCTCTAGAACATTTTCCACTCCTAATAGATTAACCCTCAATAATACTACCATTCCCTGGTCTGACGATGCCAAGTACCTGGGGGTTACCATTGACAAACGCATTACCTTTAAAAAGCATATTCTTAATATCCGCGCTAAAGTCGCCGGGATTTCCAAAACCCTCGACCCCCTTCTTCGCAACTACTCACTCTCCATACACAACAAACTCTTAATATATAATGATTGCATTCTCTCTGTTATCACATATGCATGTCCAATCTGGGGCTTCATTTGCAAAACCAGTATGAACAGCCTCTCTAGTACCCATTACAAACAGCTCCGTTACATCAGGAACGGGTCTAGATACCTCAAAAACTCCACAATCCTCAAGGATCTGAAAACGACTTCACTCAAACATCGCATTAAACATCTTGCGAAACAATTCTACAATGACATTAATCACATCCCAAATGAACTCATCTATGAGCTACCTGACTACGATGCTTGCAGTCCATCCAACCGGAAAAAACCAAGGTACTCCACTATTCTTGATGAATAGTCCTTCATAGCTTTAATTCTTATTTTCTCTGTAATTAAAAAAATATATATGTTTATTTTATTAAATAAAATAAAATTGACTTTTCTCTTAAACCTCTCCTAACATCTTTACTTTACCTCGTCTGGCATTATTTTTGTTTTTTTTGGACTATGAACTATTTTTACTTTTATACTTTAACTAGTAAATTTTCATTATTTTATTGATATACTTAACATTATCCTATTTTATGTAGTCAATTAGACTACGGCTAAACATTTCTTATGGCTCTCTCAGGATTTGATATACACCTACTCAAAGCCAGGGTGTGCAGTTGCTTCGCAACTTGGAAGCCCATTGAACCTATCACAAGTTCAAGTTCAAGTTATATTCCGTTTGATTAAATGTGTAATCCAGTGAAAGCCGTTCTAAGGAGCGGCTTAGCAAGTAGAAGTACTGCGTGCAGATTTTTAAATAAAATGAGATTCATCTTATCAAAAAGTATTCAATAAAATGGCATTTGCAGAATTTTATTGTAGTTTTCAGTAACTGACTACCTGAGTTTTTAGGAAATATTTAGAGTAGGGAAAATGGAAGAGCTTGACTTATTTTATAATTAAATAGCAACCCAGGTAGCACAAAGATATTCAATGTCAAAATTTAACATTGACCAACGTAAAATGACCCCCTTCTAAATTATATTCTTGAACATTATTTTTTTACTTTTGGCAATGTCGGCACATATATCCCAATATTTTTTATCGATATCCTTTCTCTGTCATTGCTGAACATCATTATTTGATATTGAGCGATATATTTTTCTGACATCATTGAATAACATTTTTAGATATTAAATACTAATATGTTTATTTTTTAATTACTCAATAACAATTTTAGATATTAAATATTTTTTTTCCACACCAAGCAACTGCAATACGTGGATGTAGTGAACGTCAAACCGTCACTATGCAACAAGAGATCCTGCCATGTTGCATGACAATGACAAAGGCACGCCTCAGTGCTGATTAAGGGTAATCTCCCCTCACGCGGAAAGACCCGCTCGCTAATGCTAATACTATGGGGCATTATTTTTCTAATATCTCATTTGCATTTCAATATTTGAAACTTTTTTTTTTCTTTGGATAGCTGAGATTAATTTCTATTTCCGCTTTTTTCTTTTTATTTCTTTTTACTTTTTCGATTTTCTTTGCGGAATATTTTTTACGAAGATACTTTTACTTTCGGAACCAGCGAGCGGGTCTTTTTGCGTGAGGGGAGAGGACACTTAAGGGTCCTCTTCACGCACTTGAAAACACCCGCTCGCTAATGTTAATCCAATGAGCCATTATTTTCCTACTATCTCGTTTGCGTTTGAATATTTTTAAACGATTTTTTTGCATTGGATAGCAGAGATCAATCTCTATTTCAGCCGTTGATTACGTCCTACCAGTGGCTGAGAGGTTCTGCTCTCACAGCTGGTAGACGCGAGGTGCTGGGTTCAAACCCCTGTCGCGCTCGTCGAGCTACCCGTTCGGAGTTTTCGTGGTTTTCCTCGAACATTGCCGTAAATACAGGTTAGGAACCCTTAGAAAGACCCCCCACGGAAGGCACTCCCCCTAGGGCTTATATCCCTCGAGTAAATAATCGGCCGTCATAAATCAACCAACCAACCAACCGCCGTTGATTACTTTTTAGATTTTCTTTGCGGATTTTTTTACGAAGATACTTTTACTTTCGGAACCAGCGAGCGGGTCTTTTTGCGTGAGGGGAGAGGACACTTAAGGGTCCTCTTCACGCACTTGAAAACACCCGCTCGCTAATGTTAATCCAATGAGCCATTATTTTCCTACTATCTCGTTTGCGTTTGAATATTTTTAAACGATTTTTTTGCATTGGATAGCAGAGATCAATCTCTATTTCAGCCGTTGATTACGTCCTACCAGTGGCTGAGAGGTTCTGCTCTCACAGCTGGTAGACGCGAGGTGCTGGGTTCAAACCCCTGTCGCGCTCGTCGAGCTACCCGTTCGGAGTTTTCGTGGTTTTCCTCGAACATTGCCGTAAATACAGGTTAGGAACCCTTAGAAAGACCCCCCACGGAAGGCACTCCCCCTAGGGCTTATATCCCTCGAGTAAATAATCGGCCGTCATAAATCAACCAACCAACCAACCGCCGTTGATTACTTTTTAGATTTTCTTTGCGGATTTTTTTACGAAGATACTTTTCCTTTCGGAACCGATTTCGAAAGTGAAAGTATCTTCCTAAAAAAAATCCGCAAAGAAAATCGAAAAAGTAATCGACGGCAGAAATAGAGATTGATCTCTGCTATCTAATGGGAAAAAAATTGTTTAAAAATATTCAAATGCAAACGAGATATTAGAAAAATAATGCCCCACTGGATTAACATTAGCGAGCGGGTATTTTTAAGAAGTGCGTGAAGAGGACCCTTAAGAATAAAGCAAAGTGAACCACGAGAATATACGTTTATGAAAATCTCTTTAGTAAAAAGAAGTGGGAGTGGATTTTTCTGTTAGTAGGATAATATTTGACAGAACTATCATCTAATTCTCTGTCACTCTTTCATCTGTTTTTATTCAAGTATTACTTTTTATTATTAAGTTTGCTAGAAATTTTTTTAAGAACTTTTAAGGCTGGAAAGAAGAAATTTAAAACTTGTAAGAAATGTTAAAGCTTGCTTGTTACATTAAATATCATGTATTCCACTTGTACAAAACTGTAAAGAAAGTTATAAACGACCCTATTATTTTGAATTTTTCTTTCTAAGAAATTAAATATATATTTTTCTTATTAATTTCAAGTAATAAATAAGTGTGCATTTCCTCAAAAATCGATGTGCTAGTTACACGCACATGAATTAGCTCTATACGCTTATTATTATTATTGTATATAATAGTCATTATTATTACTTAGATAAACAGTGTCTAATTAAAATGGTTTACTGAAACAAAACTTGTATTCTTTCAATTATGAAAACTAAAGTTCTTGTAAAATTTTATAATTCGAAATTTAATAAATACATGTTGTTTTTTTAATCTATGCAAAAACATTATTATGTAGAAAACACATCTTTAGTTTTTGTTTTATTTTAACATCGCTATAAATTCTACAATACTTTTTTAAATGGCTATAATTCTAAAGCAATGATTACATATATCCTCATAAACTTTCTATTTTGCAATGTCAATAGATTTTAATATAAATTTTTTCAAAAGAAATTTTTCTATAGCAATCGCTATAAACTTCTAAATGAAACATTAGAACAACCTCTAGAGATTTCTATAGAAAATTTTTGAAAAATATTTTGTTCTATTTAAATAATTATAGTTCCTACAGAATATTTTTATACAGGCATTGGGAGACGTCTGGATAACATGTTGTTGGGAAATATAAAACCATACATATGGGCGGTCCTTCGGAACTGTCCGTTCACTTTGCTCAAGATTATAAACTTCATCAGATATGGGGCTGTCCATAAATGATGTCACACTTTTTTTCAATATTTTTGACCCTCCTCCCCCCCCCACTTAGTCACAAAGTGTCACACTTCACTATACCCCCTCCCCCCCTCTTGTCACATGTCACGCTATATTACATAGACATATACTTGCAGTTCAGAAACAAAGCACTACGTTATAGATTATATTTCAAATTTTATTTTTAAACTTTAACTAATTACATTTGTGAGCATAACAATAAAAATGATTCATGTACTTATTTTGTATAAAATAAGATTAAGGTTTACAACAGAAAACATAGTTAATATACAATAAAGTAACATAATTAGTAATAAAATATTAATATATTTTTTTGAAAAGAAAGCAATATAACTGAAAACAAATCACATGAAAGTTGTTTTAGCCCCGATTAAAAAATACCCTCAAATTCTGGTAATTTCAAAATAACTTCAAAATTTTAATATGCTGATTTTAAATGATTTTATTTTAACCAAAATGTGTGATGTCACACTTCTTCTTACCCCCCGCCACCCCCTTATCACAAACTGTCACAATTTCATGAACCCTCCCCCCCTCCTCCAAGCGTAACATCATTTGTGGACGGCCCCTATGATGAATGTCGACAGATATCTTATAATGTTCGAAAAATGAAGTGATTTTACGAACGTCGATAGATATCCCCGAATGTTGTAAAAGTAATATCAGTTTTACAACATACTCCAGTGTAAACCAGATATTAAATATAAGATATTAAAAAAATAAGTTTCTTAAAAACTGCAATCTTATTAAATTTAATTTTTTAGAAAACCATTTCTGTATTATAATGTTAGAAATAATGCAAACAGTTCTTTTAACCCTTTGAGGGGCGGTGATATATATTATATACCACCTAATTTTAATCCGATTCAAACCAGAAACTTTTAATTAAATGTTACTTTTTTAACTTTGACGAGAAAAAGTTGAAAAAATGCTTATTCTTATTTTAAGCTAAATTCTTTCCTAAATTCCGGTGGAAATTGAACGTTACAGGCGCATACGTGCTTGCCCCTGAAAGGGTTAAATGCTTTCTTGAAACACCAAGTTTAAATTTCATATCAGTGAATATCGGCACGTGTGGTATGTTTGATTTACAACATTCAGCAACTTTCGAAATATTGGCCAATTTTGGTACCAACATTGGCCGATATCTTTCTGCTACCTCGGAAGTAATTGTTTTTTAAACTATCGAAACAATTTCCTTTTCTTATTCCCTTTATTTCGTCCATTTCATCAAAAATGTTATTACAGAATTAAAAAATAAATCGGTTGTTTATAATTTTTATATATAAAAATATTGCGCATTATCTGTGATTTAAAATTTCTTACTCTTACACCAGACAATTTACAGTGTTTTTTTTTAATTATTTTTAATTAATGTACTGTTATATTTCAAATAAGCCATTCTTCAAGTGACAGCCGTTCTACTCAGTGGCTGATCTCTGAAATACAGGCCAATTTTATTTTTCCTTATATTTTTCATTCTTAACATCAAAGTATAATTAGAAGATTAACAAAATTTAAAAATTAATCGATTTTATACATGTATAAACTTAAACATTTAGAACGCTATCACTAACATGGAATTACATACTCTTACACCGGAAATTTTGAAACATTTTTTATTTTTATAATTATTGCATTCAATACAACTAGTTTTGACTTTTTGTATGTACTACAAGTTGAAAGCTTGGAGACCGCAAACCAGGCCTCTACCTACCGGGATTCGACCCAGTGTGACGGGTTTGGTGCCTGGAGAGTGGGGCGAAATTCGCCTGATCGCCACATGGGGTGATCCACAATGACAAGTACCGAGATCGGCTGACCAATAAAGTCCGGATTTTACTGGGTTGATCACTCCTAGGTTTTAGTATTCAGAGATCTGTTGCCGCACGCCACATACTCGTCATGATAGTTGGAATGGGACTGAACAATTTAGTGCCGAAACTATGGTACTCAGCTTAGCTTGAAAAAGGGGGGAGAATTTTGAGGGAAGACAATTAAAACCACTGAAATTATTATTATTACTATTATTATTATTATTATTATTATTGCCAATAGTTAAGTCGTACCAGCAAGGAAAATTTTGGGGCCGAATAGCAAGGCAGACGGAAACGCTGCGGGGGCTGACGGGACTGCGCCTTTCTACCGTACCCCACCTGGTAAAAACTGGCTCCGTGGGCTGTCCCATTGGAGCGGGTCCGGTAGCTTGTGCGGACAATGTCTGTTTGCACCTAATAAAGAGGCGAACAGTCAAAAATAAAATTAATAAAAAAACTGCTGCTAAAAAAACCTTCGTGCTACCAGTTGGGGCCGGCCATTGGCCCGCCCCAACCGGCAGCACGAGGAACTGCAGGGGGAACCTGGAAGAGAAGAATGTTAGTAACATTCTAAACCTTATTCTGAATTATACTTTAACTACATTATTGAAATTAATTTACTTTTATTATGCTAATTGATTTGGCTACCCGTCCTTTGGGCCCATGAAAGGTTGTTAAATAATTAACAATTTGCAATTTAAAATAAGTAATATTGTCGTTAACTGACTAAACCATAAGCCCAATGGGTTGTTGTTGTTGTTGTTGGTTTGGCCCAAGGGCCCTGTTTTGCAGTTTTTATTTCTATATAGCTGACATAATCCATATAACTGTGAAACTAGTCTCCTAATTTTGAACCAATTCCAGATGAGAGACCTGCATCTGGATTGGCATCCCCAGAGGTAGCGCTTATATAGAACTTGGAGGACATTAGAGCCACGAACAGATTTAACGTGCACCAGCTCCCATTAACGTACACGATATACTTTCCATACTTATCCTTTATACTTATCACCTCTTTCCTTCCAGTTCTTCTTCTTCTTCTTCTTTCTCATCTGTCTTCTTCCCCTTCTTTTTATTATTTTTTTATTTTTTTAACACAAGGACGGACAAACAGTGCCGGGGGCTATTATAAGCTTCTTACTGTGTCATGGTGCACAACTTGCTGGACCGTTGATGACATGCGTCGTGCTAGTAATACTGTGATTACGGGGCTCCTGTTTCGGGCCATGGTGCCAGCTGATATTGTGCGACTACCGCACACTGCTACTAGGACAAAACACATAGACATTTTATAATTTTTTTGGTGGCTTTGGATTGCTCCTGGCCCCCTTTTTTTAACATATAACATATAAACATATAAATAAACACTTTTTTTCCTTTTACACTAGGACGGACAGACAGTGCCGGGGGCTATTATAAGCTTCTTACTGTGTCATGATGCACAACTTGCTGATCCGTTGGTGACGTATGTCGTGCTGGTAATTCTGTGATTACGGGGCTCCTTTTTCGGGCCTTGGAAGCAGCTGATGTTGTGCGACTACCGCACACTGCCATTGGACAATACCCATGGACAATTTTTTAATTTTTTGGTGGCTTTGGATTGCTCCTAGGCCTTTTTTTTTAACATACAACACATACACATATACATATTCATTTTATCGTTGTGTTACCTTCCGCCTTCGACTGCTGCTGGGGTGTTAAATATTATTGTGTGTTGTTTTGTATTAGTGTCGTGATGCTGTCGCAGTTTTCTTGGAGCCACCTGATTACTGTCTTTGCCTTGTTTTGTACGTGTTTGTTTTTCGCTACTTGTTCATACCATAACTTCTCGTTGTCTGTTGTTATTTGTGCCAGGTGGTGTGCTTGGGTGAGTGGACATTGAATTAGGTAATGTTTTGGTGAACCCACCGTTCCGCATTCACAGTCCGGTGTGTCCACTTTCTTAAACCTGTGTAGGTATGCTGGAAAAGCTCCGTGAGCTGTATATAGCTGTGCTAGCAGGAAATCGCTTATTAGTCTATTTTTGTCTACTTTTGGGAAGTATCTGTGTGTTTCCCTACCTGTGTCCCCATAATCCCACTCGAACTGCCATTGTTTTAGTGTTATATCTTTTAGTGTTCTTTTAAGTTTTGAGATTGGTTTAGTCAGGTTGTATTTACTTTTGTTGTTTACATTTAGAGCTGCGGTTTTGGCTAACATGTCTGCCTCTTCGTTTCCTTGGATGTCTACATGCGCCTTAACCCAGCTGATTTTAAATTTGTTGTTAGCTTCTTTTATTAGTTTTTGGATTGTGTCTACTGTTTTGTTTACATTGAATGGTTTACTAAGTGATTCGATGGCCGATCTGCAGTCCGAGCGGATGCTATATGACTCACCCGTGGTGTTGCCCCATTTTGCTGCTTCTTGTATTGCCAGTAGTTCGGCCTGGAAGACGCTGTTGCTGTTCCTTAACGGCACTGACCATGTTTTTATCTTTTGATTATTTTTATATGCTACAAAGGCCGAACCTGTAGCACCTGATTCCAATTTAGAGCCGTCCGTGTATATCGTTGTGTCTTGTGTATTGTACCCTATCCTAGGTTCTGATGTGTCTGCTGGATGAGTCTCCCATATGTTTATTTTTTTGTCGTATTCGATGTGGTGTAAAGTTTCATTGTGTATTGTTGCATTTTTCCTTAATCTTGAGACTGTGCCGTACGCTGCTTCGTAGTAGACTTTAAGATGGATTGGAATCAGGCTTGAGAGTACCAGAAGTGCCGAGGTTGGGGCCGTTCTATAGGCCCTGACTATGGCCAGTGCAAAATGTCGCTGGCAGCTTGACAATATCTGTATGCACCTTTTGCTGAGGCAGTGTCCCCAAACCGGTGCTGCGTAGGTTAGCGTCTTTTCCACTGCTGTTGTGTACCAGATTTTTAGCATATTTGCTTTTAGTCCCCAACCCTTTGCTACCATATGTGCTAAGTTTGTGAAGTTTGCTCGTACCTTATTTGTTTGTGTTTGACAGTGTGGTATCCAGTTTAGATTTTTGTGCAGTATGACTCCCAAATATCTTATCTGTTCTTTTACTTTTAGTCTCTGGCCGTTGAGTTCTATTCCCTCTATGTCATTGGAGTTTTCTGTTGGAAGGTTTCCCGTGTGTCCCCTGTTGAGATATAATAGTTCTGTTTTTTCCCTGTTCAGCGTTAGGTTATTCCCCTCTATCCAGTCATTAAATTCGTTTAGTATGTTGTTTGCTAATCTCTTAAGTTTATCCTTTGTTCTGCCTCTTAAAATTATAATAAAATCATCTGCGAAGGCTTGTAATCTAACATGTTTTCCCCAATTTCTTTTTAGTGCTGTGTCTGCGATTATTAGCCAGAGGAGCGGGCCGAGACAACTTCCTTGGGGGCATCCGCCAAATGTCTGCTTTGTGACTTTGGCTGAACCAAATAGGGATGGGTCTTATAACTCATTTTGCTGAGTCAAATCTGAGTCGATTCACATACTTGATAAGTCGGCTCTCGACACACCTGAGGAAATTGGTTTGGTTGGTTGATTGGAAAGAAATCAAAATAACCCTTATGATGGAACACCTATCATGGACTAACAAACACAATTTTTTTAATTAGCTACAGCTTTTATCGCATTTAACATACATAAATTCAATACAGATCATGTTCTTTTAAAACAGTGAATCGCGAATAAAGCTCGATAGGAAGGACTCTCCTGACATTCCATAAATGGAACTAAAATTGTGTTCTAAAAAAAGAAAAAATCCTCTGATCGTCATTGTGGATTTCTTTTTACATGTTTGCAAGAAGAATTTCTTTCCCACATTTGATAAAATTTCAAATATTCTCAGTGCAGCAATAAAAATTCTAATAATATATTTTATTTTCTAATAAATGTAATACATATTTCATTTTTGTCGATAGTTTTCTGGTGATCACTTTGTTGTGATTGTAGTAACCTGAAAATTAAGTTTAACCTTTTCCGGCACAGACAAATTCTATTTGTAAAATGCGAAATTACTGACTGACACCGTAATTTACAAACGACATTTTTAGAAAATAAGAACTCCTTATTTTAAGCTTTCATTAAAGAAGCAAAATTTTGATAAAATATTCTTGGTGCCGAATGCAAGTTTGGAATTAAAATTAGGTGTGCCGGGAGTGGGACCACTGTGCCGGAAAGGGTTAAACATCAATTGGTGGTTGTCTTTTATTTCTATTTTTATTTTAAGATACATCGCTTTCATAGAAAACTGAAAAGCGCTGTTTGATCTGCTAAATAAAATATGTGCATTTATGAATGAAAATAATTTAGAGAATATATAAAAATGTAAGAAAAAAAACTGTAAATAATTAAAATAAAAATAAAAAAAGGTTGTCCCTTCTTATGAAAGAAAAAAAAAGTGTTCCCCCTCGCCCCCTCCCCACACACACATTTAACTTAAAGATATTTCAAATATCTAAACGTGGTATTTCCAAACTTATACAAATTAATAAATTTTCAAACGGGCATCACGGACGAAAATACAGTCCTCATACACAGTATTGTAATTATACATTATGATATATTCATTATATGTGCATTTTAAAAATTAATATAATTTTTTATACAAAGGTTAAGTGGAGATAATGAGGTCCGTAAAACCTGCTAACAGAGAACGGTATGATCGGAGCTAGAAAATATCTACATAAAATTAAAATGGGAATCCAGAAATGTTTTTTGTATATTGTGTTATTCATAGAGAGATCTTAGTGTCGAAAAGTTTTCCATCTGTTCTTAATGAAATGCTAAAGTCAATTATAAAATTTACCAAAGATTTCAATTTTAATGTCGAATGTGAGAGTCACTTAAAAACATCTTTTGAAGATAAAAATGAAGACCTCATAAAGCTTTTGTTTCACATCGAGATAAGGTGGCAAAAAACAAGTCACCTCTTGATAAAAGGGTAAAAATAAATGAGTTCGTTATATTATTAGAGTTACGTTAAAATATATTTGTGACAAAATTTTATCTCATTGGTAAACTGAGCTGCGCCGCAAAGTGGCGCCCGTCAGCACGTCAACCGCCGTTCCCATGTCCTGAGGGACTTGTAACACGTACGACCAGGGTCTGCCCCGTATGCGTTAGGGTCATCGGAGCACCGCCACTTGCACATCACTCCGATTTTACCAAGGGTTGCGACGTAGGTCACTACGATACGCGGAGGTTCCCATAATCAGAGGAGACCTCTACGAAGACACCTGATGAATCGCCAGAAGACATCCGACGGAACCCCATTAGGAGAACCTGGTTCTAGACCATAATGCTGAGTTCCCCCGACGACTCTTGATCTACCAGAACTCGAGGGACGTTATCTGATTGGTAAGCTAACAAATTCTGAAATGACTTATCTTTGTTAATACTTTTTAGGCTTCCCGTATGTGCATAAGAAATCAATATAACAGGGTTCGTACACGTTTACCACAATTTTTAATAGAATTTTTCACCTTACCAAGGTGCGTACACCCCTTGGAATTTCCAAGTAGTGTGGCCCAACTTTTTCTGATAAGAAAATTTTTATTTTATTTTTAAATAACAGAAATAGTAGACGCCTCGTTTAATTGCAGGATTTGTAATACTCTTCTGTACTTAAATAAGACGAAAAATTCTATTAAAAAATTGTGGTATAAGCTTACGAACCCTATATAAGAGTTGTACGTTACAGAGGGAGGGAGAGAGGAATCGCGATTTTAAAAGTGCTTAGGTGGGACATGGCCAGCAGTGTTGAATTCAGGGGATGGCCCGGGTGGGGGACACTCCCCCCAGAGCATTGAAATGTCCCCCGGAATATTTGAGATTTTATGCTTTCAATTGCAAAAAAATACTTGAATTTCACACCCCACCCTCCGGAACTCTATACTGTCCCCCCGGAGGAAAGTGTCTGAATTCAACACTGATAGCCAGAAAGATGGGAACCACTAACTAACTAGAAGAAGGGAATACCCTATAATGGGTAATGATAAACAGTAGTGTTGGGAGATGACGAGATGTTTTTATTAATCGTAACCTCAATTTAAATAAATATGATGCTTCGAAACCTACAGGTCAGTGGTTAATTATTTCTAAAAACTTTACTTCGAAATCAGCCACTGGTTATTTATTTCGAAACTGAAAACGAATGACTCTGGTTAAAATTAAAACATGGCCAATGATTTTAAGACTAGACATAGAGTTCCATTTTAAATTTTTAGATGAGTGTTAAATTAAAAACAACTGTATTTCTTAACCACAAGCGCCAACTTCACTTGAGCGAAAGAGGCCAGCAGACATACTTCCACCAGTAATTTTGAATAATTTTCTTTTTTACCGTATTTAATCATTGCTAGTATTTAAGACAAAAAAAAAATTAAAATTAGTCATGAAAGTTTTCTTTATTACGCCCGTTTAATCTGTGCCTATGCTCACAGTGAACGTTACGATGTTTCTGGTTGTGCAGATGCCGAGATTGAATTATGTGTTAAACAATTTATTGGCCTAAATACCCATTCTCATTCCGTTATGCACAACAATAAAAAGGAAAGAAGAACAAAATGATCGCTGAGTGACACAGTTGATTGTTATTTCCCTCTCGTCTCCAAACTGGCGGGAACCTGATAGCTCTTTTTAATGTTCTTTCTCAATGCCTACATCTTCATCAAAAGATATATACTTTCTCAATTTCTAGTTCATTAACCGATCTCTATAAGTATCAGACTTCGAAGTATAATGAGGAATTAGTTTTAGGTTACAAGTGTTCCTTCTGAACATTTTTGTCAGTTTTTTTTCAGGGTGCTAAAACCAGCTTAGCCACAAGTTTACCTGACTCTTCCAAGTTTTCCATGCCAATAAACAAAAATTATAGGTATCGAGATTTCTAAAATTTTCCTGATTTTTTTCTAGGAAGTTTCAAGCTTTTCCAAAGCTTTATCTCAGAAAGGCCAAGTTTCGTTTGGAATAGTAAGAAATTTATAATTCCCTGATTTTCCCAGGTGGCTAGACACGCTGTTTTTCCAATCTGTCAGTCGACTACTCAATTGACAAGAATTTTCTTTGTAAGTAAACAAACCTCAGCACAATAATAGGTATATCTAGAATCTAGTTCATTTTTTATTGTTTCCAATGCCACATCCACACTAATGCAGGATTTTCTTTAAACTTTAAATTCAGTTAGACACTGACATAAGTTGTTGCTGATTAGGTTTTCATGTTATTTGCTCTATAGGTGGCGCTGCTATGCAGCATTTTTCAGGATTTACACGATTTTAGCTATACTGATATCTCAAGAACTAATGCACGTAATTTCATTACACTTCATATTCTGTTATACCTTGATATAAGTTGGGGCTGATTAGGTTTTCATGGATGTAATGTTCGAACTTCGGGGATGTAATGAACATGTTTCACGTATATCCCAGTTAAAAGTTAGTTCCGAAATTGTTTAATTTTTAATTGCGTTGAATGACAAGTATAACATTTACAAAAGTCGTAGAACAGAGATTAAAACAAAGTGTTTGAAACTAGTCAGATGTGCCAATCACATAACTTTCTTCTATCTCATACATGTTAAATTAACAGGTGACGGCGCTATGCTCCATTTTTTTTATCCTTAAATGTATAATTAATATATATATATTAATTATGCATTTAAGAATAAAAAAATGTAGCATAGCACCGTCACCTGTTAATTTAACATGTATGAGATAGAAGAAATTAGCATAGCACCGTCACCTGTTAATTTAACATGTATGAGATAGAAGAAAGTTATGTGATTGGCACATCTGACTAGTTTCAAACACTTTGTTTTAATCTCTGTTCTACGACTTTTGTAAATGTTATACTTGTCATTCAACGCAATTAAAAATTAAACAATTTCGGAACTAAATTTTCACTGAGATATACGTGAAACATGTTCATTACATCCCCGAAGTTCAAAGACAAGCATTCGTTTTTGCTTGTCGTTAAGCACTTCTGTATATATTTTACAAAACTTCAAAAAAACGAAACTGTTAGGTCATTATCTTAATTTATGAGCAAAAATACATATTACGAGATAATAACTTTGCGTTTTTTTTTTTTTTTTTTTTTTTTTTTTTTTGCTTTTGTTTTAATGGCGTTCTTTCTGGCATTTCGTGGAACCTTCATAAGTAGGAATCCTGGGGTTATTCTTATAAGAGCACACAGTAAATGCAGCTCAGTGGTCCCGACTCGATATAACACTATTGCGATTCATGTCCAACTCTATGCTATGCCCATACGTAATATCTTTTCTATGATTTCATGTTATTTTTGAAGAGGATTAAAATAGATAAAACTTTTAGTATCCTCGTGGTGAATGTTTATTTGTTTGTAAGCATTCTACAGAAAATAATTACTTGCATAGCTTATTTATTTTATTGTTTTACACAGAAATGTGTACAATTTTGTTAATTTTTGAGATTTATTGTAGGTTTTTCTGCATATTAAACAATTATCGATCGATTATTTTTATCATAACTATTTAAAAATTGCATGTTAATAAAAGTTTCTAAAATATTAATAATTTAAATATTTCCGGGTTTCGGAAATTGTCAAAATTACCAATTTTACTTTAAATTTCATGGGAATAAAACTTTGTTGGAACCGGTTTTGGTGACGGCACTTCATTAGCATTACATCCCCGAAGTTCAAAGACAAGCATTCGTTTTTGCTTGTCGTTAAGCACTTCTGTATATATTTTACAAAACTTCAAAAAAACGAAACTGTTAGGTCATTATCTTAATTTATGAGCAAAAATACATATTACGAGATAATAACCTTGCGTTTTTTTTTTTTTTGCTTTTGTTTTAATGGCGTTCTTTCTGGCATTTCGTGGAACCTTCATAAGTAGGAATCCTAGGGTTATTCTTATAAGAGCACACAGTATATGCAGCTCAGTGGTCCCGACTCGATATAACACTATTGCGATTCATGTCCAACTCTATGCTATGCCCATACGTAATATCTTTTCTATGATTTCATGTTATTTTTGAAGAGGATTAAAATAGATAAAACTTTTAGTATCCTCGTGGTGAATGTTTATTTGTTTGTAAGCATTCTACAGAAAATAATTACTTGCATAGCTTATTTATTTTATTGTTTTACACAGAAATGTGTACAATTTTGTTAATTTTTGAGATTTATTGTAGGTTTTTCTGCATATTAAACAATTATCGATCGATTATTTTTATCATAACTATTTAAAAATTGCATGTTAATAAAAGTTTCTAAAATATTAATAATTTAAATATTTCCGGGTTTCGGAAATTGTCAAAATTACCAATTTTACTTTAAATTTCATGGGAATAAAACTTTGTTGGAACCGGTTTTGGTGACGGCACTTCATTAGCATGGTTCTACGCCAGCTGGCATATAAATTGGAAAGTACCGACCACTGAGCTCCACAACAGAACAGAGAGCTAACTCCCTGTTCTGTTACACTGAATACAATGATCCGTACGTGAATACAGTACCATAGAATATCGGAGGAAATTTTGTAACAAAACACCGATTTCCTGCCATAGAGTAGTATGTGGCAGATAAAACGGTACATTTTTGAGATTTACTGTATGCTTTTTTTTTACATTAAACAATTATCGATTGATTATTTTTATCATAACTATTTAAACATTGCACGTTAATAAAAGTTTCTAAAATGTTAATAATTTAAATATTTGCGGGTTTCGGAATTTTTCAGAATTACCAATTTTACTTTAAATTTCATGGGAATAAAACTTTGTTGGAACCGGTTTTGGTGACGGCGCTTCATTAGCATGGTTCTACGCCAGCTGGCATATAAATTGGAAAGTCCCGACCACTGAGCTCCACAACAGAACAGAGAGCTAACTCCCTGTTCTGTTACATTGAATCCAATAACCCGTACGTGAATACAGTACCATAGAATATCCGAGGAAGATTTGTAGCAAAACACCGATTTCCTGCCGTAGAGTAGTATGTGGCAGATACCATGGTACAATTCTTCACACAAGAAACTGGAGACAGAGCAATAAGGGTATTGATGTAATATGATATCTATCGCTGCTAGTCGTTAGGAATAATTTGTATGAAAAAATTCCATAATATAAAAAATAAGAAACTTATTTTTTTAAATACACTTATTCATTTAAAAAAAATAATGGTAATAATACCAAACTTGAAATGTACATGAAACTCGATAATACCGTAATAATTATATCGCATGTATGAGCGCTTCACGTCCATGAAAACCTACCAAAAACATCACTGAATGCAGCAACATCATTGCGTAAGAATCTCAAAAAATACATTAAACCGTAATCAATATACCGTGAAATACCGTAATCATGTATGAGGGCTTTCCGCCCACGAAATCGAAACAAATTATTGGGTGCCAGAATTTTGTTCTGTACGAATCTCAAAAATATACTAGCAGCAGTAGATCGTATACTACATCATTACATCTATAATATTCATTGCAAAAAGTGTTGCATACAACCTTTTGAGTGATCAAATCCAAAATTGAATCAGCATAATTTTTTTTCTAATAAGCACATTACATATCAAATCACACACATATGGTTTATTTCCACTGAACAATAAAGTATGTACACTTTTCTTACATTTTCACAAGTATTTTTCCAGATACGATGTTTGAAATGATTTTTTTTTAAACTACGATCTGAAATGTTTTATTTTCAGTGTGGAACTGAAGATGAATTTTTAAATCTTGTTTCACTGCAAATGATTTTTAACATACAATTCACACAAATGGTTTCTCACCTGCATGGTCACAAAATTATATTTTTATGTTATTTCTTAATGCAAATGACCGTTGACATACATCGCATAAAAAGGGTTCATTTCCAGTGAGAATGTAAAGATGATCTTTCGAAGTGTTTTGGTGTGTAACTGCGTTTTGACATACATCATACACAAATGGCATCTCTTCAGTGTGGATGCGAAGGTAAACTTTTACATTTTGTTTCTGTTCAAAGGATTTTGACATAAACTGCACATAAATTATTTCTCACTAGTATGACCATAAAGTTGATAGTTTAAATTTGTATCATTTGCAAATCACTGCTGACAAACATTATTTTACCATTTCATCCTCAGGCAGAATAGATGAAGGATACATGCATCCAGCAAAAAGAATAAATTTAAAATAAAAATTTGGCATGCAGAGTTTTTTGATATAATCATTAAATTATTTTAAATTACGTAAACATTCATCATCATATTTGTAATCATATAATAATGCACACACATACAGTTCCTCTGTGGCAGCTAAAACATTCTTTTCAATGTAGAGTCGAAAGTGATCTTTTAAAGTTGTTTTCTAGAAAAACGATTTTTTGTATACATCACAAACAAATGGTTTCCCCCCCCCCTGTGTAGATGCGAAGATGATCTTGTAAATATTTTTACCGTTTAAATGGTTTCTGGCATACATTCCAGACATGTGGTTTCTTTATAGTGTTCATGAGAAGCTATTGGTTGGTATCTAAAGGCATATCATAAATATTCATATACCTTAAACGCACAAAAACGTAAATTTTTTTGGGTACACAAATCATTTGGTTTCACCTTTAGCATGGGAATTGACTATAAAGAAAGTACACAAAAAATCTGTATCAAGCACTAGTAACTGTAAATCTTTTACTCTTAAAAATATTTTAAAACAAATTTATGTATTAAATGAAAAATGAAAGACAATTAGGCTTACAAACTTGCATTCTAAAATAAAAACAGAGGATAGTTTGTTGCAAGATAATTTACGGACATATGGAAATACTGACATTTCCATGGCTTCTCTCAACTTTAAATCCGAATACATACAAAGTTGGCTTTTTAAATATATATATATATTGTTTTTACATCTGTTCTTGATATGCTATTACAAATGCACTTTTTGAAAAAATAAATTGCTTTTAACATATATAACATTCGTATAAAGGATTTTGACATAAACTGCACATAAATTATTTCTCACTAGTATGACCATAAAGTTGATAGTTTAAATTTGTATCATTTGCAAATCACTGCTGACAAACATCTCTACAGCTATGCACAAGATAATGACATTTTAAAAGCGTGATTCTAATTCAGAGACGTTTTGCAAACAAAGGACTAAAATGATTTTTTTATAGTGGAACTGAAAATGAATTTTTATTTTTATTTAAATTAGAAATTTAAATCTTGCTCCGGTGCTAATGATTTTTGACATACAACTCATAACTTGTTTCTAACGCGGGTGGACATAAAAATGCTTGTTTAAAAAAATTATGCAAATGATTATTGGCAAACACCGCAGACAAACTGTTTAACTCCGGTGTGGATGCGGTGATTTTTAAAAAATATTTGTATGCAAAAATGCCTTCTGACACACCTAACATACAAATGGTGTCCCTCTAGTGTGGTTTCGCAAATAAATTTTAGAATTATTTGCTTAGAAAATGATTTTTGACATACATCACAAACAAAATGTTTCAATCCAGTGTGCGTGCATCATTATACGATTACAAATATGATGATGAATGTTTACGTAATTTAAAATAAATTGATTAAATCGAAAAATTCCGCTTGACAAATTTTTATTTTAAATTTATTAATTTTACTGGATGCACGTACACGTCATCCATTCTGCCTGAAGATGAAAGGAGGAAATAATTATACGAAAATTAAAAAGACTTCATACTCCGAAAAGGAGAGAAAACAAAATGGATTGTATTATAGGAAATGAAATAAGAAGAATTTAACCACGGGATGTAAGTGAAACGATAAATCTTAGCCCTTTTGGAAAATAATTTTTAGAAAACGTTGAACACAAATGGTTTCTCATCAGAATGGACGAAATGATGATATTTTAAATATTGCTTCAGTGCAAATCTTTTTTGAAACACATTGTACACAAATGGTTTCTCATCTGGGTGGATATGAATATCAGATTTTAATTTTCTTCCATTAGCAAATTACGTTTTACATAGATCCCATACGTATGGTTCCTGATTCCTATACCGTGTGCAGCAGAACGTGCCCTTTTAAAGTTATTCTTCTGGAAAAGGATTGTTGACGCATAACGTACAAATGGTTTCTCTTCTGTGTGGATGCGAAGGTGATATTGTAAATTTTGATTCAATGAAAATTGTTGTTGACATTCATTGCACATGGTTAAATTTCTGTACTATGTTTCACATCTGTGTGTACATGAAGATGATGTTTTAAACTTGATCCATTTGCAAATGATTCTTGACAAACATCACAAACATATGGTTTCTCACCAGTGTGAACTCGAAAGTGCTCTTTTAATGTTGAATTTCTAGAAAATGATTTTAGACATACACTGCACACAAATGGTTTCTCACCTGTGTGGACACGAAGATGAGATTTTAAATTTCCTCCATTTGAAAATGACTTTTTACATATATCACATACATATGTTTCCTTGCCCGTGTGAAGTCGAATATGGTCTTTTAATGTTGTTCTTCTAGTAAAGGATTTTTGACAGACATCACATACAAATGGTTTCTCTCCCGTGTGAGTGCGAAGGTGATCTTTTAAATGACTCTTCTGTGTAAACGATTTTAGACATACACTGCACACAAACTGTTTAACATCAGTGTGGGCATCACATACAGATGGTTTCTCTCCTGTGTGTATGCGAAGGTGATCTTTTAAATGAGTCTTCGATGCAAATGATGTTAAACATACACTGCACTCAAATGATTTCACTTCAGTGTGGACACGAAGATGATAGTTTAAACTTGATCTATTTGCAAATGACTCTTTGCATACATCACATGCATATGGCTTCTCACCAGTGTGAATACGGCGGTGATCATTTAACATCGTTCTTCTAGAAAACGATTTTTCACAGACATCACATACAAATGGTTGTTCTCCTGTGTGGATGCGAAGATGATCTTCAAAATGTTGTTTCTGCCCAAATGATTTTTGACATACACTGCACACAAATGGTCTCGTATCTGAGTGGACCCATAGATGATGATTTTTTAAAGTGTTCCTATGTGCAAATGACTGTTGACATATATCACATACAAATGGTTTCTCTCCAGTGTGGAGTCGAAGATGACTTTTTAAACTTGCTCTATGTGCAAATGCTTTCTGACACACATCACATACAAATGGTGTCTCTTTGGTGTGGATTCGAAAGTGATTATTTAATGTTCCTTTTTTAGAAAAGGATTTCTGACACACATCACATGCAAATGGTTTCTCTCCTGTGTGGGTTCGAAAATGATCTTCTAAATGTTTCCGCTGTGTAAATGTTTTTTCACATAGATTGCACTCAAATAGTTTCTTACCAGTGTGGCGTTGGAGATGATGTTTTAAACTTTGTTTATGTGCAAATGACTGCTGACATACATCACACAAGAATGGTTTCTCTCCTGTGTGAATACGAAGATGATCCTCTAAAAGTTGTTTGTGTACAAATGATTTTTCACATACACTGCACACAAATGGTCTCGAATCTGCGTGGACCCAAAGATGATGATTTTTTAAATTGCCCTTATGCGCAAATGACTGTTGACATACATCACATACAAATGGTTTCTCTCCGGTGTGGAGTCGAAGGTGACTTTTTAAACTTGCTCTAAATGGAAATGCTTTCTGACATACATCACATACAAATGGTGTCTTTTTAGTGTGTATTCGAAAGTGGTTACTTAATGTTGCTTTTTTAGTGAACGATTTCTGACACACATCACACACAAATGGTTTCTCTCCTGTGTGGATGCGAAGATGATCTTCTAAATGCTGTTTCTGTATAAAGGATTTTTGACATACACTGCATTCAAATTGCTTTTTACCAGTGTGGCGTTGAAGATGATGTCTTGTTAAACTTCGTTTATGTGAAAATGACTGTTGGCATACATCACATACAAATGGTGTCCCTCTTATATGAATTTGAAGGTGATCATTTAATGCGACTTCTTCGGAAAATGATTTTAGACATATATTACACGCAAATGGTTTAGTTCCAGTATGGATATGAAGATGATCTTCTAATTCTGTTTGGTGTTTAAATGTTTTTGGACATAGACTGCACACATATGGTTTCTCATCAGTGTCGATATGAAGACGTTGATTAATATCTAAGGACATCTTATGATTCGTCATATGCACATTAAAGTACAAAGACTACAACTTTGAAAGTGCATATGTCACTTTTCTTTATGGAAATTGGCAGAAAGAAATAACAGAGAAAATCATCAATCAAACATTAATATGCGGGATTCTTTAGTTTTGAAGAATCTATAAGAGAGAGAAAATAATAATTAACAAAAAAATATTTTTAAGGGGACAAAATGAATTAACAAAACAATTAGGATAAATCTGTGGTTGTTGGATTATGACGGTAACAGTGTATCTTGTTTCAGAACTGTTTCAGAAGCAGGCTAGTTAGTGCTGTTACCTCATCATCCTCAGTCTCTCCCATCCTCTGCTCCCTCCTTACACCTGAGGAACTGTCTATGCGGTTATTGTGCAATTGTTTTTTTCTGCATATTTTGATTTCAATAATAATTAACTTTACATCACGATAATCGAAATTAACTTAGATATAAACCATTGTGTAGTGCAGACTAAGGATGTTTGATAAACTTTTTACTAGAATGTTCGCAATAGGTTTTGATACAGTTTGTCTCATATAAATAATTTTATATATATTCTATTTTTTATTGCGTTATAATTTTGAAAATACACTAGATGATTTTATTTATTTTCGATAACTCTGTAGAATGTATAAAATCTCCCTAATTAAAGGAGGTTTTGTCAATGATGTGGGTGGTTTGATCCACAAAGTCATATTATTACCTCCTTGAAATTTCATTTTATGAAAATTAACTTATTTTTTCACAAAATTTATTTATTTTTCATTGGATAAAATTTTTAGTACGTTAATGTTTATTCCGATCTCGCCACTGAGTGTAAATTAATGATGCACAATGTGGTAATATCTTAAGGTATTTTAATGTGTTTCGTAAATTTGCCGTGAAGCACTTTAATATATGTAGTGATTAATAATACAAGTTCAGGTTCAATAGAGTGAGTTTTCTTTCTGGATGTATGATAGGAAAGTTGGTGACATCATGGATATTATGAGTGTAATATAATTAAAAGTAAAATATCCTTGATACAGAAACGTGGGTGGTGCCCTGATTATCGTATACAAATAAAGAGCCTAGAAGTTTGCAGTCAGGAGGTCACAGACGAAACTGTTTCAAAAAATATTACACCAATTATTCATTTTATGTTACTGGCATAAAGATTTGGTGAGAGAACGTGACAAAAATATCCGTTAAATAGCAACGATAAATAGCATTGATATTTTTGAATTTATAGATAAAACATAAAATTAGCAACCTTGAATCCCAGCCAAATAAAATATTTTTAATTATTATAACCCAGTAAAAAAAAAAAAAAGAAATTATTTTAAATAGTAATCAAGTATACTGATTACTTGATTGATATTGACAGTTAAAATTTTTTGTAAAACTGCGAGAACGTTGTATGTATTAAGAATAGAATTAATAAGTATGTTTTGATATTAATTGATTTATATTTAGGTATATTACAAAACAACTTTTACCATTATTAATGACATGAGTATGACAAGAGATGATGCAATTATCATCAGAAATGGTTTTAATGACTTGAAACAAGGCACCTTTGATGAATAAGTTATTTATATATTTATTATTATTTATTCTTTTTCAACGCAAATAGTGTTACAGATAGCATTTGCATTTAAAAATGTAATTGACTGGAGAGTATGTAATAACTTACACATGATGTAAGAATTTGATTATCCTCTTTTATTTATTTATTTTGCAGGAGGAGTGCTAATGCTTATTTATATTTTTTTATGTGGAATAGGAAAGCATAGTTTTTAAATACAATTAATACAATTTAATCAATGAATAGGGATTGGAAAGGATTGTAATAAAGTTAAATGAGATAATCTTTTTTTATCAATCTTCGGTCGAGTCGCTGAACAGCCAGACAAGCAATGGTAGGTAAGGATGCGTGGTGGGCGACTACCCATCTCCCTAACTACAACCTCCGCTATTGCTGACACCAGCTCATCATTTTAAGATGAGCAGTAGGCACGTAAACATGGCTGGTACGATTGATGCTCCAAATTTACGACTGTAGGCTGAAAGACACCAAGTAAACAATGGAAACAGAAAACTCGACATAGGAAATTTACAGCGCCCCAATAAAAATTTATCATATTTTCCAATCTCTAGGGACAGATGGGCACATCAGGTTTCCAGGATCGATGATCAATACTCCCAAAAAAGCCCTATCATTAGCCTAACTGTTACGATGAAATCCAATGAGAAAAGGATTAAGTGCACACAAATTATAATTTCGGGGCTGTGCCTAATTTTGCCTAACCAATGACATAATCTCTTCGAGGGGGTAATTATTTTTGTGTTACCCCAATTTCATGTCTGTAAAAAATATAGGACTTCACTTCTGTTTGTGTTTTTTGCAGAGTAGTGTCTCATGAAAGTGATCTGCTAGGAAGCAGACGAGTATAAAAATTAAATTGTGCTCCAAGTATTTTCAATAATATATAAGCCGCGAAATAGACTCTGTGTTTTCTAGTACCAGTGCAACTGAAGTCGACATGAGTCATGGACGGTAAACTTACATTGATCTATCTTATTGCGTGCCTTTTTGTTTTAGCTAATGAGCAATTTTTGTCTTTACATAACCCAGAAGTACCCAACTTATATATAAGACAATTTAATATGTCTTTCGTAATTAAATCAGATCTTAAAAAAGATATGAGTTATTATGCTGTTAAAAGCTATTTTAACAATTTCCTTTTTAATCATAAATTCATAACATTCAGTATTTTTTCTGTATATTTGTAAATAAATTATTGTTAAATGTTAACTAATCTATCTTCCTTATTTTTGTAATGTTTTTTCTTAACTTAAATATATGCATCGAAGTGTCTAGAGGTATATTATAGTCTTAGATAAATCCACGTCCATACTAGCAAATAAACTGAATTAATTAAAGTGACAATTACTTACTTAAACTTATTTTTATTAATTATTAAATACCGCAATCATGTATGCTTTGCGCCCATAAATCAAAACAAATCATTGGGTACCAGAATTTTGTTCTGTATGAATCGCAAAAATATGCAGTAGAACCCTAATTATTCGAATCCCGGTTATCCGAAAATCGGCTCATCCGAAGACCCTCAACTCATTTTTTTATACGAAAAATTTTATTTTTAAACAAGCATGCTGTTTATGAAATAAATAAACAGCATCAACTTACTAGACCATTGCGTAAAAGCAGGCATTTTATTGCACAGACACTTGCAACACTTCATTTCTTTACAAAATATGTTGAGATTTTTTTCTTGTTTTTCAACTTCGCATTGCTTCAATGCTACCTTATCACGCCACCGTTTAAAAAACAACAAATCTGACCCTGTTGCATCTTACTGCACTTCAATATATTGAGGTGCCAATATCAACTTTTTCAATTCGTTGAGCTCTTCATGCTTATAAAAACCCGTTTGTATTTTAAAATATTACTCATCGTAAATAAAGTTTGGAGGAAACTAAAACAAGTGTAAACTGAAAGGGGAAACCAAATAGAATAGGGACTCTTGCAGCACCTGCAATCACTAACGCTTTACCTGACTGTGGGGGAGTGAGGAGGGTGAATAGTGTCATCTGGTAGAATAAAATTAGGAAGCCTCCCGGTTATCCGAAAATTCCTATGGAACCCAACCGAAAATCCTTTGGTCACATGCTTTTCGGATAACCGGGGTTTTATTGTACTAGCAGCAGTAGATTGTATACTACATCATTACCAATGTTGGGCACGCTCACAAAAAAAAAAACGAACTAATTCAAACTCAATGAATTTCTCAAAAATGAGTCAAGTTCACTTTCAAATTCAAAATTTTTCAAACGAACTCGCTCAACTCAAACTTATCTATAAAAGTGGACAAAGTTCACTAAAAACTCGTTTTCTTTTCTTTTTTTATATATATATTAGAACTTTATCGTTCAAATGTACAAAGTTTTGTGAACTAATCTTTCGGTTATTCAATGTAAGGGTCTTCATGGGCCCGGTCCAATTTTCCTTTCCGACACTCGGTCTGAGCTTTGTTTGGGGATTATTTTTCTTGAGGTTCGGACCCAGATGGGCCGGACTAGATTTATTGCCATCGGGGCAGGACTGCATTCTTCTTGAGGTCTGAACAGGCAGAAATTTTCAGTCCCAGCTCATGTGAAAATCGTTGGAACGGCACGGCCTGTCCAATGAAAATATCAGTAAAATTTGGCCATGCCCCAATTTTTTTTCTAAAAATGCACGTATTTTTAAATCGCTGTTATTCCACAATAAAAATTGATATATATATATATAAGATGGGTACATACATTTCTAGGCAATAAAATTAAAATACGGTATAACCTGGGAATAAGAACCTGCCTATGACGGAATCCCGTGTTTAACAAAACAAGACAAACAAAACGTTGATCTATGTAAAATGAGGATAACAGTACTTGTGAAAAGAATCTAATGCATTTACAACAGACGATGACCTTGCTCATAGGGGAACCAGCCCATGACGGATTTTTCTTCTTTCCTATGTAATTCCGCCTTAAAAGATTTTATTGTACAGAATTTTTGAATAATTGAAATAAAATTGAGTTATGTTTCTATCACAAAAAATGTTGCGACAAACTGGAGAAAAAATTATATGGTATTACCCTTTCAGGGGCAAGCACTTCTGCTCCTGTAACGTTGAATTCCCACCGGAATTTAGGAAAGAATTTAGTTCGAAATAAGAATAAGCAATTTTTTACCTTTATACTCGTCAAAGTTTAAAAAGTAAAATTTAATTAAAAGTTTCTGGTTTGAATCGGATTAAAATTAGGTGGTATATAATATATAGCACCACCCCTCAAAGGGTTAAGCAAAATATAAGTTCAGTGTTGGCTATCCATCACAAATTTATAAGAATAAATCATTCGTGTTGTGCTTCATTTTCTCCCCTTCACCAAAATGAATCTTTCAAACTTACTCACAAACTAATTAATATCGTTAATATACACATAATATTTCAAGAAATTTTTACGCTGCAGATTGACATATTTTTAGACAATTTTTAATCATTTCAAAGAGTTAATTAAAAAATCATATCTAATTTGTCACTGCAAATGGCATTCAAATAAACATACTAAATTATGCTTATATCATAAAGAAGTTGCGTCAAACTGAAAAAGAAAGAATATTTTATAAGTAAAATGTAACACTCCGATGTTAGAATTACACCATACCGTACGAATAAATCATCAGGTTTGCTCTACATTTTTACCCCCTCTCACCAAAGCTAATCTTTAAAAGATACTCAAAACCCAATTAATTTGAGATGTTCTAATTTTTTTTTTTATGTAAATACACGTTTGATTTACGTTCTTTTACAAATTTTACTAATTAATTAACACCCTCTCTTTGATTCCATACTTTGGAAATCCGTTAGAAACACGCACTTTCACCCATTTTGTTAAAAAGGATCTTTGTTTTATAGAAAAATAAATATTTTTCTTCAATTCCTTCGTATTTAACCGTTGAAACACCTTAAAAAAGTGGTGCCAATCAAACAATCTCAATTTGTAGCCCACTGGCGACACTGAATCGTACCAGAACCTGAATTTTCTGTTTAAAGTCAACATGAAACGCGACCTGAACACGAAGTATCACACCCAAACTCGAAGTGAAAGAATATTAATCTATATTTAAAATATATTATTAAAAAGTAGTCTGCAATTAAACCTCGAATATCAATTCTATCAGTTTTGCATAAAAACGATCCTATATACACTCATTATATTAAAATATATAGTTTGTTTTATTTCATAAATATTCAGGACTTCCTTTTGAAAAATCTGTCAAACCAAGATCGACCTCAAATAGTAACAACCAAATACAAAATATTTGAAGTCAACCCTTCCCAAGCCAATCCGCGTGTTGGGTCAGGTAAAATTGTTCTCGACCAGATACAAGACTCTAGCTGCGAACCCAGGGGGATAAAACCGGAAGAAACATGAGAAAAAATAAAAGGGAAAAGCCGGAACAAAACGTGACGGTTTTAATCATTAATTGGATTAATCAATTAGATTGAGAGTTGATTTAATCGTTAATCGGAGAAATGAATTGAAATTAAATTAATTGTTAATCATTAATCTATAAGTAGGATTGAAACAAAATTCAATCGTCAATCTAGATTAACAATTAAAATTTAATCGTTATTTTACAATCGTTAATCAAATTAAAATTTTGCACCACCCTGGTTATAAGAACCTGTGTATGACGAAATCCTGTTTTAAACGGAAAAATTTCTTGATCTGTGCAAAATGGATATAATAATTGTAACGTTTGAAAATAAATAATACTTTGCAAGAGACGACAGATCTCGTAAAAAAGGAACTAAACTATAACGATTTTCTCTCTCCTATGTCATTAGGAGAGAGTAAATGTGATTAAACCTTAGAAGGTTTTTCGATATAGAATTTTTCAGATTTTTAAGTCTCTAAGCCGTGTAAATTGATTAATGGTATTAATAATTCAGATATTTACATACAAATAGAGATCCATTAAAAAATCAATATAGTTTACAATAGGATATACAGGGTGGTCCTAAAATATATGTCAAAAATGTAAAGGTAGGTAGAGGGGACCTAAACAAGCATATTTCGGATAGTAATGTGGGTAGAAATCCAGCGTTCAGGCAGTAGAGGGCGCTGTTGATTTCGGCGGATGAAAGTGTTTCGCTGGCTTGAATCGTCATTCCCCACACGATTCAAGCAACATGCATCGTTACACCAATGCGGGGGTTGTCGACATGCATTTTATGTGTGGGGCTGCGCAAGCAAATGGAGCAGCTGCTCAAAGGATGCGCACGTTCAACGGCTTTCGAGCTTGCCGAAGGACTATAGTCTACTGTGCATAATACTTCTTTTACTGCTGGAATTCTGCGAAATCTTCCAGTGCCCGTATCACGCCTGGAAGCATAAAACGATCCACTCGCGCACAACTCCCGATGAAGACGCTTAATCGTTCGGCGATCCGGCAGATTCCTACCCGGGAATCGTTCCATGTACATCCTTTGAGCAACCCCATACATAAAATGCATGTCGGCAAGTTCCTCATTGGCTTAACGATGCCTGTTGCTCGAAAACCGTGCGGAAAAGACAATTAAAGACAGCGAAACGTTTTCATTCGCCGAACTCAACAACGCCCTCTACTGCCTTAACGCGGCATTTCCGAACCCACATTCCTATACGAAATATGTTTATTTAGGTCCCCTCTACCTACCTTTACATTTTTGACATATATTTTAGGACCATCCTGTATAGAAAGAAATGTACTAGAAACAGTATTTTGGAACGGAGTTCCCTGTACTATACAGTCTATGTTAAAGGTCTTCACGGGCCCGGCCCGGTGTAAAAATTTAAAGTTCGACCCGAGCCCGTCCCGGCCCATACAAAAAAATACTCCTGACCCGGTATAAAAGTTAAAACTTCGGCCCGTAGAGAAAAAATTATTGGCCGACCCGGCGCGGTATAACAGCTAAAAGTTCGGCCCGAGACTGAACCTAGACGTCTGTACGGGCTCGGGCCGGGCCTAGTCTTCACTCTTTACGGATCGGGCCGGGCCTGGTCTTTACTTCTTCTGGGCTGGACCGGGTTTGAGCCTTTCTTTATTATGCATGTTCGGACCCAGTCGGGTCTGGTGTTTACTCTTTCCGGTCTTTACTTTTTCTGCAGACTCGGTTTGGTTGGGCTAGACATAGACTTCGTTTTTCTGGATCGAATCGAGCCTAAACTTCTTTCTTCTTAGAAGTCTGCAAAGGCCGATATTTCCACTTACGATCTAAGGCGTATGAAAATCACTGTTGGCCGGACTCGATCAATGCAAAAACCAGTAAAATGTGTCCCGACGCAACAATCAAGGGCGGATCCAGCCCTCCATTTAGACGGGGAGACATGGTTCATATTTTTTATTTTTTTAGGGGGAGGGAGTGGTCATATCTCTTAATAAGCAACTTTTATATTAAAGGTTGTTGCCGTATCCAAAATGGCTACTTCTAGAATGAAACTTCTAGAAAGTCATTTTCATTCATAACTACAAAAATATTGTATTAATATTTGAAAAATTTTAAATTTATACATTTTATTCAGATACCAAGAAATTGAAGAATTTCCCATTTTCTTATAAAGGCAAATAATCATCCAGAAAATGAGCATTTTAAACCAATTTTTAAGACGGCAGTTACAGAAATGCCGTCATGAGGAAGCAATTGGCTGCCGTGACCTGAAATTCAGATTAAAACACCTATTTTACGGAGATTTCGCCGAAAGTATTTTACCTTTATCGAAAAATGGAAAACGCTATTCAATCATATTTGTTCTGAATAAGTGCACTTGCAATTGTCTTGCATCTGAGATTAAAAATGACTTCATGGATCTTTCAGAAATTACCTAATTTGGACTTGAGTAGAGCTTCAGACAGTCAGAAAGATTCTCTTTGTTGAGCAAGGGGAAATTTTAAAGGAATTTAATATACATTTAAAAAATATTCTTTAGAAATTTTCTTCGTTTAGGGGGGCGGTCATGAATACTGTGATCTCTTCCTTGGATCAGCCGTTGTCAACAATCTTTGTAAAAAGTACAGATAATTTTATTCGTAGAATAATGATGATTTGAAACTACTTTGAACCCTTTAGGTCCCAAAATATGAATTCATGAAAATTTCATCTTTTAAAGTATTTTTCGTGAATTTTTGAAACCACGTTAGAGGATTTACATAATCATTTAATAAATTTTAAAAGGATTTTACCAATTAAAATTAATAAACTAAAGTTGAATGTGTAAGGATTACGTGTAATATTTATACCTCCAGTCAAAATTTTTATTTAAAATATTTTTTTTAATTTATAGAACTAGGAAAAATGTACAAATATAATGTTTTTAGAATAGAAATATAAAAATATTTCAGAACTTAAACTTTTAATTCACTATCTTCCAACATTAAATAAGCTGAAAAGATGCAAATGAAAGAGAAATCATCCTTTTAAATATATTTTTGTTTTGTGCAACCAACAATGCTTTTGGAACAAGATAAAGGAAAGTATCTTTAACTCATTGTAAACTGTATTACTACTAGTCGATGTATTAAATGAATTTTATAACAAGTTTTTTTCAATGATACTTTAAAGTACCGTTGGGGCATAAAGGGTTAAAGAATAGTATAAATATTTTTAGGTAAAATAAGTATACAGTATCCTGTGAAAAGGAACCTGTCTATGGCGGAATCCTCTATTTAATAGAAAAATGCCTTGAGCAAAGCAAAATGAATATAATAATCCGTGCGAAAACAATATACATTTACAATAGTTGATGTACAGTATTTTGTTTTTTACGGGCCAGACCTGGCTAGCATTTTTTTTGTCGGCTGGGGCAGAACTTTTAGCTTTTATACCGGGCCGGGCTCGGACCGAATTTTCATATTTTATACCTTTCCGGGTCGGGCTATCGGGCCGAACTTTTAGCTATTATACAGGGAGGGTCGGGCCAATAATGTTTTTGTACGGATCGGGCCAGGCCCGGAAAAAAGTTACAATCCCGGCCCGGCCCGAATGAATTTCTACAAAACATTGATTTGTTTGAAAGCTGGCTTTAGTACTGTGTATATACCAGTGTTGGGACTTTTTGAAAAATCAGTTGTAAGTTGAATTAAACTAAAAATATCCGCGAGTTTGAGTAAAAATTACAACTCAAACTTATTCAGTTTTTTTCGTAAATTTCTTTTAAATTTTTTGCGCCGTTAAGAAGGTATTTTGTCCTTTTTTTAGAAGCCGACACGGGCCCAGGGCGGGCCGGCCTTAAAGGTGAAAATAAGCACTCGCCAGTCGCCACTCGTCGATTAAACTTGAAAAACTGGCGATTATAAAAGAACCGGCCAAATACAGGATTTTCCAATTTCCTTTTTTACCTAAAATTTGTTATTTTCCCGCACCCTATCGCCGAAATTCATGATTTGTTTTCGCGGCCGTTCGACGAAATTTATGATTTTTCCGCGCCCGATCTCCGAAATTCTTGATTTTTCCGCACCCGATCGCCAAAATGTATGATTTTTCCGCGCCTGATCTCCGAAATTCTTGATTTTTCCGCACCCGATTGCCAAAATGTATGATTTTTCAGCGCCCAATCGATATTCAGGATTTTTCCTCGTCCGATCGCCAAAATTCATGATTTTTCAGCACATGATCGTAAAAATTCATGATTTTTCAGCACCTGATCGCCAAAATGTATGATTTTTCAGCACCCGATCGATGAAATTCAGGATTTTTCTGCGTCCGATCGCCGAAATTAATCTTTTTTCGCACCTGATCGCCGAAATTAATCATTTTTCCACACTTGATCGCCGAAATTCATGATTTTTGAGTACTTGATCTCCAAAATTTATGCCTTTTCTGCGTGAGATCGCCAAAATTTATGCCTTTTCTGCGGCCGATCGCCAAAATTCATGATTTTTCTGCACCCGATCGATGGAATTCAGGATTTTTCTGCGTCCGATCGCCGAAATTCATGATTTTTCCGCACCTGATCGCCGAAATTCATCATTTTTCCGCACCTGATCGCCGAAATTTATGCCTTTTCTGCGTCCGATCGCCAAAATTTATGCCTTTCCCGTGTCCGATCGCCAAAATTCATGCCTTTCCCGTGTCCGATCGCCAAAATTCATGATTTTTCTGCACCCGATAGCCTAAATTTATGATTTTTCCGCGTCCGATCGATGAAATTCGTGATTTTTCCCGCACCCGATTGCCGAAATTTATGATTTATCCGCGTCTGATCGACGAAATTCATGATTTTTACACTCCCAAATGACGGATATTCATGATTTTTATGCTCCTGAATGATGGAAATTCATGATTTTTACACTGCTGAATGACAAAATTTGCAATTTTTTTCGGGCTAACTGACAAAATACACATTTTCTTAATTTCTGAAGATGATCGCCACTTTCGGTCCGCAGGCCACAGGTTCTGCATGTGTAATGTATATCAGGTTGTGGGTTATTATTTAGTGTATAAACATACCTATTTTATTATTGTCAGATCTTAATTCTAGACAAATATTTTTTTTTAAAAAAAGGTACTTATGTAGTACTACACAAGTACCTAAGCTTAGTGAGAATATGTAGCTAGCTACATAAGCATGTTGTGTATAACTTTGCTTTTAACTTATTTTTAAATTTAAAATAGATTGGAAATTAGAATCTCAAGTTTATTCAAAGCAATATAAATTAAAATATTTTTATTTAGTACATAAATTACTCTACTGTAAACTCATTATATATATTTTTTAATTAAATATTCAGTGACATAAATGTACACTTACTGACCACTAAAGAAATTATTCTCACTCGCCACTAACTGGCTACTAAAAAAAATCAACCTACCGGCCAGTGGCTACTAAGCAAAATTCCCTATTTTCACCTTTAGCCGGCCTTGTCATCACTTTTTCTGGGCCGGACCCGGGATTTACTTTTTTCTTAAAAAACACGCCAACTTATCATGCTGATGCGATGCATAAAAAAATACATTGAATTAGAGGTATGCACGGGAAGAAATGTTCAGGCCGAGTGCGACCTAGACAATCCGTAGACAAATTTTCTGTTGGCCCGGTAAAAAAGTTCAAAGTTTAGCCAGAAGTGCTCCGAGCACAACTCGGCCCGTTGAAAAGAATTATGACCATGTCCGGTATAAAAATTAAAACTTCAGCCCAGTCTGCACAAAACATTAATTGACTCGGCTAGGCCTGACTAAACTCAACCTGGCTGAACATAGATTTTTACGTTTATAACGTTAAAAGTGTCTTGTACGAGAAGTCCTAACTAAAAATACTTATTTTACCTTTTTATATCATGTTTATATTCTTCATTTTAAAAAAGTGTTCTGAGATGTGGTATTTATTTATTAAATGCATCTGATTATATGTAAATATCACAGTTACCATCAATATCGTTAATCAACATTCTATGGCTTGGAGATTTAAAATTTTTAAATATTTTGTACAATAAAATCTTCTAAGGCGGAATTGCATGAAAGAAGAAAAATCCGTCATGGACTCGTTCCCCTATGAGCAAGTCCATCGTCTGTTGTTAATGCATTACATTCTTTTCACAAGTATAGTCCAGTCAATCTAGGCTTCTGCCTGGAAAGTTTTGGAGAAGTTTTTTTTTCTTTCTTCTTTTATGTTTTTGGGGGTGCTGAACACGAATTTCAACTTTGCCATCTCGTATCTGGTCTGCTTAAAAAATTATAAGCGAAAAACCATGAAAAAATCGGAGTTTTTTCGGTTTTTCCCATGTATTCCGGAAAGGGTTAAATTTTTTTTTTAAACTTATCACCCCAAATTAAACTAGAGAACATTTCCTACATTTTTCATTTACAATGTTTGTTTCTAAGATGAATAGTTTTGGCATACGAGTAAAAGGAATTTTAGCGATATAATTGAAATTCCATCATCGGAGGGCGAAAACGCGTTCCAGGCGCTATGCATCCCTTTTAATCACCAATTTGAAGCTGTTTAGTTATTTCTGGTTGCATTTCGAATATGTTTACATTTTCTTACAAAGTTTTAAACCTTTTATAGCACTAAGAAAATAAATTGAAATCAGATGATTAGGAAAGATATAAAAACACAATCACTCTGCATATATGAGAGAACCAATTTTTATTTTTCTGGTAATCTGATTTAAGTACAATTATAAGTATTGTAAGTTTAATATAATAATAACGTATGTGGAAGATTATAAACAGGAAAAAAGAGGAATGTAGTGTTGTTTTCCAATTAATGTCGTTTTGGTCACTTTGAAGGACCTGGTTGATATTCTTCAACAAGAGGTTCATCGGTATGTTCTTCTTCATCATCATCACCTGATGGCTCTGGTTGTATCTCCACTTGACTTAAAATATCCTGTATTGGGTCGTCAACTTCTGTTTCCAAGTCATCTTCGGCGATGAAGGAGCTGACATTGTCACAATGGCCATCGCAGTTCAGGCAGAGAAGCGAACAAAACAAACTTGCTTTCTTACAGCCACACATTCCACTACAGTTTGTTTTGCATTTTCAGGATATTTTTCACAGAACAGTTTCTGGTGCGGGATATTTGACAGTTTTTATGGGTATGACGCCTCTCAGCCCCATTCCTCAGCATTTTTACAGTTACCTAGCCATAACTGTACTTGGTGGTAAATTCGCAGACAGTGGCATCGAGCTATGCATCTTCTGCTGCAGGGAGCGATGCTATATTTGCATATTTTAAAGCAGATTTTATGCAGCACCTGTATCCCAGGCTGTTTAGGGAAGGTGTTGCTTTCCCTCTGAATCCGTATAGGTGTACCAGAAACAACAGCCCAGCTTTAATAACATCACAGGCTACACCACTACGGTTTTTAAATATATCTACCCCATGTCGCAGGTCGGAAAATTTCTTCAAAATTTGAAGGTATTTTGTTTTTCCTTGACTGTACAATGAAGAAGTGGTATCTCATCCACTCATGGCATGTAGAAATAGGATGTGTTTGGCAATTTTTTTTGCCTACTGCACAAAAAGGTGAATAGATCTTCTGGGGACTTTTCCCTTTTCCTGGTTTCAAGAATTAAACATTGGGAAAATTGCAAAATCCAATTAAAATTACCAGAAGGTCTACATCTTCACCAATGATTATCACGTTCTCATGGTTAGGTGCCAACTTGAGAGCAGTGTTGATAATGAGGCTGTCGCTTCAATTCGTCGTGCACAATTCATCGTGGAGCAATTCATCGCGGCGACAATTCATCGCAGCGTCAATTCGTCGCAATGAAAATGTTTTTGAAGGCTATGATGATAAAATTAAAGATAATGTAGTAAAATTATTTAATGATAATTTGTTTTTTATATATAGAGAACTATAACTAACAATTTACACCATTAAATAATTTTACTAAATTAGTTTTACTTTTATCATCATAGCTTTCAAATATATTTTCGTTGCGACGAATTGACACCACGACGAATTGACGCCGCGACAAATTGACGCTGCGATGAGTTGTCGCCGTGATAAATTGTTCCGCGATGAATTGTGCACGACAAATTGACGCAGAACCGATAATGAGTGTTTCGGCATTTTCTTTTGTCTGCTTATAAGCCATATTTTCAGAGCCAAATCTACACATCAGCAGGGCTATTAAACGGTTTTTCTCTTGTCGTTTGCGAGAAATTTTCCCTGAGAAACCGTTGGTACCACAGTCTCATTAAAAACAACCTCATTAGATACCGTTTTGCGAGATCGTCTATCACGCTCAACAAATTTAGTGCTCATTTCAGTAATGTTTTCTAGGGTTTCAAGGACACCCTCCCACCCGTTTCGTATTCACAAAACCATTACATTCAGCGTTTTCGCCTACAACACTACATTCCTCTTTTTTCCTATTTATAATCTTCCACATATGTTATTATTATATTAAACTTACAATACTTATAATTGTACTTAAATCAGATTACCAGGAAAATAAAAATTGGTTCTCTCATCTATGCAGAGTGATTGTTTTTTTTATACCTTTCCTAATCATCTGATTTCAATTTATTTTCTTAGTGCTATTAAAGGTTTAAAACTTGGTAAGAAAATGTAAACATATTTGAAATGCAACCAGAAATAACTAAACAGCTTCAAATTGGTGATTAAAATGGATGCATAGCGACTGGATCGCGTTTTCGCCCTCCGACGATGGAATTTCAATTATATCGCTAAAATTCCTTTTACTCGTATGCCAAAACTATTTATCTTAGAAACAAACATTGTATATGAAAAATGTAGGAAATGTTCTCTAGTTTAATTTGGTGTGATAAGTTTTTAAAAAAAATTTAACCCTTTCCGGAATACAGGGGAAAAACCAAAAAAACTCCAATTTTTTCATGGTTTTTCGCTTATAATTTTTTAAGCAGACCAGATACGAGGTGGCAAAGTTGAAATTCGTGTTCAGCACCCCTAAAAACATAAAGGAAGAAAGAAAACAAAACTTCTCCAAAACTTTCCAGGCAGAAGGTTTTTTTTGGTCTAAATTTACTGGACTAGTACTGTTATCCTCATTTTACATAGATCAACATTTTATTTTGTTTTATTAAATACAGGATTCCGTCATAAGCAGGTTCTTTTTCTCAGGTTTTACCGTATTTTAATTTTATTGCCTAACAGTGCATCTACCCATCGTAAATAAATAAATAAATATATCAATTTTAATTGTGGAATAATAGAAATTTAAAAATACATCCATTTTTTGACAAAAAAAAGTTTGGGCCGGGACAAATTTTACTGATATTTTTACTGGACAGGCCAGAGCCGTGCCAGTCCAATGATTTTCACATGAGCTGGGACTAAAAATTTCTGCCTGTTGAGACCTCAAGAAGAATGCAGTCCAGCCCCGATGTGGGCCAGTAAGTAAGTCTTGTCCCGGCTCATCTGGGTTCAAACCTCTAGAAAAAGTAATTCCTTAAACCAAGCTCGGACCGAGTGTCGGGAAGGAAAATTTTAATTATTTGATAATATTGTTTGCCTTTGCATATAATAAGTACAAAGGAAAATTATACCAGTTTAAAAAAAAATGAACTTAACTGTCCCTTCTAATCTCAATGATTTACACATTTTGACCTGGGTGTATCTGGATAATTTTATGTGATCCTGTATAATTTTCAATAAGGAAAATCGCATAGTGACCCTTAATAAGTCTCATAGCAATGAAAGCGAATTTAAGAAAGTTAAATGGCGGCCATATTTAATTTTCGTCAGTGTAATTAGATTAATGATTAAAGTAATCGCGATTGAATTAATTATAAAAACAATTGTAAACATAATTACTTTTTTCAATTTCAATCATGATTACTTTTATCATGATTAAATTTCGTATGATTGAACGTTTAGTCGATTGATCAATCAACTAAAAAATTAATCTATTACTGCCAACCCTGCTTATAACAGGTTTTACAGTACTGTATATCCCCACTAGAAATATATATGTATTATTCTTTAAAAGGAATTTTAATAGTAGAATAACGGTAATTTAAAAATATATGTATTTTCGGCAAAATTGTTGAACCAAGGACGTTGTTCGTTAAAAAGATTTTTTGCACGAATCAGACAGGGACGGGTCAATGATTTTCATACAAGCAGAGTTGTTGTGACCATGCCAGAAAATTTCGGTCGGTGCAGACTTCTGGGAAGAATAAAGCACACTCCCAGAAATAAGCCCGGTTCGACCAGGCACGAGCCTCCAGAGAAAGCAAGACCCGGAAACTACCCAGAAAAACTGATGATCAGAATCGACCCGTTCCGAGTCCGTGTAAGGCATTTGAATGGGAAAAACGTGTTCTTAATGGCTGGAAAATTTAAAAATAAATTATGAAGAAAAATGAGTTTGAGTTGTAAATTTCATTCAAACTCACAGATTATTTGAGCTTTCGTTCAGCTCACGTTGATTTATCAAAAAGTGAGTCAATTTCAACTCACGCTCACAGAAAGTGAACTAAGCTCGTGAGTTTTCGTTTAATAAGCGCGCTCATGCCCAACACTGATCATTGCATCTAAAATATTCATCGCAAAAAGTGTAGCATACAATCTTTTGAGTGATCAAATCCGAAATTGAATCAGCATAGCTTTTTCTAATAAGCACATTACATATCAAATCACACATATATGGTTTATTTCCACTGAAAAAAAAGTATGTACACTTTTCTTACATTTCCACATGTGTTTGTTTGGATACGATATTTGAAATGAACTTTTTTAAAACATTGATCTGAAATGGGTTTTTTTTCTGTGTTGAACTGAAGATCAACTTTTAAATCTTATTTCGTTGCAAATGACTTTTAACATACAATGCACACAAATGGTTTCTCACCTGTGTAGTCACAAAAATATCATTTTTATATTATTTCTTAATGCAAATGACTTTTAAGATACAATGCACACAAATGGTTTCTCACCTGTGTAGTCACAAAAATATCTTTTTTATATTATTTCTTAATGCAAATGTCCGTTGACATACATCGCATAAAAAGGGTTCATATCCAGTGTGAATGTAAAGACGAACTTTCGAAGTTTTTGGTGTGTAACTGCGTTTTGACATACATCATTTACAAATGGCATCTCTTCAGAGTGGATTCGAAGGTAAACTTTTACATTTTGTTTACGTTTAAAGGATTTTGACATAAACTGCACATAAATGATTTCTCACTAGTATGGTATAAAGTTGTTAACTTAAACTTGTATCATATGCAAATAACTGTTGACAAACATCACAAACACACAGTTCCTGTGTGGAAGCTAAAACATTCTTTTCAATGTAAAGTCGAAGATGATCTTTTAAAGTTGTTCTCTAGAAAACGATTTTTTGCATACATCACAAACAAATGGTTTCTCTTTTGTGTAGTTGCGAAGATGATCTTGCAAATATTTTTACCGTTTTAATGGTTTCTGACATACATTCCACACATGCTGTTTTTTAATAGTGTTCATGGGAAGCTGTTGGTTGGTACATAAAGGCATATCATTAATATTCATATTACCTTAAATGCCCAAACACTTAATTTTTTTAGGTGAACATATCATTTTTTTTTCATCTTTAGCATAGGAATTGGTTAGAAAGAAAGTACGCAGAAAAGCTGTGTAGTAGCTGCTGCAATAGTAACTGTAAATCTTTTACTCTGAATTTTTTTTTAAAAACAAATCTATGTATGAAATAAAAAATGAAAGACAATTAGGCATACACACTTGCATTCTAAAATAAAAACAAGAGATGTTTTGTTGCGAGATCTTTTACGGACATATGGAGATACTGACATTTCCATGGCTTCTCTCAACTTTGAATCCAAATACGTACAACCAAAGTTTGTATTTTTGCATATAATTTTTTTACATCTTTTCTCGGATATGCTATTGCAAATGCACTTTTTAAAAAGAGAAGTGGTTTTTGTTATTCATAACATTCGTGGATTTTCCCCAAACTAGTGTGGACAAGATAATGATATTTTAAAAGCATGTTTCTAATTCAAGGACTTTTAATAAACAAAGCACTAAAATGATTTTTTTCATTGTGGAACTAAAAATTAATTTTTATTTTTAATTAAATTAGAAATTTAAATCTTGCTTCGGCGCTAATGATTTTTCACAACCACTTCACAACTTTTTTCTAACATGTGTGGACACGATTTATTTTTAATGCAAATGATTATTAGCACACATCGCAGACAAACGGTTTAACTCCGGTGTGGATAAGGTGTTTTTAAAAAATACTTTTATGTGCAAATGCCTTCTGACACACCTGTAACATCCTATTAACTTAGGTGTTATAAAATAAAGAGAAATATCAAGAAACCCAAGACCAGTAGTTTATTCTAGAACAAGTAATAATAACGAAGTAGAAGTAGTATTACATAAAAACTGTTCACGTGACATCTTCCCTTACAATAATAAAAAAATGATAAGTGATAATTATAATAAGTTTTATAAGTTCAAACGTTCTGGAGGGCGAACAACTCTTCCGGAACGGGTCATCACAGTCTTATTAGATTTGAAGGGAGTTACAGCTGGAGCAGGAAGCGGAGGAACATCAGGTTGGCTCAATGAAGTACTATTCTCATTCTCCGGTCGAAAATAACTTGAAGGGTTAACGGCAACCTGGCGGTCTGGTAAAATTACAGCCTTTGTTGGACGAAGATGCGCAGTGTTTCGACGTAGAGTCTTGCCTGTAGGAGTAGTAACAAAATAAGAACGGAGAGTCTCGGCAGCGTCTGACACAGTAGCCGGAATCCAAGTACGATGATCAGTTTGAAGCTTTACAGATTGGCCTTTATTCAGTACTGGAGACTGATTTCGTGAGGAAGTGGTCAAAGCTTCACGTTGTTTTACTCTACTTAATTGAAGTGGTACAGTAGATGACATTCGTGGCAAACGTAAAGATGGATGTATAGGTATTAAACCTCGAATAGGTCGTCCAAAGAGATGTTGAGCTGGCGAAGGCAAATTTTCACGTGGTGTGTTTCTCCAATTTAGAAGTGCTAATCTGACATCTGTATGCTCTATAGCACACCGCCTTAAGATTAATTTTGCTATTTGAACATAGCGTTCTGCTAAGCCATTAGATTTAGGATAACGAGGGCTAGACGGAATATGTTGTATTTTCCAGTCTTTGGCAAACTTGTAAAAGGCGTCTGATGAATATTGCGGATCGTTGTCTGATTCTATAATATCTGGTATTCCATGAATTGCAAACGAATCTTTCAAATACTCTATTACAGACTGTGATGAAGGATGGACTAATTTTTTTAAATCAAAATATCCTGAGTAACTGTCAACAATAAGACAGTATTGATTTCCGAAAAATCCAAACATATCAGTGGCCACTCGTTGCCACGGGAATTGAAGAACTGGTTTCATTTACAATGGTTCTGTATTTGAGGAACGGGCTGTCTGCTGACAAACAGGACAATTTTGTATAAAGAGCTCAATATCACGACTCATTCCATGCCAAAATACAATTTCTCGAGCACGATGTAAAGACAAATTAATCAAGTCAAAGACAAATTAATCATCAAGTGCCCTTGATGTATTAAACTCAAATACTTCGATTTTAATACAGAGGGAACTATTAAACGTTCTGATTTGAATAACAAATTTTCATAAACAGCTAATTCATCCCTAAAGTGCCAGTATTTACGAAGTTGTTTAGGAACTGAGTTAATCCTAGGTGGCCAACCATCAAGAATTAAGTGTTTTAACTCCTGTAATTCAGAATCTTCATTAACTGCATTCAACAATTCTGAAAAAGTCAATAATGGAAGAGTAACATCACATACAACTTCAAAAGTTTCAATCTCTTCATCTTCTGCAAGGTCAGTAACGCAATCCCGACTTAAAACATCTGGAATGGGTATATCCTTACTTTTTTTGTATACTATCTTGGGTGAGTATTGAAGAACATCAAAAAGTATTCTTTGAAGACGTGCAGGAGCTGCTTGTAATGATTTTTTTGCTATTGCCTCTAAAGGCTTATGATCAGTTTCAATTGTAACTGGCTTTCCATAAATATAATCGTGGAACTTTTTACATTCGTAACGAATAGCAAAGCATTCCTTTTCAATTTGAGGATAACGCTGTTGTGCATCTGTTAATGCTTTAGTAGCATACGCAATTGGTCTACCAGTTTGAAGAAGCACTGCACCAACAGCATGTGACCTGGCATCAACAGAAACTATTGCAGGTTTATTAACATCAAAGTAGGCCAACTTAGGAGTATTTTTAAGAACCTCTTTTAATTTACAGAAAGCGTTTTCTTGATCTGTGGACCATTCCTACAATACATCTTTGTGTAAAAGTCTACGTAAAGGTTCTGTCATTCTAGAGAAATCAGGTATGAATTTCGACACCATAGTTCAGCATTCCAAGAAATCTCTGCAATTCAGCTAGACAAGTTGGAGTTTTCAATTTTTCAATGGCTTGAACTTTTGCAGGATCTATCTCAATTCCATCTGATGTAAATAAATGACCCAAGATTTTTATTCTGTTTTTCTCAAACTTACACTTCTCTTTGTTCAGACGAAGTCCAGAATCATAAAGACGTCTAATTACTTTAACAGTTAATTTTCGTAGTTCTTGTTTTGTGTCTGCTCATAGTAAAATGTCACCCGTAGAACATTCAGTATTTTCAAAATCACCTAAGAGCGAATGCATTACTTGCTGAAATATTTCTGGAGCTGATGCAAGCCCAAATGGTACTCTTAAGAACGAATACCTACCCCAAGGTGTATTAACAGTCAAATAATCTGATGTTCGTCGTGACACACAAAGCTGCCAGAATCCTTTTTTAGCATCCAGTATTGTAAAATATTTTGCTGATCCTACGCGAGCTGCTATCTCTTCAACTGTCTTGAGAGGAAAATGGCGTCGTTTTATAACTTTATTAATATCAGTTGGATCTAAACATAAACGTATTTTATCACCTTTCTTTACAACAACTAAGGGGCTGACCGCAGGAGTAGGATGAGTTACCGGTTTTAAAATTTTCATTTTTACCATAAGATCAATTTCTTTTTTGACAGTATCACGAATTGCATATGGTATTCTCCGAGGTGAATGTATTTTTAAATTTGCACCATTTTGAAGTTATATATCATATTCAAAATCTTTCAAACAACCTATACCTTGAAAAACAGCCTCTGGAATTTGAGTTCAAATTTCATTAACCTGTACAGACTCAGATGAACGTTTAACTAAGCCAAATTTTTCGCATGTAGAACATCCCAATATACAATTAAAATTTCCATTAACTACTAAAAATTTCAGATTAACTGGCGTATTTTGAACTATGCACTTAATATCAGTTTCACCAACTACTGGAGTAAACTCATTATTAAAAGATTTCAAACGTTTTATATTGGACTTACGAATAAGGGCTTTAAGCCTTATGGCTAAACTTTCCGTTATAATATTGCCTTCAGCACCAGTATCAAGTTTAAATTTCACAGCTAAACCATTTTCAAAATTAACAGTTGTTAACCAAGCGTTATTCTGAAAGTTAGTAAGTTCTCCAACATGCAATGTATTATTAAAATAATCATTAATCCATCGCTATCATTAGAAACTTCTGTAAGTTCCTGTACTGCTCGATTTATTGATCTATGTTTCTTTTTAAGTTTACACTGACGAGCATAATGCCCTTTTACGAGCAGAGATTACAAGTGACATTAAATGCTGGACAGTTACGCAATTCATGTATTAAGCCGCATCGCCGACAAACCTTATTTGTTTTATTGACTTTTGGCTTATTTTTATGTAAATGAACCATTATATTAGACTTCGATTTCTGAATCATCATTATAGTATTATCGAAAATTGCATGCATTTCTTTTAACTGAAAAGTAGCTTGTTCACTAGCTCTACATATATCCACAGCTTTATTTATCGTTAAATCTTTTTCAGCCAATAGTAATTCACGTACTTTATCGGAATTAATACAACGAACTATTTGATCCCGTAATAAACTATCGTGTAGATTACCAAAAGCACAATCTTTAATTTTTGTACGTAATTTAGTAAGATAAAAATCAAAAGTTTCTTGCTTACCTTGAATGCATGTAAAAAAGATATATCGAGTATTGGTTTCATTAATCTGAGGAGAAAAATATTCGTCAAACTTCTGTTTGATTATATCGACATTCTGCTGCTCTTGTTCCGACAAATTAAATGTATTAAATATAACTATAGCAGCAGATCCTATAGCTGACATAAAAGTAGCAGCCTGAATTTCCACAGGTTTAGTATTTAACTGTGTAGCAATCGCATAAAATTCTAATGCCTGTTTCCAAACCTTCCATTTAACGGCCATATTATCTTCAGTAACTTCTAGTTCTGCCGGAAGGCAAGCGTTCGTAGCTTCTCGCTGTATTTTTTAAAAAAATGTCAGCAATAAAAAGATAAATTCAATTTAATTATTTTAACTTCTGACACCATGTAACATCCTATTAACTTAGGTGTTATAAAATAAAGAGAAATATCAAGAAACCCAAGACCAGTAGTTTATTCTATAACAAGTAATAATAACGAAGTAGAAGTAGTATTACATAAAAACTGTTCACGTGACATCACGTGTCCCTCTAGTCCTTTCGCAGGTAAATTTAAAAAATGTTTGTTTAGAAAATGATTTTTGACATACTTCATGAACAAAATGTTTCAATACAGTGTTTATGAGCATCATAATATGATTAAAATATGATGATACGTGTTTACATAATTTAATGATTAAACTGAAAAACTATTTTTATTTTAAATTTATCTTTTTACTGGAAGCATGTACCCTTCATCCATTCCGCCTAAGGATGAAAGGGGAAAATAATTATATGAAAATTTAAAAGTTTTCATATTCCGAAAAGGAGAGAAAACAAAATGGACTGTATTATAGGAAATGAAATTACAGGAATTTAACCACGGGATGTAAATGAATCGATGAATCTTAGAAAAATAATTTTCAAAAAACATTGAATACAAATGGTTTCTCAGCAGAATGGACGAAATAATGATCTTCATATGGCTTCAATGCAAATCATTTTGACACACATTGTACACAAAAGTTTTCTCATCTATGTGAATACGAATATCAGATTTCAATTTTCTTCCATTAGAAAATTACGTTGCAATAGAACGTGACCTTTTAAAGTTGTTCTTCTGCAAAAGGATTTTTGACACATAACGTACAAATGGTTTCTCTTCTGTGTGGATGCGAAGGTGATATTGTAAATTTTGCTTCATGAAAATTGATGTTGACAACCATTGCACATGGTTACGTTTCTGTACTTAGTTTTCCATCAGTGTGGATATGAAGCTGATATTTTAAACTTGATCCATTTGCAAATGATTCTTAACAAACATCACTAACATATGGTTTCTCACCAGTGTGGACTCGAAAGTGTTCTTTTAAAGTTGAATTTCTAGCAAATGATTTTAGACATACACTGCACACAAATGGTTTCTCACCTGTGTGGACACGAAAATGAGATTTTAAATTTCCTCCATTTGAAAATGACTTTTTACATACATCACAAACATATGTTTCCCTGCCCGTGTGAATTCGAAGATGGTCTTTTAATGTTGTTCTTCTAGTAAAGGATTTTTGACAGACATCACATACAAATGGTTTCTCTCCCGTGTGAGTGCGAAGGTGATCTTTACAATCACTCTTCTGTGCAAACGATTTTAGACATACACTGCACACAAACGGTTTAACATCAGTATGGACTTCACATACAGATGGTTTCTCTCCTCTGTGAATACGAAGGTGATCTGTCAAATGAGTCTTCGATACGAATGATGTTAAACATACACTACACACAAATGATTTCACAACAGTATGGATGCGAAGATGATAGTTTAAACTTGATCTTTTCACAAATGACTCTTTACATACATCACATGCATATGGCTTCTCGCCAGTGTGAATACGGTGGTGATCATTTAACATCATTCTAGTAGAAAATGATTTTTCACAGATATCACAAAGAAATGGTTTTTCTCTTGTGTGGATGTGAAGATGATTTTCATAATGTTTTTGTCCAAAGGGTTTTTGACATACATTGCACACAAATGGTCTCGTATCTGAGTGGACCCAAAGATGATGATTTTTTAAAGTATTCCTATGTGCAAATGACTGTTGACATATATCACATACAAATGGTTTCTCTCCGGTGTGGAGTCGAAGATGATCTTTTAAACTTGTTCTATGTGCAAATGCTTTCTGACAAACATCACATGAATATGGTGTATCTTTGGTGTGTATTCGAAGGTGAATATTTAATGTATCTTTTTTAGAAAAGGATTTCTGACACACATCACATGCAAATGGTTTCTCTCCTGTGTGGGTGCGAAAATGATCTTCTAAATTTCTTCTCTGTGTAAATGCTTTTTGACATAGATTGCACTCAAATAGTTTCTTAGCAGTGTGTCGTTGAAGATGACGTTTTAAACTTTGTTTATATGCAAATGACTGTTGGCATACATCCCATACAAATGGTGTCCCCGTTAAATGAATTTGAAGGTGATCATTTAATGCGAGTTTTTCAGCAAATGATTTTAGACATATATCACAGGAAAATCGTTTAGTACCAGCATGGATAAGAAGATGATCTTCTAATTGTGTTTTTTGTTTAAATATTTTTTGACATAAACTGCACACATATGGTTTCTCATCTGTGTCGATATGAAGACGTTGATTAATATCTAAGGACATTTTATGAATCGTATCGTCATATGCACATGAAAATACAAAAACTACAACAAAGTGTATATATTACTTTTCTTTGTGGAAACTACCAGAAATAAACTACACCGAAAATCATCAATCAAACATTAATATGTGGGATTCTTTAATTTTGAAGAATCTATAAAAGAAAGATAATAATAATTAACAAAAAATATTTTTAAGAGTATAAAATGAATCAAGAAAACAATTAGGTTAAATCTGTGGCTGTTGGACTATGACGGTAACTGTGTATCTCGTTTCAGACCTGTTTCAGAAACAGGCTAGTGATTGCTATTACCTCATCATCATCATCATCAGTCCTCCCCTCCTCACACCTGTGGGACTGTCTATGTGGTTATTGTGCAATTGTTGTTTTATGCATATTTTGATCTAAAATAATTAATTTTACATCACGATAATCGAATTTAACTGAGATATAAACTATTGTGTAGCGCAGACTAGGGCTGTTTGATAAACTTTTTACTAGAATGTTCGCAATATGTGTTCGATATACAATACCCTGTCAGATTGTCTGATATATATAACTATTTTTTATTGCATTATAATTTTGAAAACACACTAAATTATTTTATTTATTTTCCGTAACTCGGTACACTGGATAAAATCTCCCCAATTGAAGGAAGTTTGGTCAATGGTGTGGGCGGTTTTATCCACTAAATTATATTATTACCTCCAGAAATTCCATTTTATGAAAAATAACATATTTTGTATAACATTTATTTATTTTTTATTGGATTATCATTTTTAGTATGTTAATGTTTATTCAGATCTGGCCACAGAGTGTAAACTAATGATGCACAACATGTTAATATCTTATTATAGTATTAGTTTTTGGTAAAGCTGCTGTGAAGTACTATAATATATGTAGTGATTATAATATAAGCAAAGGTTCAATAAACGGAGTTTTCTTTCTGGATGTATAATAGGAAAGTTGGAGACATGATGGGTTTTTAGAGAATAATATAATTAGAAGTAAAATATCCCTGATACAGAAACGTGCGTGGTGCCCTGATTATAGTATAGAAAAAAGAGCCTACATGTTTGCAGTCAGGAGGTCAGAGACGAAACTATTTTCAAAAATATTACACCAATTATTCATTTTATGTTACTGGCAGAAAGATTTGGCGAGAGAACGTGAAAAAAAATATCTATTAAATAGCAGCACATTGATATTTTTCAATTTATAGATAAAAAAAATTGAATTAGAAACCATGAGTCCCAGCCAAATGAAATATTCTCAATAATGATAAGAAAGTAAGAAAAGTAAGTAACGAAAGTAAGAAAACGAAATTATTGTAAATAGTGTTGATGCTAATTACTTGATTAATATTGACAGTTACTAATCTTTGTAAAACTACGAGAGCGTTATATGTATTGAAAATAAAATTAATGAGCATCTTTTGATAGCAATTGATTTATATTTAGGCATATTACAAAAGAACTTTTACGATTATTAATGACATGAGTATGACAGGAGATGATACATTAATCATTAGAAATAGTTTTAATGACTGAATAGAAACTACGAACCGTTGAGGAATAAGTTATTTATTTTTTTATTATTGTCATTAATATTATTACGTATTATTTTTCAACTTAAATTGTGTTACAGATAGTATTTGCATTAAAAAACGAAATTGACAGGAAATAATGTAATAACTTACACATGATAGTAAGAATTTGATTATCCTCTTTTATTTATTTATTTTGCATGAGGAGTGTTAATGCTCATTTATATTTTTTATGTGGCATAGGAAAGCATAGTGTTTAAATGCCATTGATATACTTTAATGAATAAATAGCGATTGAAAAGGTTTGTAATAAAGTTACATGAAATAATTTTAAACTACGAGGGTCGGTTTCTTATCAACCTTCGATCGAGTCGCCAAACAGCCAGACAAGCAATGAGAGGTAAGGAAGTACGGTGGGCAACTGCCCATCTCCCTAATTACAACCTCTTCTATTAGCGACACCAGCTCATCATTTTACGAGTGTTTTGGTGTGTAACTGCGTTTTGACATACATCATATACAAATGGCATCTCTTCAGTGTGGATGCGAAGGTAAACTTTTACATTTTGTTTCTGTTCAAAGGACTTTGACATAAACTGCACATAAATGATTTCTCACTAGTCTGACCATAAAGTTGGTAGTTTAAATTTGTATTATCTGCAAATTACTGTTGACACTCATCACAAACATACAGTTCCTGTGCGGCAGCTAAAACATTCTTTTCATTCTAAGTTGAAGGTGATCTTTTAAAGTTGTTTTCTTGAAAACGATTTTTTGTATACATAGCAAACAAATGATTTTTCTCCTGTGTAGATGCGAAGATGATTTTGTAAATATTTTTAATGTTGAAATGGTTTTTGACATACATTCCACGCATGTTGTTTGTTTATAGTGTTCATCGGTAGCTGTTGGTTGGTATCTAAAGTCATATCATTAATATTCATATTACTTTAAATGTACAAAAACTTAATTTTTTTAGGTGAACATATGATTTTGTTTCATCTTTAGCATGAGAATTGATTAGAGAGAAAGTACGCAGAAAAGTTGTGTAGTAGCTGCTGCAATAGTAACTGTAAATCTTTTACTCTGAAATTTTTTTAAAAACAAATCTATGTATGAAATGAAAAATGAGAGACAATTAGACTTACACACTTGCATTCTAAAATAAAAACAAGGGATGTTTTGTTGCGAGATATTTTACGGACATATGAAGATACTGACATTTCTATGGCTTCTCTCAACTTTGAATCCAAATACATACAACCAAAGTTTGCATATATTTTTTTTTACAGCCTGGATATGCTATTGCAAATGCAATTTTTAAAAAGAGAAGTGGTTTTTAACATACATAACATTCGTGGATTTTTCCCAAATTTGTGCGGAGAAGATAATGATATTTTAAAAACATGTTTCTAATTCAAAGACTTTTGGCAAACAAAGCACTAAAATGATTTTTTTCATTATGGAACCAAAAATGAATTTTTATTTTTAGTTACATTAGAAATTTAAATCTTGCTCCGGTGCTAATGATTTCTGACAATCACTTCCCAACTTGTTTCTAACATGTGTGGACACGAACTTTTTTTTTAATTTTTATATGCAAATTATTATTAGCACACACCGCAGACAGGTTTAACTCCGATGTGGATAAGGGGATTTTTTTTTAATATTTTTATGTGAAAATGTCTTCTGACACACCTAACATACAACTGGTGTCCCTCTAGTCCCTTTACAGTTAAATTTTTAAATTATTTGTTTAGAAAATAATTTTTGACATACTTCATGAACAAAATGTTTTAATCACAGCATCATAATATGATGAATGTTTACATAATTTAAAATAATTTAATGATTAAACTGAAAAACTGTGCATGCCAAATTTTTATTTTTAAATTTATTCTTTTTACTGGATGCATGTACTCTTCATCCTTTCCGCCTAAGTATGGAAGGGGAAAATACTGATATGAAAATTAAACAGACTTCATACTCCGAGAAGGAGAGAAAACAAAATGGACTGCATTAAAGGAAATGAAATGGGGAAGTTGCACTCATTCTAGATTATGCCTTCTTTTATGTTTAATTGAAGAAGATGACTTTACATTCCTCAAAACTTAACTAGGAAACGCAAAAATAATTAAAAAACTGATTATTAGAGTTTAAAACTCCGTTAAAAGCAAAATAAAACCACGTGATCTGAAAACGCGACGGGATTGGTTTGACGTCCCTACAAATGAAACGCAGGGGTAGAAGTGACCAATCCATAAAATATAGGACATTTAGAAAATTACGTTATTTGAAATATTTTGCTATAAAAAACTTTTTTACACATGATCCATATTACTTTATAAATTTTCACTAATTAATGATATTAAATCAAGTTATAATCTTAAAAAACAAATATAAAACCAAACTTACCTCTACAATAGCAAGTCTCCAATTTGTGAAACATCGACGACTTTTTTTTTTTTAAGATTCTTGTTTAGTTCATAAACAAGAACGAAAAATCATGCGTCAAGCATAGATTATGTAGCACTTTCCAACGCTTCCAAAATAATTTTTCGAATCATACTCTTTAATAAGCTAAAAGATAACATCTAAGTAATCCGAATACTTTTATTCAGCCCTGTATAGGATCTATAGATTTGTATATATACTACATAGGATGCTAAATTTTAGTTCAGTTAGGAAACACGTAGCACAGTTTAAAATTCTCCGTCTGGAGTTAAATAATACGGAAATGTGTTCTCGAACTTTTGTGCTTCCCTGTATAGGATCTACAGAATTTATACACACCACGCAATATACAAAAAGCGATTTAAAATTAAAATCGCGTTCAGTAACTTAAAACGCACTTCCAGGAATTATTGTTAACATACAGTAGAGAATTCTTTTGTGTGTCCCTGTAAATGAACGATGACTGCTATACACACAATATTCTGTAGTAAGTCTCTTTTAATGAACCCTATATAAATTTCAATGTGTTTAAAATAGGGAAACATTATTTAAATAAACCGCAGACGATTTTTCTCCATAGATGTAATGTAACGGAATTCTTTTGACTGTCCCTGTAAAGTAAGTATAAGTGCTATGCACACCCTATTCCATATTAAGCTTCTTCTAATGCACCTTAGTGATATATATAAATTTCAATGCGTTTAAAATAGTGAAACATTATTTAAATAAACCGCAAATGATTTTTCTCCATAGACCGCAATGTAACGGAATTCTTTTGAGTGTCCCTGTAAAAAAACTGTAAGTGCTACACACTTCCGTTGAAATAGGGAACATGCTATAGATAACGATTATAACATATAAAAATTGCAGGGCAATCCGAGCATATTTACGGGAGTTAGAGCACGGACAGACGGCCAGACAAACCGAAGTCATAAACACTTTTCAACTAGGTTGGAAAGTGTTAAAAAAATTAAGTAAAATACATAGGATTTTCTTTTTTCTATTTACACTTTTTCTAGATGAGCATGAATATTTACAGGTGATTATTAGAATGAATATTTACAGATGAGTAATATGAATATTTACAGATTATGAATAGTTACAAATTTATGAAGTTGTTAATCCTTTCTATCAATATTATCTTTAGCCAATTTCAGTTTTTTATTGCTGCATCTATAAGAGCTTGTGCAGCCTCTATTTCTTGCATGCACTTTCTCTTTAATCCATTTTTTAGCCTACTATTCCCTTCATCAATCATGGATTGAGCAGAATCTATACTCATTTTAATTTCTGCCATTTTATCCTTTTTTGAAGTTGTAGGATTATTTTCTTTTTTTCTGATTTTTTGCTTTCATTTACAGATTTTTCAAATTATTTTGGAATTTTATATTTAGAGTAAGCATCTCTGTAAAATTGGATCATTTATTTTGTTATGCAAGCTTCTACAGCTTTTCCACCAACAGCATCTTTTATTAGTCTCAAACCTCTTATTGTGTCAAGGCTTAAAGAGGATCTTTCGGACGTTAGCATTCTCTTATTTAGAGAAACTCCTCTTTCTACTGACGCCTGCCCATGTGAAATAGTTAAGATGGCTTTCACTAAAATCCCCAAATATTTATATTTAGGAAGTTGTTTACTGTCAGTCATGGAAAAGACATTTTCCCAGTAGTGATCTATTGGTTGCCAGGTCACATTAAAGCCCCATTCTTCACAGATATCATTATCATTTACATAAATGTTCCACTCATCTGTGAGTTTGTCAACATTTTTTCCGATATTACCTGGGGCAATATATTGGCTAGACATCTTATAGATGGTAATGTTGATTTGACAGGTTCCTTTCTAAGCAGTGGGTGCAAAACTTTTAAATTTTTCAAAAGCTTATTTTTCAGTGGTAACTTCTCCTGCAAATATTTGGTGACATTTATATAAAATGCTTTAGCATCTGCTAAAAATTCCGATTTTAAGTCTGCAGGCAGTGGCAGCAAAATCTTCTTTGTACTATTTCCTACATTTAATGACTTAAAAGGAACTGTTTCTTTGCGAATATCAACATCTACTAACTCCTCACCATATTTATTGTTCAATGCTGACTCATTCACAAAACGTCTCATAAGCTTTAATAACAGTTTTGATAGTTCATCATACAAAATGTGGATTAGTGTAGTCTTCTCTTGAAATAATTTCAAAACTTTTTCAAAAACACCCCCTACACTAATCAAGAAGCTCAAATATACAGGTGTTAATGGAGATTTTAGCATTTTTTTAATACACATGTACCTATCATTTTTTAACAGTCTATGATTGTCTCTGGGCAAGTCTTCCAGAAAATATACTTTCAGTATCGGCAGCAATTCTAGGACTCTTTGTGAAACTGGGACTATACTTAACCAACGGTTGCTTACAAACCGCAAAATCTTAACAAAATCTGAACTGAATTTTTCCATTGTTGTTCTCAAGTCTTCTTGGCGAGATGGAAATTTTCCAAACCAACAATATATATTTTCCAGGAAATCCGTGACGTTTGAGAAAGGATCACATGCAATACCCTTGCCAAATGCATTGTGAACAACATGTAAATTACAGGTTCCAACACTAATTAGGCCAAATTTTCTTGTACATTGCACTTCTTTATCCAAAATTTTAAAGGCTGACTTATTTACATTGGGACCATCTGATCCTAACATAAGCAAATATTTTAGCTCTATTTTAGAGGCTTTCATGACATTCAATATGCTGTTTGTTATGTCTGTTGCCGTTGCATGACCTAAGAGCTCACTTCCAATGTATTTTTCAGAGATTCCACCAATTTTTTTACTCCAATATCTCACAAAAAATGTCCAATTGTTTTAAATTCTGGTCGTTCAATGTCTCATCATACATGAGAGTGAAAAAAGGGGATTCTTGCTTGAAATCATCAGTTATTTGTTTAAAAAAATATGGGCCAAGGCCATATGAGATATGGCATATGATATTTTCCTTGAGCTCAACTGCATACTTTGTGGCAAAGAGGAATCTGCAAATATTTCACAAAATAAATTTTGTTTGACATCCGACGTTTGAAATGAATAATTACTTAGAGCCACGTGGATTATCCATAGAATCTCGGAACGGTGGATTTTCTCTTCTTCATTTAATGTCCAAGTACCCAATCCACTTTTTTTTTATGTATTCAAACTCAAGTTTTTTCCGCCAGTAGAATCTACAAAGCGAGATTGAGAATTGTCGCTTTGTTTTTCAGAACTTTCTTTATGCTTCCTTCTTTTGGCATGCTGCGTTACTTGCGAATAGCCACTGTTGCTTTTTTGAACCGGACATTGACAAAAGAGACAATAAGCGTTATAATCATCTTTACCCTTTACAAGCCATTCGCCGACTTTTTTCCCATGAACATCAATCTTGTCTATCCAAGCTTCACGGAACTTTGTCAGTCTATGTTCACGATCACGTTCACGTTCAGTCATCGCGTTAATGCAATAAATATGCCTTTTCACATTGAAATAAAATAAAATTTAAAAGAAATAAAAACTATGTATCGCAGCTGAATACACGATAAAAGAAACTAAAATAATCGCAATGAAAGAAAGCACCACGTTGAACGTTAGAAATAACTCAGCGAGCGAGCAAGCGAAGCGACGCATGTGAAAACATCAAGTCTTCAGATAGATTTCTTTCTTGATGTTATATCCAAAAGAGTAATAAAAGGACAACGAAGCCAAGGAGATTAAACAGTCTCCAAAGACATCGAAGTTTCATCTCCTGCTTTGAAGGCGTGTTAAAAAATCCAGCGATCTACGCCACACCTTCCTTCTCGTTTGTAATTGGCTGAAATCGGGAGTATCATGTGCAGGATTGAGCTATTGCTCTTGTATTGAAATACGGAAAAAAAAACAGCAGAAACGATCGTAAATGCTAGCGGGCGGCGATATTAATACCAAGTATATGAGAAAGTAGAGAAATATAGGACATTTTTGAAGGTTATTTTATAAATATAGGAAATATAGGACAACTGCAACCCCTGGAAACGCGAATTCTGCATAGAGTCGAATGCATGCAGGCTGTATTGCATCACTTTCTATTTATTATAAACGTCTTTTAAAGACGCATTTACACAAAAAGAAAAATTAAAGTCAAAACATTATTTTAACATATCTAAATACAATTCACTATTTATTTATACATTTGCATTAATTTTGATTTAGAAAAGTGATGAAGTTGGTCAGATTCGAAAAATACAAAATATGTCTTTTGGTTTTTTTTTTTTTCAAATTTATTTTTAGGGCAGAAAAACTGCATTTCATGTGGGTAAAAATACAGGTAACTAAAGCTATAAGGCACGTATATCTTTTACTTACTCTTATTCACTTAAACAAAAAAAAGAATGATAATTTAATTACAAAAGAAATCGTAAGTAAAATCGCATTTATATAGTTCTTGAAATGCATTATTTTCTTAATTCATTTTAATGCTTAATAATTCGTTTTGATTTGAATATAACTTCGTGTTATGCAAGTTATATTAAGGATAAAAATGCACTCAAATTAATAATGAGAAAACAAAATTTTGAGCAATAATGCAGAAAACAAATAAAAAAATTCTTTATTTAATACTGATTCCTTGAATAAAAACATTAAATTAACTACTGACAATAATAATTGTGCATTCACCTATCAGAAAAACAATTACTGCATCATACGTGAGTAAATTTATCACTATTGTATTTTATTTTCTTTTTTATGTGCTTACTTAAAAATAAGTATTAAAGTAAAAATATATTTTTTAAATACACATCTTTTATGAACATCCAATGTTTATCTTTATACTCACGCCTCATTTTATAATTGTAATTCATGATTTTTCCAAAAAATGTCCAATATAATACTATAATTTGGCGTGGCCGCCGAACCCAATCATTGAAAATTCACCACTTTTTTTTACGTTTGGTAGAAAATGCGACCTAGTAAATTTATTAAAATAAATGTATAATGTTTGTTTTATTTCTATTTTAAGGTATGGAAAGAGGAAATAAAAAAATAAAATAAAATAATTATTTAAACTATCTTTTCAGGATTTCTAAATTGATTTTTCAACGTATAATCCTAATTCAATTAATATGAAACTTTTAATTTATTAAACCTTTTTTATAAAAAATATATTACACTCTACAGTTTTTACTTATTATTTCAGTTTTTATTTATTATAAGATTCAAAACAGTTTATTTAACAATTGAAGAGATAAAACATATAGTGAAACCAAGCCAAATTCTTAATTCAAGTATAAAATATAAATACAAAAACATATTTATAAGTCGATTCCATCCTCCCTACACTGTAAAAAATGAGCAATGTTTCTTATTTTATAAAAATATGCTATAACCACGAACAAAAATATAATATAATCTTCTGAGTTATCCAAAGTTTCAAATAGCATGTTACATTGTCTTTTGAATCCCCAGAAACGAATACATTTTCAAAATTTTAAGAATAATTTATAAAAACAAATTATTTTTAGCTGCCCGAATTTTTCAGAAACGTTTCCGAAGGGATTTTATAGTGTATTAATTAGTGTCCTCAACCCGGAATACCTGTTTTTCGAATGTTATCCATTTTCAAGTACACGTTTTCAGCCGCATAAGTTAATTTATACATGAAAGAGTAAAGAAATAATCTTAATTTTAATGTTAATGTTAACGCTGTTAATTTTGCATGTTTGTCTGTTAAACATTTTTTTTGAGCATGAAAATGTTTACTTCAGAATTGATAGCATTCGAAAAACAGGTATTCCAGGCTGAGGACACTAATTAATACACTATAAAATCCCTTCGGAAACGTTTCTGAAAAATTCGGGCAGCTAAAAATAATTTGTTTTTATAAATTATTCTTTAAATTTTGAAAATGTATTCGTTTCTGGGGATTCAAATGACAATGTAACATGCTATTTGAAACTTCGGATAACTCAGAAGATTATATTATATTTTTGTTCGTGGTTATAGCATATTTTTATAAAATAAGAAACATTGGTCATTTTTTACAGTGTAATGAAATAAATTCTATTTGTACCAGTTTATTTTACATTGTGCAATATTAATACAAAAGATAAATAAATAAAAGTATACATTATTCTATAAAACAAAATATTGTAGTATGAGTATTAACTTGTACCGATACTTTATTTCTACATCGAGACCTGGAAATGAAAATTCTTAGAAACGCAATGGAGTAAAAATCTCACCCAGAATTCACAGTATTATTTATTCATTACAACAATTTACAATACTTTTGATTTGTTATACTAATCATTTTTAAGAAAAGAAAGAAATCATTCAGTGTAAAACAAGCCATCCCCCATACAAAGTAAGAGGGAGAAATACAGCGAGGGTTTTTTTACATGTGTAGTGACGTCAGAACAGCTTTTATCACGTGACGCGGCTTTTTCCCGCCACGACAAAAACTGCGTTTTAAAAGTTAATTTAATTAATTATACAAATTTCCAATGTAGGTAAAAATGGTATCAAATAGTTCGTATTTGTACACTCTATCAGATGCAAGTTAAATTGAAAAACGTGCACTTTTCCTACTAGCAGAATTTAACCACGAGATGTAAATGAAACAATAAATCTTGGCGTTTTAGAAAAATAATTTTCACAAAACATTGAATACAGATGGTCTCTCAGCAGAATGAACGAAATAATGATCTTCTAAATATTGCTTCAATGCAAATCATGTTAACACACATTGTACACAAACGCTTTCTCATGCGTGTGGATATGAGTATCAGATTTTAATTTTCTTCCATTAGCAACTTATGTTCCAGTAGAACGTGAGTTTTTAAAGTTGTTTCCTGTAAAAATATTTTTGACACGTAACGTACAAATAGTTTCTCTTCTGTGTGAATGCGAAGGAGATATTGTAAATTTTGCTTCAATGAAAATTGTTCTTGACATTCATTGCACATGGTTACGTTTCTGTACTTAGTTTTGCATCAGGGTAGACATGAAGATGATATTTTAAACTTGAACCATTTGCAAATGATTCTAGACAAACATCACTAACATATGGTTTCTTACCACTGTTTACTAGAAAGTGCTCTTTTAATGTTGAATTTCTAGAAAATGATTTCAGACATACACTGCACACAAATGGTTTCTCCCCTGTGTGGACACGAAGATGAGATTTTTAATTTTCTTCTTTAGTAAATAAATTTTTCCATACATAACATACATATGTTTCCTTGCCTGTGTGAATTCGAAGATGAGATTTTAATGTTGTTCTAGAAGTAAAGGATTGTTGTCAGATATCATATACAAATGGTTTCTAACCCGTGAGTGCGAAGGTGATCTTTTAAATGATTCTTCTGTGCAAATGATTTTGGACATATATTGCACACAAATGGTTTAACATCAGTGTGGACATCACATACCGATGGTTTCTCTATTATGTGGATGCGAAGGTGATGTTTCAAATGAGTTTTCGATGCAAATTATGTTAAGCATACACATCACTGCACACAACAGTGTGGATACGAAGATGATGGTTTAAACTTGATCTTTTCACAAATGACTCTTTACATACATCACATACATACGGTTTCTCGCCAGTGTGAAAACGGCGGTGATCATTTAACATCTTTCTTCTAGAAAAGGATTTTTCACAGACATCACATACAAATGGTTTTTCTCCTGTGTGGATGCGAAGATGATCCTCATAATGTTGTTTCTGTCCAAATGATTTTTGACACACACTGCACACAAATGGTCTCGTATCTGAGTGGATCCAAAAATGATAATTTTTAAAGTGTTCCTATGTGCAAATGATTGTTGACATATATCACATACAAATGGTTTCTCTCCAGTGTGAAGTCGAAGGTGATCTTTGAAACTTGTTCTATGTGGAAATGCTTTCTGACAAACATCACATAAATATGGTGTCTCTTTGGTGTGGATTCGAAGGTGATTATTTAATGTGTCTTTTTTAGAAAAGGATTTCTGACACACATCACATGCAAATGGTTTCTCTCCTGTGTGGGTGCGAAAATGATCTTCTAAATGTGTTTTCTGTGTAAATGTTTTTTGACATAGATTGCACTCAAATAGTTTCTTACTAGTGTGTTGTTGAAGATGACGTTTTAAACTTCCTTTATGTGCAAATGTCTGTTGACATACATCAAATAGGAATGGTTGTTCTCCTCTGTGAATGCGAAGATGGTCCTCTAAAAGTTGTTTGTGTACAAATGCTTTCTGACATACATCACATACAAATGGTATCTCTTTAGTGTGGATTCGTAGATGTTTATTTAATGTTCCTTTAAGAGAAAATGATTTCTGACACACATCACATACAAATGGTTTTTCTTTTGTGTGGATTCGAAGGTGTTCTTTTAAAGTGTTCCTATGTGCAAATGCTTTCTGACATATGTCACATACAAATGGTGTCTCTTTTGTATGGATTCGAAGGTGACTTTAAAGTGTTCCTCTGTGCAAATGCTTTCTGACACACATCACATGCAAATGGTTTCTCTTTCGTTTGGATTCGAAGGTGACCTTTTAAAGTGTTCCTATGTGCAAATTCTTTCTGACAGATGTCACATACAAATGGTGTCTCTTTTGTGTGGATTCGAAGGTGACTTTTTAAAGTGTTCCTATGTGCAAATGCTTTCTGACACACATCACATACAAATGGTGTCTCTTTAGTGTGGATTTGATGGTGATTATTTAATGTTCCTTTATGAGAAAAGGATTTCTGACAGAAAACACAGACAAATGGTTTCTCTCCTGTGTGGATGCAAAGATGATCTAGGAATTGCTGTTTCTGTATAAAGGATTTTTGACAAACACTGCATTTAAATTGTTTTTTACTAGTGTGGCATTGAAGATGATGTTGTTTTAAACTTCTGTTACGTGCAAATGACTGTTGGCATACATCACATACAAATGGTGCCCCTCTTAAATGAATTTGAAGGTGGTCATTTAATGCGACTTTTTCAGAAAATGATCTTAGACATATATCACACGCAAATCGTTTAGTTCCAGTATGGATATGAAGATGATCTTCTAATTGTGTTTGGTGTTGAAATGTTTTATGACATAAACTGCACACATATGGTTTCTCATCAATGTCGATATGAAGAAGTTGATTAGTATCTAAGGACATCTTATGAATCGTCATATGAACAACAAAATACAAAAACTACAACTTGAAAGTGCATATATTACTTTTCTTTATGAAATTTATCAGAAATAAACTACACAGAAAATCATCAACTTAACATTAATATGTGGGATTCTTTAATTTTGAAGAATCTATAAAAGAAAGAAAATAATAATTAAAAAAATATTTTTAAGGGTATAAAAAGAATTAATAAAACAATTAGATTAAAATTGCAGCTGTTGGATTATGACGGTAACAGTGTATCTCGTTTCAGACCTGTTTCAGAAGCAGGCTAGTGATTGCTGTTACCTCATCATCATCAGCCCTCCCCTCGTCACACATGTGGGACTATCTATGAGGTTATTGTTCAATTGTGTTTTTCTGCATATTTTGATAAAAAAAATAATTAACTTTACATCACAATAATCGAATTTAACTGACATATAAACTATTGTGTAGTGCAGACTAGGGATGTTTGATAAACTTTTTACTAGAATGTTCACAATATGTGTTTGATATACCCTATCATATTGTCTGATATACATAATTTTATATGTATTCTGTTTTTTATTGCGTTATAATTTGAAAAGACACTAAATGATTTGATTTATTTTCCATAACTCTGTAAACTGGATAAAGCCTCCTCAATTGAAAGAGGTTTAGACAATGGTGTGGGCAGTCTGGTCCACAAAATCCTATTATTGCCTCCAAAAATTTCATTTTATGAAAAATAACTTATTTTTGTACAAAATTTATTTATTTTTATTGCATAACATTTTTAGTATGTTAATTTTTATTCAGATCTGGCCACTGGGTGTAAACTAATGATGCACAATATGTTAATATGTTATTTTAGTATTAGTTTTTGGTAAAGTTGCTGTGAAGTACTATAATATATGTAGTGATTATAATAAAAGCCCAGGTTCAATAAAGTGAGTTTTCTTTCTAGATGTATGATAGGAAAGTTGGAGACATCATTGGTTTTTAGAGTGTAATATAATTAGAAGTAAAATATCCTTGATACATTAATGTGGGTGGTGCCCTGATTATAGTATAGAAATAAAGAGCCTACATGTTTGCAGTCAGGGGGTCAGAGACGAAACTATTTTCAAAAATATTACACCAATTATTCATTTTATGTTACTGGCAGGAAGATTTGGCAAGATAACGTGAAAAAAAATATCTATTAAATAGCATCACATTGATATTTTTCAATTTATAGATAAAAAAAAAATAAAATTAGAAACCATGAATCCCAGCCAAATGAAATATTCTCAATAATGATTATAACCCAGTAAGAAAACGAAATTATTGTAAATAGTAATGATGCTAATTACTTGATTAATATTGACAGTTAATAATATTTGTAAAACTGCGAGAGAGTTATATGTATTGAAAATAAAATTAATGAGCATCTTTTGATAGCAATTGATTTATATTTAGGCATATCACAAAACAACTTTTACCATTATTCATGACATGAGTATGACAGGAGATGATACATTAATCATTAGAAATGGTTTTAATGACTGACTAGAAACTAGGAACCGTTGAGGAATAAGTTATTTATTTTTTTATTATTGTCATTAATATTATTATGTATTATTTTTCAACTTAAATTGTGTTACAGATAGTATTTGCATTAAAAAACGAAATTGACAGGAGATAATGTAACAACTTACACATGATAGTAAGAATTTGATTATCCTCTTTTATTTATTTATTTTGCATGAGGAGTGTTAATGCTCATTTATATTTTTTATGTGGAATAGGAAAGCATAGTCATTGATATATTTTAATGAATGAATAGCGATTGAAAAGGTTTGTAATAAAGTTAAATGAGATAATTTTAAACTACGAGGGTCGGTTTCTTATCAACCTTCGATCGAGTCACGAAACAGCCAGACGAGTAATGAGAAGTAAGGAAGTACGGTGGGCAACTGCCCATCTCCCTAATTACAACCTCTTCTATTAGCGACACCAGCTCATCATTTTACGACGAGCAGTAGGCACGTAAGCATGTAATAAGTGTCTTGGTGTGTAACTGCGTTTTGACATACATCATATACAAATGTCATCTTGTCAGTGTGGATGCTAAGGTAAACTTTTACATTTTGTTTCGGGTCAAAGGATTTTGACATAAACTGCACATAAATGATTTCTCACTAGTCTGACCATACAGTTGATAATTTAAATTTGTATTATCTGCAAATCACTATTGACACTCATCACAAACATACAGTTCCTGTGCGGTAGCTAAAACATTCTTTTCATTCTAAGTTGTAGGTGATCTTTTAAAGTTGTTTTCCAGAAAACGATTTTTTGTATACATAGCAAACAAATGATTTTTCTCCTGTGTAGATACGAAGATGATCTTGTAAATATTTTTACCGTTGAAATGATTTCTGACATACATTCCACGCATGTTGTTTGTTTATAGTGGTCATGGGTAGCTGTTGGTTGGTATCTAAAGTCATATCATTAATATTCATATTACCTTAAATGCCCAAACACTTAATTTTTTTTAGGTGAACATATCATTTTGTTTCATCTTTAGCATGGGAATTGGTTAGAAAAAAAGTACGCAGAAAAGCTGTGTAGTAGCTGCTGCAATAGTAACTGTAAATCTTTTACTCTGAAAATTTTTTAAAAACAAATCTATGCATGAAATAAAAAAATGAAAGACAATTAGGCATACACACTTGCATTCTAAAATAAAAACAAGGGATGTTTTGTTGCGAGATATTTTACGGACATATGAAGATACTGACATTTCTATGGCTTCTCTCAACTTTGAATCCAAATACATACAACCAAAGTTTGCATATATTTTTTTACATCTTGGATATGCTATTGCAAATGCAATTTTTGAAAAGAGAAGTGGTTTTTAACATACATAACATTCGTGGATTTTTCCCAAATTTGTGCAGAGAAGATAATGATATTTTAAAAACATGTTTCTAATTCAAAGACTTTTGGCAAACAAAGCACGAAAATGATTTTTTTCATTGTGGAACCAAAAATGAATTTTTATTTTTAGTTACATTAGAAATTTAAATCTTGCTCCGGTGCTAATGATTTCTGACAATCACTTCACAACTTGTTTCTAACATGTGACGAACTTTTTTTTAAATTTTTTATATGCAAATTATTATTAGCACACACCGCAGACAGGTTTAACTCCGATGTGGATAAGGGGATTTTATTTAATATTTTTATGTGAAAATGCCTTCTGACACACCTAACATACAACTGGCGTCCCTTTAGTCCCTTTACAGTTAAATTTTTAAATTATTTGTTTAGAAAATAATTTTTGACATACTTCATGAACAAAATGTTTTAATCCAGTGTGTATGAGCATCATAATATGATTACAAATGTGATGATGAATGTTTACATAATTTAAAATAATTTAATGATTACACTGAAAAACTGTGAATGCCAAATTTTTATTTTTAAATTTATTCTTTTTACTGGATGCATGTACTCTTCATCCATTCCGCCTAAGTATGGAAGGGGAAAATAATGATATGAAAATTAAACAGACTTCATACTCCGAAAAGGAGAGAAAACAAAATGGACTGCATTAAAGGAAATGAAATGGGGAAGTTGCACTCATTCTAGATTATGCCTTCTTTTATGTTTAATTGATGAAGATGACTTTACATTCCTCAAAACTTAACTACACTGTAAAAAATGACAAATGTTTCTTATTTTATGAAAATAACCACGAACGGAAATATAATATAATCTTCTGAGTTATCCGAAATTCCGAATAGCGTCTTCCATTGTCTTTTGAATCCCCAGAAACCAATACATTTCCAAAACTTAAAGATATATTTATAAAAACAAAGTATTTTTCGCTGCCCGTATTTTTCAGAAACGTTTCCGAAGGTTCTCTACAGTGTATTAATGAGTGTCCTCAGCCTGGAATACCTGTTTTTCGAATGTCATTAATTCTCAAGTAAACGTTTTCAGCTGCATAAGTTAATTTATACATGAAAGAGTAAAGAAATAATCTTAATTTTAATGTTATTGTTAACGCTGTTAATTTTGCATGTTTGTCTGTTAAACATATTTTTTCAGCATGACAATGTTTACTTCAAAATTGATAGCATTCGAAAAACATATATTCCAGGCTGAGGACACTCATTAATACACTATAAAAACCCTTCGGAAACGTTTCTGAAAAATACGGGCAGCGAAAAATACTTTGTTTTTATAAATAATTCTTTAAATTTTGGAAATGTATTGGTTCCTGGGGATTCAAAAGACAATGGAACATACTATTCTGAATTTCGGATCATTCAGAAGATTATCTTATATTTTCGTTCGTGGTTATAGTATATTTTCATACAATAAGAAACATTGGTCATTTTTTACAGTGTAGGAAACGCAAAAATAATTTAAAAAGCTAGTTATTGGAGTTTTAAACTCCGTTAAAAGCAAAATAAAACCACGTGATCTGAAAACGCGACGGGATTGGTTTGACGTCACTACACATGAAACGCGGATTCTGCTTAGAGTCGAATGCATGCAGGCTGTATTGCATTACTTTCTATTTATTATAAACGTCTTTTAAAGACGCATTTACACAAAAACAAAAATTAAAGTCAAAAGATTATTTTAACATATCTAAATACAATTCACTATTTATTTATACATTTGCATTAATTTTCATTTAGAAAAGTGATGAAGTTGGTCAGATTCGAAAAATAAAAAAATTATGTCCTTCGGATTTTTTTTTTCAAATTATTTTTAGGGCAGAAAAACTGCATTTCATGTGGGTAAAAATACAGGAAACTAAAGCTATAAGGCACGTATAACTTTTACTTACTCTTATTCATTTAAACGAAAAAAAAAATGATAGTTTTATTACAAAAGAAATCGTAAGTAAAATCGCATTTATATAGTTCTTGAAATGCATTATTTTCTTAATTCATTTTAATGATTAATAATTCGTTTTGATTTGAATATAACTTCATGTTATGCAGGTTATATTAAGGATAAAAATGTACTCAAACTAATTATGAGAACACGAAATTTTGAGCAATAATGCAGAAAACAAATGCAGAAATTCTTTATTTAATACAGATTTATTGAATAAGAACATTAAATTAACTACTGACAATAATAACTGTGTGTTCACCGATCAGAAAAACAATTACTGCATCATACATGAGTAAATTTATCACTATTGTCTTTTATTTTCTCTTTTTATATGCTTACTTAAAAATAAGTATCAAAGTAAAAATATATTTTTGAAATACACATCTTTTATGAACATCCAATGTTTATCTTTATACTCACGCCTCATTTTATGATTGTAATTCATGATTTTTCCAAAAAATGTCCAATATAATACTATAATTTGGCGTGGCCACCGAACGCGATCATGGAAAATTCACCACTTTTTCTTACGTTTGGTAGAAAAGGCGAGCTAGTAAATTTACAAAGGGTGATCAAATGAAGCGGTACGAAACGACGTAAAAACGTAACAGTTAAATATTTGCATATTACGCCATGGGAGAACGTAGCGAGACATCTTGGGATGCGATTGGAGTCTCTGACTGGGATCGGAGCATGCGCGGGCGCGCGCATGCACAGTAGAGAGGAGACGCTCTTATCAAAAGCGGCGTCCAAATGATGCGGCAGTCCGTATGATGACAGGATGGCGTTCACATTGCAATACTCGGGGATTGAGGAGCAGAGAGGCGTTGTCCGATTTCTGACAGCTGAAGGTGTGTTACTCATATCTGGATGGTGACCGTATACGGAGAAGAGTGTGAGTCCGACAAGTCAGTGAGAAAATTGAGTGCTCGTTTTCGTCCACGCCATGAGAGTTTGGTTGATGACCCGAGGCCAGGCCAGGCAAACACAGTCATCACAGCCCATCTCATCGACAAGGTGGGCGAAAAGGGAAAAAGACCTGAAATGGAAGCGCTTAAATTCGGACGACGAACTCCAGGACGCTGTGAAGGACTGGGTCTCGTCACGGCCATAGGAATTCTGGGAACGAGGAATCCTTCGGCTCATTAATCAATGGGATCGTTGTGCTCAGGCCTATAGTATATACTTTGAATAAAGTCTTCATTTATACCCACAGTGTCATTTCGTACCTTTTCATTTGATCACCCCTTGTATTAAAATAAATATATAATGTTTGCTTTATTTCTATTTTAAGGTATGGAAAGAGGAAAGAAAAATATAAATAAAATAATTATTTAAAGTATCTTTTTAGGATTTCTACATTGATTTCTCAACGTATAATCATAATTCAATTAATATGAAACTTTTAATTTATTAAAACTTTTTTATAAAAATATATTACACTCCATAGTTTTTGCTGGAATGATATTGCCAAGTGTACATTAGGTTACGATTTTAAAAATTAATTTATCATTCCACATAAAAATCAACAAAGAGCTAATTGTAATTTTGAATTTAGCATTAAAAAAATGATCGTATTTACCAAATAAATTCTCTGGGTCATGTAGAGATGCTGAAAGAAATACCAGCATATAGAATTTAAATTAAAGCGTTGTGATTATTTAGTTGAACATGACCTTAAGAGAAAGATGAAGTTAAGATTAAGCTGGTGTCCTTCCATAAATTATTCATCTAGAAAAAAAAATCGCTAAATCAAAATTAAATAAAAGAAACTGAGTCATCACCAAAGAGAAGAAAAATTAAATCTTGAATTTTGACATTAAAATTAGTTTATTCACAGTATATACAATGATATTTACATTTAATCTATAAAATAAATATAAAAAAAACAATCATTATCATTAATTGCTCGTATACTACTTGCTTCACAAAAAAATGCTATTTACAAATAGCATAGAAAAAAGTTTAATACTTAACATTATTATTTTTGATTGAAGGTTAATCTAATTTTTTTACGATGCAAAATTCCTGGGAGAACAATCCCTGTGTGCATTAGCATGCATCATATTCTTCCCACAAACAATTAAAATGTTATGCACAGTTATTACGAGCATATAATATTTGAGATACCTTTTTCTAGGTAGAGGTCATCCATCGTCCTATCAGCTCCACGTTCTTTTTGTACGACGACACAAACACAAATAAAAATATATACTCCTTGCATTACAGTCAAAATGACTAAAGTAAACGTGCATTTTTTTGCACAACCTTCATTCTGGGTTAGGAAACTTCGAACTGAATCTTGGATGAATTTTTCTCTTCCTCTTCAATTCTGAGGGGGCGATGTTTTTTCTCCTCCTCTTAATTTTTGTGGGCCGTCTTTTTTCGTCTATTGGTCCTCCTTGAACAAAACCATGTTTTTCATTAGTCCACCGTTTTGACCCCTACTCTGGTCACGTGGTCTCTCAGGACTCCTGGAAAACGGATGATGTTTCTCTGCAGCTGTACAAGGCAGATTTATGACTGTCATATATTTGAGCAATAAAATCTGCCAACCTATTTCAGATGTATTGTAAAAGTGCAGACTTATGTCTCCATCTCATTATCAATGTATCTGTTGTTTACAGTGAACTATATATATATATATATATATATAGAATAAAAACTTAATTATTTTAATTAAAATATTCTTATAAAATGAATAGGGTTTTGAGAGTCATCTCATTGTTCCAATGATTTCGATATCAAATATCATATTTGTATGACAACTCTGACTGTTTATGCATAATTATATTGTTTAGTGTTCTTTCATAATGAAAGATGATGAGAGGTTCATCTCTCCATCATTCACCCGGTCATTAGAAAAAAAAATGAAGGCAGAGTCCTTCCTTTGTTTTTTGTCAGATTGATGCTCCTATTCACATCAGAGTTGTTTATTCACAGTACAGTTCAGTATATATCATGAAACAAAGTTCTGATAATTTAGTAGTTCAGAGTAGCAGATAATAGTCTAGCTGAAGTTTGGTTTATAGGAACTGCAGGTGGCAGTAACCTGAAATTGTGTCTTTCATACAACCACAGAACCTTTGGAAAAGTTCTACTTTACTGTAATCGTGGCATGCTGCATAGTTGATTCACTTGACAGGTTTTATATGCTCAATATTTATGTGCATTACGGAATTTGAATAACTTAAAAAACTTTAAGAATGCCAAAATAATTCAAAGCAAAATGAATTTGAAATAAAGTTTACATTTAAATTTAAATCCCAAAATACTACACAACATGGTAACTGGCAACTGATAAAAAATATACAAATTTATATATCAAATACCATAACTATGATTATATATGTAATACATTTCACTTTTTTGCATACAACAACAATGGCATAAATATTCAACAATGGAATGTCTTTTATAAGCTATACAAGTATACAGACAATATTGTTTCTACATTTTCTGAACGACAAAAGAAATATATTTGTCTCATTATTTGTTTATAAAACTTATGTTATTGAGTATAGTTTATACAACACACTTGATCTATCATTTATTTTTATTATTCAACAATAAAAGAAATGAAATATATATATATGCTTATTTCATCATTCAAACATCTTTATTTTAACACTACCCGCGTTGAGATTCTCTGTCGATTAAGAGAAGATGCGGAGATAAGGACCTTATCCCGCTTTCATTTTTTTTCTCCCACCTTTCATCCAAAGAGCGAAAGTGAGAAACACTCTCCCTTTACACCAGATTCTCTCTTCAAGAGATAAATAGTGGACCCTTCTACTTGAGCACGGGAAAGAAGGAAAAAAAAAACGATTAGTACTACTAATCTATTTTCCTTTATCCCTGATGCCGAAAATGAGATGGTCCTAGCTACTGGTCAGTTCAAAAACCTGTTTGCCCAGTACGAAGTGTACTTTTCTTGCAAAATGACGCGCGTTTTGTAGTTAGCACAGTTAGCGAACCTTGACTTCTCCTGCTCAAAAAGGATTTTCCTCGTAAAAAAAATTCGCATCCCAATAGAATTACACTATATTTAATCTATTTATTTTTTTTTTGTTTTAGATGTCCAACAAGACCTGAATACCGCAAGCTGCCACAACGTGTGTCTCCTAAGGTAACAAGGAAAAGAGAAAAAAATGGCAAGTGCTACTCGCAGTGGTTTCAAGCAGGGGGGTGGGGTTTTAGTAATGAATGTTTTTTCCTTCCAGGTTTTACTTCTATATACATATTTACACAATTTACAGTCAGAATTCCGAAAAAGTGATTCTGACTGCACTCTTTGATGAATTAGATAAACGGTTATCAATTCACTGTGTATAACTACGCAGCAACGGTGAATTGACTTCTCTCTTCTACTAAATCCATGGCCTTCTCAGAAAAAAAAATTTCTGAAATTAATTCAAAATAATGAATTATCCCGAATTCTACTAATGTTCTATCGGTGTTCAAATAGTCCCATATCTCATTACAAAATGATGTATTTGCTATCTGACAAATGTTTAATCCAATATCTTTAATTTCCATTATTATTTATATTTAATTGTATCTTACTTTATTAGCAGACTGGATCCCAAGATTTATCTTATGCTTTTGTAAGTACCAAAAAAAAATTTATTTTTGCACTAAATTTCCTTAGAAAGAAAAAAAAAAACATGATCTGGTTACAAATCTCCTCCCAGTTACATCAACAACGCGATTTACTAACTGAAGTGTTTGTTTGTTCTAGTGAAAACTGATATCTAATTTCGCTGACACGATTTATCACTTTTGCTTGGATTCTTATCATTTGTTTATTTATGTCTATCCAAATATACGCGATATTATGATTACTTGAATTAATTGCGTGAGCTCTCACAAATGTTTATATTCATGCATTATATTAGTATTATTATTCTTAGTATTTGTTTGTTTATAATTTGAAAAATGTTAAATTATCTTGTGAAAAAAATAATATAATTATTATTGAGTTATATAATATTTTTATGAAATTTTTAGGTTCGTACCACTGATTGGAATCGTCGAAAGATGCCCCTGTTTTCCAAAATTCTTTCATGATCCGGCCGGAAAATTGAATTGACTTCGCCAGCGAAACCAAATCGTCATGATTGAAAAAAAAAAAAAAAAAACCCGGAGCACTCAACATCCGTTTAAAGTACGTACCATTTCCACTTTTAATAATTTGTTTGAATTTTTAAATTTTATAAAATATAATTCTCCATGCGTTTTAATGTAATTCTTTTATGTTTTTATTTAGAAAAACAAGTTTAAAATCTTAAAACATGGTGAATATTTTACATTATTTATCTTATTTTCATTACTTTTTAATGAAAGAAAAATTTTAAATCCGATTTTGATTTAGAAATTAATGTCTAAAACGAATTTTTTTTCCACATACTATATTGAATTTTATATTTAAAATATTTCTAACAAATGGTATTTAAGGAATAATTTTGAATCTTTATTAAAGTAATTCTGTCCTTAAAATCTTAATAAAAAAAACTTAATTACAAAATTTTTGTATAACTTTTATTCGTGAATTGTTGAATAAAACTTACTTGCATGACCGCTTATTTAATTGTCAATTAACAATAATTTAAAAGCAATTAGTTATTATATTATGATCATTTAAAATGGAAGTTTTCAATATTTGATACGGGATAATAAATAAATTTATATTTATTTCTTATTATCTATAAATATTTCAAGTTCCCTTTTATTTATTTCTTTATTTGTTTTGTTATTAATCTTTGGGAATTTCTACTTAGTAAAATAAGTTTGAAATCTATTTATTTGAACTATTTTATTTTTTTATTGCTTCTACTAAAGTTTGTAGTTTTATGAGCGACATGAGAATGAATTAATTTACTTGGAAGAATTATTAATTACGAAATTCTAAATTCTTCAAACAGGATTAAAATCAAAAGAAATTCTCAATACTGTCATAATTTTAACTTTCGAAATAACTTGAATCGAAAAGAATGTTCGCTCAACAACAAATCCTAAATTTAAATGGAAATGTTGTATAAATTATTTTAATGACTGTTCTCTGTACGTGTACACCTTGATATTTATTGCTCTCTTCTTTCAGAGAAAAGAGAAGTTCGCTGTTCAAGTACCACCCTCCTTGGGTTGAAATGAGCTTTACAGGAAATGAGACTCCCCCCAACTTGGCGTCATCCAATTGGTGAGAAAGATTTCATTCATTCCTCTCTTCTTAAATCCAGCTTATCTGCTGTCCCGTTTGTTTACATAGACAACCTGACTGCCCTGAACGAAAAAAAATTTTTTTTTTTTTTTTTTTTTTTTATGCACCTTAACTCTAATAAACCAACTGTCAAACTAAATCCTGTATCTTTAAAGAATTTAATTAATATATATATTTTTTAAATGACTCTCTGCCAAAATTTGCTCCTGATGGTTTTTTTTTTTTTATTGTCACTTAATTCAAATGACTGTGAAACAGGAATATGATATGTACTAACTGTGGGATTTTCCTTAATGCAACTTGCATCACCCAATATATTTAAAAGATTTAAATTAATTTAATTAAAAAAATTATATATTCGTGCATAAACTCAGCCTAAACTGAAATGCAATGACCTAGAAGTCACATGCTATACACTCTTTTAAACATATTTCAGAGTACATTTATTTATTCTATATAAATTCTCACATTTTGAATATTTTATTATACAATTATTGTATTTTGTGGAAACATACCTTTTAAGTCTCTGCCTTTTATATTTACAGTGACTTACGTAATTTATTATTTTTTTCTTTCTCTTACAAAAAAAAATTACGGTTATTTGCTCCACTATGTGCTATCCAGTGAAAATTTTGACTTCACTTTGCCTTTTACTGATGGACTGTTATCAAATTATTTTGATGTCCGAGATAGCTGATTTCAGAATCATTCTTTCTTTTTTAAAAGAAAAAAAAATCTATTTAATTTTTGGAATATTTTTCTTTGCTTTTAGCCAATTTATCTTTTGAAACATTACTGTTTCTAGAAAACTGTGGTATTTTTAATAAAATGTAATCTTTTATTACCCACTGACTAAATTTGAATGCAAATATTTTACCTTTTCCTCATTTTACAAATCTTCTCATCGGTAAACAGATTATTCCTCATTAAATAAAAAAAATTCTACTTCAAAATTCTATCTTATTATTGTTATTTTGACCAATATATGTTTTCAGGTGCTACTCTTACTGTATGACTATTCTGAATATTTGATGTTTATATTTTGTCCAATTTTGCCTTATACATAAATTTTGATATTGTGAAAAAAATTGTTTATATATATTTATCATTTTGGGGGATTTATTTGAATTTCACAATTTTGTTAGAAAACACTACTAGAATCAAAACTTCTAATTCTCTACATGAATTAAGATTTGCCACAAAATTTGTTAGATAGGAGAGAGAGACAAAAAAAAAATTTCCAAATCAAATTTTCATATAAATTTGCACATTTAAAAAAAAACAGTTGTTTGTCATATGACACACATTGTTATATTTACAAAAAAATTTATTATTTTTTATTATTTTAAACCAAAATAATATAGGTTTTCTTTTTTGTTTGTCACTGTCTGTGACTTTTTCCGATTTTTTTTTTTTTTTTTTTTTTTTTTTAACATTAAAATTCCAATAATTTATCTAAAAAACAGAATTTACATTTCTAGATTATCTAAACAAATTTTGAAAATGGATAGAAAAAAAATTATTTATTTACATCAATTTAGTTAAGCCTAGACTAAGTACTAAAATTATTTTATTTACATTCTAACTACTACTGTTCTGTCCATCATTGGCATTGTCCATCTTTTGATCCACCTCCTCATAATTTACCTTTGTGGTACAAAATAGTTTGTCAATATGCCGTTTGATGAGTTTTCTCTGTGGGTTGCTTAGATCTTTTAGTAAGTAGTTGTTGTTGCGAAATCGCAATTTGACCTCAAATGGACCCTCATGCTTTCTGTCTAGCGCGCCTGTGTGTCCCACACATTTTAGGTAGCAATGCTGCCCTTTTTCAAGAAATTTTACTCTTTTTAACTCTTCCTCATTGATGTATTCTTTCATAATTTTCTCTTGATTGGCTAATGCTTGTAGCTTAACTTCTTTTATGTGTTGTACGCGATTTTTAACATACTCTTTAGAGCAAATTTCTTGTGCTGGTAGATGCACTGAGAATGGAGTTTTGATTTCGCGTGCAAAGAACATCATTGAGGGAGTGAAACCAGTCGCTCTGTGGACACTAGAATTATAACATAATTTAAAGAAGTCCAAGCGCGTGTCCCACTCTAGTGTACGGTTTGACATGGCAACAATCGAGTTTTTTAGTACCTTATTTGCAACTTCTGCAATTCCATTCGATACTGGATGGTAGGCACTGGCAAAATGTGGCTCTATACCTAATGTTTTAAGATATTCTTTGAAAACATCTGCGCGAAAATATTTTGCATTGTCCATCGTACACTGTTTCGGTAATCCATAGGCTGCAAAGTACTTATTCAAGACATTTAGTATAGTTTGGGCCTCCACATTTCGAAGTGGGACGGCTTCCAAAAATCTTGATGTAGAATCAATGATTGTCAGAATAAATTTGTTCTTTTTGAATGACATTGGAAGCAGCCCTATAACATCGCAATGGATTGCATGTCCCACTTCATGATCTTTGATAACTTTCTGTATCGGAACTTTGATTTTGGGATGTTGTTTAGTTTGGTTGCATGGAATGCAATTGTTGCAGTAAGTTTTGATATCTCTGTACATTCCTGTCCAATGAAATCTTGTTTTTATGATATCATAGGTCTTCTTAAATGCAAAGTGAGGTTTATGAGCCTCTTCTATAATTTCTAATTTAAGATTCTCTGGAGCTATTAAAAGTTCCTTATTATCAGTTCCTGGTTTTAAAATTAAAATTTCTTTAGCATTGAGTGCATATTTTTTAGTGTTTTTGTTTTCTTTCTTATTTTTGATCTTTTCAATAATTTTGTTTAATTTTTCATCTTGTAATTGTTGTTCTTTAACATTATTATCTGAAATAGCTTGATTGACGGCGAATAAATTATTTTGAAGTTCTATTATGGTTAAATTATTTATATTTCGGGATATATAATCTGCAGGATTGGTCTCTCCCTGTATATGACCAAAAGAAAAATCAAACTCTTGTAGATGTTCTAACCATCTGGCCATAATATCCGATTGTTTTTCAATGTTGAGACCCTTTGCTAGTGCTTCTGAATCTGTCAGAATTTGGAATCTTCTTCCTGCTAGCATATGCTTAAAATGCATGACAGATTCATGAACCGCTAACAGTTCAAACTTTAAACTATGGTATTTCTTCTCTGGCTCCCTAAGCTTCCTGCCGAAAAATTCAATTGGGAGTAATTCCCCATCAATTTTCTGAGCCAAAATTCCTGAAATAGCCACCTTAGAGCCGTCTGTGATCAGATAAAATTCTTTTGTGTAATCAGGAGGTCTCAGCGTTGGATTCTGTAAAATTGCAGTTTGGATATCCTTAAAGGCTTGTTCGGCTTTGTCATCCCATGTGAATTTAACATTGTCTTTTGTAAGATTAATTAGTGGGTCTACAATTGTGGAATAGTTTTTTATTAAAGACCTAAAATAATTGGCTAGACCCAGTAAAGATTTAACAGCTTTTTTATTTTTTGGTCTGACTAAACTTTGAATTTTATTGAGGTTCTTTTTAGAGGGAGAATAACCTTTCTCATTGACTGAGAATCCTAGAAATTCAATTTCTTCTAAGCAGATTTGCATTTTAGCTGGATCTATTGTTAGATTATTCTCAATTAATGTTTTTAACACTCTGTCAATTAAATTTATCATTTCCTCTAAAGAATTCGCTGCCAATATGACGTCATCCACAAAGTAAGAGACTTCACTCTTATCAAAGTGTCCCAAAGTATCGTTAATTAGATTGGCAAAGACCCCTGTGGATAATTTTGTCCCGAACGGGAGGCGTAAAAAGGAATAACGACCATTCTCTGTGATAAAAGCTAATTTGTAGCTATCTTCAGGTCTTACCAGTATTTGAAAAAAAGCACTATGCAGATCGAGAACGGTGTAATATTTCTTTGCACTTATATTCTGTAAAATTTCTTTTATGTCCGGAATAGGGTAAGGATATGATTCCAGAATCTCATTTAGCAAACGGAAATCAATTGCCATTCTAAACTTAGTTTCTTTGTTATCATTGCTTTTTTTTCTCACAAATATTACAGGAAAAGCGTAGTTAGAATCACTTTTTTGAATTATGTTGGCTTCCAGCAGTTCCTGTATCTCTTTTTTTGCATATTCTTTGATGTTTTGATTTATTTTGTACGGTTTAGCTTGTATGGGAAAATTATGCGTTAGGTTAAACCTAGGAACTACTTTTGAGCATTTGCCTAAAGTTTTGTAATTCTTTGAAAATGCATGGGCATTTGCTAGTAGCATGTTTTTAACTCTTTCCCGAATACTGTCTGGCAAATGATTGATCTTAAAATCGTCAGGGGAGAGCTCTGCTTCTCTAAGTTTTCTCACTTCATCAATACTTAAATTGTTTACTTCATAAACTGCCCCTTTTTCAATTTCCTTGACTTCCCTATCCTTCTGAATTAAGAAATTCATATCAATTTGACCTATTGATTTATCTTTGGGTAAAAAGATCTTTTTTTCCGATTCATTTTTTATGATTATATTAACTTGTCTTTCTTTATTAATTTCATGAATGGATGCCTCAAGATTAATTTTTAAGTTATTCTCTATGGGTTCTAGTAAAATCATGATATTTTCTTCTAAGTCTTCTGGACACTGTAATTTTACAATTTTCTCCTGCCCTGGTTTCAGATGGACATTTTCAATAGTTTTCGCAAATTTTATTTTATCCCTGAAAGATTTAATTTTTTTTTCTTATTTTTAGAATTTAGTTTACTTTTATTATTTGTTTCTGAAGTTCTCTCACTATTGACCGATATTTCCTTTGTTGTTAAGTTATTAATTCCCATAGTATTATCATTCATATTAAATTGAAGTTTAATTTTCTTATTTTTGAACTGTAAAGTTTTATCATCAAAATTCAAGATCATTTTATTATTCTTTAAAAAATCATACCCTAAAAGTAGTTGATATTTTCTACCAAAATCCTTACTAGTGATGTAAAATGTGCCTGTTGTGAAGACTCCTTCTAAACGAAAGGACATTTTCACGCACTGTTTAAAATAAATTGCGGAATCAGTTAATGTTTTAATTTGAATCTGATTTGCAAGATATTTAGGCTTTATACCAGTTTCTTTTAATTGATTACACAAAGAGGGCGTTGCTAGGCTCACAGCCGCTCCACAATCTAGTAATGCATTGATTTTTATCCCATTAATTTCAAAAGTAATAATAGGTAGACTATCATTCTCAGGGTTACTGACACTTGCTATGATTTTTTTTACTTTGGACTGCCTGCCTTGTAGAGACTCACGCAGGCGCTTGTTATTATCAACTGTAAGCCTCTGAACTATTTTTTTGAATTTTTGTTATTTTTATTTTCAGAACCTTTGTTTGGGTGTGATCTGTCATTTCTACTTTGCCTATCGTCATTTCTGGATGAGTTGTCTCTGTTCGTTTTATCATAATTACCCCTATTGGAGAAATTTCGTTTGTAGTAATTCCCATTATTTCGCCTGAAATCTTGTCCCGAATTTTGTCCAAAATTGTTTTGCGCAAACTGATAATTTTGATCATATGGGTCGAAGCTGTGAAAATAATTGGGTAGTGGGGGGTATGGAAGAAAACCACCATGATTGACAGTATTCGCAGAACTCTGCGCTTGCATCTGATTATTAGAAAATTTAGCAGTATTTCTACTATCAGAATTATGCTTATACCGCTGATTACCCCGTTTTTCATTGTTTTTATTATTTGCTTGATTTTTCATATTATACCAACAAACCTCCGTGTTATGAGAATTTACCTTGCAGATATAACAAAATCTTTCTTTATTTTGGGTACCCCTAGTAGCATCTAATTTTAAATTATTTATTTCGGAAGTCAATGCTTTAATTTGGTCTGCGCTTTGCGTATTTAATTTAACCAAATTTTCTACAAACTCCGCGTTTTGTTTAGTTTCCAGATTATTTATTTCCTGTAAATTATTGGAATTGTATGCTTGTTCCATTTTGATGGCTATTTTACAAGCTTCCTCAAAATTGGTTGGTGATACCTTCCTGATATCAAGCGCAACATCAGCTCGAATGCTGTCAAGAAAACGCGTTAGTTTAACCATTTGTATAAATTTCGTCGAACCATTCTGTTCAACATCAGTGTTTTGCTCGATATAACGTTTTGATATCTCTTTAAACTCCAAAATAAAATCGCTGACACTCTGTTCTGGTTTCTGTTTAAGTGAAAAGAATTTATTTTGAATATCAGCAAATTTTTGTTTGGGTTGAAAAATTTCTATTAATGATTTTTTGAATTTTTCAAAATCAGTTTCATTCGCTAATGTTTCGTTATTTGCCAATTTTTCCCTGGCTATGCCAGTTAGTTTAGCCTTTAAAATGATCAGTTTTGTGTCATCTTTGAATGATGTTTGAGAAATTAAATTTTCAAATTCCTTAATGTAAAAATCAATTGTGGTTCCCTTTTTCCCGTCAAAGGTGGGAATTAAATTTAGAATGGTGTCAACATTTGGTTGAGCCATATTTAAATTTAAAGTACAATTTTCCTTTACAGCTTTCTTTATTTTATTATTACGATTATCTGTGCTAGAGCTTTTTGAAGTCGCATTTACGCTTGAAGTTTTTTTTTTTTATTTTTTTTCCTTGGCTCCTAGTTTTTATCCCCGAATTATTTAGATCTACGCTTTTTCTTTTGAATTTGCGTTTATTATTGGGCATACCCTTTCAAACATTAGTTTTTGTGACCAGATCAAATTTACTTTACACATAAAAATATACAAAATTTTGTTTCACCTTATATAAATTTCAAAAATGAATTCTCACTATTTAAAATATTTCAGAACTATACATACATGATATATTAAAAAAAAATTAACATTTGTAGATACACATAACATTATTATAAAATATATATTGTAATTTCACTGCTTAGAATTGTATACATAGTAAAAATAATTTAAAGCATTTTGCAAGAAAACATCCTATTTCAGCTCTACATTCACTATTTGGAAATACATATTACAGTTGCATAAATAACCTCCAAATTTATATAAATGTGATCAGTGTACCATCAGTTTTATACAGAGTATCAGTTGCCAGATGACCTAATTCAAAATTCTCCCAGGAAATCTCGCATTGATTAACTCTAACTATACTATTGATTATTTGAAACATTTTTCTTTATTATTTTTATAGCTGTTATTGGCTATGATTGTAATTCATGATTTTTCCAAAAAATGTCCAATATAATACTATAATTTGGCGTGGCCACCGAACGCGATCATGGAAAATTCACCACTTTTTCTTACGTTTGGTAGAAAAGGCGAGCTAGTAAATTTACAAAGGGTGATCAAATGAAGCGGTACGAAACGACGTAAAAACGTAACAGTTAAATATTTGCATATTACGCCATGGGAGAACGTAGCGAGACATCTTGGGATGCGATTGGAGTCTCTGACTGGGATCGGAGCATGCGCGGGCGCGCGCATGCACAGTAGAGAGGAGACGCTCTTATCAAAAGCGGCGTCCAAATGATGCGGCAGTCCGTATGAGGACAGGATGGCGTTCACATTGCAATACTCGGGGATTGAGGAGCAGAGAGGCGTTGTCCGATTTCTGACAGCTGAAGGTGTGTTACTCATATCTGGATGGTGACCGTATACGGAGAAGAGTGTGAGTCCGACAAGTCAGTGAGAAAATTGAGTGCTCGTTTTCGTCCACGCCATGAGAGTTTGGTTGATGACCCGAGGCCAGGCCAGGCAAACACAGTCATCACAGCCCATCTCATCGACAAGGTGGGCGAAAAGGGAAAAAGACCTGAAATGGAAGCGCTTAAATTCGGACGACGAACTCCAGGACGCTGTGAAGGACTGGGTCTCGTCACGGCCATAGGAATTCTGGGAACGAGGAATCCTTCGGCTCATTAATCAATGGGATCGTTGTGCTCAGGCCTATAGTATATACTTTGAATAAAGTCTTCATTTATACCCACAGTGTCATTTCGTACCTTTTCATTTGATCACCCCTTGTATTAAAATAAATATATAATGTTTGCTTTATTTCTATTTTAAGGTATGGAAAGAGGAAAGAAAAATATAAATAAAATAATTATTTAAAGTATCTTTTTAGGATTTCTACATTGATTTCTCAACGTATAATCATAATTCAATTAATATGAAACTTTTAATTTATTAAAACTTTTTTATAAAAATATATTACACTCCATAGTTTTTGCTGGAATGATATTGCCAAGTGTACATTAGGTTACGATTTTAAAAATTAATTTATCATTCCACATAAAAATCAACAAAGAGCTAATTGTAATTTTGAATTTAGCATTAAAAAAATGATCGTATTTACCAAATAAATTCTCTGGGTCATGTAGAGATGCTGAAAGAAATACCAGCATATAGAATTTAAATTAAAGCGTTGTGATTATTTAGTTGAACATGACCTTAAGAGAAAGATGAAGTTAAGATTAAGCTGGTGTCCTTCCATAAATTATTCATCTAGAAAAAAAAATCGCTAAATCAAAATTAAATAAAAGAAACTGAGTCATCACCAAAGAGAAGAAAAATTAAATCTTGAATTTTAACATTAAAATTAGTTTATTCACAGTATATACAATGATATTTACATTTAATCTATAAAATAAATATAAAAAAAACAATCATTATCATTAATTGCTCGTATACTACTTGCTTCACAAAAAAATGCTATTTACAAATAGCATAGAAAAAAGTTTAATACTTAACATTATTATTTTTGATTGAAGTTTAATCTAATTTTTTTACGATGCAAAATTCCTGGGAGAACAATCCCTGTGTGCATTAGCATGCATCATATTCTTCCCACAAACAATTAAAATGTTATGCACAGTTATTACGAGCATATAATATTTGAGATACCTTTTTCTAGGTAGAGGTCATCCATCGTCCTATCAGCTCCACGTTCTTTTTGTACGACGACACAAACACAAATAAAAATATATACTCCTTGCATTACAGTCAAAATGACTAAAGTAAACGTGCATTTTTTTGCACAACCTTCATTCTGGGTTAGGAAACTTCGAACTGAATCTTGGATGAATTTTTCTCTTCCTCTTCAATTCTGAGGGGGCGATGTTTTTTCTCCTCCTCTTAATTTTTGTGGGCCGTCTTTTTTCGTCTATTGGTCCTCCTTGAACAAAACCATGTTTTTCATTAGTCCACCGTTTTGACCCCTACTCTGGTCACGTGGTCTCAGGACTCCTGGAAAACGGATGATGTTTCTCTGCAGCTGTACAAGGCAGATTTATGACTGTCATATATTTGAGCAATAAAATCTGCCAACCTATTTCAGATGTATTGTAAAAGTGCAGACTTATGTCTCCATCTCATTATCAATGTATCTGTTGTTTACAGTGAACTATATATATATATATATATATATAGAATAAAAACTTAATTATTTTAATTAAAATATTCTTATAAAATGAATAGGGTTTTGAGAGTCATCTCATTGTTCCAATGATTTCGATATCAAATATCATATTTGTATGACAACTCTGACTGTTTATGCATAATTATATTGTTTAGTGTTCTTTCATAATGAAAGATGATGAGAGGTTCATCTCTCCATCAGTTTTTATTTATTATTTTCTACTTTTTAGTATGTAATATAGTTGCAGCTTCACACCCATTTAGCCTTTTTTTTGGTGACGGTGGTTTAATGCATAATAAATCCACTGTTGTTGTAAATCGCATACAATTGTAACCACAAAGCATATTTTTCGATTTATCAACTGTGGCGGGCAAACGGAAAAACGCGTCAAAATTAGTGTATTAATTTATAATTAAGTTCTAAAAATATTAAAATGTTGAACTGTCATCGGAAACACACCTTTGCACATAATTTTTATATTTCTTAATTTATCAGAAAATGAGTAAACAACCGATAACAAGATTCCATCCTTATATACAAAAACCAAGTTGAGTTAAATAAAAAAAGTGTAAAAGTAATTTAATTACTGTTTTATTATTATTTGCTAACATATAATTTTTGAATGGATGCAGTACTTTTGTTTGTTTGAAATATAGTTTCTCAGGATGTCCTATTTTAGATTAATCAGGTTCTAAAAATTTTATATCAGTCTTTTCCTCAATGCTCTAACTTTCGTAAAAAATAAAAATAATGAAAATATTCGAATATCTTGTTAAAGAAAGCAGTATCGTAATTTTGAAAATAAGCATTATACTGTACAAAGCTTTTTTTTTTAAGAGCAAGATGTGCTAAGAATTTGAATATGTTGTTAAAGTAGAGCCCACTCTTTTCACTTTTGAAAACAGCCATCTCATTACCATAAACTTTTTATAGTGACATATAAAGAAATAAACATACATTATCATTCAAGGTTCATTCTTTGTTTGAACAATGCATTAGTATCATAAGAGAAGGGCACTATGTTAAGCGATATTATGCTATAATATCACAAAAATTATAAACACGAACCTGAATGTAACAGTTATTTCAAATTCACAAAATTATAAATAGTTTTTTCACAAATATAAAATACTTCTCACAATTTCACAAAAACAGGACCCTGCCTGTGAAAAAAGTCTGGATAGACACCTGGAAACATTTTTTGAAAAATTATTAAACTTTTCCCGTGTATATATATATATAAATTCTGTAAGGCTGTCTTAAAGCTACATCAGCACATATCGCTCTTTCTAATAAGTTTAAATGTTTTAAAAGATTCAAAACAGTTTATTTAACAATTGAAGAGATAAAACATATAGTGAAACCAAGCCAAATTCTTAATTCAAGTATAAAATATAAATACAAAAACATTTTTATAAGTTGATTCCATCCTCCCTAATGAAATAAATTCTATTTGTACCAGTTTATTTTACATTGTGCAATATTAATACAAAAAAAAGTATACATTATTCTATAAAACAAAATATTGTTGTACGAGTATTAACTTGTACCGATACTTTATTTCTACATCGAGACCTGGAACTGAAAATTCTTAGAAACGCATTGGAATAAAAATCTCACCTGGAATTCACAGTATTATTTATTCACTAGTATATAACCCCGTCAAAAATGACGGATTGTTCATCTGCGTTTCATTTTCATAAGACTTCATACAAACAAACAGCATGGAGATTTATTATTGAAAGGTTTGTATTGTAGAAAAATACATTTTAAAAAGGACAAATGATTTCTACAAATAAAAATAATAAGTATATATATATATATATATATATATATATATATATATATATATACCTAGTATTAAATTTCTGAAATAGTTCAACGATTGGACAAAATTAAATATTAACAAATAATTCATGTGCGAAAGTTTTTGTAAAAAAGTGTTATCAATGAGTTTTTAAACAGCTTGACTTACCATATAACTCATTGTTTGATTACATAAGCAAAATTAAATGGAAATTACGCTGTACTATGCATTTCTTATATTTTAATTACGTTTGATAAGAAAGAATCATTTTACAGTATATGACCCATTATCCGAAAATCCAAAATCCGGAAAGAAAAATTCGAAAATTTTCTAAATTTGTAAATTTTTACTAAAATATTAGATTTTCTGAAATTTTTCGAAAATTTTAAAGATTTCTAATTTTTTTTCAGTCCATTGTGTTTCAATGTTTAATCACTAAAATATTGTTACTTCAGTGGCGGGTGAACACGGTCTCCCCCCCCCCCCCTTCTCTTCCCGAAATTAAAAACAAATCATTTTTCTCTCAAATTTTAGTTTAAAATTAATTTATATTACGATTCGTTAGAAACAAAAAACAGTTATATATTTATTTCATAGGGGTGATTCTGTTCAAATTTTCCTAAAAAATTAAGGCATTCGATTTCGAAAATTTAAGTCTTCAGTCCAAAATTTCGAACATAAATATCTCGAATTTTGAGCGATAGTCGCCGAAAAAAATCAATTATGTCTATCGTTCGCAGAAAAAATAGAAAATTTCTTCAAAGGACTGTGGAAACAACGTGAATTTCGTCAAAGGACCGAAAATAAAAACGCAAAATTCGTTGCAGGATTGGAAAAAAAAAAAAAAAAAAAAAAAAACGCTATTTTTGTTAACAAATTGCAGAAAAACGCGATTTCCGTCAAAGGCTTACGGAGAAGACTCAAATTTCTCCCAAGGACTCCGAAAAAATGTAAAATTTCATCAAGGGGTCACAAAAAAAAAATGGTTAAAGGATCGCAAAAAAAACTGCGAATTTCGTCAAATAATCGCGGAAAAACATGACATTCTTCAAAGGGTCTAGAAAAAAAAAACACAAATTTCTTCAAAGCACTGCGCAAAAATGTCTAATTTCGTTAAGGGATCGCGAAAAAAGTGAAATTTCGTCAAAGGATCGAAAAAAACAACCGCTAATTTCGTCAATCTCAGAAAAAACTCGTATTTTGTCAAAGGATTGTGAATAAAAGGCAAATTTCGTCAAAGAATAGCAAAAAACGCAAATTTCCTCAAAGGATCGCAAAAAGAAAACGCAAATTTCTTCAAAGGACTACGAAAACATGAAATTTCGTCAAAGGATCGTAAAGAAAAACGCAAATTTTGTCAAAGAACAGCAGAAAAAATGCAAATTTTGTTAAAGAATCACGAAAAAAAACATGAATTTTGTCAAATAATCGTGAACTTCGGGAAGACCCGAAATCCGGAACGATGGAAGTAAATTTCAAAATCCGCCAGTAGATGGCGACACTATACTGAATCAACCTCCAAATCTCTCCCTACGAAATAAATCACCGTTGCTTCTGAAAAGAAAAAAAGTGCTTACAGAATTTTTTTTTTTACAGAAATGTTAATATACATTTTTTTATGAAATAGTTTTTTAAGGTTTTAAACAAAATTAAAAGATTTAAAAAGCTTTAATATGCTTTTACAAATATTTAAACGACGAAAGTAGATAATATAACTTTTAAAAGTATTCATCAAATTAAAACCTGATTTTGTCTTATCTTAAAAATATGCCTGAAAAAAACAAAATAAATTCATTATTAAATGAATATGAATTAGTATGACTGGAAAGTCCTGGTAAGTACTGGAAAGTCAGACTCTCAAAGTCATTGCCGTATCATCGCAAACATTATCTGCGAAAAAAGTACTTACAGAAAAAAATGCTTTCAGAAATAAATTAATGAAATCCTTTAAATTATTTAAAGACTTTAATATGTTTTTACAAATATTTTAAGAGCATAATCGGATATTTTAATGAAACGCTCAAAGAGTCATTCATTTGGAATTTGTGATGGAGTTTGTATTTTTGAATGGCAACATTATTCGTTTGTTTACATCAGGTAATCGGATGATTAATCTGTTATTTTTAATTTAAAACTTAAAACATTATAACTGGATATGATATACATGTTTTATACGAAAATATGCTGAACAGACTTTTTTCAAGTAGAAGAAATTATAGTTTAGTGGTTATGTGTTAGCATATCTTTTTCAGTAAGCCTAACATGGCGTTTAACTACGGTCGACTCGCAGACCAGAGTGGTACAGCCCGGTACTGTTACAGACACTTTCTCGCCTTTGGATTTTATTATAAGTAAGATTACAGCAATTTACAATACTTTTGATTTGTTATACTAATCATTTTTAAGAAAAGAAAGAAATCATTCAGTGTAAATCAAGTCATCCCCCATACAAAGTACAGGGAGAAATAGAGCGAGGGTTTGTTTATATGTGTAGTGACGTCAGAACAGCTTTTATCACGTGACGCGGCTTTTTCCGCCACGACAAAAACTGCATTTTAAAAGTTAATTAATTATACAAATTTCCAATATAGGTAAAAATGGTATCAAATAGTTCGTATTTTTACTCTCTATCAGATGCAAGTTAAATTGAAAAACGTGCAATTTTCCCATTAGAAGAATTTAACCACGAGATGTAAATGAAGCGATAAATCTTAGAGTTTTAGCAAAAATAATTGTCATAAAACATTGAATACAGATGGTTTCTCAACAGAATAGACGAAATAATGTACTTCTAAATATTGCCTCAATGCAAATAATTTTTAACACACATTGTACACAAACGCTTTCTCATGCATGTGGATATGAGTATCATATTTTAATTTTCTTCCATTAGCCATACTTATGATCCAGTAGAACGTGAGCTTTTAAAGTTGTTTCCTGGAAAAATATTTTTGACACGTAACGTACAAATAGTTTCTCTTCTGTGTGAATGCGAAGGTGATATTATAAATTTTGCTTCAATGAAAATTGTTGTTGACATTCATTGCACATGTTACGTTTCTGTACTTAGTTTTGCATCAGTGTAGACATGAAGATGATATTTTAATCTTGACCCATTTGCAAATGATTCTAGACAAACATCACTAACATATGGTTTCTCACCACTGTTTACTAGAAAGTGCTCTTTTAATGTTGAATTTCTAGAAAATGATTTCAGACATACACTGCACACAAATGGTTTCTCCCCTGTGTGGACACGAAGATGAGATTTTTAATTTTCTTCTTTGGTAAATAAATTTTTCCATACATAACATACATATGTTTCCTTGCCTGTGTGAATTCGAAGATTACATTTTAATGTGGTTCTAGAAGTAAAGGATTTTTGACAGACATCATTATACAAATGGTTTCTATCCCGTGTGAGTGCGAAGGTGATCTTTTAAATGATTCTTCTGTGCAAATGATTTTGGACATACACTGCACACAAATGGTTTAACATCAGTGTGGACATCACATACAGATGGTTTCTCTATTATGTGGATGCGAAGGTGGGCTTTCAAATGAGTTTTCTATGCAAATGATGTTAAGCATTCACTGCACACAAGCGATTTCACAACAGTGTGGATACGAAAATGATAGTTTAAACTTGATCTTTACGCAAATGACTCTTTACACATCACATACATATGGCTTCTCGCCAGTGTGAATACGGCGGTGATCATTTAATATCTTTCTTCTAGAAAATGATTTTTGACAGACATCACATACAAATGGTTTTTCTCCTGTGTGACTGCGAAGATGTTCCTCATAATGTTGTTTCTGTCCAAATGATTTTTGACACACACTGCACACAAATGGTCTCGTATCTGAGTGGATCCAAAAATGATGATTTTTTAAAGTGTTCCGATGTGCAAATGACTGTTGACATATATCACATACAAATGGTTTCTCTCCAGTATGGAGTCGAAGGTGATCTTTCAAACTTGCTCTATGTGCAAATGCTTTCTGACAAACATCACATAAATATGGTGTCTCTTTGGTGTGGATTCGGAGGTGATTATTTAATGTGTTTTTTTTAGAAAAGGATTTCTGACACACATCACATGCAAATGGTTTCTCTCCTGTGTGGGTACGAAAATGATCTTCTAAATTTCTTCTCTGTGTAAATGTTTTTTGACATAGATTGCACTCGAATAGTTTCTTACCAGTGTGTCGTTGAAGATGAAGTTTTAAACTATGTTTATATGCAAAAGACTGTTGACACACATCACATACGAATGGTTGTTTTTCTGTGTGAATGCGAAGATGATCCTCTAAAAGTTGTTTGTGTGCAAATGCTTTCTGACACACATCACATACAAATGGTGTTTTTTTAGCGTGGATTTGAAGGTGAACTTTTAAAGTGTTCCTATGTGCAAATGCTTTCTGACATATGTCACATACAAATGGTGTCTCTTTTGTATGGATTCGAAGGTGACTTTTTAAAGTGTTCCTTTCTGCAAATGCTTTCTGACACACATCACATGCAAATGGTTTCTCTTTTGTGTGGATTCGAAGGTGACCTCTTAAAGTGTTCCTATGTGCAAATGCTTTCTGACATATGTCACATACAAATGGTGTCTCTTTTGTATGGATTCGAAGGTGACTTTTTAAAGAGTTCCTTTCTGCAAATGCTTTCTGACACACATCACATGCAAATGGTTTCTCTTTTGTATGGATTCGAAGGTGACTTTTTAAAGTACTCCTTTCTGCAAATGCTTTCTGACACACATCACATGCAAATGGTTTCTCTTTTGTATGGATTCGAAGGTGAATTTTTAAAGTGTTCCTTTCTGCAAATGCTTTCTGACACACATCACATGCAAATGGTTTCTCTTTTGTGTGGATTCGAAGGTGACCTTTTAAAGTGTTCCTATGTGCAAATGCTTTCTGACAGATGTCACATACAAATGGTGTCTCTTTTGTGTGGATTCGAAGGTGACGTTTTAAAATGTTCCTATGTGCAAATGCTTTTTGACACACATCACATACAAATGGTCTCTGTTTAGTGTGGATTCGAAGGTGATCATTTAATGTTCCTTTACGAGAAAATGATTTCTGACAGAAAACACAGACAAATGGTTTCTTTCCTGTGTGGATGCAAAGATGATCTACGAAATGCTGTTTCTGTATAAAGGATTTTTGACATGCACTGCATTCAAATTGCTTTTTACTAGTGTGGCATTGAAGATGATGTTGTTTTAAACTTCTGTTACATGCAAATGACTGTTGGCATACATCACATACAAATGGTGTCCCTCTTAAATGAATTTGAAGGTGGTCATTTAATGCGACTTTTTCAGAAAATGATCTTAGACATATATCACACGCAAATCGTTTAGTTCCAGTATGGATATGAAGATGATCTTCTAATTGTGTTTGGTGTTTAAATGTTTTATGACATAAACTGCACACATATCGTTTCTCATCAATGTCGATATGAAGAAGTTGATTAGTTTCTAAGGACATCTTATGAATCGTCATATGCACAACAAAATACAAATCTACAACTTTAAAAGTGCATATATTACTTTTCTTTATGAAAATTACCAGAAATAAACTACACAGAAAGTCATCAATCAAACATTAATATGTAGGAATCTTTAATTTTGAAGAATCTATAAAAGAAAGAAAATAATAATTAACAAAAAAATATTTTTAAGAGTATAAAAAGAATTAATAAAACAATTAGATTAAATCTGTGGCTGTTGGATTATGACGGTAACAGTGTATCTCGTTTCAAACCTGTTTCAGAAGCAGGCTAGTGATTGCTGTTACCTTATCATCCTCAGCCCTCCCCTCCTCACACATGTGGGATTATCTATGTGGTTATTGTTCAATTGTTGTTTTCTGCATATTTTGATCAAAAAAAATAATTAACTTTACATCACAATAATCGAATTTAACTGACATATAAACTATTGTGTAGTGCAGACAAGGGATGTTTGATAAACTTTTTACTAGAATGTTCACAATATGTGTTTGATATACCCTGTCATATTGTCTGATATACATAATTTTATATGTATTCTGTTTTTTATTGTGTTATAAATTTGAAAAGACACTAAATGATTTGATTTATTTTCCATAACTCTGTAAACTGGATAAAGCCTCCTCAATTGAAAGAGGTTTAGACAATGGTGTGGGTGGCTTGGTCCACAAAATCCTATTATTACCTCCAAAAATTTCATTTTATGAAAAATAACTTATTTTTGTACAACATTTATTTATTTTTATTGCATAAAATTTATAGTATGTTCATGTTTATTCAGATCTGGCCACTGAGTGTAAACTAATGATGCACAACACGTTAATATCTTATTATAGTATTAGTTTTTGGTAAAGTTGCTGTGAAGTACTATAATATATGTAGTGATTATAATAAAAGCCCAGGTTCAATAAAGTGAGTTTTCTTTCTGGATGTATTATAGGAAAGTTGGAGACATCATGGGTTTTTAGAGGTAACATAATTAGAAGTAAAATATCCTTGATACAGAAACGTGGGTGGTGCCCTGTTTATAGTATAGAAAGAAAGAGCCTGCATGTTTGCAGTCAGGAGGTCAGAGACGAAACTGTTTTCAAAAATATTATACCAATTATTCATTTTATGTTACCATCGTAAAGATTTGGCGAGAGAACGTGAAAAAAAATATCCATTAAATAGCAACGCTATATTTTTCAATTTATACATAAAAAATAAAATTAGCAACCATGAATCCCAGCCAAATAAAATATTTTCAATAATAATTATAACCCAGTAAGAAAAGGCAATTATTGTAAACTAGCCGATCCCGCGCAGAGTGTCTGCACTCTAGTGTCTACTCTTTTAAATACTATATGCATATTAGAATACACGAATTTCAGCATTATATGTGTAAATATCATACATAAAAACTTCTCCACTTAAGACTGGGTACTTTGAAATAAGAAATACACTGGCGAGAAAAATTAAAGGAACAACTATAAGAACTCATCGAACTTGAATAATTTTGCAGATAAGAACATGAAACTTGCACAGGTTCTTTATTTTGTCATGCCTGACATATATTCAAAATGCAGAACTGCCAATTTCTGCAAAAAATAAATTTACATAAAACATAGGACTGTGTGATATAAGAGGGGATAAGGAAATTGTACAGTTACAATATTTTAGAGAAACACAGGAAAATTCAATAAGGTGTGTGGTCACGCCTGACTGAAATGCAAGTTTTACAGCGATTTTCCATACTGTGGATTTGATTAACCAGGAGTGTTTCCGGTAACAATGTGTATTCAAGATGAATAGTACTCCGAAGCTCCTGGAGAGTGCTAGTTCGGGGTTGCCGAGATGCAAGTCGGCTTACTGGTGCGTCCCAAACATATTCTATCGTATTTAAATTCGTACAATATACAGGCTTCTCCATTCGCTGGATTCCTTCGCTGTCAAGATAATCAGTCACTAGTCCAGCACGATGAGGTCGCGCATTATCATGCATTAAAAGGAAGTTATTACCAATTGAACCCCTAAACAAGTTAACATGAGGATCAAGAACCTCATTTCTGTATATTTCAGCATTCACAGTTGCACTGGTAAAAATGTGTAGGTCAGTGTGGCCATTCAAAATGATGCCCATGATTCCAGGACCTTCGTATCGATGCCTTTCACGGATGTTTGCAGCCTTATTGTGTATGTTTTACTCTCTCCACATGGTAACACATCTGAAATCACTCTCCAAACAAAATCGAGATTCATCGGTACAGAGAACTCGGCTCCAGTCCATGGTACTCCAATGACAAGGATCTCTGCACCATTTTAACCGGGCGCATTTAGCTGTCGGAGTTAGTGGAATACAAAACATGGGTTTTCTTGTATACAGCCCTCTTTTATGCAGCCTGTAACTCACAGTAAATCTGGATAGTCCAGCTCCTGTTGCTGCAGCGAAGTCCTTTTCAATCTGAACTGACGTCAGTTGCCTGTTTCTTTTAGCAATCGTTGCCAAATAACGGTCCTGACAGTCTGTTGTGGCACGTTTTTAACCTTAACCTGGTTGTTTCCGTACATTACCAGTATCTTTAAACCGTTTCCAGATTCTTGACATGGCACTTTTGGCTAGTTTTAAGTCTTTACAGACCCCTGTCAGTGTCTGTCCTGCTTCCATTCTCCCTATCGCACGCCATTTATCACAATCGGTCAAATGTCTTCTGGATGACATATTCTACGTACTACAAGCGAAAATTTTATGCATATATACGTAAAATCCTTGAAATTAGACTTCAAATCACCCACATGTACTCCTTTTCAAACGTGCAGAAACAACGGGCTCAAAAATGGGCATATTTTTCTGTAGCAAAAGTTAATTCCATTGGACTACGTGATAACTTTAACATTGAGTTACCAACCAATCCCCTTTCATTGAAGTTCCCGCAATAGAATTCACATAAAGCACCTTTTTATGGTTGTTCCTTTAATTTTTCTCGAGAGTATATATATACGTCATAAGATATGGACACCATTTAGCAATATGAAATCCGAGGCATTTTTTCAGCATCGTGCATATAAAAACTTTTGCATGCACAGAATAGTTGCTGGATACTCTTTAAAATTAAAAAGTATATACATATTACATTGAAAATATCTACACCATTCACAATTAGGAAAAAATATATATATATTTTTTTTTCTGCATTGAAAACGTCTTGACTTCAATTCAATTGACAAATTGTTTGTCACTGTTGGCTCGTCCTTTAAGCTTTTGAGGTGTCACCGTTAAAAAATCAATGTTACTGAAAAGTTGCTGCACTGGATCTTGTATATCTGGATAGCAAATTGAGGGCAACTGAATAGTTTTTCCACTTTGACATTCGCCAACCTGTAACAGCCAACTTGCTAACTCTCTCTCTGTTTGGAGAGCACGCATATTTTCTGTAAGTTGCATAGTGTAAAATCTTCTCTTCTTTGTGCAACTTGAAACTGTTGATGATCTTGAACCTCTAAAAATGACAGGTAGGTCTGACTTGACGGAAATCTCCACCCAATAAGATTATTTTATTCATTTATTATTATTTGTTATTATTTATTTGTTATTACTCAATCCATATGAAAAAAAAAATGTGCATCTGTAACATTGACGTCATAATGATGCAGACAACAATGAGATTAAAAGTGCATAAGGTACAACAATGGAGTTAATGCTTTAATTAATAACAAAATGGCACGTTTCTTGGTTTGATTTCACACTTTATTTTCTTTCCGTTTTAGAAAGTAGCTAGTTTTATAAAATAAATAAGAAAAGCTACTGGCCAATTTTTACAAAAATTGTATTTTCGGATGCAAAAAATTTTTTTTACATATGTTTAGTGATTTTTAAATCAATACCTCAAATACTTTTCTTAATATTCGCAAATTAGTGAAAACAAACTTCTCGTTGCCATAGGCAATTGATAAATAATCGCGATTTCTGTGCCACGTACGATAGCGTAATATATATATAGATAGTGTTGATGCTGATTACTGGATTAATATTGACAGTTACTAATTTTTGTAATACTGCGAGAACGTTATATGTATTGAAAATAAAATTAATGAGTATATTTTGATATTAAGTGATTTATATTAGGCATATTACAAAACAACTTTTACCATTATTAATGACATGAATATGACTGAAGATGAAACATTAATCATCAGAAACGGTTTTAATGACTTGAAACTATGAACCGTGGAGGAATAAGTTATTAAGTTTTTTTTATACTGTCATTATTATTATTATTTATTCTTTTCCAACGTAAATTGTGTTACAGATAGTATTTGCATTTAAAAATGAATTTGACAGGAGATAATGTAATAACTTACACATGATATAAGAATTTAATTATCTTCTTTAATTTATTTATTTTGCAGGAGGAGTGTTTATGCTCATTTATATTTTTTTATGTGGAATAGGAAAGAATATTGTTTAAACGCAATTGATATACTTTAATCAATGAATAGGAATTGGAAAGGTTTGTAATAAAGTTAAATGATATAATTTTAAACTACGAGGGTCGTTTTTTTATCAATCTTCGATCGAGTCGCCAAACAGCCAGACGAGCAATGAGACTTAAGGAAGCACAGTGGACAACTGCCCATCTCCCTAATTACAACCTCTTCTATTACCGACACCAGCTCATGATTTTACGATGAGAAGTATGCATGTAAGCATGGCTGGTACTATTGATGCTCCTGTCAACTGCTGGTTACATCCCAAACAGCACACACCCATCTATAAGACATCTACAAGCTGTAAACCCAAGAAAACCGACACATCTATAAGAAGTCTACAAATATCCATGATACACCCTTTTCACCTCTTATGGAGATGTTATGTGTGATCTCTCTGAGTTCTATTAGACGTCCAAGATATCCAGGTAGTCTATGAGACCACGTCTATAAGACATCCAAGCATAGATCACTTTTCGACATGCAATATGTCTTATAGCCGTGCTTAAGACTTGGATTGTAGATATCCAGGGACATCTGATATGCGTTTATAAGACGTCTAATGCATGTCTATTTATTGATACTCAGTACTTCTTATAGATATACTTAAGATATCCAAGAAATTTCATCAGAAATACAGCCTTAGGGCAAAAGTATTGAGCACCCCCATATTTATAATATATTTGGTAAAAATAATAGATCGATACAAATATTAAATTGTATACAATTAAGAATTTTCTTTAAAAAATAAGTTTTTTATTTTTTTTCAAAGATAGCAAACGCATAACTCATCTTTTAATGAAGCTATTTTCTTTAAAAAACTTTTTTTTTAATTAAATTTTGTTGTTCTGTTAAGCCAGTTAATAAATAATCAAGAAAATAATTATTGTAAGAAAAGACAAAATGAACTTAGTCTTCAAAAACGAAAATAAAGAAAGCTTATGTAAAAAAAAAAAAAAAAAAAAAAAAAAACATTTATATGTAATTTTTATTATTTTATTTTTTAACATGTGTTAATAACAAAAATAAATTTTAAGAAATATTTATGCTGCTGAAGAGATCTTGGCATTTCAGGCAAGAAATATTTCAATTTCCATGATGATCTGTTAACTTATGACATAACAATGAAACTTCCAGAAAACAAAGTAATTTATAGTTTTGAAAAAGTAGGTGTTTAAAGAAAATGACTTCATTAAATGACGAGTTGCTTGTTAACCGTCTTCTTTTTTTTTTTTTTTTTACAAACCATAAACTTAAAAAGAAAATTCCTAAATTATATGCAGTTAAATATTTGTATATAACTATTACTTTTACAAATATATTAAAAATATGGGGGTGCTGAATACTTTCAGCCAAGACTGTATTTCCAATGAAATGACATTGTTTCCTTGCATGTCTTAAGTATATCTATATGAAAATTAGAATAATTCTTGCAGAAAATGTTAAAATATAATGGAATTTGTCTTCAACAATGAAAATAGAGAAATCTTATTTTTAAAATATACTTTAAATTTATATGTTACTTTTATTATTTTAACTTTTAATATCTGTTAATAAAAATTATACAAGTTTTAGGAAATATTTTCATTGATGAAGATAAGTGATTTATATACTTTGGCTTTTCCGGTAAGAGTTATTCTAATTGTCATGATTACCTATTAACTTGCATAGCACAACAATTGCTATACTATGAAAGTTTCAATTCTGAAACTTACTGAAAAACAAAGCAGTTTAGTTTTTAAAAAAACTCATTTTTTAAAGCAAATTGTTTAATTAAAAGTCGAGTTGTTAGTTTGCTGTCATTTTAATTGTAATAACTTAACCATTAAAGACACAGACAGCAGTTGTGAATTCTAAAATAATTGTGTCACTTGCGCTTCATTTACTCTCTTCCTAAACATCCTTCAATGTTGAAGTTCAAAATTTGTTCTACTTTTTCATTATTTTTATCAGTAAGTCTCCACTGATGTACAAAATACACCACCATTGAATTTTTATAAACTATATTTTCTTTCTTAATTAAACATTTTTTTTATATAAATGCGATATCTATTACTTGAATACTATTACTAAACATCAGACACTACGACTAATATTCAGGCCCCTGCTGGCACTTAGGAATACGTGCCCTTGCACCCTCTGCCTGAACCACCCTTAATGATGGCACATGATTTAATATGAAAGTGCCAACATAACCCTCTGTCCACCGCCCTTTCAAGACATCCAGCATGGGCCTGCTAACACTTTGAAATAAGTTATGATAAAAATACGAGGGTGCTTAATAATTTTGGTAAAGACAACTGTAGATAAAAATACTAAATGTTTCATTCCAATAATATCAGTATATTATTCCCCCCCCCCCCCCCCCAAAACGAATGTTTTGCAATGTTCTGCAACGAACCTTCAACTGATCACAAATGTTCTGTGGGAATAAAAAAATAAAACAGAGATTTTCTTGTATTTTGTATATGTAGGAGTGCGATTTCATCTTGTATAGAAATGCTAAAGACATTTCGTAAAACGCTAACACACACAAAAACCAAAGAAATGACGAATTTCACAATTTTACTCCGATCGAATGACGAATTTCGCTTTTTTCCCCCCTCGTAATAGACGATTTTTGCAATATTTTTGAGATTTTTCTCTCTGGTAACTGGCGAATTTCACTTTTTTTCTCAGAACCAATCATCGAACTCCGCAATTTTTTTCCCACGACTAATTCGAAAATTGCGAGATATTTTCCAATACTTCACTGATGAATTTCGCATTTTTTTTTTATCCGCGACTGATTGGCGAATTTTAAATATTTTCTTTTCACTGACTGGCAAATTTGTTCAGCTCTTTCTTAGGACCAATGGGCAAAAATTGCATTTATTTTTTTATTATTTTTTTTTTATTCAAGCGACTAATATCCGAATGTCTTGATTTTTTTTAAAAATCCACAACTGATTGTTAACTTTTGCGATATTTTCTTTATTGATCGATAAATGTTGCGGATTTTCTTGTGACAGAATGGAAAAAATTGTGGGTTTTTACAAGACTGATTGACGAATTTTGTGATTTTTTTTCTGACAATCCACCGATTAATTTAGTTTTTTAACCTGCGACTGATAGGCGAATTTTGCATTATTTTCTTTTTATCAATTGGAAAATTTTGTCGCTTTATCTTGGAATTGATTGAAAAAAATCGAGGGATTTCCCAAAACTGATCAACTAATTTAGTGGGTTTTTTTTTCAGCTGTAACTGATAGCCAAATTTTGCAATATTTTCTTTCTGCCGATTGGAAAATTTTGCAGTTTTTTCTTGTGACCAATTGGAGAAAATTGCGTTTTTTTTTCGCTACTGATTGACGAATTTCCCATTTTTCTCGACAATTTACTGACAAATTTCATGGTTTTTACCCACAACCGATTGAGAAATTTTTGTGTTTTTTCTTGGCAAAAAACATGAAATTTCAATCAAAAATCCTTCGGTTGATAAACATATTTCACATTTTTTGACCCGCGACTGATAGGTGAATTTTGCAATATCTTCTTTCTACAGGATGGCAAATTTTGTCACTTTTTTACGACTGATTGGTAAAAGTTGCCGGGTTTTTATGTGACTGACCGGTGAATTTCAGATTTTTTTCCGATGATCAACTGACAAAATTCATGTTTTTTTTTTAAACTGCAGCAGCTGAAGAACTTCACGATTTTTCCCCATGATCGACTGACAAATTGTGTGAGCTTTTCCTGCGACCAATTAATGAATTTCACAATCTTTTTCAACGAACAATTGATGAAGTTTCTCTGGTGATTGACAGACAAATTTAGTGCTTTTTCAAATGAATGAATAGTGAATTGTGTTGAAAATGAGAATTTGAAATGTTCTGCAGAGAAGTTCATTGTTCTGCGATGTATGTCGCACTCTTAAGCATATTCTGCTTTGGGGACTGTTGCCATATTTATATTGGAATATTTTTATCAAAGCATAGACTAATTTTTTTTAATATTTCGAATGAAATATGTCTGCTGTAATTCACTAAAATCTCATAGCTAAATTAAAAAATCTACCATATTTACTCCTGCATAATGCACACATTTTTACAAAAATTTCAGGTCTAAAATCCAGTATACACATACATGATACACTGAATATTTCTAATTGTATACATCAAACCATACACATTTTCACAAAGTATATATACATATTGCAGAAACTTTATTTTATGATATTTTAATAAGAGAGCAAAATATATATGAGCACATACAAAAGTAATTTAGATTTGAGAAAAGATTGTAAATCATGATTTCTACAGATTTTTTTTTTTAAGTTAAAATAACATGGTACACATTATACACAAGTAAATATGGTATTTAAAATCAGTTTGATAATTTTATCTTGTGAGAAATTTCTAAATCCTCCAGTATTTTGCAACAAGAGGCTAATAGATTTGTTATTTCTCCCATATTATTTAAATTTAACAAATCTTTCTTGCAGAGGATAAAGACTTTTGGTAGATAAATTTTTCTTGGGAAAAAAAGAAATCTTTGTGATAAATGTCACACATACATTACACATCATGCATAAAATCTTCAATTTTTCATACCAATATTTTAGAATATTTTTTTCTTTATTTTATCATATAATTTCTTCAATTAAATTAGGCAAAGGATTCCATTTGTAAATACTAGTAATCAGATTCAAAATTATGTGTGGGACGCTCGTCGCAAAGTTGTTAACACAAATTAATAAATTTCTTATTCTGTTTATTTTGATAAAATTATTAGACAAATGTTTTAAAATCTATTTTGCATATTGAACTAATTTTAAATTTTTTTTTATCAGTACAAAAATGTTATTCCAATTAACTCACTGTATGAAAGAACCACTCAGAATTATTTTTTAGTCAATGTCTGCCTACATCAAAAACTTATTTCAATTATGTGAGCTTCAGATACAAAGGGAAATTTACAAATTGATTGCTACCTCAATTTTGCATTTTTAGAAAAACAAGAAAAATTTTAAGTTTTAAATATTGCAACATGATTAAGATTAATACTAAAAATTATTGCATGCTTTCTCATTATCATATCATTTTTGAAACATGTCAGCTCTACTACTCAATAAAAGTTTTAATAAAAATGATGTAAGTCTTTTTTTTCCTTATCAGCAATATTAGTAACTAGGTGACAGTACTATGTGGTACAGAATATAACTATAACAGAAAAAGGAAAAAAAAAAGAAGTGACTTTATTTTATTTGAAAAAAAAATCTTTGGAACAGGACAAAATTCTTATTATTCTACTCCATTATCACTGCAATAGTAAGAGCTGATTTCTTCGAGCAGCACCTATAATAAAATAATAACACTGTTTTACTACATAACATTTTACGAATCACACAAAATGACATTTTATTATATGAAAACTGAATTAATCTTCAATGAAGCAATTGTAAGCCCCCCCCCCCTCCTCCTTAATTTTTTGCATGTGATTTCTAGTGATGGGCATAATGAATGATTTTGATATTTGAATGAATCATTCAGGCATGCACAAAAGCATAGTTGTCAAGGCTCTTAAAATTCTTTTTGTTTTACAAAAGTTCTGGTTTTAATTGATCAAAAATAGCAAGAAAGTAAACAGCAATGCTTTTGTGTATGCCGGGATGATTCATTTCAATAACAATCATTCATTATGTCCTTCGCTATTGTTATTCTTAATTTTTAGGGTTACGTACTTAAAAAATAAAAACGGAACCATTGTATATTGAAATACAAACAAGATAACAAACAAATATTGAAATGCAAACAAGAAATTTCAAACTAACACTCCCATAGGATTAACATTAGCCCATGTGACTAGCACAGACTCTTGACTATGGAAGATTTGGAATCAAATGATTTTTCCATTATCCCGTCGACCACTTTTCAAGAAAAATTAATTATCACCAAACAGTAATGCCAAATAAACAAATGGAAGAATGTTGCCATTGGAATGTCAAAATAAATACAATAAAAAAATCTGGAAAAGCCCCACTCACCTAAGTGTCAACTATCAGTAAATTTAAACACAAAAAAATTACAATATAAATGAAAATAGAAAAAAAAAATCTTGGATATTCATTTATTTACATTACTTTTTTTAATTATCCTTCTCGGCTGGTGAATATAACGTCAGTTGAAATTGATGTATTGCACTTAACTATGCAACATAACATTTTTTCAATGCATTTTCTCTTTTAATATCATGGTGCAGCAGTTTAAGGACACAATTATTATTTTAAATAACGAAATAACTACTAAATCAGTTCATTTTAAAGATTATATTTAATTAAACAATAACAAAACATCACCATCAAAAATGAAAAATTCTTACATATACTGCTTTTTACTTTTAAAATTGTTGTGGATTAAAACTTAATAATTTATATTATTAATAAATGAAATTAGCATATATAATACTTGAGAGCATCCATATTTAGTTAGTAATCAGTATTCTAATGTCTTATAAAAATATATTTCAATATGTTTTTTTTTTACTAAACAATTATAAAACTCATGCCAGATAAGTCCATATGATGAGATTAAATTATGAAATGATCAACGTTGAAAGAGGAATTAGGATGAATATATAATATTTGAGGAGATTTTAGTAGATGTAAGTGTATAAAAAAAGAGAGAACAGTTAAAAAAAAAAAATAATAAAACTTGTTGAAATGAAAAGCAAATGTTATTCATATTACTGTTTTTAACAGTGGAAAATGGTAATTTTATTAAATTGTTGTATGTATGATTTTAAAGATATGAGAAATATTAAAACTTGCCTATCAATAGTATAGGTGCAGATTCCCAAAATTTGGAAGGAGTCAGTGGCTCCTAAACCCAAAAAATCCAGTGGCCACAATTGTAAAACAAACGCATAAAAACAATAGTGTTTATATGGGGTAAAAAACTAAAAAACTCAGGAATTCAAAGTGCAAAGTAATTTAATATAAACACATGTACAACAAAATTTGAATATTAATTAAATCTTAAATCATGTACAGTCAGAAGATAAAGTTGGGCAAGATACAGTTTAAAAAAATATGTATAAGCTAGGCAATCATGATAGCGGGGAATATCAGAAAAATAATATTTCTTATTTTGATTTTGCCAGACAAAAGAACATATGAAAGAAAATCCGAATTTGTGAGATTATTTTGCCGTATAAAAATCGAAACACACAATTTGTTGTGTATATATATATATATATATATATATATATATATATATATACACACATCACAGTCTATGTAATATTATCAGATTCAAACTGTTACGAATAACATTGCTATTCGAATATATTTAATAGTTTGCTGTGCTAAACAGATCATTCTGAAATGTTATTAAAAGATAATAATAAAGTTTGTTATGTGTTTTGGTCTTAATCATTAAAAAAAATATCAACATTTCACGATGGGGACTGCGAATACCAGAAATTGATTACTTTTAAATCACATGGCAACTTAAACGCCGAAAGTTAGTGGCCACAGCAAAAAAATTAGTCGCCATGTGGCGACTGGCGACCGTGAATCTGCACCTATAATCAATAGCCCCAGTAACTAATTTGTGTGTGTATCAATCTACAGCAAAACAAAATATATCTATGACGCAACAATGTCTACTATCACAAGAAATAATAGTAACCCATTAAATAAGAAAAATTTTCAATTACAAAGAAAATACAGTAAGAAGATAACAGTAATCCAATGACAAAGTAAAATTTTTTAAGTACAGTATTTTTTAAGCTATTAGATTAATCTTCAAAAATCTGCAATGCCCACTGTCATGTTGCATTATTTCTACTAGTGGGTTAATAGCCTTTAAAATTAGTTGAGTAATAAAATATGTAATTAAACAACTGTTGTCCTATTTAATTATTTAAAGAAGTAAAACTGAAAAAAAAGTGTAAATTAATCATAATAAAAAAAAGCTTTTATTTTAAAAATATAGCAATAGTTAAGCACTAAGTATGCCTTGTTAAAATTTAGGTAACATATTTACAATTCTGACTCAAATCACCAGTCTGCTATGTGTTATTCCAATATTAATGTCTTCATTATTGAGAAATTAAGTTATTTATTAAATCCTAACTCAATAAAAAGTCTTTTAAATTAGTTAAAATATACTTAAAAATCTACAGTTTATAAATAAATTGCTTCAACGTATAAAAGCCAATTTTGACCAAAAAAGGCCAATTTTGGCCAAAAAAGCCAGTTAAAACCAATAAAAGCCGCTGGCCTGGCTTTTATTAATTTTAGCCGGCTTTTTTGCAACCCTGCTTATCAAGTTATAAGTGCTTCTGGTCATGTGGCGACACTTTTTCACACTTTACTGCCAACCACCTTGGTAATTTGGTTGAAAATGCCGACTTTGACAATCTTTTGTAAAAGATCTGCCTTTACTAAAAAATTGAAATCGTGTTTAGATTACATAGTTTCTGAATAAAAACACCTACCAATTTCATGCATTTGTAAGCAAAAATGAATTAAAAAATGTGTCATAAAGTAGCCTGTTTGGATTTGAGAACAGCCTTAATGGTGCCAAGTTGCACTTATTAAAATACATCAATTGGTTGCAAACCAAATTACAGAACTTTCCACTACATCACACATACATATGAATACATCGATGATACATAATTAATACATACATGATTTCACAAATAAATGAGTGAAACGCTTAGCAAAATGCTGGCATGCAGTTAATACGAAAGTACAGAAACAAAAATACATGCAAAATATAGAAATCTCATGCTTATACATGTTTTGAAGATACGACATGATGAACTTTAAATGTTTGTTTTCTATGTTTAAAAATTTACAAAATCCTTTAAAGTTAATAATCTTAACTTTAGCAGCTTCTCCTGCTACACCATAGTTACGGATTAAGAAATACATAAAAAAACAAGTCAGTTTTATCTTTATTTTTTAAAACTCAGAAATTCATGTATATAACTTATTTTTTTCTGTTTTTTTTTTTTTTTTTACTCTTGGTTCTCAAATGATCTGCTCAACAACACGAAACTTTCTGACTCATTTTTAAACACAAAAGCATAAAATTGGCAGGTCTGATCATGGAAGGGATTTGGAATCTAAATGAGTTTTCCATTTTTTTTTATCAATAAATCACTTATCGAGTTATAAGTGATTTGTGTCATGTGATGACATGTTTCTGACCTTTTTTGTGCTGCAGCATTGGAAATTTGAAAAATGGAAAACGTCTTTCAATTACAAAATTTCTGAATAAGAATACCTGTAAATTTCATGCGTTTCTGAACAAAAAAAGAATTAAAAAAATAAGTCATAAAGTGAGCCGTTTGGATTTGGACCTTAAGAGAAAAAAAATATTTTTGATGTGTTACATTATACATTAAATATTATGTTAAAAAAAATTAGGTCTTGTACTGTTATTTTCCAAAGTATAAACTTCTAAGATTTATAAATTATACATTAGTAAATAAATTGCCATTTATATCTCTCTTCCCACTCTGCTCCAAAAAATTTGAGTAAAAACATAAGATCTGATATTTAAAATTAATCTAGAATTTCATAATGCAATCTAGTGTAAATTTTGCAATCTCATAACAAACTAATTATTCTAAAACACAAGGCATTTTTTAATAAAAAATATACTAACCAAATATTCATGCAAGTCTTCCTGTCTTCAAATGTTTGTGATGGTGTGTTTCAACTGGGAGTCTAAAAAGATTCAAAGAAAGTTTCATTAGTATTCAGCAACATCTATTATAGTTAAAATGTGACTGTTTATATTTCACACCAACTTTTCTCAAAATGATTAATTATGGGTTTTTCTTTTTTTTTTTTTTTTTTTGGGAACAATTATTCGCAAAGATCCAAGGATGTCAAACTCAAGAAATCTCAAATTTTAAATCAGTTTGAGTTATTAAATTTTAACCAATAAGAAATTTCTTTTTAAAAAAAATTATTACGCATGCTAAACATCTTGAATCAGACATACTCATCCTTTTATTACCGCGGGCCGCAAACGTATATTTGCGACGTTAGGTGGGCCGCAACACATACTTGTATAGTAATGTAAATATCAAAAATATATAGATTTCTATAGCAAATGCCCCCCCCCCCCCCGTTTTTTCCCATCTCAAAAAATGCCCAACACGCCTAAAGAAGTATTCACTTCAAAAATATAATTTAAGTAACATTTATTACAAGGACAAAGCCATTTTATAACATTAAAATAAAATACAGCAGCAAAAACAGAAAAAGAAAATCCATCCAGAAGATTAAACAATCCTTTTTTCATCAGGGGTGGGACTCTCATAACTTATTTCTATCCTTCCTCTGAGATTAAATCCTAGAAGGAGCAACAGTTTGGTTTATTTACGTTTATTTTTATTGCGAGAATGAAATCGAAGTTGCCAAGAAAGCGATCACCGCCAAAACAGACAGTTTCTAAAGCGCCAAATCCGTGCTGATCCTGGGACTGGCTTTTCAACAATATAACAAAGGAATGTACTCTCTAGTAGATTCCTTCTCTGAGGTCTCGGATCGCACATAAAAGGTCGCCAGGCCACATGCCCGCTTGTTGAGTATGGCTGTCTTGAATAGTTTAGTTTTAATACCTTCTGAGTCCCTTCAGTACTGTTTTGATTTTTTTGTCTCTTCCTTTCACTCCGATTTTTCAGATTTGTGAGACCTGAAGTATGCCGAAATTACAAATTTATTCTTTTATTTAAATTTTTGAGTCAAAAACCTCAAATGCTACATTGATATGTAAAATTTTATATTAAATATCACACATATTACATGAAACAGTACAACATTACATGCAATGTTTAAAAAGTCTTTTACTGTATATCAATAATTAATATTTAGTAAAATATTACTGATATGTGCAAATTTTAACTTAATTTTGCGATATTTACCAGCATCCTATTGGCGAATTGAGCAGTTTTTTCCTGGCAACAAATTGACGAATTTCACGTTTACTTCCTGTAACCAACTGACAAATTTCGTGATTATTTTCCTCCTACCAATTGACAAATTTTGCTTTTTTTTTGGCTACCGATAAACGAATTTCTCAAATTTTTTCTGCACCTTACAAATGAAACCGGCATGTTTCTTTTTTAGGTGCGTTCGTAATTATATAAATACGTAGCACCTATAGTCGTCGTTTGGTCCGTCCGTCTGTCTGTCTGTCCGTCCGTCTGTCTGTCTGTCCGCATATAACAACGCAAAAACTACCCAACCAAATGGTTTGCAATTTAAAATATATTATCTTTGCAGAATTTTGTCGAGACATTTCAAATTTTATTAAAATCGAATCAAAACTTTAGGAGATATTAATAAAAATATTTATTAAGAAATTTGAAATTTTTTTTTTAATCGGTGCTTTTTTGTTAGAGGAGCTTCCGAAGTTTAATCGTCAAGCGACCGAGATACTTATTTTAATACAGAAATTAATCTGCAGACGATATAATTCATTTCACAGAATTAAAAATCATCAAGATCTGAATATTTATATAACTAGCTGATACATATATATCTGAATATTTATATAACTAGTTAAGATATTTGTATGAACAGTGTCATAAAATATATACTTAACTAGCTGTTTAACCCGTTCTACACACGGGATATCATGAATTTAATTCTAAAACGTGCGTACGAACGCACCTCGTTTGTAACATTTGACGTACAATTTCCAACTTGTTTTTTTCTTTTTCACACACGACATATTGAAGAATTTCACGTTTATTTCTTGTAACCAACTGATGAATTTCGAAAATGTTTTCCTGCGATTGAAGAAATTTGTGATATTTTCCTGCTACCAATTGACAAATTTTGCATTTTTTTGGCGACCGATAAGCGAATTTCTCAAAATTTTCCCCACACCTTACAGGTGAAACTCACATGTTTGTTTGTTTTTTTTTACACGTGACTTGATTGATGAATTTCACGTTTATTTCCTGTAACTGTAACCAACTGACAAATTTCGCGATTGTTTTCCTGCAATCCATTGAAGAAATTTGTGATATTTTCCTGCTACCAATTGACAAATTTTGCTTTCTTTTGGCGACCGATAAACGAATTTCTCATTTTTTTTCTGCACCTTACAGGTGAAACTCACATGTTTCTTTTTCTTTTTTTTTTTTACACGTGACATATTGACGAATTTCATGTTTATTTACTGTAACCAAATGACGAATTTCATGATTCCTTTCCTGCAATCGATTGAAGAAATTTGTGATCTTTTTCTGCTACTAATTGACAAATTTTGCCTTTTCTTGGTGACAGATAAGCGAATTTCCCAATTTTTTTTCACGCACCTTACAGGTGAAACTTGCATGTTTCTTTTCTTTTTTTTTTTTTACATGCGATTGTGGTCAAATTTCATGATTGTTTTCACGACTCATCGGCAAATTTTGCTATTTACCTGCAATAGCTTAACAAAATTTATAATTTCCCCCCCAACGAGTACAAATATTGGGAAATTTTTGTGCGATATTTTCCCGCAACCTTTTGGTGAAATTCGCGACAGTAAATTTTTGCAAACCCAAAATAATCAGGGCACTTTTCCAGCTATATAAAAATGGGCAGAGCGCATTTACAACTATAAAAAAAAAAAAAACAGGCAGGGCGCTGTACCCTCTTGAAAACGCCTTGGGAAAACACTACAAGGGTCGATTCAGACAAAATTTGGAGCCTATTTAGGGCCCCTTCACAAAATTCCTTTTAACAAAATTTCCCCCTTTCATAAAAACTTACTATTTAGAGGAGACTGGTACTACTTTTTCAGTTAAATTTTTTTTCTCTTTAACGGACAAACCGGGTGCATCCCTGCATGAAAATATTTTTGAATATTCCTTATACCTTTATACATTCATCATAATTTTCTCATAACATAGTTTTCAATACATTTTTCAAAATAAAATTTTTTATATGCACCCGTAAATTGGACCAGTGTGCCCCATTTCTGGGGCACACTGGTCCACCCACCGGGGCACAGTGGACCGCTGTTAGGCATTATCTGAAATGCAATATAAATCTATTTTTCATTAATCTAATTCTTTTTTATTTCCCTTTATCTGCAAAATAACATAGTAATATAAATTTACAAGTAACATTTTGAAAAAAAAAATATATATATATATTATTATTATATTTTGAAAATAACAACAGATTAATACAGGAACAATTGCAATTTAGTTGAAGTTATTACTTAAGTACAAAAAAATCAGCGCACATTAAAATTTGCAAATGAAATTCCAAAATACTTATGAGTAAGATTGAGCCTGGAATTTTCCTGAAATACTTTCGGGTCTGGGAGCAATATTATGAAATCATTGACATCAACAATAGATTCATCTACAGTTTTGGGAAAAATAAACTGATTTCCATGCAATTTGCATCTCATGAATCTTACTTGAATAGAATCATCACCAATTAGACTACAGTTATATTTATCACAGGCAGTAAATACAAAACAAAATATTTCTTACTATGTTAAATAAATTGTTATTTTTCTTTGTTTACTTTATTTTACAGTTAAATAACTTCTTTTAAACAATATTTCTTTATAGAAAATAAGCAATTATTAAATATTTTGAACATTCTGCATTACATGAGCAGAGTGGATTGTGGACCACTGTGCCCCATGTTGAAATTCAATAAATAATCATATTAATATTGTTTATAGCTTTCTTTTAAACATATTAACTTTAAAGTTAAATAAAAACAAGTATCTTAGCTTTTCAAAACAGCTGCTTTATAGGATTTATCTACAACCTTTAATTACTAAAAAAATTTAAATATAATGTTGAAAAATTTTACTTTTAGAAGATCAAAACAACCAATTAGGATAAAATAGTTCAATCTGAGCTAAACATATTTTCTGAACGTTATAAATAATCAGTACAGTGCTGTTGTCTATTAGGATAGAAGAGAAGCTTAAAATTTTTTTAAATAAACAAAATATTAGGGGGTTGGTCCACTATGCCCATAGGTCCAGTGTGTACCAGTCTCCCCTATTATTTATTATTCTTTGACTTTTAAAATGTGTAATTTGCAAACAAACAAGTTCACCAGAGAGGAAAACTTCAGCAAAAGTATTTTAAAAAGTTTGTTAATAAACGCTTGGATCGAATTTGAGTAGCTGGATTTCGACTTTCATTACAAAATGTTATTTTTCACAAAAATATAATAAAATTTTACAAAAATAACCTTTACTTTTCACAAAATGGGCCCCGCAAAAAAAAAAAAAAAAAAAAACCTGCATTGACCCCTGCACTATAACAGTTAATTTTCTTGTTACTTTAAAAAAATAAGCAAATAAATAATGTAAAAGTTATTTAAATATGATTCTATTTCTTAATTTTTCTGAATATTTTTATTTATTGACAGTTAAAAATAAAAGTTATCTAGGGTTTTAAAAATATTTTAAAAAGCATTTTCTTTAGATATTGAGCAGTATGACTAAATACTACATACTGAATATTCGGTGCATCCCTAATGGTTAATACACAAGTACCAAAAGATTAGTATCAAAGTGATTTGAAAAAATATACTTAAGCATAAATATCATATAATACACAATTAATATATATATATATCTTTTACTGGGTATGTAAAAAAAAAAAAAAATGTGTCGGAACACAAGTTAAACAATGACAACAAATGAAGAAAAAAATGTAAAATTTAATACATATAGGATCAGAATTTTAATTGTTATACAATGTTCACTCTAGAAAGTAAAGGGCAGGTTGTTAGAAAATAATAACAGCACAAATGAAGCAGAAAACAGTCATTGTTCAGTGAAATTGGGCATTACTGAAAATGGGCAAGAAAAAAAAAATTATTGTGTTGAGTAACGATAAAAAAAAAAAAAAAGGAATAGACGAGATACTGTCACGCACTGAAGTTTGGTGACTTTTTGATTAGCCAAGCCCATGCCAAACCAATAATTTAAATACAAGCATAGTAGCCAACTTAGGGGATTTTTTCCTTTAAAAAGGAAAAAATCCCCTAAGTTTGGCAACTATTTTCCTTTTTATAACTGATTAAAGAAATAAACTGTGTGAGTGTAAGACATCATAGCCAAAAACAGTACAATATTTATTTAATAATCTCCTGTTTTTATTAAAGAAAGAAGGAAGGTCTATGATTTTTTGCAAGCTTTTGGATACATTAATTTAGAAATACTCTGGTATTGGGGAAGATTTTAAAAAGAGACCTCTGGATATAATTAAGGATGCATTTCGATATTTTAAAAAGGGTACGGTGCATTTTGCTAATTTTAGAGCAGGCAGGATGCTGCGCCCTTAAATATTGGTCTAGAAGGGACACTAAATTATAAATAAATACAGGGGAAAAAAAGTAATTTTTTAAACAAGAATTACATTATTTATAGTATTAGTTTTAGTCTTAGCAAAATTTTATATATAGTTATTTTAGTGTAATTCTAAATTGTATGATAAATAATACACGAAACTGTTAACCCCTTTAAGGGCAAAGTATTTCAGTTGCAAATATGTTCAAAACTTTTTTTTTTTACCCTTTGAAATCTGAATTTGTCAAATAAATTCATTTAAAAATAAATAATGGCTATTTTTTCCGTTCATGTACATCGTAAAATCTAAATATTATTCGAAAGTTCTGATAAATATTATGGTTTAGTGCATAAATAATCTAACACTGGCGTTCAAAGGATTCAGTGGGGTCAGGATTCATAATGGTGATAAACAAAACAATGTGTAGTTCATTAACACTCAATTACTACTAAAAACAATTACATTATTGCTTTCGTTGTACCTGTGAGATTATATTTCTGCATTTATACAATTTATACAGCGACATTTCGGATGTATTTTTCCTTTTAAACACAATATATATATGACTGATGAAACTTATCGTAACATTAAGCCTAAATCTTGTATATATGTAAGATACAAGAATTTAGTAATTAAGTGTTATATAAACTACACAGGAAAGTAAATAAAGAAATGAATAACTTACCTTTTACAAAAGTTGTCAGTATAATTACATCCAAGATTGCCGCTGTATACAAAATAAACAACAGCCCCAGCCGCGGCGAGAGTGTCTTCAAACGACCTTTGACTTTCTGTTCCCGCATGCGCGCAGTTGCATTGAAGTAGGAGTACTTTTTCCATAAGATGAGCATAATACGTGTTATTCGCAAATCCATTGGATGAATCGAAAAGTATTTCCATTGGAGGTTGAAAAAAGCATTTCCTTTAGACGTCGAAAAAGTGATAGATATAATACGTCTATTGCAGGTCATAGACGTCTAATAGAAATCTAAATGAGAAATGGCTTATAGACATCTATTTGTTTAATGCTATGCATATCTAAAAGATGTCATGGACGTTATAGATGTATTTAGACTATAAATCGACATCTTATAGATAGAGTGTGCTGTCTGGGATAGTACAAGCAGAAGCCTTTCAAAACAAAAAAAGAGGAATGATGACTTCTGGAGCAGGGCCTGATTACCGACAGAGCACACTTCCACCAGTAAAATTTAATAGAAATTTTCGTCTTTTTTAAACGCCGTACTCATGCAAAATTACTGCCATGAATAAGGAAAAAAAATATTATTCTTTACTGGTGGAAGTGTATCCCATCGGTAATCAGGCCCTGTTCTGGAGTCGTCCTCAGCCATGACAACCCCCCCTCACAGTGCTTCTGTAACCAAACAGTTACTGGAGCAGTTTATATGGAATGTGTTTCATCATCCGCCGTATAGCCCCGATTTAGCGCAGTTACTTCCATCTATTCCCTGAATTAAATGACTGGCTAGGATGCAAAAGCTTCCAGGCGAATGATGAACTTCAAGACACCGATCGGGTTTATCACTGTCGGCAACGTTCTTCGAAGAGGTAATCAAACGTAAATCCGATATGACAACTGCCTCAATCTTGACAAATATTATGTAGAAATCTAACCATGCATGTACACTACTTTTGATAATACGTTAATTTTGGTCTTTACTTTTGTCCTTTTTGGGGTGCATCGGAGGTTGAAAAAAAAACAATCCTCGTATATGTGATTTTACATCACACTCATATTCATAATTATACAAATCAATGAAGATTTCCGCAATTAGACAAGTGAAATCTCATTTTTAAAGCTAACACTTTCTAAACCACAAATGGTGAATGGGTGTAGTGGTGGGCTGGCCAGATTATCAGCTTGCCCAATTGCTAATGGGCCCCCTTTAGACATTAGACAATATGGGCCTGCATGCACCAGGCTTTAAGTGTGAGAAAGAAACAAATAAAAGAACAAATCAACTTTTGTAAAAGCATGACTGTGTGGAGACAAATTATTAGAAAACGATTAGGATTTTTTTAAATGTAACGGTTAAAGTTAACACTGGGATCAAAAAAAGTAGTGATTAGAGTTAACTAGTGTGGCCAGGCGGTCCGAAAAATCTAATACAATTCCAGCTAAATTTAGACCTTTTGATAATCCCACTGCAAGTACTTTTTGTAAATCTACTGTCATGCTTATCAATGATATAATACTCAGACAAATTTGATGCAAAAAAAAAATTAAATACGCTACTTCATAATCTTTTTAAGATTAAAACAATATAAGCAGCATTTAGTTGTAATTTAGAAGTATTTACAGAATTTAGAACGGTACACTATGAATCCCGGGCCTTGCCCGAACCAAGCTCAGCAAACAGACTGACCTGACTTGAAACTGAAAAAAGGAGGGAAGACAAAATGGAATACATTAGATTAAATTAAAGTTGCAGAAATTAACCACAGGATGAATATGGAAGAATGAATCCTAGCCAGTTTAGAAAATTATTTTTTACAATACATTGAATACAAATGGTTTCGCAGCAGAATGGATAAAATAATGACTTTCTATATACTGATTCAGTAAAAATCCTTTTTGACACACATCGTACACAAATAATTTCTCATCTGTGTGATTAAAAAGATCATATATTTAATCTTGTTCTATTTGCAAATTACTCTTTACATAGAATCCGTACATATGGTTTCTCGTTTCTACACAATGTGGATTAGAACATGACCTTTTAAAGTGTTTCTTCTGGAAAAGGATTTTTGACACATCACATACAAATGGTTTCTCTCCTGTGTGGATGCGGAGGTGATGTTATAAATATTACTTTAGTAAAAATGATTGTTCATATTCACTGCACATTGTTACATATATCTACTTAATTTTGCAACAGTGTGGAGATGAATATAATATTTTTTTACTTGATCCATTTGCAAAACATTCTTGACAAACATCCCATACTATTGTTTTCTCAAAAGTGTGGATTCCAAAATCCTCTTTTAATGTTGAATTTCAAGAAAATGATGTTAGACACACTGCAAAGTTATTTCACATCAGTGTGCGCATCCCATACAGATGACTTCTCTCCTGTGTGAATGCGAAGATGATCTTTTAAACTTGATCCGTTCGCAAAGGACTCTTTACATTCATCACATGCAAATGGTTTCTCGCCAGTGTGAAAAAGAAGGTGATAATTTAAAATCGCTCTTCTAGAAAGTGATTTTTAAAATAAAGATTACGCAAATGTTTGTTATCCTGTGTGGATGCGAAGATGATCTTAAAATATTATTTCTGTTTAAATGATTTTTGACATACTCTACACACAAATGGTCTTTATTCTGAGTGGACCCAAAGATGATGATTTTTTAAAGTGTTCCAATGTGAAAATGACTGTTGACATATATCACATACAAACGGTTTTTCTCCAGTGTGGAGTCGAAGGTGACTTTTTAAACTTGCCCTTTGTGCAAATGCTTTCTGACACACATCAGATACAAATGGTGTCTCTTTAGTGTGGATTCGAAGGTGATTATTTAATGTTCCTTTTTTAGAAAAGCATTTCTGACACACATTACATGCAAATGGTTTCTCTCCTGTGTGGGTGCAAAAATGATCTTCTAAATGTTTTCTCTGTGTAAATTTTTTTGACATAGATTGCACTCAAATAGTTTCTTACCAGTGTGGCGTTGAACATGATGTTTTAAATTTTGTTTATGTGCAAATGATTGTTGACATGCATCACATACAAATGGTGTCCCTCTTATATGAATTTGAAGGTGATCATTTAATGTTCCTTTTTTAGAAAATGATTTTTGACAGACATCACACGTGAATGGTTTTTCTCCTCTGTGGATGCGAAGGTGGTCTTCAAAAAGTCGTTTGTGTAAAAATGATTTTTGACATACACTGCTGCACACAAATGGTGTCGAATCTGCATGTACCCAAAGATGATTTTTTAAACTATTTCTATGTGCAAATGATTTTTGACATACATCACAAACAAATGGTTTCTCTCCAGTGTGGACTCGAAGGTGGCTTTTTACACTTGCTTTTAATGCAAACGCTTCTGACATACATCACATGCAACTGGTGTATTTTTTGTGTGGATTTGAAGGTGATTACTTAATGTCGCTTTTTTAGTAAAGGATTTCTGACATACATCACATACAAATGGTTTCTCTCCTGTGTGTATGCGCAGGAGATCTTTTAAACTTTGTCTCTGAGTAAATGATTTTTGACATATACTGCACTCAAATTGCTTTTTGCCAGTGTGTCGTTGAAGATGCAGTGTTAAACTTCGCTTATGTGCATATGACTGCTGACATACATCACATACAAAAGATTTCTCTCCTGTGTGGATGCGAAGGTGATCGCTTAAACTTTGACTCTATGCAAATGATTTTTGACATACACTGCACTCAAATTGTTTTTTACCAGTGTGGCGTTGAAGATGATGTCGTGTTAAACTTTGTTTATGTGCAAATGACTGTTGACATACATCACATACAAATGGTGTCCCTGTTATATGAATTTGAAGGTGATCATTTAATGCGACTTATTCAGAAAAATATTTTAGACATATATTACATGCAAATGGTTTATTTTCGGTATTGATATGAAGATGATCGTGTAATTGTGCTTGGTGTTTAAATGTTTTTTGAAATAAACTGCACAGGTATGGTTTTTCATCTGTGTCAATGGGAAGATGTTGATTATTATCTAAGGACATCTTATGAATCATCATATGCCCAGGAAAGTACAAAAACTACAACTTTGAATGTGCACATATCAATTTTCTTTTCTATAGTATGGAAACTGTCAGAAATAAACTACACAGAAAATCATCAATCAAACATTAATATGTGGGATTCTTTATTTTTGAAGAATCTATAAACGAAAGAAAATATTAATTAAAAAAATACTTTTTAAGAATCAAAAATGAATTAACAAAACAATTAGGCTAAAGCTGGGGAAACAACGGCTGTTGGATGATGACGGTGTCACAGTGTTTCTGACCTGTGGCAGAAGCAGGCTAGTGAGTGCCCACCTCATCATCCGCCAGAGAACACCTGGAGCAAGAAATGCTACATTGGTATTGTCTATGTGGTTATTGTGCAGTTGTTGTTTCTAATGCATGTTTTGATCAAACTAATAATTACCTTTACGTTACGATAATCGAATTTAACTTAGATATATTTTGTACTGCAGACTGCAGATGTTTGATCTTCTTTTTACTAAAATGTTTACAATTGGTGTTTGATATATAATAGTGTCTCAGTTTTTCTCATATAAATAATTGTATATGTATTCTATTTTTTTATTGCGTTACATTTTTTTAAAAACACTAAATATTTCCAATTACTCTGTAAACTTGTACTGCCAGTACCGAGGGTCGCCTCATGCACTAACTAGACGTCACAACAGAGTTACCACGCTCCTTGCTCGACAGAGTACGATCTCGCCTTCGTCATCGCCTCAGAAAAGTTTTGGAAGTGGTCCTATCACCGTTAGCTACCCATTGCCCAGAGTCACCTGAGGGAGTCTGTGTCGGCAACTAGAATTGGCTTACGGGTTGCTTTCTGCCACCTAGCAGAGTCAGCATCATAGGCCTAGTACCCTTGCCGCAGAGAACCAGCACTTAAGGGGGTGATGCCCAGGCTGTCCATACACCTGCCCGGCACCTCCGGCATATCAGACACCCCATCCCTACTAGCACACCAAGGTGAGGTGTCTATTCATCCATTTAACCTTCTCCCATCAAGTCGAAGAACATCTCGCAATGCCGGGCTCCCAGTCATAATCCCTACCTTAGGGGCCTATTCAAAACCACCCGGAAGAGGGGGCCAGAAGAAAAAAGGAAAAATGATGAGACTTTGTATTGATCACAGACGTCTTAACAAAAAAGTATATGTGAACATTTTCCATTGTCAGTCATAAATGATGTTATAGATCAATTACATTCACCTGAGGTATTTACAACAATAGATTTGAAAAATGGTTTTTTTCATATAGAGGTTGAAGAGGGCTCACGGAAGTAGACCTCTTTTGTCACTCCGATGGTCAGTACGAATTTTTAAAGTGTCCTTTCGGACTGACCAATTCTCCAACTGTATTTCAAAAATACATTTCTAATGTGTTTGAAATTTGTTATAAACAACGTGGTTGTTATATATAGAGATGACTTGATAATACCTGCCAAAAATGAAACTGAAGGTTTGGAAAAAATAAAACTTGTTTAAACTTCATCAGACTACAGATTAGTTAAATATTAAAAAGTGCAATTTTTTGAAGTGGGAAATTTTTTTGGGGGGTATAGAATTATAAATGGTAAATTATATCTCTCCCCACTTAAAACAAAATCAGTAATGAACTTTTCTGAACCACAATATATCAAAGATATTCAAAGTTACTTGGAATTAACAGGATATTTTTGAAAGTTTATAAAAGAATAGTTATATGACTAAACCTTTGATCGATCTGTTAAGAAAACATTCTAAATTTCAGTTTGATGTGGAAGAAATGAAAGATTTAATGAACTCAAAAGCATTTTGTCATCAGAACCAGTACTTTCAATATCTTACTTATAATAAAATCCGAAGGCAAGAAACTGTCTGTAACTCCTCCGGGCACGACCACTCTGGTCTGCGAATTCACCATAGTGAAACGCCATGTTAGGCTTAATTAAAAACTTATGCTACATCTGATTCTGCTGTTTAAATATTTGTAAAAGCATATTAGAGCTTTTAAATCTTTTAATTTTGTTTAAAACCTTCAAAATCTATTTCATAAAAAATTGTATATCAACATTTTTGCAAACATTTTTTCTGTAAGCACTTTTTTTTTCAGAAGTAGCGGTGATTTATTTCGTAGGGCGAGATTTGAGGTTGATTCAGTATATTGGCGGATTTTGAAATTTACTTCCATAGTAAAAACTCATTATCCAGAATCCTCGGGACCAATGGCTTTTCGAGTTTTGGAATTTTCCGGATTTCGGGTCCTCCCGAAGTTCACGATTCTTTGACAAAATTCATGTTTTTTTTTCGTGATTCTTTGACAAAATTTGCATTTTTTTCTGCTATTCTTTGACAAAATTTGCGTTTTTCTTCTACGATCCTTTGACGAAATTTCATTTGTTCGTAGTTCTTTGACGAAATTTGCCTTTTATTCACGATCCTTTGACAAAATTCGAGTTTTTTCTGAGATTGACGAAATTAGCGTTTTTTTTTTACCCTTTGACGAAATTTCACTTTTTTCGCGATCTCTTAACGAAATTAGAAATTTTTTCGCAGTGCTTTGAAAAAATTTGTGTTTTTTTTTTTTTTTCTAGACCCTTTGAAGAAATTCATGTTTTTCCACGATTATTTCACAAAATTCACGGTTTTTTTTAGCGATCCTTTAACCATTTTTTTTTGTGATCCCTTGATGAAATTTTACATTTTTTCGTAGTCCTTGGAAGAAATTTGCGTCTTCTTCGCAAGCCTTTGACGGAAATCGCATTTTTCTGCGGTTTGTTAACAAAATTAGTTTTTTTTTTTTTGGCAATCCTGTAACGAAATTTGCACTTTTTTTTCGATCCTTTGACGAAATTCACGTTGTTTCCACGATCCTTTAAAGAAATTGTCTATTTTTTTCTGCGAACGATAGACATAATTGATTTTTTTTGGCGACGATCGTTCAAAATTCGAGATATTTATTGTTCGAAATTTTGGACTGAAGACTAAAATTTTCGAAACCGAATGCCTTAATTTTTTTAGGAAAACTTGAACAGAATCACCCCTGATGAAATAAATACATAACTATTTTTTGTTTCTAACTAATCGTAATATAAATTATTTTTAAACTAAAATTTGATAGAAAAATGATTTGTTTTTCATTTCGGGAAGAGAGGGGGGGTGGGGTACCGTGTACACCCGTCACCGAAGTAACAATATTTTAGTGATTAAATATTGAAACACAATGGACTGAAAAAAAGTTAGAAATCGGTAAAAATTTTGAAAAATTTCAGAAAATCTAAAAATGTACTAAAAATTTACAAATTTAGAAAATTTTCGAATTTTTCTTTCCGGACTTCGGGTCTTTCCGGATTTTGGATTTCCAGATAATGGATCATATACTGTAAAATGATTCTTTCTTATCAAACGTAATTAAAATATAAGAAATGCATAGTACAGCGTAATTTCAATTTAATTTTGCTTAAGTAATCAAACAATGAGTTATGTGGTGAGTCAAGCTGTTTAAAAACTCATTGATAACACTTTTTATTAAAACTTTCGCACATGGATTATTTGTTAATATTTAATTTGAGTGTTTTGTCCAATCGTTGAACTATTTCAGAAATTTAATACTGAGTATATATATCCTCATTATTTTTATTTGTAGAAATCATTTGTCATTTTTAAAATGTGTTTTTCTACAATACAAACCTTTCAATAATAAATCTTCATGCTGTTTGTTTGTATGAAGTCTTATGAAAATGAAACACAGATCAACAATCCGTCATTTTTGACGGGGTTATATACTAGTACAATTAGAAAAGCGCAACTGAAATCCTTTGTCATGCTAGTATTGATGGCTACGGAGCTGTATTAATGCAACAATCTCTAGTAGATAATAAATTCTATCCTGTTTATTTTGCTAGTAACAAAATAACTGATGCTGGATGAAAGTATACTAGTTATGAATTAGAGCTTTTATCAGTAATAGAGGCCTTGAAAAAAATTAGAGTGTATGTGTTAGCTTTCCATTTAAGATTGCTACCGATTGTAATGCATTTCAAATGAGTATCGATAAGAAAGATATGAGTACGAAAATAGTTAGATGGGAAATAATGTTATCTGATTTCGATTATACTATTATATACTATTATAACATAGACACGGTACTAGTGTGAGGCATGTTGATGCATTAAGCAGGAGTCCCATTTTTATGGTAATTTAAGATAGCTTAACTGTGAAAATTATTCAAGCCCAAGAGAATGATTAGTAGATAAAAACTGTAAAAGAAATTTTAAAAGTAAAACCTTATGATGATTATTTATTTAAAAATTATGTCCTTTATAAATGTGTTAATGGTAGTGATTTGTTAGTTGTCCCAGATGAAATGCAACTGAATATAATTAAAACCGCTCACGAAAAAGGTCATTATGCGGTTGCCTGAACTGAAAAGAATCTAGAGAATGATTCTATATTTCTAAAGTTAACCAAAAAATTGAGAGGTGATTTTCAAATTGTGTTCCTTGTATTTTGATTAACCAAAAATGTGGTAAACAAGGTCTGTTACACCCTATAGAAAAGGAAGAAGCTCCACTACATGCTTACCATGTTGATCACTTAGGTCCATTAGAGAGTACTCATGAGAATTACAAACATATTTTCTCACTCATCGACGCTTTCACAAACTTTGTATCCACACAAAATTTGTATCTCTGCTGTATCACACAAAATCTACTGACAGAGAAGTAATTTCAAAATTAGAAGTCCAAAAAACTGTTTTCGAAAGCCCATCTCGTATATTTCAGATAAAGGTCCAGCCTTTAAGTCTAAAGCTTTTGATGATTACTGTATCCAAGAAAATATTAAACACATTCTCATTACCACGGGTCTGCCAAGAGCTAACGGCCAAGTCGAGCGTCTAGACTCAGTTATATCGGTTTTGTCCAAATTGTCTATAAATAATCCAACGAAGTGGTATACACATGTGAGTAATGTCCAGCAAGTAATAAATTCGACCTTTCAAAGAAGCATTAACACAACCCCTTTCAAGTTATTATTCAGAACTAAAATGAAACTAAAAAATAATGTTCAAATTACTGATTTCTTGAGCGCTGAAACAGTCTGATTTTATCAATAGTCGTGAGGAATAAAAAAAAGAAGCTAAAAAACAAATTTTAAGAGTAGAAAATGAAAATCGTATAACTTACAATCTGAGACGAAAAAAGCCTAACAAATTCCAACATAATGATATGATTGCTATGAAACACACACAACAAGCTCCAGGTTTAAGTTAAAATCAAAATATTTAGGTCGTTACAATAATTGGTGAAACTATACCGAACTTTTCCAGAATTGCTTTCCTTCGAACGGCTGCAATAGGTAGCAGCTTTTTACTTTTTGTAATGAAAGGTACCTAATAGTGCTTCATACTTCTAACATAAGCTCCACTTTTAATATGCAATTATGCATTTTAATGAATTAGAAAATGTTGTTGCAAAGAGATGGCCCAAGGATGTAAATAATATTGAGGACTCGCTTCTTAAAAACATTTATTGGCGTACTCTTATGTGAAGTACAGTAAATTATGTTTCTTCAGAGTAAATATACAGGTATAATGTAACACTTGGTTTTGTAAAATAACAGGGTTCGTACGCTTTTACCATAATTTTCTAATAGAACTTTTCTATTTAATATTTAAATAGCAGAAATTGTAGACATCTCGTTTAATAGCAGGATTTGTAATACTTTTCTACATTTAAATAAGGTGAAAAAGTCTATTAAAAATTGTGGTAAAAGCGTACGAGCACTGAATAAACAGTTAAATTAAATTAAATAACTAAATGTTATTATTTAGTTTACTGTAAGAGTTTTAACAGAAAAATTAAACAAGAGGGTAAGTGTGATTGAAGATCGCTCAAAGGGTTTCGTTTAATATTCCTTTCAAAACACTTTATCCTTTCTTTAATAAATTCAAACAACTTTCATTCAGCAACAACAACAAGAAAAATGTCATGTTTTTTATAAAGTAAAAATTTACCGGTCTATTTTTTCGTTTTTTTTTCGAATATCTAAACCAGCTGGATAGCGGGTCAAGCCCGCTATTATAATCTGTCATAATAATATCCGTCATATGGACTAAATGCAATATTTAAAAAATAATTTCAAAATTAAACAAATTGTACACCTTCAAAATGTTAAAATATGCGAATTTTTCCATAATCGGATTTTTATCACGATTCAATATTTTTCTCAAACTCATATATTTACTATTCTCTATTATTTATATTGGTACTCGCTTTGTATTATTCTCAAACATCTGAAAAATTAGTTAAACTTCCCATATGACGTCAGATTTTCAATTCTCTAATGACGTGATATTAATCTGCTTTGTGTACTTACACATACTCATCATACTCCTTGTATTACTGAGAAATCTTAGACATTTTCCGTTTTATTACGACTATGACGTCAATCAAATTTATTTCATATTTATATTTTTTTCAATGGGTGAAACTTTTTATTTCATTTTCATTTTTCACGTGAAAATCGTCTGATAGAAAATTAATTGTTGTAGAAAGAATTTCATTGTGGATTTTAAATCTTTGGCATCTGCTATAATGAAAAATGTTTCAATTTAATAGGAAAAGGCTGTTAGAATTTTGCTTTTTTATCCCTATTTATTAAAATAATACGAATTTTTCAAATTTTTATATTTTCAGCTCTTTACAGCTGATATTCTGATTTATACACGAAGTTTCAACTCTGTAAGTTACATACTTTTTGAGAATGGCTCTGTGACGGACAGACAACGGAGTTAGGGTAATAGGATTTCATGAGATGAACGAAACCCTAAAAAAACGAAATTGAAGTGGAATGAAATATTCACCTTGCAGTTAAAATCGATAAAATACACATTAAAACATGCTTGAAAGGTGACGAGAAAGATGTTAAAACATATTTATTTACACCCGAGATCTTTCAATCGCAAACGCAATCATCATCAAGGGGAACTTTTGACTGAACTCTATGAACTGAGTTCAGTCAAAAGTTCCCCTTGATGATGATCGCGTTTGCGATCGAAAGATCACGGGCAGGGTGCAAAAATCTAAGCGCCAATGGCCCAATTCCTATTAGAAATATTAACCTCATCCGACCAGTTTATTTACAGAAAAACCACTCTTTCACTTCCTCTTGAAAAGGGAAAGAAGGAAAGACCTTGATAAAGAAAACAGCTTCAAAGTAATAAACATTTCTTTCAACGCATAATGAATTGCAGAGTGATATTTATGACCACTCAACTTCAAATAAATGTTCCGGAACTCTTCTAAATTGATAAACTGTTATTATACGAAATAGATTAAAGACTTTAGAACAATAATTATAGCTGCAAATGAAACTTTAATATTCCAATTGCGTTCTTACACTCAGACTCTGCAATGTGTAATTTTCCACTGACGTATGCGTAATTTCCAATGATGCAATCATAAACTCTGAACTTATTATTTTTGACTTTAATTTCGTCAGTCCTCTACAAAAATGTAAACGCGTAAAGACGTAGAACGAATAAGCTCTAAAATGTCATCTAAATATAATCTAAACTTAATGTTAGTGTGAATACTTGTAATGTCCATGTGCTCTAATTTAGTAAATATAAAGTTAATCAAGAATATGAAATATGTGAATTTATTCAGCCTCATACTAATGTTTAAACTCAGTTTTTTCAGCAAATAAGTGATGTGATTAATGCGAACGATATTTACCAATGCCTTGGATTTAACCCCTGGATATACAATTGGATTAAGCCATGAGATGCACCTTCAGAAAAGGTAAGAGAATTTTATCTTATCCTTTTTAATCTTCTTGAGACACCATCCACGCTAGCTCGACCTCCTCCTTCAATTCCCACCACTAAATTTTTATTATTCTTCGCCTAGTAAGAATACTGATAAAATTTAGACCAGGTATACTAATAAAATTTGACGAAGAATACTAATAAAATTTAGTGGTGGGAATCAGACCACTGGCGCCTAGATTTTTTCACCCCTGATCTCGGGTGTAAATAAATATGTTTTAACATCTTTTTCGTCACGTTTTAATGTGTATTTTATCGATTGTAAGAGTTTTATTATAACTTATAATATTTATTCTTATAGTATAAATGAAAAACGTCCGAAGGCACTATGTCAATTCAAAATTCTTCTACAGGCGTGTCCTTATGAGAGCCGATTGCAGATTCGATATGAGCCGGTTGATCGACTGTTTTTTCACCGAAACCGAATGTTTATGGAAGCTGATTTTCGATCAATACAAGCCGAACGAACACTCTGTTGAACGCTAATTACAATTTATTTCTAGATATACAAGAGCATCAGTTTTTTTAACAAAAAATCACACATTTAGCGGGATTATTAAAATAAAGTTTCTTTTAGAACTAGGGGGCTCTGCCCCCTACGAGTTACACTCGCTCGCGAACCCGCGTTCTGACACCGAAAACTCTAAAAACACGCTAATTTGATCAACTCTAAAACGATTACGGAAAACTGAATTATAATTAAACGACCAGTGGCAATCTGCTGTAATCAGATTTCCATTCATTTTCCTTTGACTAAGGGATTTTAAGGCCGAACCAACTGCTGTCGAAACAGTTAACAACTGAGGGGGTCAGGGCGAGAGAGTGTCAAGCCACATTTTTGAACTTCTCAGATTTTTCAATTTGAAAATTTGATCAAATACTCAAATCAAGATGTACAACCTAAAGTTTTTTTGCCAATGTCTTAGTAACATTTGAGGTATTCTGAGTAACAATATGGCATTAGTTTAATGATATTACTATTACGCTTTTTGTAAATTAGCTATCTTCATTGGGAGCATAAACATCTGGGGCAAAAACGAAACCTATCACATATGGTGTTACCAAGTGACATTAGAAGCAAATTATATGTTGGATATTATAATTTACAATATTAAGCAACAGATTAGAATGTTAGATTTATTTCACCAAAAATGTGGCTTGTGACTTTCTTGCCCGACCCCTTCAACTGTTTCCGTGATTGATTAAAGATCAATTAAACATTTGAAAATCAACTTGTGTAAAATGGCTAAGTAAACAATCGGGCCGCTGTTCAATGTAAAATGCCGCTGCATCGGGCAATTTTATAATGATGCTATAATAAAATTGGGTACTTCTCCATTATCCCGTCAACCACTTTCCATAAAAAAAGCCTCGCCAAAATTTAGGATTTAACGTCAAAAATGCATGATCGTAGCGCCATCATTCAATTGACATCAGATGCGTTACACGTGTTTCTTATGTCATCGAGTGATCTTTATTTCAACAATTATCTGTATTTTTAATGATATTTTACCAATTTATTAATTATATCGTTAAATAATAATTACGACCATAAACGACGACGCCCTGATATTAAAAGAGAAACAGCGTTGACAAAAATGTTGCTATGCATAGTGCTGGGCTACAGGTGTATTTATTTTTATTTAATTACTTCATTTAATCAGATAATTGAAGTTATCTTTTTTTGCAAGAGTTAAATATTATTATTATTAATTTATAGTTATTTATAAGGCCGTATAGTTTGCGAAGTTAAAACCCGAGAGTTCATGCATAGCCCGCCTCCTGTAGCAAATTAAATTATAGACAAATAAAACAGAAATATAAATGTCTAAGTTACAAGTATATTTATTAAGGAATCAATATGAGTAAATAGCACAATTACAATATAAAGCAGTACAACTCTGTTATAAATATATAATATTAATTTAAAGGATGCCTATCTGTACGCCTAACATTAGTGATTTGGATATCTTTAAACTAAAATCAAAGAACATCAAAATATGATATAAATAACGAAATGTTTACCTGTTAATCCTAGGTAAAGCAGCGAAGTCATCATTCCAGGCACTTAGATCCTTTAGACTCCCAGAAAGGTCCAAATCTTTCTCACTAACCACTATATTTTTATTCAAAACTACTCGGTGCTCATTCACTCATCATATTCAATCTTTTTCCGCACTCCCCAAAACTCCATCTCATAATGATCCTTTTTTTTTCTCCTCATCCCTTTTTTACCCTTTTTTTTCCTTTTCTCAAACGCCCCATAGAAACCGTTGAGATCCAATCGGTGTCTTTCTACGCCCTCTCTTAGCCCCCCTAATTTTGTGTTAGTGGATAGCTTAGCTTTCTTTTGTTAAAATCCCCGCCTTGGGACAAAATCATTGGACATCATCTAAAATGCTATAACTCCTTTAATATTATAATATATATTCCCCTTTCCGTGCTGGTGTCGCCCCGGTTCTGGACACGTGCGCCTTTGGGGAAGAAAGGGGGACACCCCTATCTATAAATTATTAGTCCCCACTTTCGGTGAGATCGCGTTATGTATTCTTGCATCCCTTATCAATTGTAATTTCTTGGAACGTTGTTATGCCTATCCTTTTACAGGGGCTTGTTATGCGCACCTGAGATTTCATACACCTGGGCTTATTTCAATTGAAGTGGCTTTCCTAAGAATTTTGCATTATATCTTTATATTTGTCCGTGCTGCACGTTGAAAAGCTATTCTTATATCTTTCTAAAACTCCCTTTTCTTTAAATTCAGACACCTATATGTGAGGTACGAATGCAGGTGTTATGCGTGCAAGAATTTCGATACATTTTTGCCCAATAACTATTTGGCAATATACGAAATGCCAATTAAAGAAAAAAAAACAAATAAAAAAAAGAAAATTCGAAAACTCCGCATTTTTAGCTATAGGCATCCTTTAAACATAGAAATAAAAGTAGATAATAACAAATGTTAGACAACATAAAGAAATAGGGTAATGATTAAATAAATAAATTGACATTAACGCATTTGATGAAGCATCATCTCCGCTCTACTAATCAAGAGACATATAGCTAGCTTCGGAGAAAATTTAAAATAAAACATAAAAGTCGATTTTTTTTTTTTTGAAGTAATGTCTCTTGTTTAGCTAACAAACAAAAATAATTAGTGAATATTTATCTTGACCTACAGCAGCACGTAATTACAGTAGCTAATGTGGTTATAGTTAGACAAATTATGAATAGTGCTGCTCCTATGAATTTTAATATGAAAAATGCGTTCCCAAGATTGGGAATTTGAAGCCAGTCCCACAAATTCGAAGAAGTGTCTGAGCTAACAGTTCTTGTATAGTTCATATTAAGATCTAAGAGATCCACTGATGGTTCATCGAGACAGTATTTAAAAGTCCTACAATGGGAAAGTGTCGATGACTTAAGACATATTTTGTCTGTGTCGCATTTTCTTTCTGCCTGAAATTTAATAGTATGTTCTGTGTCCTCTAATTGAAGGTAGATTGCTTTTGTGTGAACAGCAATTTGTTGTAATTGTATTGTTACAAGTCCTGATTGACATGAAGAATGAGCTATAAGCTTAATCCGCGCTAATAGTTTACACCCATAACATCCTTCAACAATTAAACTAGCTTCATTCAATTGCGGGCATATAGTGTTAGTTTGTACCGTAATTCTAAAGTTTGTGAAATGTAGTTGAATTCTGACAGCCGAGGAAAGTAATTGAGTAGATTGTAATTTTCCTTCATTCATTTTAAACAGGTGAATGTTCCTCTGAAGGGGCAAGGCGTGCTCTTGTGTAGCCCTAAGGCGCTCGATATTGTCAGGTGCAGTACTACAGCGGAGCGTGTCCTCAAAATAATCGCATTGTGTTAGATCGGGGGAAAAAATGAAGTCCGTAGTAAAAGAAGTATTAGCCTGAATGGCTCCGATCAATTGCGATTGAGGGATATTTCTATCGCTGGCAGGTGCTAAATACGCCTCGTCGGAATTACCGACTCGTTGAATAAGCTTTTCTGTAATATGAATGTGAGGTTGGTCGTATGCCCCTAGGACTGTTATCTTTATTCCTGAGTCAGTAAATGCTGTATCAGAAGTTATCAGTCGAGAGATTGTATTATTCTCGACATGTGTCACTGATATCTGGTATTTGCAGGTGTGACCAGTGATCTTTGATACTTCGAAACTCTGTAGCAGGTTTGGCTCATACCAGATTCGGTAGAAGTTACAACTTGGACGAGTTAATACGACGCACCCATTTCCATTCTCTCCTGCAAGACAGGCAGAGAAACCCGGAAATTGGCGACTTTCTTCAGTTTCAGCCTCAAAGTGAATGCCGTCTTTTCCCACTTCACGAGAAATACAATGGTGGCCACGCCCACAGAACTTGTTATAAATACAGGAAATCTGACTTATTTTTTTCGCGGTAACTGGGAAAGTGAAGTATAAACGTTCTTTACTAAACGTGCATAATACTTCTTCAAGTTTCAATTTCAGCGAAAAAAGGTGATTCTCGTTAGGATCAGAAAACCAAAGGCAATTTTCGGCAGAGAGGGATTGTAAAGAGATTTCCGCAGTTGTAAAAATTTTGCAGTTTCTCGATCCATCATGCACTGTAGTACAGGACTTAAGATCCGATTTAATGATAGTATTTGTACTACAATCTGCTGAAACTGTGGATATGTAACAAACACAGGCCATAATCACTAGGGGCAATGTACTTATATTGGCACGTCTCATTGCGTTTCGTTCTAATGCTGTATGACATGTATGGAATATTTCCCGTATTGTTGAACCAATGAATGCTCCTAATAGTAGGGAGCATCTGGCAATAAATTTAAACACTTTACAGACAGCACAACCACATAAAATTAAGGAAACAACGACGAATTTTAGGCTTTTAGCAATAAGTTTCACACATAGTAATAGAATTAGTATAAGTATGGCAAATATAAAATATACACAATATTGAATAACCCGAGGATAGCATTTGAAATGAGTAACTATATCTCTGCATAAAAAACAATGACGAATTTGACAAATACTTTTCCCACTAACGTGAATCACTCCAGACACCACTTTTCCGCTAATATGGAGGTAAGTAACTTGTATGTCTGTCTTGTATGCAAGAAATTCAAAGGGTATTTTAATAATACCGTCCTGAGGTACAACCAACACATGTTCAAAATCTGGACTGCGTATAATAACCCGGCCTTGTCCAGAAAGGTGCAAAAGCGGGTCTTCGAATGAAAAGGATAAATTTCTATTAGTAAATGTTGCCTTTTCACCTTCCATTAATTTTCTGTGAATGCTGTTTGAGGCATGTTTTTGGCGTGAATCATAGTAACATATGTCGAGAATTAACAAGTCCGGATTTGTAATATAAGCATCAGAAGAGACAGCGATTAAGTCTAATTTCTGAAAAGTCATGGTGCATTGACAAGTGCTGTTACTACGACAATTTCTGATTTTACAAAAGTCTGGTGTACCATCGCAGTTGTCATTCGTACAATCACAATTTTCATTGTTTCTAGTGGCACAAGCGTATGTCGTGGAGAATTCATCAGTCTGTTGTAGGCTATCGCGCAATAAGAATGCAGACGGTTCTAGAAGTTCGAATTCAGCGGTCATAATAAACGTTCTTTTTACAATAATACAGTTTTTACATGAGTGCAAAAAGCATGCATTGGATGGAACGTCAATCTTGTTCCAGATTTGTTTTGGAATCCGTGTGCAGTTGAAGTTATTTCGTAGACTGCAGAGCTTTCCATGGCGTGATCGAGATAAGGTGTCTGCGTCCTGGCACAACGTCAAAATTACTGCAATAAACAAATCCTTATTCACACCATATTCCGAACAGTAGTTGATTTTAGTTTAAGTTAAAGTATTTAAATTGAATAAATAATTAGTAGGGATTTCATATTAATTTAATTATAAGAACACAAATAAGTAGTAAGTACCAAACCCTGGTGAAATGATGCAATTCGAATAACATTTTGTCTTTGTGATACATATATTTTGTTTGATTAATGACAATATGGAATTAGTGATTGTTAAGAAAGAGAATTTCAACCTTGTCTGTGCGGTGGAAGAATTATTGAATTCAATCGAACAGTGATAATTAAGTTCTATGAAAGTCTTTAAAATTAAATTTTGAGTAAATTAACCTGCTAACAATATGATCAGTGCAATTGGCCATTTTGCAAAGAAAATCGTTATGCGATATCAAATTACTCATGAAATAACTAAAATTGATTTTATCGACGAAATTCATTAATGAGTAACTAAAATATATTTATAATAACTTTTAATTGTTTAATGATTAGAGCTAAGAGAGAGAAGGGTGGAATTATTAGTATAAAATGGATTACATTCTTTCTCTCTCTCTCTTTTTTTTTTTTTTTTAATTAAATATGTGACATGAAATGCCCTTTTAATAGAAGCAAATTTAAATTTAAATGCTAACTGAAATTAGCATAATTAATTTTAACTCACCAACTACCATTTCTAAAGAATGAGAGAGCAAAATTAAAAATTTCGGAAAAATGATTTTTTTTTTTTTTTTTTTTTTTTTTTTTTTTTAAATGTCGAATACGTTGATAAAATCTGCTTCGCATTAAGAAATAAGGTTTAATATCTACATATATTTATATACTCGCTAATAACAGTCCTCACGTATAAGAAATTTTATACGATCATATTCTATTGAATTAACAGTTAGTTAATTCGTAAATAAGATAATATATAAATAATGACAAGAAATAATCTAAAAACAGAGAAATTATAGATCTATACGAAAAGATAAATTTATAAAGAATATACTGTACATTCAATGCTTAAATTTTTTTTTTTTTTTTTTCTTTCCTTTTTTTTTCTTTCCTTTTTTTTTTTTTTTTTTTTTTTTTTTATCTTGAATACGTTGATAAAATCTGCTTCGCATTAAGAAATAAGGTTTAATATCTACATATATTTATATACTCGCTAATAACAGTCCTCACGTATAAGAAATTTTATACGATCATATTCTATTGAATTAACAGTTAGTTAATTCGTAAATAAGATAATATATAAATAATGACAATAAATAATCTAAAAACAGAGAAATTATAGATCTATACGAAAAGATAAATTTATAAAAAGTACATTCAATGCTTAAATTTTTTTTTTCTTCTTCTTCTTTCTTTCTTTTTTTTTTTTTTTTTTTTTTTTTTTTTTTATTTTTTTTTTATTTAATACGAGTTTTAATCTAGAAAATAATGATAAGAAATAAAACAATAAAATAATAAGGAGAAAATTTTGAAAACCAATAATAAATTTCTCTGCCAATTCATACATACTATAAAATAAGAAATAGTTTATAACTAACCTACAATGTTAAAACCCATTGATAATAAAAATATAATATTCGCACACAATCTATCTCTCTTAAATTGATTTGTGAGCATAAGCAAAGCCCACTTTACCAGAAATATAAATTTTAAATAAACACCTTTTTTTTTTTTTTTTTTTTTTTTCCCAATAATAGTTGTAAGAAATATGTAGCTATAAAGTACGATTTTCTTTCCAATATTTACAAATCTTGAGAAAGCAGAGGACAGTATTTACAATACATTATATTTTATCTTGTAGGTACTTTCTGCTTGAGGCAATGAGGGGTAGTGAAAGGATTCCTTTTAGAGCACCAACAGGTGTGTCTCCTTTTTTTCTCTCGTTTATGCTATTAGTTAGTAACCTCGAAAGCCCATTCCAAAAATCTGTCAGCTAAATACCGCGGCTGAATATCCCTGAGGTCATAGTGATGTGTTTGAGGGCATGAAGCGCTTGCATCATAGACAATGGTCTTTTGTGAATCGTCCGAACTTACAGGTGAGGCTTGAAGATTGTCAATGTTTGTTGGTGAGGGAGGGGACGCATTTGTGTCTGTGGGTAATTGATCTGGACTCGGGCTTAAAGCAGATGATGAGGGAGGACCCCGGGGTGTTTTTGGGGTAGCATTTCTAACCTCTTGCTGTGAGGGACATTTTGAATGCATTATCCAGGAAATTCCTTCAGGAGGTGTGTCATCGAATTGACCATAAGGCTTTTTGTAATTGTCTGGAAGTGTAGGAATTCTTTGTGACTGTTTAACCATAGATTCGAATAAGTTTAAATGCGGTCTCCTGTCCGCTATTGGAATTAATCGTTGCGCGTGTACTTTGATACCTTTGCTATTGATTTTGTGAGGGTCAACGATTGTAAAATTGACATCATTGTGTTTTTCTTTTATTTTATATGGCCCAACATTGTAACGCCTCTTCGTAGTAACTTTAAACCTGTCACAGTCCCGATTATTTAAGAATACGTTTTGCCCTGGGAAAAATGTTCTACTTTTTGCAAACCGGTGTTGATAATCCCGCATTTTCTCGCTAGCTTTTATAATATTTTCTCGTACTTTCCTATTAACATATTTAAGCTGCATAGCTCTTTTTTCAACGTAATTTTGATGTGAAACATGTTCAACTGAGTGATGTTCGTTCAGAATATCTGTTGGAAGTACTTGGTCGTACCCAAATTGCAGAAATGCCGGTTTTTCGCCTGTGGTTACATGAACACTATTATTATAAATTAATGCATAATATGAAATAAATTCGTCAAAATTGGAAGTTTGGTCTGCAAATATAGCGAGCGACTTTTTTATATTAGTGTTCACATTCTCAGCCTGACCGTTACAACTTGGGTGTTGAGGCGTGGTTACTAATTTAGTAACGCCAAATCTATCACATAAGTATTTAAATACTTCAGCTGTGAAACAACTTGCCTTGTCGGTTAAATATTTATTTGGGACACCGAAAGTGCTAATATAGTCCATAAAACATTCAGCAGTATAATATGTCGTGGTATTAGGTACTGCATACAATTTAATGAATTTAGAAAAATGGTCCACAAAAGTAAGAATATATTTATTTCCTTTATCAGTTTTATGAAACGGACCGATGTAATCTCCCGATATAAATTCTCCTACTTTAGAAGGAACGTAATGAGGTTGAATCGGTGCAGGGGCGATTTTATTAGGTGATTTAAAGGAAACGCATATTTTACATGATTCAACAAAATTCTTTGTATCGGAATACAAATTTTTCCAATAGTATTGTTCACGGATAGCATGATAAGTCTTAATTACACCAAAATGAGAAATATGCTTTGCGGTAAGCACGTGCGATACAAAAACTCTTGGAATGACTAGTTGTTCGACCATAGTGGATTTTCTTATGCGTGGAATAAAAGCTTTATGCAATAACAATCCATCTTTCAATAGATAATCTGGATATTTTTGCGATAATTGTTTGGGGCTACTTTCTAATTCAAGAATAATTTTTGATAATTCTGTATCTTTACGTTGTTCCACTTTAATTTCTTGTACTGTGGGTAAATCAATTTGAATCGCATTTACTATGATATCATTTAAATTTGTTATTTGATTATTTGTATCCGCCTTAGAGTACATTAAAATGTATGCTTCGTCTTTTAGTATTTCTTGGGGTGATATCTGTTGAATCTCGGAGTCATTTATTAAGTACCAATTTTCCTTCGAATCTTTTACATAACAATAATAATGTCCGTTATCCGTATTTGTTCCTGAATGAACAATAATAGCACTTAAGCTGTATTGCAACATGTCGTTATCAATTACGTTAGTTACATATGAGCGAAGGTTTAAATTTATGGGATATGAGATAAAATTAGTTAGTTTATGATTGTTTTGGTTTGAAAATTCGAATCTCTTTAAATGAAAAGTAATTATTTCTGGACATTTAGAGATTGATATCTGTTTGATTGCTTTAGAATAGTTTTTACAGTTACAGCATCGATAACTGTCGTTGAGATGTTCGAATTTTGTAAAATTCTGTAATGCATCTTCTAAACTATGGATATTTTGCGTTAATGCTAAAGAAATATCCATGAATGGTTCAAATGTGAAGCTTTTCTTGTTACATGTTAAACATTGTATTTGATTTCGAAAATTACCCTCGAATATTGATTTAATAGGATTAAAAGCATTTTCTTTGATAAGATTAAATTCATTTCTGTGATTCAGAGTCGATTGATCTAGTTTTTGTATTATTTGACCAAGAAATTCATGAGCGTCCTCTTGGAGCAATTTGCGAAATTGTTTAGCAATATTCTCTAAATTATCGTGAAATTCTACTGGTCGAATAACTTGATCCGTGTTGGTATGTATTGAATTTAAATGCTTTTTATACAAGCATATCATGCAAAATGTACTATTATTACAATTTAAGGTTTCATTAGTTAAGTAGTGTGTCAAGGGTTGTAAGGAGTTTAAACTTTGTAAAACAGCATTCATAAAGCATGAATTTCCGAGATTTTCAAAACCGGTGATTTTACATGTTTGCAAATAATTCTTTTTCGTGTCATTTTTATTCACATCGGTGTTAATTTTGGAAAGCTCATTTTTCGCCGAATGAATTTCTAATGAATTTTTACTCCGCCCTTGTTGATAAATGGTTGTATCATTATTTGTTTTACTTGTGGAGTTCACAAAGAAATCTCTTGACAATGCGTCCGCAACTATATTTTCTGACGACGGTATATGATCGAAAGAGTAATTATAATCTGCTAAAAATGCAAACCATCGTGTGACGCGATTTCCAGGTGACTCAAGGCGTGACATTTCAGTTAAAGCTTTATTGTCGCATTTAATAATGAAATTCCGACCATACAAATAATGTTTGAAGGTAGAAATGCCACACACGATAGCCATTAATTCCTTTTCTAAGATAGTGTACCGTTTTTGTGTATCGTTAAGTTTTTTTGAGAAGTAAGCAATGGGGCGAATTATACCTTCGTTATCCTTTTGTCCTAGCATTCCTCCAAGCGCTTTATCCGAAGCATCCGAAGCCAAAATAAAGTCTTTTTGGAAATCAGGATGTATGAGAATCGGAGGTTTAGAAAGGCATTCTTTTAGAGTATCAAACGAAATCTGGGCCTGCTTTGTCCAGCGAAATCGCGCGTTTTTTCGAGTCAAGTCGGTAAGTGGTGCAGATAATTCGGAGAAGTTTTTAATAAATTTTCTATAATAGGATAATAAACCGACAAACCGGCGAATCTTTCGGACTGTATTTGGTGTCGGAAAATCTCGAATTTTAATAATATTATCGTCTATAGGTCGGATTCCGTTTGAATTCAATTTATGGCCTAGGAAGTCAATTTCAGGTTTAATAAAAGAGCATTTTTCGGGATTGATGGTAATACCGAAAAGTCGAAATCTCTCGAAAAGTTGTCTGAGTTTGTAAAGCATCTCCTCTACCGTTCGGGAACCAACTGCGAAATCGTCAATATAATTTGAAATTCCTAAATCTGCTAAAGGGGCAAGTATTTGATCTGCTAGTTTTGCAAAAGACTCTGCACTTGCATTTAAGCCTTGTGGCAACGAAACAAAGCGGTAATTTCCATTTGATGTACAAAAAGTTGTGTAATCGCGGTCTTCAAGCCTTAACGCTATTTGAAAGAAAGAACTACTTAAATCGAGCGTTGAAAACATAAGATTTCCCCTTAATTTGTCTAATAAGTGTTGGGTAATAGGTAAGCGGTGTCGAGGGTACTTCACATGGGCATTTAATTTCCTATAATCTACTACTAAACGATACTTCTGTTTGGTAGGGTCGCGTGTCGTATTTTTCTTTTTTATAAGAATGAGCGGAGAACTAATATGTGAATTAGAACGTTCAATAATGTTCGCTTCCTCTAATTCCTTAAGCTGACGATTGACTTCGTCTTGTAATGCCTCTGGTACGCGATAAGGTCTAGTCGATGGTAAATTATTCGTATCCACTCGCAAATTAGGTTGTATAGCTTCAGTTCGCCCTATTGTGTATAACCTCTTACTAAAAATATCTGCAAATTCCATCAATAAGTCTAACAGTTTGTTTTTCGTAAATGTATCCAAATGATCTAATTGAAAATCCGATCGTTTAAGCTCATTCCGTCTAAGTTGCTTAATTAACTCTATATTTCTTGAGTCAAAATTACTACTAATTGTGCAAAATTTTATGTTTTTATTGATAGGAATCGTTTCATTAGAAATATTAGACACGTCTAAATTTATATGTCTTTCATTTTCTAGGGAACACACGTTATTAACAATTTTGATATTTGGATTTTTCAAGTTAGAAAAAATCTTAACTACTTCCCCTTTCTGTAATGTTTTATCTAAAGAAAGCTCAATATTTCTTGTTTCGTTTGGCTCTAAAACGATGTTTTTCGGTAAATATGCATATGTTGTTTGGTTTATTTCTGGCGCTTTTGTCAAAGCATCTCTAATAGTAATTGCGGCGTTTTTTGAATTTAACGTGTCGGTATCAAAACAAACATTGAATTTTCCTGATTTCAAAAAATCGTAACCAATTATGGCATCATAGAACTTAGATAATTCATTTTTAACAACATAAAATTTTTGTTGATATTGTTTATTTCCGATATGTATAGGTAAAGAGACACAATTTGTGATTTCTAGATTCCCTCCAGTAACTGACATAATTTTCGCGTCGATTCTCAATATTTTCATTCTATCATCTGTCTTAAATTGTTGAAAAGCTGTATCTCTAATTAAACAGACACTTGATCCTGAATCAAGTAAACAACTAATTGTAATTCCCGCAATTTTTAAATCAATCACTGGTAATGAATTTTTTCTCTCAATAATCCTAGAATCACATGTAATGGTCTGTGTGTTTACCTTTTCTATTCGCATACTTTTTTTCTCTTTAAATTCACTGTCAGAGGGGGAGTCAACTGGCTTCGAGCTATGAAAGTAGTTGCTCCCCTTTACCGGTTTCCCGAACCTTGATTGCCATTAAATCGAGGACTTCGAGTAGAATTTCCTCTGAAATTCCGAGCGGTATTTTGGTATGAATAGTTGCTTCTTCCATTTCCCCTGAAACTAGAATTTCGGCCTCCGGAATTCTGTCTGTTATTCGAATTGTAAAAGCACTCTGAAGTGGGATGGGATGATCGATTGCAGATGTTGCAGGTGGGGTGATTACGCTGACCAAAGGATCTATTTTGGTAAAAGCGTGAAGGTCCCGTGCCTTGCCTGCCGGGGTTACGAAATGTATTATACGTTTGTTGCGGTGTTCGTGTTCGTAATTTTAAATCCTCTATTTGTTTAGTTAGACTATTTATCATTTCATGGGTGTTAGATGCATGAGCAGCTAACATCGCTTTGATTTCATCGTTAGCGGCATTTGAGGATATATTATTGACCATTTGAGTGTTATCAATAGGTGAAAATTCACTGGCTTGTAATGTCTGGGCAAAATCTACAGCTTCCTGAAATGTTTTTGGTTCCTTTAGTATTAAGGAGTTTTTATAACAAGGAAGTAGGCCATCTAGGAATTTTGCTAATTTAGTTTCTTCAAAAATGGTCTTGATTGCGTCGTTTGTTAAATCAGGCGAGTTAAAAAAATTTTGTGTGGCTAGTGCCACCTTCGCAGCGTAAGTTTTGACTTGTTCATTTGGAGTCATGATGCAATTTGAAAATTGTTTTTGTCTTGCGCCGAGACTGTATTGCGTGTCAAAATATGACAAAAACTTCCTTTTGAATTCCTTGAAGTTCTTTTCTTGGTTCAAGTCCGGCGAATTAATAACATTTGTTAAAGCGTCTCCTCTAATTCGCGATCGCATAATCAATAATTTTTCTTCATCCGTGCATTTTATTAATTCTGTAATCGTTTCCAAATTTTCAATAAAGAACTGTGGGGAAATAGCTGAGATATTGTCGAATTGGGGTATCACGTTTTGAAATCCTGATAATTTTCTAATTAGTGCTTCGTTATCGGTAGCCATTTTAAAATAAAAGATTATACCAAAATTAATAATGAAAGAGAATATAGAAACAAATTATCTCCGGTATATTTTACTTAGCTAACGATAGTCATAAATTAAATATCCTACTCGAACAGTACACTCAATCAATTAAAAGTAATAATAAAATAATAATCAGTAAACATAACACAGAGCAAAATAGTAGTGAAGTATATATAATAAGGAAAATGTATGTTAATAAATTAATCCTTTGATAAATATATGGAAAGCATATAGTGACTGTATTTATATTAATTTAGAGAAAATAAAGAAAAAAAATATATTCTGAAACATGTGAGCAATTGGATAATGTATCACAAAGAGGTGCAATGTCACTAGAATAACCTTTTGAAGAGAATAATTTAACTTCCCCGTTATATAACCAAACATCAAGATTGATGCATTTGTTAATTTTACAAAACATGATAGAAATAGAATCGAAGTTTTATTTGTGTTCTTATGTATAAGTTGAAATAATATATAAAGTAGAAGGCATTAAATTCAATTTTGATTTGGTGGAAAACAGAGTTGTATACAAATTATTATTACCTTTTATTTATTTGTTTAATTTATTATTATCATTATTATTATTATTATTACTATTTTAAATTTACGAAAAAATTTGTAGTGCTACAGGAAAGAAATTAAGAAACAGATTAATACCTGAAAAGGTATTATTAGCCAAAGGCACCATTGCTGGGCTACAGGTGTATTTATTTTTATTTAATTACTTCATTTAATCAGATAATTGAAGTTATCTTTTTTTGCAAGAGTTAAATATTATTATTATTAATTTATAGTTATTTATAAGGCCGTATAGTTTGCGAAGTTAAAACCCGAGAGTTCATGCATAGCCCGCCTCCTGTAGCAAATTAAATTATAGACAAATAAAACAGAAATATAAATGTCTAAGTTACAAGTATATTTATTAAGGAATCAATATGAGTAAATAGCACAATTACAATATAAAGCAGTACAACTCTGTTATAAATATATAATATTAATTTAAAGGATGCCTATCTGTACGCCTAACATTAGTGATTTGGATATCTTTAAACTAAAATCAAAGAACATCAAAATATGATATAAATAACGAAATGTTTACCTGTTAATCCTAGGTAAAGCAGCGAAGTCATCATTCCAGGCACTTAGATCCTTTAGACTCCCAGAAAGGTCCAAATCTTTCTCACTAACCACTATATTTTTATTCAAAACTACTCGGTGCTCATTCACTCATCATATTCAATCTTTTTCCGCACTCCCCAAAACTCCATCTCATAATGATCCTTTTTTTTTCTCCTCATCCCTTTTTTACCCTTTTTTTTCCTTTTCTCAAACGCCCCATAGAAACCGTTGAGATCCAATCGGTGTCTTTCTACGCCCTCTCTTAGCCCCCCTAATTTTGTGTTAGTGGATAGCTTAGCTTTCTTTTGTTAAAATCCCCGCCTTGGGACAAAATCATTGGACATCATCTAAAATGCTATAACTCCTTTAATATTATAATATATATTCCCCTTTCCGTGCTGGTGTCGCCCCGGTTCTGGACACGTGCGCCTTTGGGGAAGAAAGGGGGACACCCCTATCTATAAATTATTAGTCCCCACTTTCGGTGAGATCGCGTTATGTATTCTTGCATCCCTTATCAATTGTAATTTCTTGGAACGTTGTTATGCCTATCCTTTTACAGGGGCTTGTTATGCGCACCTGAGATTTCATACACCTGGGCTTATTTCAATTGAAGTGGCTTTCCTAAGAATTTTGCATTATATCTTTATATTTGTCCGTGCTGCACGTTGAAAAGCTATTCTTATATCTTTCTAAAACTCCCTTTTCTTTAAATTCAGACACCTATATGTGAGGTACGAATGCAGGTGTTATGCGTGCAAGAATTTCGATACATTTTTGCCCAATAACTATTTGGCAATAGTTAGATCCGTTTCAAATGATGTCATACACTTATCTACCAGCCGAGGGGGGTAATTAAGAAAAGTATTGTAAATAAATAAACATTTAAGATTACTGTTTTTTTTTCTTTTTATTAATGTATTATAAATTTTATTGTTTAAAGTTATTGATAGTTGACACTTTAGTGAAGGGGCTTTTTCTAATTTCTTGTAATTTTTTTTATACCAATGGCAACATTCTTACATTTGTCTTTTGGGCGTTCGAGTTTGGCGAATAGATTGGCGATATTTTATATAATGGAAAGTAGTCAACGGGATAATGGAGAAATACCGAAAATATTTAGTTTTTAGTAAAACGTTTTAAATGTATCGTTTCCAAAATGACGTAATTGTCACCAAAGTTTTCTTACTATTATGAAACGTAAAAATATAGTTTTTAATTGAAGGGAAAAATTATTTACGCTGTTTTAAAATTTGCGACAATAGATAAAAGATTTTGTCGAAATATATGAATCTCTCGTGTAAATATATTTTTAAATTCAAACTGTTTGGAAATATTGTTATTTGAGCATTTTAAATATGGCGCAAGTTTCCCCATTTAATATTTTGAACGCGTAATAATTTAATCATTATTTTCAATTTTTATTTCTCTTTTTAATATTCATGCGCAAGTAATTTTTTATGACGCAATTTTCTCCATTTATTGATTTTAATACGTGATCATTTAATTATTATTTTAAAGTTTTATTTCTGTTTCTAACAGTCACATGTAAATACATTTTTTAATTGAAAGGTAATATTATTAAGTGCATTAATTTACTAATTGGCAACGATTTAAATAATGGACTTTTTGAAATATGACATAAATCTCCATAAAAATAAAGAAAATTTGAATAAAAAATAGAAAACAGCCCTAACAAATTACACAAATTAAAAAAATAATTGCACTCTGCACTCCGCAAGCTTCTCAACTATATCCCATCAAATTATGGTTAAATTCCTATGGATAGTTTTTGTTCTTATAAAACTTTTTAAAGAGAACTATTTTGACCGACTTTAATATTAAATATCCCTTAAAATAATTCGATTTAAAAACTGTCTGCTTCAGAGAGTTTATCGAACATTTCTCTATAAAATTACCAATTTGCATATTTTTATATGCAATAGTTTTCTGAATATTAGTAGAGAAAGACCTTAGGCCCTTATGGCATAAAACATTCACTGACAGCGGCGGCGGCAGCGTGGCGGTTACTTTTTTTTTAATATAGAGAGAAACACCCATTTCGACAGTTTCTATTTACAAAATCATACAACGAAAATCGTATACTTCTTTTTAATAAAGAGAGAAACATCCATTTCGACAGTTTCTATTTACAAAATCGTACACTTTTTTTAAATAGAGCTAGAACATAGAAACATCCATTTCGACAGTTTCTATTTACAAAATCGTACAACGAAAATCGTATACTTTTTTAATATAGAGAGAAACATCCATTTCGACAGTTCCTATTTACAAAATCGTATACTTTTTTTTTAATATAGAGAGAAACATCCATTTCGACAGTTTCTATTTACAAAATCGTACAACGAAAATTGTATACTTTTTTTTAATATAGAGAGAAACATCCATTTCGACAGTTTCTATTTACAAAATCGTACAACGAAAATTGTATACTTTTTTTTAATATAGAGAGAAACATCCATTTCGACAGTTTCTATTTACAAAATCGTACAACGAAAATCGTATACTTTTTTTAAAAATATAGAGATAAACATCCATTTCGAGATTTCGACAGTTTCTATTTACAAAATCGTACAACGAAAATCGTATACTTTTTTTTTATATAGAGAGAAACATCCATTTCGACAGTTTCTATTTACGAAATCGTACAACGAAAATCATATACTTTTTTTTTAAATATAGAGAGAAACATCCATTTCGACAGTTTCTATTTACAAAATCGTACAACGAAAATCGTATATCTAAGATTAAAATATACCGTCTCTCGAACAAAAACTTAAAGAGTTCAAGTAAATATCTACTTTACTTTTAGACGTAGCATCTTGCAACTACCCCATTGTTGTGACTTTTGCAAAATCTTTTACTTCTGTTCATATGGCAATGGTATAAATTGTGAATATGCATTCATAAGTATGATGCCTGTTATTGCGCTGCAGTTTGTTTATTTACAACGAAAATTCGGAAGGAGGCGCTCTCAAGAAAAAATATGATAAAACTGACTGAAAAGTCCAACTGGTAACCATAATTTGCAGGGGTCGATGCAGGTTTTTTTTTCTTGGAGCCCATTTTGTGAAAAGTAAAGGTTACTTTTGTGAAATTTATTATATTTTTGTTAAAAATAACATTCATTTTGTAATGTAAGTTGAAATCCAGTTAATCAAATTCGAACCAAGCATTTATAAACCAAAACTTTTTAAAATCCTTTTGCTGAAGTTTTCTTCTCTGGTGAACTTGTTTGTTTAAAAATTACACATTTTAAAACATCAAAAAATAACAAATAAATAATAAATAGTCAGTTTTTATGGAATAGAATTTTGTGAAGGGGCCCATTTTATCAAATTGATTTGTGAAGGGACCCACTTTATCAAATTGATTTTTGTGAAGGGCCCCATTTTATTAAATAGATTTTTGTGAAGGAGCCCTAAATAGGTCCCAAATTTTTCCTGGATCGACCCCTGATTTGAATATGCATGATGCTTCAAAACCCGCATATCAGTGGTTAATTATTTCATTAAATCTCACTTCGAAACCAGTCAGTGGTTATTTATTTCAAAACTGAAAACGAATGCCTTTCTGGTTAAAATTAAGACACAGCCAAGGATTTTAAGACGAGCCATGAAGTTGAAATCAACTACATTTCCAAATCCATATGCGCCGACTTCACTGCAGCGAAAGAGGCCATCAAGCGTACTTCCACCAGTAATTTTGAATAGTTTTTTCTTTTACTTCATTTAATCATTGTTAACATGTAAGACAAAAGAGAATATTTTAAAATTAGTGATAAAAAAATTTTTTTTGTCCCCGTCAACAAGGATCGCACAACCATCGGGCAGTCTAGGGACCCGTACCAGTTGGGATCTCGTTAATTTCCCGAGCCTCTCTGTACACTGTAAAAAATGACAAATGTTTCTTAATCTACGAAAATATAATATATTCACGAATAAATTTATAATATAAACTCATCCTTGTTAACCATGATTCTGAAAAGTGTTTCTTTATCTTTAGAAACTTCAGACATCAATGGCATTTCGAGATTTAAAGAATCATTTAGAAAAACAAAATTTCTCTTGCTGCCCATAATTTTTGAAACGTTTACAAGTAGCTTTTAAAGTGTATTAATCAGTTTTCTAAGCCCGGAATATAGTTTTTTCCGATGCTATCCATTCTCAAGTAAACATTTTTCATGTTCAACAAATATGTTTAACCGACAAACATGCAAAATTAACAGCATTAATATTAACATTAAAATTAAGATTATTTCTTTACTCTTTCATGCATAAATTAACTTATGCAGATGAAAACGTTTACTTGAGAATGGATGACATTAAAAAAACAGGTATTCCAGGCTGAGGAAACTGATTAATACACTATAAAAACTATTCGGAAACGTTTCTGAAAAATACGAGCAGCAAAAAATACTTTGCTTTTATAAATAATTCTTTAAATTTTGGATGTTCTTCACGCCTATTGGTGTTTTTCTTCTCTTTACCCACTGGAACAAGGCTTTTCTGAATTTCGGATAACTCAGAAGATTATATTATATTTTCGTTCGTGGTTATAGTATGTTTTCATAAAGTAAGAAACATTGGTCATTTTTTAACCGACTCAAAAAAGGAGGTGGTTATCAATTTGACGTGAATGTACTTTTATTACAGTGTACAGTTCGAAAACGTTGCTTCTGTGGAAAATAATATCTAGGTACAAAATTTGTTTTTAAATGTTTTTTCTTGAAAAAAAAAGTTTAGTAGGGTAGTTCGACCAGTAAGTAACGAGCCCCCAGTGAATGAACGATTAGTAAATATATTAATAGAATAAAGTTTGAAAAATCCCCCCCCCCACACACACACAGTAGTTAATTATCATGCTGAGTTTAAAAAACCCGTAATTCAGTAAAAATGTGTTATAAGTTATTTGTACAAGTTGTAAAATAAACAGTATGAAATTTAAGTGTTTTTAAATTGTTGCCTGTTCATTCACTGGGCAATTTTGCGTTCATTCAGTAGTAAAGAACTGTTCTTTAACTTGGTTTTTGTATAGCTTTTAATTAAAACACCCCCTAACATCCCAAACAAATGAAATATAAACTTCTTTTTATGATTTTTTAATCATTTGTATCCTAACACATGTATTTACACTGTCAAAAAACAAAAAGCGTTGGTTATTAAAATATTATCAATCTTTTTTCTGTACTTTCTTCTATCTTTACAAGAAGAAAGTATTGGATACATGAAAATTTTCGACTTCATGTTTTCGATGGATTTATACGTTTTAGAAGGTCCTGAACACAATTCGATTGTTTTTACAAAATGTCTGTCTGTCTATGTGACAAAAATTTTATGGGCGCTCTATCTCAAAAACTAATGCACGAGATTTAATGAAACTTAATATTCAGTTAGTCCCCAATATAAATTGGTGTTGATTAGTTTTTAATGAAAATCGCCCCACAGGTGGCGCTGCTATGATGCATTTTTCGTGATTTCCGCAATAGCTCTATCTCAAGAACTAATGCACGGAATTTCGCCAAACTTCAGATTCAGTTAGATCTTGACATAAATAGACGCTGATTACGTTTTGGTGTACATATCCCAACAGGTGGCGCTGCCATACTACTTTTTTCATGATTTTTACGATAGCTATATCTCAAGAACTAATGCACGGATTTTCACGGACTTTGGCGACAGTTTTTTTTTTCTTTTTTGGATAATGGTCAATGGGATAACAGATAAATACACTATTTTTTATAACATCATTATAAAATTCTCCGATGCAGCGACATTGTTTACTTAGCCATTTTACACATGTTGATTTTCAAATGTTAATGTTCTGCACATAGAACTCTGAAAATTCTGTTAAGGATAGTCCAAGGCTGGTTCCACCTGAGGCTCAGATTTTTCATTTTTTGATAATTAGCCAAGATTTAAAATAACTCATCGAAAAAACTTTCCTTTTTTCGCAAATCGTTAAACGCGCCCATGCATGCTTTGCTTAGTTCCGAGATTTCCGAAGCGACCAAAAATACAAAAAAGAACAAAGTGTGAGATCGGTTAATCTTCTTTGCCGTCTTTCTTAATGACCTCCGGGCGAACCGTACAAAATACGGAAAATGAGTGGCATATTCATAAATTTCATACTTTTACATTTTAAATGCCACACTCCGTTCAGAAAAGTTAACTCTTCGAATCAAACTGGCTTCGGAGCTTAGCCGAGGGAGCTTAGCCGGGGGAGCTTAGCCGGGGGAGCTTAGCCGAGGACGCCGTGGCAACTATTTTCGGAGGGTTTCTTAAGCAGGGTTTCAGATGGGGACAAGTGTCGATGGAACTTCACTTCCAGTTTCGTGACTACGTCTGTCAATGGAATCTGTCTCCAAGGCAGAATCGTGTGGACCCCACTTTCTCCTACAGGAGGTGACAGCTGTGAGGCGCAATTTGTCGTTGTAGCAATAGCAAGTGGTTGTCTGTGGGGTGGACGAGCAAATGGAGTACAGACGGCATTGGTCCGGCGGGACCACATTTTTTTTCCCAGTTCTAGCTTCTCATGCCTAGTCACCCTGGGGTGCGCCAGATGTGGTAGTGTAATTCTTAGGTACTGGCTTCACACTAGTCTCCAAGGTGTGGTTTTCTCTTGTGGACTGCGACACGCCACTTGGGGGAGATGAAGCGTTGGCTCTAGCTGGTGGACCGGCTCTGCTCTGGCACTTTCGGTCTATTGAGTGGGATCTATAGCAACTGTCTGGAATTGGTTAATAGCCTTGACATGTCCAGTATTGCAGGAGTGCTATACCAACAGATCTCACACCAAATTAAACATCGTACTTTTCTGATCAAAACGCCGTGTGCCATCTTTGGTTTTAAAAAATATTAATATTAACCCTATGAAAAAATTTATTTTCCATACTCCAATTTGCGATTTCTGAAATCTTTAAAATCTGTATCCGCGCTTCCAATCAAGATAAAAAAATAAAATAAAAATACTAGATCATATTTACGTTTATTCTCATTTCAAAATCTACAATCCATTTTAAAAATACAAACATTCCCTTTGAAGAAAATTCGTTTTAAATACTCACTTTTGCGATTTTGTTTCTGCGATTTTAAAAATTGTGCATCAGCTTTGTAAATGAAAAAAGATACATACCGCCCACACCTAACTACATCTACGTCCATTTCCGGTTGCGATGAAGCCTTCGGTTTGAAAAAAATATTAATATCAACTTTTCCAAAATCGTTCTTTTCCGTACGTCGCGCTGTTTTGCGATTTTCGCAATTTTTAAAAATCTATATCAGGTTACGAAAAAACTAAAATTTTCAGACTATATCTACATTTATTTCTTTTTTAAATATGCAATTCGTTTCGAAAGATATGAATATTAACACTTCAGAAAAATTCATTTCCAAACGTCATAAAAGCGAATTTAGTATTTTTGTGCCATGTTTAAAAATCGGCATCGGCTTCGGAAATCAAAATACAAACAAACCCAAACATGTCAAAACCATAACTACATTTATTTTTATTTAAAAAGTCGCCGTTCTGTTTTTAAAAGTATCAACATTAATCCTTTTAAAAACTTCGTTTCCGTAAGTCACTTTCGCTTTTCCGTGCTTTGTGCAATGTTTGTTCGGTCCCCGGAATTTTTAATCAAAATACAAAATAACAAATCACACACTCTTAAGAAACATACATTCAGCTTTAAAAAGAATTCTTTACAAATAATGTAATAACTGCCTTATCGCAAAATCTTTCACAAAAAAAAAACATAGTATGTAGAAAATAGATTCAATAGAGCCTGATCAACTTTCCTGTGTTTATGAAATCCCATTCACCGGGGCAGATAGAACATTACAATATAAGAATGACAAACAGAAAATTTAAAACGAAAATAAAAGAACATATGGCAGATATTAAATATGATCGAACTACAGCTTTGGCTAGACTACATAGAATAGAGCATTTGCAGATTGATTTCAAGAATAGTAAAATTATTTTTCCATCCACTATCCATGAATCAATAGAAATATATTTGCGAAATGAGGACATATGCAATGAATCAGCATCTTTTGAATTATCTAAAATTTGGCACGCAATGATTTACACATTAAAAAAGCTATAAAATAATAATTTTCACATTTCCAATTTAACCAATTTAAGCACCTCCTTACATTATACGTGTGATCTCGTGATTTGTGTTTACCATTTTCAAAAACTTTGCAAAGGTAGTTTATTTATCATTTTGATCTTAAAGTTGCTAGTACTGCACATGAAACATGTCATCTTTATATTTAAAGGTATTTTTAAGCCTTTTGTGTAATGCTTTTATCACTTTAAGCAGTAATTACATCTTTAATTTAAGAATTCCTTATTTTCAAAAAATACAAATATTAACCCTTTAAAAATTTTCTTTTCCAACAGTCACTTTTGGCGAATTTCATCTTATTTGCCCATAAGATTAATATTACACACATTTTGATTACAAAAACACACACTTAATTTTATACAATAGCTCTGACATTTTAATACAATACACCAGGGCTGTCCAACGCGGCGCCCGCGGGCGCCATGACGCCCTTTGAAGATTTTCTTGGCGCCCCTTCAAATGTTTAATTTTTCTAGATTTCTTTAAACAAAATTCCTTCTCCAAAGTTAATTTGTCTTAAAATAATTAATATTTGCATACTTTTTTTATTACAGGTGTTATTAAGGTATTTGCCTCCTTTACATGCAAAAGTCCTTAAAATTCCTCAACCACCTTTTTCATCCCCAAACCTCAGAAAAATGTAACGTAAATTTAGTATATGTTTTTTGTACAATTTTTCAGATGAGCCACCTCCAACTTAAGACGCCAATGATTAATCACTGTACATACCATTTTAATAACGCATACCACTTTGTCTGTGTATCCTGTAGTCATGTGGGTATCGCTATCACTGCTAAAGGGAAATAATATTCTTGCATTTTTCGAATCATGAATAATGGCGCCCTTGATTGTGTGCCACAAGCTAAGGTGCGCCCTGGCTTATTGAAAGGTTGGACAGGCCTGCAATACACTAACCTTTTAGCTAATGATAGAGTATAAATTTGGTTTAGAAGGTTTCAGATTTAAAAATAGGGGGAGGGAATAATCAGTTTGAAAATTTAAAGAAAAATCCGAGATTGCAAACATTACACACTTTTACTTATGCTTATAATGTAAACGTGTTTTTTTTGTTTTTCTCTACTGTACTAAAATTTTAATACCTTAAATTAACTTTTCAGCTGTTATTCCAGTAAAATTTTTGGTTTATATGTAATAACATTTAAAATAAAATAATCAGTTTGAAAAAAAAAGAAAAGTTTATAAGAAAAACTAAATATCAATTTCAGCACGAAAATTTTCACATATATTATTACAGAATATTATCACAGACCTGGGTAAAGCCCGTCGTGTCAGCTAGAAATATGTAAATAATAATAAAAAAGTACTTAGCCAAGCATGCAAAATATTCAGTTTTTATCAAAAGGTACTATAGCAATCGCTTCACAGTCGTTTGTGTATGGGGAGTGGCTTACTACAGTGATGCTAAATGCATCACCGCTATCATTCTATCCTTTTTTTTCATAAACCTGGACCGGAACGGAAATATGTTTTCCCAAACTGTAACAACATGTTTTAATAATTGTACAAAACAGAACGATATTTGTCACGATTTCACAAACCGGAACAATATTTGTCATGATTTCATGAACCGGAACATCGTTCCAGTTTGCTTCGGCACATTTCAAGCCCTAACATATACAAATGATGTTTAATACATGACCCCGCTTAATACACAATTTTTATCCAGTCCCTTGAAACGCATCTTAACCAGGTACGACTGTATGTTCGTCTTCAATTTCGAGTTTGTTAACCGTTCACTGAGAACATGGGACTTCGAAGCACTATGTGTATTTAGACTGAGGTTATAAGTTTTCCTTCAAAACTTTTTTTTCTGGGTGTCTAGTCCATATCAGTTACAAATTTCCAACTTTTCAATACCAATAAAAAAGTATCCATCTACCGAGATTTTGTGGTGCAAGATACAAAGATTTTTAAAAGTAGCGAATTTGAGAAGGAATTTTCACAACCAATTCTGAAGCACAAACTACTGATTTTTTAAACAATTTTTTAAAAAATTTACAAATAGTTGAAAAATCTAATTATATATTTTCCAATCTATATATTTAAAACGAAAAGTGCATTCTGTCAAATCCACATAAAAATTGTCTCTTTGTGCATGAGTCAATGTTTTTTATGGCTTCTACCGTCAGAAACGGGAAACCTGATTGATTAACCCAACCCTCACCTGTTCAGCCTATGGGGATTGAAATCGGATAAAGCTGTACCATTGCATTGAAAGCATAGACCTTCTAATATATTTTTGCTCGGAGGTTGAAACAGGGGTCGATCCAGGAAAAATTTGGGGCCTATTTAGGGCCCCTTCACAAAAATCTATTTAATAAAATGGGTCCCTTCACAAAAATCTATTTGATAAAATGGTCCCCTTCACAAAATTCTATTCCATAAAAACTTACTATTTATTATTTTGTGATGTTTTAAAATGTGTAATTTGTAAACAAACAAGTTCATCAGAGAGGAAAACTTCAGCAAAAGGATTTTAAAAAGTTTTTGTTTATAAATACTTGGTTCGAATTTGATTAACTGGATTTCAACTTTCGTTACAAAATGTTATTTTTCACAAAAATATAATAAATTTCACAAAAATAACCTTTATTTTTCACAAAATGGGCCCCAAGAAAAAAAAACCTGCATCGACCCTTGTGAAAGGTAAAGCTTTTTCTAAAAGAACTCATGTTTTCACTACTAAATATGTATATTTTTCGCAAAATTTTAAATAGAGCTTGTATACAGTTGTATTTATAACCGATTGAAATATCAGAGAGTTTGGAAGATGAGAACTATTTTTTTATTGCTATGTTAAAGGAGCCTGCACAAAAATAAACAAACAAACAAACAAAAAAGCAAGAAGAAAACATATTTTTTTTCAATTAGAGAACAATATTTTTTCACGAAATTTTTACACGGGCTGTAAAACCATTTTATTTATAACCAATAAAGATTTCAAAGAGATTGGACAAAAAAAAAAAAAGAGCACTTTTATCACTAAACATCAATATCTTTTCTAGAATTTTTCATTTAAAAATATAATTTCATGCAAAATTGGGTTAAAGATAAAAAATAATAAAAACTTGATTTAAAAAAAAATATATATATTATCATGGGCCTGGGCAATGCCTGAACGTGTCAGCTAGTTATGTTTAAAACAAAATTCCCAAGTTCTCATATTTTTTTCGGTTTGTTTTACTTTGATGCTTCATTATGATATCATGATCATGACGAGCGTGTACAGCAGTGATTGCTTGTATGTCGTAAAGTGCTATTACAAGATACATCAAAGTTTTGATTCAAGTTAGGGGTCGGAAGTTGCGTGCTACAAGTACCGAAACTACAGTAGTTGCTATATTTTACAGTAGTTTGTAGTGTAGCACGCTACATTTTGAACAATGTAGTGTAGCGAGTAGCGCAATACAAAAAAGTCCTTCCGGTTTGTACCGGGAGGAAAAGGTAGCTTTCCTATATCTTCGTTTTAAAATTTTAGCTAATGTTACACGAAAACAGCAAGTTAAAATGCAAAGAAACGTTTACAAAAGATTCGTTAATACTAAATTTGAATAAGAATTTCGCCAAATTATTGAGCAATAGCCAAATTGGCTTCATTTATGAAGACTTATTTTGGTCGCCAAATTTGGTGATATTTTGCCAAATGTCGCCAATTAAGGCGAGAACTTGGCGTTAATGTGCTGTTTTGTTTCAAAATGTCAGCCACCCTAGAATTTCAAACTGCCATTTTTTAAGATACAGGTAAACCAAAAAATGCTCTGGAATCCTCGTATCAAGGCCTAACACTTAATTAAAAAATAAATTTGAATTTTTAATTTTTTTGTATATTTATTTTTGTTTTAAATTTTTAAGTGGCTGCCATCTTGAAACAAAATGGCGGACCAAGCTGGCCAACGAACTCGGTCGAGATATTGGTAAGCTTAATACACACAATTAGTTTCATAAAAATTTATTTATAAATACGAGCATTATGACATAGGTCATATAATATATATATATGGAGATATATATATATAAATCAACATTTGAACGGAGGGTGGTTTTGGGGTCTGGGGGTCATGATCGGTGAAAATATATCAAAATTTTCCGGAACTGCTTTCCTTCGAACGGCTGCAATAGGTAGCTTTATACTTTTTTGTATTGAAAGCTACCTAAAATCAGTAGTTTGTAGCGAGAACCGACGCTACTTTTATCACTACTTCATGAGAATAAAATGTGCCGTTCTTCAAATCACGTGGCCGAAACTTTCTTCTTTTGTACAAAGTTTGTTCTGCTCAAAAATTTACGAATCTCAGATCAAATCTCAGCTGCAATAATAGCAACGAATTGCATCGCATAAAGTCCATTTTCATATTCACACTTACTGCTAAAATCCACTACTAACCCTCCACAATAATTAATTTTCTTGCTGGCAGCATTTGTCTATTTAGTCGTTATTAGGTCTTCATGTTTTAATGCCAAATTTCTTATTATTCGGAATTGTTTTATTTACAGATTTATTTATTGTTTGCATTTAGAGTTGTTTTTCTGTAATTTTCTAGATTTTATGATCTCTCTTAATTTTGCTACGAAATTTATACTGTGTGTATAAACTAACATTTTGGAGATAAACACAAAACATTTTCTATCTTGGATGTTATATTTCTCAATCGTTTAATGACCTCGGTTATGTCGCACTTATTTAATTGTATAACAGCAGACGAATTAGAAAGAGGAGTCACTGTATTTTTTAATCCATATCTTCCATTTCGAGTGTAAATTTAATTCTTTGACAAAATCAGAAAGTAGTGAAGTAGCGACTACTTTTGAAAAGTAGTTTATAGTCGCTACTTTTTAAAACAAGTAGTTGTAGTCAACTACATTTTTGATAAAGTAGTTGTAGTTCGCTACAATAAAAAAGTAGTTTTTCCGACCCCTGATTCAAGGCATCAATTTTCGAGTAACACAATTTAACCTGTGGCTTTAAAAGAGTTGCTCAAAAAACAAGCACTAGTATTTTGTTGGAGCAATTTCGTCGGCTATAATATCTACTTAGGTAAACGTCGAGTAATGTCGCTCAGAAGAGCCAATCAAACGAATCAAAAGCCTTGCTTTGTGTTAGCTAATGAAATGCTTGGAAAACTGACAAGTGACAGCAATTTCGTTGCTTCATCCCGTTTAGTAGCACTTTTACAGTAACTGATCGTTTCTCAAGTTTTGGAGTACATTTTAGACTTTCTCCTAGATTTTACACCCAAAATTTCCCCCCAGAGATTTCTGAAGAGGATGAACTCAGTAAAATTAGTTTTCCTGTTGCTATAAGGTATAAGCAATATCTTTTCTATGCTAATATATTTCATAACATTGTTTCATATTATTATGAAGATTAAATTAGGTAAAGCGTTGGTACAAATGTCATAAATACAACAGGGTTTATTTGGATTTTTTTTGCCATTACAATGGCGATTTACTTCTTGGCATGTCAGTTGTATTCTTGATATTGTTTGTATTTTATAATAAATTAAACTTTATGTGTGTTTTATAGTAAAATAAAATACGATTATAATAAAAATTTTGAGCGTTTTATCAAAAATTAAATGTGTGTTTTCTAATAAAATAAATATGTCTGTTTCATAGTAAAATTGTGTGTGCTTTATAATAAAATAAAGTGTTACATAATAAAATAAAGTAACATACTGTTTTCACACACTATTCCTAACAGGTATTCAAAAACTGTGTTTTCTTGCCAAAATGGCAAAAAAAAAATGTCAATCCCAGTGCATCTGCGGCATCTATTCCAAACCGTTTAGTGTTAAGAAAAATTTTCAAAGCTATGAAGAAAAATATTGTGGAATCACCCATTTAGCTCAACATATTTATTTTTAATAGACAAGCTCATACATAAATTTTGGTACATTTCTATACACAAAAAACTGAAGATAGAGCTATAACAGTATCGATGTAATATGCGATCTATCATTGCTAGTCGTTATGAATAATTTGTATGAGAATTTTAATAAGATACCTGAAAACATAATATAGGCAGTAAAAAAATGAATATTTTCATATATATCTCATGGTTTTTTCAATCATTGCTTTAACGATAATAATTCCAAAATTGAAATGTACATGGAATTCGGTAATGCCGCAATCACTATAACACATATATGAGCGCTTCATGCCCACGAAAACTCAACAAAAACAGCACTGAATTCAGAAACGCTATTGCATAAGTCTCTAAAAAATAATACATAAAACTTAAAAAATGCTGCAATCACTATAACTATGTATGAGAGCATTGTGCCCATAAAAACAAAACAAAATAAATCATTGGATGAAGGAAGTTCATTGTGTATTATCTCAAAAATAGACTAGCAGCAATAGATGGTATACTACATCATTACCTCCGTAACATTCATCGCAAAAAGCATAGCATTGACCTGTTAAGTTATTAAATCCAAAATTGAATCAACATAGTTTTTCCTAATAAGCACCCTGCATATCAAATCACACACATATGGTTTCTTTCCACTGAAATAAAAAGTATCTATACTTTTCATACATTTCCACTAGTGTGTGTTCAAATACGCTGTTCTAAATGCACTTTTTAAAAACTTTCATCTAAAACGGTTTGTTTTTAATGTGGAACTGAAGATGAACATTTAAATCTTGTTTCACTGCAAATAACTTTTAAGATTATCTTTAAAAGTGTTTTGGTGTGTAAATGCTTTTTGACATACATCACATGCAAATAGTTTCTCTCCAGTGTCGATGCAAAGGTGAACTGATGTTAAACATACACTGTACACAAATGATTTCACATCATTATCATACATTTCATTGGACACGAAGATGATGGTTTAAACTTGATCCTCTTGCAAATGACTTTTTACATACATCACATGCATATGGATTCTTGTCACTATGAATACGGCAGTGATCATTTAAAATCGTTCTTTTAGAATATGCTTTTTGACAGACATCACATACAAATCGTTGTTCTCCTGTGTGGATGTGAAGATGATCCTGAAAATGTTGTTTCTGTCGAAATGCTTTTTGACATACAATGCACACAAATGCTCTTGTATCTCAGTGGACCAAAAGATGATGATTTTTTAGAGTTCCAATTTGCAAATGACTGTTGTTATAAATCACATACAAATGTTTTCTCTCCAGTGTGAAGTCGAAGGTGATTTTTTAAACTTCCTCTATGTGCAAAGGCTTTTTGACACACATCACATACAAATGGCGTCTCTTTAGTGTGGATTCGAAGGTGACCTTTTAAAGTGTTCCTATGTGCAAATGCTTTCTGACAGATGTCACATACAAATGGTGTCTCTTTTGTGTGGATTCGAAGGTGACTTTTCAAAGTGTTCCTATGTGCAAATGCTTTCTGACACACATCACATACAAATGGTGTTTCTTTAGTGTGGACTCGAAGGTGATTATTTAATGTTCCTTTTTTAGAAAATGATTTCTGACACACATCACAAACAAATGGTTTCTCTCCTGTGTGGATGCGAAGATGATCTTCTAAATAATTTTTCTTTATAAAAGATTTTTGACATACACTGCATTCAAATTGTTTTTTACCAGTGTGGTGCTGAAGATGATGTTGTGTTAAACTTCGTTTATGTGCAAATGACTGTTGACATACATCACATATGAATAATGGTTGTTCTCCTGTGTGGATGAGAAGATGATCTTCCAAAAGTTTCTTATGTACAAATGATTTTTGACATACACTGCACACAAATGGTCTCAAATCTGCATGGACCCAAAGATGATGTTTATTTAAATTGTGCTTATGTGGAAATGACTTTTGACATATATCACATACAAATGGTTTTTCTCCAGTGTGGAGTCGAAGGTGGCTTTTTAAACTTCCTCTAAATGGAAATGCTTTCTGACATACATCACATACAAATGGTGTCTCTTTTGTGTGGATTTGAAGGTGATTAGTTAATGTTGATTTTCTAGTATATGATTTCTGACACACATCACATACAAACGGTTTCTCTCCTGTGTGGATGCGAATGTGATCTTTTAAACTTTGAATCTCTAGAAACGATTTTTTACATACATTGCACTCAAATTCTTTTTTACCAGTGTGGCGTTGAAGATGATGTGTTAAATTTCGTTTATTTGCAAATGACTTTTGACATACATCACATACAAATGGTGTCTTTTCTGAGTGGGTTTGAAGGTGATTAGTTAATGTTGATTTTCTAGTATATGATTTCTGACACACATCACATACAAATGGTTTATTTCCAGTATGGTTATGAAGATGATCTTGTAATTGTGCTTGGTGTTTAAATGTTTTTTGACATAAACTACACACATATAGTTTCTCATCTGCGTCGGTGGGAAGACGTTGATTAGTATCTAAGGACATCTTATGAATCGTCATATGTCAGTGAAAGTAGAAAAACTACAACTTAGAATGGGCACATATCAGTTTTCTTTTCTTTAGTATGGAAATTGCCAGAAATAAACTACACAGATAATCATCAATCAAACATTAATATATGGGATTCTTTAATTCTGAAGAATCTATTTATAAAAGAAAGAAAATAATTAACATAAAAGTATTTTTAAGAGTATGAATTGAATTAACAAAACAATTAGGCAAAAGCTGGGGAAATAGTAGCTGTTGAATAGTGACGGTGAGAGTGTATCACATTTCTGACCGGTGGCAGATTGCTGTCACCTCATCATCTTTTACAGAACACCTGTTGCAAGATTGAAAGCTACCTTGGCACTGTCTATATGGTTATTGTGCAGTTGTTGTTTATTTCTGCATATTTGGATAAAAACAAAATTATTATCTTTACATCACGATAATCAAATTTAGATATAAACTCTTGCGTAGTGCAGACTAAGGATGTTTGATCTGCTTTTAACTAAAATGTTTGCAATTGGTGTTTGATATTAGGGATGCAACGAATAGTGATTTTGGAAGAAAATCAAATATTCGGTCCACATGTAAACCAAATACCAAATATTCGACTAGCCGAATAGTAACTATTCGGCTGGTCAAATATTTTATATTTCAGAGTTTAAAAGTATTAAATGTTAAATGATAGAACAATTTTACATAATATTTAACACAAATACTACCATTTTATGAACTAGACCTTTTTACAAGAAACCTTTACACAAAAACATTTACACTTTGAGTTTTAACTTTAAAGAGGACAGTCTTAAAACTTGTTTTATTAATAAAGCTTTAAATTTCTAGCTTCTTCTGTGAATTAAAATAAATATATAAATTTTTTTTATATTCTAAAACAAATACTGTAAAATCCCAAAAGTAAGCCCTTTTCCCACTTTTAAGTAATTTTGATTTTCTTTTCCATTCCAAAATATAAGTCCCCCCCCCCACCCGCCCACCCACCCACACACAAAAAAAATTTGATTTTAAAAATCCATTGTTCCATTTTCGAAGTTTTTCTTCAAAAAAATGGAAGTCATCCAGGATTTTTGATTAGCTTTGTAATTGACAGGCAGTTTAACATTTTTAAAACACCTTGGTTTTTGGGATTTACCCATGACAGTTAATTTTCGCTTTTCAGATCCTTTCATATTTGCACATACAAGAACAGTTATGCTCACTTTCGAGAGCTTCCCGTTAGTGCACTTATCTCCTTTAAATTTTAACGTCTGATCGGGAGTCATTTTGTAAAATAATCTAGCTTCGTCAGCATTAAAAATATCCTTCTCTTCATAACTTTGGATTGCATCCGGCCACACTTGATCTTTCCACTTTTCAACATCCGATGCACAAACACTTGTTGCTTCACCAACAATCTTTCCACAAGAAATATTGTTCCGTTTTTTGAACCTATCCAGCCATCCATTTGAGCACACAAAACTATTTTCTCCGAATTTTTCGGCAAACTCATTCGCTTTAATTTGAAGCATGGGTCCGGTCACAGGATGATTTCTATCCCGCTGAATGGTGAACCATTTTAATAGTGCTTCTGCCACATTTTCTCTTTCAGCCGACGTAGTTTCTTCTAAGAATCCAAATTTTTATTATGTGCAGCAAGATTCGCACTGCGATTTGTCCAAATGTTCGAAACTATAGATTTTGACAAGGAAAATTCCTTGCACAATGCCGATTGATTTGTTCCATCTTCAATACGTTTAATTATTTTAACCTTATCATCAATCGAAAATGCTTTTCTTTTAAAAGAATTCGCCCATTTTACAAAATTTTAAATTGGTCTTGAAAAAACGTGTTCTGATCTCAAATCAATTAAAAGAACAATGAAGAGAGACACTGTAAAGCGAGGGATATTCTCGGATTGTTTCAATTATACCGAGGTGCAGGGGACGAAGTTAGCAAGTGAACACCAGAGCTTATTCCTAGAATTAGGGAGAAACGAAGAAGAGAGGTTTGTTCCTGTAATAGGGAGAGGACGGGAAGAAGCATGTGCTGTTTAGGCGATGAGCGTGAAATTTGACACAATATAAAGCCATGTCATCATTTGCAGTCACAACTAGTGCAAGTTTAAAGTTGGAGAACGGAAAAATGAAATTTGGGGAAGTAAAATTTGAGTCGATTATAAACGAACTACCAAAATCTCAGCTGTCCACTATAACCGTATAAAATAACATTAGTTAAATGGGAGTTCAGACAGGACCAGCAAAAAAGTTCACTATACCCAAGTGTTCAGTATATCTCGGGTTCATTATAGCAGGGTTCGACTGTACTATCTATTAACATCAAATGAAAACTCCAAGTACTTTGTCCATGATTTTATTGCTTAATAATCAATGTTCATAATTTGTCGATTAGAAGTTAAAAACTTTCTAAGCAGAAAAACATCCCATTTGTGTATAAGAATGTGAATATGTACATTTATAACAAAATTGCTGTTAGAATCTCGATATAATGTCCTTAAAAAATTATGAAAATATCGTGTTTTTGGCGATTTATCGCTGCTTTGTGATACAACGAAATAATAATTTAAAAAAAATACACTTTTATGATAAATACTGTTTTAGGAAAAACTTTTTCATACTGAACTAGTAAGAGTAAGTTTAACTTAAATAAATACACTTTTATAACTACGGTTTTGCTCTATATTTATATATATGTATATAGGAAATTCATGATAGTATTCTATGGTTTAGAATAAAATTTAAATTGATTAAAATGCTTCAAACTCAAAATTAATGTCTGATTCTGAATATTGACTTTGATATTGTTAATGTTTTTGACAACAAAAGAAAAGTATTGCTGCCATGGTAACAATGACTTATTCATTTAAATATCATCAAAATACATTTAAAACATATCCAGCCAGCGAAACTGTGTAAAATTAAATAACTTTAGAAATACGCAACTTGTATGTATATTATATAAGCTTATAGTAAAAAATAATTAAACTATTTCCTCCTTTAAGTTTAAATTCATAAATTACTATACATTTAAACACTCATTTAAACAGGAATTTTCAAATGTATTAAAATCGCTTGCATTTGGCGAGGAAAAAGTGTTATTTGCCAAATTGCATCTTTTTGCGCCAAATAGTCGAAAGTATTTTATTTTTTTACAGATTTTCTACTGGGATTCCACAGCTAAATGTGAGTGATCCTTTATAAAGTACATGAGTAGTTTCATTACCTTTTTTTTTTCAAAGTATTCTGAATATGCACTTTAAGGAGACCTTCCTTTTCAGTGATACTTTCAGCCTTTCTAACATTCAAAATTAATGAGCCCCTCACAATGCTTACTCTTCCCCTTGATTTTCACAATTAGACAATTCCTGACCCTTTGCCAAGTAAATTTTTTGTATTACTATTAGTCCAAAACTTTGTAAAAAGTAAAAAATATATTTTTTACAAAACTTTTAAGAGTTGAACCCCCATATGCACAACACAAAGTTATGCAGAATTACTGAAACTTAATACATATTGAACGTACACACAGAAACTGAGATGAATAGTATGAATAATCTGGAATTTTCTGCAGTATTTTATAATACATATATTTCAGCCATTCTCCCATAATTTTAACTTTCATGAACTTGCGAAAGTCAACTTAATAAAATAGCAGTTTTAAACTTTCTTGTTCTTACTGCTATAATTAAACATGTTCTTGTTCAGCATTAATGTTTAATACTGTGTACTATCCCTATGAGACCCCTGACATCCATTTAATAGTGAAATAGAACAGACGGTAAGGAAAATTACCACCTATTTTTAGGCAAGTCATGTTAAGCCAGAGTGATAGCTACAATGTTCTTTGATTTTTAACAACAGTTGTTTACATTGAACTAAACAAAAAACAAAAGAAAAAAAATATAATAATTTACCTCTAAAAGTTTATCCACTGTGAGAGGGACCAGTGACTATCTTTGTAGATCTGTATGTCCTTTGAGCTTTGGTAAAGCAAGTGCGGGTCAGAAAAACCTGACTTAAGGCCTAGGACCTGGCTCTCTCTTGGGTGCCCGGCTCTGAAGCTGTTGGGGGACTCTGGCTCATCCCCAAGTGTAAATGTGGTGGTCTCCCAAAAGGATAGGAACCACCGCAAATTGCAGCGACCTTTGTCGTCATTCATTTTGGAAAATGGGGATGATCAGCAGGTAGCAGCGCCCCCACCGGCCATAGAGCATACAGGAACTCCCCTGGTTGTGTTTGTTAAAAGTTCTCCAGGACGTGGGTACAGCATTTACAGGTGCCTGGTGGCACAGCTCAGTTTTACTTCTAAAAGTTCTTTTATCTTGGGGACGGTAAGACTACCAATAAAGCCACCATGTTTGAGTTTGAAATTGATATTTAAATGCTGATTTAAGTTCTGTGGTAAATTTCCTGTCAAAGAATTACAGCCATATTTTTTTCTCTACTATAGCTCTGCATGAGAAAAATGTTGAAAAAACTCTGTGGCTGCATCTGGAATGATTTTCTGCATAATTTTAGTAAGAGGGACCATATAATTTTCTTTGACATATTGCAACCATAGTTGCCTTCTAGACTTTTTTTTTTTTTTTTTTGATACAATTTAATAGAAGTTTGTAAAATTTTTAGTAGAAAACATTTATTTTATGAGTGCATTAAAAATAACATAATGCAAATTTAATGTGAATTAGATGTAAACCACCTTTTATTTTCAATTTAAGCCAGCTTTTTTTTTAGTTTTAACCACTTAAACAGCTTGTATGTTTAGCTTTTATGTTTAGCACAAAAGCGTGTAAGTTAAGGTTTTTTTAAGTGGTTAAAACAAAACAAACAAAAAAAAAGCTGTCCTGCTATATTTGGCCAGGTTAAAAGATTCTGTCTTAGCAGGTTTGGTTGTATAAAGGATGAAGTATACCTGCTATGGTAAAAAAAAAACCTGTTTAAATAGGAATTTTTTTCCCATCAATGGCAATTCCCTCTTAGTAAATTTTATTCTAACTCAACACCTCCCTCCCCCCTTGGAAAATGGAAAGAATAGATATGCCACTACTTAAGCAATATGTGTTTCATTATATATTGTTAATAAGGGAGAAAAAAAGTATTAATATTGTAGAAGAAAATTTTGTACATTTTCAAAAGAATAATGTAAAAGTTTAAAAATACAATTTAATAATTATATATTCTTTTTATCAGGATATTAAAACTTCTTTTTATATGTACAATCATGAAACATATATAGTTATAGGTGAAAATTAGCAGTCGCCACTCGCCACATGGCGATTAAAGTTAAAAAAGTGGCGATTAAAAAATCGACCATCGATTGCCACCCTAGTCGCCACTCGCCAAGTGGTGATTAAAAAATCTGTTATCGATCGCCAAGTGAAATACACGATTTTTCGAACTATGCATCTCTAGATTGATTACATATAATTAGAGAACTGGTTAATTCTTTTTCCTACCAGATGCAAACAGATTTCAACGACTTAGCTGTATTTTCAATATTTCGGCTTTTTCTTATGTGCTCTTACAGGCATGTTATGATTACTCTTTAGATGGATTATTTTTTCAAGAAATACAGTTTTATTCTGCAAAATATATTCATCAGCTTTGATTCCACATGCATTTCAAGTAACTTATTCCTTTTTTCCCACCAGATACTAGTCCAGTAGAAATAGCATTTTACCTTACAAAAATTCGGGTAGTTCTGGTTTTTGGGTATGTTGTAAAGGTTGACCCTCTAATAAAAAAACCAAGTTTTCGACCTTCTAGACCTTGTGCGTTTTTCACAATATTGAAAAAACTAATATTTTTCGGCACTTTTTTCGATTTTTCTTAAATAACTCAATTTTAATGCATTTTACAGAAAAAAGCACTGTTACCGTTTTGTAGAGCATAAAATTCTCTACAACATGCAGTATTCAGGTTTGTAAATTGTCCAAATAGGGGGTAAGATAAGGAGCCAGGAAAATAGGGTAAAATTTGCAAAAAATGCAAAAATCCATTAAAGACGTTAGTTTTTGCTTAATAACCTACTTTTAGTGCATTTTAGAGACAAAAGCACTGTTACCATTTTGTAGAGCATAAAATTCTCTACAACATGCAGTATTCAAGTTTGTAAATTGTCCAAATAGGGGGTAAGATACGGAGCCGGGAAAATAGGGTGAAATTTGGAAAAAATGTAAAAATCTACAAATGACGTTAGTTTTTGCTTAATAGCCTACTTTTAGTGCGTTTTAGAAACAAAATTGTCATAATCAACTTTTTAGAGCATGAGATAGTCAAACGTTTCATTTATTAGAGGTTGACCCTCTAATAAAAAAACCAAGTTTTCGATCTTCTAGACCTTGTGCGTTTTTCACAATATTGAAAAAACCAATATTTTTCGGCACTTTTTTTTATTTTTCTTAAATAACTCAATTTTAGTGCATTTTACAGAAAAAGCACTTTCACCATTTTGCAGAACATAAAATTCTCTACAACATGCAGTATTCAGATTTGTAAATTCTCTAAATAGGGGGTAAGATATGGAGCCGGGAAAATAGGGTAAAATTTGCGAAAATCGACTAAAGACGTTAGTTTTTGCTTAATAACTCACTTTTAGTGCGTTTTAGAGACAAAAGCACTTTCAACATTTTGTAGAGCATAAAATTCTCTACAACATGCAGTATTCATATTTGTAAATTGTGCAAATAGGGGGTAAGATATAGAGCCGGGAAAATAGGGTTAAATTTGGAAAAAATGTAAAAATCCCCAAATGACGTAGTTTTTTCTTAATAACCTACTTAACAGCTCTAAAAAGTTGATTATGGCAATTTTGTTTCTAAAATGCACTAAAAGTGGGTTATTAGGCAAAAACTAACGTCATTTGTGGATTTTTACATTTTTTCTAAATTTAACCCTTTTCCCGGCTCCGTATCTTACCCCCTATTTGGACAATTTACAAACATGAATAATGCATGTTGTAGAGAATTTTATGCTTTACAAAATGGTGAAATTGCTTTTGTCTCTAAAAAGCACTAAAAGTAGGTTATTAAGCAAAAACTAACGTCATTTGTAGATTTTTACATTTTTTCCAAATTTCACCCTATTTTCCCGGCTCCGTATCTTACCCCCTATTTGGGCAATTTACAAACATGAATACTGCATCTTGTAGAGAATTTTATGCTCTACAAAATGGTGAAAGTGCTTTTGTCACTAAAACGCACTAAAAGTAGGTTATTAAGCAAAAACTAACATCTTTAGTGGATTTTTGCATTTTTTGCAAATTTTACCCTATTTTCCCGGCTTTGTATCTTACCCCCTATTTGGACAATTTACAAACCTGAATACTGCATGTTGTAGAGAATTTTATGCTCTACAAAATGGTAACAATGCTTTTTTCTGTAAAATGCATTAAAATTGAGTTATTTAAGAAAAATCGAAAAAAGTGCCGAAAAATATTTGTTTTTTCAATATTGTGAAAAACGCACAAGGTCTAGAAGGTCGAAAACTTGGTTTTTTTATTATAGGGTCAACCTTTACAGCATACCCAAAAATCGGAACTACCCGAATTTTTGTAAGGCAAGGCCCTTTTTTGCGCTATTTCTACTGGACTACGGATACAAACGGGTTTTAAGGACATTTCAGTATTTTCAATATTTCGACTCCTGCCACATGCTCACCAGTTGGATTATTTTTCTTTAAGAGATACAGTTTAATTATGCGAAATACACTCATGTTCATACAATAGGTATAAAACTCTTATAGAAAAATATGTTTATATACAACGATTATAATTTATCTAGATGTCAAGAAAGTTTGAAACATAATAGTGGCTACTAACTTTAAAAAGTGGCCACTACTGAAACTGAGTCTACCAGCCACTGGCTACTAACTAAATTTCCCAGTTTTCACCTATATATATAGTTGTCTCATAGATAATTCATGTTAAATTTGCTGTAAAAATTTTTTTGGGAAATGGAACTTTACAAGTTAGAATAAAAAGCAAATTTAAAGATAATTTTCAATAAATAAAAAGTGAGCATTTAAAAAAAGTTAGAAATTGCTTATAATTTGCATAAATATGCGACTTTTAGGTGTAAAAATACAGACTGCATTAATTAATTTTTTATTCAAATACGAATAAAGTACCAATATGTGTGTGTATTACTTCTTATGAAAATTCCACAGTTGAAAAAACAAAGTAATAATTGATGTAAAGTTAGTAATTGACGTCTAATTCGTACTGAAATCTAAAGTACAAGAATAACCTTATAATTTACATATTATTTACAAATACGTATGGATTTATCACACTTGTTAGGATTATAATCTATCCATATTAAATACGGACATACATTAATAACCCTATTAAAAAGGGATGATTGAAAACTCCAGAAAGGAAAAATAAGCTCACTTCATTGATTCAACCCATGGATTAGGGGGTTATTGCGGGTTTCAAAAAATTGTACATTCGCACATTGTTTCATCGGTGTTTTGAAGTATGCGAGTTTCAACAAAGACTTTAAAATTATTTTCGAAAGAGAAATTTTCATATTTTTGAAGCTGTACAGCTCATTTAAAAGGCATGGTCAGAAGTCACTCAAACTGTGCTTGGCAAAAGCTATATCCATCCGGCATCCAGGAAGATGGGGATAATGTTCATGAAACTGTTACAACAGCTAAAGAGCTAGAATTAGAAGTGAATGAAGATGAAATTCAAGAGCCTATAATGGAACACGACCAGCGAGCTAACGATCGAAGAATTCCAAGAACTCTCAAATGTAGAAAATCAAGAAACTCAGCATGATGCATTGTCTTTTGAAAGAGATGAACAAGAACCAATTGCGACCTCTGTTATAAAAGAACCTTTAAAGAAGTTTGAGGAAGTCAGGACAACGGTCTCAAAATGGCACCCAATACAGGCTGATGTTGATAAGCTTGGGGCTGATGTTGATAGGCAGATGATGTTGTGACCCAGACAGGCTGATGTTGATAGGCATTTTACAACGAAAATGCTGTTAATCACTTCAAAAACATCCTGAAGAAGAGAGAAAAGCAATTGACTTTGGACAGATACTTTAATGCACCACAAACTCAAAAAAAGCATGACTGAAGGAAGGACAAGACGTATGTAATATATGTTTTATTATTATTATTACATTTTAAAAGTTTAGAGTGAAATTATTAATGGTACTTTTCGGTTAGCCGGGTGCCAGTGATATATATACAGATATAAATATATATGTATATGCATATATATATATATTCATACATATAAATGTATATATACGTATATCTATGTATATGTACACATATATGTGTAATATGTATATGTGTGTATATATACATGTTCATAAATCACTGCCACCCGGCTAACCGAAAAGTACCATTAATAATTTTTATATAGTATTTAGCTTTTAAGAACGAATTAATTGAATTCTCATACAAATCTATGATCGGTTAACGAACAATTCGGTTAGCGAACACTGTTTTGGAACGGATTAAGTTCGTTAACCGATCACCCACTGTTCTGCATACATACAACATCCCCTTCAAAATAGACACAGAAACCTCGCTAATCAGTATAGTTTCTCAAAAATATATATCTAACAAAATAACAAAAGTTTCAAGTAAAAGTAATAGCATAACTAATACAGAAAATTCCATAAATGTAAATGTAATTTAAATAAATTTGGACAGAAAATTTACCTACCAAAAGTCAATGTGATTAGAGTTCATTGTCAATGAACGAAAGACGAAAGGCTTGTAAACAAAAACTGAATACTGAAAGATATGAGTCGTTCATGTGTCGTTCTTTTGCATAGAAAAAATATTTTTTCAGACATTATCATTAATTTCTATAGTATTAATAAAGTACGCTGAAATTAAGAGGTGGTTTCTTTTTTTAATTATTCAAACCTACTAGAAATATATTAAAAAACGACTTCTTACAATTTCGATCTCTGTTCTTTTCTCTATGGTCTATTTTGAAAAGAATGGTTCAAATTTAATTCATACATGATACATAAACAAAGGAATGATTCAATGATTCAATAAATAAAACGCATGCATGGTAACGGAAAAGCGGAAAAGTGTCAACAGGTGTTTTCTTTATAATCGAACAATTAGCTTTATTAAGAAAGTTTTTTTCAATTAAGATTAAATCAAGTAAATTCTTTATGGAAAATATTGTTTAATGCACAAATTTAATAATTTATATATATTTATATCATTTCCCGTTTTAGGATAACTGAAATTTGAAGATTTCGTTTCGAGTTGTCATTCAATTAAATCATATGATTTTTATTCTTAATTCATGAAAATTAAAATAATGAATCACGAAAAATAGTATTTTATCGATTGGCTCATTGCGAAAAATTACTAGGCCTACAGGCTATATTGTTCATTTTAGTTTCACATTTATTTAATATTGATCTCTAAGTGTTTCCGTTATATTTTCTTTTCTGCTTTGTTTCGTTGTGCAAAAATATATACAATGGGTACTAATACAACGATAATTACTCCTGTTTTACAAAATAAATAATTAGTATATGAATGTACATTTATTTTGTATGTATAACTTGCATATATTTAATAATTTTTAACTTTCTAATTTATTAGCAAATAGTCTAATTTTCTAGGTGTGATAAATGTTCCAATAGTAGACACCCTTAAGGAATGTCTTTAAAAATTATTTTTTTAACAGTTACCAGGGGTCGATGCAAGAAAATTTTGGGGCCCCTTTACAAAAATCTGTTTAATAAAACAATCTCACAAAATTCCTCTTAATAAAACAAACCCCTTTACAAAATTCCATTCCATAAAAACATACTTTCTATTAATTATTTTTATTTTGTTAGGTTTTAAAATGTGTAAATTGCAAAGAAAACGAATTCACCAGAAACGAAAACTCTAGCAGAAGAATTTAAAGAAATTATTATTATTAAATACTTGGTTAAAATTTGAGTAGCTGGATTTGATCTTTCGTAACAAAATGTTATGCTTCACAAAAATATAATAAATTTCACAAATCTATATATTTAAAACGCTAAGCGTTTTCTTTTGACAATTCGTGAGAACAAACTACTGCATCAAATTACATCATTCTTTTTTTAAATGAAAGATATTTGGACACAGATTTGTTATCGTACATTCGTTTGTTCGAAAATTTTATTAGTTAGCCGTAATTTTAAATTAAACTTTTACATCTGCTTTTAGCGTCATAAAGTCGGCAATCGGAATACGCCCACTGTTGAGAGGCACATAATTTATTCCCTGAACTCTGTGGTTTCGAGGATAAAAGAGAAATAATAAATATTAAGAGCACGTGGCTTTTTGGCCGAATTTTTTAATTTGCAAATTACATTTCGGTAAAAATATTTATCCGCGTGTTTTATAAGAGAATAAAAATTTATATTTATTGTGACGTCACGGGAATATTGTCCATTGGGTTTATTTCATCATTATGCATTATAACTTTGTTGATGCCATTTTTTCATTACAATTAAATACAAAATATATTTTTATTTGTATACATGGTGTTTAGGCATAAAAGTAACGTATACAAAGTGCGTGTGAAAAGTTTGCGTCGGTGAAAATGACATTGTGCTTAGCTTGAAATGCATTTTAACATTGATAAAACTAAAAAGTAAAAATTATATGATTGTGTCAACATGACGTACTTTTAACTGATTTTTCAATTTTTTATTTTAAAGATTAGAAATGGGGCTTTTATTGGGTGCTTCATCTTTATTGCATACCTTGATTACATGCTACCAATTACTTTTTTTTTAATTATAGGTAAAAATTTTCATTTTTAAATAAATTCACAAAAGTAAAGGATTTTAGGAAAATTAAAATTATTAAAAATAGTGTTATGGTTAAAAAAGAAAAAAACTTGAAATAATGATTGTTTTTTTCGCTAGAATAAACAATGTAAGGCTAATATTTTATAGGAATTATTTTGGTAGGTTTTGTTATAAGTTCATTTAACAGTTCCTTAGTAGCGGCAAAGTCCTATTTCTTTCACTGTGAATTTCTCTTTGGATGTCAAAAAATGGTAGTCTACTTTTGGACGCCAGCCAGAATGCAGTGGCAATTTTTAAAAATGTATAACGGCTGTGATAACAAACTGCGCTATCACTTTAGCTTTCATCGCGCTTACATATCACTTCTAAATACTACAAATTTCAATTTTTTACTACATTTTACAATTTTAATGCCTACATCAACAATTAGGAAAAAAATTAGCTTTCGATTGAAATTTATTTGAAAACTGCCGCTTAATTTAACGACTTTTTAAATAATTTTCAAGCATGATTTTTTTTTCAATTCTATTTCAACAATGACCATCAGTTTGCTTTAATAATGTAAAATAACCCCTGGGAAAGTTTCCACAATTGAAAATAGATTTCCCCAACCATCATGAAAAATGAAAAAAAAATAATAAAAAACCTGATAAATCATAAGGGCAGGGGAAAAAAAACTATTTTCAGTTTACGTTTAACATAAAATTGATATGTTGAATTCGTTGATGTATATGTTGCATCAAAATATGCTAGGAATTGTATTTTTAATTTTTATTAAAAATTCATTGGATATTTAACTGTATAAGAGTGAAAATATCCCCGACTATGATGGATAATCATCCTGATTATGAAAAGGGACCGAAGAAACCATACAAATGAATTACACTTGAAAACATTAAAAATCTCTCTCATTGATTAGCTTAAAACAATGGTTGCGTTTTAGAAGATATGGATTTGAAACAAACAATGATTAAAGAGGATATTTTAAAACTTTTAACTTAAACATTTTAACACTTTTTTTTATGTCGAATTTTGACGGTGCTTTTGGGCATTAGAGCTCATTCGGTTGCATTATCACAGGGGGGGGGGGGGGAGATGTGTGCTTTATTTACTATGTTCTTTTATTTACTGAATATGAGATGAATGTAGGAATATACTATTTGTATGATACTTCATAGGTCCATGAAATTTTCTTTCTTGCCGTGGGGAATATGGCGGTAATGTTAAACTGATTTGCATTATACGCAGTTATTTACGGATTATTTGTTCGGAGTTTGCATCGGAAATAGTACTGTATTTCACTGAGGGAGGGGAGGAAGCTTTTAAAATAAAATATTTGAAAGACTGTTTCATACATCATACGCACCCCTTCTTAAATAATAAAGTAGCTTATTTTACTGATATTGTTATAGTATTTTTTCCCGTCAAGTTTTGACAGGTTCCATCTAGTATATGATAAATTTCACAAAAATAACTTTTACTTTTCATAAAATGGGCCCCAAGAAAAAAAAAAACCTGCATCGACCCCTGGTTACATATAAATGGGTCATTTTTCAAAAAGTTATGCAACTTTACTGTACGTTTATAACTATATTCCAGAAATTAAATAAATATTTAAATTTCTTTAATGTGTAATACTTAAGTATAATTGAATCATTTTTATTATATATGTAAAATTTATATTAATAAATTTACTTGAAATTTTTAAATACGATTAATTTTCATGTATTGCACCTTAAGAAAATTGAAATGATTATTAAATTTATATTTAATATTTGAAATAAAATTGTATTATAAATTTAATAAACATTTAAATTAATGTGTAACACATAAATATAAACCTATAGGTATGTTATTTAAAATATATCAATTGATATTATTTATTATAAATATAAATAATTTTGTTTTAGTATTCAGCTGAGCTATTCAGCCGAATACTGTATTATTCGGCCAAATTGAATATTCGACTTTTAAGCCAAATACCGAATGTCAACCGAATATCCGTTGCATCCCTTGTCATGAAGACGTATTTAGTATTAATACTTACTTCTATGTAAGGAGAGATATCTAAAGGAAAAAATTAATCTTGAAACAGTTTTAAAATGTTATTAATGACAATTTTCTGCTGTGTTACTTTCAGTATTGGGCTCTGATGAGACACAAAAATTTTCCCGTTTAGGTGGGCTCAGGCTTTGAAAAAGGAACCCAAACCCATATTTATAGTCTGCACTCTATATGAGTATGTAAACAAAGTACACTATACTCCCTCAAATCCGCATCACTTGAAACCAGAGGTTGTGCAGATTTCAGAATTTTGCGGATTTCTAGTCACTGTTTTGTTTACATTTTTTAAACAGTAATTTGAATGTAATGAATGCTTACAATAAAGTAAAATATTAAAATCATTAAATAAAGTAATAAAAATTAAGAAAATTTAAAACATGATTAAAACTTTAAAAATAAAGTACACAATAATGCATAACTAAACAGGCATAATAACGATGAGAATTTTTTTTTTTTTTAAATTATTCATTGAAACTTGCCTCATAAAGGTACACTAATAATTTACATAAAAATCTTAAAATAAAAAAGTTTGATTTCATGCTTAGCCAAACCTAATATCCAAAAGTCCCTGACAGCTCAGCCTACAGGCACTGGTAAGTTTCGAAGACGCAGACCATGGGGTGCCTGTTTGTTGGGAATTGCGGAAGAAATGACCTTTTGCCATGATACTGCAGTTGGGACCGCCTACTTCAAAATCGAACTTGTTTGCAGGTGGAGCCGACAGGGATTTTTTGGTTTTTAATTTTTTTTTTCTATAAGGGTTGGTCCTATAAAAAACTTGTCAGTACAAAAGTTTTAGATAATATTAAGAGGATTTATAATAAATTTAAGCAGATTTGATATCTTGTAAATGGACGAAGTTATGAATTTTTTTTTTTTTTTTTCTATAAGGGTTGGTTTTATAAAAAAATTGTCAGTACAAAAGTTTTAGATAATATTAAGAAGATTTATAATAAATTTAAGCAGATTTGATATCCTGTAAATGGACAAAGTTATAATTTTTTTTTTTCTAAAACTCCCCCCCCCCCCCCGCAGTGGCTGAGAGGTTCTGCTCTCGAAGCTGGTAGACGGGAGGTGCTGTGTTTGATCCCAATCGCACCCGTCGGCCAAATCGTTCGGAGTTTTCATGGTTTTCTTCGAGCCGTGGATTTATCCATGCGTAAATACGGGTTAGGTTCTCTTAGAAAGACCCCCACGAAGGGCACTCCTACCCGGGCCTATATCCCAACTTTAGATAATTGGCTGTCAATAATCAACCCAACCCACCCACCCCCCTCCCCTTGGGGCCATTTTTAATGATATCAAAATCTGTCATACATAAACTTTCGGCCCTTTTTCTAGAAGTAATAATAACTTTAAACAGATTCGATACGTATCATAATTAAGAAGTTATAAGGTTTTTTCTGTTTTCACAAAAAGCCCCCCATTTCCTACCTCCCCTCCCTTGGTTCGATTTTGCCCATTAACGAACTTGACCGAGATTTTATGCTCCTTGATTTTATCAAGGATATGATCCCCTTTCCAGTTTGGAAGAGATTTGTGAAGAATTATTGGAGTTATCGTGTCCATAAAAAAGTGACATAGATAGATAGATAGATAGATAAAGTTTTAAATTGGGGGTGGTTTTGGGTTCTGGGAGTCATGATCGGCATAGATCTGCAAAAATTCCAACTTAGGGAAGAATGTAATAGGTAGTTTTTCTTACAAAATCTACTTAAAAATGCTTGATTAATACATAAATGTATTTGGTAAAAAGATCACAATCACCACTGAGATCAGCACTGTTTTGAATTTTTTCAGAAATAAAGTTATATTTCCTTGATGAGAAAGTATGTTCAGCCATATAAATAGAAATTACATATTAAAATGGGCATGGAATGATATAATAATTTTTAAAATCCTAATTTTTTCCTCTGCATCTCAACTGTAAGTTTCATTGCTTACATCTGCAATGATGTGTGGATTATAGAAAGTTGCGGATTTTAGGATGGTGGATTTGATGGAATCTAACTGTAATTTAATTCTTCAGAATTTCCCTACAATAATTAATTAAATGTTTTTTCTTCCTTCAGTCATACTTTAGAATCATTAACACATACATTTGGTCTGTTGTATTTATAAGTCTCAAATCTCCACAATCCTTAGAACCAAGATGCCCCACCAGTGGCTGAGAGGTTCTGCTCTCAAAGCTGATAGATGGGAGGTGCTGGGTTCAAACCCCTGTCGCGCTGCTCGACCTAACTGTTTGGAGTTTTCTGTGGTTTTCTTCGAACCTTGCCATAAATAAGAATTAGGATCCCTTAGAAAGACCCCATGGAGGGCATTCCCCCCCCCCCTCAGGGTTTATATCCCTCGTGTTGATAATCGGTCATCATGAAATCAACCTTAGAGCCAAGTTGTATGGATTAGTGGTTATAGTATATTCTGTTTCATTTCTGTTGAGTATAGATATAGTGTTCCCATTAATTGTTATTTTTGTATAAAATTTATAGTTTTTATTATAAATTTTGAAAATTTATTGCATTAACTCCTTTGTTTATATTGTTCTGTTTTCAATCCGTAGATGAAAAATTAAAATATGAAATAGTGATGTTGTTTATGAGATGATTAGACTAGAAAGCTGTATGGATTTCAAATTTTTACTGTTCTGTTTTATAAAGGATTATTAAACGGTGAGTTTTAGTATCAAGAAGTTGATGCTTTTTTAATTTTTTTTTTTTTTCATTCATAAAAACTGTTAATAAATTTTAAAAATGTTGTTTTATTATTTTTTAAAAAAATGAACACTCATGTCGAATGCTATCTATACTCCGTTCGCTGAAACGAGATAACGAAAGTAAACAAATGCGCGTGCGGATTGGCGATGCTTAAACCTGGCGCTGTGCCAGAAGCGCCAATTGTTTGAGCCTCTGCTTTTTTTCTCAAACGGCTGTTTGTTTCTTGTCTTTCACTTTTAAAATTGACGATTTTTTTCGATTGATTTGGTATTTTATATACACAAATGGAGTGTGAAAATTCTTCTTTGAGCCCGCCTAAGAAGAGAGTAAAAAGAAAAGCTTTGAGTAAGGTGGAGAAAGATATGATTTTAAATGTATACAAAACGGAACTTGAATCGAATCCTGAACTTCCGATTTCTCATATAGGAGATAATGCTGCTCGTATAACAGGCGTAGGTAAAGCTTCTGTTTTTCGAGTGTTAAGAGAGTATAAAAAATGTGGTGTGTTAAACTCGCCGAAGAAAATAAAATTACGTAAACGTGTTTTAGAAAATATAGATGATTTTGATAGGAATGCTATTAGGAGGAAAATCCACGAATTCTTTTTGAGGAATGAATTACCAACTATAAATAAAGTTTTGGAAGTTGTAAATGATGACCCTGATTTGCCAACCTTTAAAAGAACAACATTTTATCATCTCCTGAAAGAATTAAACTTTAGATATTCACAGAGAGGAAGAGACAGTACTCTCATTGATAAAAACGAAATAATTGTGTGGCGAAGAAAATATTTAAGGCAAATCAAATCTTTCAGAGAAGAAGGGTGCAAAATATATTATATGGATGAAACTTGGTTGAATGCAGGCCATACAGTTAGTAAAGTTTGGAAAGATACCTCAGTAAAATCATCAAAACAAGCATTTTTGTCTGGTCTTTCTTCCGGATTAAAATCTCCTTCCGGAAAAGGAAAACGGATGATAATTACCCATATTGGTAGCGATTCTGGTTTCGTGGATGGAGGGCTTGACTTATTCGAATCAAATAAAAATAAAGATTATCAAGAAGACATGAATTCAGAACGTTTTGAAAAGTGGTTTGGTGATATCTTATTTCGACTGGAAGATAACTGTGTGATAGTAATGGACAATGCTCCTTATCATTCCCGAAAATCAGAAAAAATACCGAATACTTTGTGGAGAAAACAAAAAATTGCTGAATGGCTTTTAACAAAAAATATCCCTTTTGAGGACGGAATGTTAAAAGCGGAACTGTTGCAGTTAGTGAAGCAAAATAAAAATAAATATGACAAGTACGCTGTCGATGAAATGGCAAAAGCCATAGTTAAAACGATTTTCTTGTAGTATCTAAAAGAAAACTTTGTCAGCGGCATTTTTACTTAACCATTTTATACAAACTGATTTTTAAATGTGTGATAGATCTCACTTATTAATCAATCATGAAAACAGCTGTCGCGATAGTTGTGAATGTAGATTTTGGAATCCCCCTGCCCCCCTGCTGAAAATGAATAGCAAGCCAATTACAAAAGATCATCACTGGTTGTAATAATTAGGGATACACCAAATATTTGGTTAAAACAGGTTATTTAGTCTGGCTGAATATCTTGATATTTGGCCAAACCGAATACTTAAAAAAAAAATGCTTTTAAAAATATTTTTAAAAGATTGTTTTTACATTATTTATTTACTGTTTGAAAGTAACAAATACGGAAATTAACTGTTAATGACAACATTCATAGGAACTAATGATGCATAAATGCAGGTTCGTGAATATTGTATTTGCTGTTTCACAACTGGCTGTTTTTAAACATAATGGAAGGTAATATGCAGCTTTCAGGGTGACAAACAGTTTTTGTATAGGAAACCAGGATCACAATCCACTTAGTTAAATACAGTCATCGCTCATTATAATGACCCCTCCCATGCCAAAGAAAAGGGTCGTTATAATGGGAGGTCGCTATAACGATAGTGAACGGAAAAAACTGTCAGGTGCAGTAAAATTAACGTTTCAAAGGAAATTCTATAATACAATCTTTCTACAAATTTTTGTTTACATTTGTATCAAATAAACATTGACAATGAAAAATTATAAAAAATCAATTTAAGAGAATAATTACATATTTCTAAAATAAAATTTTAACTTAAGTTAAATCACTAAAAATAGTTACTTATGTATTAACATTTATTTTCTACAAAAATAATTCAAAATTGTTGTTAATTTTTTGTGCATTTGATGTTTTCTTAAAACAAAATTTTCCATCTCAGAGATGTAAGTAACTTTCTGTGTTTTCTTGTCTTTCAAAAAAATGGTTTAAAGTGTCAATAGCATTTGAAACACTTTTTACATCAGGTATCAGCGGTGACGGCATACTTTCTTCATCCGTTGATTCTATTTCTTCTTGTATAGAATAGCGAGAAATTATGTCATTTTCCATAAGATTTTCCTCACAGTCTACTCCACAGTCAATCAAAACATAATCATATCTTATAAAAAAATTCTTATAAAAAAATCGGGAGGAAAGGTCCATTTGGTCGCTGTATTGAGAAATAAGCAGCTGGTCGGTCGTTATATTGGATGTAAAAATAATATAGTATAAAGAGGATATATTTCGGGACATTTTGCATTGGTCGTTATAATGGAATGGTCGCTATAATGAGCGGTCGTTATAACGAGTGTCAACTGTATACAGTGTATCTCACTCCAAGTCGAACTTGCATTTTCGTTTAAATTTAACAGTAATGAAGATATTGTAATGATATATTCAAACATCAGACTTACTTTTTTTCTGTGAAATTGAAATATGACAAGAGTGTTAGAAATTGACACCATTGCAGTGCAAACAACACTAAGCTAGAGATTCCTTTATTCAGAATGTAGCTGACAGTATGTATATATACTGTGTCACTGACTAAAATTCAGTCACTTCTAATGATTTCATCACATTTCATACTAAGCAAAGTTAATATGATGAAAATCTCGCGAAATTATCTTTGTTTTTGTTAAAGTTGTGAATTTCAGGTTCAGCTTGTAGTGAAACATCCTGTATTTTTTATTGAATAAATGGATTGTGATGTTGGTTTCATGTACAGAAAATGTTTGATTGGGCCACATTATCTCGCTTGAAAGTTTGTTTTAAAATTTTAGGAACACCTTGTACGTTTTCAACCTCTGAAAATAATCATTTACTTTAGGCCCTCTGGTACATTCAAAAACTTTCTTGCTAAATTGCCACCACTTGAATATATATATTTTTTTTTTACTTGTTTCCTGACAAATAAATACTAATCACTGTAAAATATTCCTTCAAGATTTCTTTTCGATTTTAAAATATTTGTTTTAGAATATTAGAAAGTTTTATTCATTTATTTTAGTTCACAGAAGAAGCAGTGAAGTTTAAATTTTTATTAATTAAAAAAGTTTTAAGACTATCCTTCTTAAATAATAATCTAAAGCATTTTTTCCTTTTGTAAAATTAAGTTATGAAATGGTTTTGTTCATCAAAATTGTCTTTGAGCTAAATATGATGTAATATTATTTTAAAATTTTACTTTGTAAGACTTTTAAACACTGAAATATAGGAGTATTCAGGCGGGCTCAGGCTATGAAAAAGGAAACCAAACCCATATTTATAGTCTGCACTCTATATGTGTATGTAAACAAAGTACACTATACTCCCTCAAATCCGCATGCATCACTTGAAACCAGAAGTTGTGCAGATTTCAGAATTTTGTGGATTTCTTGTCACTGTTTTATTTACATTTTTTAAACAGTAATTTGAATGTAATAATGCACTGTAAATTATAATGAATGCTTACAATAAAGTAAAATATTAAAATAATTAATTAAAATAATGAAAGTAATAAAAAATACGAAAATTTAAAACATGATTAAAATTTTAAAGGTAAAGATCAAGTACACAATAATGCATAACTAAATAGGCATAATAATGATGAGATTTTTTTTTTAAATTATTCTATGAAACTTGCCTCATAAAGGTACACTAATAATTTATATAAAAATCCTAAAATAAAAAAGTTTTATTTCATGCTTAGCCAAGCCTAATATCCAAAAATCCCTAACGGCTCAGCCTACAGGCACAGGTAGATTTCGAAGACGCAGACCGTCGGGTGCCTGTTTGTTAGGAATTGCGGAAGAAATGACCATTTTGCCATGATACCGCAGTTGGGACCGCCCACTTCGAAATCTAACTTGTTTGTAGGTGGAGCCAGCAGGGAGTTTTTGGTTTTTAATTTTCTTTTTTGCTATAAGAGTTGGTCCTATAAAAACTTGTCAGTATAAAAGTTTTAGATAATATTAAGAGGATTTATGATAAATTTAAGCGGATTTGATATCGTGTGAATGGACGAAGTTATGAATTTTTTTCTTCTAAAACTCACCTTCCCCCCCCCCCCTTCCCTTGGGGCCATTTTTAATTATATCAAAATCTGTCATGCATAAATTTTTGGCCCTTTTCCTAGAAGTAATAATAACTTTAAACATATTCGATACGTATCATAATTAACAAGTTATAAGGTTTTTTCTGTTTTCACAATCTCCCCCCCCCCCCCGGTTTGATATTGCCCATTAACTATAGGTGCAGATTCACAGTCGCCAGTCGTCACGTGGCGACTAAATTTTTTTGCTGTGGCCACTAACTTTCGGTGTTTAAGTTGCCATGTGATTTAAAGTGATTAATTTCTGGTATTCCCATTCACCATCATGAAATTTTGATTTTTTTTGTTTTTTTAAACATTAAGACAAAAACACATAACAAACTGTATTATTATCTTTTAATAACATTTCAGAATTATCTGTTTAACACAGCAAACTATTAAATATATTCAAATAGCTATGTTATTCGTAACAATTTGAGTCTGATAATTTTACCTAGTTATATATATATATATATATATATATATATATATATATATATATATACAGTTGGACCTCGATATCTCGAACCTCCTTATCTCAAAACCCTTGATATCTCGAAAAAAGAAATTTCCCCTGCATTTTAATCAATATTCTTACGTATTTTCCATAGTTATCTCGAAATATATTTTTCAAAACCCTTGATATATCGAATTTTTTTCAACAGAAATTATTTTTATTTTTTTCCTTTGACTATTATTTGCTGCAAAAACAGTTTGATCTAGATGTCCGTTTCACATTCTTTTGTTGATACAAAGACTTAAAGGATAAGAATGGAAGACTTTATAAACCGCAACTAACAAAACTACACTTGAAAGTACGCTGAAAGGAGCAATAGCAATCCAGTCACACGCTTGCTGCATTCATCCGAAAAAAATTCACTGTTAAATTTTTGCTGCCAAACATGACTTCAAAGTTACAACCACTCGACCAGGGGATAATCCGTAGTTTCAAGGTTGGTTATCGAGCGCAAATTGTGAGAAGACTCCTGGATAACATCGGTGAAGATAAACCTTTTAACACACCTATCAACATCTTACAGTCAATGCGAATGGCTGACTATGCATGGAGAAATGTTACAGAATCAACGATAAGAAATTGTTTCATCAAATCAGGGTTTTTAGAAAACGTAAATTCCAGTGAAACAGAGGAAGTTGATTCCATTAAGCAAACAACTGAAGAGTGAGAACTAAATCTAGAACACTGGGAATCAATACAAAAGGCATATCACACTGAAATTTCATTCGAAGAATTTTTGAATGTCGACAATGAGCTTGAAGTGTGCGGCATGATGAGAGATGAAGAGATTGTTTCAAGCATTAATGCAGAAGTTTCTGGTGAAGAAATCGAACAACTACTCAATCAACAAGAGCACGAAATTGACCTGCTGCGGAGATTTCTCGAAACAAACAATAATATTCGAACAGAAGCGTTTGGTGCCATTGCTACGTTACAGAAAACTGTGCAATTGCAAAAAGATTCTGTGAGACGACAGACTTCAATTAAAGATTTTTTCTTCAGAAAAAACTAAATGTATTTCTTGATGAAGAATTGGATATTGTATTTAATCAAAACAGGTATGTGTATCACACAATTTTGAAATTATATTAAAATGTTGAAAATAGTATTTTTTTAATTATTAGTAGATTGTACATATAGTTTTTAATGAATCTTATTTTTTACAGCAAAAAAACATTTCTAAGATTTGGATTTTTTAATTTTGTAAAAACCTTGATAACTCGAAACCTCTATATCTCGAATTTTTTTTCTCTTCCCCAGGGATTCGAGATATCGAGGTTATACTGTATTACAGAAAAAGAAATGTTTGAACTTTGAATTGTGTTTTGATTTTTACAATGTAAAAATAATCTCACACATTCAGATTTTCTTTATATGTACTTTTGTATGGCAAAATAAAAATAAGAAATATTGTTTTTCTAATATTCCCCGCTATCATGATTGCTTAGCTTATATAATATCTTTGAATTTCAAAAAACATTAATCAAGTTCTTGTAACATTCTAATTAAATCTCCAAAGAGATAATTAGTAAAGTATTTTTGGCCAATTACCATTGAAGCAAATGCTATGGTAAAATTATGATTGCACTTGTTAATTTTTTAACTTTGTGGTATTCTGTCTACACTTTATTACTAATTATCTCTTTGGAGATTTCATTAGAATGTTACAAGAACTTGATTAATGTTTTTTGAAATTCAAAGATATTATAATTATTTAACATTCTATAAAATTCTGCTGCATTGTGCAAATTGGTATGGAATGGTTTATACATATTCTTTTCAATAATTATCTAGTAAAAATTATTGATTTTCATATGATACCATAATTAAGCCTATTTGGCTCATAAATCACTTTGATTAGCTTCTATATATATATATATATATATATATATATATTAAGCTTATTTTGCCTAACTTTATCTTCTGACTATACATCATTTGAGATTTATATTTCACTTACTTAATATTCAAATTTTGTTGTACATGTGTGTGTATTAAATAAAGCACTTTGAATTCCCGAGTTTTTTTTTTTTGTTTAACTTTTTACCCCATATAAACACTATTGTTTTTATGCTTTTGTTTCCCAATTGTGGCCACTGGATTTTGTGGGCTTAGGAGTCACTGGCTCCTTTCAAATTTTGGGAATCTGCACCAATACCATTAACGAACTTGACCGAGATTTTATGCTCCTTGATTTTATGTATCAGTTTGGAAGAGATTTGTGCAGAATTATGGGAGTTATCGTGTCCATAAAAAAGTGACAGATAGATCTATATAGTTTTGAACTGGAGGTGGTTTTGGGTTCTGGGAGTCATGATCGGAGTAGATCTGCAAAAATTCCAACTTAGGGGAGAATGTAATAGGTAGTTTTTCTTGCAAAATCTACCTAAAAAGGCTTGTATAATACATAAATGTATTTGGTAAAAAGATCACAATCACCACTGAGATCAGCACTGTCTTGAACTTTTTCAGAAATAAAGTTATACTTCCTTGATGAGAAAGCATGTTCAGCCATATTAACAAGAATTACATATTAAAATGGGCATGAAATGATGTAATAATTTTTAAAATCCTGAATTTTTCCCCTACATCTCAACTGTAAGTATCACTGTTTACATCTGCAATGATGTGTGGATTATAGAAAGTTGCAGATTTTAGGATGGGGGATTTGATTGAATCTACTGTAATTTAATTCTTCAAAATTTCCCTACAGTAATTAATTAAATATTTTGTCTTACTTCAGTCATACTTTAGATACATTAACACATACTTTTGGTCTGTTATATTTGTAAGTCTCAAATCTCCACAATCCTTAGAACCAAGATGCCCCACCAGTGGCTGAGAGGTTCTGCTCTCAAAGCTAGTAGACGGGAGGTGCTGGGTTCAAACCCCTGTCGCGCTGCTCGACCTAACCATTCAGAGTTTTCTGTGGTTTTCTTCGAACCTTGCCATAAATAAGAGTTAGGATCCCTTAGAAAGACCTCCATTGAGAGCACTCCTCCCCCCCCCCCCCCCCCCCACAGGGTCTATATCCCTCGTGTTGATAATTGGTCATCATGAAATCAACCTTGGAACCAAGTTGTATGGATTAGTGGTTATAGTATATTCTATTTCATTTCTGTTGAGTATAGATACAGTGTTCCCATTAATTGTTATTTTTGTATAAAATTTTTAGTTTTTATTACAAATTTTGAATTTTTATTGCATTAACTCCTTTGTTTATATTGTTTTGTTTTCAATCCGTAGATGAAGAATTAAAATATGAAATAGGGATGTTGTTTATATGCTGATTAGACTAGAAAGCTGTATGGATTTCAAATTTTTACTGTTCTGTTTTATAAAGGATTATTAAATGGTGAGTTTTAGTATCAACAAGTTCGTACTTTTTAAAAAAATTTTCATTCATGAAAACTATTAATAATTGTCAAAAATTTTGTTTTATTTTTTTTTTTAAACGAACACTCATGTCGAATGCTATCTAGTTATGACATTATCTTGCTCCATTTGAAGAGTTTTAAATTCAAAATGATCATATTTTGAGGTAATAACTTTCAAAAGATGTAAAAACTTCTTGAATTTTACCAAGTGTTTTGTGGAATCCCTGTATAAAACTCTTTATTTTATAAATATTTTTTTATTTTTCTGAAGTTAATAAAATGTTTTTTTCTGTGTGTGTTGTATGCATAGGCATAGAGTTGTATGGGCTGGTGGGGCTCGACTCCACCAATAATGACTAAAATGGACTCTCCCCCCCCCCCCCCCAACCATCTTATATGAAAATGCTTTTAGTTTATTTACTTCTTTCTAACATTTTATGGAATGTTTATTGTGCTATATTTCTTATATTAAAATAAAATATTAAACATTTAAACTTTTGTAGGCAACAGGCAATATAAAAAGCAAAAATAGCGAAAAAAATCATTTTTCCAAAAAAAGATGTTATTCAAAGTCAACTTTCATTGTCTATATTATTAATTTCCGTAAACGTCTGTGTGTGTGTGTGTGTCTGTACCCGGATAAACACTGCGAGCGCAGCGATCAGCGAGGCGATTTTGGTATCAAAAAATTCGGAAAAATCCAGGCCTTCAGGAATTACAGTTTCAAAGAAGTCGGCCCCTAATTAAGAACGTTATTAATTAAAAACCTCATCAAAATTAGCAAAACAAGAAACAGTTTTATCGAAACCCGAAAAGAAAATTTCCGTTTTGATAATCGCAGCATCCAAATTGTCGCTTTTTAACGCATCATCGAATTTTAAAAAATCTACCGGAGGTAGCGATCCGAAAATCGGGGAACACACGCGGCCGATTTTTGTCGTTCCAAAAATTCAAATTTTTTTAAATTTGGACCGTAACTTTCCTTTATTTCAGCCAAAAACTGACCAGACATCCAACATTGACCCCAGACGGGAAAAAGGTTGCTGTGAAGGATGCCGGGTTGACACATCCGAGATCAAATTGCTTCATTCCTTTTTGAAACAAGTGAAAATAATTACTGTACATTCACGAAAATTTGCAAACATGTGTAAAAAAAAATCGCAAATTCAACAAAAAAAATTCATAAAAATCGACCAATAACTTTTAAAGATATCAATTAAAACTCATTAATGAAAATGGAAAATGAATTTATTTCTATTTCAACTGGGTAGAAGTAAAATATTTGCAGGTGCTCATCAGACATTTGGACGCCTTTCTGCCAAAAGAGATAAATTGATAAAAAGATACATTTTAAAATGATTCCAGTTTTTATGGGCAATATATATATATTTTTTAAATATCGGATTTTCAATTCGGAAAAATATGCATCCTTGTTCTGAGTGGGCTGGCATTTCAGGGATTCAAAAAATTTTCGAATTCAGACCATAATTTTTTATTTTAGCAAAATCCTGATTTTTGTATAGCAAAAAAAGAAGAAGAAGCTAAGGAATTAGCTATTTCTTTTCAAAATATCTCCCGTCGTATGGGTCCCATCGCGAAGCAGTATGGCTCATTTGACTCGAAATCAATAGCGGTTATATATTTTAGTTTCCAGTTCCACCGCCAGGGGACGCTTCCGTAAATCTGGTTCTATGGGCCCGATTACGACGGGGTTTGGCTCTTTCGACTGGATTTCAATAGCTTTACAGGTTTGGGTTATGTTCGTATAGAACAGATTGTGCCCCCTGGTGGTGGAAGGTGTAATTAAAGAATTTTGCCACTAACTCGGGTTCTATGGGTCACATCACGACGCAGTTTGGCTCATTCGACTCGGCATCGATAGAGCTTATCGATTTGAGTTTTTTCTTCACCACCAGGGGGCGCTTTCTTATCTTTCTTTCTATGGACCGGATCACAACGGGGTATGGCTCATTCGACTCGGCATCGATAGAGGATACTAGAGCTTATTGATTTTTGTTCCGAGTTTCACCAACAGGGGGCGCTTTCCTACCTCTGTTTCTATGGGAAGGATCACGACGGGGTATGGCTCATTCTGTTGGAAAAACTAGATAGTTTTCCCTTTAGTTCTTATCACTCATTCAAAACATATCTTAATTGACCTAATTCATCCATTCATGCTTTATTATATTTATTCTGTTTATTTAATAGTTAACTTTATTAAGTTATATCCAGTAATAAGTTCAGTCACAATTGAGTAATTAATCCTTCAGTTTAATAACTTTGGTTTACAATAGGAAAGTATATTTTTATTTAAAAGTAATTCATATAGTTTTAAAGTGAAAATATCTTTATTTAGTTACTTACCATTTGGCCATATTATCTATTCTAACGCTTCAGGCTTTTCCATTTACTTTCGTTTCGTTTATTTACATCACGTTTTTCGCTTCCTTCGGACATCACTAATGTATATGTTTACTTTGATCGTCTCCTCATTTCTCACGGTTTTTCGGCAGATCGATTACGTCACGAAACAAAGGGTTACGGCAGGTGGCTTTAATCTGCGGTCTCTACCTGTGACTGTGATCGATCGTCACGTAACCTTCGGGAAGCCGGAAGTGACCTATTTGCTGTGGGATGAGGAGATTACATCATCGGCTCAGACACGAGGCAGTAATGTATTTAAGGAAAGAGACGGTCGTGTGTTGGGGTATTCTAGCTGGCTGGAAGCTGTCTCGATTGTTTTGTTTTAGATGTGTCGTCTAGTCGTTTGTCTGGTGGTGTTTTATTTTTAATAAGGAAGTGATTTTAACTTGTGTTCTGATGTGTTGTAATTAATGGAATGGAAGGTGATGTTGTTATTCAATGAAGTGGATCTGCAAATGGAGAGATGTTTAAAGAACGCCACGTCTTTCGGAAATGAAATATTCTGGATTTCATCATGTATTAAGGCAGCCTCTTTTAAAGAAATAGTTGGTTAATAAAACGACAACTTTACTTGTGTTATTTCGTGTAGCTAATTTAATATACATTTTGTTTAATTTCTTATTGGATAAAACTGCTTTTTAGTTCAAGTTAGTAATGCTTTTCCTTTTTATCCTGTTTTCATGGTTTTTGTGCTTTCATAGTATTAGCTTTCGTTTTTCATCAAAAGACTTCTGGTATTTTTAATAGTTCAGAACGCGATTCCATTTTTTAGTATGTTGACACCGTTCTATCTATTATTCTTGCATCAGTAATTTCGGTAGCCGAAATTACTTGTTACCGTCTAGCTATTGAAACACCAAATACGGAGATTCGGTTTGGGCTTCAAGGGATAGTACTTTATATCAGTAGATCGTTTGCCATTGGGACTATTACTAAATATATAGTTAGTACCCTGGAGTGGCATGTTTTGTCCGGCGATTCAACGTACTACTGTTTCGTGGTCGAGCAGGTACGGTTGGTTGTTACTGACAAGTTGATGAATGGAAGTTGTATTTGGAAGGATGAAGGGTAATGAAACAGGAAGTGAGGAAAGATATGGTTTTGTGTTTAATTAAAGTTTGGTTTTACATTAATGGAATTTATTAAACGTTAATACTTATTTTTATATAATTGAGTTTATTTATTGAGAATATCGTTAAAGTAAATTAAATGTTTCTTTTGAGTTTTATTTAAAGCATTTAATTAAAAGTAATTTTGTTTTCTCTTTAAGTTAATTTAGTAATGAACTTAATTTAATTAAAGTAAATTTGTTAAATGCATTTTTTCATCGGTGCTCCAGTTTTCACATCTTATTTATGAGATGTAAATTTAAGAGTCTCAGTATATATTGTGTAAGTTTTTAAGCCTTCTGTTTCTGACAAATGGAAATATAAAGTGATTGCTAATGAGACATTGTTCTTGACTATGGAATATTGGATATATGTATTTTATTTTGAACTTGGTAATTTAAATAAACCTTGATTGAATTGAATTCCTTTTGTCTGTTATTATTTTCATTAATATATTAGAAACTTTTTCAGTTATCTTTATTTTTGCTTTTGAACACTTCGAAACCTTGGTCATTTACAGCATCAACGCACCACTTGTGCTGATGCTCTGCTTACTTCATTTAATTACCTTAGGGTTTAAAAATAACAAGGTTATGGGCCTGAGGCCAGGGATTTGTTTAGAAGCTGATTTTCGTTGTTTATACTTTTAAAAATGCTTTTTCATTTTTGGATTATGAAAGTCCTCCAGTTCATTTCAATCACTGAGCTTTGAGATGGGGGGGCTGGTAGCTTTTTGCTATAATAAATTTTTTTTTATAAGTTTTGAAATCTGTTTAAATTTTTTCTGTTTCTATTCAGATTTTTTTTGGTTTTCGATTCCAATTCTAAGGTTTATCTGACGTTATTCTTCTGAACCTATTAAGCTGCAAATATTAAAATGATCGGGATCACGTATGATGGTGTCACAACACGTGCTTTATCATAAAGAAGTATAGTCATTAAAGTGATGCTGGTGAGGTGATCTGAATAAGTTTTTGGTGCCTTTGAAAGATGAATCCTGATTAGAAAGACGTTAATAAAGTTATTTATTTTGCCTTTTTGTTGTTCAAATTTTCAGTATCTCAATAGCAGTTTATTTCATTATTTCCAAGTCATTTTTTTATCTATTGTTGCCAAAGTTTAAAAAGTGCAAGTAATAATATATATCCAAACATTTTACAATTGAAAAATATGTTTACACATGAATATTAAAAGAAAAAAAAACTTTTAAAAAATTAAATTAAAGTGCAAAAAAAATTTAAAGGGGGGGAATTACATCATAAAAAACCAAATAATTATATTTTTAAATACATTTTCTATAAAACATATATTTACATGTGAATATTAAAAATGAGAGAATGCATTAAGACAAATAATTTATTACATGCAAAGAGCAATCAATGGGGAAAATTACATCATATATAAACAATATCTTTAAAATGTCATAACTAAAACGATTTTCTTATAGCATCTAAAAGAAAACTTTGTTATGAAGTCCAGTAGGCAGCGGCATTTTTTACTTAAGAAGCTACTTCACTCAGGCGAAAACACCTGCTCGCTTATGTTAATCCTATGGAGGAAATAATTTACAATATCTCGTTCGCATTTTAATATTTTTAAATGATACTTTTTGCATTGGATGCTGAGGTCAATCTCTATGCACGCTCCTTTGTACTTTTTCAATTTTATTACAAGTTTTTTTAAGATACTTTCACTTTCAGAACTGGTTTCAAAAGTAAAAGTATTCTCAATTAAAAAAAACTGCAACAAAAATCGAAAAAGTACAAAGGAGCGTACATAGAGATTGGCCTCAGCTATCCAATGCAAAAAAAAAATCTTTTAAAAATCTTGAAATGCAAACGAAATATCGTAAATTATTTCCCCCAAAGGATTAACATTAGCAAGCGGGTGTTTTCGCCTGAGTGAAGTTGCTTCTGAATCATTTTATAGAAGCTGATTTTTAAATTTGTGATAGATCTCACTTAATCAATCATGAAAGCAGCTGTCGCAATAGCTGTAAATGTAGATTTTGGAATCCCCCTGCCAAAGAAAAATGAATAGCAACCTAATTACAAAAGATCGTCACTTGTTGTAATAATTTGGGATACACCGAATATTCGATTAAGCTATTTAGTCTGACCAAATATCTTGATATTTGGCCAAACCGAATACTTAAAAAAAAAATGTTTTTAAAAATATTTTTAAAAACTTTAGATAACTATTTTTAAGTGTCTATAAATAAAGATATTCAGGAAAATTAAGAAGTAGAATCATATTTAAATAACAGATTGTTTTTACATTATTTATTTACTGTTTGAAAGTAACAAATACGAAAATTAACTGTTAATGACAACATTCATAGGAACTAATGTTGCATAAATGCAAGTTCCTGAATATTGTTTGCTTTTTCACAACTGGGTGTTTTTAAACATAATATAAGGTAATATGCGGCTTTCAGGGTAAACAGACAAACAGTTTTTGTATAGGGAACCAGGATCACAATCAGGGTTGTAGTGGGTAGCTGCCCGGGCTGGGTTTTAAAAAAAAAACCAGGTTTTTTACAACCATAAGGATTGTAGTGGGTAGCTGCCCGGGTAACCACCTAAGCTGTGTTTTTTTTTTTAAACCCAGGTTTTTTACAACCCTGATCACAATTATTTAAATATGCAGTGTATCTCACTCCAAGTCGAACTTGCATTTTCGTTTAAGTTTAACAGTAATGAAAATATTGTAATGATATATTCAAACATCAGACTTACTTTTTTTTTCTGTGAAATATGACAAGAAGTTCTAGAAATTGACACCATTGCAGTGCAAACAACACTGAGCTAGAGATTCCTTTATTCAGAATGCAGCTGACCGTATATATACTGTGACACTGACTAAAATTCAGTCACTTCCAATGATTTCATCACATTTCATACTAAGCAAAGTTAATATGATGAAAATCTCGCGAAATTATCTTTGTTTTTGTTAAAGTTGTGAATTTCAGGTTCAGCTTGTAGTGAAACATCCTGTATTTTTTATTGAATAAATGGATTGTGATGTTGGTTTCATGTACAGAAAATGTTTGATTGGGCCACATTATCTCGCTTGAAAGTTTGTTTTAAAATTTTAGGAACACCTTGTACATTTTCAACCTCTGAAAATAATCATTCCCTTTAGGCCCTCTGGTACATTCAAAAACTTTCTTGCTAAGTTGCTACCACTTGAATATTTTTTTTTTACTTGTTTCCTGGCAAATAAACACTAATGACTGTAAAATATTCCTTCAAGATTTCTTTTTGATTTTAAAATATTTGTTTTAGAATATTAGAAAGTTTTATTCATTTATTTTAGTTCACAGAAGAAGCTGTGAAAATAAAATTTTTATTAATTAAAAAAGCTTTATGACTATCCTTCTTAAATAATAATTTAAAGTAGGGGTGCACAACCTGTGGCCCGCGATCGTATTATTGGTGGCCCACGGATCAATTTCGCCGATCGGACGCGAAAAAAGCACGAATTTCGCCGATCAGGTGCGTAGAAATCACGAATTTTGCCAAATTTCGCCCATCGGGTGCGTAAAAATCACAAATTTTGCCGATCGAGTGCATATAAATCGCGAATTTTGCCGATCGGGTGCGTATAAATTGCCAATTTCGCCAATGGCCTGCATAAAAATCGTGAATTTTGCCGATCGCCTGCGTAAAAATCGTGAATTTTGCCAATAGGATGCGTATATATTGGGAATTTTGCCGATCAGGTGCGCATAAATCGTAAATTTAATCTTTGCCAATCGGGCCCATAAAAATCTTGAATTTTGCCGATCGGATGCATATGAATCGCAAATTTTGCCGATCGTACGCGTAAAAATCGCAAATTTTGCCGATCGGATGCATAAAAATCGCAAATTTTGCCGATGAGGCGCGTAAAAATTGCGAATTCCGCCGATCGGGTGCATAAAAATCATGAATTTCACCGATATCGTGCGTATAAATCGCGAATTTTGCCGATCAGGTGCGTATAAATCGTAAATTTCGTCGATCATATGCGTAAAAATCGCGAATTTTGCCGATCGGGCCTGTAAAAATTGAGAATTTTGCCGATCAGGCCCGTAAAAATCGCAAATTTTGCCGATCAGGTGCATATAAATCGCGAATTTTGCCGATCGGGTGTGTGTAAATTGTAAATTTCGTCGATCGTATGCGTAAAAATCACAAATTTTGCCGATCGGGCCCGTAAAAATCGTGAATTTTCCCGATCGGTTGCATATAAATCGTGAATTTTGCCAATCGGGTGCATGTAAATTGTAAATTTCGCCGATCGTCTACATAAAAATTGCAAATTTTGCCGATCGGACGCGTAAAAGTCGCAAATTTTGCCGATTAGGCGCTTAAAAATCTCATATTCCGCCGATCGGGTGCGTAAAAATCATGAATTTCGCCGATAGGGTGCGTATAAATTGTGAATTTTGCCAATCAGGTGCGTATAAATCGTAAATTTCGTCCATCATATGCGTAAAAATCGCGAATTTTGCCAATCGGGCCTGTAAAAATCGTGAATTTTGCCGATTGGGCCCATAAAAATCGCAAATTTTGCCGATCGGATGCGTAAAAATCGCAGATTTTGCCAATCAGGCACATAAAAATCACGAATTCCGCCGATCGGGTGCGTAAAAATCATGAATTTCGCCGATCGGTACGTATAAATTGCAAATGTTGCCAATCGGGAGCGTAGAAATCGGAAATTTCGCAATCGGGTGCGAAAAGTTGCAAATTTCGCCCATCGGATGCGAAAAAAATTGCAAATTTCGCCGATTGTGCGCGTAAAAATCGCAAATCTTGCCAATCGGGTGCGTATAAATCGCAAATTTCACCGAACGTGTGCGTAATAATCGTGAATTTCGTCAATCAAAGCAAAAACTATGAATATTGTCAGTCGCGCATGGAGTTTTTTACCATCCTTTCCAACTGAATTGGGTTAAGCTGACTAAGGAGGTGGTTGAGTATAGAGAGCTAACCCTCCTTTTAAAATTAGCCTTTTTATGAACTTTTAGGCCGACCCCCCCCCCCCCTCTCCTTGCCCGAAACAAAATTTTGTCCACCCTATGGATGTTGGCTCTCGACAATCCAGTCAGTTTTGTGACTGCCCCTCCTCTTATAAAGGTTGTGCACCCCTTTGATATCCACATTTTGTGACTGAATATGTTAAGAAGTACAATTTAGAATAATATATGTTTCTCCTCCTCTCCACCTTCATTCATGAAAGCAGAATTTTTTTTCGGCACTGGCAATCTTTAAAGCTCAATTTATTCCTTCAAATAAAGTCAAGGAGTATTTTCACTCTTTGAAAATAATCTCAGCTATATCTCTTGTATAAATACAAACGTAAACTGTTGATATATCAATGCCAACAGAACTGAATACGTTGACAGGAAGGAAGGAACCTAGGGGGCTAAATCTACCCTTCCAAAATTTATGTTTTTTTAATCTGATCCCCCCCCCCCCCCCCCCCCCGGTTACACCTCCTCGAAACAAAAATTTTCTGATGGTGGCCCTCGACAAAACAGTCATTTTTGTAAGTGGCCCTTCGCTTAAAAAGGTTGTGCACCCCTAATTTAAAACATTTTTTCCTTTTGTAAAATTAAGTTATAAAAAGGTTTTGTTCATCAAAATTGTCTTTGTGCTAAATATGATGAAATATTATTTTAAAATTTTACTTTGTAAAACTTTTATACACTGAAATATAGGAGTATTCAGCTAATTCAAATAATTACTATTCTGCTGACCAAATATATGGTATTAGGTTCACCTGTGTGTCGAATTTTCAGTGTTTGGCCAAAATCACTATTCGGTGCATCTTTAGTAATACAGTAGACTCCTTTAAATCTGCGAAGCTTAAAACCAGAGGCTGTGCAGATTTTAGAATTTTGCGGATTTCTGGTCACTGTTTTGTTTACATTTTTTAAACAATAATTTGAATTTAATAATGCACTCGAAATTATAATGAATGCTTACAATAAAGTAAATTAAGAAAATTTAAAATATTAAAAGTAAAGGTCAAATAAATAATTAATATTGCATAACTAAATATGCCTAATGATGATGAGATAATTTTTTCTTGCATTCTTCAATGAAACTCGCCTTATAAATGTACACTAATAATTCACATCAAAATCTTAAAGTAACAAAAAAAAATTTTCATGTTTAGCCATACTTCATACCCAAAAGAGCTTGATTAATACATAAATTATTTGATAAAAATATCACGATCACCACTGATATCAGCACTAGCTTGAATTTTTTCAAAAATAAATTTATACTTCCTTCATGAGAAAACATTAGTTGAATCACATTAACCAGAATTGCATATTAAAATGTGTACAGAATGATAAAAAAAATTTTAAAAACTTGAATTTTACACCTACATCTTAACTGTAAGTTTCATTGTTTACATTGGAAACAATATGCAGATTATAGGAATTTGCAGATTTGAGGGAGTCTACTGTACTCAGGAATCGATGCAGGTTTTTTTTCTTGGGGCCCATTTTGTGAAAAGTAAAGGTTATTTTTGTGAAATTCTATTATATTTTTGTGGAAAATAACATTTTACAACAAAAGTTAAAATCCAGTTAATCAAATTCAAACAAAGCATTTATAAACAAAAACTGTTTTAAATACTTTTGCTGAAGTTTTCTTCTCTGGTGAACGTGTTTGTTTACAAATTACACATTTTAAAACATCACAAAATAATAAATAAATAGTAAATAGTAAGTTTTTATACAATAGAATTTTATGAAAGGGTTTATTTTAGTAAAAGGAATTTTGTGAAGAGGACTATTTTAGTAAAAGGAGTTTTGTGAAGGGGACCACTTTTTTTCAAATTGATTTTTGTGAAGTTGGTCCATTTTATTAAATTGTTTTTTGTGCTGGGGCCCTAAATAGGCTCCAAATTTTGTCTAGATCGACCCCTGGTACTATCATTTGGTCATCCATAATTGGGTAGTCTTTTTAAAACAAAGCATTTACCATGTTTTTAGAGTCTGTGGAGTCTGGATGGGGGTTGGCGAGCATAGCTTGTAGGGGGTAGAGCCCCCAAGTAAATAATAAAGAAGTTGATACTTTTAGAGTTTTGGTAGTTGAAACTGACTTCTTTGCTGCTGATGGAAATGAGATGTGATCCCTACCACCAAAAAGATCTCAACAATGGTCATTACTCTAATTCTAAAAGTTGCAGAATGAATCTATTTGCATCTAAGTTCTTTCTTTATTTATTTTTATACAGTTATGTTATAATAGAGAAATTTCCTTTAGAAGTCATCTGCATGTTAAAATTGTATCACACTTTAAACTTTTCAATATCTGTAAACAACCCCTAATTTTGACATCATGTTTGCATACCTGCCAACTTGTAAGGTTTATCCTTACAGTGTAAGGGTGTAGGTCCAATTATAAGGTTGTAAGGGCAATAGGTAAGATTGTAAGGTTTTTTGATAAAACTTGAAATGATTCTTCAAATATGTTACTTATTGAGTAAAAAAATAAAATTGATGCACACATTGCATTTATGCTATAAAGATGAGGAGTGTGATTTCTCGCAGCAATGCTGAATGCAAAGCTAAAATTGAAGTTTTGACACTTTTTTTATTAGAAATTTATTAGATTTTTTTTATTTATTTATTTATAAAATATTTGGTACTTTTATGTTACCTGTGCACCAGTGATAACCCGCCAAATCTTGTTTCAGTTGGCATCATTTGAATTGTAACCCTTTCAATTCAATGATCTTAATTTTGATTAAATTCAATAAAATTCAATTCTTGAGATTTTGTTATTTGTATTGATATGTTTGTGTTTACGTATTTTATCATGATTATATTTTAGCAGCTATTTTTAAGTAATTTTTTTAAGACATTATACTGCAGCGTTAAAATATTTATTTATTTTTTTTTAATGTTAAAAGATTGTTGAAAAAAAAAATGCTTGGCAAGATTTTTTTTTAATTTGGCAATCACTGGTGCCTGGCTAACAGAAAAGTACTAAAGATTTTAATAATCAAAAGCATACAACATGATCACTATGGAGAAATGTATGACAAAGAATTGTTGGGTAAAGCCAAATCAGCCTATTTAACATATATCAAAAAAGAATTATCAGTGCTAATAATATTTGGGTTATTTTTATTATTTAATATTTTTGTAGTTATCAGTAAATTTTGTATTAAATCATGTATTACCTTATTAGACGCCTTCATAAATACCTTTTACTACATATATATGTTTAAAGATGCACAATGAAGTGCGTCAGAAAAATTGTACGGTTTTCTGAATAGACATGTTGGCAGGTATGTGTTTGGATTTTTTCGTAAATTTTATCTTTACTAAGCGAGAAGTCATTGAGTCAAGTAGTTTTGGAACTATACACATTTAAAGTTTGGAACTCCTAATGTTAAATTCATTTTTAATTGTTCCAAAACACATTACAATGCAGGTACAATGCAGTTTTTTTAATTGAGGATACTTTCACTTTTGAAACCGGTTCTGAAAGTGAAAGTATCTTAATTATAAAAAAAACTTGTAATCAAACTCGAAAAAGTACAAAGGAGTGTGTATAGAGATTGACCTCAGCTATCCAATGCAAAAAAAAAAAAAAAAAAAAATCATTTAAAAATATTGAAATGCGAATGAGATATTATAAATTATTTCCCCCATAGGATTAACATTAGCGAGCAGGTGTGTTCGCCTGAGTGAAGTAGCCTTTGAGCATAACTCAAATTTACTCAGCAGAATGAGCTGTAATTTTGGATTCATATTTAAATCTTCTAGAATCAATTTCTGTTAAAAAGTTTGTAGATTACAATTAATATTTTTTTCGAAAATTAATTCCAAAATATTTATTTTTTCTTAATGAATAATTAATATTGATAGTGCTAGTGGGGCTCTGTCCTGTATAAGCCATGCTTGCCAAACTTTGCAAGCCCTACAAACATTCTAATTTGTTCCATTTTAAAAATATTATCCAACTACAGAAGATTAAATGAGATTATTACGACCAATGATGACCATAATCAGAGTTGCCATTAATTTCCCTTTTCACTGGGAGATTTTTTGGTGCCTAAGCTCACATCAAGTGTTGGTGCAACAGCTTATGGCTGTTTTATTGATTGATTAAGAAAGATCAATTACACATTTGAAAATCAGCTTGTATAAAACCAGTTAAGTAAAAAATGTCGCTTTTTCCTGGACTTTTATAATGTTTTGAAAAAAAGTTCTGTCCTCCTTTATAAGATAAAAAATTTTAAGTATATGACATTTTAAATAATTGTTTTAAATGTATTATTTTAATGTGACATAATTTTCACCATTAAATTCTTTTCATATGGAAGAATTTAATTATTGTTCTTTCTTTTTCAATATTTATGTATAAATATGTATTGTATATAAGTACATATGTATAAATAAGTAATTATTGATTGATTAAGAAAGATCAATTACACATTTGAAAATCAGCTTGTATAAAAATGGTTAAGTAAAAAGTGTTGCTTTTTCCTGGACTTTTATAATGTTTAGAAAAAAAGTTCTGTCCTTTTTTATAAAAAAAAAAACTTTTAAATGTGACATTTTAAATATATTATTTTAAATGTATTGTTTTTAATATGACATAATTTTCACCATTAAATTATTTTCACATGGAAGAATTTAATTATTGTTCTTTTTTTTCAATATTTATATATAAATAAGTACATATTTCAATTTAAAATACAATAGTTGTAAATGGTTTTAAATATGAAGTAATTTTCACCATCAATTGTTATTCACACATAATAGCTTAATATTTTTAAAGTTTTGTTTATTTTTTAAAATTCACGTGTAAATATATTTTTCATTTGGAAAGTGTTTGTAAATATTATTATTTGAGCTTTTTAAAATTCTGGCTACAGTAGGTGGCAAAAAAAAAACTATTTAAAATTATGAATTAAATCTTAAGATACCTAATGAAGTTTTGAAAACAATGTAAGAAAATGGTTTTAAATATGACATTTTAATTATATCATAATTAGTGCTTTAAATATGAGATAATTTCATCATTAATATTAACATAATTATTTATGTTTTATGTACAAATATTAACATAATTATTTTAAAGTTTTCTTTCTTTTTTTTAAATTCACATGTAAATATATTTTCCAACCAAAATGTGTTTGAAAATATTATTATTTGGGCTTTTTAATATTTGGCAACAGTAGGTAAAAAAGACTCTTTCAAACTATGAATTAAATCTTTATTTAGCTAATGAAATTTTAAACAATAAATTAGAAAGACAAAAACTTAAACAGTTATACAAATTTAATGTTGATTGTACACTGTACACCATTATCTACTCAATTGCCTGCAAATGATGGAATTGCTATGCATAATTTTTGTTCCTAATAAACTTTTTTATCTAAACTGTTTTGACCGATTTCAACACTAAATAGTGCTTAAAATATTTATTTGATTTAAAAACTATTGGCTTCAGTGTGTTTATCATACATTTCTCTATAAAATTACCAGTTTTCATGTTTTTATATGCAATAGGTTTTTAATTATAAGCCAAGAAAGTAAATAGGTCATAATAAATTCGATTATAGCAGCAGTATTTGTTACTTTTTACTTTCTTCTATCTATAATAGAAGAAAGTATTGTAATTGAAATTTTTTTCGACGGATTTACACGTTTTAGGGGTCAGATATTCCGAAAAACACGTTTTTACAAAATGTCTGTCTGTCTGTCCGTCCGTCTGTCTGTCTTCATTGTATCATCTAAAAGTGTATGATGTTATGCTTCAAATTGAACCAAATTTTTTTTCTATGTTTTTGGCTATGGCAAGCAGGTTCTATCAGAATTTGGGGATATTTCGACGAAAGGGGGCGCTGTGATCGATATTTTTGTTCCATTTTCACTATTGTACCATCGAAAAATGTATGAAGTTATGCTTCAAAGTAAACCTAATTTTTGTTCTATGTTTTTGGCTATGGCAAGCAGATTCTATCAGAATTTGGGGATATTTCGACGAAAGGGGACGCTGTGATCGATATTTTTGTTCCATTTTCACTATTGTATCATCGAAAAGTATATGAAGTTATGCAGATAATTGAACCAAATTTTTTTTCTATATTTTTTACCATAGCCTGCAGGTCCAGGTTGAATTCGGGGATATTTCGACGAAAGGGGGCGCTGCCATCGCGATTTTTGTTCGATTTTCACTATTGTATCATCGAAAAGTGTATGATGTTATGCAGATAATTAAACCAAAATTTTTTAATTTGTTTTTGACTGTAGCCAGCAGGTCCTACTAGAATGTGGGGATATTCTGCCGGAAGGGGGCGCTGTGCTAGCCATTTAAAGATTTCAAATTCAAAAAGATGTATAAAAAAATTAGAAATCCTAAAAGTTTTTTCCGTTAAATGTTCGGCCTTGATCCGGAGAATCCGGAACAGTTTTTGTTTTGTCTCTATGTTAAAAAATGGCGGAGATATAGCGGTTTGAAATTTTAGGGTGGTTGACATTTTCAAAGAAGACAGCAGAATTCATCCATAAACGGGTTTAATTTATGAGTTTTAGTTAACAGGGTTTCAGCAAATTTTCTTTCATTGTTGTAACCATTGTTCCTATTCTTAAATGCTTAACACTATACATTTTTATTTGCCAACGTCAAATTCTCGCCAAGCTTGGCGGCAATTGACGAAATATTGCCAAATTTGGCGACAAAAATAGGTTGCCACAAATGAAGCCAACTTGGCTATAGAAGACTAATTTGGCGATATTCTCATTCAAATTCAATGTTGACGAGAACTGGGAATAAATCTTCTTTAATTGGGTTCCACACATTTTAGCTTCGTGTTTTCCAGTAAAATTAGCTAAAATCATAAAACCAAGGAATTGGGACGCTATCTGTTCCGGTCGGTACAGGCCAAAAGAGCTTTTCGTAGTTTAGTATACATCAGTTGATTGCATCCCGGTAACCCGATGATTCGCAAGCAGCTGACGTACAACAGAATGATGAAAAATATTGATTTTATTGGCGATGTGAGGACGAAATTAGAAGTATTAACATGATTGAGATAGAAGAAAGTTTTGGGATTGGCACATCCGACTAGTTTTTAATTTAAATAGAGAGATTTTTACTAAAATAGTCTTTTGCTTATCCTAAATTTGACTCCTAACTTATTTATTAAGCTGTGTTAACACATTAATAACGTAGCCCTGCCACATCAAAATTCATATTAATAATTTATAAATGACATTATTTTTTCCTACTGAATATATTATGGCAATTATTAATTTTTATATCATGGTTATTATAGTTAACTAGTCAGATGTGCCTCATGATGTGTCAGATGTGGAAAATTTTCTTCCTTCTCATACATGTTAGAACTTCAAAAAGCGTATTTTTTTAAATTATGCATTTTAGAAATGAAATATGAGTAGTTAACAGTTCTGATATTTAGTTTTTTATTACACTTCAAGTTTTTTGTAAATAAATAACCATTGGGGGGGGGGGGGGGGGGCAGGATTTCATAATGAAGTCTAATAAACGGGTAATATACGTATAAAAAAATTTTGCTTATTACAAATGTGCAAATTAAACCTAGATTGGATAATTGGACGATTCTGATTCAGTATGATTTTTTAGCTCACAGGCTATCAAAGCCTGAGAGCTAATGTGCCCGCAGGTTCTGTATGTACGTAACGTGATAACTTTTGATAGAAATATCCGATTTGCTTCAAATTTTGTATATAGGTTCATTCTAATAAGGTGCTTCCCTGAGTGATTAGTTTTGGGGGTTTATTGGTTAAATATAATGGGGGGGATTATCCCCCCCTCCCTTAATTTAGATTCATGGGTTTTTAATGCAGAATTATTCGATTTGCTTCAAATTTTGTATATAAGTTCATTGTGATAAGGTGTTTTCCTGATTAGTTTTGGGGGTTCATTGGTTAAGTATAGGGGGGGGGAAAACAAGGGATTAATCCCCCCTTAATTTAATGTTGATTTCTTTATTTTTTGAGGGGTATTATTCTTTGAAATAAGAGTATAATGTACAATTAGGTTGATAGCCTGCGAGCTGAATGCCATCAGTTTAACTGGGCACTTTTCTAATTTTTTTGATTAGCTACTGTGCCTTCCCAAATAGCGAACAAAATTCAGTATCACACCTTCCGGCTGACTTTCTCCAAAATTTTATACAAACCTCGACATATTTCATTACATCTAAATATAAAATTTTGTCAAAATATATTCATAAATTTTTCACTAAAGTGTAAAAAATCAAGTAAATTGCACATTTTCAACTGGGACTTTGACCATTAGTCAAAAACATATTGTATGAAGTTTGGTTCAATTCTGTTCATAACTTCATACACTTTTTGATGACACAAAAGAAAAATTGCTATCACAGTGCCCTCTTCTGGGAAAATATCTCCAATTTCAACTGGCCTGATGGCCATGGTCAAAAACATATACATAATGTTTGGTTCAGCTCCATGCAGAATTTCATACACTTTCCAGTGATACAATAAGAAAAATGGCACAAAAATTACTATCACAGTGACATTTCTTTCACTAAATTTCACCCTTCTGGTGAAATTTCCCCAATTTCAACTGGGACCTGCTGGCTATAGCCAAAAACATATACTATATGAAGTTTGGTTCAATTCTATGCATAACACTTTTCAATGATACAAAGCCGACACTCAAATGGACAGTCATTTTGTAAAAATGTGTTTTTTAGGATCATTGGACCCCCTAAAATATGTCAATCTGTCAAAAACCACAAGTAAAGGAAAATTTTGATTACAATACTTTCTTCTATTATAGATAGAAGAGAGTAAAAAAATTCTGTCTGTGTGTCTGTCTATTGGTAATGGTTATTGAAAAAATGCACTTAGGTCTGAAAATTTGGTTCTGAATAAATGAAGCAAATGCACTTGAAATTAAAATTTTTGATTTTTTAATTAGATTTTTGTATATTTTCTTCAATGGAAAAATTTATGTATCGTCCTAATCTTCTGTCACCAATGAGTTTCAGCCACTCATAAAGTCGATTTGCTCTAACTTTTTGCTCTATAATAGTAAATTTTGTCCTCTTTTCAATAAAGTTTCTTTTGAATTTCTACAGCAATTTTTTCATTTTATGTGATTTTTTTTTTCTTTCTAATTAGGATCTCCATTTCACCGAAAATGAAAAGTTTGTTTTTTATCTACTAATTTCTATTTCACACCTTTTCCCTCCAGTCTTATATTTTATACCTCTGTATGGAACAGGCTTTTGGCAATCTATTTAAAATTAAAACAAGAACGAAAAATCATGCGTCAAGCATAGATTATGTAACACTTTCCAACGCTTCCAAAATAAATTTACAAATCATACCGTTTAATAAGCTAAAAGATAACATCTAAGTAAACAATTTGGAAAACGCATAACATATTTAAAAACATAATTTCAAGAATTTCCAATGTATACAATATTCGGAAAAATATCCGAATACTTTTATTCAGCCCTGTATATGATCTATGGATTTGTATATATACTACATAGGATGCTAACTTTTAGTCCAGTTAAGAAACGCGTAGCACAGTTTAAAATTCTCCTTCTGGAGTTTCTGTCAATAAACGGAAATGTGTTCGCGAATTTTTGTGCTTCCCTGTATAGGATCTACAGAATTTATACACACCACGTAATAAACAAAAAGTGAGTTAAATTTAAAATCGTGTTCAGTAACTTAAAACGCACTTCCAGGAATTATTGTTAACAGACAGTAGAGAATTCTTTTGTGTGTCCCTGTAAATGAACGATGACTGCTATACACACAATATTCTGTAGTAAGCCTCTTGTAATACACCTTAGTGATATATATAAATTTCAATGCGTTTAAAATAGGGAAACATTATTTAAATAAACCGCAGACGATTTTTCTCCATAGACGTAATGTAACGGAATTCTTTTGACTGTCCCTGTAAATTAACTGTAAGTGCTATGCATACCCTATTCCAAATTAAGCTTCTTGTAATACACCTTAGTGATATATATCAATTACAATGTGTTTGCAATTGTGTAACATCATTAAAATAAACCGCAAATGATTTTTCCCCATAGACCGTAATGTAACGGAAATCTTTTGAGTGTCCCTGTAAAAAAACTATAAGTGTTACACACTTCAATTCAAATAGGGAACGTGCTATAGATAGCGACAATAACATATAAAAATTGCAAGGCAATCCGAGCATATTTACGGGAGTTAGAGCACGGCCAGACGGCAGACAAACCGAAGTCATAAACACTTTTCAACTAGGTTGGAAAGTGTTAAAAACATGAAACAATTTTTTTTTAATTAATTATTAAACAAATTAAGGACATCAATTTTTTCTCTGAAATGCAAAGAAGGAAAGCGCAGGAATGGAAAACGGGAGGAAAAAAATGTAACAAGGTTTGCTAAGGAAGCCATTTATCGCCTATCCATTTGCATGATAATGCCGCTTACCTCACTGTCTGGAGCTCTTTTTATTTTTTCAACGTTTGGAAAAACAGACTATCATAGTAAGATCAAGATATATTAAAAGCAAGCCCGGGAAACAGTAAGATTATGTTTAACTCAGGGGGCAGCTGGAAGCACATACCCCTCCCTGAGCATTGAAATGCTGGAAGAAGTGGGAATTTATCTTTATCAGTATCCTAGAAATGCAATTCCAACCTCTTTCCCTGGAACACCACAGACCACAGTGTCTCCCCCACCCCCATAGCTTCTGAAATCCCTCTCAGTGAAAAATGTTTATTCAGCACTGATTTTATGCATAGTGTGGTTACCTTACCCGGTCCAAGAAAGAGTGTGCGGGTCAGCTAGTAAATGAAGCTTTTTGTTCTTTAGGACCTGGATAAGACTATCTGAAATTTTCATGCATGTAGGGATGAAAATGATTTTGTAATATCTTAGAATAAATGCTTTGCTGAATATGGAGAGTGGAAGATTTAAACACATAATCTATCCAAATATTAATAATAAACTTTTCAAAATAATAGCCTACTTCCTATGTACATGAACATCTTCCCATATACAGTAGATTCCCGTTACAACGAATTCCATTACAACAAAAAATCCCGTTACTACGAAATTTAACAAATCCCCTTTTCAAATTTCATTAACCCCAATGTATTAAGAATTCCGATTTAACGAAGTGCATTTTACTAGGAATTCCATTACAACGAAAAATCTTCATCAAGCTTTTCTTTTTTCTCAATTGCTTAACAGAAATGAAATATACTTCGAATAGCACGTCGAAGTTAAAAAATAATGTTGTTTTGTGGACAGGTGCTATTTCATATTTTTCTCTACTTTGCTATTTTTTCGTTTGTTTACTTCTGTTTCCGAATTCCTTTTTTTTCATTAGCCCATACGCTTCAAAATGATCACGTGACAGACAGCAGGTGGACTTCACTGTGAAAGAAGTGTTTGTGCTTGTTCTGGGATGTCTTTGTCGCCAATACCTGTTGCAATGTGTTTCTTGCTTCGTTCATTGATAAAATATGGCTTGTGTGAAACGAAAACAATTTTCGTTGGAAGAAAAGAAAGCTATAATTTCTGAGATTGATAAAGGATTGCAGAAAGCTGATGTGGCCAAAAAATATGGAATAACACCATCGAATTTATCGACATTTCTAAAAGATAAGGAAAATATTGACAGACAATTCCAAATTGCAAGCATTTGTGTCCACAGAAAACGAATGCGACAGTCCCAATTTCAAGATGTCGATAAAGCCGTGTTCAAGTGATTGTGCCGATGTTCGTTCACGCAATGTGATCCTCTGATAAGGCAAAAAGCTCAAGAGTTCGGAACAATGCTTGGTATCGAAATTTTCCAAGTCAGTGTTGGATGGCCCAATCGCTTCCGTACTCACCATGGAATTGTAATAAAATCAATTTGAGGCGACGCAAGTGATGTACCTACAAAGACTGTAAATCAGTGTTTCCCAACCTTTTTTTGGCCGCGCCCCACCAAAGCATCTCTAAAATGATGATGCCCCCCTCCCCCTAATACATATAATTCTTATAAAAGTTTAAAAGAATGAACTCCTGATAAAGTAAAAAGCGTGATAGAGTGAAAGGCATTTAGCATTGATCCTGAAACGTACCGAAGGTAATGGATGAATCAAATATTTTTTATAATCATCTGATACTACTCATAGTTTAAATTTTCGTTGGCATATAAAGGGTTAAGACAGTCATTTTTAATCTCTTCGCAACGGTCGTCACGTATGCATGATGTATAGAGTGCTCAGAATCCTTGATTAGACCATTCAATAATTTTGAATAAAACATTGTTCTCTTATTTAATTACAGAATTTCTGTGATTAAATGACGCAACAATTTCTAATCAGAATAAAACGTGATAAAAGATTTTGTAAAGGAAAGTCGTCAAGTAATTGTTAAATATACACTTGAATAGTTTCATGTGTAAAATTGATTTTTAGATGACATATTGCAGTGCGACTTATTCAATAAATAGTTGAATTGCAATTTTAAACAAAAAAATTGTTTAAAATTCTAAAATACTTATAAATCAGAAAAATTATAAAGAATTTTTGTACCTAAATATCTTAAAAAGTTTTTTCTATAATTATTCTGGTACAGGTGTATTTAAAATTTTTGAATGGACACTTTTAAAAAATTGAATAAAAAATTTATTTTTCTCATTTTTGTTTTTTAAATTTGAATGTGTAATTTTTATTTTCAGTCTACAACATTACTATTACAGAAACAATTCAGAGGGTATGAGTTCACACAAATCTGGAATTGCCCCCCTGAAAAGTCAAATTGCCCCCCTGTGGGGCGTACGCCCCCCGTTGGGAACCACTGCTCTAGACCATGGCATCATCCGTGCTGTAAAATCTCGCAACTGAGCTCTTTTGCTAAAAGAAATTCTTTGCGGCTTAGAGAATGGCAAAAGACCAAAAATAAATCTCAAATAAGCTATTAAATTGATCTCTGGTTCGTGGCAAGAAATTAGCCAGAAAACAATTTCTAACTGTTGGAAACATGCCCGATTAACTGACACCGAATAAAATTAATCAGAAGTTTTAGATTTGGATATGAGTCCTCTGAGTTAAACACAACTTGGAAGGCTACCAGAAAATTAACGTCAATCCCTGATCAGGTGGATTGGGAGAATTTCTTATCTGTGGATGGCAATATTCAAACATGCTCTGAAGTGACTGATGAAAATATCATTTTAACCATTAAAACTACATTAGACCAACAAAATGACGAAAGCAGTGGTGACGATATTGGTGTCACCGACGATTCAAAAGTTACCTCTTCGGAAGCTCTCTCATGCTTGGAGAAAATGCGTGCTTTTGTTTCTCATCAAAAAAATGTTCTAGAGGAGGTGTTTTCTCGCATTCATTCGTTGCACGCGTTTTTGTTATAATCAACTACACATTCCTTTGTACAAACTAAAATTACAGATTTTCTGCAATAATGTATTACTAAATAAAGGTTAGTCCGTAATTTTGTAATTTTAATATTGAATTTTAATTTACTAACTTTTTCTATGTTAATTTAACTAGTCTTCCATTAAAATCCTCTATAATGAAAGGTACATTTATCTTACATAATTTATTTACGTGTACATGTAATTCATTAGATAAATAGGAGTAATTCCGTTACAATGAAAAAATCGTTACAACGAAATATTTTAGTGGTCCCGTGGAGTTCGTTGTAACGGAAATCTACTGTATTTAAATAATTGTTAAATAACATTTGTAAAGAAAATTGCCTTTAAATTAAGATATTTCGTGTCATTTAGTTGAGGTTTTTGTATATATATAGTAATAAAAAAAGTAGATAGACTCTGTTTTTCCACACAGAGTTCAGAGAATAAATAGAGATGAAATGTTTACATTTGGCATGATGCTGAAAATGCAACCCTATAGTCGGCCCAAACAACAGGCAGCTTACTTTGAAAACCTCTCCCCATCCAATGAATCCAGTCCTTGTTCCATGTGCAGTCTCTCTCCATCCAATGAGGTCAAACCTTGGACCTAATGATTTAAGCGATAACCAGCTTCATATTGCAAGCTGATTTTACGGTTCACTGCCTCTCTATTCTTTCTATGAACTCTGTGGTTTTCCATCATGCTTATACTCTGACATCTAAATTGAATTCTGTAAGTTTTTTTTAAAATAAAAAATACAATCAAATTATTATAAGCATAAAATCAAATCCATTAAATTTACTCTTGAATAAACATTAAAAAAGTCTCATATAAATTGTGAAAAGGTTTAATTAATATTGCCAAGCAAAATTTTCGATAATTTGATATATATGAGCAATAAAATATTCATGTTTGTAAAGTGATATTTTCGGAGTAATAATGCTATTTTAGATCTACTTGTGGAATTTTTAGTAGTACAGTAGACTCCCTCAAACCTGCAAACGCCTAAAATCCACACATCGTTTCAGATGTAAACAATGAAACTTATGATGTAGTTTTTTTTTTTTTTTTTTCATTCTGTACACATTTTAATATAGAGTTCTGTTTAATATGATTGAACTCATGGTTTTCTTATGAAAGAAGCATAAATTTATTTCTGAAAAATTTCAAGATAGTGCTGATATCACTGGCAATCACTTTCTTTTTACCAAATGCATTTATGTATTAATCAAGCTGTTTGGTTATTTATTAAGTATTGCTAAACATGAAATAAAACTTTGTTAGTTTAAGATTTTGATGTGAATTATTAGTGTATATTTAGGAGGAGAGTTTCACTGACTAATTTAAGAAAAAATTATCTCATCATTATGCATATTTAGTTATGCATTATTAATTATTTACTTGACCTTTACCTTTAATATTTAAAAAATAATAATAAATGTTCTTAATTTTTATTATTTTACTTTATTGTAAGTATTCATTATAATTGTGAGTGCATTATTAAATTCAAATTACTGTTTAAAAATGTAAACAAAACAGTGACCAGAAATCCGCAAAATTCTAATATCCGCACAACCTCTGGTTTTAAGCTATGGGGATTTAAGGGGGTCTACTGTAATAAACTTTTCAAAATAATATCTTACTTCCCACATAGATAAAAATTCTCCTATATATTTAAATAATTGTTAAATAACATTTGTAAAGAAAATTGCCTTTAAATTAAGATATTTTGTGTCATTTAGTTGAAGTTTTTGTATAAATATCAGGGATCTGTTTAGGAAGAAATTGGGTCCTTTGAAGGGCCCTTCCCAAATTTTTTCATTTCAAAACAGGACCCTTCACAAAAATTTTTGTCCTAAAAATAGACCTTTCATAAAACTTTTCCGTCTCTAAACTGAACCGTTCACAAATTTAATCATTTAAAAATAAAATCCGACTGTCACTTTAACTTACTTAAAGAAATATGACAATCATTTCAAATTCACAAAATTACGATTAGATTTTTCACAAATGTAAAAAGCTGTTCACAATTTCACAAAAACAGGACCCTGGAAGAAAAGTCTGGACAGACCTCTGTATATGTCAGAGGTTGATGCAGGTTTTTTTTTTTTTTCTTGGGGCCCATTTTGTGAAAAGTAAAGGTTATTTTTGTGAAATTTATTATATTTTTGTGAAAAATAACATTTTGTAACTCAAGTTGAGATCCAGTAACTCAAGTTGAGATCCAGTTACTCAAATTCAAACCAAGCATATATTAACAAAAACTTTTTTAAATCCTTTTAATGAAATTTTCCCTTCTGGTGAACTTGTTTGTTTACAAATTACACATTTTAAAACATCACAAAATAATAAATTAATTAATAAGTAGTAAGATCTTATGGAATAGAATTTTGTGAAAGGGCCTATTTTATTAAAAGGAATTTTGTGAGGAGGCCTGTTTTATTAAAAGGAATTTTGTGAAGCGGATCATTTTATTAAATTGATTTTTGTGAAGGGGTCCTAAATAGGCCTAAAATTTTGTCTGGTTCAACCCTTGTATATATAAGTAATAAAAAGGATAGATAGGCTGTGTTCTTCCATCATGCAATACTCTAACATCTAAATTGAATTCTGTAAGTTTAATTTTAAATGTCTCCAGAAAAATATAATCAAATTGTTACAAAAATAAATTAGAATGCATTAAATTTAATTATGAATAAACGTTAAAAAAGTCTCATATAAATTGTAAAAAGGATTAAGAAATATTGATATGTCAAGCCAAATTTTCAATAATTTGATATATATCAATAATAAAATATTCATGTCGTAATAATACTATTTTAGATTTACCAGTAGAATTTTTAGTAGTACAGTACACTCCTTCAAATCCGCGAACCTAAAATCTGCACATCATTTCGTATGTAAACAATGAAACTTTTACTTAAGATGTAGGTGAAAAATTAATGTTTTTTTTTTCATATATATATATATATATATCATTCTGTACAAACTTTAATGGGGAATTCTGGATAATATGACTGAACTCATGTTTTCTCATGATGGAAGTATAAATTTATTTCTGAAATATTTCAAGATAATGCTGATATCAGTGGCAATCATGATCTTTTTACCAAATACATTTATGTATTAATCGACCTTTTTTGGTTATTATGTATGGCTAAACATGAAAAAAAACTTTGTTATTTTAAGATTTTGATGTGAATTATTAGTGTACCTTTATAAGGAGAATTTCACTGAGTAATTCAAGAAAAAATTATCTCATTATTATGCATATTTATTTATTCATTAATAATTAGTTACTTGACCTTTACTTTTAATATTTTAATTTTTTTTTCTTATTTTACTTTATTGTAAGTGTTTGTTATAATTTCAAGTGCATTATTAAATTTAAATTACTGTTTAGAAATGTAAACAAAAAATTGACGAGAAATCCACAAAATTCTAAAATCTGCACAACCTCTGGTTTTAATCCATGCAGATTTAAGGGAGTCTACTGTATTATAAAAAGCCCATGAACTAATCTGAATACTTTCTAGAACAAGACCTTCATTAAAAAAAAAAAAAAAACACTTTTTATTCAGCCTTTTTTCCTTATGTGTATATAATATAAGCATGTTGAAATATTGTTATCTTAAGCTATTATAGTTTTAAAGAATATCTGAATTTTAAAATGACTTTTATTTATTTTCTACATGCTTTTTGAAAATATTCATTATTTTTCTTTTCTTTTTTAGATTTAAAGAATTTACATCTTTGTGGAAAATATTATATCACTGAAAATAATAACTGAAAGAATTTAGTAATCAATGGAGGGCGAACCAGCACTTCAACATCAAAATGAAGAAACACTATATCCATGTAATATATGCCCCAAGAGTTTTCCACGAAAAGCTATATTAGAACAACATTTGCAAATTCATGTGGTTGATAAACCATATGTGTGTTATGTTTGTCAGAAAGCATTTCCAAAGAAACATAATTTAATTCATCATCTTAAAATTCATAGCGAAGGAAAACCATATAAATGTGATGCTTGTCAGAAATCATTTAGACAGAAACAAAACTTGAATAAACATATTCGTATTCATAGTGAGGAGAAACCACATGAGTGTAATTTATGTAAAAAGACCTTTCATCTCAAAGAAGGCTTGAAACACCACATTCACAAACACACTGGAGAAAAATATCCATGCAATATATGCCAAAAATCATTTGCACAAAAAGGATATCTCGCAATGCATATCCGAACACATACCGAGGCAGAACCATACAAGTGTGATAAGTGTGATAAAGCATATTATCTCAAAGCATCCTTATATTTACACATGAGCATCCATAGTAAAGAGAAACCATATGTGTGTGATTTATGTAATGTATCCTTTTACCGGAAAGCAAGCTTGAAGAAACACCTTGTCATCCATACTGGGGAGAAACCATTTGCATGTGAAGTATGTCCAAAATCATTTGCATCGAAATCAACTTTAAATGATCACATTCGCATCCACACTGGAGAGAAACCATTTGCATGCAAAGTATGTCAAAAATCCTTTGCAGTGAGATCAACTTTAAATGATCACATTCGCATACACACTGGAGAGAAACCATTTGTGTGTGTTGTATGTCAAAAATCTTTTTCAAGGAGGGACAGTTTAAAAAATCATCATCGTACCCACACTGGAGAGAAACCATTTGTATGTGAAGTATGCCAAAAATCATATAAACTGAAGACTGATTTAATGCATCATATGGAAGAACACATGCGTATACATACTGCTGAGAAATCCTATCTGTGTAATGTGTGCAAAAAATCATTTTCAGCAGAGAAATTTTTAAAAAGACATCATTATCGCATCCATCGTAAAAAACAAGTATAGATATTAATATGCAGTATTGCCTGGATCAGGGCACAAAAGTCTAAAGGCTTTTTATGTAAAAATCTTGTTGCCACAATTTTATACCTAGTTAAAAATATTGTATTTATCATATTATATAACAAAAAGCTTTTTAAAAAAATTAGAAAATAAAATAGGAGCAATATAAAATTTACAGCAAGAGTTTGATATTTTATTGCTTTTTGGTGAAAAAAAAAAATAAAACCTTTAGTGTTAAATTAATTATTAGTTAAAGAAGTCTTAAAATTTTATAACCACACAAAACACAAGATAAATTATTTTTGTCAAATCTTTTATAATAAAATGTTTTATAAATTGACTTAGATTCATATTCAAATTAAAGTTACAAAAGTAAAGAAACATGAATGTGAAAAAAAATTCTCAAATGATAAACAAATAGTGAAGCATCAGATAAACAATCTATAACTCTATACACATGTGTATCAGTAAAACAATCCCTCCGCTAGTCAAACTTTTAAAGCACTTACAAAAACACATTCATGCCTCACCACCCTTTCATAAAACACCTTCCAACGTCAACCTCAATCATGACTACACTTTTGAATAAAAAATATCCTCTCTCAGTCATACTCCTAAAGTGCAGAAAAAAAAAATTCCAGTGCTCCCACATAAGCGAACATGAATCATGACACTGTTATTGAGTGCACATATGAACCTATGTTCTTGTTTGATGTTTAACCCTCTGCAAAAGGAATATTTCATTTTTTTACGCTCAAAAAATTTCACACTAAAATGGTGTTCTGCCCTACATTCCCAACTGGATTGCAAAAAGAATTTCTAAAAGCATTATTTGTCTCCTGAATTAAATATGTCTGATTTAATCATTTATTAGGAAAGAACTGACGAAGATTAAACAGTTATTTTGGTTCTTTAAAACACTTTCACTTTTTTATTGTGATAAAAATTATGAAATAAGGATAATTCTACCTTTTTTTTTTTTTTCTTTCTTTCTGCTTGGATAAGAATCGCTTTACATGTATCAGTGGCTTTTTAATTTTTGACTTTTCCTTTATTTATTTATTATTTATTTTAGGCAGAGCCTCATACTTTTACTTGTAAAAATAGACTATTAGTTTAAATTTTTATCTAAACTATTAAAGGATCAGGGTCTATAAGCCGTGTTTTTGGCCCTTGAAATAAGACTAAAACTCGATTTTGTTATACTGACTTAATTATTTCACTTTTTAATATTAGAAGGTTTATTCTGTACGATTTCAACAGTAGTTTTCGCATTTTGCCTGGATTTATATGACTTACACAAGCTCAAAGTTTGTATTATTCGTAGTTTTTTATGAAAAATATGCAATTTCTCCTAATTTTGCCTCAATTATTTATATGAGCGCAATCATGCAACACTTTCTTCTTTACATATATTATAAAATACATGAGAATGTACAATATATGTAAAAATAAAAGTGTTGCAAAGCTGCACTCATAGTAAAATATTAAAAAATATATTAAAAATGGAGGTAAAATTAGGAGAAATTGCGTATTTTTCATCAAAAACTGTGAATAATACGAACTTTGAGCTTGTGTAAGTTATATAAAAATGAATAAAATTTTTAAAAAATACTATTGAAATCGTACAGGATAAACCTTCTAATATTAAAAAGTGAAATAAGTCAGTATAACAAAATCGAATTTTAGTCTTATTTCATGGTCCAAAAACACGGCTTATAGACCCTGATCCTTTTCATAGAAGTTATTGTTTGTGCACACTGTGTTTTATTTAAGGCTGGTCTATCCAAACTGGCTACCTTCTAATACATTCCTGAAATCATTTTTATTCGTAAACTCAAAAACTCAGCAGGTGTTCTTATTTAGAATTTATGAAATTGAATAGCATTTTGCATATTTTTACTCTATATTTAATAGTTTAAAAAATGAAACATTTGATTGGACATCGAAAATATTTAATCTCCGAAAGTGACTGGAGAAATTATCTGTTGCCGATCATCCCTTCTGAATTCTGAAAGGTCCTAAGGTTACCCACTCATTTTTTTCTTCCACATAAATCTCGCCAGAAACCTTCTGCACAAAGGCATAAATGTTTATTGAATATTATATACATTATTTCTATTGTCAATATCAGGGCTTAATTTCTAACAAAAAAGTACCAGAGCCCTAATATTTTGCAGTACTAATCAGGGTTGTTTGATTTAAATCAGATTTAAATCGTGATTTAAATCAGTATTTTTAACATTGATATTTACAAGCTGAATAAGGATTAAATTAATCATTTGTGTTCAAATAAAATGTCATAATTCATGTCCGATTAAAATTATTGTTTAATAATGTTAAATAAAACTTTCATAAAATAATTATTTTCAACTTATAAAAGTTAGTAAATGCAACACTACATTCAAAATATTATTTATCTATGGTACATCCCAAAACAAATACTGATAAATGCTCTTTCATTTTTAAACTTTTGTTGTCTAGATGATCGCTTCATTTTTGCTAGTTAGATGTTGAAGCTAAAGTTAAATATATTCAATATAAAAGTATTTAATGTAATAGTATTTTATTTCATAACATTTTCAGTGAGGAGTTACTTCCTGTAAAGTAGATTATACACGATTCACAAGTTTGTTTTGTGTTTAGTTGCTTAGACCCACAAATTTCAATATCCCATATGTTGATGGAGGATGTACTGATCATATGACTAAATTGCAAACATAATAAATATTTAGACTGTTTGTCTAACACAGAATTGTAGAATTCCAGTTTCATGTTTCTTCTATAACTGAAAATAATTTGATCCCTTTGCCCTTTCTTTTCCTAAAATTCATTGCTTACTTCAATGGAAAATATAGGATATGTTATTATACCTTATTTCTACTGTTAAGTAAGCATGATTGATTGCTGAAATTGTCAATGGCTGAAGGCTGGATAACACTGACAATTGATAGCTTCGTATTTTTAGCTATGCGATTATCTTGTGTCTTGTAACTGTTTTGTAATCATTAATATAGTATAGTGTGAAACACAAGTTGCGACAAAAATATCAGTACAGAGAAATTTTGGATACATTGATACCTAAGAAAAATAGCTGGCAAAGAGAAAGATTCAATGTGGCTTTATTTTACAGGAGAAAAAAAAATTCTGGAAAATGTCTGAAAGCAATATACAAACCATGTAGCGTAGAAATGGTGGAGATTGTCAGCAAAAATAAAAAAACACAAAGAAACTTACAGGCTATGTGATAAAGATGACATTTGTGAATCTGAATCTGTTGAAATCAGGTTGCTTTTTCGCCTTTCAAAAATGTATTTTGTAAATATATTTTTGTATTTTCCGAAATGTATTTTTGTCAGGGCAGTGGAAAAAAACAGACAAAAATTAGCAAAAACTGAAATTGATCAAGATTGTAATTTAAATCCCTGATTTTAATCTGTTAAAATTATGATTTAAACATTGAAATAGTGTAATTTAAATAAAATCCTGTTTTAAAATACTAGCAGTTTTGACAGTGGCAAAAATTATAGCAAAAGGTATTTTTGCCGGGACAGTTTTTTCACTTAGGCAAAAATTGGCCAACTCCAGTTGAAATACACTTATATATTTAGGATTCTTTGCTGCATTTATTATGTGATTAGATGTTGTGTATATTATTGGAGTAATACCTTAAGGAAAAATTTAATAACTTAAATTAACTAGAAATTAATCACACAACACACATGGGTATATCTTATCTATAACAATATAATAGTAGAATATGATAGTAAATCCGAATTTGTTTGCAACAATCTTTTTTTATTTTGAATTTTTATCTAGAAACTGTAATAAAATTAATAGAAATGTGTAAATCTATGCAGAGAAAATAAATAAATACATGCACAGTACACAAATAATATTAATTAAAAAAATCTTATTTAAATCAAAAAAATCTGATTTAAATAAAAAAAAATCCGATTTAAATCAAATAAATCTGCTTTTTTTTATTTTTTTAAAAAAATCATGATTTTTATCAACCTTGGTACTAATAATCGTAGCGTGCCCCTCCACCATCATTCTAATCTGCATATTTATATTTCCTCCAGAATATTTAAGCAGATTTTCATTGGTCCATTTCCAAATCGTTAGTTTTTTTTAGAGAGAGAGATGAATAAATAAAATCTTTAATTTACAGACAGATTGAGTTCAAGCACGAAAAAGCTCGAAAAGTGATATAAAAATTGAGCCCATTTCATCTCCATTTCCTATGCGTGCAATACATTATGTCACATACAGTATTTTGATAGAAAACAATGCAAAAGCTTCGATATGGGAGGAAAAGGAAAGGGTAATTTAGGCTTCGGTTTTTTGGAAGCGCTTGCACTGGACTCTGGAGCCCAGTATTTATGGGCTCCGGTGAATTCCGACCATTATTTAAATATTTACTAAAAGCAGAGAAGTACCGGAGCCAGGCTCTGGTGGGCTCCGGTGCAATTTAAGCCCTGGTCAATATCCCTTTTTCAATGCATTTACAAAACGCACAAAAAGGAATGAGATATCATTTGAAAGTATTTTGAACCAGCTTCTGACATAGTACACTCACATTTCGTTAAAACATGGTTTTTGATTAAAAATTGCCGTTAATTAATTAATTAAATCAGCATTGTTTTCATAAATAAAATAAAAGGTTTTTCTCAAATCAGTGTTGCCACAAAAACAAAATACCACAATGATTCAACAATGATTGTTAAAAAAAGTACAAAAAAGATAAGTGGGGCATCCCTGCACGGGCTTATTTTATATTTATGATTAAAAAGCAAAATTCAAATTCATCAAATGTTTAGAAGAGAAAAGAACCATCCATCTGTCAAAGCAGTGGAATTTCACATGTAGCCTAAAATGTATGCTTTGTTATATTAAATGAAATTGTATTTTATAAGCAGATGACATCATCCTCAAATGCAATTAAAATACGATTGTTAATTTTTTTTCCTTTCTGCATCATTTTTACTATTTCCGACCAGTTTTTACTGAAATTTAGATGGAATAAAAAAATGTTATTCTGGCTTTACTAATGTTTGCAGATATTTTTATTCTTAGTTTTTCTTTAGAAGTTTAACCTGCATCTAAAAAATATTGGACTGCAGTATGAAATTCTTGTTATTGTCTTGAAATTCTGGTTACTATGTATTTGTCATAAAAATGAATATACGTTAATAACTGAATCTATTTTGTATAATCAGTCCATAGTTTTACAATTGAAAATTTGAAAAAAAGAAATCAAATTCACAGTGCTTTTATATATATATCTATATATATATGTCGTAGGCTAATTGGGAAATCCGGCTTTTTGCAAACAGCCTAGGCTCTTTGCAAAGAGCCGGTCTAATTGGAGAATCATTTCCCTTTTCCCAATCAGCCTGATGTTTTTCAGGCTTATTGCAAAGAGGCTAGATAGCAGTAGGCTAATTGGAATATGGTCATTTAGTTTTCAATCAGCCTGACATTTTTTAGACTCATTGCAAAGAGCCTAGATAGCGTTAGGCTAATTGAAAAATGACCATGCCTATTTAGAAAATGACCAGTTCTTTGTCAAAATATGGTGTTGTACCCAACTCGAACCTAAAATTCCATTCAAAGTCGACCCGAACCCGACAGAAAAATTCCATCGGACCATAACCCGATCATAAAAGGCCAAAATAAATTCCTTCGAGTCGCTACCCGACCCAAACCAGAAAACTCAAGTTAACCAGAAATCCAACACGAACCCGATAAAAAAACATTGAACCATAACCCGATCCGAACCCGACAAAATAAATTCCTTCATGTCGCAACGCGAACTGAACCTAAAACTTCGATGTTAAGCAGTAACCCAACCGGAACAAGACATAAAAATTCCATCGAACCGTAACCAGATCCGTACCTGAAAATAATAGTTAACCCGAAACTAAACCCGAACCAGGAAAAAAAAATCCGTCAAACCGTAACTCGATCCCAACCGAACCAAATAAATTTCTTCGTCTCGCAACCCGACCCGAACCTGAAAATTGAAGTTAACCCGAAAACCGACCCGAACCAGAGTAATAAAAATCCATTGATACGTAAACCGATCCGAACTCGACAAAATAATTTTCATCGTCACGCAACCTGATCTGAACAAGAAAATTGAAGTTAATCCGAAACCCGACACGAACCCGACAAAAAAATCCATCGAACCGCAACCCGATCCGAACTCTACAAAAAAAAATTCCTTCGTGCAACAACACGATCCAAACCTGAAAATTCAAGTTAACCCGAAACCCGACCTGAACCCAATAAAAAAATCTTCCGAACCGTAACCCGATCCGAACCTGACAAATTAAGTTATCGGGTTGCGTAACTACGAAGTTACGCAACCCGATCCGAAACTAAAATTTTAAGTTAGCCCAAAACCGATTTGAACCTGAAAATTTAATTTAACCCGAAACATAACCCAAACCTGAAAATTTAAGTTAACTCGAAACACAAAGTCGAAACGTAACCCGACTCGAAACTGAAAATGGAAGTTAACCCAAAACCCGAACCCGTAAAAAATTTCATCGAACCGTAACCCGATCCGAACCCGACAAAATAAATTCCTTCATGTCACAACCCGATCCAAGCCAGAAAATTCAAGTTAACCCGAAACCCGACCCAAATCCGATAAAAAATCCATCGAACTGTAACCCGATCAGAACACGACAAAATAAATTCCTTCGTTTCTGGTTTGGATCGGGTTGTGACACGAAAGAATTTATTTTGTCGGGTGCGGATCGGAATATGGTTCGATGGATTTTTTGACGGGGTCGGGATTCGGGTTAACTTCAATTTTCAGTTTGGGTTAACTTAAATTTTCAGTTTCGGTTTGGGTTGCGTGACGATGAAATTTCTTTTTCGGGTTCAGATCGGGTTACGGTTCGATGAAATTTTTTACGGGTTCGGTTAACTTCCATTTTCAGTTCGAATTTTTTCTTGGTTGGGTTGGGTTTCGGGTTCGGGTCGGTTTGCGACACAAATGAATTTATTTTGTTGAATTCGGATCGGGTTACGGTTCGATGGATTTTTTTATCAGGTTCGGGTCAACTTGAATTTTCTGGCTTGGATTGGGTTGTGACACGAAGGAATTTATTTAACCGGGTTTGGATCGGGTTACGGTTCGATGAAATTTTTGACGGGTTCGGGTTTTGTGTTAACTTCAATTTTCAGTTTGGGTTAGGTTTCGGGTTAAAATAAATTTTCAGTTCGGGTCGGTTTTGGGTTAACTTAAATTTTCAGTTTCAGTTCAGGTTGCGTGACAACGAAATTTATTTTTCAGGTTCAGATCGGGTTACGGTTCGATGGAATTTTTTTCTTGGTTTGGGTTGGGTTTCGGATTAACTATTATTTTCGGGTTCGGGTCGGTTTGCGACACGAACGAATTTATTTTATCGGGTTCAGATTGGGTTATGGTTCGATGGATTTTTTTATCAGGTTCGGGTCGGGTTTTGGGTCAACTTGAATTCTCTGGCTTGCATTGGGTTGTGACACGAAGGAACTTATTTAACCGGATATGGATCGGGTTACGGTTGGATGAAATTTTTGACGGGTTCGGGTTTCGGGATAACTTCAGTTTTCAGTTTCAGGTCGGGTTGCGTTTCGACTTTGTGTTTCGAGTTAACTTTAATTTTCAGGTTTGGGTTAGGTTTTGGGTTAAATTAAATTTTCAGGTTTAAATCAGTTTTTGGGTTAACTTAAACTTTCAGTTTCGGATCGAGTTGCGTGACGACGAAATTTAATTTGTCGGGTTCGGATCGGGTTACAGTTCGATGGATTTTTTGACTGGCTCGGGTTTCGGGTTAACTTCAATTTTCAGTTTGGGTTAGGTTTCCGGTTAAATTAAATTTCCAGGTTCAGGTCAGTTTTGGGTTAACTTAAATTTTCAGTTTCGGTTCGGGTTGCATGACGAGGAAATTTATTTTTCGGTTTCGGATCGGGTTACTGTTCGATGGAATTTTTTTCCTGGTTCGGGTTAACTTTATTTGCGGCTTTGGGTCGGTTTACGACAAGAAGGAATTTATTTTATCGGGTTCAGATCGGGTTACGGTTTTATGGAATTTTTATGTCTTGTTCAGGTTGGGTTACTGGTTAACATCGAATTTTTAGGTTCGGGTCGCGTTGCGACATGAAGGAATTTTTGTGTTGGGTTCGGATCGGGTTACATTTCGATGGCTTTTTTTTGTTGGGTTCGTGTCGGATTTCGGGTTAACTTGAGTTTTCTGGTTCTGGTCGGGCTGCGACTCGAAAGAATTTATTTTGGCCTTTTAGGATTGGGTTACTCTCCGATGGAATTTTTCTGTCGTGTTCAGGTTGACTTCGAATGGAATTTTCAGGTTCGATTTGGGTACAACACCATATTTTGGCAAAGAGCTGGTCATTTTCTAAATAGTCATGGTCATTTTTCAATTAGCCTAACGCTATTTAGGCTCTTTGCAATAAGCCTGAAAAACATCAGGCTGATTGGGAAAAGGGAAATGATTCTGCAATTAGACCGACTCTTTGCAAAGAGCCGGATTTCCCAATTAGCCTACGACATATATATTCAGTATAGCATTATTTCTTCTTGTGGATGTATATGACTCACTAGCTTGGCTTCAGACAAGTTAGGTCTGCCTAAAAGTTAGTGTTGTTGTATTGCACTGTTATATTCTAGCCAGGGGTCAGAAGTAGCAAAACTACAGTAGTCGCTGCACTTTACAGTAGTTTGTAGCGAAAACCGACCCTACTTCAGGAGAGAATAAAATGTGCCATTCTTCAAATCACATGGCCGAAACTTTCTTCTTTTGAACAAAGTTTGTTCTGCTCAAAAATTTACGAATCTCAGATTCAAATTTTAACTGCAGTGAATAGCAACACATCACATGAAGTCCATTTTTCCATTGACACTTACTGCTAAAATCAAGTACTAACCCTCCAAAAGAATTAATTTTCTTGCTGGCAATACTTGTCTATTTACTCATTATTAGGTCTTCATGTTTTAATGCCAAATTTTCTTAATAATCAGAATTCTTTTATTTACAGATAGATTTATTGTTTGTATTTAGAATTGTTTTTCTGTAATTTTCTAGATTTTATTATCTCTCTTAATTTTGCTACGAAATTTATATAATGTGTGTATAAACTAACATTTTGGACACAAACACAAAACATTTTCAATCTTGGATGGTATCTTTCTTAATTGTTTAATGATCTTGGTTATGTCACACTTATTTAATTGTATCCTGGCAGACGTGATAACGAGGAGCCATGGTATTTTTTAATCTGTGTCTTCGATTTCGAGTGTAAATTGGCTCCTTTGACAAAATCAGAAAGTAGTGAAGTAGTGACTACTTTTGAAAAGTAGTTTGTGGTCACTACTTTTTAAAACAATTAGTTGTAGTTAACTACATTTACGATAAAGTAGTTGCAGTTCACTACAATAAAAAAGTAGTTTTTCTGACCCCTGATTCTAACTCATGTACTTTATCTCAAGGATTCATTTCGTGATTTGTTAAATAACTAAACTAAACAAATGATTGTAAATTAACTCTAGCTTAGCAATGATCACATATCTTGTATTATCATCAAATTTGTTTTGTTCAAAATGCTCTCAACCAATAGCTGGTGTTATGTTACTACATTATGTAAATATATTTAAATATGTGAAAGTATGTAAAAAAAAAATGTAAAATTTATTAAAAATAGATTTTGTATTTTTAATAATAAAATTTTGTAAAATTCTACATGATAACGTAAATTGCTATTAGATCATTTTTGTTTTGTTTTTGTACAAAAACAATTATGGGAAAAAAAAATACTTTAAGTTATTTTGTCTCTGCTTTAATTGTTTATGATATTAATATTTTTGTATACTTAAGCTTTAATAAAATATATATATGTATATATAATTATAAATATAGTATATATAATTACAGTCAAACCTTGTTAACCTGAACATGCTTAACACGAATTACTTTTAGCACGAACTGTTTCCGACTGCCCTGTCCAGTTGTATGCAATGTATAACATGTCGGATAACACGAACTACTTTTAACAATAACAAAAAAAAGTTTCCCCTTGAGTGTTCGTGTTAACGAGGTTTGACTGTATATATATAATATATATATAAATATATATATAATTTATATATTATTTCTGCTGTCAACATGCCTTTTTCTACATTTATTAAATGTATTACAATGAATGAAGTATCATTCGAAAGGTTTTTGAACTAGCTTCTGACATAGTACACTCACAATTTGCTAAAACATGCTTTTTGATTAACAGTTGCAGTTAATAAAAAATTAAATGAGCATTGTTTTCATAAATGAAATGAAACATTTTTCTCAAGTCATGCCATAAAAATAAAATACTGCATTATATCATACTCAACAATGATAAAAAAAAAAAAAAAAAAAAAAAAGTAAACAGTACAAGAAAGATAAAGTGTGACTTCTACACACCGGTTTATTTTATATTTATGATTAAATGTAAAATTGAAATGTTTAGAAGAAAAATATATCATTGATTGATCGAAGCAGTGGTATTTCACGTGAAACCTAAAAGGGTTGCTTTGTTATATTAGATTCAATTTTATTTTATATAAATTGACATCATCTTCTAATTTCAGTTAAAATATGATTTTTTTTTTTTCTCATGCATGCCTTTTGCTATCTTTGATCACTTTTTACTGTAACTTTGCTTTAATAAATAGGATGATATTTTGATTTGACTAATGTTTGCAGACATTTTAAACCTGCATCTAAATATTAGATATTGCTAAGAAATATTAGACTGCAGTGTGAAATCCTTGCATGGGTCCACCGGTATTTCATTATTTTGACAATATCTGTTTTTATACTTCTGTTTTCCATAAAAAAAATTCCTTTTTTTTAAAATTATATCAGATGTTTTACTATCCTGCATTGTAATTGGAATCCTGTAACTAAAAATTACACGTTTAATTTAGTTATTTTATTTTATTATTTATTTGTAAAATAACATAGAATTTAGTGGTAATCATTTATTTTAAGTAGTGTGAATTTACAGGAAACTGAAAATGGAGATTACATTAAAAATTAGAAAAAAAATTTCACAAATTTTGAAACCATAAACTCTGTAAATTTACAAACCTAAAAGTAAACCTATTATATGTCCTTCTTTGTTGCTATTGCTTCTAACCTTTACTTATATTAATTTTGTGTTGAAATAGAAGTTTCTATTATGAAGCCTTGAATCAGTTGAATGGTAAAAAAAATTACGCTTTTCTTTACTTTGGTTTTTACACATATTTTTATCTTAACATAGGGGCTTTTGTGTGCATCTTATTAGTTTTTTATGCTCTGGAAGGGGTTTTAACTTCGAAATGTGTCAGTGGCAGGTGCCCTGTAGTAAAAAGCCTCATTGTCTTGAAAAAGTGATTTTTCTAAGTTGATGGAAAACTTTGAATGGAATGGGGTACACTGTAAAAAAAAAAAATGTTCATTAACCTTGCAAGAATTTTAATGAAAATACACTATAACCTCCTACCCACGATTCTAAAAAACGTTCCTTTATCTTTAGAAACCAATAGATTTCTAAGATTTAAGGAAGCATTTCTGAAAAAAGAATTTCTTTTCCTGCCTATATTTTTGAAAACATTTCCGAGTAGTTTTAAAAAACATTAATTAGTTTCCTCAATTGTTGGAAATATCCCCCACATGTGCTTTGGAACCTTAGAAAATGAAAACAGTTCCCCCTGAATAATATTTTATTTCGTACATAAGATACAATAGAAGAATATCACTATATAACAGCTAGAATGTTATCACCATCAAACTGTTATATTTAAAATCAATACTCGAATTTAAAGTAACAAAGAGAAAAAAGATTATATAATTTATTTACAATTAACAGAATAACAAATTCAAACAGTAATAAGTCAAATGAAAAATATATAAATTAAAAGAGAAATTATTTTTGAAAAGAAAAATCAGAATAAAAATTACAACAATGCTTCTCTTTTATACAGTATGGGTACGAATTAGTTGGACAATTTTGTAGGAGTAATTTGCAAAATATTAATTTTAAAGTTCAAAGACAGATTACTAGTATTAAATCGTAAGGTGATCCAGAAGTCCCAAGACTTTTGAAAACTTAATAATTAGTAAACTATGTACAACAGAAACATGCACTTTTGACAGAAATGTTTAGAAGCATGTGGGATTTTCGTTTATAATGTAAAAACGTATGTTACAATAGTTATATTTTTTACCAACAGATAGCACTGCAGTTGAGAAAACAGTATAAGAATACAGAATTACAGTACATAGAAGTAAGTAGTGTGCTTATCGCCAATACAACTGTAATTTTAAAAATAAAGGAGGAAAAACAGATTCTCCGCCAGAGGGCGTCGAGTTCCCACTGCTATTTACATTTGTTCATTTGTTTTTTTACATCGTTCATTAAAAACGCTTGATCTTAATATTAGTTTTGATGTAATTACCACTATATTTTCAAACACACGATACGAATGTTTCTATTTTTTTATTATATTTTAAAGTAAACATAACATATATTATGCCTTTTTAATGATCAATCAATATGGATAAATTCGCAAATACTAAGAAAAGAAAAGCTGATCGAACATGCTTCGTTTTTTTACACAGCTGTGTTATGCAATTATTTTAAATTTAGTATTTTAATTTTTCTATCTAAAATAATTAAAATATTAATATTGTGTTAATGACAATAAATAATTTGAACAATATATTATTCATATTTAATACTTTGGAATTTTTTTTTCCATAGAAAATTTCACATGCCTTGCATTCATAATATTCAACCTTTAATTGCTTAATAGGCGTATAGCCAACATAGTGAAAAAATAGTGTCTTTATATAATCTATATAATAGTGAATATTCCATCTTCTGCTGCATTTGTAGCCTTGCCAACATGTTATAGTGAAAAAGTTCGAGGCTGAGTATCGTTCCCAAGTGGTTCAGTTGGTAGAACGTCCGTGCGCTACACTGATAACCTGGGTTCAAGTCCCGACTTGGGCACTTTTTCACTATGTTGGCTATACGCCTATTAAGCAATTAAAATTTGAATATATTATTATCATAAATATTTTATTAATTATCGATATCCTAACTTTTAAATTTATTTTAATATCACTATTTTGTTTCATTAGTATGCTTTTGTTGAATTATGGTTTTAAATGCATTTCACAAAATCAATTTATTACTCTTTGTAAGGTGTCTATTACTGGAATTAAAAGTGTTTGATTTATTTCTATTATTAAAATTTTTATTCACATTGGGAAATCTGAGTATGAGAATGGTTAAATATTGTTGATAGATTAATATAATATTTAAAAAAACTAAAATATAATAATAATAACTATTAATTTAAAAAAAAAATTAAGGATGATTGGCACATCTACCCTAATTTAAAGAAAATGCATTCTTGTAATACTTTCAGAAAAGTAATTTTTTTTTTTTCTAGATTTGGAGGAATCATTAATTTCTCATTTGATGTTTTGCTAGATCATTTATTATCTCGTATTTTTCAATCACAATCGACATATTTTATTTACATTCTTTTAGCAAAGATTTATTTAAATATCACTTTTTATTACTGAGTTTGCTGGAAATTTTGTAAAAAATTATTTTAAAATAAGTAAGAAATTTGAAGCAAATAAAATTTTTTAAAGCAGCTTGTGTTAAAAATCATGTGTTCCCCTTGCACAAAACTATAAAGAAAGTTTTAACAACCCCATTACTTTGAATTTTGCTTTGTGAGAAATTAAATATATATTTTTTTATTCATTTTAAGTCAGAAACATGTGAATATTTTTTCAAAAATTGATGCACTACAAAAAAGATAACACGCACATAAATTAGCCCCAAAAGCTTATTATATAATGATAATAACTACTTAGATGAACTGTATAAAATATATATTATTAATAGTGCCTAATTAAAAGTTCAGTGACCTAATTTTGAAACTAAACTTGTATTGTTTCAATAATAAAAAATAAAATTCTCATAAAAATCGGAAATCCGAAAGCATTTTAAAAAGATAAACAAGCATCCATTTAAAAATTATATAAATTGATTTTTTGTTCTTGTAAAAAAAATTTTTAATTAGTATAAAATACATAGTATAAAGATGGTATAAAAACATCTTTAGTTTTTTTATAAAACACAAATTTTCACATGCTTTTTTTATATATAAAAATAACTATAGATTCCTATAGAAAAATTGTATGTAGACTTTTTTCCTTCTGTGCAAATTTTACGCCCAATGCCTCCATCAAATGCACATTGACGAAAACTATGCTACGCAAATGGGCAGTCCTTTACAACTTTCCATTCACTTCGGTCAAGATTACAAACTTTGTCAGATATGCTGAATGTCGACAAATATCTTGAAATGTCCAAAAAATGATATTGTTTTTTACGAATGTCGATAGATATCCCTGAATGTTGCAATAGTAATATAATTTTTACAACATTGGCCAATGTAACCAAATATTAAAAATAAGGCATAAAAAGTCGAGTTTTTTAAAAAATGGCAAAATTATTAAATTTTATTGTTTAGAATACTATTTCTCTATTATGATGTCATAAGTAATGCAAAAAGCTCTTTTTAATGCTGTCTTTTTAAAATTTAATTTGACGTACAACATTCAGTGACTTTTGAAATATTGGCCAATATTGCCGTGGGTATTGGCCGATATCTCTGTGCTACCTGGGAAGTTTTGTAATAATGAAGACCGATTAAAAAGTTGTTAAAATAGAGGTAAAATAATTTAACTGTATAAAAAAGGTCATGTTTGTACAACCATCCATCATAGTATGATGTATTTATTCGATGTATTGTTTTAGAAATAACTAAATATTGTAGGAAGAAAAACATTATCCTATGATAAAGTGTGTAACTGTTTGATTTCATTATAATTATTATCATGAAATCAGTTACATTTCTCCGTAACTGCATTTTCATTATTAGAATATTTTTTATCTAGAGCATTGTAAAGTACTGATTTATAACAAAAAAAATTAGATTTAAAATTATGTTTGTGTAAAAACGAACATTATCATAGCCACGGCAGGAACACTGGTGCCATCTATCAGCGTCCTCTATTTCTGAAGTATAATTTTGACGCTGATAACAACACTATCTATTTCTAGGCACTATAACAGAATACTACCAAATGTTGATTATATAAAGTTATGTTTAAAGTAATATTTAAGACCATTAATTGGAATTATAAGCTCAATATCTTACAAAATTCTGTATCTAATGTTGTGCATTTGTACTTTTTCGAGTTTTGTTAGAAATTTTTTATTTATTTTTTAATTTGGACATTTTTACTTTTGTGAAATTGGTTGGAAACGGTTCTGAAATTGAAACTGTCCTTATATAAAAAAGCTGCAACCAAAGTTGAAAAGGCAAAAACACACGACGTTAGATATCAAGATCAGATATGATATGAAAAAACATATTTAAAAATATTTAAATGCAAGTGAGAATTCCGAAAACACTTCCATAGGTTTAACATTTGAGTGCGAGTGTTTTCACGTTACTAGTGTAGGCTCTTAAGAGCATTTTAATATTTTTAAATATTTTTTTTCTTAGGATAGCTGAGGTTGATGTTCGGAAAGTGAAAGTAACTTTATATATATATATATATGTAAGTAGATGATATATAAACAGTCACTTTACTGAACCAATATGACAAATAATCGATGAACAACAGAATACTAACTTTAATTTCAACTAATACACTTTTAGCAGAAACTATATAACAACAATTTAGCTTACAGCAATCCGGCGAGGCCTAATAATACCTTTCTCCGGCTATATATTCCTTTTATATCTCGCTTCATAATAACGTTTCATAAAATGTAAGTATATGATATATAAATAGTCACTTCACTGAACCAATATGACAAATAATCGATGAACAACAAAATACGCACTTTAATTCCAACTAATAACACTTTTGGTCGAAACTATACAACAAATTTACATTACGATAATCCAACCAGGCCTAACGGCTATATCTATTTTACATCTCGCTTCATAATAAAAATTAGAACACTGGCTCTTAGCCAAATCTCGCCATTCAAACTATTTACAACTCGTGCATCAAAGTCATGGACAATAATAGAGTGCCAGTTCATTTGATGATCATTTACGTGAAGTGTTTCAACTGAAATCCTACAAATATATATATAAACCTGCAACAAAAATTGAAAGAGTAAACACTAACCAGGTTAAAGATCAACCGCAGCTATCCTAAGAAAAATGTTATTTAAAAATTAAAAAATGCAAACAAGAAATTTGAAAAGAACGCTCCCATAGGTTTAACATTAGCTTGCGAGTTTCTTCACATGACTATAATGTAGGTTCTTACGAACTCAAAAACCAGGATTTTCTGCAAGCATAACAATGGCGGCTTTCCTAACCATGTCACCCTGAGCAAGATTTTTTTTTTCTGCACCCTTACAAATGATAGATCCAAAAAAAAAAAATAATAAAAAGGTTTTACTAAGTATTTTTTTTGCATATATTTTAACTCCTTTGTTTTTAGTATCGCAAGCAGTTGTCCGACTTTTCCCCCTCTAAGCCAGGATCTAGTTGCAAAAAAATAATTGCAGCAAAAGGAATGGGGCGGCATTTTTTAGTTGTCGCCTAGGGCAGGTAGAAATGACAAAAAGACGAGAAAAGATAATTTTGGGAGATAAATGTTAAAAGATAATTTTGGGAGATAAATGTAGGGGCAGCTTTACTAGCCATGGTGCCCTGTGCGAGCTTCTTTTCTGCATCTCTACAAATGGTATATTCTTTAAAAAAAGGGGCGAGGGTTATTATTTATTTTGCATTTATTTCACCTCTTATTTTTTAGTGTCGTTGGCAATTGCCCAACCTCACGCCCTTTCAGGCTGGATCTGTATGTAAAAAAGTTATTGTAGTAAAAGACATGGGTGCCATTTTTCAGTTGTCACCTGTTAGAAATGGCAAAAGGATAATAATAATAATAATAATTTGGGAGGATAAAGACAGGGGCAGCCTGCCACTGGGCGGGATTTTTTTGTGCACCCCTACAAATGATATATTAAAAAAAAGAAGAAAAAGAATGTTTTTTATTTTCGTATATTTTGCACACCTTTGTTTTTTGTATTCCGAGCAGTCACCTGATCTCAGCCCCTCTAAGCTCCAAGGCTGGATCTGGATGCAAAAAAATAATTGCAGCAAAAGTAATGGGGTGGAATTTTCCAGTTGTCGCCTAGGGCATAAAATGCATGTAAATGGTAAAAAGATGAGAAAAATAATTTTGGAGGATAAAGGCTTTACTAGCCATGGTGCCCTGTGCGAAATTGTTTACTGTACCTCTAACGAATCATTAAGAGCCTACGCTAGTCACGCGAAGAAACGCTCCAGCTAATGTTAAGTCTATGGGAAGGTTATCGCACGATTTCTCGCTCGCATTTTAATATTTTTAAATGATTTTTTTTTTTTTGCATAGGATAGCTGAGGTCGATCTCTAACATTGTTAGTTTTTACTTTTTCGATTTTGGTTCCAGTTTTTTTTATATAAGGGTAATTTCACTTTCAGAACCGGTTCCAAAATTGAAAATGTCCGCTTATAAAAAAAACCGTAACCAAAATCAAAAAAGTTAAAACTAACAACGTTAGAGATCGACCTTAGCTATCCTATGCAAAAAAAATCATTTAAAAATATTAAAATGCGAGCGAGAAATCGCGCGATAACCTTCCCATAGACTTAACATTAGCTGGAGCATTTCTTCGCGTGACTAGCGTAGGCTCTTAATGATTACGCTTGGCAGTTTTCGTGTGTAGGTGAGGGGGATACATTTTGTTTATTTCCAAAAAATGGGGAAAATATCAATACAGTCAAACCTCGTTAACATGAACACGCTTAACGCGAATTACTTTTAGCATGAACTGTTTCTGATTGCCCCATCCAGTAGTATGTAATGTATTTAAGTTCGGATAACACGAACTACTTTTAACATGAACAAAAAATGTTTCCTCTTGAGTGTTCGTGTTAACGAGGTTCGACTGTATTCCAATATGATTTACTGCATCCAATTCACATAAATGAAATTTCCCTTCCAGGGTTGCAATATTTAAAGTTTTTTTTTTTTTTTAAATATATCAGTATGATTAAAATACTAAAATTTAAACATATGTTTTTCAATTGATTCGATCTTTTTAATGGCAATTTGGACCTTATGATTCATTTTATAAAATTAAGGATAGGATTTCCAGTAATACAAATTGGATATTAATGATTATTTGCTTAATATATTTTTTTTAAATAAAAGTGTTTAGCAAATAGTCATTTTTATAGTATTTTTACAAATGCATGACATTTTATTTATTTTTTATACTAATTAATTAGTTGGAAATCTGGTTCTTGCAGTTATAGAGAACACGTGGAAGAAAATTATGAAAAAAAAAAAAAAAAAAAGGAACAAGAATGTTGCCAAAAAATCAAGTTGTAGAAGTGTGGTTTCGAAATAATCTTCTTTTTTTTTTAATTATTTGTTTTCAATTCTTATTATAGAGATTCAATTTTTTCATAGTTAAATCGTTTTCCTCCATAAAGCCATTTAATAATGTTAAAAAAAAGTATTATAAAATATTCAAATAAAACACTAGAAATTTTTGACACATGCTTACACACACTCACAAAAAAAAAAAAAAAAAAAGTATTTCATGGATTATTTATAAAAGACTGTTGCTAAACCTAACAAAATATCAAGCTTTTACGACACTCGGCCTATTTTAACAAATGTACGGTGGGAAAGAATAGGTAAACAGACAGAAAGGTAAATCACTGATTTATAAATCTTAATAAAAATGAATACTGTAAAAATTAGCACCTTCGGGAAATTTAAAAAAAAAAAAAAAGAAAAGAAAAGAAAAAAAGAAATAGTATTCCTTGAGCAAACACAGATAACTTTCAAATGTAATATTTAGTATCTAAAAACTATATTAGTAATAAATATATTGTAGAATTGACAAATCTACTTATTTTTTATTATAAGTCTGTTAAAAATATTTTAAAATATTAAAATAGGAAGCTATAAAATATGTTTTTTAAATATTTATAAAACAAAAGATTTTTATATAAATAACAGCCATTACTATAATTCTTTTTTAATATTATTTATTTCCTTCAGAAAATAATTCTTTGTTCAAATATTAAAATTTGAAGCTATAAAAATATTTTTTTACAGATTTACTATGTAACAAAAGATTTTTATATAATAACAGCCATTAATATAATTTTTCGTTTATTTTATGAATTCCCTTTTCAAAATAACTTTTTTTTGTCTAATTCAACATTTTCTTTGTTCAAATTGTGAAATTCAACATTCTTTGCTGTTTATTTATAATGTTATTAATTTTCATAACTGAATATTAAATACAAGCTAAAAGGGAAAGCTACACAAGTTTGAGGGAAGAACGCGGTGCCGTTTTCCCTTTCTCCACTTGCGAAAGGGAAGTCGAATTTTTTCTGAGTTCGACCGTTCGACTGTTAGAAGTCGTTCTCAAAGCCCATACACGTAAAAACCAAGACAGTTGTACGGAAGAACTATCGTAAACTTACTTCACATTGAAAGTTCCGGATTTGTAGTTCTAAACGCTATAGCTACGAGCGCTGCGATCGCCCCGACCTGCGAAAACTGCGCGCGCATCCCCCTCTCCCCATTTTTACAACACTTTTCAAAAGAGTTCATTCTTCACTTCTCACGTGTAGAGTTTTTTTTTTTTTGTTGATATAGGTTCTGTAATTTAAGAATCGTTTTATTGAGTATTAAACGGCACTTTTCAGAGCCAAATTTATTTTTTTGTGTAATAATTTATTAATTAAAGGATATGAATATCCAACAAAGGTGTCATCCCGATACTGCCGTTTTAATGGCTGCAGCAAGAATTCGAATAAGTATGCCAGAGGAATTCATTTCTCCAGGCTCCCGAAAGAAGAAAAAAAGTTAGTAATAAACTGTTTTATAATTCTGTTTCTTTTTTGTAATGTATGAGTTCTGTATATAAATCATGTATTTTCATAATTTATTTTAAGATTTATTCTGAAAACGTTTTTTTTTTTTTTTTACGCTTCATGTACTAAAATATCCTTAAACAAGACTTTAAAAACTTGTAGTATAATATGTAGAGCCAGTGCTTTACAAATTTGATAAACATCTGATAGCCAGCCAAAAATTCTAGTCGCCAGAAAAAAAAAAAAAAAAAAAAAAAAAAAAAAAAAAAAAAAAAAAACCCTCCTCCCCTCCGTCATTGATTTTCAAGCAGCACGAACATTTTTTTTTTTTTTTAATGACTTAGTAATGGAGAGAAAAAAATAAGCATAGTTTAGGTACTCAAACCTTATATAAACAAAGTTTCGTCACTTAAAATTATCAGTTATATAGGATAGGTGTGCCAGTAGTGGACACCCTCAAAGTTTTTGGTATATAAAAAATATAATCAATTAAGGGGTCGATCCAGGAAAATTTTGGGGCCTATTTAGGGACCCTTCACAAAAAATTATTTAATAAAATGGGTTCCTTCACAAAATTCTATTCCATAAAAACTTACTATTTATTATTTATTTATTATTTTGTGATGTTTTAGAATGTGTAATTTGTAAACAAATACGTTCACCAGAGAGGAAAATTTCAGAAAAAAGGATTAAAAAAAGTTTGTTTATAAATGCTTGGTTCGAATTTGATTAACTGGAATTCAACTTTTGTTGCAAAATGTTATTTTTCACAAAAATATAATAAATTTCACAAAAATAACCTTTACTTTTCACAAAATGGACCCCAAGAGTAAAAACCTGCATTGACCCCTGCAATTAAAAATTTATCTTTATTTTTTTTTTCCATAACTCCCCCTTGTATGTTTTATAATCTGGGTTATTGTTTAAACTCTTAATCTAACCAATCAGGAGGCAGAAAATGCTTCACAATTCCCTTATTTTTCTGTGAAAATCTTAATGAACATGTTACAATTCAGAGATGAGCAAAATACATCAAAAACCATTTTCGATACTAAATACATCGGTTTTAGAACCTAAAATGCAAAATATAAAATAGTTTTCAAATTTAAAAATATATAATTACTAGAAAATTCTTTGGCCCGCCCCAGTATAAATGCTCAAAGTTTGGCCCGAGCCTGGCACATACAAAAACTTATTTCTACAAAAGATTAGTTTTTTACACAAATGTGGCTAAAAATTCTCTTCTATGAGGCATTCTGACATAAAATATTTATTTTTCATGTTTATAGTCTTTATTTTTTTAAATTCATTAAGAGCTGCAAAGTACAGACACATCCATTCCAAAATACTATCCTTCCTATTTATTTTTACCTATGCCCATGTAAAATATATTTCTTTTATGAATCTTTATTTGTGCACAGATGTTTGAATTATCATTAATCCATATTCCATGGCTTGGAGAGTTACAAATCTGTATATTGTTTCTTAAGCATGTTCTAGCTTGGAGAAGGTTAATTTTTATATGAAGTAAAATAAAAGTATTATGTTTACAACAGTAAAGTTCAAGTGGTGATTTACTGCCATTCTAAACAAAATAAATAAAGCTAAGTTACTGTATTTTTTTGTGTATGCCACATGGTTTTTCCCTTCAAAATTTACTTTTAAAATCTAAGAGCATGTGATACAAGATCAGTATTTGGGATTTGACTGATCTCTCTCTATATATAACCATTGATCACTCCATAAAATAGTTTACTAGCAATTTTGCATTCAAATTTATGAAACTAGTTAGCCAGTGCATTGTGAATATTTTGTAATTTTGGCACTAGGTATTAGATTTTAATCGAAAAAATCTGTTTTTCTCTCTAAATGAGGTATTAAAAATTAGGGTGGGTTTGCGAATTTGCGTGTCACACAAGGGCACAGCATACATAAAAAAGTATGGTAAGTCGATTAAAAACCATATCTGCATGTCCGGTCAATTCCACAGAAAAGTCTCATTTTGATGGGAAAATAAAATTTATAATATGTTTATTTTAAGGGTATAATTGGAAAGCCTGGTATTTTTATGTTGTATAATAAAATGCCATTCTAAATTACTGTTTACAAAGTAAGTTAAGAACCATTATTGTCTTTGTAAAGTCATAATGTTACGTCAGTTACACAATAAAAGTTACATCAGTTACATGTGTAAATGCCATTTTTTCTTTTTTATTGTTCAGAAATTAATTAAACAAGTTACTGTTATAATTTGTCATAACTTAGTGTTGTTGAGAACATTAAATCACTTTTTTAACGGCATAGTTTTGATAATTTTTACACTTCAATGAAGGCAGAAAAAATGTTTGTCTGTTTTACGTTACATCAGTTACAGGATTTTGAAATGCAATTTTTGGGACTAAAAGGGAGATTGAAATAATCTGCAGGTATTTGGGTATTAAGTCCTTAGTAAGAAATATTTTAAATTGTAAAAATTTGTTCTAGTTTTATTAGTAAATTTTCTGCACAGTTTTGAAAACAAAATTTGATGATCAAGTTTTACGTCAGTTACGATGGATTTGACCGTCCATGAAATAAGCCAACTTGTAGGAACTACAATCGAAATAAATGGTTTGCCATCCCTGTTCCAGCTCAATAAAATGTCTTTACTGGATTTGCTTCAGAAAAATTTGGTGTCTTATAAAGGACCCTTTACAATTTTTTTTTTAAAATCTTAAAACAGATGCTTCAAAATATTTTTGTCTTAAAAAACTGCCTTTCACAAAAAAAAAAAAAAATCATATCAAACATGGATTCTTCACAAATTTAATCGTCTTAAAGGGCCGATCTGTCTCAAAACAGGTAGAATAACAAAATAACCTATTATCTAGCTATAAAGTAAATTTATATATCTAAATTTAGTACATTCGTATATAATAATTGCTCATCAGGATCAGGTGGGGTAAAATGGGTATGAAAATCGCTATTTTTTCATTCAGGGCTTGTTTTCATTGAAACAAAAATATTTAATATGATTTTTTGTGAGTGTGTGTGTGTGTTTATTTATGCAACTGATGTCTTGGCATAACATTTAAGTCGTTATACTAGATTAATTTTGACACAATTATTCAAATTGGTAAAGAAATCATATGAGTTGTAATTTTCCAACTGGACGAAAACCCCTTGCCCAGACATTTTTCGTCCAGCTGGAAAATTACAACTCATATTTAAGTAATTGTTAATTTATTTTTTTATATTTTAAATAGTAGAAAAATTATTCTTGTTTTATATACACTTTTTTATCTCTGAAGTGGGGGTAAAAATGGGTACCATATGGGGTAAAATAGGTATTCATTGAATAAGTAATAATTATCTAAATTTACTGGAAACTAATCTAAATCTAAAATTAAAAAATGGCCCTATTAGAGTTTAACATCGGCTATCCTGTGCCAAAAATATATAAATATATATATATATATATATATATATATATATATATATAAATTCAAACGAGAAATTTGAAAAGAACTTTCCCATAGGTTTAACATTAGCTTGCGAGAGTTTTTTACTTGAGTGAAGAATAATCCTGTTACTGGAGGAAGGTAAAGCAAGAGTAAATTACACAATTTAAGCACAATCGTAGTAGGCAGCAGTTTTCTAGATGAAAATGAACATTATCAGATAGGTACTTTTAAAAAATTACATCATTTTCATGTGTAAAGGCATTTTTCTCTTTCAAGATTTAACACATAATTTTAGAACTGGTAAATGAAATATTTCCATTTGAAAATGTCTGTATAAAACTGTTAAAAAATTCTGCACTTTATGAATCCAAATAAATGTTTTCCTAAAAAATAATTTTAGAAATCAAATTTTACAGCAAGAGAAAAAAATGAGAAAAAGTATTCTTTCAGAAAAAAAAAAAAAAAGTCTAAATGTTATTTAATATATAATAAAATATGTTTTATGTAGCTTAAAAATCAGAATATTTACAGTACTTATCAGATTTTATAAGAATATAATTTAGAAAGAAACATCTTTCTTTTCCTTTTTTTTTTTTTTTTAATGAAAAAGTTTTTAATTTTCAAATTAAAAAAAGTGGACATTTTATTTATCCAAATAATTATGTATAATCTAATATTTTATGTAGTTTCATAAAACAAAAGTTGGATATGCTTACAGATTATCAGATTTTTTAGATAAAAGTTTTAAAGAAACAAAATTCTCTAAATATTTGCTTATAAAAAAAAAAATCCTGAATTCTAAATTTTCTAAATATTTCTTGTTTTTAATAAAATGTGTTTTATGTACCTCTATGGAACAAAACCACATACTTGCAGTATTTAGTAAAAATTAAACAATTGGGCATGTTTATAATAGACTACTCAACATTTTAAAAGGCATTAAAAAAAAAAAAAAAAAAAAAAAAAAAAAAAAAAAAAAAACGCTATTTCATGGTTCCAGAAACAGATTGCACGATACACCTTTTTTCTAAGTAATTTATGGAATTTGCGTTTATTTTTTTGCGGCTGTATGACAGTAACGGCAATCACGAATTTTCAATCCTGTCATTAAACAAACTCTTGGAGTGATGAAATATTTTAATTTTTCATGAAAACTAATCAAATTATGTTTCTTTTGATGCTTAATTTTATTTTCTGGTCACTTCTTATAATCGAAAAATACGAATGTTTTTGTTAAAAAGTATTTGTTGTAAATATTAACCTCCTATAATAAATATTCAATTAAATTATTATGAATTTAAAAATATATATACACTGTTTCAGACATTAATCTCTTTTAAAATATTCGTATTCTTCTCGCCATTATAAATTATAAGAAGTAAACAGAAAATAACTAAGTTTTAAAATTAAATGACTGATTAGTTTTCATTACAAATTAAAATATTTCATCCCTCTATGAGTTTGTGTAATGACAAGATTGAAAATTTCTGAAAGTTGCCGTTTCTGCAATACTGCCGCGATCGCCATGAAAGCAAAACCAATACCTGAACGCGGAGCACCCCGCCCACTATCGAACATTTTAGTTCTAATCGCTACCACTGCAACTCCGGTGGCGCTACTTTGCGCCCTCTTCTAACACGCGAGTGTCTTCTCTTTCTTGTGTATCCATCTTTGGTCGTTCTCTCCCCAGACGCTCGTCTTTTGTACTGACTGCTCCGACGAAAAACATAGTTACGATTGTTTTAAACGCAGCAGCCCTAGGCTTCTGCATTACTAGATTGTCTTGTGTTTTGTAATTGGTATATTTCGAAAATGTACTTTATTTTTATATAAATTTTATTTTATGATAATACTGGTATGAGATTTGTTTTGCTGTAGTATATATTTGGATTTATTTTAATTTTTTTTTTTTTTACTTTCTCTCTATATATTTTTTTTGTCATGCAAGATTTTTGTATCATTAAGCGTAGAATTTCAACATGCCTTTTCCTGCTGATAAATTTTTGTCAGATAGAAAATCATTCAAAGTGGTATAGTTATAATTTGTAGATATAGTATATTAGAGAATATACTAAACAACTTCAGAAGCTAAAAAGGTTTTTGAGTTTATGGACATAACTTTGAACAACAAACTTTTTTTTTTTAAATTAATATTCATTTTCCCCCTATTTATTTATTCAGACGAATATACAGTGGATTGAGCTTACTGGAAAACCATTTTATTAACATGTTTTCTTTTCAGCGAATATTAATGGATTTTTTCATTACATTTTTAACACTACTGAAAATTTTTATTGTATAATATGTTTCAAGTCGCAGAAGCCAAACTTTAATTTTAAATAATAAATTCTTACATAAAATAATAAAAATAAAAATATCCGTTAAGAAGATATTTTAACTTATTTTGACTAGTGAAGTAAAAATTAACGAAAATACATTAAATTGGTTAAAATTAAAATTGAAAAATAAGATCCATTTTCATTATATCTACCTTGCTTAAAAAATGATTTTCATCGATTAAAAAATTATTTATATTTTCATTTTTTCTTATTTATTTATTTTGCTTAAAAAATACACAGATCCTTCTCTTATGAGGAATCCACAGCAGTGTCTGATTACCACTGTTAGTAAAACATATTTTTCGTGAAAAAAATACGTTATTTTCTAACCAAAAATTTCTTTTTAAAAAAAGGTTGTAAAAGTTTGTCTAGTAGGTAATCAGGCGCGGTGGTTTCAGCCTCTGCTTTTATTATAATATATAGATATATTTATGATAAAACATTACCACATCATACATCAAAAATATATTACCGTGTTTCCATGAAAACAAGATTGCATCTTAAACTGACTTTTACTCCATAAGATGATTTAGTGCTTATTTTCAAAGGCAGTATTGTTTTTTTTTTGTTTTTTTTTCCTACCAAAATACTTTACACAGTTATATTTGCAACAATTTACATTCTTTTACATAATCATGTACAAAAATTTATATGTATCCAATTCAGTCAAGCCATCCTCTGGAATCTAGAATTAATATTGTTTTCAAGGTCCCTAAAAGTAAAGTTTTTTTTTTTTTTTTTTTTTTGCTTGCTATTTAAGAAAGTGGAGTGTTTTTCTTTAGGTAGGTCGTGTTTTAGGAGTATACTTTTAAAAAAATCATGCTTTATCTTATTTTCAGAGGAAACGCAGTATTACGTAATTAAGAAAACAAAGTAGTATCTCCCCCCTTTTTTTCACCAATATGATTCCAATATAACAAATCGCCAATATACCGTAATTTCCGGCGTATAATCCGCAGCTCAAAGAGTCGTTTTTCGACCCAGAAATATTATTTTATAAAACGTAACTTAACCCTTTCAAGGGCAAGCAATTGTGTTCCTTTAACGTCGAATTCACACCGGTATTTACGAAAGAATTTAGTTCAAAATAAGGAAAAGCAATTTTTCAACTTTTTCCCGTCAAAGTTAAAAAAGTAACATTTTATAAAAAATTTCTGGTTTGAATATAAATGGGGTGGTATATAATATATACCACCGCCCCTCAAAGGGTTAAAAGATCGCTGTAAATATTTAACTACAATTATTGAATAAAATTTCTGGGTCGAAAAACGACTCTTTGAGCTGCGGATTATACGCCGGAAATTAAATTTGCATTCTTAAGAAGAAAAAACACATTAATGCAAAAAAATTGATAATATAATGGTAAAGCTTCTTCTTTTGTTCGTGTTAAGTAGCAACATAAAATGTTCTAAAATACACTTCAAAATGCTAACATAAAAATGGCTCCGTTTTTTAAAAGAATAACAAAGACATTAATAGAAAAAAATGTATAGCCAGAATCAGGTCCGTATTCATTCTGAATCCAAGAACGAAGTATTTTAGGTTACCGTATTCATTTGAGAATTTGGAAGGTGTGTAAGAATTATTATATGCATTTCCCACGTAAAGAAACTAGAAAACGTACAGATGGGTGACAAAATAATGCGAACACTCATGAAAAATGGTGAAAAGAGCAATATCTAGAAAAATACATGAGGAATTAACCTGAAACTGCAGGTGTGTAAACAGTATAGTATAAGTTATATATTTCCGTGAAGATTTTTCCCGAAACCCCATAGGAGACTGTCAACAAATTGAAAAAGAACGAATATCTTTTGGATAGCCCTGTAAAAAGTAATGTAGCAAAAGCGTTCAAACTCACGATTATTAATAAGTGGCTTATTGCAATATACTGTGTTCATTTTTATAAGGATAGCATGTATACTCGTAGAGAAATTAAGGTTTTTATAAAAACAGTCCCAAATTTCGCCTAGTTTTTTGCTTATAATTTGCAGAGTTTTTAATATAAAAAAAAGTTCTTTTCAGAAAATATGACAAACAATACTGTACATAATACTCTGCAATCAGAATTAAAAAATAATAAAAATTGGATGAAAAATGAGCAGGTTTACTAAAAATTGTTTCACTGCACATGCGCGAATGCAATCCAAATATAATATGCATAATGTATTAGCTAAGTATATAGAGCAACTTTTGTGAAAGTCTCAAAATCATAGCTTGAAAATTCTGAAAATTATCGTCGATAGAATAAGCTCAAAATCCGTTGTTCCCAAAAGGAAGCAAAAATATGAGGGGTTGTATCCAAATATAGTAGTACGTGCAATATTGTGTACGCTATCTTGGCACTAATCAACAGATATTTGATACAACCCCTCATCTTTTTTATTCTTTTTGGGAACAATGGATTTCGAGCTTATTCTATCGACGATAATTTACAGAATTTTCAAACTATGATTTTGAGACTTTTACAAAAGTTGCTCTATGTACTTAGTTAATACATTATGCATATTATATTTTGATTGCATTCGCGCATGCGCAGTGAAACATTTTTAGTAAACCTGCTCATTTTTCATACAATTTTTATTATTTTTTAATTCTGATTGCACAGTATTATGTACACTGTTGTTTGTCATATTTTCTGAAAAGAACTTTTTTTTACATTAAAAACTCTGTAAATTATAAGCAAAAAACTAGGCGAAATTTGGGACTGTTTTTATAAAAACCTTAATTTCTCAACGAGTATACATGCTATCCTCATAAAAATGAACACAGTATATTAAAATAAGCCACTTATTAATAATCTTGAGTTTGAACGCTTTTACTACATTAGTTTTTACAGGGTTATCCAAAAGATATTCGTTCTTTTTCAATTTGTTGACAGTCCCCTATGGGGTTTCGGGAAAAAATCTTCACGGAAATATATAACTTATACTATACTGTTTACACACCTGCAGTTTCAGGTTAATTCCTTATGTATTTTTTTAGATATTGCTCTTTTCACCATTTTTCATGAGTGTTCGTATTATTTTGTCACCCATCTGTAGATGCAAATGCAACTAAGAGCTTTAGCTATCACATCGAGATTGTGCTTATACGGGGTTCGTACGCTTTTGCCACAATTGTTTAATATAATTTTTCTATTTAATATTTAAATATCAGAAATTGTAGACGTCTCGTTTAATTGCAGAATTCGTAATACTTTTCTTCAATTAAGAAAGACGGAAAATTCTAATAAAGAATTGTGTCCATATGAAGCGTACATACGAAGTCAAATTAGTATAAAATAGACCACAAACAGCAGCCGAGATTACTGCATTTCATGATCTTTAATCCAAACGATGTCAGTCGTTACCTGTTAGAGAATGTTTTATTTTTAGATACAATTTTATTGCATGATAATTCTGAAGGGAAGTTATTTATTTTTTCGTCAGTAAAGGTTAAAATACTTTTTGTGGAATTTTCTTCTTTATATTATTTTTTCCTTGTGAAATAGTTTTCAGTCATCAAGGATAAGATTTCAACTTACCATCATCAAACTCATAACGATGGCAAGGCCACAACATGCCATCGTCATTTCTCCAGTTCAAATCTTGTTGAAAATTATACTTTTCAGAGGAAGAAAACCTTTCAATGTGGTTGGTACAATTCTAGATACATATTAGAGAACTTATATACTAAACAGCTTCAGAAACTAAAATCATATATTTTTTTATTATTATTCATTTTTCCCTTATTTTATTTTCCAGACAAATATACAATGAATTGAACGAAGGAGTATGAATATAATTTTTGTCAACAAGAAGTCTTTTAATCAAATATTACTGGATTTTTTTTTTTTTTCATTACATTTTAATACTGCAAGGTCATTGTGTAAAATGGTTTAAGTAGCCCAAGTCAAACTTTAATTTTAATAAAATCTTACATGAAATAAAAGATATTGTAAATATCTGTTTAATATGTATTTTAACTTATTTTGACTAATGAAGTACCCAGGTAGCACAAAGATATTAACCAATATAAAAATGTAATGTCGGCAAATATTAAAATTTAATATTGGCTAATGTAAAATGATCCCCATCTAAATGACATTCGCGAATATTATACTTTGACATTTGTCAATGTTGGCCAATATTTCCCAACATCTCTGAATATCACTTTGACACTAAGTTCTGTCATTGCTGAATATCTTTCTTTGACATTGAGCGATATATTTTTCTAACATTCCTGAATAACATTTTTAGCTATTAACTTACACCTATTTTCATTATTTCATAACATATTTAGATATCAAATAATTTTCCATTCACATCCCAAATAGCTGCGATAGACAGATGTGATGAACGCATATCTAAACCACTCATTTAAGGCTTTTGTACTACGGGCTGACTCACGACGCCATTTAATTGCTCAAACGCACGCTTCGTGTAAGGTGGCGAGTGAATTTAGATACTTAAGGCTGCTCTTCAGTAAACTTGCAGCTTCCCCTCTTTAATGTTATTCCTATGGGGGTAGGATGCATTTGTATTTTTAAAATATCTCCTCAGAAAATTAATATTTTTAACTTCTGTTTTCTTTGTACTGTTCTTAAAGAATGTCTCTTTTTTTGTTAGTTATCAAAATATTTCTAAATTATGTGCTTAATTTATATTTTTATCCGTTAAAATCTTATCGAAATTGAATACGATTTTAACGTTTCATATAAAATTAAGTATATATTTTAGAAAAAAATTGACAACTAAGAAAAAAAGAGACATTCTTTAAGAATAGTACAAAGAAAACAGAAGTTAAAAATATTAATTTTCCGAGGAGATATTTTAAAAATACGAATACATCCTACGCCCATAGGAATAACATTAGCGAGGGGAATCGGGAAGTGTACTGAAGAGGAACCTTAATCACATGCAAAAATATAACAATAAATAGTTAATACATATAATAGTGTCATACATTAAAAGTTTTTAAAAAAAAGTCATTATCTCGTTAAGTCCAATTATGTTTTAAAATTAAAAATTCATTTTCATCAATTAATATTTATTGATATGTTTTACCTGAATAATTAAGAGCGACATCATAAATTGAGCTAATAGTATACTAAATTTGATTTAATGTGAGTATATATATTCACATGCATTGGACTCCTATATTTTTATTGCTTTCATTATGATGTTACGATAGAATTTGTTATTAATAAAACAATCTTAAAATGGTAATATTTTATGGAATAAATTCCGAAAGTTAATATCCAGTTTTGCGATTTAATCGCATTTAAAAACGAAAAAATAATAATAAGGAAGAATGAGAACCTTTCGAATGATTTCCGTTTTCTCTTGGTTTCATCTCAATTACCCCCCCCCCCCTTTTACAATCCAAAAATTTCAATCCCGCAAAACGTAAAATTTAAAATTTTAATTTTTTTTTCTTTTTTTTTAGTTTGTTTATACAAATGAGCATATTTTAACAAACTTGCCAGCGTTTTAAGAGACATTGAAGAAAAAAAGAAAAGAATTTACCAAAATCATCAAAAATTATTGCATGGGTACATAAGCAAACAGGGTGCAGAATACACTTTTAACTAATTAATTTAACAAAATTTTCGTTTATTTCGCGGCAGTATGACAGTAACGTCAATCAGAAATTTTCAATCTTGTCATTGAATAAACTCGCTGAGTGATGAACTGTTTTAATTTTTAATGAAAAGTAATCAGATTATGTATTTCTTTAAATGTTTAATCCTATTTTCTGTTCACTTCTTATAATTTAAAATTACGAATGTTTCTGTAAAAACTATTTGTTGTAAATATTTACCTCATATAATAAATATTCAATTAGATAACATTGTTGAACACATTACATTCTATATTTAAAAAAATATATATCCACTGTTTCAGAAAATCATCTCTTAAAATATTCCTATTCTTCATGCCATTATAAATTATAAGAAGTAAACAGAAAATAACAAAGATTAAAAATTAAAATAAATAAATAATCTGATTAGTTTCATTAAAAATTAACATATTTCATCACTCTGAGTTTAATGACAGGATTGAAAATTTCTGAAAGTTCCGTTGCTGTGATACTGCCGCGATCGCCTTGAAAGCAAAACCAATACCTGAGCGCGGAGCACCCCGCCCACTATCAGACATTTTAGTTCTAATCGCCACCACTGCATCTCCGGTGGCGCTACTTTGCGCCATTTTCTAACACGCGAGTTTCTTCACTTTTTTGTATATCCATCTTTGAGATAATCTTCCTCCACCATAACTATAACAACAATGACATTTTCTTATTTTATATGGCAGCTGGCGTACCTGCAGCATTTCAGGAAAAACATCATAGACATGAAAGTAAAATGTGTTCTGAACTATGTTTATTTAAAATAAATACTTTTTATCATGATAATTCTGGTGTGAACTGTTTATATTTGCACTTGCGCATGTTTTTAATAATTTCTTTTTTTCTTTTCTTTTTTCTAAATTTACTCTTCTTTAATATAAGAAATTTGTGTCATCATGAATACGATTTCCAAATGGTGCAATTCAGACTTTTGTAAGGACAGAAGTCTTTCTATTTTATTTCATACAATTCCAGAAACATATTAGCGAATTTATCATATACCACCAGACACTAAAAACTAAATAGATTTACAAGTTCATGAACATAACTTTTCATATCAATTTTTATGTTATTATTCATTTTCCCCGTATTTACCTTTTTGGACTAATATATAGTGGATTATCTCTACTGGAATATAATTTTTGCTAATAAGAATTATTGTTTTAAATGAAAAATAATAGATTTTCTCCATCACATTTTTAACACTACTGGGAATATAAATTCATAAAATGTTTTAAGTAGACAAAGCCAAACTTTAATCATAAATAATAAATTCTTATATATAATAATAAAAAATATCCGTTCAGTAGATGTTGTAACTTATTTCGATTAGTAAAATTAAATAAGAAATTGTCCTTTTAAAAAAGGAAGCTTGTATATGTGGTAATCAGGCCTTGGGAGTTCAGCCTCTGCTTTTCTTCTAATCAAGCGTTATTGTAATTCAACATTGACACACTGTACATCGAAGAAATTTTTCAGTGTTACCACGAAGAGAAGACTGTGTCTTAGAATAATTTTTGCTCCAAAAGACGATTTAGGGCTTATTTTCAGAGGTAGAATAAGTAAATAAATTATAAAAATATTACTTTAAATTAAGTACATATTTCTTAAATTCCTTATCATAATCATGTTTCAGCGCATTTTTAAAGTGAGAATGACAGCATAGACTATTTAAGAAAGTGATGCACTTTATCTTGGGTAAGGTTTACATTAGGAACATCCTGAAAAAAAAAAACATGCTTGGGCTTACTTTCCGAGTCTGTCTCATTTTCGGAAAAACACTGCATTATGCGTTTTTCTTTTAAATAGTATGTCGCTCTAATGATTTTTTAAAATCTATACTCCATCCATCATCATTATAAATTACATCATTTAAATATCCATAATAATTTAAAAAAAAAACATCAATGCGCGAGTATTAGTATTCTAAAAAGGACAGGGGATCTTCTCATGATTTTGTTAAATATCAGCTTAGTAAATCTGCGGTGCATCTGTATTAAAATGCTTTTCAAAATTATAACAAAAAAATGCGTTCGTTTGTTAAAAATAACGGAGGCGTGAATATTAAAATATATTATAAAGACAAAATTACGGCTATATTCATACTGAAGCTAAGAATAAAAAATTAAAGCCGAATTCTTTGATTTGAGAAATGAGGCTCCCAGTAGACCAATTTGGAAACTCTAGTTAGTACATTTGTGACGGTTAGTTTTCGTCTTTTAACCTTTTAAAGGGCGGTGGTATATATATATATTTATACCACTTAAGTTTTATTCCAAATTGCCACATAACACCCAGAATTTTTGAGAATAATTTTACTTTTATAAGGTTCATGAACCGAATTATTTATTTTCAAATTAATTTGTTAGTAACTTTTGATGTCATTCAATCATTTTAGCACCACCCCCTGAATTCTAGGCCTACGCGCTGACACAAAAACGGCGGCTGTTGTAGGCGAATTTTTGTTTTAAGCGTTTGTACAGTCCTTTGAATTTTAATACCAGTAATTTCTAAAAAATTTCCCCGCCTTATTTCTCTACGATCAAATAAGTTAAAGAAAACTTTTGAAAAATACTGCTGTCAGGATTGTTCGAACACTTTAAAAAATCCGCCCACGACAATCCGAAAAATCCCCCCCCCCCTTTTTTTTTCTTTTTTTTTTTGTCTGCGCGCAGACCTTGAATTAAGAGGGAGGTGTATTTTAGTAACTGAAATATGTTGTCCCTGAAAGGATTAAACAGGCAGACTTTTCGCGTGCATGTTGCATTATTTAACAAAAACAATTTTTGTATTCGTAATCATATTATAATGGTGTTATTTCTAATCGAAGTATTTATGAGCAGTAGCTGCCAAAGCCGAATATATAGTAAATCGGAAACACTCGTACGAAAGAACCGGGGTGCCGTATTTGACATTCGAAAGTCCCGAATTGTAGTTCGCTTTACCTATACTGCTAGCGCAGCGATAACAACACCCAGCGAAACTGCTCGTGCATGCTTGTCAAACAAGTTTTGAAAGGGAAAATGCAACGCTCTGTTTTCATGCACTGATGTGTGCCACACGTGGGGAAATTTTGATATATCTGTTTTCATCTCATTAATTTTGTGATTAATTTTAATTCCCTAAAAGTGGAGTGTTTTTTGCGTGTTATTTGAAAAAGTAAAGTGAATTTCCTTAGGATGGGCTTGTTTTAGGAGCATACTGAAAAAGTAAAAAATATATCATGATATTTCTTATTTTCTGAGTATGTCTTATTTTCAGAGGAAACGCAGTATTTGTCGTAATTAAAAAAACAAAGTAGTTGCCTCCACCCCCTTTCTTTTCTATTCCACAAATCGTCGATATGATTTGCATTCTTAAGAAGGGAAAAAAAAACTTTAATGCAGAAAAATTGATAATATAAAGGCGAAGCATCTTATTTTGTTCTTGTTAAATATCAGCACAAAATGTACAGCATAGTAACCTGAGACTCTGTCATGTTTTAATATGTAATTGCAGCAGACAGAGCTGATGCATTTTATGAACTTCCAGTGGAGTGTACTTGACAATATTCAAAATTATACTTTAATTTTACATAAGAATCTTTTTATGTGCATATTGGTATCAGGTTTATTTTTAAATAAAATAACTTTACACTTTTTTTGTAAGTTTTTCTTTTATTTTCCTCTATATACCGTAATTTCCGGCGTATAATCCGCAGCTCAAAGAGTCGTTTTTCGACCCAGAAATTTTATTCATTAATTGTAGTTAAATATTTACAGCGATCTTTTAAGTTACTACATTTTATAAAGTAATACTTCTGGGTCGAAAAACGACTCTTTGAGCTGCGGATTGAGCTACGCCGGAGATTACGGTATTATTATGGTTGTTGTTTTCGGTCGAGAATGAACCTCTTGACTCGTCATTTTATTGTCGTCGTCATTTCATTGACGTCGTCACTTTATTTTTTTAAGCGTTTTTAACGGAATTCTATAACTTTAGAAAATCTTTCTTTGAATAAGCAATATAAATGCATAAAATCCTTACAAAAGTGTTAAAGTTAGAAAAAGGATAGATGCAAATTATCAGATATGAAAAATAAAGTAGATATTTGGTACTTTCGTGTTATAGCGGCTCCCAAGGATGAATCGCCAAGCGACCAAGATTTATCGCCAAATTATAAAGCATTTATGACATTATAATTATATATGATATATATATATATATATATCATTTCTTGACATATCTGGCCAAGTTATAGTCCTATATGATATGATGTATATATATGACATGTGTATATTATGTATATAAGACGTAAATAATATGTGTACAATGACGTATATGGCACATATAGGAGTGTTTGGAATATATATATGCATATATAGGATGCATATGTAAGCTTTGCGATGATCTTGTTGAAATTATAACAGCTACCTTGGCATAATCATAATGGTGGGGGCCGCTATAACACGAAAGTACCGTAATTTTTTTTTTTTTTTTTAAGTTTTCGGAACATTTTCCCAATGGTTATTGTTATTTGTTAAATTATAAATGTTTTGCTTTTCTCGTGTAACAGATTTGCATCATTAAGCATAGAACTTCAACATACCTTTATCTTGCTGAAAATTAGATTTTTGTGAGATAGACAATCATTCAATGTGGTTTGGTATGTGCAGATAATATTACAAAATTTATCATATCCTAAACAACTTCAAAACTAAAAAAAACCTTATTTAGATATTTAGATGAATACACAGTGGAAGTGGAGTGTTACTGTTACTACTGGTAAACCGTTATTTTCAACACAAATTACTCTTTTAAGCGAATAATAACAACGCCTTCTACTTACATGCCGCGACACTCTCTTTTGCCGTCACGTACATCAGGCCAAGAATCGGGAATCACTGTACTTAACCCATTAGGCGCCATTGCTCCCATTTTGGGAACATTGCTTTAAGATTTTTTTCTGAAGTGCGTATTTTATAAATTGTTAAAAGGTTCATGTTATTTGCATTTTAAATATATTAGATGACATTTGAAATTTTTTTGTTAAGTTTCATTAGAAATTTCTATTTTTTAAAACGTGTTAAAAAAGGCGAAAAATAGCTTTTTGGCAGTATTCGAAAAAAAAAATTAAAAAAAAAACTTTATAATAAAAATTATATTTTTTAGTTAAAATATGTTCATAACAGTGTATTATGTTAAACAACGTCAATCCGGAATTAATATGTATAATAGATCAATCACAATTACCGAAAGAATAAGATGTTCCCAAAATGGGAGCAATGGCGCCTAATGGGGTTAAGGTTTTTGAAAACTTGTACATATGCCTCCATGCATTTGTGGTATTTATTTTTCAACTTATTAGCTATAGAAGGTATAATATCATTCTGAAACTAATATTTTTAGAAGATTTCATATAAATTAGTCCAACTTTTACATTTATAATAAAAAACAAAATGAAATTACCAGTTCCATAAGCATTTTCACTATCCATCTCTCTATTTTTCATCATTTCATAATTTTTTCTGATTATTTTACATGGAAGATGATTGAACAATTTTTTAGATTTGGATGATTTTTCGGATGTTCCGGAAATCGATTGTTTGCCACCCGATTGCAGTATTGTAACATATGAGGAAGATATCTTCCTCATATGTATGTCGCATAAATTATTTTCTATTACAATGCAATAGAAAATAATTTATGTGATGATTTATCCCATGTTATATTTGGTGGAGTAGAACTTTCTGTAAATTCTAAATCAAGAGACAATAAAGAAATATCTAATTTAGTGTTTAAAAAAGACAAAGTATTAAACACAGGCTTGATATTTTAGATGAAAGTTCAGGCGAACTTCAAATTGGAATATGGAAAAAACTAAACAAAATGCAAAAAAAAAAAAAAAAAAATATTGTTAAAAAATCAATTTCAGAAAACGAAAAAAATGTAATATAATGCTGCATAAAAAATGTTCAATCATTTTCATGTAAAATAGTAGGACAAAAATTATGTATTGAAGAAAAATAAAGAGGTGGATAGTGAAAATGCTTATGGAATCGGAAATTTTATTTTTTATTTTTATTATAAATGTAGATGTTGGACTAATTTATATGAATTAATCGTAAAATATCAGTTTCAGAATGATATTATCCCTTTTATAGCGAAAAAACTGAGAAATAACAAACATAAATGCACGGAGGCATAAGTAAAATTTGTGAAAAAATTTACCCCCATTAGGCGCCATTGCTCCCATTTTGGGAACATGCTATTTTTTCTAAATATTCGAATTTTTTTAATTTTTTTCTTCAGAAATACCTTAAAGACTTTCTATTCATAAATAAAAAACAACTGTTTCATTAAAAAATTGCTTAATATATATAGCGGCGCCTAATGGGTTAAGTAATGATCGACCAAACACCAGTTATCACAAATAGAACACTCATTTACATAATCTTTGTGCTCTTGAATGTGATAATTTAGCTACGGCATTAATTTAAATATAAAATATTGACAAAATTTAAGATAATTAAATATTGCATTTATTATTAATAGCATTTTTCATAAATTTATGTTCACCATTACATTATAAATTTTCTTTTTTTTTCTTATTTTAATATCAATTGTGTTATGATTTAAAAATTTAACTCTTAATTTTTTCAGTATTTTTACATTTAACTTTAATTTATTCATCAATTTAATTAAATTCATTAAATTCATTTAAATTAATTAAGCTAAATTTCATTTTTGCATTTTAAATCTAACATTCTTTCTATATTGTTTACTTTTGGTGAGAATATAAATTAATTTCAGAATCTTTCCATTACATATGTTTTAGGATATTTATTCATTCAATTTAATTTACATTTTATTCACTTTGCAATATTAATTAAACTTCATTTCAAATTATCTAAAAACAAAATATTTATAACTTACTTTTTCTAACTTTTAAATAATATACAGTCTAAAATAAATTATTCCAAAATATAGTGTATTTCCCTTTTAATAATATTGATTAAAAAATTGGTTAATTGTTAATTTTATTCTTTTCAGAAAGTTCAAATTCATTTATTTTAATTCAGGCAAATTCTTTCAGAATCACGAACTTTTCCATATTTCATTTCAAAATTTCTAAGTCCAATAATCATTTTTCAAAATTTCTTAATTTAAATATTTTACTTTCAAAAACATATCTGGTGGAAAGAAATTTTAATTTTATTTAGATTGCTAAAATTTCATTTGTTTTCATCCATTAGTTTGGCAGTTATAGATTTTTAATTACTTTCGTTTTTTCTGTTTTGAATTTCGTCGAGATTTGCGATCAGACGCCATTGATGGGTATTTAGATGTTTCATGTAAACAAGAACCTTTCTTCCCGCGGATTTTGAACAAGGTCGTTTTGACAGCACTCCAAGGTCGCGATCGAATGTTCTAAATGCTATTTAATGCTGTTGCTAGGGTTGGGAGTGTCGGGGAAACGTCTGACTGTAACTTTGACTATGGTCTGTTGGGGCTTGTTCAGGGACTTTCAGACGGTTCGGATTTTTTGATTGGTTGTTGCGTAACCGCCTGGAACCTTTACCTGAGAGGGAAATTCTAGAGAGTCTATCAGTCTTCTGAAATAATCTTAAGATGTAGCAAGGCAGAAAATCTTGCTCTCCGGGCTTGAGCCATTTTTGGCGAGAGTTAGGGATGATGAATAACAATAGAGTGCGGAGTTCTGATAATTCTTTATAAATAATATCTTATAATTTTTAATAAAATAAATAATTTAATAATAATGTAATCTAAAATATACTGGACATGTCATTGTAAAAATGACTTACTAGAGTGATAGAAGTTTGATACTACTTCCTCTGTGAATTACATTTTGGCTTTCATCTCAAGATGTCCGTTTTTTTAGTGATGAATCAGCATTTCTTCTTCATCAATTTTCATTCTCCTGTCAAGATGTTCACATACAGTCAGTAGTAAGATTATTGGATTAATTTCTTCATCCTTCGGTATTCGAGATGCATTTCGTATTTAGTGTATGGTTTTCTTCACCTTGCTGATGGAGCGTTTCTTTAGTTCACTAATGATGTACTACAGCCATATCTTCTTAAACATAAATAACAACTCTGAACTTCGAATATCACGATCTGCTAAGATGAACTTATTTCGATAATAACTTTTAACCTTCAATATCTCGTTCTGTTAAGATGAACTTACTTCAACAATAACTTTTAACTTTAAATATCCTGATTTGATAAGATGAACTTACATCGATCTCCATAATAATATACCATACCCTAATCTGAATCGGATCATTGATTCTTATGACTCACTTTATCACATACATGGAGAATTAATTACTTTGTATAGAGTAGATATAATAGAATAAAATGTAATAATGAATAATAGAGATTTCTCTTGATGCTGACAACTAGGAATGTGGTATAAATTTTACAATCTTGTATTTTCATAATTCAATAATATTGTTAAAAGGAAGCACAATCAGCAATGTGGTGATAATGATTTTACGTTTGAAGTTATTGAGTGTTTTATTTATTTTGGTGCACTATTTTGTGAATAAATTACCGTAATTTCCGGCGTATAATCCGCAGCTCAAAGAGTCGTTTTTCGACCCAGAAATATTATTTTATAAAATGTAACTTAAAAGATCGCTGTAAATATTTAACTACAATTATTGAATGAAATTTCTGGGTCGAAAAACGACTCTTTGAGCTGCGGATTATACGCCGGAAATTACGGTACAGTTTAACTTCATCTTGGTGAGTTTGTCTTTTTCTATTATTTATATTTATGTGTTTCAGCTATGTTTGAAGTAATGGAATAAGTTCTATTTCCTAATCTATATAAGTATATTTTAACTTAAATATTAACTTTATGAATTTAACGTAATTTTAAACTTAACTTTTTGCCATCGCATTATGTGCTGCTACTTACGATCATGCCTATAATGGTGTTTGGGGAAAGTGTTGAATATATGTTTTGTCTAAATTTTTAGGTTTTCTGAATCACTCCGGTGCGAGTCGCTGGTGATTCACCCTTTATTAATTTTTCCTTTTATATTCATCACGATCCTCAGATACCGTTATAAATTACAACACAGGTAAACATTTATTGAGTAGAATTTCGTTTTTACGCTTATGTATAAATTAAAGAAATAAACTGAGTATACGTAGAAAGAAAACTTCGTGGGATCGCGGAGTTAAAAAATAACTGAATGAATTTAGCTTGACCCAATTTTGTACACATTTACTTTTATTGCGGCAGTTCGGATTTCATCAAATCTCGGAAAGTACGCAAACAATATTTCACTCTAGTAATCCCTTAATTGTGATAATACTTCCAAATGAAATTTCACCTCACCCCCTCCCCTCTTCCTTAGTAAAATTTAAGTTAACATTAATTTTTATACTGTTAAAATTTAGATTTTTTTTTCTTTTAATAGTTACTTCACAGTAAAAATGAAACCTCAAATAATAAAACAAATATAACTAAAATTAATTTAATCTTAACAGAGTCTGTGTTTCGGTGGATTTCATCAGTTCATTCAACTTTTCTGTTCGACCTCCCGACCCCCAATATACAAAACAAATATATATATATATATATATATGTGTGTGTAATTCTGATTTCTTCAAATGCAATCCAGGTCCAGCAAAATATTTGTTGTTTTTAATTTCCAAAAAATGAGTTAAAAAAATGGATAGCTGAAATTAATTGGGATTGTATGTTAAATTTACCACATTTATTTGGCATCATTACGTCCAACAAAATCCGTTTGCAAAGGCGAAATCTATCTTTCGAGACACGATTCAGCTTAAGTGTTTGGCTTGGAATGTCTGGTGATCGCTTGAGTGATGAGTTGATCGCTGGAAGATGAGTTTCGCCCTTGCAAATGGATTTTGTTGTGCGGAATGATGACAAATTATAGTACATTTAACTTACTATCCCGAGTGATTTCAGTAATGCATTTCAATTAAACGCTAAAATTATCTTGAAATTGAGCACCGATTTGGTTTTTAATTGTAGGCTTGTTCGAAAGCTGGTAGAATGGACAAGTTTTTGTTAGATTTGACCGAAAAGGTGTTTCAGATATTGCAGGATTCTGATATTAAAGATTGTGGCGACAATTTGATTTTGCCAATCGCCAATCTTTAAACGCTTATAGCTCGCCGTTAAATCAAGATATTCTGATACAAATGATGTCATCTTATAGGAATTTATCTGCTCTTTCCAAATATGTAATTTTTTTGCGTGTAGGTTTTACAGAAACATAACAAATTTGGTTTTTTTTTTCAGACATGGCGCATTTTCTTCTATCTACCATAATTCGAAAACGGTTAGAAATAGGAGAGGGTTTTATGAAACACATGGGCTCGTATATGAACACCTTCGATTTGGTAGATTATATTGAAATGTCCGAAAAAAACATTTTTTTTTTTCACGATTGAATTTTTCCTGAATGTTATAATAGTAACATCATTTTTCGACATTGGCCAATGTAAACGAAATATTAAAAATTAAGGAATTAAAAAGATTTCAAATTCAAGATTTAAAAAAAAGACAAACTTATTAAATTTTACTGTTTAGAATACTATTTCTGTATAATAATGTTATAGTTATAAGTAATGCAAAAAACTCATTTGAATGCTTTCTTTTAAAAACTAATTTTATGTTACGTCTTTGAATATCGGCAAATGTTGTAAATTTGACGTACGACACTCAGCGATTTTCAAACTATTTGGCTTGGCCCCTATTGGGGTGGATATTGGCCTATATCTCTGTGCTATCTGGGAATTGCTTCGCCTTTCATGAATAGAAACCGTCTGCATTTCAGTGGATTTCAGCGTTTCTCAAAATCTTATCTAACTCTCCTCTCTCCGACATTTCTACACCTCCTTTTTTATTTTTACCACCACACAAAATCAAGTTATCTAAAGGTTTAATTTAAAAATTTGCTATGTTTCTATTTTATTGCAAAATAAATAATCGTCAAAATTACCTTTCCCCCCACCTCTCCTTATGCAAAATTTTCGTTTCGCCGCACAAAGTTAAGCATAGTTAAAACTTTTGATATTTTCGAAAAACTTTCTGTTTATCTGTACTAATAATAAATAATCATTTTTTTAAATGACCCCTCCAAATTTCCGATTTCACCTCCTCCCTTTCAACCCCCACCAGAAGCATGCAACTTAAAACATTCAAAACACTTTAATTTATAGAAAATATTTGCCCTATTTCTTGCTTTCCTGTAAAAATAAATAGTCAATCTTCTAATCTCACGACTCTCTCACAAAACACAGCTTAATCGTTAAGATGCTTTATTTTATAAAAGTATTCCGCCCTATTTGTTACTTTGATGTAACGATAAGTAAACAATCATCTAAAAAGGAGAAGGTCAAGCTTAGTAATCACAGATTTTGATTATTTTTATATATTTTGTAGGGTAGAAGCCCCTCAGTCTCAGGTTCAACGGATTTTATACAACACTCCTTAGTTCTCGAGAAATAAAGGATCTAACCTTATAAATCAACTTAAATACCGTAATTTCCGCCCTATAATACGCGGATAAAACAATCATGTTTCGCCCCGGAAATTTTATTTTATAAAACGTAACTTAATAAATCACTGTTAATATTTCTCATCAATTATTAAATAAAATTTCTGTGTCAGAAATTTTATTTTATAAAGCGTAACTTACTAAATCGCTGTAAATATTTAACTTCAATTTTTGAATAAAATTTCTGGGTCGAAACATGACTGTTTGATCCGCGGATTATAGGTCGGAAATTACGGTATTTAAGTTGTATTATAATATTAGACCTCCTGTTTCTCCAGAACTGAGGAAAGTTGTATAAAAGCCGTTGAACTCGAGACTAAAGGCCTTCTACCCTACAACATATACAAAAATAATCAAAATCTGTGATTACCAAGCTTGGCTCTTGTAAATCCTTCGTCCCAACATGTCGACACCCACCGCCCCTCCCCACATTGCTCCAGAATCACACAAGTTTAAAATCATAATACACATTTTTATAGCCTGATTGTTTTTTATTCTGGGAGCATAAATACACGATCAAATCAAAAGGTGCTGCAACAGCAAAGATGTATGACTATCGACTTTAATTAAATTGATTTATTTTTTGTATCTATTTCCTTTTTAATAGATATGTTTTAGTGTCACACACACATAATAATCATTGTTTGTGAGTTTTTTTTTTCAGATGTGTAATGAGTACTAAATGTATGCTTTCAATTCACCGTAATTTTCATTCTAAAATTCCTTCCTAACATTTCCCAAAATTTTGCTTCTTTAACTGGATATAATGTCCTGTTAAAATTCAAAATATCCATTCAATTTTACATCCTTTACAATCTAATTATGGTTTGCAAAGTCATTTTTATTACTTACAAGTGCAATTGTTTATTTCTACACGATAATTACTTACTTCTATAAAGAACTTCTGTTAATCGCATACGCAACATGTAACTGTATTAATCCACCCTCCACTAATCCCCTTTTTCTTTTCCGAAAACTATTTATCTTCCGGACGACAAAACTAAAATACCATTTCCCTAACGCCTAGCATTAGATTTAAACTGCAAACAGTGACAGAGAGGAAGGCCCTACGTCATTTCTTACTCAATTGTTGTTCTTGTGTCGTGTACACCTCCATCAACCTTCTCTCTATCTAACTAAGGCTACTACAGTCCCTGGCCAAATTATTAGACGCAGTTGTTTTTATTATAATTTGTTAAATATCTGGAAAGATACATGAGGAATTATCCTGAAACTTCAGGAGTGTAAACAACATGATAAACGTCATATATTTCTGCGAAGATTTTTTCCCGAAACCCAATAAGGGGCCGTCAACAAATTAAAGAAAAACGAATATATTATGGATAACCCTGTAAAAACTAATATTGCAAAAGCATTCAAACTGTAGATTATGATTAAGTGGATTATTGTAATAATTTGGGTTCATTTGTATGAAGATAGCATGTATACTCGAAGAGAAATTCAGGTTTTTATAAAAATAGTCCCAAATTTTACCAAGTTTTTTGCTTATAATTTGCAGAGTTTTTAATATAAAAACAAGTTATTTTCAGAAAATATGACAAACAAAGTTATACACAATACCCTGCAATCAGAATTAAAAAATAATAAAAATTGCAGGAAAAATGAGCAGGTTTACTAAATATGTTTTCACTACGCATGCGCGAATTCAATCAAAATATACTGTGCATAATATATTAGCTAAATATATAGACCAACTTTTATGAAAATCTCAAAAACATAGCTTGAAATTTTTGATAGTGATCGTCGATAGAATAAGCTCGAAATTCGCTGTTTCCAAAAGGAAGCAAAAAGATGAGGGGTTGTATCCAAATATACTGGCTTTTGAAAGTTGACATAATAAGAATGAAGCGTCTCTCATTCTATATTTGATACAACCCCTCATCTTTTTGCTTCCTTTTGGAAACAGCGAATTGGAAACAGAAATTCAGGTTTTTATAAAAACCTGAATTTCTCTTCGAGTATACATGCTATCTTCATAAAAATGAACCCAAATTATTACAATAAGCCTCCTAAGTGTGTGATACCGTTTCAACGCTTTTGTGATATTAGTTTTTACAGGGTTATCCAAAAGATATTCGTTTTTTTTCAATTTGTTGACGGCCCCTTATGGGGTTTCAAGAAAAAATCTTCTCGGAAATATATGACGTTTATCATGTTGTTTACACTCCTAAAGTTTCAAGATAATTCCTCATGTATCTTTCCAGATAGTTAACAAATTATAATAAAAACAACTGCGTCTAATAATTTGGCCAGGGACTGTAGATTTAATTCTAAAGGCTCTATATCTAACCTCACCCAAAGTGTGTATATAATAAAGTGAAGACAGTCCCGTGTTTGGAGGCGGCGCAAAGTAGCGTCACTGTAGTTGCACCAGAACTAAAATGGGCAGGGAGGGGAGCTCAACGCTCAGGTTTTGATTCTGCTTTCATGGCCGTAAATGTAAACGTTGAAATTTTTGTTTATTTCGCGACAGTATGACAGTGACGACAATAAAAACTAGTCGTTGGGGGCCACCGTAATACTTACCCATCATGGATATGCATAATGTAAAATATTAAAATAAAAATGTGTAAACTACTTATAAAATGCATTGCAATTCAAATAAAATCGTGGCTTGATGACGTCACAAACTTTAAAGGCTCGATTACTGAATTGCTTGAAAGAGGTTTTTCCTTATAACTCCAAAAATAATAATCCTATTAACTAGCGGTTTATTGCATCTGATTAAGCGTCAAATTTCCAATTAAAATATATCTTTGAAGTGAAATTTGGATGAAATACAGGGTCATGAAAAATCGAAGAGTGTGGAAAATAGGATTACAAATATCTCGGCAACTCATTATCCGATCGACTTCATGCTTTATTCAAAATTTATGTTTTTTTATTGTCTTTTATATTCATTTCTTAAAATAAACAATTTCGAAAATTTTTATATACCTTTCATCAGAACGAATATTTCGAGAGTCCGAAAAAAATTGTTCCGGTTAATCGAGGTTATTGAAATGAAATAGGCTTCTTCCCATTATTACATACTAAGTACATACCAAATTGCAAGTCTCTATCTCAATTTTTTCGGGAGATAGAGCGTTTACAGACACACACACACACACAGACGGACGGCAAAATTTTTTTTCTAAAAATATGTTTTTCGGAATCTCCAGTGTCTGAAACGTGTAAATCCGTCAAAAAAAATTTTTCGATTTTCAAAACGATTACAAGACTTACCCTATACTACGTATGATGGGTAAGTAAAATTTCAATCCTATCATTAAACAAACTCAAAGTAATGAAATATTTCAATTTTTAACGAACTAATCAGATTGTGTATTTCTTTTAATTTTTAATCTTAGTTATTTTCTGTTTACTCATTATAATTTATAATTTCGTGAAGAATACGAATATTTTAAAATATTAATTTCTAAAAGTGGATATATATTTCTTTAAATATAGAATTTAATGTGCTCAACAATTTGATTCAATTGAATATTTATTATGAGATTAATATTTACAAGAAATAGTTTTTTTACAAAAACATTTGTATTCTTCAATTATAACAAGTGAACAGAGAAATCTGATTAGTTTTCAATCACTCTAGTTTAATGACAGGATTAAAAATATACGATTGCTGTTATTGTCATACTGCCGCGAAATAAACGAAAATTTCATAAATGACCTAATTAAAAATGTATTCTGTACCCTTTTTACAAACTCATGAAATAATTGCAATTTTGGAAAATTATTTTTTTTCCCCTCTTACAATGCTGATAAGTAGGTATGTTATAAATATGTATCAAAATCTCACGTTAGTTTAAATAAATATTTTTGCATAACTTTTTTTTTTTCGTACGATTCTCTTTTTAAGAAACATAAAAACAAAATTTAGAGTTTATATAAATCATGGGCAAAGTCAGAAAAAAACATTTTTTTTTTAAATAAGAAAATCTAAAGCTTTTTTTTTTTCCTTAAAAAAAGCTATTATTCTGTCTAACATTTAGACATAAAATTTTCAATTTTGTTTTCTTGTTCTGAAAAAGAAAACTTCTCATTTTTTAACACTTTCCAACCTAGTTGAAATGTGTTTATGACTTCGGTTTGTCTGCCGTATGGCCGTCTGACCGTGCTCTAACTCCCGCAAATATGCTCGGATTGCTCTGAAATTTTTATATGATATTGTCGTTATCTATAGCATGTTCCCTATTTCAACGGAAGTGTGTAGCACTTATAGTTTTTTTACAGGGACACTCAAGAGAATTCCGTTACATTACGGTCTATGGGGAAAAATCATTTGCGGTTTATTTTAATGATGTTATACAATTTCAAACACATCGTAATTGATATATATCACTAAGGTGCATTACAAGAAGCTTAGTATGGAATAGGGTGTGCATAGCACTTATAGTTACTTTACAGGGACAGTCAAAAGACTTCCGTTACAATACGTCTATGGAGAAAAATCGTCTGCGGTTTATTTAAATAATGTTTCACTATATTAAGCGCATTGAAATTTATATATATCACTAAGGTGCATTACAAGAGGCTTACTACAGAATATTGTGTGTATAGCAGTCATCGTTCATTTACAGGGACACACAAAAGAATTCTCTACTGTCTGTTAACAATAATCCATGGAAGTGCGTTTTAAGTTGCTGAACACGATTTTAAATTTAACTCACTTTTTGTCTATTAAAATATACAGGGCAGCACAAAAGTTTTCCATTTATTGACAAAAACTCCAGAAGGAGAATTTTAAATTGTGCTACGCGTTTCCTAACTAAACTAAAATTTAGCATCCTATGTAGTATATATACAAATCTATAGATCATATACAGGGCTGAATAAAAGTATTCGGATATTTTTCCGAATATTGAATATGTTGGAAATTCCTGAAATTATATTTTTAAATATGTTATGCGTTTTCCAAATTGTTTACTTAGATGTTATCTTTCAGCTTATTAAACAGTATGATTTGTAAAATTATTTTGGAAGCGTTGGAAAGTCTTACATAATCTATGCTTGACGCATGATTTTTCGTTCTTGTTTTTCTCTTGCTGTAAAACTACTTCTAAAAATAAAATATTTCTGGAAAATAAGAAAACCATGTTTAAAAATCTTGACAGCACTAAAAGCAAAATGTTTTGATAGATAGAACAATAAAAAAAAAAAAAAAAAAAAAAATGGATTGATAAAATGTGTATTCTGCACCCTGTTTAAATGCGTATCTGTGATATTCTTTTTTTGTTTTGTTTTTAATGTCTCTTAACAGTCTGTTAAAATATGCTCATTTGTTTAAGTTTTATTAAACCCATGAAAATCTGAAGCAAGTTAAATATTTCTGGATAATTTTATTTCGTAGATTAATCTCTTTTTAAGAAATATATAAACAAAATTTTGAGTTTATATAATTCCTGAACAAAAAAAAAAAAAAAAAAAAAAAAAAAACATTTTTATAGCATTATTAAAAAATATTTTTATATGATCTGCATGTTACATATTTTCTTAGTTTTAGGTTTTATTAAATTCTTTAAATATACTTTCATTTATACAGAAGGACAATAGTTTTGAGAATCATTTGCATCGTATATAATATCTAACTTGATGCTCCATAATTTCATTTTTATTTAAATCTAGTAACTTTACATTTTTCTTTTAATTTTTTTCTTAATATTTATTTTTAAAATATAAATATACATTTTCAAAATCACTCATATATATTATTATGCATATTTAAAATGTCAAATATTATAAATAGATTGATTTAATCCAAATTAATTTCTTTTAAAGTTCATAGAAATAAAATGTATTAAAAAAGTTAAATAATAATAATAATAATACTTTAAAATTCAAGCAACTTGCACAACAAAAATTAAATATTGCACATACAAAATTATCTACTGTTTTATAGTATTATTAAATGAAAAAATATACAGCATAAAAGCATTAAGATACGTAAAAAATATATTGGTTTAAATAATTTGAAAAATAAATGAATCAACAACTTTGAATAAGTTAAATTTCAAGTACTATATAAAATAATTTATTATTATTAAACAATCGAAATTTTTTAAGTATATGAACTATAACATGAGTATTTTAAAATTATGGAGCATCGAACGAAGAATGTAAACAAATAACCAAACGTCATTCTGTAATTATTAGTATAAAAATACGCTTACAGAATTCACAGTAATTAAAAAGAAGCAAAAATATACCACATATGATAGCTTAAATAATAAAAATATGAATGAAAGCTGCAGAAACATATGTTTCTATTTTTAACCAACTGTCTTTTCTATAATGAAAATACCTACGCAAATTAAATTTTATAAAGAGATTAAACATGTACGAAATAATATATATACAAAAATAATGTACCTAAATAACATTAAAATGGATTTCATAAAACAAAATTAATGAGCATTCTCTGAAAACAGTCTTACCGAAATTTCACCACATGCAGCACAGATCAGCGCCAAGAAAAACTCGAGCATTTACATTTTTTCTTGGAACTATTTGAAAAGTGTTGTGATGGGGAGTGGGGGATGCGCGCGCAGTTTCAAATTTTGAGGCGATTGCAGCGCTCATTGTTTTGGCGATCGAAACTACAATTCCTGAACTTTTAATGTCAAGCTAATTTACTAGTGTTCTTCCATAAACATGTCGCCACATTTCTTATACACACTTGTTGTTGTTGTTGGTTTGGCCCATGGGCCCGGTGAGCAGCTTTTTATTCCTATACAGCTGTCTTACTCCGCAAGAACCCGACTCCTACCAGAGGTGAAACAATCCGAAAAACCTGCTACCAGCGGACGCCAAAACGCAACCTAGACCTGATACCCACCTACCCAACACCGTCAATCCAACTCGGACAATGTATATAGATCTCATCCAACAACTGAGATAGCAAAGCTATATGTTCTCCACCTTTACTCCCAGTCGCTCCAAAAATATCCTCGTACGAAGTATTCTTCGATACCTGTAACTTTCGAAACACTATGTCACGAAGTCCCGAAAACCTCTTACATCTCAACACCAAATGCTTCTCAGTTTGATCTTCTAATCCACATAGGTTATACGTCGCTACCCCACTACCAAGAAACCTCTTACGCCGGGCATAGGTTAGAATTGTCTTCGTTAAAAACCTAGCAAAAATAACACCACTTTTTCTCTGTAATGACTGATACAGATGCCCGATGCTAACATAATCCCAACAACGACCAGTACTGTTTTTTCGATATTGCTCCCACTCCCATTCAGATTCTTTCTGTTTGTTGTTCCTCACTTCCATCATCCAATCTTCAGCAGAAACCCACGGAATACGTACATTACTGAAAGGTCCCTTCCTAGCCAGATTGTCCGCACATTCATTTATCTCAATCCTTTTATGCCCAGGTACCCAAATGAAAGTCACCTTATACTGTCACCTTATACCTTTTCCTATTAATATCTTCTCTCAACTGTGTTATAATAGCCACTGATTTTCGGTTAACCTTTTGTAGTGCCATTAGAACGCTTTTAGCATCCGTGAAAAACATATAATCCCCCCCTGTCCACCGTGTAAAACTTAATTGCAACCAATAAAGCTATTGCTTCAGCCGTAAAAATCGTATTGATATGAGGAATCTGAAAGACCAACTGACTACCTGTCTTCTGATTAACCATCCCAATTGTTGTACTATGAGTATCTTTTGAAGCATCAGTTGCAATGAAAGTGGCTATATTTTTGTACATCTGAGCAAAATTATAGAAGGAATTCTTGATCACCTCGTCCGGAAAGTCTTTATTTTGAAATGCCCATGTATTGACAATTATCCGACAATGATCACTGATTCTCGCCCCCCACTTATAATTCACCAATTCATTAATATCCGTGCCATAGCTTCTGAGAGTATTTAGTTCCCGGTAGAGTAAGTCTTTCGAAAGCATATCCGTATGATCCTGGTATTTCACTTCCGAGATAGACCTTTTGGTAGCAAGATACTCAATCCTCTGTCCACACCCCACTTTCCTGTAATTAAACCGGGATTGAGCACCACTTAGGCAAGCCACTAGCCCACCGTAAAGCCATATTGTGGATCACCTGGAGTTGCCGACCTTCCGTTTTGTTAGCATGCGTTAGAATCCGAGGATTTCCGTCTAACAGAGATTCCATCATACTCCTTGTTATACGTAGTAAATGTTTAGTATCTGTACCCCATCTCATCCCTGCAATTACTTTAATCATATTCAGTCGTTTGCAAGATTTTTCCCTTAACATAGCAATATGATCCTTTAAGTTCCCTTGGCGATTGAAATAAACGCCTAAAACTCTAAGGGAATCAGAAAAACCCACCTCCTGACCTCTCACCTGTAAATAATCTTCCTCTACCTCCCTCCACCAACCAATCTTAATGATTTGACATTTGTTGGGATTAACCTCCAGATTCCAAGCCTGTAGCCACTGAATAACCCGGGCGATATTCTCCTGTAAGACCCCCTTTTACCAAACCACGTCATCATGAAAACCATAAAGGAAAATGTCATCAGCATATACTACACAATGTATACCCGAATCGAAAATTTCGAAAATGTCCGCTAAGTAAATTGCAAACAGAAAAGGTGAGAGAGGACTTCCTTGTAAAAGACCCCTGTGATACTTGAAAGGAGCAGACAGCGAGCCCCTCCATTTCACCCGAATCCTTATCTCATAAACCAGATATCGAATTAAAACACAAAGATCAGCCCCAAGTCCCAGCTTTTTTAATTTGAATACCAACCTATCCCACCAGACATTGTCGTAGGCCCCTTTGATGTCTAATGCCGCCAAAAAACCTTTCCGCCTTGAATGCCTTGCCCTACTGATATCCCTATAAATTTTGTAAGCCGCAGCCTCACAGTCTCTAAATGGGATAAACCCATAATGATTCCTGTGGAAAATCTTCTTTTTCATGCTCCAATTAAGTAAAGTGTCAGGATAATTTTTTCGAAAATCTTTTTGCTAGTGACCGTTAGCGCAATAGATCTATAGTACAATAGGTCAATAGGTACGTCATTCCTATTTTTGCCCGGTTTCTTGATAGGGAGCATAATCACATCTTTCCAAACCTCTGGGGATATTCTTTTTCTCCAAAATTACATTATACATCTCCAGGAGTTGTGTCAAGGAGTTGTGTCAGCGTCCTAATGTTCAGTTTTTTAAAAAAGCTCATCTTTATGCCGTCAATACCAGGGGTCGTTGATTTGCCCTTACTGATTGTATTTTGTAACTGCTCCATTGTGAATTTAAGTTCCATTCCATCATTTCCCGAAAAGTCGATTGGAATACATTGTACCACCGGACTGTTTTTAAAAATTATTGATAGTGCATTCGCTTGGGAAGTTGCGTCAGGCGGACAATTCGGGAAGCAGAAATCCGTGTTCACCTCCCCTTCATTTTTTTTATTGATGCCACGAATTATTTTGACAATTTTTGGCCCCTTTCCAGCCTCTCTGTCCAATGTATCCCAAAATTTTTTATTGTCCTTTTTTATTTCCTTTCTAAGTTTCGCATTGTACAGCTTGTATTTACACCATAAGTCTAGCTGGCACTCCCGAACAGCTTTCCGATAATAGTACCGTTTTAACGCCAACATCCGACGAGTCACCACTCCCCACCACGGCGGAAGATTCCCACTATTAATTGGAAACCGCTCCTTACAATTTTCTATAACCTGGGTAATAGTCTTTGTCCACTTATCCAAATCGTCCTCATATTCATGTTCACCAAAAGCAGCCACCGCCGAGCCAACACTATCCCAATTAACCAGTGTCAAAATTTCTCTCCTGACCTCATAACCGCTATTCGATACCTGAATCTCAATGGGATAGTGATCAGAGCCCATCGGATCCGAATGAACTAGCACATTAAACTCCCCAGCTAACTTACTCGACACCATACTCAAATATAGTAGAGAGCCACTACCTCCGCCATTAAATCTCTTTACCTGGTCCGTATTCATAAGCACTACATCATTCCGATTTATCCAGTTCACTAGATTAACCATTTTATGACCTTTCGGATTAGTCTGCCAGTTGAGAAAATTAATATTGAAATCACCAACAATTAAGTAATTATCACCTATCATATATTTGATGTTATCCAACCAATTAGTAGCCACAAAGCCTTTAGGTGCGTAAATATTTATAATGGCAATCCAACGCTTTTTAAACCAAATTTTTATCCCTTGAGCCTCATGATCCCGGTCAATAGTAGGCAGGTTAATGATTGTAACTGGAATCTTTTTGTGAACTGCTAAAAACAAACCGCCTCCCCCCTCTCGCTAAATTTCCTGTCCTATCAGCACGAAAAATGTTCCTATCCCTAAAAAATAATTTGTGATTATCCTTGAGCAGAGACTCTTGAAACGCCCAGACCACACTCTTGCGAAAAATCCTAGTATGAAGCCAGGGTAAGTTGGCCCTAATGCCTCTAATATTCCATTGTATCATACAATTCTCCATAAAACGCAACCCGACAAAACAAGTATAACACCAACCACAAAAAAATAAAAGAAATATAACAACAAACAACTTACCCCAAAAATGCCTTTATAAAACAACCACCAGAAAAACAAACAGTCCATAAACACATAATTACCATACAACAAAAACCAGTGTCACCACTGTTCCAACATCGTTATACACCACCCGAATCCATTATCATGGCCTCACTATCCAAAGTTATATGAATCTGAGACTGTCCTCTATGCTGACTTTGCTCACCCATTTTTAATTTTTTGTTTCTCAAGCAGTTATATAGTTCGGTCATGACATCTCTGTTAGCGACTTTATTTTTTCCCGTTGCTTCTTTTGTATTTTCCTCCGGGACGTTTTCTTTTTTGGCTTCAGATTTCTGCTGCAGATTATCCAATACTCCCCAAAAATGTATTATAAAGTCAATAATCTTTTGAAACTTATCTTCTATAACAAGAGCCAATTTATGGAGATTACCTTCCATATTTTCTTTTTCCACATGTTGTTTCGTCTTTGCCGCGTAGCTGTTTGCTTGCCTTGAGTTGGATTGTCTACGTGCTTCTGCTAAAGTTATGTGATTTTCGCATTTAATTTTTAAAATTTCTGCTTCTTTTTTTCTGACTTTACATTCTATATTGTCTGCCTTGTGTTGTTTTCCGCAATCGGCACATCTTATTTCTATTTCATTGCATGTTATTTCTGGGTGAGATTTTCCGCAACGTTTACATTTTTCTCATTTGGACATTTGTTCGTACCGTGCGTATAACTTTGGCAAACATTACAGCGCCTTGGACGATCTATAAACAATCTGATTTTCTGTCTGACATAAAACATTTTTACATATTCCGGTAGTTTATGGTCGTAAATAGTAATAAGCACCGCTCCCGTGGGAACCATTCGTCCCTCTTGTCTTGTCATAAATCTCTTGGCATTTTGGATAACAATTTCATTTTCTTCTTCTAGTTCTACCTGGATTTCTTTAAGCGTTATGTCTACATCTATTCTGAAGATTAAAAATCTTGTGGTGATGTTTTCGTTCATTAGGCTATGTTTGACCTGTCTGTCAAATAATTTTTTTTACTTATTATTTCCCGTACACATTCATAACTTTTCGTCGTTATAAGGATTTTGTTATTTCGAGTGTATCGAAAAGTGTCTATCTCGCTGTGTCTTTCAAAGGTCTTCTTAATTTCATGTTTCACTTGAATTGGATTTAATTTTTGAAAACTTCCTTGTTGACATTCTGTAATAATTACATACTCTTGGAGTTCGGGAATGATATCAATTTGTTCGTCTGCTTCTCTACCGTCATTCCAATTGTACTTTTTGTAGTCTTCTTTTTCCAAAACAGGACTAGCTTTAATTTTGATCTCGGACCCCGCCATAGCTGTCGAAGATGTGGGGATCTGGCATCGCCGAAAACTTAAAACCAGCTAATGAGCTGGGTCCAGAATTTTGGATGTTGGATCCATGGTTTTTCATCTGTGCTTAACGGGAAACCGCACGGAACAAGCCTTCGCCGTTGAGCGGGAAGAAACAGTCAGTTGGACTCTGGACTGCCTGTTGAACGCACGTATTTTGGCGTGCTAATGTAATGATTAATGCTGAATTGCCGCACGCTGGTGCGATGAGTGTATTTTGAGTTTACAATATAATTTATTAAGTTTTAAATGTGTTCTTAATTTGTGAAGTTTAATATTTAATTTAACTGATAATTAGTGATCGGGTATTAGAATGCCCGCTGCTAAAGTGGTGACCTCGGTGTTTGAACATTTCTTATGATAATCTAAGTGCATCGACCTTATAATGGCCTTAATTACGGCGTGTGTGCATCATTAGTGACCCAAGCGGGTATATTTTTCATATTTCTTCAAGAGTTTGTGTGAAACACGATTGTGTGCATTATCGGTAAACTGTGTTGTTAATCACCTATTGGCATGTGGAGACATCAGTGCTACGAGGTAAAGATCTTGAATCCCGGTGAGTCGTATCTATTTTCATGGTGTTCAAATCATTAATAACCCTGTGTGTGCATATAAATTTTACTTGCCCCTGGATAAATTCGACATTAATTTTTTTGCGCATTTTATTTAATTTTTGTATATGTATTTATATTGGTAATAAGCTTTCAGTACAGCATTATTTAAGTGCTTTTAAATTGAATATTTTTTGTTTGTTTTGTAATATATGCTTATTTTGAAATTCGGGGTATGACGCGATTTATTTCGACATACTATCGTTAAGCCTGGCCAGATCAAATCGCATGTTTAGGTGATCCAAAATATTGTTATATTATGCTAAAATTTTTGTTTCCATACTTTTCCTTGCATTCTTATTTTTTATTATGTCTTAATTAGCATTTGTGTACATAGTTTTTTGGTAGGGTTGTTGAAACCAGTTTTTCTGTATACAGTATATGTCCTGCATTTATATTTTTTTCGTGGTTTAATTGTGTAGTAAAATTCAAAAAATGTCAACAGAAACACCGGATACTGTCACTCCAGGCATTCATAGGGTTGGGGCAAAGGCGACCCCATTTTGGCGTGCAAACCCGAAACTTTGGTTTTTTCATTTGGAATCTCAATTTAAGCTTTCAGGGGTTTCTGACAGTGTTACCCAGTTTCACCATTTAGTTGCATCAATGCAACCGGAGGAACTGGCGATAGCAGGGGATATCATTAGTGAGCAACCCACGGATCAGCCATACGAAAGGCTCAAAAATCGGCTCGTAAATCAATATTCCATGAGTGAGGATCAGTGCATTCGCGAGTTGATTTCTGGTTTGCAACTGGGGGATAAAAAACCTTCCCGTTTGCTGCTTGAAATGTGGAGTAAGGCTGGTAGTCAGGTCAAGGATGATTTGCTGAAAACCTTATTTCTCCAGCGCCTACCCACTCATGTGCAACAAATATTAGCAATTTCTAATGACCCGCTTGACAAATTAGCCGAGATGGCCGATGGTATCATTGCGGCGAATGGTCCACCCCCCATGGTTCAAAATATCCAATCGGGTAACGACGAGATTAAATCATTAACCTTTTGCTTACGGGGGGATTACCGTAATCCCAAGAAAAAGAATGCTGAAAAATACGGGGTTGGGATTACCTTCATCCCGAAAATTTTCACCCCTCAAAGACGGAGTGCAGGAAATCCTTAATAGCGTTTGTCTCAACAGGGGTCACATAGCGTATCAGAGAAGGGAAATTCTGTAGGGAAGATATTGGTTATCATAGGGAAATACAGATAAAACGTATGCAGTAAAGAAAGTATATTTTGTTTACGCACTAAATTTGAAGCTGTTTCTACCTCACTTTCTCCAAATTAGTGGAAGATTGTTCTTTCTTGTGACATGATAGAGAATAGATTATTTTCAATAAATTGTTTTATTAATTTAGTATTGCTGATTTTTAGTATTGCAGGGGTTTTTTTCATCGACAATAGGTCGCTAGATATTTTAAAATAATATACGTAACTTTATTTGTTTAATTCAACAAAAAAATCAAATGATTACTTATATTAATCTCTAATAAAAATACAGTTAATATTGTAAGATTTATAAGTTTAAATTTAATCAAACAAAAATTAATTACTTTTGCACAATAGAAAAGACTAATTATGAAACGGTTAATTTTATACTCACAGAAAACTTAATAACCATGCTTTATCATCTGCGACTGCAATTTAATTTTATCTGTTTCAGAATATTAACAATTAATCCAATTCTAGCGATATTTACAAGTAATTTACTTTGCAGTCATCGGATTTGTAAAAAAGTAGTAGTTTTTATGAAAGTTACATGAATTGTAACTTATTTATTTTTTAAACATATGATTATTGAAAAAAGTCCCTGACAGCTCGGCCTACAGGCACGTGTAGATTTTGAAGACGCAGACCGTGGGGCGCCTTTTTATTGGGAATTGGAAAAGAAATGACCTTTTTGCCATGATGCGGCAGTTGGGACCGTCCATTTCGAAATAGGTTATAATAGGTAGTATTTCTTACTAAATCTACCTAAAAATATAAATGACGTGCGAATGAAAGTCCTAAGCATTTTTCTTCTATGTTTAAAGAGGAAATAGCTGTTCGAAAATCTTATCGGAAAACAACTGTTATTGCCGTACTTTTTTCTGGAAAACTTCTGAAGCGAATTCAATACGTTATTTTATTTTTAATTTATATTATAATTAGGTATTCTACTTAGACTTAGTTAGTATTATTCTTATTATACATTATATTAAACTTTAATATAAATATGGATTTTTTCTGAAAATTCATTCCTTTTCAACAAAGTTAATTAAAAATAAAGTAGAATGTTTAGTTTACTAAATCGCGCACCTGTTTCACTTTTTAATTTAATTTATGGTTGAATGATAAATTTATTGTTTAAAAAACGCCAAAAATATTAAAAGCAATTTCTTTAAATGGCGTCAGAAATTCTCGGGAAAAAGTACTTCAATATCAGCTGTTTTCTATATGATGTCTCTAGCGTTGTTGCTCGCTTTAAATTGTTATTATTCTAGGTGGGTTCGAGTGGGGGTGGGGGGCGGGGCGTGTTAAAATTAGCGAAACACAAAATCAGAAAGGCACATTTTGAAAATTAACAAGGAATAATTAAATTTCAACGAAACGGTTTTAAATTGCACGTCGTACTGGAAAAATAATATTGAGTTGTTAGAAAATAACAACATGTTCAGTTTTATTTATTTTTGAATTTCTCCTGAAAAATTATGTATATCATTTTTATTAATATTTGGTTTAGAACCTCTAGGTATTTTTTAAATATCTTGTTTCATATTTTGCACCTTAAAAAGCCAAAAAAAAAAATGTTTATTTAAGGAAATTGTTTTTTTTAAACTTATTTAATTGTCAAATGCATTTGAAAGTTTAAAGCTATTTTTAAATAAAGTATTTTTGCCTTAGCATACAATTTTTTTTTTTTGGCTTTGCTTAATTTGTTATTAGTTTGCTCATTTTTTTACATTTGCTTAATATAATTATTTAGATTTCTACCGAGTATCGCCTAATTTAAGTACAACACAAATTATAATGCAATTTGGAAATAGTGGTTTATGTCTGAATTAAAAAAAAAAAAAATAAATACCGAACGGGGAATATGAAATCCGTTAGGTATAACATAGTTATAATCTGAATCGTAGTTAAAAAAAAAATGTGTATATATAAATGTGTATGTATATATATATATATATATATATATAGGGAAAGTATTCTTGTATTACTTATTTAATTTTTTAACGTATCTGAAAGTTTAAAGCTTTTGAAACCGTTATTTAAACCTTCAATGAAATTCTTTTTTCTGATTATTTAAAAAATACATCGCTCAATTATTTCAAAACCTAATCACCTGAATTTAATGGCATTTACTTAACAGAAAAAGTTCAATTTGCATGTCCGTATACCATTTAAACCTTATTTACAAAGATAAGCAATTATGTTTGACAGGTAAACCAGCTTTACTTTGGGGAAAAGAAAATCCCGAGATTTCTCACGATTGAAAGTCATTAGCGGATATTCCTAATGCTTCCAGATATCCTATCACCACTTGCTGTGAGCATCTCGTTAAAAAAAGGGGGTGGAACGGTCAAGTTTTCCCGTACGCAGAGAATATATAAGGTATTCGTTTCCCGCAAGCTACAGGTTAATTCTTGCACTCTCCACACGCTTGGAGAAGTTGGAAGTGCAGGGGAATAGTAGCAGGCAGAGTCGTTCCAAGTCTCGTGACCGTTTTAGGCATTATAAACGTGATAAAAGTCAAGAAAGGAATGCTAATTCCAAACATTTATGTTGGTACCATGCTACTTTTGCTGATAAAGCAAGTAAATGCCGCAAGCCTTGTTCATGGGAGGGAAACTAGTACGGCCGTCACTCAATTCTGAGAGTGACGGCGCAGTTCAAATAAATAGGCTCTATCTCAATGACAGAACTACTCATTTGAAATTTTTAATTGACACGGGGGCTGATGTGTCTGTCTTACCTGTGTCAAAAGCTGATAAAACGCGTACAGCAGATAAGCTACAACTTTTTGCCGCGAATGGCACGATCATTCCTACATTTGGTCAGCAGCTCTTAAAGCTAGATTTAGGCCTGCGCAGGGAATTTCATTGGCTATTTATTCTGGCAGATGTTTCGAAACCAATTATTGGGGTTGATTTTCTTCGCCATTTTGGCTTACTCATTGATGTGCGTCAGGGAAAGTTACACGACCCCATTACTAATTTACAGGCGCAGGGTATAATTGATAAGCCGAATAGTAGCAATATACGCACGGTTTCTGAAATGACAACGTTCCATACGCTGCTTAACAAATTCCCTAGCCTAACCGATACTTCAGCCTCCCTTAACCCCCAAAGCATGATGTGCAGCATATTATTGAGACCAAGGGTCCACCTGTGTTTGCTAAGCCTCGCAGACTTCCTCCAGATAAGCTTCGCGCGGCTAAGCAAGAATTTCAGTTTATGATGTCGGCCGGTATTTGCAGACCTTTTAGCAGCGCTTGGGCTAGCCCGCTGCACATGGTACCCAAATCGAAAGGCGATTGGCGCTCGTGTGGGGATTATCGTCATTTAAACGCTGCTACAATTCCGGATCGCTATCCTGTTCCTCATATTCAGGATTGTACACAGGCGCTCCACGGTAAAAAGATTTTTTCGACTTTAGATCTGTCTAGAGCATATCATCAAATTCCGGTACGACCTGAGGATGTTCCAAAAACAGCAGTCACAACTCCGTTTGGTCTTTTTGAATTTTTGTATATGCCGTTCGGTTTAGCCAATGCTGCTGCGACGTTTCAGCGATTTATTCATAGAGTGTTGTATGGGCTTGAATTTTGCATTCCATATTTTGATGATGTACTGCTAGCATCGGAGAATTACGAGCAGCATGTCAGACATTTACAAATAGTGTTCGAGCGTCTATCTCAATATGGGGTACGTTTGAACCCATCTAAGTGTGTTTTTGGCCAATCTAATGTTAAATTTTTAGGGCATAACATGTCTGCGGAGGGCATTAGCCCACTTCAGGATAAGGTTGACGCGATTAAAAATTTTCCTCGTCCCGAAACCATTAAAGAATTGCGACGTTATCTGGCCATGCTTAATTTCTATCGCCGGTTTATCTACCATGCTGCGCACACACAGGGGGTTTTAAACAAATATTTGCAAGGAGCCAAAAAGAATGACAAAAGCATAATTCAGTGGACAGAAGAATCTAATGATGCTTTTGTACGAAGCAAGGAAGAACTTGCAAATGCTGCCACCTTGGCATACTTCATACCTACGGCACCTCTATCTATTGCAGTAGATGCATCAGACTTTGCAATGGGTGCAGCCTTGCAGCAGCAGGTGAATGACAATTGGCAACCTCTAGCATTTTTTTCAAAATCTCTGTCACCGGCTCAACAAAAATATAGTGCTTATGACCGCGAACTTTTGGCGGTGTATTCCGCAGTACAACATTTCCGACATATGATTGAATGTCGGAACTTTACAATTTTTACTGACCACAAACCACTTATTTTTGCATTCAGACAAAAAGCAGAAAAATGTTCACCGCGGCAAACTCGACAGCTTGACTTTATAGGCCAATTTTCCACGGACATTCAGCATATTAGTGGTGTGGAAAATGTTGTGGCTGATGCTCTCTCCAGGATAAATATTTCCTCCATCAAGTCTTGTGTTATTGATTTGGAGCTGATGGCCAAATTACAAGCAACCGATATTGCTTTACAACATGCGAAGCAAGACAACATTAGCTTAAAACTTCAACCAATGCCAGTAGGTGATTCAGCGGTTGAATTGCAGTGTGATATTTCCACGGGTCGCATTAGACGTTTTGTGCCAGCAGACATGCAAAAAACAGTGTTCCAGAAATTGCACGAACTGTCCCACCCTGGTGTCAAAGCGACACAGAAACTGATTGCTGAACGCTACGTTTGGACTGGAATGCAGAAAGATATTGCTTTATGGGTACGATCCTGCATCTCCTGCCAGAGAAGCAAAGTACACCGGCACACGAGAAGTGCTATTGGCACATTTGAACAACCGTCTGCTCGGTTCCAGCATGTTCACATTGATTTGGTTGGACCATTGCCACCGTCTAATGGGTTTCGGTTTTGCTTAACATGTGTTGACAGATTCACCAAGTGGCCAGAAGCAATTCCATTGGCTGATACTATTGCTGAGAGTGTGGCGGAGTACTTCTACGCCAGTTGGATCGCCCGTTTTGGACCACCTTTACGTCTAACAACTGACCAAGGTCCCCAATTTGAATCATCACTATTTTCGTCGCTGAATCGTTACCTGGGCATCTCGAAAGTTCATACTTCTCCATACCATCCGGCAGCGAACGGTCAGGTGGAGAGATTTCATCGACAGCTCAAGGCTGCAATTATGACCCACAACACCACGGATTGGGCCCGAGTTTTGGCAACCGTACTACTGGGCATACGAACAGCGTGGAAAGAAGATCTGCAGGCTACAGCAGCGGAAATGGTATATGGTACCACCATCGCCCTTCCAGGAGAGTTCCTTGTTCCAGCAGCCGGTTCACCTAACCCAGTCGATTTTCTTGGCAGGCTACGGGAGGTGATGCGACGATTACAACCAGCCACTTCTCGGTTGACACCTGAGCGTAAAATTTTTGTCAGCAAGGATTTGAAGTCTTGCTCACATGTTTTCTTGTGCAGAGAGGGTATTAAGAAGAATCTGCAAGCTCCATTCGAGGGGCCTTACCAGGTTCTGCAACGGACCGACAAAAATTTCACTGTTAAGATCAACGACAGAACTGTTACGGTAAATATTGACAGAGTAAAACCTGCCTTCTTCTGCACTGAGGAGCAGCCGTCGAATCCTCAATCCGCAGAAAACCGCTCTAAATTAGATTCACCAGCAGCAACAGTCACAGAAGAAGCGGAAATTCCAGCTCCAAGAAGTCCAGTAACTACTCGTGCTGGTCGGCGTGCAGATTTAACCCTCGCTACCTCTGATGGTGGAAATTGTTTCGCTATCGCTCAGGGGGGCTACTGTGGGGATCTGGCATCGCCGAAAACTTAAAACCGGCTAATGAGCTGGGTCCAGAATTTTGGATGTTGGATCCATGGTTTTTCATCTGTGCTTAACGGGAAACCGCACGGAACAAGCCTTCGCCGTTGAGCGGGAAGAAACAGTCAGTTGGACTCTGGACTGCCTGTTGAACGCACGTATTTTGGCGTGCTAATGTAATGATTAATGCTGAATTGCCGCACGCTGGTGCGATGAGTGTATTTTGAGTTTACAATATAATTTATTAAGTTTTAAATGTGTTCTTAATTTGTGAAGTTTAATATTTAATTTAACTGATAATTAGTGATCGGGTATTAGAATGCCCGCTGCTAAAGAAGGTATCCTGAGACCATCTCGCAATAGGGAACTCTGTGTCAAAGAATTTTCTCCGCCACCAAACTACAGATAAATATGGCCTAATACTTCTTTGAATTACCACAAAAACCAAACTTTAACGCACCACCACTAATATACTAACACAACCCACGTTTGTTGAATAACAGTCAGAGCTGGGAAAACCTACTCACTCACCGAGCTCCAACCAAAAACCATACACACTTTGGTCTACTCATCCTCCGTGACCATAACAATGACATTCTCTTTTTCAGTGTTGCCAGATGGTCGAAAGTGAATTTCCCCAAAATTTCTGAAAATTGACCCAAATCAGAGATTTTTTCTGAAAAAGTCCCCAATAGAGTTTTTACTCAAAGACGTAAACTTTCAATTTTCAATTTATCACTATAAAAAATATTTAAAATTTCATATTTAACTAACTTCGGTTCAAAAGTTTTCCCCAAATCAAGCCCTTTTTGAAAGAATTCCCCAATTTACAAAAAACAAAAATTTAAAATTATATTTAATTGATTATCGTAAAATCTTCCACCTACGCAACCTACTGAGCGTAGTTTCTGAATCTTTAGCAATTCATGATTGAAAGCGGAACGTCATCCAGTCGTTTTATGTTTACCGTATATCTAAACCTAAATTCTTATCTAGTTCCGTTACAATTTGTTTTGATGAAAATACAAGAAAAATATTATATTCAAAATGACATTTAGTTTAGGAAAAATACAACAAGTCTTTGTGATCTTATTTATTCAGAATTTAGCTTACTGTATTTATTTATTGGTGCATTGAACAGTTAAGAAACATTTGAACTTGAAAACTGAGATAAAAAGTAATAACAGAACTTCCGTTGTCACAGCGTTAAAGATGTACACAAATGGTTGAAAATGATGCAAACTTGTAAACTGTAATGTTATAAACGACGAACACGACCAAGAGAATAATGATTGATATTTCCGAATTTTATTTCTATCATGATTTTCATTTTCCGAATCAAAATTGAGTTCGAGACAGATCCAGTTTTGCCAAATGACTAAAAGTAAACTTTACGGTGAAATGATGAAAAAAAATTCCCCAGGTCCTCCCCCAAAATGGGGACAAAATCCCCAACCTGGCATCACTGCTCTTTTTTAATATGGCAGCGGGAGTACCTGCTGCATTTCATGAAAGCGAATCTGCATTTGGATGTGCGAGTGTGTTGAACTATGTTCATTTATAAATAAAACTTTCTGTCCTGGTAATTCTGGTGTGAGTTTTTTACATTTGCACCTGTAAATGTTTTTGATTTCATACAATTCCAGAAGCATATTAGAAAATTTATCATATACCACCAAACACTCAAAACTAAATAGATTTACAAGGTTATGAACATAACTTTTCATATTAATTTTTTATATTATTATTCATTTTACCTCGTATTTACTTTTTCGGACGAGTATATAGTGGATTATTTCTACTGGAATCGCATTTTTGCTAATATGAATTATTGTTTTAAGTGAAAAATATTAGATTTTTTTTCCATCACATTTTTGAAACTACTGGGAATATAAATTCATAAAATGTTTTAAGTAGACAAAGCTAAACTTTAATCTTAAATAATATATTCTTATATAAAATAATAAAAAATATCCGTTCAGTAGATATTGTAACTTATTTCGATTAGTAAAATTAAATAAGAAATTGTCCTTTTGAAAAACAGGTGGTAATCAGACCTTGTGAGTTCAGCCTCTGCATTTCTTCTAATCGAGCGTTATTGTAATGCAACATTACCACACTATACATCGAAGAAATTTTTCAGTGTTACAACGAAAAGAAGACTGTGTCTTACAATAATTTTTGCTCCAAAAAACGATTTAGGCCTTATTTTCAGAGGTTGTGTATTTTTTTCACGACAATACTTTGCATTTTGAAAATTTTCAACGATTTCTATTTTTCCACATATTTGTGTACAAAAATTTATATTTATTCAATTCAGTCTCGTCTGAAGTTAAGATTGTTCTCAAGGTTCCTAAAAGTAGAAGGTTTTGTTTGTGAAAATATCATTATTTAAAAAGAAAACATGAATTTCAATCTTAAAAAGGATTTTTTTTTTTTCATAATTGCGTCAAAATAGCGTTTTTTCGTAAATTTCATTCGTCTCCAAAATTAAGAGTTAAATCTACGAAGGACGAAATATTTTCAAGTGTGAAAATGGCGTCGTTTTTAAAGTGATTGAAATAAAAAAAACTCATTTCGATTTAGAGAGTAAAAAGAGAAATAAATAAAAAAGAGAATTTTTGGCTTTTTATAGAGGCTATCTAAAAAATAAAATAAATAAGTAAATAAATTATAAAATTATTACTTTAAATTAAGTACATATTTCTTAAATTCCTTATCATAATCATGTTTCAGCGTATTTTTAAAGTAATAATTACAGCATAGACTATTTAAGAAAGTGATGCACTTTATCTTGAGTAAGGTTTATATTAGGAATATACTGAAAAAAAAAAAAAAAAAAAAAAAAAAAACATTCTAGGGCTTACTTTCCGAGTACGTTTTATTTTCCAAAAAACACTGCATTATACGCATTTAAAAAAAAAAAATAGTATTTCGCTCTAATGTTTTTTTTTTCCTTTTTTAATATATACTCCATCCATCGCCATTATAAATTGCATCATTTAAATATTAATAATAATTATAAAATAAAAAAACACCAATGCGGGAATATTAGAATTCTAAAAAGGACAGAGGATCTTCTCATGATTTTGTTTAATATCAGCTTAGTAAATCTGCGGTGCTTCTGTATTAAAATGCTTTTCAAAATTATAACAACATAATGCATTCGTTTGTTAAAAATAAAGGAGGCGTGAACATTAAAATATATTATAAATACAAAACTACGACTATATGCATACTGAGGCTAAGAATAAAAAATTAAAGCCAACTTTCTATTATTTGAGAAATGAGGCTCACAGTAGGCCAATTTGGCAACTCTAGTTAGTACATTTGTGACGGTTTGTTTTTGTCTGTTAACCCTTTGAAGGACGTGATATATATTTTCTTATACCATTTAAGTTTTATTCCAAATTGCCAAAAAACATCCAGAATTTTTGAGTAGAATTTTACTTTTATAAGCTTCGTGAAGCGAATTATTTATTTTCAAATTAACTTGTTCGTAACTTTTGATATCATTCAATCATTTTAGCACCACCCCCAGAATTGTAGGCCTACGCGCTGACACAAAAATGGCGGTTGTTGTAGGCGAATTTTTGTTTTCAGCGTTTGAATAGTCCCTTGAATTTTAATACCTGTAATTTCTAAAAGTTTTCTCTTCCGTATTTTTCTACGATCAAGTAAGTCAAAGAAAACTTTTGAAAAGTACTGCTGTCAGAATTGTACAAACCCTTTAAAAAACCCACGTAGGACAGCCGCCTTTTTTTTTTGTCAGCGCGCAGACATCGAATTCAGAAGGCAGTGTATTTTAGTAACAGAAATACGTTGTACCTGGAAGGATTAAACAGAAAGATTTTTCGCGTGCATGTTGCATTATTTAACAAAAACAATTTTTGTATTCGTAATCATATTATAATGGTGTATAAACGAAGTTTTTAGAAGAGTGTGGCTTCCAAAGCCGAATATATACTAAATTGAGAATTCAAGCGCTCGAATACGCCATCTGGTGGAAAAAAGATATAACTCCTTGCTTCAGGAAAATCCCTTGCAAGCCCATTGTATTACATGCAATTTTAATTTTTTCATAATGATTATTTTTTTGCACAATTTCAGATTTCATGTGATATTTGTGTTCAGTATTTATATCACAAGGTGAAAATTATCCAAATTTGAATATCTAACACTTTCAAACGCGTTTACAATAAATGATGGTTTCAATGGCACTTTAGTATTACCGTAATTTCCGGCGTATAATCCGCAGCTCAAAGAGTCGTTTTTCGACCCAGAAATTTTATTCAATAATTGTAGTTAAATATTTACAGCGATCTTTTAAGTTAGATTTTATAAAATAATATTTCTGGGTCGAAAAATGACTCTTTGAGCTGCGGATTATACGCCGGAAATTACGGTAATTAAAGGGACAATTTTCCTGTACCGACGGCTGCGATCAGAGCCTCTCTAGGCCATTTTAAGTCCCAATAGGACACACTCGTATGGAAGAACTGGTGTGCCGTAGTTGACATTCGAAAGTCCGGAATTGTAGTTCGCATTACCTTTACTGCTAGAGCTGCGATCAGCCCAACCAGCGAAACTGCTCGCGCATGCTTGTCAAACAGCCAGTAGTTTTGAAAGGGAAAATGCAATGCTCTGTTTTCATGCACTGATGTGTGCCACGCGTGGGGAAATTTTGGTATGTCTGTTTTCACCTCATTAATTTTGCGATAATTTTAATTCCCTAAAAGTGGAATGTTTTTTTGCGTGTTATTTCAAAAAGTGAAGTGATTTTCCTTAGTGAGGGCTTGTTTTAGGAGCATACTGAAAAAATAAAAAATATATCATGCTATTTCTTATTTTCTGAGTATGTCTTATTTTCATAGGAAACGCAGTAGTTGTCGTAATTAAGAAAAATAAAGTAGTTGGCTCCACCCCCTTTCTTTTCTATTCCACAAATCACCGATATGATTTGCATTCTTAAGAAGGAAAAAAGAACTATGCAGAAAAATTGATAATATAATAGTAAAGCTTCTTATTTTGTTCTTGTTAAATATCACCATAAAATGTACTAATATATTTCTCAAAATGCTAACAGCAAAATAAGCTTCGTTTTCTAAAAACTAACAAAGGCGTGAATAGTAAAATATATACAGCCAGAATTAGGGCCGCATTCACGCAGGACGAAGATGTTAAAGCAAGAACTACTGCTGCATTCATTCAGAACACAAGAAAAAACATTAAGGCTAATTCCTTGATTTAAGAAATGTAGCACCCAATGAATAACGTGCTGCACAAAGTCAAAGTGTTGCATTTGCTTAAACTACGACAAGATTCTGTTGTTTTAATATGAATTGCAGCAGACAGAGCTGATGCATTTCATGAACTGAGATTGCAGGTTACAAGACATGATTCAAACTATACTTTATTTTTATATAAAATTTTGTTTCATGTGCATACTGGTGTGCGTTTTATTTTTAAATAAAATAATTTTATACTTTTTTTGTAGGTTTTTTTTCTTTTTTTTTTCCCTCTATATATTATTTACCATTGGGAAAATGGTTGTTGTTTTCGGTCGAGAATGGACCTCTTGACTTCGTCATTTTATTGTCGCCGTCATTTCATTGACGTCGTCACTTTATTTTTTTTTAAGTGTTTTTAACGAAATTCTATAATTTTAGAACATTTTTCTTTGAATATGCAGTAGAAATGCATAAAATCGTTACAAAAGTGTTAAAGTTAGAAAAAGGATAGATGCAAATTTACAGATGAAAAATAAAGTAGAAATTTGGAACTTTCGTGTTATAGTGGCCCCCAAGGAGGAATCGCCAAGCGAGCAAGATTTATCGTCAAATTATAAAGCATTTATGACATTATAATAATATATGATATATATATATATATATATATATAACGTTTTTGACATATGTGGCCAAGTTATAGTCATATATGATATGATGTATATATATGACATGTGTATATTATGTATAAGACGTAAATAATATGTGTACAATGACGTATATGGCACATATATGAGTGTTTGGAATATATATTAGGGTGGTGCGATAAAAATGAAGTTGGCATTTCCGAGTCGCTATAGTGCGGAAAAGTTGCGATTGGTAAATACAAGAAAAACGAAAACAAAATTACTCAAATCGGACTTTATCTTCCTATCCCGCAAACCGCCTAAAATTTCACAAAAATTGAAAATTTCCGAGTTTTTCAGAATTAAAAAAAAAAAGTTATACGTATAAATATTTTTTATCACTGTAGTGAAAAATATTTTCAGATTGTATTTTTTAATAATAATAATTTAAAAAATTGCAATTAGACAATATCTTCCGACTGTGCAAACTGCCTAAAAATTCAAAAAAGTTGAAAATTTCCGATTTTTTCAGCATTTAAAAAAAATGTTACGTATATACGTTTTTTTATCGCTATAGTGAAAAATATTTGCAGATTGTGCTGTTTAATAATAATAAAAATAATAGATTGCGTTTAGAGAATATCTTCCGATCGCGCAAGCTCAATAAAAATCGGGAAAATTTCAATTTTGAGTGATTTTGATGAATTAAGAAAATAATCACATGAGGTCAGTTTGCGTTCCAATGTTAACAGTTGCATATAAATTGTACAGCTCTTTGCTTGTTTAGATATTTGATAATATTTAAACAACCGGGGCTGACGCAAAGGGCTACCGTGGTTGAAAGTCACGTGATAGTCGCGGTCTTACTCAAAACGTACTTTGACGCGCAGCTGTACACAAAGGAATTCCATTACTTTGGTTTTAACTCGTGTGCGTGTTGTTATATATTCTTTAATTATAAAAACAAACGTAATTTTCATTGCGAATCTTTTATTTTACTTTACTTTTGTTAAGCTTTTCTTAAGTAGTAACGTTTAATCCATTTACGCTGGATAATCTATCGAATGTAAGTATTAATCATTTTTCCGCTTTAATGTAATATGCATAACATTTAATTGTGCAATGTTATATAGTACTTTAAATCGTCGGAAAACAGAATGCCGGCAACTTTACTTTATGTGAAATAAAATAGCTCAGCAAAATCGTAAGATTATTATTGAATATAACGTACCTTTATTGCAGTGTTGATTACATATATTTTTCTAAGGGAGGGGGGGGGGGGTTGCAGCTTCGGGTTTAGAACATTACAGAGTTTCGGGGGTGATTTTTCATTTCTAGACCATTAATAAATGTAAAATCCGAAATCATCTGTAGGGAATATCACCCCTTGAATTCAACATTGCATTACTAATCTTGGTGATGTATTTTTTTTTTTAACCTTTGCATTCATGTGATAATGTTTGTTTTGAATTGTTTGAATATAAGTAAACATAATTTATTTTAAATGAATATGTCTTTACTTGTACTATTTACTCTAAAAGTTTTTCACTTATTAATATAAACAGGATAGAAATAAGTCGAAGTTTTTAATAAGTTCAGATTATTTTTAAAGATTTAATATTCAGAATACTACACCTGTAATATTATTACGGATTAACATTAAGAATATACTATATATATGATACTTTGCATTTTGGTTCCATTAAACAATTCATGATTTTTTTTTATGTATACATGAATTAAATGTTATTTTAATTTATTTATTAGCAAACTGACTACACTCCACTAATAAATGTGTTAAATATTTAAAAAAAATTGTTTATAATAAATTAATAAATCAATAAATTCAGATTTTGACTGAGCACAAAGAACAAATTGCCAGATATTGTTTCAAACTTTTATATTGGTACCATTTATTTTCGATTATGTTGTGTATGAATTTCGAACTTTGTTTTACAAGGAAATCCGACATGCTTGATTGTAATGCTAATTTAAGACTTGCATACTTTCCCAAATAGATATTGTTAAAACAGTTTCAGCAATAGCGATTTGGAAAAGTAAACAAGTCCTAAATTTTCGTCACAAAGTGTATTGGATTTTTTTCTAAATCAAAATTCGATAGTGAGAAATCATATAAGTTTTTTATTATAACATGTCTATGCTAATTTTTTGCCACACAATGTCTGCTTATCATTTTTGTCATAATTTCTGTTTAAAGTGTTTCGATATTTTCCTATATTTCTCTTTGGGTATGTACCATTACTCAGGACTGACATATATACATGATGTCCCAAAAGACTGAAACACATTTTAATTTTTTTACATGATGGGAGTAATGGGGCAATGTAAATTGCCAAAGTGTTCAAAATTAAGTAAGAAATAAAATTATGTCAATGAAACACCTTTTTTTAAAAAAAAATAATTTTGAAAAAGTTACACTTTATTTATTTACTAGCTGGCTTCGCCCGCCAGCGGGCCCCTAATTTACATCGGTGCCTCGAAACTTTTTTATTCTCCGGCTCGCATCCCCCTCGATCCGAACGAACCTCCGACCCGGGTCCCTACTGCCTTCGGCACCGGATAATCCCTTAAAGGATTTGCACATCGAATAGTATAAACCTCTAACTGAACGAATCTCCGATCCTGGTCCCCGCTGCCTTCGGCACCGTATACCGGTCGTGCTACGCACGCACCGGATAATCCCTTAAATTGCACACAGAATAGTATAAACCTCTAACTGAACGAACCTCCGGCTCGGGTCCCCGCTGCCGAAATCACCCACTCGTGAACAGCCACCCGTGAGGTATAGGAACAATAAGTCCACGAGGGGAAAAATAAACGCTACCCGACACCGATAGCACCCATCTGTTCCAACCCCCACGGCAGGAGGCGCCTGTTTATTAGATTTGAAACAATGAATATATTTACATAACAATTATAAAATATAAAAGGTAAAAAATAACAATTTTTTGCAAATTGGAAGTTAAATATAAAATATTTTCGAAGTACTATAAGTTCATGATGTCCTAAATTTATGGTATTTTAGTTCAGAAAGTCAATGGTCAGTTCAGTCAATTTTTTTTTTAAATTCTTTCATAATGAAAGAGAAATTTTTATTGAGAATATTATAATTCTCTTTTAACTTTTGAGAGTTTGAAGGATTGAAAATGATATTACGAAGGTTATATCTGAGAGTTTCGTTCTTATCAAAAGGGAAGTGATGGATCATAAGAGGGCAGCATCCGAATATGTAGTGAACTGCATCTCCTTCTGCTTTATCGCACGGACATCTAGATGAGGCTCTTTTTCTTATTTTATGTAAGTATTGTGGGAAACTGCCATGGTTACTCAGATAATACGGCAGTGTTGGCTGTTTGCAGAGATAATTTGGATCAACTTTATTTATAATTTTATAGGTATCTCTGCCCTTATTACATGAGTCCCAAATGGCTTGCCAGTCAGAGATGGTTTTCTTTTTAAAATACAATTTTGCTATTGAAATGGGGAACAACAGATCTTTTCTTGATTGATATTGGTCTTGTAAGATGGCTTGCTTTGCTAGGAGATCAGTTCTTTCGTTGCCAGTATCACCCACATGAGATTTAGTCCATGTTATTATAATGGATTTATCAGTAATTTGAAGTAATTGATTGTAAATGTTTTTGATAATGTAGTTTCTAGGAAAAGCAACTTTTAATACTTCCATACAAGAGTAACTATCTGTAATGATTAGTAGTTTATTGTAGTCGGAGGTAGAGAACCATTTTATTGCTTTATAAATTGCCATTAATTCTGCTTGATATATGTTATTCAGTGGATGATGTCGTATTGCTTCATCATGTATATTATTTCCATCTTTATATATGGTGAAAGCACTGGCTACACCCCCTAGCATTACAGAATCATCTGTGTAGGCTTCCACATCGTATTCTTTTGGATGGATGGATTTTCTATCTTCTATAATTCTGATATTTTGGACTCTGTAGTAATTGAGGAATCGATACGATTTTTCTTTCTGCATTATATTGTTAATGTTTAGCTGTGTGTTATTGATTAACAAATTTCTATTTCCTATTTTCAGTTGGTAGTACTGAAATTCATTCTGTATTTTTATTAGGATTGGTGGAGTTCCTGTAAGAAGATACAGAGCTTCGTGAGAGATAGTCCTATAGGTCCGTATTAAGTTTAATAATGCCAAACGCTGAGTTGAACGTAGTAATTTGCGGCCATCAGTATTCAAGTTTGGATACCAAATTTCGTAAGCATATAGTATTTGGCGTTCTATGACTGTTTGATACCATATTTTCAGGATGTCTGGTATGATACCTTTATTAAAGAATCGAAATCCTCTAAATCCGTTTACAAAGTTTGCAATCTTTGTTCGAAGGTCTTTCATGTGATCTGTAAAATTGAATTTAGAATCTAACAATACGCCAAGATACTTAATATTTTTACTACTTTTATTTTTATATTTTCTAATTTAAATCTCGGAAGTCTTCTTTCGAGGAGATTGCTACCGAAAAGCATTGATTGCGTTTTCTGAGTTGATATTTTTAAACCGAGTTCATCACAGATATTCTTAAAATGGACTATTTTGTTGTTGGTTGTAACTTCCAGGTCTATTACGGTATTTCCGTATAGCAGTCGTGCTGCGCACGCGCTGCAGTATACGTTAGTTCCACCTTCCGCCACCAGGTGGCGCAATCCGTTTATATGATCATAACTGAAATCGTTAAGACTTTCGATGTCGAGTCGAATGAGCCATACCCCGTCGTTTTCATGCCCGTAGAACCGAAGATAGGAAAGCGCCCCCTGGTGGTGAAAAAACGAAATAAAATCGGTAAGCTCCATCGATGTCGAGTCGAATGAGCCATACCCCGTCGTGATCCTTCCCATAGAAACAGAGATAGGAAAGCGCCCCCTGGTGGTGAGAGTCGGAGCAAAAATCGATAAGCTGTAGTATCCTCTATCGACGTTGAGTCGAATGAGCCATACCCCGTCGTGATCCGGGCCATAGAAACAGAGATAAGTAAACGCCCCCTGGTGGTAAAAACGAACTAAAACCGATAAGCTCTAGTCGAATAGTATAAACCTATAACTGAACGAACCTCCGGTTCGGGTCCCCGCTGCCTGCGGCACCGTATAGCATTCGTGCTGCGCACGCGCTGCAGTATACGTTAGTTTCACCTTCCACCACCAGGTGGCGCAAACTGTTTATACGATCATAACTGAAATCGTTGAGGCTTTCGATGTCGAGTCAAATGAGCCATACCCCGTCGTAATCCGGGCCATAGAAACAGAGATAATAAAACGCCCCCTGGTGGTGAAAAACGAACTAAAACGGATAAGCTCTAGTATCCTCTATCGATGTCGAGTCAATTGAGCCAAACCGCGTCGAAATGTGACCCATTGAACCCGAGTTGGCTGAAAAATCATTTGATTACACCTTCCACCACAAGGGGGCGCAATGTGTTCTATACGAATGTTATAGAGGGTCCTTATTACTTTAATTCTGATGTTTGGAATCAGTTTGGGGGAAATTCGTAACATAGTTTCTGAGTTATAGAAACGGACCACAGTTAAGATAAAAAAACTTGAAGGGGGGGGGCGAGGACACTGCTTTTCCTTAAACAACTAAATTAGACTGCCGGAAAAAAAAATCTGATGTCTTAATTACATAAACCGTCCGGATTCGATAACGGGCGAAGCCCGCTTTTTACTAATCGAAAATAGTGGTTATTTTTCTATACATATAAACAATCAAACGTTTAAAAATGTTAAATTTGTTGAAATGGAATTGGTTTCCTCAAAAATAATACAAATGTACAAATATGTCTTAATTACAGCAACCGTCTCGATTCGATAACGGGCGAAGCCCGCTTTTCCTTATCATAATATCTGGTTGCGACTCTAAAAGAAAAACGTAAAATACTCGTCATGCAGTTTTTGGACGCGGCCTACTTCTTAAAATCGTAATATATAGCGGGCGCTGTGATGGAAATCTTTCTTTTGCGTTAATTATACGAATGTTGATTAATTATACAATTAAATAATATATCGGCTCGTGATGGAGATATGAGAATAATTTTTAGATATTCTGAAAGCAGAATCAATTTTGCGTCGTCCTGTAAAAGTTAGGAATTACTGCACCTCTTAGATTCTGAGATTGGGCCCCCCTCTGAAAAGTTAAAAGAAAAAAGCGGGGGGCGGGGGGGGGGGGGGGTTGGCGATCACACTGCTTTTCCTCAAACAACTTATGTAGACTACCTGAGTTCTAGTTCAAAGACAGTGAGCTGTAGAAAAATTTAAAACTAAAAAAAAAAAAAAAATCAGCCCGCTTTTCCCTATCGTAATATCTGGTTGCCACTCTAAAACAAAAACTTAAAATACTAAAACTTAAAATAATAATGCAGTTTTTAGCTGCGGCCTACTTCTTAAAATCCTAATATCTAGCCGGCACTGTCATAGAAATCTTTCTTTTGCTTTAATTATACAAATAACGATGATTAATTATACAATAAATTAATATATCGGCTCCTAATGAAGATATGAGAATAATTTTTAGATATTCTGAAAGCAGAAAAAATTTTGCGTCGCCCTGTGAAAGTTTGGAATTACTGCGCCCCTTAGATTCGGAGATGGGCCCCCCTCTGAAAAAACGCAGTTCAAAGTCACATGACTATTTTATCTCTTTCAGAAATTACTTTTTGTCTGGGTTGAATGTTGAAATAAAAAAGCAGCTGTCTCTTTGGAATAGAAATAAATTCATTTGCCGTGTCATTAATGAGTTTTAATTGATATCTTTAAAAATTACTGGTCGATTTTTACGAATTTTTTTTTGTTGAATTCGCAATTTTTTTATACACGTGTTAGCAAATTTTCGTGAATGTAAAGTCATTATTTCCACTTGTTTCAAAAAGGAATGGGGCGATTTGATCTCGGATGTGTCGACCCGGCATTCTTTACGGCAACCTTTTTCCCGTCTGGGGTCGATGTTGGATGTCTGGTCAGTTTTTGGCCGAAATAAAGAAAAGTTACGGTCCGAATTTCAAAAAATTTGACATTTTGGAACGACAAAAATCGGCCGCGTGTGTACCCCGATTTTCGGATCGATACCTCCGGTAGATTTTTTTTTATTCGATGATGCGTTAAAAAGCGACAATTTGGATTCTGCGATTATCAAAACGGAATTTTTTTTCGATTCTTTTTCAAGTTCGGTTTCGGTCCGTAATTAAAACAGTTTCGTCGATTAATAACTCCCCGGGTCCGGGTCGGACTCCCGACCTGGCCCAAACTTGACTTCCGCGCCTTTTTTCCGAATTTTTCGGTCCGCGTCCGCCTTCAGTGCGTCGATTCGTCCCGGAGCCTTTGCGTGTACAGACCGGGAATGCACAGACGCATACACTCACTCACACACACACAGACGTTCACGGACATTAATAATTATAGGACTAGCTGGCTTCGCCCGCCAGCGGGCCCCTAATTTACATCGGTGCCTCGAAACTTTTGTATTCTCCGGCTCGCATCCCCCTCGAACCGAACGAACCTCCAACCCGGGTCCCCGCTGCCTTCGGCACCGTACACCGGTCGTGCTACGCACGCACCGGATAATCCCATAATTTGCATAATCCCTTAATTTGTACATCGAATAGTATAAACCTCTAACTGAACTAATCTCCGACCCTGGTCCCCGCTGCCTTCGGCACCGTATACCGGTCGAAACTTTTGTATTCTCCGGCTCGCATCCCCCTCGAACCGAACGAACCTCCGACCCGGGTCCCCGCTGCCTTCGGCACCGTACACCGGTCGTACTACGCACGCACCGGATAATCCCATAATTTGCATAATCCTTTAATTTGCACATCGAATAGTATAAACCTCTAACTGAACTAATCTCCGACCCTGGTCCCCGCTGCCTGCGGCACCGTATAGCAGTCTTTCCGACCCTGGTCCCCGCTGCTTTCGGCACCGTATACCGGTCGTGCTAAAACGCACCGGATAATCCCTTAAATTGCACATAGAATAGTATAAACCTGTCACTGAACGAACCTCCGGCTCGGGAACGGATGGGTGCTATCGGTGTCGGGTAGCGTTTATTTTTCCCCTCGTGGACTTATTGTTCCTATACCTCACGGGTGGCTGTCCACGAGTGGGTGATTTCGGTCCCCGCTGCCTGCGGCACCGTATAGCAGTCGTTCCGACCCTGGTCCCCGTTGCCTTCGGCACCGGATAATCCCTTAAATTGCACATAGAATAGTATAAACCTCTAACTGAACGAACCTCCGGCTCGGGTCCACGCTGCCTGCGGCACCGTATAGCAGTCGTGCTGCGCCCGCGCTGCAGTATACGTTAGTTCCACCTTCCGCCACCAGGTGGCGCAAATAGAAAAAATAAACCTCGAATAAGATAAACCTCGAACTGAACGAACCTCTAGAACCCCACAGTTAAGATAAAAAAAACTTGAGGGGGAAGGAGGACACTGCTTTTCCTTAAACAACTGAATTAGACTGCCGGAAAAAAATCTGATGTCAAACAACTTATTTAGACTACCGGGCTTCTTGTTCAAAGACAGGGACCTGTAGAAAAACTTAAAACTGAAAAAAAAAAAAATCGATAACGGGCGAAGCCCGTTTTTTCCTATCATAATATCTGGTTGCCACTCTAAAACAAAAACCTAAGATACTCGTTATGGCAGTTTTTAGACGCGGCCTACTTCTTAAAATCGTAATATCTAGCCGGCACTGTAATAGAAATCTTTCTTTTGCTTTAATTATACAAATAACGATGATTAATTACACAATAAAATAATATATCGGCTCCTAATGAAGATATGAGAATAATTTTTAGATATTCTGAAAGCAGAATCCATTTTGAGTCGCCCTGTCAAAGTTTGGAATTAATGCGCCCCTTAGATTCGGAAATGCCCCCCCCCCTCTGAAAGAACGCAGTTGAAAGTCACGTGACTATTTTATCTCTTTCAGAAATGACTTATCCACAGACGATTCGTCTGCATTGAATGTTGAAATAAAAAAGAAGCTGTCTCTTCAGAATAGAAATAAATTCATTTGCCGTGTCATTAATGAGTTTTAATTGATATCTTCAAAAATTATTGGTCGATTTTTACGAATTTTTTTTTGTTGAATTCGCGATTTTTTTATTCACGTGTTAGCAAATTTCGCGAATGTAGAGTCATTATTTCCACATGTTTCAAAAAGGAGTGGGGCGATTTGATCTCGGATCTGTCGACCCTGCGTTCTTTACGGCAACCTCTTTTTACGTCTGGGGTCGATGTTGGATGTCTGGTCAGTTTTTGGCCGAAATAAAGAAAAGTTACGGTCCGAATTTCAAAAAAATTGAAATTTTGGAACGACAAAAATCGGCCGCGTGTGTATCCCGATTTTCGGATCGATACCTCCGGTACATTTTTTTTATTCGATGATGCGTTAAAAAGCGACGATTTGGATGTCTGCGATTATCAAATCGGAAATTTTTTTCGATTCTTTTTCCAGTTCGGTTTCGGTCGGTAATTAAAACACTTTCGCTCATTAATAACTCCCCGGGTCCGGGTCGGAATCCCGACCCGATCGAAACTTGAGCGTCGCGCCTTTTTTGCGAATTTTTCGGTCCGCGTCCGCCGTCCGTGCGTCGCCTGGTCCCGGAGCCTTTGCGGGTACAAAGGTGGAGTGCACAGACAGAAACACACACACACACACACACACACACACACACACACACACAGACGTTTACCGCGCTTAATATTAGGGACTAGCTGGCTTCGCCCGCCAGCGGGCCCCTAATTTACATCGGTGCCTCGAATTGTAGAAAATCTCGAATCTTGTAAAACCTCAAACCGGACGAACCGCCGATCCGGGTCCCCGCTGCCTTCGGCACCGTATACCGGTCGTGCTACGCACGCACCGGGTAATCCCTTAATTAGCACATTGAATTGTACAAACCTCTAACCGAACGATCCTCCGACCCTGGTCCCCGCTGCCTTCGGCACCGTATACCGGTCGTGCTGCGCACGCACCGGATAATCCCTTAAATTGCACATAGAATAGTATAAACCTCTAACTGAACGAACCTCCGGCTCGGGTCCCCGCTGCCTTTTAATAAAGGTATCAAACCAGACATCCTGAAAATATGGTATCAAACAGTCATAGAACGCCAAATACTATATGCTTACGAAATTTGGTATCCAAACTTGAATACTGATGGCCGAAAATTACTACGTTCAACTCAGCGTTTGGCATTATTAAACTTAATACGGACGTATAGGACTATCTCTCACGAAGCTCTGTATCTTCTTACAGGAACTCCACCAATCCTAATAAAAATACAGAATGAATTTCAGTACTACCAACTGAAAATAGGAAATAGAAATTTGTTAATCAATAACACACAGCTAAACATTAACAATATAATGCAGAAAGAAAAATCGTATCGATTCCTCAATTACTACAGAGTCCAAAATATCAGAATTATAGAAGATAGAAAATCCATCCATCCAAAAGAATACGATGTGGAAGCCTACACAGATGGTTCTGTCATGCCAGGGGGTGTAGCCAGTGCTTTCACCATATAGAAAGATGGAAATAATATACATGATGAAGCAATACGACATCATCCACTGAATAACATATATCAAGCAGAATTAATGGCAATTTATAAAGCAATAAAATGGTTTTCTACCTCCGACTACAATAAACTACTAATTATTACAGATAGTTACTCTTCTATGGAAGTATTAAAAGTTGCTTTTCCTAGAAACTACATTATCAAAAACATTTACAATCAATTACTTCAAATTCCTGATAAATCCATTATAATAACATGGACTAAATCTCATGTGGGTGATACTGGCAACGAAAGAGCTGATCTCCTAGCAAAGCAAGCCATCTTACAAGACCAATATCAATCAAGAAAAGATCTGTTGTTCCCCATTTCAATAGCAAAATTGTATTTTAAAAAGAAAACCATCTCTGACTGGCAAGCCATTTGGGACTCATGTAATAAGGGCAGAGATACCTATAAAATTATAAATAAAGTCGATCCAAATTATCTCTGCAAACAGCCAACACTGCCGTATTATCTGAGTAACCATGGCAGTTTCCCACAATACTTACATAAAATAAGAAAAAGAGCCTCACCTAGATGTCCATGTGATAAAGCAGAAGGAGATGCAGTTCACTACATATTCGGATGCTGCCCTCTTATGATCCATCACTTCCCTTTTGATAAGAACGAAACTCTCAGATATAACCTTCGTAATATCATTTTCAATCCTTCAAACTCTCAAAAGTTAAAAGAGAATTATAATATTCTCAATAAAAAATTCTCTTTCATTACGAAAGAATTTAAAAAAAAATTGACTGAACTGACCATTGACTTTCTGAACTAAAATACCATAAATTTAGGACATCATGAACTTATAGTACTTCGAAAATATTTTATATTTAACTTTCAATTTGCAAAAAATTGTTATTTTTTACCTTTTATATTTTATTATTGTTATGTAATTATATTCATTGTTTCAAATCTAATAAACAGGCGCCTCCTGCGGTGGGGGTTGGAACAGATGGGTGCTATCGGTGTCGGGTAGCGTTTATTTTTCCCCTCGTGGACTTATTGTTCCTATACCTCACGGGTGGCTGTCCACGAGTGGGTGATTTCGGTCCCCGCTGCCTGCGGCACCGTATAGCAGTCGTTCCGACCCTGGTCCCCGCTGCCTTCGGCACCGTATGACGGTCGTGCTACGCATGCACCGGATAATCCCTTAAATTGCACATGGAATAATATAAACCTCTAACTGAACGAACCTGCGGCTCGGGTCCCCGCTGCCTGCGGCACCGTATAGCAGTCGTGCTGCGCACGCCCTGCAGTATACGTTAGTTCCACCTTCCGCCACCAGGTGGCGCAATCTGTTTATATGATCATAACTGAAATCGTTAAGACTTTCGATGTCTAGTCGAATGAGCCATACCCCGTCGTTTTCATGCCCGTAGAACCGAAGATAGGAAAGCGCCCCCTAGTGGTGAAAAAACGAAATAAAATCGGTAAACTCTATCGATGTCGAGTCGAATTGATTTAGACTACCTGAGTTCTAGTTCAAAGACATGGACCTGTAGAAAAACTTAAAACTTAAAAAAAAAAAATCGATAACGGGCGAAGCCCGCTTTTCCCTATCATAATATCTGGATAGGGGGTCCTTATTACTTTAATTATGATGTTTGGAATCAGTTTGGTGGACATCCGTAACATAGTTTCTTAGTTATAGAAACGGACCACAGTTAAAAGAAAAAAGCGGGGGAGGGGGGGTTGGCGATGACACTGCTTTTCCTCAAACAACTTATGTAGACTACCTGTGTTCTAGTTCAAAGACAGTGAGCTGTAGAAAAACTTAAAACTAAAAAAAAAAAAAAATCGATAACGGGCGAAGCCCGCTTTTCCCTATTGTAATATCTGGTTGCCACTCTAAAACAAAAACTTAAAATACTAAAACTTAAAATAATAATGCAGTTTTTAGACGCGGCCTACTTCTTAAAATCCTAATATCTAGCCGGCACTGTCATAAAAAGCGGGGGGAGGGGAGGGGGGTTGGCGATGACACTGCTTTTCCTCAAACAACTTATGTAGACTACCTGAGTTCAAAGACGGCTGTAGAAAAACTTAAAACTAAAAAAAAAAAAAAAAAAAAAAAAAAAAATCGATAACGGGCGAAGCCCGCTTTTTCCTATCATAATATCTGGTTGCCACTCTAAAACAAAAACTGAAAATACTCGTAATGCAGTTTTTAGACGCGGCCTACTTCTTAAAATCGTTATATCTAGCCGGCACTGTAATGGAAATCTTTCTTTTGCTTTAATTATACAAATAACGATGATTAATTATACAATAAAATAATATATCGGCTCGTAATGAAGATATGACAATAATTTTTAGATATTCTGAAAGCAGAATCCATTTAGCGTCGCCCTGTCAAAGTTTGGAATTTCTGCGCCTCTTAGAATCAGAGATGCCCCCCCTCCCCCTCTGTAAAACCCCAGTTGGACGTCATGTGACCTCACCTCCGTCAAAGAAAATGCCGATCCAGACAATCGTCTGGCCGTGCGTCTCCGATCTGGGAATCGCAGCTCGGAAAGAAAAGAAAAATAATTTTTTATCGATCGATTTTTAAAGGATTTTTACGGTTCTAATCGTCGCACGGAAACGATTTTTCGAATTTATGAGACCTGACGACGTCCCGGTTGCGTACGTGCTACTTACGAATTTCTGGCCCCCCGACTTCCGGAGATAGGGGTCGGACCTGCGCTGCGGTTTGGGGCTTAAATCGCTTCCTGGGAACCCCCTGCCTTTTCCTTCCCGGACCGGACGTGTACCGGCAACCCTCGGCGGAGGCGAACTTTTCGCTGTAATGACTTCTCTTCCGACTTCGGTTTCGGTCGGTAATTAAAACACTTTCACTCATTAATAACTCCCCGGGTCCGGGTCGGAATCCCGACCCGATCGAAACTTGATCACCGCGCCTTTTTTCCGAATTTTTCGGTCCGCGTCCGCCGTCCGTGCGTCGATTTGTCCCAGAGCCTTTGCGTGTACAGATCGGGAATGCACAGACACACTCACTCACTCACAGACGTTTACCGTCCTTAATATTAGGGACTAGCTGGCTTCGCCCGCCAGCGGGCCCCTAATTTACATCGGTGCCTCGAATTGTAGAAAATCTCGAATCTTGTAATACTTCAAACAGGACGAACCGCCTACCCGGGTCCCCGCTGCCTTCGGCAACGTATACCGGTCGTGCTACGCACGCACCGGGTAATCCCTTAATTAGCACATTGAATTGTACAAACCTCTAACCGAACGAACCTCCGACCCTGGTCCCCGCTGCCTTCGGCACCGTATACCGGTCGTGCTGCGCACGCACCGGATAATCCCTTAAATTGCACATAGAATAGTATAAACCTCTAACTGAACGAACCTCCGGCTCGGGTCCCCGCTGCCTGCGGCACCGTATAGCAGTCGTTCCGACCCTGGTCCCCGCTGCCTTCGGCACCGTATGACGGTCGTGCTACGCATGCACCGGATAATCCCTTAAATTGCACATGGAATAGTATAAACCTCTAACTGAACGAACCTGCGGCTCGCGTCCCCGCTGCCTGCGGCACCGTATAGCAGTCGTGCTGCGCACGCGCTGCAGTATACGTTAGTTCCACCTTCCGCCACCAGGTGGCGCAATCTGTTTATATGATCATAACTGAAATCGTTAAGACTTTCGATGTCTAGTCGAATGAGCCATACCCCGTCGTTTTCATGCCCGTAGAACCGAAGATAGGAAAGCGCCCCCTAGTGGTGAAAAAACGAAATAAAATCGGTAAGCTCTATCGATGTCGAGTCGAATTGATTTAGACTACCTGAGTTCTAGTTCAAAGACAGGGACCTGTAGAAAAACTTAAAACTTAAAAAAAAAAAAATCGATAACGGGCGAAGCCCGCTTTTCCCTATCATAATATCTGGATAGGGGGTCCTTATTACTTTAATTATGATGTTTGGAATCAGTTTGGTGGACATCCGTAACATAGTTTCTTAGTTATAGAAACGGACCACAGTTAAAAGAGAAAAGCGGGGGGGGGGGGGGGTTTGGCGATGACACTGCTTTTCCTCAAACAACTTATGTAGACTACCTGAGTTCTAGTTGTTCAAAGACAGTGAGCTGTAGAAAAACTTAAAACTAAAAAAAAAAAAAAAAAAAAAAAAAAAAAAAAAGAAATCGATAACGGGCGAAGCCCGCTTTTTCCTATCATAATATCTGGTTGCCACTCTAAAACAAAAACTGAAAATACTGGTAATGCAGTTTTTAGACGCGGCCTACTTCTTAAAATCGTAATATCTAGCCGGCACTGTAATGGAAATCTTTCTTTTGCTTTAATTATACAAATAACGATGATTAATTATACAATAAAATAATATATCGGATCGTAATGAAGATATGACAATAATTTTTAGATATTCTGAAAGCAGAATCCATTTAGCGTCGCCCTGTCAAAGTTTGGAATTTCTGCGCCTCTTAGAATCAGAGATTGGGACCCCTCTGAAAAAAACCCAATTGAACGTCACGTGACCACCGTAAAAAAATTGCGCCTCTACTCTTGAAAATATTCCTCTTGTCTGAAAATATCCGGTCACGTGTGGTTTTTCTGCATTGGTTACAAATGATTAGAAATAGATTGCTTCATTAACCGGTTTTTAATTCATATCTTCCGATTTTGCTGGTCGAATTGTACAATCTTTTTTTTGTTGAAATCAGGATTTTTTTTTACGTGTGATGGCCGATTTGGGGGTCCAGAGATTAATTCTTTCATTGTTTTTCTAAAACGGACTTGAGCATTACATGAAAGCTGTCAGGTGAATTTGCTCTTTCTTCCTTCCAAACATCTGCGTTCCAGGCAGTCTGCGGTCTCGACATGCCGCGCCGAAAGAATTAAAAAATTATTTTTTATTGATCGATTTTTAAAGGATTTTTTAAGTTCTAATGGTCGTACGGGAATGATTTTTCGAATTTCTGAAAGCAAATGCTCTCCTGAATCTGTCTGTCCCGTTTCCGAATTTCTGACCCCCCGACTTCCGTAGATCCGGGTCGGTTTAAAAACCCGCACTGCGGTTTGGGGCTTAATTTGCTCCTGGCAACCCTGCCTTTTTCGAGAATCGTCTCCACAGGCAACCCTCGGCGGAGGCGAACTTTTCGCTGTTTTGACTTCTCTTCCGACTTCGGTTTCGGTCGGTAATAAAAACAGTTTCGTCGGTTAATAACGCCCCGGGTCCGGGTCGGAGGCCCGACCCGATCGAAACTTGAGCGTCGCGCCTTTTTTGCGAATTTTTCGGTACGCGTCCGCCGTCGGTGCGTCGATTAGTCCGGGAGCCTTTGCGGGTACAAAGGCGGAGTGCACAGACACACACACACACACACACACACACACACAGACGTTTACCGCGCTTAATATTAGTGATTTATTTATTTTTAATCAATTCTCCTTAGACAAATTTGGTCAGTTGACATTTTTTGTGTTTTTGATGTAACAGATCATTGGGAAAAAATTGCATACACGCATACCTTTAAAAGTATTTCTGGATTATTAATATTATTAATATATGTCTACGTTAACTGTATTTACTGATCACTGTAACTCCATATTAAATTCAAATAAATCCACTATACTTCATTTTCATAATAGTTGGTGTTAGGATCTATTTAAATCAATATATTGGAATGATTATGAAGAAAGTCTTGTGATGACTATACAACATACTAGTGTTTTAATTTAATATACTTAAAATTATGCCTGTGTTTTGAACTTTTAATATGATTTAACAATCATAGATCCATTGCTTGGGAAAATTTTCGTTAAAAACAATATTAATTTTTAGATAGTTTGTGTCTTAAAATTGTTTTCTTTCTGTTATTAACTTCTATGCTCAGAGATAAATAATGAGCACATTTAATTTAAAAAAGTTATCTTTGTACTAAAACTTTGAAAAGTTTATATATTATATAAAGTATGTATCCAATGGCCATGCATAATTTTGGTTCAGAAATATTGATATTTGAATATAAAGGTCCGGTTTGAAAAAAAAAAAAACATTTTCCCCTTCAATAACTTAAAATTGTTCTACAGCTTTGAGATTTGAATATGTTAAATAAATCATTCTTAAGTAATATGTGTTAAATTTCTGTGTATTTACAGTGATTTGTAGGGTACAAGGAGCTCTTGTGTAAAATATACTTATTTTTCTTCTAAAGCTTTGAATATTATATATATATATATATATATATATATATATAATATATTATATAAAATATATGTCCTATGGCTGCATATAATTTTGGTAGGGAAAATATTGTCATTTAGGTATAAAAGAGCTGTTTAAACCACAAAAAAAAAAAAAAAAAAAAAAAAAAAAAAATTTTTTTTTTTTTTTTGCTTTTTAATTTTCTTTTTCTTTGAAAATCATTCTTTTCTTAAATTGTGATTCATCTTTGAAATTTTTAAATGTTAATTAAATTATTTTTAGGTAGTTTGTGTTATATTTAGGTGTATTCGCAATGATTTTTAGGATATAAAAGGCTCAATTTTCATTATTTTTTCCCCTTTTGACAACTTTATATCTGGTTACAAATTATTTTATTTAATATAATTAAATTATCTTAATGTTTTTGTAAGATTTGATAATCATTATTCCGCTGCTTGGGGGCAAGTAACGAATTTTATCAAATTAAAGAATGACTCGGATATAAGAGTAATCTAAAATTGAGGCAATAATCTATTATGTCAATTCGTTTGCTTAGCTCAGCTGAGACCGGGAGCGTCACGTGACTACTCTAAATTGGAGAAGCACGGTAGCCCGTCTTTCTCGTTAGCCCCGTAAACAATGCAGAACTCACCACGGACAGGTGACTACACTTCGAATCCCACCCACACCTTTTCCTTCATCCAAGCAATAAGGGTGTTTGCTATTTACATTACTTAAATACATAATTTGTTATTTCATCTGTTTAAGTCTGACTTTTAGACGCAAATTTGTACTGCGATTTGGTGGTAAATATTGGTATCATGGACCTTGATTTCAGTGTGGCCCTGATGAATCCATCTCTTGATTGCGGCCTTAAGCGATGCTTCCGTTACCAATTTGACGCACCGCTCGACAGCTTGCGTGTGGCAGGAAAATACTTTAGCATCCCAGTCTGGAATATCATCTTATTAAACGAAGGAATATATTTCTTCATTTGTTACTCTCCGTAAAAGAGTTGGAGATGATAATTTTGCTACATTCGAATCAATTAATTCTGTATAGTCTGCCGCACCAAAGTTTAAAGTAGGAGTGAGAAAGTTTCTGATGCTTTTACCTTTTGAAACAGTCTGCCTGGCTTTTAACACTTTTCTTAGTCCTAGCTCTCTCTGTGCCTCCTCTTATCAAAGACCACTACCATCAGTAGGTTTTCCGGATGGGCAAAGAACGAGTTTCGTTCAATTACAGAGAATATCAGTTTCTTCAGGTCGTCAGGCAAGTATCGAGATGTTTCTATTGCTCTGTACAAATGAATAGGCCCATCTGTAGTGTACTTACTGAATTTTATTTCAAACCAAACTGGCATGTAAGATTTTAAATTAAATGTCACTATGGTTTTTAAGGCATCCGATGGGTTTTCTACGTTCACCTAAAATCGAAGGCCTCTATTTGCACAAATGAGCCATCTGGCACATAAATTTGGGCCGGTGTCACGCTTTGATAAGTCATTTGGAAAGTTGCCACTTTTAATTGCTTGACTTACGTCATAAAGATATCTTTGGTCCTAGCTCAACAGTTGTCTGTCCACTTTTTGAATTTCACAATGAATTAATTGAAAATTTATCACTGAGTGCTTTTCACAATTAATAAAATTCTGCCCAATTAGTCCACTAAATGATCTTAGGTCAGTTGTTTCACCATTCAAATGTTGAAAAAGATGGCGGAAAGGTAATTCAACAAAATGGAGTAAACGAACAATCAACTGAAGAGGTCATCCGAGATGCACTTCAAGCTGTCTGATAGCACCACTTTTCCATCCTGCTTTGGTATTTGTACCACTACAGCACTACCAAATCTAAATATTCCAGTGAAACCCTTTTTCAGTAATCAGCTCAATAGTATCAATTTACATTTAAATCTTAACCGGAGACCACAAACTGACCTCAGTTAATTATTTTCTTAATACATCAAAATTGAAATTTTCCCGATTTTTATTGAGCTTGCACGATTGGAAGATAATATCTAAACGCAATTTATTATTATTATTATTATTATTCAACAGCACAGTCTGCAAATATTTTCCATTATAGCGATAAAAAATGTATATACGTAAAAAAAAATTTAAATGCTGAAAAAATCGGAAATTCTCAACTTTTTTGAATTTTTAGGCGGTTTGCGCGATCGGAAGATATTCTATAAACGCAATTATTTTAATTATTATTATTAAACAATACAATCTGCAAATATTTTTCACTATAGTGATAAAAAATATATATACGTAATATTTGTTTTTTAATTCTGAAAAATCGGAAAATTTCAATTTTTTTTTTAATTTTTAGGCGGTTTGCGGGATTAGAAAATAAAGTCCGATTTGAATAATTTTTTGTTTTTGTTTTGCAAGTGAGTGCAAGTGTACTGTGTTCCTTATCCAGTAACTGTGTTTTGCCCTGCAGTGTTCCTTGTGAAAGTGAGGTTTCTAGTTCGAACGCCGATGCGGGCGTGTGTTCAGATGACGATTTCCAGCCTGTACGGAAAAAGTGCCGGTGATTTATCCGTTCCGAACCAACTGTAGAGTTCGTATTTGTATTGAGCCTGCTCTTTTTCATGAAAAAAGCCTACTTTTTGTAAATATTTGAAGCAGATTTGTGATAATAATTTTCAATAAATGCGTGCATTAGCACTTTGAAATCTAAACTTGTGTTATTTATTTTAATTTTAATTTAATTATTTATAATATATTTTAATTATTATTTAAATATTTATAATATATTTTAATTATTATTTATTTCAGGCTTTTTTATTTACTGTATGCTTAAAAACAAGAAAAATCTGTATAAGGCGAACATTCATATGAGCGAAAACCAGCTTGCGAGTCTGGACGTTGTCTTCCACTAAGATTAGTATTACCTTAGTGGAAGACGTCCAACGTCCAAGTGACCTTTGAAACGTCGAGAAAATGACGTAAATGATTGCGCAAGACGTCCAGATTACGTCACTGATGACGTCAGACGTCCAAGATGGCGGCCATTTTGTTCCTTTAGAGCGCCATTTTGTTTCTGATTTATCAGATAAGAGATATCAGCATGGAGATAGAAATAAGAAGGAGAACAGTGAAGATAGGCTTTCAAGATCACAACATGGACCGGGAATTAGTACCCAGTTTGTGGCGCTGGTGCTCCCAAAGGCCGGTCATGTGACCTGTCAAACATGACAAATTGTCGTCTGCTCTTCCTGCATTTTGGTTTCGAGCATAGTAAAGAGATAGAGGGCGCTACACTTCCTAAAGGCCCAAAAGACCAGAAACGCCGCCATACTAGGTACCGCTTTTAGTTCCATAAGTAGAAACATTATCTTTGTTCTCCTTCTTTCTATCTCCCTGGATATCAGATTGCATCGATAAAACGGAGGGAGGGCAGTGGGTCAGCTTGTTGCCTGGAGCATTAATCGTATTGTATAAAATTTCTATTGCTTCAGCAAATGCGTGCGTGTTTCGAAGTTCTAAGAGTTCAAGTTCCGCTTCGTCAGGCGTATTTGATCTGTGTAATGTATTGGCTTTCGCTGAGTTTCAATAAAAGTGCCGATGGCATGTGTAATGTGATTATATGATTTCAGAGTCCAGTTAGATAACTAAGCGTATATATAGAGATGCGTTTTTAAGAGAATCATCATTTTGTGTAATAATTTTAATTATTATGATGATGTCTACACGTTGGACCTTTCTCTTTACTTCTGATCGTTATTTACCGGAGTTTGATCCTGAAAAACATGTGTATTTGATTTATGCTACAGGCAGAGATGATTATGCGGACGACGGTGAAATTCATGGTTTTGTGATTTTTAGACAAAAACAAGATTTCTCTTCATGTTGTGCTTGGTTAAAAAAATGCGAGCTGGCATAGAGCATGGCATTGTAGTGACGTGTATGCCGAAGCCATAAAAAAAAAAACAAATTTACCAATCGCAACTTTTCAGCACTATAGCGACTCGGAAGTAACAACTTCACTTTTTTCGCACCAGCCTAATATATATATGCCTATATAGGATGCATATGTAAGCTTTGCGATGATCTTGGCTGAATCATAACTGCAACCTTGGCATAATCATGATGGTGGGGGCCGCTATAACACAAAAGTACTTTTTTTTTTTTTTTTTTTTTTTTTTTTTTTTTGTAAATTTTCGGAACATTTTCTCAATGGCTAT